>JBAMAW010000052.1:1287210-2574420 GCA_037043295.1 Amiota minor
GTCTGTTGGACAGACCACCGGACCAATAGATGAAATACAATTGTGACCGATTAATTATTCAGCAATGCTGCCGTCGGCGTAGCCGTGACTGTTACCGTTTCCGTCTCTGGTAGCAGCAATGTCAAAGGCTTAGGCAGCGTTCGTTGTCGTCGTCTACGACTCATCCATTCTCACTCATTTCATTCATTCGCACACTCCTATTACGCAAATACAAAGCTACTTACATAGAAATATTCATATGTGACATGGTATGTATAGCCAATAGTACACGATTGTTGCATCAGACTTTTTCATTTTTCTTTTTTTTTCGTTCACGTTTTGCCCTTCTAGTGAATTGGGGTTTTTTAAAATTTTGCTGATTCTCAAGAAACATAACAAAGCGAGCATAGCAAAAAATTTCTTACAATTTCGATCATATCTCTCTAATTCACGGTAAAGAAAAAATAAAGAAAAAGACGCGTGGTTTAGTTCGGATATGTGTGACTCACCTTTTGATTAGATTTTTTCTTTCTCTTCCGGTAAAAAATGTTTAAAAATTATACTTTAACAGGAGTTAAAGCAAAATTGGTGCGCTTTTTGGTGTCGTCTTCAGTACTCAATTAGTTGGATACCGAAAACTAAATGTTATGTTATAAAGGAATTTATCAGCTCTAAATTACGGCGACTTCTTGCTTGGGCTTTCTGGTTGATGAATTTCAGTAGGAATTGATTTACTGACATAGGTCCTCTGAAGGTCTCCGTTTTGAAAGGTTTAATTTTTGATGTTTGCGTAATTTTGAATGTTGCTTTGTAGTGCAGAGGCACGTGGAAGCCTTTCTTTGGATCGTGTTAAAATTTTTATTTTGGTTTTTGTGATGAAAAATTCTCAATATCGCTGGATCGCTCTATAAGAATTTCTTCTTCCACTTGTATGTAATTTGTTCTTTGCTTTTATCGTCGTCGTACACACTTGATTAATATGCAAAGCTATTTGTACTATGAATTTCTTGAGGTTAATTAACTGTGACTGTGACTGTGACTGAGACTGGTGACTCTTCCACCTTAAACAAATTTGCAATATCTTGGTTTTTTTGAACGAATTGTTGACAATGATTCAGATTGAAATTCAAATTTAGATTCAGTTTTATGGCACGCGCTCAATGCAAATAATGCATACATGAAGGTACATTACAATTAAAAAATTTATTGTTTAAATATTATTATGTATATATGTATTTTTTTTTTTATTAGTTTATTCACTTTTGAAAACGTCACAAAATTATCATCAGACTTTAGAAACAATTACGCGAGTGAAGGATAGGATTTTTAGTTAGTTGACCGAGTCTTGATCGTGGCAAAGCCGTGAGAGCACAAGTTGTCTTTAACAGCCCTGTAACAGAACTGATTGAGCTCGAAGCAGTCACGCCAATATTTATACTTAGCCGAACCACTCACTACTTACTTGAGCAACGAGACGATTCGATTGACTTGACCAGTCGCACTCTCTTTTGGCGTTCATAATCATGCTTGTATTTCTCTTTAAAAAAGACACTGAGCCAATGTCTGCCTGACTGCCTGCCTGCCTGCCTGCCTGCCTGCCTGCCTGCCTGTTTGTCTCATCAGTACCGATCGGAACGAAAGTGACTATACCGACCGTGTATGTGCGATGCTAAGTAAAATCTTTTACTTTGACTGAAAATTCCTTAATTGGTTCCGATCAATTGAATATACTCACATATAAGTAGTACATATTATTGTATATACTATACTACTATATGCAGATATATGATGATTACAAGGGATTACATATTATGACATTTCATTATTATATTGTACAAAACTTTTCGTAGATGGTAATTTCTTGTTAATGGGATTTACCATTTACCATTTCTTATTTCTTATCAATTTATAAAATTTATTCATTCTCTTGAAGTTTTCCATAAATGAATGATGTTATTTTCCATTAAAATTACTCTATATTTTGTAATTTATAGGAATTAAACTATTTTGATCACATTGGACTGGATTCTATGAATCAAATAGAGAATCGAATCTTGTAGCTTTATTCTTCTAATCTCATCTTATGCAATATACACTCGTATGAAAATGGACTTAAAGTTTTCCATTAATGATTGGTAATTTTGTTAATTCAAACTACTGCAAATTTAGTAGTTGATTAAGATTAATATTCTATGAATAAAGAAGAAAGAAAGAATCAAGTATATGATGATTTTTTTAATTAAAACTATTCCAAATGTATTAATTTTTTAGAAATTAAACTATCGATGATTATGTTGGACTTGACTATATAATAAATCAAGACAGAATCTAAGACACAATGAACTTAAAGTTTTCCATGAATTGTTGATAAAATTACTCCAAATTAATTAAATCACAATAGGCTAAACTATCAAATACTCGTATGTTGTACATTGGTAGAAAGAATCTTATAGATAATGAAAAATTATCAGATATTTTTTTACAGATACATATGTATGTATATGTATGTAATTTTTATCAAATACTATTAAGTAATTATCGGTCCTCCTAATCAGAGTTTGTCAGTGGAAACTTTATTGTTGGGCTTAGTTAGAAGTTGCTCAATTTTAAATAATCGCCAACAATTACATTAAAATATTCCGCTTGTTGAGTGCAAGTAAATGAGATATAAGAAAATTATGGAAGGAAAATCCCGAAACCTATATTTGTGTATGTGTGTGTGTGTGTGTGTGTTATTAATTAAGTAGAAGTGGTGTTAGCGGTGGCAGTGACAGTGGCACTGTCAGCAGCGGTCGATTGAAAGAGTTTAGATTCCTATTAGCAACCATTTGGAACAATTAAATTGAATTATTTAAGCATATTTAACGACAACACTATTCTATTATATAGGCAACAAATTAAGCACCCTATACGACGTAACATGTGCAATAAAATTAATTAAAATGACAGTTACAATAGCGAATGGGACGGACACATCTCATAGAAAAAACCGACACAGACACATTTGGGGGTGAGTGCAGTGGAGCACTGGCAGCAACAGCAGCAGGGCACTTGCCTCACGATAAAACATTGCAATGAGAAGATACATTCTTACATTCAAACATTTGCACATTTATACATATGTACATACATACTGGTACACTATATTAGCTGGTTGGCAGCAGCAAGATCGTTTCGCTAAAAATCAAGTAAGTGCCAGATTGTCTGACACGATTCGATGTTTGGTTTGTCGGAGCGGGTAGGAACCACAACCAGTCGTCGTCGTCGTCGTCGTCGTCGTCGTCGTCGTCGTCGTCGTCGTTGTTGTAATTGTCATACAGAATACAGATTGACTTTAAGTGGTCAACCAGAGAGGGACGAGAGTGCGAACAGATACCATGCAATTATAAAGGCACACACTCACAAACTTAAACACAGATATGGTTGGCAGCGTTGCCTGTGGCTGCGGTCTATTGACTGGCAGGCCGCGAAGCCGACAAACAAACTAAACAGAAATGGACAGACCGACAGACAGCCACAGAGCCGGACAGACAAACAAACATGCAAGTCTCGAATAAAGCAAAGCAAACCGATTCGAGTCATCAGATCAGAGAGGCAGCAACAAGAGTGCCGGGGCACTTTGATCGCATCATCATCATCATCATCGCGAAATAAGCAGACAGAATGGCAGCAAAAAACACAAGTTATCTCGTTCGTCTTCGCCATACGTTTGCTGTACGTTTTGTTGTAATTGTTGCTGGGCAAACGCGAGCGGGCCCACAAGCTCTCGATCATAGCGGGGATATGGGGCTTTCCGGCCGGTGCCGGTACTTGGAAGCTGCAGCGACAACGCTAGTTTCGTTCTGGTTTAATGTGCTTTGTGGGCCTGTGAGATCAGATCGCGTGATTGTTCATTTACTTGTTGCGACTAGTTTCTGTTGGCACTGGCATCGACATCGCCTTCGCCTTTGCCATCCCTCCTGGCCATTGTTCGTGCATATGAGATTTAATTTAATTCTATTAATTTCATGTTGCTTATGATTTTTTTCATTTTTTTGTTTTCTTGTTACCACGAGACATGTTATTTAATGAGCCATAATTTCCGCCCGTGAACGAACTTCGATCGAAAACTTTATGTTGGCATTTGCATTACAGGTAAAAAACAGGTGCATGGGATTTCATGAGTAATCGAAATCATTAATATGAAAACGAGTCCTTTCTTATTGTTATTAAACTTTAACAGAAACTTGATCATACACCAATCTCTCTCTCTCTCTCTCTCCCTCTTTCTTTCTTCTCTTTCTCTCCATTAGTCATGACAATTGACTTTTCAAAAAAAGTCAAATCTATATAGTAGTAAATTCTTCTGCCTTCTCGTGTATTAAGTATATTTTGATTGAATTAAATGCTCGATTCCACTATATTGTCGTATACTTGACTATTCTAGACTTATAAACATGTTTCATCTTCATCATTCTAGATACAATAGATACAAAATTACATGAGCAACTTTATGTATAACTACCGCATATGAGATCTTTGTAAACTGACTAACTGGCTGACTGACTGACTGACTGACTGATTGACTTCATTGTTCTGCGATACTTCCAGGAAAGGCAATTGAAATACGGATGCAATCTTTGAACTCATTCATTCATACGCATATGGAAAGCATTCACATTTACAATACATTTAGATAGACCAGACCTGACATTCTAAATAATCTTCAATAAGTTATGCGAACGCGACAAAAGGTAAAAGATTCATTTCCTGGAAGGTAATCAGCCAATTGGACACAGAAAACATTTCGATTTGATTGCTATCTTCTTCGCTCGGTTTCTGTCTCATAATTCTAACAAAGATTCAGGTGAAAGATCACATTTCATTACATAAAAAATACAATAGGATTGCATCATTTCTACCTACAATAGTGTGAATTGTTGAGTGCAAATATGACATTATAATACAATAAATAAAGATACAATTAAGAGACCAGTCGGTCGTTATACTTCCGTTCCATATTTGTTTTACTATTTACACTTCAGCACACTCTCACATACTTTATGGTATTTGAGATGTTCTCAAATGTCAAAGTAGTCATAAAATATATAGATATGGTCGGTCGAGCGTCTGGTCGTATCTCAAAGTGAGTGCCGCCCGAGCACAAGTCCCAACAAGTCTACCTAACTGATGACGTGAGAAAATGCATGTTCAGCTACCAATTCTGTGCCGTTCGTTGCCATTGATAACTCACCGGTTTCAAACACTTAGCAACATAAAAGTCAGTGTAACAGATAGACAGACAAACTGACTAATTGACTGCCAGATCAGCCGGCAACACTAGCTACACCAAGGCAACCTGCTGAGTTGACAATGACACGCCTTCGTTCGACGCTCAGACTACATCTAAAACTCTTCATGCTTTAGAATGAGCACATAGGCGTAGGTAATTTTGAGACTCCAATTTTGGATCCCTTTGACTAATAGAAGAAAAATATGGAACATCATATTTTTTGTTGTCGACGCTGTTGTAAAATACATTTCTGTACAATGAATTAGTGCGGGAACTACATCTCCATCCAAGCGTCCGACTTACAACGATTTCGCACGTACTTAGAACTCCACCTAACCGCCCGATTCCTTCATTCACAAGCAGATCACCAATCGCAAACTAGTACAAACGCATTTACGAACTTTTTGTGTTACACCCCGCTGTCTTTATCCACAAAACAAATTTTCGTCTTTGCTAGAGAGATAAAATGACCATCAACCAGATCGCTGACCACATTTAAACATACATACAAGTACATAGATACACTCATATGTACATACATATGTAAGAATGAATATACGAGTATGCAATCTTTCATTGAATGCCATTGCCGATCCATCTGGAGCATTGATATAGATGTCTGCAAATCGGTTTACAATAAACAGAGAGGCGACCAATCAATTTTTTTTTCTTTTCTTTTCTTTTTTTATGAAGTCTTCGTTTGAACTTGAACTGGTTTCTGGTAGCTTTTCTGGACCGCACACACGTATTACTACATTTGAATTCCAATTCCAATGAATAAGCTGACACTTGTCATACTTCTAATGACGTCTTCAGGCCCTTTCAGTTCCATTCGTTCTTCTGCTGCTAATGAATAAAATCAAATGGAAATTTTTTTCTCAGATTTCTAATAAATCTTAATGGCTTTACTATAGAATTTTGTTCGATTTCATGATTTCCTGCAAATCTTTAAATTCTTTGTTTACATTAAAAATTCCAACAAATTTAAGATAACTAACTTGCTGACGCTACTGTATCTGTTCCTATTTATTCATTCATAAATAAACTTCAATAACGTTTATCAATATCATCGATCTTCTCTGAGTATCTGAAGCAAAACACAAAAACAAAAAAAACCAAAAAGCAGAAAATCAAAATTCCATCTTCCTACATAAGATAAATAAGATGAGTAAATAAGTGAATGAGTAAGTAAGTGAGTGTCTTCATTCAACCCTCAAAAACTCTCATAAATCGTAAGTCTTTTAGATTTGGGTCTCTTTATTTTTATTTTTTTTTTTTAAATATGTCACGGGTCGTATGAACTGTACAACATACTACGTAAGTGTAAATAAAAGAGTGTCGGCTACACGCTCTTAGGTAAAATCTACTCAGGTCACATACTCATATCCAAAAACACAAGCACTCGATGAGTAAGTAAGTAATAAGTATGGAAGCATGGCAGTAGTACATGAATATGTGAGTTCAGACTTTGGCTGATGCAATACCAGAACAAAGTTGAAACAGTGTCAGAGTTTGTTGTTTGTTGGTGGTGCTGTGATAATGTGATGATGGTCGTCGGACGGCTTGTTCGCACACATAATGAATGCTTTTCAACGAAATTTGATACCGAAGTCAATACTAAAGGAGAAAATACATAACATAAATGATAAACATAAAATAAAAAACATACTTCACTTCTGCTAATCTTTCTAAGAATTTTGACAACTTCTAAAGCGGATATTGATTTCTAATCAATGTTAAGTTATTAGATTAAAGAAAATCTATACATATTATAAAACAAAGTCTCCCGGCCGCGTCTGTCTGTCTAAAGGAGATAAACTCAAAAAGTACCGAAAGTATTTTCATACGGTTTTCACAAAAGGATGGAGTTATTCATTAGAAAGGTTATAGGTTAATCAGGTTAAGGTTTTGTGTAAATTGATTGATGAAAATGTCAGGAAAAGTAATGAACTGTCGATAATGTCGTAGACAGAGGAAAGGAGTGCAGCTGATAATGCAGTTGAATGCTTTGATTTTGATCGCATCATCGGGAATTGCCACAAAACTAGGCGATGCCGACTATACAATGCATTCAGCACTTAAGCTTCCAAAAAACCTACATTTAACATCACCAAATTTTCTGGTATTGGCACAGTCCTTAAGAAGTCGCTTGAAAACCCCCCTGTGTATAGTTAGTACAATAAGAATAAAGAAAGAATGATCCGCATGTATGTAGACTTGTCTTAACAGATACAAAAAAAAAAAAGATCTGTACACCCCTATGCACCTTAATATGTAATTTACGATAGAATATTTTTACGAATCTTATACTCGTATTTCCTTGCGGTTAATATTAATTCGAGTATTTAGGGTCAAGTGAGGGAAAGTCATTTTCATTAGTCGAAAAGAAAATGTTTATTATATCGTCGTCGTATCATTTAAGTTTTCTGAAACCACAAATTTGTTATACAATTCATGTAGTGTGCCCCAGGAGTGAGGTACAGTTTAACAGGTATAGGGGTATAACAACAGTATAGCAGTAGACTAAACATACATCAAACGAAATAAAATATGAAAAATAGAAAACCTTTACTAACCAAGTTTTTCCCAAATATTTATCAGAAAACATAAATTCGAGAATTCTGCCATTCTCTCAACAATATGAGACCCGATGACAGTTGCTTAATATGAATGGAATGAAAAAAACCTTTAACCTCAATTATGTTCCATTACATATTTTTGATAATAATGAAGCTTCGGATTTTAAATGTCGTTTTTGTTTGGCATAAAATCACATTCTACGAAAATGTTCTATAGTTTCTTTCATGCATATGATTAGTATCATGCAGGCCAATTTCCATATTCCTTTTCCGATATTCCGAATTATTTTCGATGTAACACACTCATAAAGAAAGTATGTAATAATGAAACATATAACACTTGTATTTAAACAGAAACTCAGTGAAGATTAAAGGAAACGTATAATTAGTCAACAGACATTATTGCGTTTTCTAACAAGAACAAAACGGTAATAGCGAAATTATTTATAAATATTTTGCAAAAAACATACGATTAAATTCGAGAATTCAGCTATTCCCTCAGTAATCTCCAAAAATTCCTATTCCTAATAAAATCTGTAAATTCATTCAATGTAATGCTTTAAAACGAAAATAGTTTTGAGATTTGAATTTGTAATCAACATTTAACACTTTAGTTGAATTTTAACATTAGGAAAGCATTTGAGCATAGCAAAGATTTCACACTAAATCTCTGACCAATATGAATTTTCTCTTCCTGTTTTTAGTTCCATTTTACATAATCAGCTTTATTTATAATAGAAAAACTCACATTTGTACAACTAATTTGAAATCTATTGACTGTGGGTAGGTATAATTTGCAAATAAATTGCTTTTAATCTTAAAAGAATATTTTTTTTTTATTTTTTCGTTTTTCAAGTATTCAATCAGGCGCACACGCAATCATCATCGACATCAAATGACGTATGTACTTATTCGTACTTATTTTTCTTCTTACTGATTGAGATATTTATGAATTTGTAAAAAAAGAAAAATGTGTTTTTATTATTGATATTCATAATAGTATTGTAGGTATAAAATATAAAATTGTTGTTTTTTGCGCGATAACCATGTCAACAAACAATGTTCAACGTACGAAAACAAGCTCTATTAATGAGTATGTTGATGGTGATGAGCTTCTTTCTATACTCAACCCACAGATACACATACATACATACATACATACATATAGAGATACAAATACAGATATGTATGAATGAAAAAGGGGGCTCGTTCAACCCACACAGAAATTCAATTGAATACAGACAAAGCAAACAGATACCCCGACGGTACGCACCCAACGGGGCCACGCGCGAACACAATATCAATGACATCAATTGAATGCCACACATAATTGAAATAATTTCTTCAATTTCTGTTGACTAATAAAAAAAAAAAAAATAAATAAATAAACTAAAAATAAACGCCAGCACCCAACTAACTACAGTTGAATACATGGAAGCAATTAATTGCAATGGTGGCCAAATATGACTTGGCCATGTCTGATTCGCCGTCTATCTATAATTGTAGTATTGTAAATCTATTTGACAGATGATTGCATAAAATCATACTATGGCTTCATAGCATTTCAATAAGTATGTTAACATTAAGTATGGTAAATAAGCGCACTATGCTCATTCCTTAATTTTTCTAAGGAATTTCATCAAATTGAATCATTCATCGCCTATCTGTATTTATTTAATGTAGATACAAGCAGACTGCGAAGAAAAACTGAATGAATTGATCGAATCAGTTCAGTTCAAGATCTCGCTCAATTGGATTTTCATGCCCCCCTTTCTTTTTTCTTGTTTTTCTATTCTATAATAAATTGCAATTTATTACAAAACAATCTTGTCAATACTTGTAATTGCTTTGGACGAGGCAAGATAGCCAGGAGGGGAGCGTTTGCATCGATGAATGCGTGACCAACGGAATGTAATACACGCCACAAAATGCACGTAGCACACAGTGACATTGGAAAAACCAAAATCAAACAAAAATTCAACAATATGAACAGACAATGGGAAGAAAATACAATACATTTAGTATTTATCTCGTCGTATGGTCATAAAACTAAAGATTCTTAAAAAGGCTTTTTCTTTTCTAATCAGGAATGAAACCTTGCCCAAAACAATGAGATCAAATCAGAAATGTTGAATGTGAATGATAGTTTTATATAAAATAAATCTAAAGCAATTGAAAAATGTTTCTCTCATGAAATATAATGCATTTCAATTGATAAATCTGGAAAAGACTTGCATTCAACATATCATTTCCCTATGTTGCTATGTTTGTAAAGAAGAGATCTTTGCAATGCCTTTTTATTATCGTACAGACACCAAATGAATGAATCAGAATTTCTGCATATACTTAAAATACTGTTCTACAATATTTTCTCAAGCTTTCTACAATTTTCTGTTTCTGATGATATATGATGAAATCTTAAGTTTAAGCCGAAGTAAGAGTCACCACAATATTCTTTTGCTACGTTGTATTTGGGTTTTCCCCGTTCACTCAAACATCAGAGCCTTTTAGTCTTGTCAATCAGGTTCCATGAATCCATCACACGAATTTAACATAATCTTATTCTTATCTACTGTCAATTTATAGTTTTAACAATCGTATTGAATGTTCTTATGAAATGATTGTAAATGATGAAATACTTATTATGATACTTAGTTTTATCAAGAATAAAATTACTCTTCTTTTTGACTGCAGAATATATTGATTTTCTTAAAATATTAAAACATTAATGAAAATTATTACGATCATCAGAATTATCGTGCGTCGTTTTAAGCTTTAACTTGTTTTGAAATACAAAACATGTCTACTATAAATTTTTAATGTTGCAGCAATCTAAATTCCAATCAATCAACCAACTGATTCATTCATTCAAATAATGTCATGTGATAAAAAAGAAAAACTCGGTGGGAATTTTTAATTGAAACTGTCCGTTTTCATTGATGTATCAATATTGTTATTTCTATATAAAATTCTTAAATTGAATCAGTGAACAATGATAATTGAAATTTTGGTAATTTAGAAATTGTTATTGATATTTACGTTGTTACAAATAACTATTGATTTGATTTGAGTAGGAAAAGGATAAGGGGCATACTACTTTACTAGAAGTAACAAAATCATCATCTTAAAAGCCAAAATCAGCAGACGTCATGTATATCGTGAGAGCTGAACAACTGCTCTGACTAGTCAAATTTCATCCGCAACAGACGAATGCAGAAAATAATCGTAAAATGTAAGTATGTCTGGATGGTGATAAGGAGACCTTGAAACATCTCTGATTGGACATTGTTTAACAAGTATGACTTTCTTAGAATAGGCACTGGCTATCATTTGTAAGTAGACCTTGAAACATTTCTTATGCTTTCTCGCATGATTTTTTTAGAAGCTTCAAGGTCTTCAAATCTAAAGTAAACTAAGAATGAGCTTCATTTTCTAAATATCTCTCCAACAATGCTCGGAAAAATTACACCTACATTATGACATATACGTCGTTAACCAAATAATAACAAAAAAAAAAAATCAACAAAATGCGATCGATCACCCAAATAGCCTGGCAAATGTCTCTTACTCACAACACACCTAACCGTCGGTTAAAAAGCCTTCTTCCCAACGATCTCCTAAATAGAAGGTTTTATAATTCCTTAGATGTCATGTTTAATGTCTAAGCTCATGTAAATAACCTAAGTATGATGATCTTTGAAAACTATTCGCTTGTTTGATGTTATAAAATAAAAATAATACCAAAAAAAAAATATGTAATTTTAATTGCAAAAGTTTTAATAGCATGGCCTATCTACTTTTGGATTTGAAGCCATTTGAAATGATTCTCACATAACTCGTACATGTACTTATGTAATGGAATAGCTCAACAGGTTTCTTTATAAAATTTGTCGAGATCTGATATTTGTAAGAATTTCGCGCAATCATTTAAATTGTATTGCATATTTTAAGGGATGCTTTAATATTATTACATTGCATTAAATTATGAAAATAAAATGAAATCTTCAAATTTTCGAAGATCACTTATTTTCAATTACAATACGAGAATATGTATTTTAAAATAATAACTTTTTCACTTAACGCTAATAATTCACAAATAAATTTCTTGTTTTCAATGACATTTTTCAAATACTAAAAAGTTTGAGTAGAAGCAAATTTTGGCACATTTTTGTTTTACAGAAGAAATTCGTAAAACTCACCTGTTGCATTTTAATCTTTAATCACTTATTTCACCTTTTAATTCATAAATATTATTGTACACATATACATGTATGTATGTATGTATGTATCCTTGCAAATTAGTTTCACAATATTAATATAATAACTCACTTGTTGCTTGCTTGAATTTACTGGAATTAAGAAATCAAGTAAACTGGACGAGAAGTGACAGTTACAGCAAACTAAAGATAACGTTAACGTTGCAAAGTGAATTGGCAAACTGAATTGAATCTGCATTGGGCACGGCCTTTATATCCACAAATAATTTCCGAATACCGCTGAGTAGTCTCATACAGTGTTCGAGAATTGGGCTCGGTTAAACTAACTGTTTCGCTCCCATTCTGTCAGTGATATGCTTTTTCAACAGAGCGTCGTCAATGGGGGGTCAATAAACAATTGGTCATGTAGAACAAACAAGCCAAGTTTAGTATAGCAATGCATCTAGGAATATGGAACTGGACAAATTTTCTATTTGAATCTCCATACTGTGTTTCTATTTTTAATTTTAATTTTATTGTAAGCAAATTCGAAATTCATCGTTGTAATTATTGTACTTCAAATTTTTAAGAAATCATACTTGCAATATAAATGTAATAACTAATTTACAAGTGATTTCAGTGGATGTGAATAATTATAATTGTTTCAAAAACAAAAACAATTTAAAGAAATTTTCATTTATCTAATATGCAAATACTTGTACTTCACATTGAGTTAAGCCCCCAAAGAAAGTTTTACTTTTGATGCGACCTTGTTTTTGAGCTTCATTTCAGATTGCAAAGAGACTTTCATTCTGTGGTGAGTGCTCGTGAAGTAACGATTCGGAATTGGCAAACGTTTTGATATTTTTCTCAATGCAAATTATTCTGTTCATTGAAATGCTTATATCACATTTTTCCTATTAGCATCCCGATTGGCACAAATTTGCAAGTCGGGATTAATTATTTATACATTTCAATACTCACAATTTTCAATAAGTTACAATTGAAAGTTTCAGAAGATATTTTTGCCTTTATTTGCTTTGCTTTAAAATTATATCAAGATTTATAAACGTATACGATATATACTCATACTCGTACTCGTACATACAATATATAGGGTACATAATTTACATACATGATTTTATTAAAATTGTATATTATTACAATATTTTATCCTAATGGAACGCTATATGAAACAAGAAAATTATAAATACTTATCAGTTAACCTTGGAGTGTTAACACAGGCCATCAGCTTGCTATGGAACATGGAAACATCGAATTGTCATGCTCAATGAAAATGATTAGTTATTACTGAACTTCTGCATCAATGACAACAACTCGGCAATTCAGTATTTTCCCATAAATCTCATCTTAACGATGAGACAATAATTATACGACAAATCAAATTGACCACCTCTGTATAAAAACAGAACTTGGCGTAGGAGTCTTCTGCATATTCGTATCTTTAGAATTGTCGATGTTACCAAACCATTTTCTAGCAGAAGAAAAAATTAGTTTGCGCGTTATAACAGTAAACAAAATTGATGTTTTAATAAGGCAAAGCTACAACACCGATGCACTCCGAACAAAATAAAAACTCACTCCAGCTATGTTGATTATTTTAAAAATCATATGCCAGCAAACAACAAAACCAAGACTTTAACTTCCTTTGGTGTAGTATTGACACAAATTTCTCCCTGTTATCGAACGCGCGTTTCCCCCTGGAATGCCTCAGGGGGCGACTTGGCCTCTCCTGAAGCTCTTAAAGCAGGCGTAACAACAGAAATGAAGGCGCGTTATTTTTCCCAGTCATTCAACAGTCGGATGAATGGCCGATGGGAATTCTGGTCAAAACTTGCAAATTTCTTTCCAACTTTAAAAATTATAATCAGCATATTCTGACTCCAACAGACTATACGTAAACAACAAACTGGATTTCGCTCTGATAGGTCGTGTTCAGATCATATCATCACGCTTCGCATTATACTTGAACAAATTCGTGGACTTCAGCACAGCGTTTGACAGCATCGATGAGAATGCTATTTGGAACTCCCAGCGTTCTAGAGATATACCGGTAAATCTAATAAATATGATCCAAGCACATTATGAAGGCTTCGAATGTAAAGAGCTGTCCCTGATACGCCCTAGAACATGTGTAAACCTGTTGTCGATGATATGCTGATGAGCGAAAGACGAATGCGATGGAACTAACATGTACATCTAGAAGAACTGGAGTACACGAATGATATTGCGCTCCTGTCTGTTAAAAGATCTGACCTGCAGGTAAGTTCGGAAAAGTGTTTGCCAAAATGAAGTTGGTATAGAAATAAAAGTTGATTAAATTAAATTCACCATATCCAAAATGTAATAATTCAGATTTTTGTTATCTTGGGAGCAAACTAACACCTTTAGGCGGAAATAAAGAAAAGTGCTTGCTCAGAAATTGCAAACATTTGTTAATTTCTACCTACGTAAAGTTTTAAGGATCTGGTGTCCCCAAATCATCTTTAACCAAGACCTTAAGTCGACCAACAAACTTCCCATAGAGCTACTAATCAAACGTAGACGATTTCGATGTTAAGTCCAAACTTTACGCAAAGATGCCGGTGAAGTGAACTCGTGAGTTCTGTGGTGGAACCCATAAGGTTTGGCAAAGATTGGTGAATGGAGTTTTTAATTGCGCTTATAATTTCAGTTGATGAATCAATAGACATTAATTGAAGAAGTTAAATTTCCGGCAAAATCTGCATTGACTGCTTTGATGGAGTTCGTAAAATTTGTGTTAAAACTAGTTGGAGCCAGTTCTAAAGGAAAAGTTCAATTAAGTACTACATACAATAAATAGTAGTGGCTCGTTGAATATATTTGTATTGTATATACATACAAGAAACCATTACTAGGGATTCGACAAATTAATTTTGAAGAATCCAACAAAGTTCGTTCTATCTGTTAATTTGAAAATAAAGATTTTTGTTGTTTTTATGCTGAAGATGAAAATGCAATATTACTCGATGATAATCTAAATGGATTGTGGCTGTAAGATAAATTAAAAGTTATGCTTTCATGTAAGACGCAGATAAAGTTAAAATTGAAAGCGTTCGAAAAGGAAGTTTTTCTTCAATGCTGCAATTACTAATAATAGATGATATATGGGGATACCAAAAAATGGGTCAATTATTACTGAAATTCATTGAGTGACAGAAATGGGAAGCAATACTTCATGATTAAGTTAAGTTATTTGATTTACTTATTTTACCAAAAATTATGGGGGAGTTCCTTAAGAAAAAATTACGCAGACAGAAGGACGAATCCATTTAAATCAATCGGTTCACCCATCTCTGTTAACGGAACACAATATGGAAAGTAAATAATGAATATTTCCACAAATCTTATAATTGAAATGAAATGAAATGAATCTATTAAAAATATTGTATATCGAAACTACATAACATGAAATCTTATACAAATGGGTGTGCAAATGTTCGAGTTCTCGTATGTTTATGGGTATGTACAATTTGTAGTATAAACGACTATCAATATTATTTAAAGTAAATACTTAGTTCTTGTCGCAGATGAAATTGCTTAGCAATGCTAGACTCCCAGCCCCCAGTTGGCGTGACGTAATCAAAAAATCACACTCGGGACCAATCATTCGACTTAGTTTGTGGCCAAGTGGCGATAAATTGGACAAAGATGCCGACACAATCATTTTAAAAAAAAAAAATTAAAATCAATTCCTTAGATCATTAGAATCACATATCGTATAAGTATACATATTGTATGTACGTACTATTTTTGTATTAACATAGAATAGATAAGATACTTTGTAAGTGAATGTGAATTTGAATGTAAGCCAGGAATTTCAAATCAAATTTCTTCATAGATATTTAAGTATTATGTATATTGCTCAATATACAGTTTAAAATAAACATAATTCTATCTATCTATTACATCAGCAAATTTGACATGTTTTGGATACAAAAAAAATGTAATAAAGTTACCATTTATCCTGCCACCCACATGGCAATTTTACTTGACTGTCACCCAATAGGACTTCATTTGACATATCAGCTTGTCTCCAATTGATGACAATGTAAAAATTACATTTATAATGCTAACCGCGTGACGCTCAGTAGATACTTTTATCAAAGGATCAAAGTTAATTTCTTTATTGTGAAATAGAAATAGATTAATATTTTTTTTAATATTTTAACAAACAAAAAAAAAAATTACAAACGTCACATTCAAGGATTGATATCAATTCTTTTTTGCAATTATAATATTAACGAACGCTAATTATGAAAACCGCAGGTCTAAATGACATGGTATTTATGTAGTATAATCGATGTGATTATACTCTTGCAAACTCTAACAAATGTTTATCAATATAAATTCTATCACCGAAGAAGCAATTATTATTATCAAATACGTCAACCCGAAAGTTCAATGATAATGATGAGAAGACTAGGTAAGCAGTGGCGTCCCCGAAACTGAAAATATTGTCTAAAGAAAGGGCTTTTAACAAATCAATGCTTGTAAGTAGCTCAGAAAGAGCTTGGATCTTGAGAAAATACTTATTATTGGATTGGAATTATTATTGTAAGTACAATATATTAAAATAACTTTCTTTTATTTAAATCTTCTTCTTAAAGTTTAAGTTAGGAGAAATTTTATAATTCTAACAATTTCGTTTTTCCAAAAGAATTCAATATGTGTCTTCATAAAAGGCGGAGTTTGGTATTGATAGAATATTTAAAAAAAAAAAATCTTCTAAGAACCTGAACTTTAATGTGGGGTTCGTATGAAAGGAACACTCCCTAGTGGTACTGAAATTTGGACATTATAAGCCTCTGATCCATTTCCACGAACCTTGTTAATTTCAAGACCCTAGGTTTACTGGGTCGTATGGCTCCCATACAAACCCATTTAAATTTTTAACTTTATTTTAGTTTTAGTATTTCTTGCTTTTGCTGTTGTCAAAAGATGAAGAAATTGGACTGGACAACAAATTGACTCTCTATAAACAAGTTGTGGCCCCAGTTGGCGATACGGCATTCAAATATGGGGGACTGCGGCACCATATATCATCAAGAAGTTGCAAGCAACTCAAAACAAAGCCTTACGGCGCATGGCGCACCATGGTATGTTAGAAACATCATACTACATCGTGACCTTAAGATGCCAACGGTGATTGAGGTATAAATTTTTTCAGCAGCCATTACAATGATCGTTTACTAAAGCACCCCAACTCCCTTGCACGAGCCCTAATTCGCAACAGAGCTCCTCGTCGGCTAAAACGGCTTCACCCATATGACCTCCTCATAAGGAGTTCGTAAAAACTTAAGGTACCATTTTCCTTTAAGCTCATGTGACTTTCCTAAAGACGATACCAATATGTAAAAACCTTCGTGTTGATTAATATTTTAATAAAAGTGAAAAAAGAGAAAAGTATTTGTTGCTTTAAACTCCGATAGAAGCACACATTCTGTGAAAATTTCAACTTTCTACCTCTTACGGTTCACGAACAGAACCCGATCACTGACAGACGGACGGATGGACGGTGTAGCCTTAGTAACAGGTTTCCGTCTGGAACCCTAAAATAATCGGTCTCATCTACCAACTTCTGGTGAGTTTTTAAGCCATGTTAGAAACATGTATTTGATTGATCGATTTACATACTCATATATGAAATCGTGAAGGATGATAAGGTAAGATAGAAGGAAAAGTTTCTCCAAAATTTCAGCCATCATTTTCACAAAATGAGATCAGTTAACAAGACTTCGAATATGAAGTTCGATGTTGCCCGATTCAATCAAATCTATTTGGTGTAGTTTGCCTTTAAGTTCAAAACAAAAAAGATCGATACTCCTCGTGTTGCTAAATGTTCTAATTTGAACGTTTCGTATTCTCCCCATGCCTTTACACTTTCTTATGGAATATATTGTATGTATATACACAATTTGTTAAAAGCAACAATATCGAGCTCGTAGTTCTTTCTATAAGGAAACATCTTATACAATATCATTTCCTTTTGTTTATTATTATAACAATTTATTGAAACATTACGTGCAATTGTTTCTCAAAATGATTTTATTTAAAATAATTTTTCTTTATTAATAAACATTTTTCTAATTCAACAACTTCTTATTTTGTTTTTGGGGTGGAGTCTCTTTCGTTTCCGTCGTCGCATCTTGGATGGGAGCTGTCGCCAGTACATTTGGATGGCTATGCAATTGCAGTTGATAGTGTAAGTAAATGATTGTATAGAAAAGCCTCTTTAGATTTCTATGGAGGTAGGTAGTGTTGCGGACAAACTATAAGGCTCCCGTGATCCGCCTTAAAATCCTGCTTTAGCATGCCTGCACTTATCCTTATATTGTTTGCATACAATATCATATATAAATAAATAAAATAAAAAGATAAATAAAATATCGCATAATATTTAATATTTTTATTTGGTGATATGTAAAGCTCATTAGAGCTTTAAAAAGAAAAGACATAAAAGCAAAGCTAAAAACATATGTGGAAAAAGCTCAATTGGCACCAATGCGAAGGTTAATTGCGATGAGTTTGCATACACCGAAAATAAAATTATTTGTTCCAAGTGAAATTAAAGATCAATCATAAAAAATTTATATTTCTTTTATTTGCAATGTGTCTATCAAAAGGCGACAGTATAAGTATGGAAAACAGAATAAAACATGTTATTTTTTTATTTTTATTGGGTATCATTGGGAGTAATCGGAAAATCACTCGTCCGGGAAGCGGAACAAGGATATTGTCTTTTCAGATGACACGTGTGTCAGCTGTTATCCAGCAGGTTGATTGCCGATTGATTATATTGGTCCACTAATCGTGAGATAGAGAGGACACACTCTAATCATTGAATCTTTAAGCATAAAATGAACTTGAAATTTTGAGATTTTTTATGAATTTTATTTAGTTTGACATAAACATTTTTTAAGTGTATTCTGATAAGCTTAAAAACCGACAATAACGCGATGCGCTTCCACAAAGCCAACACATTTAGTTGTGAATCAGTTGTTCGACGTGTTTTTGTTGACTTGATGTGCGATAGATATTACGAATCAATAGTTAGATACTAAGTAATAGCAATAAATATAATGAATGCTTTGCTTTGTTCCAGATTGTCCAATGTTGGACGATGTGTGTCCAGTTTTAGACACTTTTCAGCAACACAAACTCTTTTTAATGAAAGACAAGAGTAAGTACAATAAAATTGGTAAAAATCAAAGTTTATTCTTATTTACAATATTATGAAACATGAAATGAAAATATACAATACGAAGAAGCAACGTGTATGTAATAAGAGTGTGATCAATTCAGATTTCTTGTTTTGTTTATCAACATGCCTAAAAAAACAGTGTAAAGTTGGTCGAGTTCACAAGTAGCATGAGAACGATCGATAATCTACCGGGAAGCCTACTGTCTTTTAAACAATAAAACTCAAATATCTGTTATTGGTGGTGGTCTATTGTTCGAGTAATATTAAAATATTCTACGCCCAAGTGAAAGTAAATTGGCAAATTAAAAAACATATTGTGTTGCAGATACATACATGATCAGCGAATGTTACAGGGTGATCCACCTAATGATTTCAAAAAAAAAAAAAAAATACTGGTTACTTTCTGCAAACAAATCCATAATTTACAGTTCTATTTTGCTGTATACTAAATTTGATTGATTTAATTTCTTGGCTTTAAAGATGTCAGGTTTTGGTTGTTGGCGGTGGCTCTGGAGGATGTGCGTTGGCAGCAAAGCTCTCTTCAAGATTAGGAAAAGACAAAGTCGTTGTTCTAGAACCAGCAGATGTAAGTATGTTTTTATGTACATATGTATATATATGACTATAAGAACCAAATTTTCATTGTGTTTCATCAAATACAGAAACACTATTATCAGCCAATGTTTACTCTCATTGGCGGCGGCATGAGACTTTTGGAACATTCCTACAAACCTATGGCTGATGTTCTACCGAAAAATGCTAAGTGGATTCAAGAGAAAGCCACTTTATTTGATCCCGCCAACAACACAGTTAATACATCCGGTGGAAAAAGCATCAAATATGATCTCCTCTTAATCGCTACTGGATTACAGTTAAACTATGACAAAGTATACATACTTACAGTATTGAAAATATGCTTGATTTTATAAAATTGTTACTTTACTTTATGTACATACTAGATTCCAGGTCTACTTGAGGCGCTCTCTCTACCGAATGGCAAAGTGTGTTCCATTTACTCACCCAAGTATGTTGAGCATGTCTATGAATGCCTCAGGCGCATTGAGAATGGCAATGCCATATTTACATTCCCGTCGTCACCAGTCAAGTGTCCAGGAGCTCCACAAAAGATTGCTTATATATCAGAACATTATTTCCGCAAGGTTGGTAAATAGAAATTTTTGTTCCTAACATAAATGTTAATTTATGACACCATTTGGTCCATTTCAGTTGGGTAAACGCAATAACATTAACGTGACTTACAATACTTCGCTTCCGGTGATCTTTGGCGTGAAACATTATGCAGATGCATTGTGGAACGTCGTTAAAAAGCGCAACATAAAAGTAAACACACGTCGTAATCTGGTTGAGATTAGACCCAACGAAGATATTGCAGTTTTTGAAAATCTTGACAACCCAACCGAACGTTTCGAAGAAAAGGTATTTCAAGTAAATTGAATTTTTTCAATTATACAATAAGAAAATTCTATTATATTTCTTGTTCACTTTAGTACTCTTTGTTACATGTTGTTCCACCCATGAGTGCACCAGATGAGTTAGCAAAGTGTAAGGAGTTGGTCAATGAAACGGGGTTCGTTGATGTCGACAAATCTACACTCCAACATGTGAAATACAAGAATGTATTCGCCATCGGCGACTGTTCTGGTGCACCTAATTCAAAAACAGCCGCTTCAGCGGGTATAATTACAGATATGTGACACCTAAGATAATTTTTAAATATTTATTTTGGTTTTCTAGCTGCTCAATCACCCGTTGTATTCAAAAATATGATTGCCACTATTGATGGTAAACCGTTGCTAAATTCATATGATGGTTATGCATCATGTCCCTTGGTCACCGGCTATCATTCCTGTATTCTGGCTGAATTCGACTACAGTTTGACACCGTTAGAGACTTTTCCGGTGGCGCAGAATAAAGAGCGCTACTCAATGTTTCTATTGAAGAAGGATTTGATGCCTATATTGTATTGGAAATTAATGTTGACTGGGTATTGGAATGGTCCCGCACGCATGCGTAACCTGCTGTCTGTGCTGAAGCCCAAGTCTAAGACCAATTAAATTTTCAAATGCTATGCACGAGAGGTGTATGTAAATTTTTTTTAGAATTAAATTCCGACGTTTCTGAATCAATTTACATGCAATTTTCTTAACCCATTTCTAACAAATTCAATACACCGACCGAGTGGTCGGTGGACTTAGTGTATGATACACAGAATAGAAATCCAAGTTCTAGAGCTAAGAACAGTTGTAACTGTTTAGAAGGCTACATACTACTCAAAAGCTGAATAAAATTAACTACAAGTTAATAAAATATGTATGTATACAAAAAAACAAATTATACATGATGAGACAAAAATGTATTTTAAATTCGCATAGTTACAACTCCCTGTTTTTGTATTTTTAACACTTTTTGAAGTAAATAAGTTTAATTTACTCAACTTCCTTTTTGCAAAATAAGAAAAATCTAATAAATATTTTAGTTTTTGCTACGCAATGTCGGTGGTCATAATAAACAACAAATAATATTTTTATTTTTTGAAAAATAACTATTTAGTATAGATGTGTACAGTCCGCCTAAAATGCAACCCTACATTTCCATGAATTTTCAACACTTCTTTAGTACCAAACCCTACGTACTAAATTGCAACTCTGCTTTGCGCGTCATTCGTTTTGAATTAACTGATGTTGATCATCGCGGCATTTTGGTCCTGATAGAAGGAAAAGTTAAGGTTATTTTGTGACACAAGTATTTTCATTTTTTTTTTAATTGCAAGATGAAAACAATGTAAGTGCAAGATATAGTAAAAATTCAGTTATACTCAAATATTTAATTTGTTTGCATGGTAGCGCTCGCACGCCATTGCGCGTCCCTAGAACACAACAACGCGTACAACCATTGTCAGAGCATAATAATGATGCTGCTGCTGCTTCTGTTGCGTTAGCTAAACCGCGTGATCCTGTAAATGTATTTTGCAGAGTACGACCTTTGCAATCGAATGCAGACTTGGCTTGTATAAGAGTGAAAAATGCTACGACTGTTGTACTCAATTCATCAGATCAACTGCTTCACTATAAACAAACTGGTCAGAGGGAGATACAGTACATATTTAAACACGTATTCCAAAGTGACACAACGCAGCAAGAAGTTTTTACCGCTGTGGCCCAGCCACTGGTTGAGAATCTTTTGCGCGGACGCAATAGTTTGCTTTTTACGTATGGCGTCACGGGTAGCGGCAAAACATATACCATGACAGGCGATCTGCGTCATCGTGGTATAATGCCACGTTGTCTAGATGTCTTGTTTCGATCCATATCAGATTATCAAGCTAAGAAGTTTGTGTTTAAACCGGACCGTCTTAATGGTTTCGAAATTCTAACTGAAGCAGACGCTCTACTCGAACGCCAGCAAGAAATGAATCAGCGATTTGCTGTTGGTGGACGTGGAGCCTTGCGCCGCAAGGACTCTGATCCAGAAATAGCATCGCAAGCTTCGGTCGAAGTTGCCCCATTGCAGTGTCTTGAGGAGGACAACATGTTTGCGGTCTTTGTTACTTATATTGAAGTTTACAATAACAGCGTCTATGATCTTCTGGAAGACGGTGGCATTCAAAAGTATAGTGAATCTTATTTGTTATTTTTATTATTTTTTTATTTCCAACAATGACTGTGATGATTGATGACTCGTTTTTCCTAGGACCTTGCAAAGCAAGATCATTCGTGAAGATGCCCATCGTCAAATGTTCGTTCATGGGGTCACGGAAATTGAAGTAAAAACTGTAGAAGAAGCTTTAGAAGTCTTTCAAATGGGGCAAAAAAGAAAGCGCATGGGTCATACTGTCTTGAATGCCGAATCTAGCCGTAGTCACTCAGTTTTTAACATTCGTTTGGTACAAGCTCCTACAGACTGTCAAGGCGAGCAGGTTATCCAAGACAGACGAACCATTACTGTTAGTCAACTATCATTGGTTGATTTAGCGGGCAGTGAACGTTCGTCGAGAACTAAAAACACGGGTATGCGACTTCGTGAAGCTGGCAACATTAATAATTCATTAATGACCTTGCGCACCTGCTTGGAATACTTACGGGAAAACCAAAAACTTCCACCAGGAGTTCCTGGAAAGAAAATTCCGTATCGTGATTCGAAAATCACTCATATGTTTAAGAATTATTTCGATGGTGAAGGTCAAGTCTCAATGATAGTTTGTGTCAATCCGCGCATTGAGGATTTCGATGAAAACATGGTTAGTTATTTTCGTGTTGTTGTTCTTTTTAATAAGGAAATAATATAATTTATTTAACGTTCTAGCAAGTGATGAAATTTGCAGAAATGACCCAAGAGGTTCAAATTGCCCGTGCGACACCAATGAAAGCAGACCTTGGTCTTACTCCGGGACGTCGCAAAGCTAATAAACTATTTAAAATTGCTGTAAATAATCTCAATGATCTTGGCCATGCCGAAGCAAAACAATTGGACTTGGACATCGGCCTTGTTTATACATTAGGCGCTGGCTTCCCAGACTATAAAATCGATAGTCCCGAAGCGGAGGTCACAATTCAAGAACTTATGCATTACCTTGGGCAGCGCATAGAGAAAAGGAAAAGACTTCGTGATAACATGGACATAAAATGTAAGTTAAACCATCATTATCATCGCTTATATAATCAATTAATCAATCCATTGTCACTTAGGTGACAATTTTCGTCAAATTATCATGGATTTGGAAAGGGATAATCTTCAGTTACGCACTGAGGTTGGTTCGTTGAAGGCTGTTTACAATCAGGAACGGGAACGTACTGTGGCTATGGAGAACAAGATCAGGGTTTATGAGAGCTCCATTGATGTACTCAATAACAAAATGAGTAAACGCGAAAGGCAAATCGATGAACTCACCCGGAAGTTAAATGAAAAAGAAAATCTCCTTTCCCAAAAAGAACACGAAAGAGAAAAACAAAAGAAAAGATTCACCTCTAAGTTGGCTGTGGAAGTTGATAAAAAAGAAAAAGAACTGCAAACTAAATTCCGTGAACAACGAAGCAAAATGCAGGAGAGAATGCGTTTCAAGGATGAAAAATTAAGATTGATGTCGAATATTATTCAGTTGGAAGATCTTCACAGTTTGCCACAATCACAAAGCTCTGAGAATATGCTTGAAGACAAGGAACACCAGCATCCGCAGCCTGTAACAGCACGCACAGAATCTTCGGTCCAAGCAACTACAACTAGAACTGACGTATACGGTACACCAAGGCATGATCGTGTAAGTTTTACCATTGAAATAGTTTTTAAAAATAATTGAAATATTTCGTTTCTTATAGGGACTTGCTGCTGCAAACAATAGACATCGTCGTTCTCGTTCTGCTGGTGACAAGTGGTTGGAGCATCGAGCCCCTAACCCAGTCCCTCTTGGTACCATCATGCAACCATATTTGAAGAATCGTAAGTCAGTAACGAAACTAACAGACATGAAAGAGCTCACTGGCAATGGAGCTACCAAGTACTGCCTTGTATCACAGGATGCCGACACAGATGGTGATGTCGAAACGAAATTATATAAAGGTAATGTGATACCCACATGTGGTGGTGGAGCACAAGTTGTTTTCGAAGATGTTGAATGTCTAAAACAAAAGTCACCAGTAAACTCACCAAACCGAAAGCGACCCAGCAACGGCAACTCTCTCAGCGGGATTGGCACCATTTCTGCTATATCCGGCATGGGTGGAATCCAAGTGCCAAGTACTGCCACCACATCAGCTCAAGATATTACTTCGCGATGCAATGTGGGCATCGAAGGTCACAGCAGCAAGAAAACGAAGCTTTAATCGAAAAGTTTCTTTAGGAATGGAAAATTATAATTTCTTGTTTGTTTATACACAGCATCATATTCCTTTGTAGTATCATCACAATGTTGTTTTCCAATTTAAACACGCTTTTCCAGTTTTAAGAAAACAAATATGTAATTTATTTTCACAATAAACACATTTCATATTATTAATTTATTATTGTACTTATTATTTAAGTGAAAAATGGCATTGGCCGAAGCACAATTCTAAAAATGTCAGATGAGTCCCCCCCTCTTAGAGATAAACCAAAAACTAGCATTGGGAACGATTCATTCCTTATTAGACAAGAACCATGCTGGGGCTGCCTTGTTGCCCCACAAACATAAATCTCAAACGATGATGACTTAAAGGTAAATCGCATGAACATTGGTTGGAAATAATCTGCATGCCTTTCAGTTCTCACAAGAGAAACTAGGGTTACCTCGGAAAATTATTCGTTATACTCTCAAGCTTTGTAGGGTTATGTATACAAATAAGTCTCAACTAATAATTAAGATTATGCAATAAAGAAGAGAAAACAGCAGAGCAATTGCTATGCCTGCTATGGAAGGTAGAACCAAAATTTGAAACAACTGTATTTATGGAAATTGTTACAAAAGATGGTAGTGTCCCCGAAGTCCCTAGACCTTTATTATCATTTTCGTTAATCAATGCCGAAAGTATGTTTCTCAAGTAGGAAAGTGAGAATATCGTTTCGTTTTTCATTTCGTCAGAAAGTCGAATTAACATGCATCTGATCTTGTCAGAGTTTATTACGCAAGACCTTTCTATTAAACATTCATGAAATTTGCTCAGAGAATAGAATAACATATTATGGCTTTTCAATCATTTTTTCTTTTGTTGAGTGAGTCGCATGCGAAGAACTCGTTGCAAAGCTGAAGTTTTGAACATATTGTAATATGAGGCTTTGTATGATTTCGATATTGGATTCTGATTTATAGTTTTCAAAATCACTACAAATAAAACGAACGTATGTTGTTTACTTTTTAAACCATAATTTATTGTTTTGATATTTATGAATTAAATGTAATATTAATTTACAATTACGTAATGTTCTCTTTGCGGTTAAATTAACTTAAAATGACGTGATTTGCCCATAACACACGTCATACATCTAGTAATATTATTGTATTATGCAAATAAACATTTACGTACACACAGTATGATGGTTTTTATTATTATTATTATTCTGTATTATTTATATGTGGGCAATTTGATTTTCTTGTTGTTGTTTGTTTGTTTTAGTTTTCTTCTTTTTCCCCTTTAATAAAATCTAATGATTCTTTTCTTTATTTTTTTATATATATATTTTTGTTTGTTTTGTTTTTTGTTTTAATTCACTTACATTGTTATAATTAATTAATGTTGTTACAGTTAAACAATACATCATACGAACGATCGATACAAACATGCATTCCTATATGTTTACAGATTACAGATTTTCATTGAAATTACTAATAAATCAGTCTATAATTAAAAATTAATCATTTTGCTTAAATTTTAAGGTTTTCTTCTTCTCTGTATTCTGCTTATGAAAATGTTTCCTTTCCCTTTTCATCTTCTATTTGCATTATACAAGTATATTTAAGCCAATTTGCGATCTGAACGTGTGTACATATTTATTAATTTATTATAGTTTATTGGTAAGCGTTTTCCTGGATCCTGAGCTCACCTCCTCAAATTACCAACCAATCGAATCGAAAAGAACCGAACCGGCCAAAGCCAAGTCGCAGGCAACCCTGACAACGCACTCATTCAATAATACAAATATTTAGTTGCTTTGGGAGGAGTATGATGTTTATGTTTAAGTGTTTATTGGCAATTAGATGGCAAAAGCTAAAGAATAATATTTTTGTTAAAATAAAAAAAGCAAAAAAAAAAAAAAAAAAGTTGGAACAAATTTAACAATGAAGAGAAAGAGAGTGGGTGAGATACATCATAAACAATTCATAAAGTTATTTAATTAAAAAAAGTATAAAGAAGAAACAATGGAATACTAAACATAAACGGAAATTAAAGTGTAAACATTTCAAGTAAATAACATTTAAGTAATTGTTACTTTTTTCTCAATTCTTATAAAGCTTATTATATTTATTAATAATGATGATGATTAATGATTTTCATCCTTTTATTTTCTTTTTTGCTTATTGTTGCCTTTTCTAAACGTAACGATAACGATAACTAATTCACATAAATATGGACCAACAAAAATCGGAGTTGAAATGGTTTTTGTTACCAAAAGCACAAAAAATAAAGTAATGGTAATGATAATAATGATAGTAATAAAAATAACTACGAAACTAAGCAAAATTATTCTAAATGTGGAAAACAAATTTATACTAAATAATTTCAAATGATTATTACGAGTGTGTATATGTGTATGTTGGACAAGGGAATGACGGCGTATGACAAGATTACTACTCTCACGCAACACCCTCAAAACATTGTTCCGAGTGTTTGTTTGTTTGTTGTTTATCTTGCTATGGTATCCTTCTTGTATATTCTCCTCTGTAATATTATCGTAATCTGAGCCCGCAGCTCTTAAAGAAGAAACTTTTTAGAAGGCAGAATGTAATTAAATTATACACTGCATTTTGATGCGTGTGTTTGTTCTTGCTACTAGTTTGCTAGTTGTTGTTCATTTTTGTTGTTCACATTGCAGCAATTAATTACTGCAACAAATTCAGGCTTATAAAACAAACTACGACTACAACGATTACGACGACAATTACTATAACTATATCCATATGTTGGTTTCTATGAACATTTCACACAAGCACCTTCTACATCGAAATCCAAGACCATGAGCTTTGTTTCTTCTGTGCCATTTCGTGAACCTACGGCGCATATTAGTTTTGTATCGTTTGCCCTAAAAACATTCACATAAATAACATTTTAATTCAATTCAAATCTATATAAAGAAGACCAAGCAAATACATACCGAATACGCCAAACAACTCCACCAGATCCACCGGAATCAAGAGCCACTAAATTTCTTATAAAATCACCTGTGTTAACATCCCACAACTTCACTGTTCCATCATCAGAGCTTGTGACCACAAAACGTGAATTAAATTGTAAACAGGTGACAGCGGATTGATGTTTATTTGGACCTGGAGGAAAGAAGATTAAAAAGTTTAGTTTATGAGAAAACGTTTTCCTATCAGGCAATCATACACATACCCGATAATGTCTGCAAGCATTGGCCAGTGGTTATGTCCCAAACTTTGACCGTTGAATCAGCATTTCCCGAAACTAAAATATTTTGTCGTAGCTCCATCCCTGAAGTAAGACTTTGATGTCCCATTAGAGTGTGTTTGCAATTACCGGTTTCAACATCCCAAACACGAATCGATGTATCCAACGATCCCGAAACAACATGAAGACCATCAAACTATATAATATAAGTATTTAAATTGCAATTTAAATTGAATACAATCGCATGTAATCAAACAGCTCAACACACCTGCAATGAATAAACTCGGTTTGTATGACCTTGTAATGTATGAAGGCACTCTTGGCGCTCTGGATGCCAAATTTTAACCATATAATCATAAGCTCCAGACACAATTAATTTGCCATCATATTGCACGCAACGTACTGCCGCCAAATGGCCAACGAGTACATGTAAACAAGTACCTAAGTCTATGTCCCAAACCCTAAGGGTGGCATCACGTGATCCACTAACAACTCTATAAAGAAAGCAACCAAGTCAATTAAAATCCATTCAACGAGAAACTAAGTAGTTTTTTCACATACTTATTGCCATGCAGATGCATGCATCGCACAGTTGATGTGTGTCCCTGCAATGTGTGAATACATATTCCAGTCTCCATATCCCATACTTTCAGAGTACGATCTGTACTGCCAGAAATTATAATACTTCCAGACATCTGTGATGACCAAACACCGCCAGTATGACCAACTAAAGTGCGTAGACACTAAAATTACAATTAAGGATGACGATTTTCGTTAAAAGAAAATCTTTAACATTTTTTCAAAACACACAGTTCACTTACTCTGCCCGTAATTGCTGACCAAACTTTGAGAGTGTTATCATCGGAGCCCGAAACAATTCGATTGCCAGAAAACTGTAGACAGGTGATGACATGGTCATCATGACCTTTTAATACTTTTGGATCTCGAACTGGACGTGAACGCCAGTTCATTTCTATAATATGTTGACGCATATAAGCAGCTTTCCATGGTGAGGCAATAGGCGGCATATTGCCTGCCCTACCACGCTTTGGACGATCAGTGCGGGGCTCCGTAACAATCTGAGCCTTGCGACACTTCTCCTTCCAAAGAAGATTATCATCGCAAAGAAAACGCCAACTGCGGCAAGTCTGCGCGGCTCGCAACAAATCTTTGGGTTCCAAATATGAAAGTACTGAAAGCGCCAATTCTCGAGGCAATAATGATATAAAATCTCGTTGAAACTGCGGTTCAATCACCTTCATCATGTGCCGTACTTGTGATGGATCACAGAGTTCAATAAGTCGATCGACTGCCACCAAACGTTCAGCATGCGACCAACGCTGGAATTGAGCTAACCACATCAACAGTTCTGGTGATGGATTATCGCGAGTGGGAATACCGGAAGACCGAGGAGTTCGCCTACCAATTGGAGATCCCGTAATAACAGCCGTCGAAACGCAAACAATAGACGGCGTTGGTGTTGTTGGAGCAGTGATAGAAAAATTAAACGAAGTCAATTGTGATGATCGTGGAGTGGATGCGTAATCGTATGCTATTCGTTTTCGGCTATTATTATCGCAGCCAACGGATCCACCGCTATTATTAACTGCCAAAGGATAATCATTATCCATAAGACGGCCGTCATTATATTTCCGTTTGCGTTGAATATGATGAGCATTTGAGCCATTGACAGATGGCACCGTGGATGCTGTCACCGAGAAATCTACAGATGGATGTGGCGTCGTCTACAGTGCAATTATCAACTGCATCCATGTCAATCGTTTCATTAAGGCTTGTGCTGCTGCCGCCATGGCTGCTGTCACTAATAGCACTATTTTGACAAGTACATACCTCCTCCATATCAGAACCCATATTCTCTTCATCGCAATCGGCCCATGAGTCATCTGCACTATAGTCACCATGATCTCCAGGTGCATCACCACCATCAACCAGTATAACTTCATCTAAACCATTACAATTGGTTTGTATAGAGTTGTCGGTGCGGCTCCGGCTTCGTCCATTAATATTAACAACATTAACACATACATTAGCACTTCCCAATCTGGGCCGTGAGAGGAAGCGTTCATTTGTCTGTGCGCTTGCATTTACTTGACGTAAGTTCTTCGGTGGTGGTGCATATTGACAACGTGCAGAGGATGTTGAAGGCTGTGCATCATCAAATGGTGTTGCATTATTGGAAAAAGCTTGCAAAGCACTGGTACGACTACAACCGCTACCCTCTGATGTCAGCAAACCTGAGGATGTCGATGAGGATGACTGACTGCTTACAGCCTGAATGTCATCCTGTTGACAAGATTTGTTAGCACTTCCTGATGCAAAATTCTCATTAGAGTTTGAATTTGTATTGTAGACTTCTGTTCTAGCTGAACCAGATGTTAATGTAATTCCATTTGGCGATGAGATATTGGCATTTAATTGATTGGCAATTGCAGGTTCTTCATAAATAACTGACGAATGGGAACATGCCACTTCATCAGATCTGTTGTTAATTTGTAATAATTTTGAATGATGATCTAATAATGATGATGAATGATGCTGTTGCTGCTGTGGTTGATGACTTAGCGAGGGGCATAGATTTATTTTAGCCGTTGACTTGGTAAGACGATTGTTAAATTTTCGACTACTTGTAGGTGTCGATGACAGATCCTTATACGTACACTGAAAGTAGAAACATATCAATTATCCATCAATCAAAGTAAATGAATAAAGTTAACTACAAAATTTACCTTGCTATCGGAAGATACAACGCGACTATTGCTGCTACTTGGCCAATCATCGTTGCAGGCAGTTGAACTACTTGGTTGAACTTGTGATGCATTCCGTTGTTGCTCTGCACATGATTTGATCAGACTTAAATTCAACATATTCTTGTTATTCATAATCGAACTTGTTTTAAGAATTGGGGCGCCTGTAAGTCGTTGCTCTGTTTCAAAATCCCGACGTTCAATTAAATCCATTGATTCAATGTCAGCTATTGTTGGTACTTGAGGTACCTGGGACATCTGTAAACAGGACCTGGACGGCATAGCTTGCACTTCGTTTGATAACGAACTCTCTAGCGTTCTACAGTTCGGATTTGTTGTAATGCTCATTTTTTTTAAACGTACCGACATTATCCGATCATGCGAAAACTCCGCACTGACAGATGAATCGTTTTGTTCAGACTTTGTTCCCTTAATTTGCTTATTTGCTGATTCCAATAATGAAACTATATCCCTAGGGCCATCAGTCATTGAGAAATTGCATGGCCTAATTTGTGCATATTTTGTACTAATGGGTCGTTCGGAAGAGGAGGCCTGACAACCAATTTCTTCAAGCATAAACTCATCACTAAGACGCTTTGGTATTCCAGCTTTCTCAGCGTATTCGGAATGATCAATCTCCGAATTTCCAATTTGAAGATGATGATGCATTTGTTCTTCTACGACTGGAGTTTCCAAAAAAATTTTCGTACCATCAGCAGCGAAAATTATACCATTTTTTTGTCGCTCCGTTGACTCGTCACTGAGATGTGATATATTTATATTATTATTACTTTGTTCTGACCTAAAACGATTCACAGCATTTTCGTTTTCAACATCGTTTGCTACGATTTCGTCATCTTCATCATCATCTTCGTCATTTATAACGTAGACTTCCGCTTCCGAGTTATTATAAAATGCTGTCCTCCCCACATTCATGCTGGATTCACATACATCTGAGTCTTCAACTACTTGTTTCATTGTATCCGTCGTTGAACTATCTTCAACTGCTATTGTTGCTGACGGCGCATCTGAACTTGTAGTTAACGAATTGGAAGAACTTATTTCAAATGTCTCAAGGACACCAGATGTTGTCGATGTTTCATCATCTATCACTTCTACAAATTCTTGTTGAGAATTGGATACAGAGCATTCTTCTTCTTGATAATGTGACATAGAACTTGCACGACTTGTCATTGGCCTACTGAAAAATGGTTCCCTTCTGCCTTGTTGCTGTAAAACGGCAAACTCGCTTAAAGTTGTAGACGTCGTTGATTCTCCCGATAAATGTGAATGAGGTTCGTTATTTTCCGAATTTGTGCTACTAACACCAACACATTTCTCTTCCATAATATGGTCAGCTGCAGATCAGTTGCCTACGTGCGAACGCTTAAAGAAAAATTGACAAATTTTAAATTTGTTTACTCAGAACTTATTTGACTCATATAGGAAAAACACACACACACACAATTAATTATTTAAACCACTTTTAAATCTGTTCTGTTTTGTCTACGTCAAAATTCTCGCACACAAGTTTTATTTTATTTTTTTTTTTTTTTTTAGATTGCATTCACACTTATTCACGTACAGCATAATAAAGTTGCTATTGTTTCACGACCATGCGATGATTCTCAATTTTAAGACAAGAAAATGAAAAGCGTAAAACCGATGGCAAAAAAAAAAAGAATCTGTGGGAAAAGACGTAAATATTCAAGCAGCAATCTTCACTACGTTTGGCAGTGGTTTAAAAGGAAATCACAAAAGTGCATCTCATGTGGGGAGGAAAAAAGAAGTTACATGAAACGAGTATTGAGACAACAGCAACAACAAATGAAAGCAATAACGGTCAGAAGAAGAGGGGAACGCTAGGTATAACACGTACACCTTGCCATTCAGAGTCTCATCATCATCATCATCGTTGTCGTCGTCGTCGTTGCTGCTGCTTCTGTTGTTGTCTGTCTATATGGCATGAATGTTTCTGCCTGCTTTGTTTGCTAGCCAACGTACACTTTCGAAGCATCTTCTCATTCAACCACTCAAAGAAAAGGGATCGTAAGACACACACACACACACACACTCACACACTCTTCTCATGCACACAATCAGCGACAAAAGACGTTGCAGCAGCAGCAAAAGCATTTAAGTGAAGAACCCAAATCCTCAACCTATATTGCTTGCTACTATCTCTCTCTTACTCGCTTTGTATTTTGTTCGATTTGTTGTTTGTCACATGTTGAGGTTTCTTTTCATTTTTTATGTAGCAAAGATCTCCCTTTACGCAGTTTTTATTATCTAAGACTGCAGAAGGATGAACTATAGAATAATAAACTTCATTTAGCAGCATAGCATTCAGGAGAGTATTTTATGAATTGTTTTCCCATGAGACTCGATTCCCTTTTCATTAAACGACGAAATCGTTTAGGGCATTATGTGTTCATGCTCATGCTCATGTTCGTTTTTACCTGCCTCGATTGATCAGATGAATGTTTCAAACATCATAGCAATGAAGACCAAGAAGTCACTTCAGATCTAGAAGCTAACGCAACATTTTTCTCTATGATTTAGAGAGTGAAAAGAAAATCACGTTCGTTAATGCGAGAATTATTATTTGCAACACAAATTAAGAGAATTTGACAATAGTCAACAATTACTGTCCGAACACTCGCCACTCCTTGTTTCCTGAAAACGATAGTCCATAACCTTACTTTTCAGCACCTGCACTAGAACATAATTGCACTAACGCGAAATGTGAAAAATGTTTGTGCAAAGGAACTTTGTAGACCCCACATTTCTTTTTTTTTTTTTATTTTTTTTTTTGTTAAACTAAAAACATTTAGTCCCAACGCACACGCACACACACAATACCTCATTATAATTTTTGCATAGTCTACACACAGTCATCCGTACTGACACACACACACATTATCATCACATCACATATATATACATAATTTTGCTCACGCACTTTGGTGAAATAGCTGCACTCGGTTAGTTTGTTAAACTGAGAATTGTATCCAACAAACAATAGTCGTTAAATTTTTCATGGATGATATTGTTTATTATAATAGACTTAAATTTGCACTCTCTTCTTCCTCTAAATAAAGCTATTTATCTATTTTTATTCTGAGTAATGGCTTTAATTCGACTGACTTGACTTGACTTCTAGTGATGCGATTGCATTTGATGAAAACTACTGAAAAATACCAATGAACTTTTAAGAAATAAAAGCCGAAATGGTCTCTCTGCACAAACATCGTGAGAGAAAAACGACACAAAGAAAGAAGAACTCGTGCGTGAGTCAAATGACCAAATGCATTTGGCCGTTGTGGCCAACTAAATCAATGTTTCGAGAGAATTCTCAGATACTGCTTAAAAGTGTTGCCAATCACATCAGTTTTTTCAAGGGCTGGTTGCATCGCAACAAAAACGACCTACTGCCAACAAATTATTGGCCAGTGCTAAAGTGATTTTATTTGTCTTCCTTTTTCCTTTGTGCGCGAACATAAAACAACAGATGGTGATTTTAATAAATCTTAAATTGTAAATTTTTTCGATATTTTAATAAAATACGTATCAAGAACTGCAAATTGTTCTAAATTGTATATTTTCCATAAATTTATCCTTTGAGCTTTGTATGTATAACCAAACAAAAAACAGCTATTCATCATGCAAAACTGCATTCATAATGCAGAAAAGGTCACTGTGAACGGGCTCGAAGTATGTATGTATATTAATAAAAACACAAAAACAATATTTTTGCCAAAAATTGTTTGAATATTGTATTATGTGTATAATATAAAGATTACGAAACAATTTATTAAAAATAATTTCAATTTCAACAAAACCAATACACAGGCAGCAAAACAATAACAAAGAATAAATATAGTTGAAAATGTATCATACACATCGAGTATTTATTTAAATTGCAGGCGGGACAGAGGCCCTTATGAGTTCTTTCATTTTAGATTGTTTAGTCAGTTAGTAAGTGACAATGGACATCGATGACAGTGGCAGTGGCAATGGCATTAGTGGTAGTGGTAGTGAGGTTGTGTTTACTGATACAGTGACCAACTATCTAGATAAGGGCATTGTATTGATCATTGCCGATTTGTTGAGTTTAATTACGGTATCATCATGCCTTTATGTAAAAGTTCCTCAAATAAATACTATAAGGGAAAACCAGTCATCAAAAGGTAAAATGTATTTTTATTAAATGAAATGCTATTTGATAATTAAAGTACCTTTTTGTTCTTAGGAATTAGTGTGTTTGGCCTTTGTTTGGAATTATTTAGCTACACTGTCACAATGTCGTATAATTACAGCCGAGGATATGAATTCCTCTCTTACATGGAGTATCCAATACTTTTGGTACAGGAATATTTTCTTATCTATTACGTTTTTAAATACCAAAATCTGCTAGGATCAAAAACGTATATCATGACTTTAATATACAGTGCAATAGCTACACTAGTTTATTTCAAACTCTTTCCAATTACAATTCTCATCTTTTTAGTGGTAAGTTCAAGTGTCACCAAATGACTATATTGATATTACTCATCATTCATTCAACTCATTAAATCAATAATTTTTTGTTCTTTAAAAACAAGATAAGGCAAGCGGCTATGATGTACATATGTATTACATATGCAATGATTTTTAGATGATTATCATACATATCAATCAGTGATAGTTAAAGTCTATATAGATTAATTAAGAATATTAAATGACCATCACCTTGAAATATGTATGTAGATTTTAAATTTATTTGGTGTTTATTTGGTTTTTCGTTATAAACAGAATGTGGGTTGTGTGTCTTTACATTTGAATTTTATAGAGAAGATACATTTCGAACAAAGCTTGAAGTCAAGGTCAACAATGTAAATATATTTGTATGTATGTCTATATTTCTAAATGTTGTAGTACTAATTTTTATTGCTTATCATATGCATAATCATTATCAAAATATATGATTTATTACATTTGAATGCTAAAAACTATTTAAAACACATTATATTGTTGAATGAAATGAAATGATCTATTCAGAACAGTTTTTTTTTTTTTTTTTTTGTTTGCTTGAAACATACGGAGGGACATTAATCAATCGAAACGCTGATTATTCACACTAAATTTAAAGAGTATTTTAATTCAGAAATCACTACATACGTATTTCATTACAATCAAATAATGTTTTAGCCATTCTGTACGCCTATTGGTGCTACAAGCAAAGTTCTCCAACTACTTGCCATATTCAAAAGTAAAGATGCTAGTTCGGTCAGCCGAACGACATGGGCTCTATCCGCATTTACCAATATGAGTAAGTTATTAATTTCAATTTCTTATGTTTATACGTACATATATGAATTCTTAAATATCTCATTGCTTGCTTTCCAGCTCGGATATACACAGTTTATGTTCAATCACATGATATAATGTTGTTATCAAACTTTTTGATTTCAACATTCCTTAGTTCATCTGTTTTAGTTGCTGCATGTATATACAGGAATCCCAAGAAGGAAAAAACAAACTAAAGCTCGCTCATTAACTCCTCACCTATAAAATGTGATAACAAAAAATGCGAAAACTTTTAACTTGAACGATTACAAACTTTATCTTTATTTATTTCAAGTATGTATTTCAATCGTCTTACAAAATATAAATAAACTTAATCAAATTTCTAAAGTAGTTATATATTATTATAAAATAAAGTCCTTAGTGTTGTGCTTGATAATAAATAGTATAAACCTAATAAAAAAAAAGAAATTTACAACCATAATATGTATAATCTAAGTAGTGACATTTATGGTCATTTAAAATCATTAGATTTTAAGTAGCTTGGAAGCTATAAGTTGGTTTAAGGAAACCGATTCATACGATATGAGATACAATATATAATATGATAAACATTAGCTGAACATTAATTTCAATTATCAGCATAAAGTGCGACAGCCATAGCTAATAAAATGGTTATTGCAATGCCAGCATAGATGAATATAGTTTTCCACTTAATGGAAGTTTTAACTGTTTTCGCTACCACTTTGCGTTCTTTGTATTTTCGTTTTCCAAATTTTTTCTCGAACTGTTCAATTTCAAGTTGATTTTTGATCTCTTCTTCACTTTGCTTCTGTTCCCATTGCTTCCTTTCAATTTCCTCAGCTTTTTCAAGTTCAGCCAGACAGTGTTCGTCACAAGATATTTCTACTTGACCCAAACGAATTTTCTCACAACTTACTTCCAATTTCAATCTTTGGCATAAGCAAGAAATTTTTACTTTTTTACGGCAGGATTCCGGATTGGGACATTTTCCAGAATGACATTTTGAAGTACAACGGTGACCACATGGAAACTGGAAAAAATAAATTATAACCGAATAAGATCGTTCATTTGTTCCGCATTTTATATCTTACATTTTTTAGGCAGCGATTTCCACAGCTTTTTAATTGCTCCTGACGCATTTGAATTTCTTGCTCAGAATTTGAAGTAGCAAAGAATTCGGTGCACTTATAAAATACTTGTGTTAGTCCGCAATGACATTTGGTTTTTACATTAACTTTGCAAGGCTCACAAGGTGGTAGGTGACAGGCCTTAGTACAAGGATGTGTACAACCCAATGGACGTGGTAAATTGCAACCCTCTTCACATCCTGCACAACCGTCTTGTTGCTGTAATGTTTATGAATTAGAAGAATAGAATTTTAATAAAATGAACTTTTTTTTATTCAAATTTAATTTTAATTACTCTGTTATCCTGAATGTCTGGTACAGTGTGACACACTAACTGACAGTTATGACTTCCACATAAGAGTTTTCGATTGCATTTGCGCTGACATGAGGTTGGTTTTGAATTCCAGCAAGGCCATTCACAAACTTCATGACCGCCGATACAATTTACTAAAACCTTCTTCTCGCATCTCGGATGGGGTAGAGATTTATATTCATACTAAAATATAATGTAATGTACAATACAATTAAGAGAGAGAGAGAGAGATGTATTACTTTTTTTAGATGAGAAACTGAGGATGACACTCGAACCGCTGAATGGCAAGTTGCCACACATTTATGACCACAGCCACTGGAATCATTTGGTAGATCACATTTCTTATTACATGGCGGACATTCGCCTTTATGACAACGATGGGTAGTTGGATGATGGCATTTAGATGTTATACTGCAGCAAAAGATTAAGAGATTAGAGTAATTCAAGGAAAGTAATTTTGCAAGTTCATACGTACCGGCAAAGTTCTAAACAAACGATTTTAAAACTACGCTCCCGGCCACATGGTACATTCTTTCGAGTCTTCCCACAACGACAGTTTACCTGTGACTGAAGATTACAGGGATAACATGGGCCATTGTGGCAAACCGACTGACATTTGTGTTTATTACAAGAAAGCTGTTTTCCACATATCTTTTCACACGGCGGACACTCCCCATCACAACACTTAAAATCATCAACATCGACATTATCTCCAATAAATCTATATTTCATATGAAAAAATTATATTACACACCTTTCGATTGCAAGCGTGTTTGCCACAGTCTCGCATATGTTTGCATTTAGTTTCACAAAAGAATTCCTTGGAACATGGTAACTCCTTCTCATGCATTCCGCAACGGCATTTCTTTTTTATTCTTGTCAAGCACTACGAATTGTAATAATGCTAAGTGGAAAATACTTCATAAAAAATGCTAAAAACATACCTCATTGCATTCGCCTCGATGACATCGTTGAACACAATTGTGTATTCCACATCTTAATAATTTCTGACACGTATCTCCACAATTCTCAATAGTTTGCGTACACGGACCAATTTTGCTCTAAGATCATAAAGGCATACGTGAAAAATCAATCAACAATTTTATTGACTTATAAGACATTTACCGATTTACCACATGGGCAAGTTCTTGGCATTCCCAGTGGACAATCACCGCAAGAGTCTGAATGACACACTTTCTTACATGTGTGAATACCACAAGGATACTTTTTACCACAAACCTATAAAAATAGTAAGAAAACAAATATGTATAAAGTTATCTTTCACATTTGCTTGCAGACTTGTAAGTATTTACCTTTTGACATTTCCAATTTAAATTCGAACAGAGTCGCTTCATAACTTGTTGACCACACTCACAATATTGTTCACTTGTTCTACCGCATGGTGGACAATTTTTATGACAAATCTCATTACACACATGTTTACAAGGAAGAATTTTACGACACTAAAAAACAAAATTAATGAATTTTTATAAACTTAGATGAAGATAATGATAATAAGTAACTTGGAATTCTCACCAATTCTTGACATTTCCAATTCTTGTCTAAGCAGCGAACTGATCTTGGTTTAGACTTACTGCAGAGACACGAATTGGTAGCAAACTGGGCGCAAGGAGGACAAGGCCCGGGATGACAAAGTAACATGCAGCTATGTCCGCATTGTGGTTGAAGTAATTTTCCACAAATTTCACCACATGAATGAGGAACCAGGAATGGCTGTGACTTCGGTTCAATTTCCTTGCCACAAAAACACTCGTACTGTTCGGGCCTTTCATTTGGTTTGTATTCTCGGCGACATTGAGGGCAACACCAATGGGGAGCACTTCTTGCTTTTGGAGGAATATATTCTCCACCAACATAATGTCCCTCATCATGATGCTGCTGCTTTAAATGCTTGATACTGTCATTAGCCCACCTGCGAATGCAGTTAAGATGAAAAAGACAATAACAGTCCTTGCAAGACCATACAGATTCGTTTCTGCGAATACTCCCAATGCATATTAGGCAAGATGCAGCACCAGAGTGAAGGGCATTTTCCAAGAATGTTGATGTTTTTATCAATTTATTTGATTCATTTGACGACGACTCGAGTTTATAATGTTGATAAAGCCCATCTGAATGTAAATAGAAAACAATAATGAAAGCTTTTTTATCATTTGCAAATTAACCCGAAGCTCCTAACCTAGAATTGTCTTTTCGTCTAATTCTTCATCCTCAGAACTTGAAGTGTACTCAGCTGCCAATCGTTGCATTGCTTTAGTATTTCGGTTTTGTATTTCCATAAATTTATAATCAACATTGTTGGCATTTCTTCTCGCCTCCATGATTTCTGTTCAAAACCGGCAAAACTAATAACTATAAAAGCCAACTAGACTACAAGTTGTATGACGTCTATATTTTGTTAAAACACGCTAAAAATGCCTTGCATATATATTTTGACAAATGTCACACAATAATGCTCAAAATCCACACCACGCGTTATGGCGTTAATATTTAAAACCATTCAAGGCGACCAACAAAAAATTTCAAGTCATGGTAACAAACGATTTGACTTCTCGATCTCATCTAAAGATAAAAGTAAATCATCAAAGTGATTATTGCAACCCTTTGTTTTTTTTCCTAATTTTCCTTTGCAATCGTATTATAATTGTTCTTAAGAACAAGGTAATTGTTATAAATTATTCCTCAAAAGAATGATAAGGACTTGTAATTTCGACCAGAGTCATTCTTCAACAACAATTCAATGTGATAAGAATCGGCGCACAGTGCATACATTGAAGGGCACCTTATTTTTTTTCATATATTCGAACATCTCTATACCGAACTCCTAGAAAGCATAGAACGCGTGAAACAATACATGTAAGACGAAAAGCTTTGTGTGTAGTTTTAGCATAGCATTGCAATTCTTTATACAAATATGAAAATATTTGAAAATTTAATCATACTTCATGTATTTTATTTTCTATTAATCATGAAAATCATGGCGATGTGAAATGAAACTGAAACACCTTGTACTACTCGAAAAGTTTTAGTTTGACTAGAGGGAATAAGAAATAGTGCTGAAAAACGACACATTGCGTTTATTGACAAATTGTGCTTATTAATATTTTATACTATTTATGTGTGTGTATTACTAATACAAGAAGGCTTAGGTGAACTGATTTTGTGTTGAATCATATGGGACTGTTATTTGCAATAATAATAATTAGTTAAAAACAGCTTTCTCTATTTATATAAGATTCAATTCAATATCAAGGTTTATACAATGAGTTTCTTAAACTATGTTTTTGGTCCGAAGATTTACATGGAATACAAGGGCTTGCCAGAAGCTCAGGTATGTAACGCAATTTACCTAAAATACTGCGTATTCTAAAATTCAATATTCTCTTTATTTCAGAGAAAATTATATGAACCTGGAAATGTTGAAAAATTTGGAGAACAAGTTCTCTCAACGGTAAGTATTTACCGTATTTTTATCAAATGTAACATAATAAGTTAATTAGAATAATTGAATAAATTTGCTAGTTGTCCGTGGTTTGGAACATCAGTTGTTATTCGTCCCCCCTCCTAGTGACATTCCTATATAGACGCGGTTATTTTGTATCGGATTCACTTCCACTATTTGCGAAATTGACTACAAGCATTGGACTAATTGTGATCATTTCGCTTCTTATGCGAGGATTTGGACGTTTTCAGTCACGAGTCTATATAAACATGGTTAAAGCATTGGAACATGCGAAAGCCGATAACGAAATTGGGGATGGCAAAAAAGAACTACGCCGATTTGACATTGACTTTCAATCTTGGCCTGTGGACTTTGATGTGATAAGCGTAGAAGGGTAAATATAGAAATTAAGAAAAACGTGACTTTTGTTTATAACAAACAAATACAAATAAATTGTGATTTAGGGATTCAAAAAAACTTTCTCGGCCAGTAAGTAAGCGCAGTAATTCATTTCGCCTGGCGAAGCTACCTTGTGATATTGCAGCTTACATGGCCATTCATTCTTTTGGTCTACCCCTTATGTATCCAGGATCAGTAAAAATTCTCCAAAAATTTATGCGTATGTTTTATCCGAAATTATCTTACTCCATAAACTTCATTGAAGTATGTACAAATTGAATATTAAAAGGTCCAATGCTAGTTTTTGGAAGAGCAAAATTAGTAGAAGAGGACAAAGGTATTCGAAGCAAGATTAAAACAAGTGATTCCAATGAAATCGATACTATGTTCGTTGACAATCGTGGAACTAATCACCATAATGGTAAAACTATTGTGATTTGCTCTGAAGGTAAATGATAATTTTATTGTACATTTTTAGATTTTCATTTTAATTTTATATTGAAGGAAATGCGGGTTTTTATGAAATTGGTATAATGGGTACACCAATTGCACTTAAATATTCGGTACTTGGCTGGAATCATCCCGGGTTTGGTGGTAGCACAGGAAAGCCTTACCCAGATCAAGACAAAAATGCTATTGATGCTGTAGTTCAGTATGCTATTCACCTTGGATTTGCCGTTGAGGATATTATATTATATGGTTGGAGCATCGGTGGTTTTAGCACTCTATGGGCTGCTAATTGTTATCCAGATGTTAAAGGTGTTGTAAGTATACAGATATCATAATTCACTTTGAAATGCATCCCATTGCCAAAGTTCTTATGTCTCGATACTGATTCTCTTAGATTTTGGATGCTACCTTTGATGATATCCTTCATTTGGCAGAACCTCGAATGCCAGCCAGTCTATCGGGCATTGTTAAAATAGCCATTCGAAATTATTGCAATCTAAATAACAATGAATTGATTCTCAACTACAATGGACCAATTCTTTTAATACGTCGCACTGAGGACGAAATAATAGCAGAGTAAGCATTTCCACTGAAAAAGTAATGAGTCAGACAGTGAATTATAATAATATTTATAACATATTTTTTTCAGAGATAATCGTATTGAAACTAACCGTGGAAACTTTTTAGCCTTAACACTTCTCAAATATCGTTATCCCAACATTTTTAGGGGTCCGCAGTTAGAACGAATTAAGAAATTGATTTCAAAACCATTGGAAGATTCAACTTTAACGGCTGCTGAAGAAAATTTAAGTATGTCTCGTCTAGTTACATATGCTTCAGACCAAGGAAAGTCATTCCCTATGCAAATAGGCGATGATTACTCTGAAGATGTACTCAACAACATGGCAGTATTTTTGGTAAAATATGAATATGAAAATGATTTTGAAAACTGTAATATAAGAGTTTTTTCTTTTAGCTGCACAAGCATTTCCGTGATTTTACTTCTACTCATTGCACTCAATTGCCCGGAGAATACTTTAACATTCCTTGGGATATACCCATTGAACATGGATTCGTTCTTACTTAAGTCGTTTAATTAAATCGTCTAACTTCTACTTCTACTGACATTTTTGAATTTCATTTTGAAGTTAAGTATTAATGGTATATTAGATTTTTGCAACGACAAATGTTTCTAAATCAACAACTGACACTACTTTAGCAAAATTGTAAAGGCTTTCAAGAAGCTCCAATAAAATGTAATTTGTTTTCAATGTCTTAATAAAAAAAATATTATTCAGTACAATAAATATCAACATTTTGTTAATTTTAGTTTAAATACACTAGAGCCTCGGTTTGCGTCGTTAATGGGGACCGGAGGGAGGCGACGCAAACCGAAACGACGCAAATCGAAATACATTTTTCCATATACTTACTGCAAAATATTTTTAATTCGTTCCATAGTAAAGAAAAATGCAATTTTTGAAGAAGAAATGTGTAATTTTTTTTTTAGTCATATGGAAATTTATTTCATATACATGATTCAACAATTTCAATGCTTCTTATTAAAGCTGAATCTCAGAAAAAGGAATGTACATAATAAAATTAAAATCAAAAAAAGGTTTCTAATCGCCTATATTTTCTTCCGGTTGAGTTACATTTTCTTTTAAAACCGCGTCCAAAGTTTGTTGTTTAAAAACTGCTTTTTTCTCCAAGTAAACATTTTTGTAGCACTGTATAGCGTCAGCAAGAGATTGAGTTGCCTTCCCACTGCGATTTTCATCGGGATCATTGTTCGTAAAAATTTCCACCACCTGGTCTACCAGCCCCATTGCTTTTGCAATTTGCGCAGTCGTTAGCTTTTTTGACTCTGTTTGCGTATCAGTCGGATCAATTTCATCTTCTAACTCATGTTCAATACCAAATGTTAACAAAAGTTCGTTTGTGAGCTCTTCATCGTGTGACCTTAACAGTTCGTCGATATCTTCAATCTCCATTCCTTCAACATTTCTTTCCATAGCTAATTTAGCAATTTCTTCGCGAACAGTTGGTACATCGTTAATCAAAACATTGTTTTCAAACACGCAGTCTGGCCATAACTTTCCCCAGCTTCCTTTCATGCAAGTCGCTTTAACTTCCTTCCATGCAAAACTAATATTTTCGACAGCCATCTGGATATTGTAATCCTTCCAAAACTTTGGTATGGATAATTTATCTTCTTTGTCAGTTGCTTCTAGAAGTTGAGAAAACGTTCGCCGTAGATAGTAGCACTTAAAGTTGGATATCACACCTTGATCCATCGGCTGTATGATGGAGGCGGTATTCGGAGGCATAAAAACAATTTTTATATTTTCGGAAATATCATCTGCATATATTGGATGCCCTGGAGCATTGTCCAACAGAAGTAGGATTTTAAAGTCAATGTTTTGAGAGCAACAATAAGCTTTTAGTTCGGGAACAGCGCAATTACCAATCCAATCTGTAAATAAAGCGGCAGTCATCCACGCTTTTTTATTAGCACGCCAGTGAACTGGAAGATCACCTTTATTCACATTTTTAAGGGCTCTTGGATTCTCGGATTGGTAAATAAGAAAAGGCTTGAATTTAAAATCTCCTTCTGCGTTTCCTCCTAAAAGAAGTGTGAGTCGATCTTTTCTAGCTTTATACCCAGGAGTAGATTTTTCAGCCTTGGAAATGTATGTTTTTTTGGGTAACCGCTTCCAATACAAGCCAGTTTCATCGACATTCAGGACCTGCTTACGAGAATATCCCCCTTCTTTGATAATTGCGTTCAGTTCAAGTTGAAACTTTTCCGCAGCTGGATTATCAGCGCTAGCCGATTCTCCTTTCAGAGCAATATTATGCAAATTTGCCCGAGTTTTAAAACGTTCGAACCAACCTTGACTTGCTTCAAATTTTTCGGAATGTCCACTGCTTGGCGATGGAGTTTCTTTCTGTAAATCATTGAAAATGCTTAAGGCCTTATTTTGAACAATCATTTTGCTCAAAGGCACTTTTCTTTGATTTTGATTTTCAATCCAAACCAAGAGAAGGGCTTCCATTTTAACCAACAACGGACTTCTGTTCTTCATACTTTGTTGTGTTTGCAGCGGGGTAGCAGCTTTTGAAAACTTTCTTATTTGATCAGCATCTCGGTTGCAAATTGACCTTACAGTACTAGGAGCTAAATTAAGATGTCTTGCAATGTCAACAGCTTTTTCACCCGATTTGACACGTTTTAATATAGTTAATTTAAGTTCAAAATTAATTTGTTTGCGCTTCTGGCTCATTTTTACGCAAAAAAACTTTGTTACACTCGCGATCAAAAGTCAACTGAACCTTCAATTGCGGAAATTATTTGCTATCCTCTCACATTTCTATGTGCAGCCGCTTCAGTTGCCGCTATGTGTGAATCCTCTTTTTATAAAAAAATATTTTCTGCAGCTAAATACATGCGACATGCATATGTATTTTTCGAAATATGCATGTGTATTCAAACGACGCAAAGTAAAATTAACGACGCAATTTGAGAACATTGAAAATTTCTTGCGACGCAAATCGAAGTCATGGACGACTCAATTCGAAATCCCACAAAAAATTTTTGCGACGCAAATCGAAACGACGCAAATCGGGATGACGCAAACCGAGGCTCTGGTGTATTTAAAAAAGAAAAGCTTTGGCACAAGTGTTGGAAAATGTATCATCTGGCAAACCAGTACTAAATTCATCATCATAGCCATCCGCCTTTCGCTTCCGATCATTACCTTTCTTCTTTCTGTGGTAACTAGAGTACTTGCTATAAAAATATTTCCTCTGTTTGATTGATGATAATAAGTATTAACTTTTTAAATGGTTTTTTACACATTATTCTTTTGTGTTTGGAGGATAAAACAATCAATTGTCACGGCCGTCGTTGGGCACAGACCAACTTGCTAAACCCTGCAACCAGGAGAAGAGTCACTAATTTATGTGGTAGAAATAATGCAAGCATTTACTAGATTACATCTAAACCCATCCATGGTATTCATAAAAATATTTTATAGAGCTACGGTCTGGTCTACTATGAACTTTCATATACAAACGATTAAAAAAGTTCTTTAGATTTATTAATAAGTACCTCGTATTTAAGTAAATTGAGATTACTATGACAATAAAATCTCCAAAAAGCGACTTCCCTAATTTAATATTTAAAACGTTTTCGCAAAAAGCAAATTACATAAAATATTTCCATGGGTGTACAGAATAATTACTTTGTTTAAAATTCAGTGAAATTGATCAAATACAATAAACTCTAAATTGTCGAGAAATGGTTGTAAAGTCATTGATGGTAAAAGATTAGCAGATGACCTAAAGCATGGGCCTATTGTTCTTTAACCCATTTACATAATCGATTATTAGTAACATTCAAAATATCTAAATGTATTTTGTATTTATTTATTTTAAAATAAAGTTGAAAAAAAGACATTTAACAAAACAAAATCTGTTACTTTTTCGAATTTTTACTTTTAGATTTACGTTGTTCGATTAATTCTAAAGCAGCATTCATTTGTTTTGTTTTTATTTTCTTGGTTAAAGCATCCTTGGGAGACTTCTTTTTCTTTGCACTTTCTTCTTTCTTTTTGGCTTTTTCTATTATGAAACAAATATTTTTGTTATAAAATGCACTTGCGCACGACAATATTAAAAGAAATAACTTACCAGCCAATAATTTTGCAGTTTCAATAGGATCTTTATCTTCGAAAATTTCATCATAATCGATGCCATCGTATGCCTCAGTTGGTTGTGTAGCTTCTTGTTGAACCTTTTGTTCGACACGATTCACGTACTTATCCTTGGCGATTTTCTTTAATTGTTGTCGTTGTCTTGTGGGACTGACATAGTTGTCATTTTCCCATATTGTGCTGCCCGTAAATGAACCATCAAATATTTTAACAGGGTTCATAACAAAACGTGGACCGATTTCGGACAAACCACCATCTTCTGAGAGAATTTGAAAATTTCTAAACCATATACGTTTATCAAGGTATGTGAATGTGTAAACGTGATCAATAAAAGGTTGACTCTTGGGATGATGATTTGGAACCGAAAAAGTTTGTACAAAAAGTTCTTTTAAAAGTTTTAAGTGCGGTACTTCATCAAACTTGGGATCAAAGGATAACAATGGGCGGGATCCTTTCAAGCAATTGCCAGTTAATTTTAATTCAGCCATAGTATGAATGTTTTCGATAAGAAATTTTGCAGAGGGTCCAACCGAGGGGTTCGCGATCCACATATAAAGATCACGCTTCCGCCTCCCTTCAAACAAAATAGCTTTGTTGCAGTGCTTCATTTCACACATTTCATTAATGACAGAAAGTGTCTTTGCACGTTCCATTTTGGATTCTGGGCGATGATGAGGCATTAATGTTTTAACATCACGCATTAGATGCCTGTCCCTATGATTTATACCACGAGCTGCAAATACTAAAACGCGTTGTTTGTTCACCCATTTTTCCTAAGAAAAAATACAAAATGAAATTTATGTTTTATGATGATCATAATCTCAAAATTCTCATACCCTTTTCGGAATAGTAGAGACATCGTCCGAAGTTCTTTGTGGAGGCAAAGCTGGATTTTCATCCTGAGGTACAATTTCAAGTTGTTCAACTTTCTTCTTTTTTTGGAATTTACGGCCCATTTCGCTTCAACTCACAAACCAAGAAAACGTGCTAAAACTAGAAGAAGACAAGAATAAACAAGACAGAGTTGCCCAACATATGAAATTAGTGATGGAAAACATAAATAATACACCACTGTTTTACTGGATTTTTTAAATCATTTTCTTCGAATGGTGGGTGATGTTGTATTGCATTTTGCAACACGTTGTTAAATGCCGGATACATAAAAAAGTAATTCGCCATTTTTAGCAGAAGAAAAAAAACATTTTTTTCATCGGTAAATTTACACAATTTTAAGAAAATTATCTGTTTATCAAAGCGTCATAGCAGACTAAATAACAAAAATGTCTGATTATCGTTCTCAATCACGTGGTGGCGGTCGGAGTCAAGATTATCAAAATGATGACGATCCACCAATGTCGCGTCTTTTTATAATTTGCAATAAGGCGCATTCGGAAGAAGATTTCCGCGAGGCTTTCTCTCAGTTTGGAGAAATTGAAGACATTTGGGTTGTAAAAGATAAGCATACACAGGAAAACAAAGGTGTTGCATATGTGAAGTTTTCAAAAACTTCTGATGCGGCGAGAGCACAGGAGGAAATGAATGGGAAAACCATTGGCAAAACTGATCGAACACTGAAAGTATTAGTTGCAGCAAAGTAAGTTGTTCTATGAACGGTGTTACGGTTTGAAATGGGAAACTTAAATCTGATTGTTTTTATTATTTTTTATAGTCGCAACGAAGGTTCTAATAAATCTGAAAACGAACATGAGAAATATGTTCGCCTTTTTATTGTTATATCGAAAAGCGCCACCGAAGATGAAATACGGGATGAGTTTTCTCAATGGGGCACCGTCGAGAATGTATCAATTGTTAGAGAGAAATCAACTGGAAATCCCAAAGGATTCGGATATGTTCGCTTCGCAAAGTATGTATTCCAATGGCATTTTCTAAGATATGATACAAATTAACTAATTATTTGGTAGGTTTTATCATGCGGCCGTTGCCTTTGAAAACTGCCCACCCAAATACAAAGCTGTATTTGCCGAGCCTAAGGGGTCTTTGCGTACTCAACGTGATCAATACGGCCGTCTTGGCGATGATAGTCCCATGTATGGTTCTGGTCGCGGCGGAAACAATTACAACAACAGCTATAACAATGATTGGAATACATCTATGAACAGCGACATGTCGGCATTTCTCCGAATGCAAAATGTTCCGGTACCACAACAAACTTGTCTAGAAGTTACAGCAAGTAATAATGTAAACCAAGATCAACTTTGGAGACTTTTTGACATTATTCCTGGATTGGATTATTGCCAAATTATGCGAGAACGTAATTATATTCTTTCTTTTCACAAACACACGAATGAATTAAGAAAATTCAATATTTTTGTACAGATGGACCTAGAACTAATGAAGCTATTGTAGTGTATGACAACCCAGAAGCAGCAATATATGCGAAGTAATTTCTCCTTTTTTGTTTTTCTTTTAATTAAACCTAATCAATTATCTTTACTAAAGGGATAAACTTCATGGATTAGAATATCCAATGGGGGAACGAATTATTGTAAAAGTGTCTGGTATGAGCTCGGCACGTATGGATACCTCTTTTATAGACAGTAAGTTGAATCAAAGCGTTGACCTTTTTAATGTTTCCTCATTTATATAAAACAAAAAATCACTGTTCTAGAACGTACTAAAAAGGAATCGATTTGCAATGTCCCTTTGCCTCCGACTCAACCATTAGCCTCGCCGGATGCGCCAGTTGCACAACGACTTTTTATTGTTTTAGCTGCGGTGTGTAGAATAAATCAAGCTACATTTCTATATAATTTTAACACATACATTTTCTATTACAGAATTTGCCACAGTCAATTCTAAAGAATATTTTTTCATGCTGGAAAGGATTCATTGATGTGTACTTATTGCGTAACAAAAACTGTGGTTATGTTAAATATGCAGAGAGGGATAGCGCTCAGAAGGCTATTCAAGTTCTAAATGGTGCTGAAATATGCGGAACCAAAATCAAAGTAATTTTTAATGAGAGATAAGTCAAACTTGGTTATAATGTATTATTGTTTTAGGTTATGGAAGCAGAAGAGCGAAGTGGTTCCGACGGTGATGAGGGTGGTCGGAAGAGATTACGTCGCAGCTAAATGTGTAAGTACAAGTTTTTCGAATTAATATATATTTCTGGCAACAGATGATATGCACTGACAGTTAAAGCTTAAGGTAAGTTGTAATTAATCACCCACATATTTGTCAATAAATTTTTTTTTTTTTTTTTATTGCATCTTAGACTTAAATAATATAATAAAGTAATGGTTTTAAACCACTGACGTTAATTAGCAGTTAAGAGAAGATTGAAAAGTGATAGATACATTGTGATAAACAAAATATATATATATATATATATATATATATATATATATATATTTAACAGTATAAATATATATGCGTAGGACTTTTTAGGGGAGAATTATAATGTGTAATTTAATCAATTTCTGAAGACTTCAGTAATTGAAAATGTGGAACTATAAATCTTTATATGACTGGGTTCATAATAAAACAAATTATTTTATTTTTCTATTTTCACAGACACACTGACAACAATGTACTTAACAGAGAACCTAATTGTACGAGTAGTTTACAAAAACAAAAAGAAAAACATTAAAACAACTGACCGCCACCCACAACAATACGGATAAAAATATAACCAGAACAACACTACTACAAATCAACTTTGAATTGAAGCAAACCGCATACAAAAACCAATCAATCAACCAACCAAAAACTACTGACTTGAACCCCACAATAAAACGGTAAACGAGAATGTTATTATGATATTTGAGATACGTGTATGTGAACGGCCAACAACAACCACAACAAGATAACAGTAGACACACTCGACAAATACGGAGCAAACAAGGACACTGCAGAATAAGTACTATAATACTTTACTACAGGACGATGCAAACCGCAAACACAAAACACAACCGAGAATACCAATACCACATACCATGTACTGGTAACAAAGCAACAAGTAAAATTAAATACGAACTTTAATGTACATTCACACTTAACCATTCCAACTTTTGGACCGAATGTATATATACACTTGTGTATTTGTCTATGTTTGTGTCGTATCTAAATCCTTTTAATAAATATCTATCTATCTGAAATTTTAGATTATATACGAGTACATAACTAGATACTACATGCATTCATTATGAATGAATACATTAAAATTTAATGTAAAATTGTAATGATTAATGAATAAAAATACAATCGAAATTCATACTTTTATTATTTTATTGAATGGTAAAATTATGCCGGAAAGTGGAAAAGTTATTTATTCAAAGTATTGGCCATTCGATTCTATACCCTTTGACATTCTTTCTGGCAATTTATGAATGCCATCCCAATAAAACCGTTTGTCCTTTGCGGCAAACCCCTCAACAAACCATTTTTCCACTTCGTCAAAATTGGCAGTGTCCCATTGATACAAAAAGGTGATAATCGGATGGGGCCAGGTCTGGACAGTAAGGCGGGTGCGATAGTACGTCCCATCCAAAGTTTTGACTGCGTCTTTCATCGGGTTTGTTGTACGTTTTTTAAGCAATAAATTGTTCAAATTTATTATTAGTTGTTTGTAGCGATCAGTATTCACTGTTTCACCAAGTTTTAAAAGTTCTCTGTACAACACACCTCCATGGACCAACCAAGCACAGATCATCGTCTTCTTTCCGAAGCGATTCAGCATTAGAATCGATGAGCCAGGTTCGCCAAGTGATAACCACGATTTTTTATGTTTAGGATGCAAAAATGACTTCTTTCGAACCATTGAAGCAGAACTTCACAAATGGTTTCCAGATTTTCCTTTTGCCTGTCATTCAGTTCATGTGGAGAAATTTTCCAGTTCCCCATTGCCCGTAATTGCTCGGCTATTGTTTCTTGTGCCACATTTAACATTTCTGCTAATTGTTTTTGAGTTTGGGTCAGGTCTACATCCAATAACTCCTGCAATTCCGCATTACATGCACGTATTTGACATATTCACAGAGCTCTAACACAATGAAAGTTCGAGACGAATCGATCCGATTTTGCTTCTGCTAGTAAGTATCCCATTATAAAACAATTTAAAAATTGGCAATGTGAAGGAAATGCGCATTTGAATTTGTGAACCAAATGTGGAATCACGTTTCTGCAATTGAGTATTTGTATGCTGTTTCACCACAACATCTTGCTTGTGACATAAACGATTACGAAAGCAATGGAATTAATGGCATTATTGGCGAAACTTACACCATTGTCGCACCATCTTCTGTGCGCAAAACATAATCTTTGTTTGATCTCTTTGATGTGATGATACACCGCAAAGACTTAAAAATACAATTTTATTTTAGTTATAGGTTGCATCTGTTATCAAGGGTCCAGGGATCGATGAAAGTTGATTAAAATTCGGTCATGTATTTTGTTGTTAGAGATATAAAAAATATTTATCATCTTTCACGAAATTTAATTTCACGCCGCTGTGTTTTGTTTTTTTCCCTTCCCATAACAAAAAGCCACTGTTACCAACTAACTGAATTTTCCTTGAAAATAGATGTTTTCTTCAAAATAAGCAGACCCTCATCGATAGTTATCCGCTATCGAAATAATAAACTACGGTTTAGCAAACATATGTTTTTGTGCTGACAAGCGGACAAGGCAGCCACACGTTTTGCGCAAAATATCAATTATTAATAGATTTTTTGGTTTTGTTTGGAAATAAGCACGAACGCGTTTTTAACTAGAATATTGAATATCTATTTCTATAAGAAAACAAAAAAAAAAAACAAAATTAAAATGGATCCAGCATTGCTTAAAGAACGTGAAGCCTTTAAAAAACGGGCTATGGCTACCCCAACGTAAGTTACACAAAAATAATATACTTTATTGTTGTATGTAACTGATAATATTCATGTCATTTGTCTATTAGCATTGAGAAGAAACCAAAATCTGACAATATTAGCTTGCCCCCACCTCAAAGAGATGATGTCAGAAAGAAGCCTCGTCCTCCTACTTATCAAACATCTAAACTGGATGCTTCCACGTAAGTTGATATTACCATGAATATCTTCTTCTATTGACTATTTTGCATGATGTTGTTCATTGCTTGTGTTTGTTCTTTGCTTAAAGATACAAAACCATGTCTGGCAGTTCGCAATATCGTTTTGGAGTACTTGCCAAAATTGTGAAATTTATGCGTACTCGTCACCAGGACGGCGATGATCATCCACTGAATATTGATGAAATATTGGACGAAACGAATCAACTTGATATTGGACAATCCGTAAGAAATGTAAGCCAAAATAGTCTCCTAGTATAGTATCTTTTTGATAATTGCAATTTGAAAATTACATTTCAGTGGCTGGGCAGTGAAGCACTTATTAATAATCCAAAGATTGAAGCCACTCCTGATGGACTTAAATTCTGTTTTAAGCCAGTTTACAAAATAAAAGATGGCAAAAGTCTAATGCGTTTACTGAAGCAGCAAGACCTGAAAGGTTTGGGTGGAATTCTTCTTGAAGATGTACAAGAATCATTGCCCCACTGTGAAAGAGTACTGAAGAATAAAGCATCTGAAATTGTATTTATTGTTCGTCCGATTGATAAGAAAAAGATACTGTTTTACAACGACAAAGCTGCAAATTTTACCGTATGTACGAAATTATTTATCACACCAGTTCTAGTGTGTCAACTTTTTGATTTTTATTTTTAATAATCATAATTTGGGTTATCAGGTCGATGAGGAGTTTCAAAAATTGTGGCGCTCTGCCACTGTTGATGCCATGGACGATGCCAAGATTGATGAATACTTGGAGAAACAAGGTTCGATCGCTTCATGTTCTTGTGTTAGTTAGCCACATTTTAATGACTTTACTTTTATTTTTAGGTATTCGATCAATGCAAGATCATGGTCCAAAGAAGCCGGTTCCAAAACGTAAGAAAATAGCGAACAAGAAACGACAATTCAAAAAGCCCAGAGATAATGAACATTTGGCCGACGTTCTTGAGACTTATGAGGATAACACTTTGACACTAAAGGGAGTGAATCCAACATAATTTACATGTACATTGATATATTACTTTAAATAATAATTGATTTAAAATAACAAGACTTATGCGTAATTTAAATGTTTATGTTACGTGTATTTTTTATATATTTTCTTGGTACGAAGGTATGAGATTATTTTTTTTACAAATTTACGGAAAGCGCTTAAAAATTAATCATGTTTAAATCGAAATAACATTCCGGTCAGATATCACCACTCAATTTCGTCCCAACAACTTAATCTACCGATAAAACTTTAAATACAATAATTTATTATATTGTGGCTCTACTCGTTCCAATCCTCTTCGTTTCTACCAAACTTGTATACCAAGCTTCCAAAAAGTATTAGCACATTTTGCATTAGCAATGCTACTCCAATCCAAGAGTCTTTTTTGGCTAAAAATTATAGAAAAATAAACAATGAGATAATAGGATGAATTAACTACACTTGTATTATTTTGTTAATGTAGCTTATAAATATTAGACGAAACTGCTTACAGTTGTTAATAAAGTCCTCAATCATTACCCAGACTGCAGCAATAATTGATGCAAATCCCATCACAAAGCCAATGAGCAGCCAAATTTTAGCTATTCTAGCTCCGGATTCAGAAGTATTTTCCTCTGAAATCTAAGAAATCAAAATTAATGTTGTTAGTGATATGATAATTCTCCCGAATGACTCATTGACATAGTTACGCAGTTGTTGGGACAATAACAACACACAAGTTAATAAATGTAACTTACATGTGAATTTTTAACAGTATTGACCATAAAGAAGCTCATTGTACCAAAAATACCAATGAAAACATGTCCCGTTGTTATTTGATGGTTGCCATCGACAGACATGGCATCAATTAAAATCCACCATCCTGCAAAGAACTAAAATGCAAATCCAATTTAGTGTACAGAACATAAGTATACATATATATAATCTGTTGTTGAATATCTTACCAACAATCCTGAAATAAGGGACGCGTTCTTATTTCTCGAAGTTTCAGAAGTAAACCATTCTCGGACATTTTCCAAAATAGCCATTATAAAAAGAATTATGTAGTTTTCGTTCTTTCACAGACAGAGGGTAAAAATGTAGACAATAAAAATTATGGCAGTGCTGAAAAAGGCTATTGTCTAATGCTATTGAAATAGTGCTGTAAAGTTCTTATTTAATTTCATAATAAATTATGAATTTATTTTGTTTGTTATTATAATTAAAAATACATTGATGGTCAATTCCTTCTATTTTTTTGTAATGTTATTTATGTATTTTCATATGTATATTAAAAAAAACAAATCGCGATGAAGCAATCGAATGCCAACTTTGATGATATGGCAACGCTGTGCATTGTTGCTTTCGTAAAGCTAAATTCATTCGCATACACGTGCATTTCAGTAGTAAAATTGAAGTAAATATGGGATCGGAGGAAACAGTAGCTAGTGATATAGCTTCTGGAAACGATAGTGATTACGATATGGACCAACAGGATCAGGCTGATGATTTATATGCCAGCTCGATCGAATCTGATGTTGAGGAAAGTGAAGATGGCGATGACGATAAACAGTCTGAATCAAATGAGCCTGCAAGTAAAGCAGACAAAATAAAAGGAAAAATACTGAATAAATATCAGGAGATCAAAGGAAAACAATTGTATGTACGATTCCCTAAAAAGCTGCCATTGGATGAATCAAAGTTCCAGCAGCAAGTAAAGGAGTTATCTCCACTGATTGTAAAGGGGCACAAACCTCGCCAGAAGTATGCACGCTTCTGTCTGGTCGACTTCAATTCCAAGGATGATAGAGATAAGGCGCTAAATAAAATACAGAAATTGGCGCAAACCAACGACAACTTCAAAGGTATTTTTGTTGCTGTTCCAAAGACCGAATCTGAAGATTTTGTCAACGAACTGGTGGAGCGGAAACAAACATCTTTTGAAAATAAGAAGGCCAAAGCTCGTTTGAAACGGGCGAGTAAACAAGCTCTGCGTGACAAAAACTTTACGTCTTCAATTGTTGTTACCAACTTGCCTAAAACCTCATCATTAGGTGAGGTCCGAACATTGTTCCCAAATGCTGTTGATATTCAAATTAAGCCAGGCAAAGGAAAGCGTAGGGATACAAGCATTGCAACTGTAACATTGCCGACAACAATTGACGCACGATCTGCAGTTAATCAAAAGAGCAGTCTTCATGGAACTCAATTAATTATTCATTATAATAACCAACAGAATAAACGAAAACTCAAAAGGAGGAGGGGTGTTAGTTCAAATTTGAATAAAATAAAAAGTAAACCATCATAATAATTATCTGAGTATGTAAAAGACTATAATTTTTGTTAATAGTTTTAATAACTTTAATGATTTACTCGTATCATACAATGTATAATATCATATGGGGACATGCGTTCAGCGTGCAATTAAATAGAACACTCTTACTAGACTTTTATTTCAATTTTCATTTGTAACATTGCTGTTATCCGTAAATATGTAGGTATTAAATTTAAATGAAAGTAAAGTTGTAGGAAAATCTTTACTGTATTCAAGAATGGCGATAAAAAGAACCCAAAAACTAAAGGTCAATAACCAAATGAATATAAGCAGGAAAATGATAATACTATATAGCACCTGCACAAGACCCATTCTATCATACCACAACCACAGTGCGCACTATAGCCGGCTATACACGTTTTGACAGACGATCCAATGACGAAATTAGAGAATACTACAACGCGGAGAATGTTACAAAATGGACATGAAAAATTGGAGAGATCAGGTTCGCAGTCAACCAGACAACAACCTAGCAAAGACCCCACTAGATGGCACGATTGCTGGACCTCGAGATCGACTGACAACCCTCCCTAGAATACACAAATAATTAGTTCAGTATTCCAACTAACAAACTGTATATGTTATAAAACATAACTATTACATCCGAACTTTGTTATGAAATGAAGAGGATATAATCCTAAGAATTTTTTTTTTTTTTTTTTATATTTAGTATTTTAATCTCCTACATAATAGGACTAACAATAAGGTTACAAATCTTATAAAACTAATACACATGTGTCCCTCCTACAATGAAGAGGAAGGAGTTCACTTGGCACTACGAGCCTCTAATAAATCAAAAGGGCCTAAGAATTTGCATTCACAAAACGTGTGTATTGCGTGAACGACTGATTGTGTTTGTACTTGGCAAATCAGCTGTTTTCGCAAACACAACTGCGAGTTTGTTTGAATGTAAATAGTTCAGAGAGTTAACAAAGAACTAAAAATGCCGAGAAGAATCAAAAGAAGTGAAATTATTGAATTAATGTCAGAATTAGCCATAAATAATACCTCTGCAATGTTTATTTTTACTTTAACCTTTGTTTCGAAATTGACATTTGTTTATTTTGTCAATTTTTAATATTAGAGATTTAATCGTATTGTTTATATTGCAAGCCATAGACAAGACCGGCAGAAAAAACCCTTTCCTGTAAAATTTAGTTTTTGGCCCTCACTGGCATTTTTTGTTTTTGTATTTGCGTGAATGCCTTCATTAAACTGAAATGGAATATGTAAATTCGATGTTATCAGTAAATATGTACAAGTATAGGTCAATTATAAATTAAAGTAAAATCGTTCGAGGAAAACATTTAAAAAGAAACAGTAAAGCCAAAATAAAAATGATGTTGACAAATCTCTTAATGAATCAAAAAATTTGATGCAATTCTAAATATTATGTGATTAAATTCAATAAAATTGATTTATGTATTCTGAATTGTGAAATATAAGTCGAATCAAACAGTCTGGTAAGCCTAAATTTTTTATTGCTTTCACGATTAATCACCAATCATGAAATTCAGTCTGAATTTCATTTAAATAGGTTGGTCGGTTGGTTTGGTGAACATAATATTAATAATCCGTCCACATTGAGAAGTAATTTGGCGAACGAAAGTTTCATTTGTTAATTACCTAAAGAAATTATTATTATTTCTGTAGTAACCTTCAATTATAAAATATGGAACTAAAGAAATCCACAATTGGCGATGTCCAGAAAATATCTTCCACGATAGATGAGGGTGACATTGATATTAACCAACAGGATCAAGATGCTGACAGTTATGTAGTTTTTGGTACTGAAACAGAATCAGATTTTGATTCTGATTATTGTGTCATTGAGGATTCTTTAAACGACCAATTGCAGCGGAATCTGATGCCTTTTGAGAACACAAGGGGCAAATGTCGTACAAAGCGGTTGAAAAAACGAGTTCTTCATGACAACAATGTTACTTCTTCAATTGTTATTACCAACTTGCCTAACACTTCATCATTTTGGGATTTGAAAGCTTTGTTCCCAAATGGTGTTGATATTAAAATTATGCCGGTGAAAGGAAAACGCCAGGATACATGCATTGCAACTTTAACACTTCCAACAATAATTGATGCACATGCTGCAGTTAATCAAAAGAACAGTCTTCATGGAACTCAGTTGCGAATTGATTATAATAGGCAACAGTATAATCGAAAAGTCAAAAGTAAAGCATCATAATTATTATCTACCTGCATACATAGCTGTTAAAAGACTGTAATTTGTGTTAATAAATATTTGATATTTTAATGATTCGTATGTTCGTTCCAATGTATAATATCATATGTACATACACTCTGCGCGCAATTGAATAGAACACCTTTCTAGAATTTTATTTAAATTTGAGAAAACCCTTTAAAAGAGACGGTGAAGCCAAAATAAAAATGACGTTGACAAATATCTTAATGAATCAAAAAATTCGATACAATTCTAAATATTATATGATTAAATTCAATAAAATTGATTTATGTATTCTGAATTGTGAAATACGAGTCGAGTCAAACAGTCTGGTAAGCCTAAATTTTTTATTGCTTTCATGATGAAATAATTTGACGAACGAAATTTTCATTTGTTAATTACCTGAAGAAATTATTATTATTTCTGTAGTAACCTCCAATTATAAAATATGGAACTAAAGAAATCCACAATTGGCGATGTCCAGAAAATATCTTCCACGTTAGATGAGGGTGACATTGATATTAACCAACAGGATCAAGATGCTGACAGTTATGTAGTTTTTGGTACTGAAACAGAATCAGATTTTGATTCTGATTATTGTGTCATTGAGGATTTTTTAAACGACCAATTGCAGCGGAATCTGATGCCTTTTGATAACACAAGGCCAAACATCGTACAAAGCGAGTGAAAAACAAGGACTTCCCTTCTTCAATTGTTATTGCCAGCTTGCCAGAAAGCTCAACATTAGGTGAGATGCGAACCTTGTTCCCTCATGCTGTTGATATTAAAATTGAGCCGGTCACAGGCAATCGCAAGGATACAATCATTGCAACTGTAACACTGCCAGTAACAATTGATGCACATGCTGCAGTTAATCAAAAGAGCAGTCTTCATGGAACTGAAGTGATTATTCATTATAATAGCCAACAGAATAAACGAAAACTCAAAAGGAGGAATAAAATAAAAAGTAAAGCATCATAATAATTATCTACCTGCATATGTAAAAAAAGACTATAATTTGTGTTAATAAATATTTGATAATTTCAATGATTCACTTTTATCGTACAATATACAACATCATGTGTAGGTAAATACACTCTGCGCGCAATTGAATAGAACACCCCCACTAGACTTTTATTTCAATTTTCATTTGTAAAATCGCTGTTATTACTAAATATATTCGAGGAAACACATTAAAAGAGGCGGTAAAGCCAAAATGAAAACTAGTAAGAAGTTTAACTTCGACTATGCCGAAGTTGATATACTCTTCACGCACTCCCCAAAAAACGTTTTTGCCTACGCTCTGTGATAGAGCATTCAGAAAATTTTAATTATTGATTTGACTTATGTTTTGGGGAATAGTCAGAACACACAGAGCACTTCAACACTAGGACCGAATATTTGTATGGGAGCTTACGGTTGTTCAATATGGATCAAACACTTGAACAGTTCAGTTTTCTAATAAAAACTTAAATTTTGGTTTTCGGGTTATATGGCAACTATACGATCCAGCATCTCCAGGGTCTTGAAATTTACGCATTGTATGGACATTGATTAGAAACTTATAGTGTCTAAATTTTAGTTCAATAGGACAAAAAACAAAAAGTTTTTCAAAAAGAAACTTAAATTTAAATGGGTGGCTTGTATGGGCTGATCAAGAATATATATACTTGATGTGGTATCTTTTGTCTCCTTCTGCTTGTAACAAACTTCATTACAAACTTATAATACCATTCACTGTGTGAAGAGTGTGGTAATGTTGAGAAATATCAAAAATGTATTGAGTTTCTAAATTGCGTTATATGATGAGATTCATCAAAATTGATTTATTCTTCCTTTTCCATGAATGGTCAAATAAGTCAAAATGAAAGTTTTAGATATGCAATCGAGCCAAACAGTCTGGCAAGTTTAAATTTTTTATTGAAATCACGACTCACCTGTGAATGAATCACCAATGATGAAATTCAATGCGAATTTCATTAATTAGGTTGATCGGTTGGTTTGGTGAACATATTATTCATAATGTGTCCACATTGAGAGGTAATTTGGTGAACGAAAGTTGTATTTATTATTTACTTGAGGAAATTATTATATTTTTGTAACAATCTCTAATTTTAAAACTAAAACTAACTACATATGGAGCAAGAGAAATCCGCAATTAGCGATGTTCAGAAAATATCTTCTACGATAGATGAGAGTGACATTGATATTGACCAACAGGATGAGGATGTATACAATTATGATACAGAACCAGATATTGATTCTGATTGCCATGTAATTGAGGATATTTTAAATGAACAATTGCAGCGGAATACGATGTCTTTTGGAAACACAAAGGCCAAATGTCGTGCAAAGCGATTGAAAAAACGATCTCTTCGTGACAAAAACTTAAGTTCTGCAATTATTGCTACTAATTTGCCAAAAACTTCATCAACCGCCGATTTGCGAATCTTGTTTCCAAATGCTGTTGATATTCAGATTGTCCCGGATAAAGGAAAGCGCAAGGATTCAACAAGCATTGCAACTATAACACTTCCGAAAACAATTGATGCACGTGCAACAGACAATCAAAAGAAAAGTCTTCATGGAACGGTAATAAGCGTGCACTATACAAGTCAACAGAAAAATAGAAAAATTAAAAAGAGAGGTCCAAGAACTAAATTGAATCAGACAGATGAAGTACAATGTGATAAAGACTATAATTTATATTAAACTAGATACCCGGGCAGACGTTGTTCCACCTTCTATGTACATAGCCTTTGTAAATGAAACTGATGTTATTTAGACATAATTATCTATCGTTTTATCTTCGCAGAACAATTGGTATGGATTCTACGATTGTGATGTGCCCAGGAAAGTTTGGTGTCCAGATGTACCCAAGTAGCAGTACACGCTTGATTTTGGTATGGGATTGTTGTTCACTAAAAAAAAGTGATGTTTGACAAGCTCGACTTGATTGATTTTAAATTATGTCTAAGCTTTATGTGCAAAATTCGATCCACCACACTTTTCCATTGGTTTTTCCAATAATTTTTCTTTCACATTCTTCTAAACTAGAACTATTAAGAACACAACACACAAAAAAATTGGCCAAGTGAGAGTCAGACGCGCTCACGAGAGGTTCCGTACCATTGTACATGATTTAAAAGAAAAACAACATTTGAGTATTCTCTCTAAACTGGCATTTAGCATTTGACTTTTGTATCAAATCTGTAGAGCACACATTCGTTGTATGGGGCCTTTAATTTTTTATCGTTATTTTGTTTTTATTATTTCTTGTTATAGCCGCAATAGAAAAATATATTCTATGAAAATTTCTACCAATTACGGTTCATGACATACAGCCCAAAGATGGACAGACGGACAGATGAGTCTGAGTACTAGGGTTCCGTACCCAAAGAGTAGAAAGAGATTTGCAATTGAGTTTCAAATAATGCTTTGTTTTATTTTTTTTTTCTGGAAAAGTTTTCCATTTTTTAAAATTAGACCAATGATCAAATTAAAACATTTGTATTTGTTTAAATAAAACATACTTCGTTCAAAAATTCTCATAAAATAAAAATGCAATAATTTAGTAAAAATCATGAAATAAAACCGATTTTCTTTTTTCCTTGTCTGCAACTGAATGACACTTTGGGATTTGTTGTTATTTGGTTGCTGTTTGCTGTTTCCTCTCATCAACCAACAAGCGATTGATAAATGAAAAATTCATTTCATGTCATGTTGTTTAAATATACCCTAACGTCATTGCTAGATTTTCACTGCGTGAAGATTATTTTTTTATGCTATATGACAATTCTGTCGTTCACAGCTGCAGAGCTAGCTAACATATGCCATTTGTTGGTCATGTTTTGGTCATGTTAAGGTATGTTTGCACTAGCTTAATAATATAGAAAATAAAAATGTTGAACATAAGAAAGTTGTTTTTATCTATATATTACATGGTGTAAGAAATAAATGTATCATTGTATCATGTATATATGAACTCATCGGACTACAGAATGCAGCCACCATGAGAATTATAAGAATAAACAAGTCTTGGTATTACAAGACTATCTATCCCACAAACTCTACTTTACCCACGCACAATTCAACAACTAGTGCAACCTGCGACATACAAATACCAACATTCGAGCCAAAAGTCATCTCATTTGCCATCTCTTATCGATGTTGGTTGGTATTATGAAAAAAAAGATGATGATATGTAAGTAATCGAGTCACAACAGTCTGGCAACTCTTAATAGCATGGCAATGCCATTCAAGACTCACCACTCAAACCACTACAAATATTTCTTAAATTGAATAAAGTAAGTGAATACGATTATTATATTTCTTTTGTTTAAATAGATCGGTTTGTTTTTTCTTGAATTTAAGTTTTTTTCATTTTAGTTTGTAACAGTTGTCGTTACTGTAGAAGTTTCTTGAAAATATTGCGTATTTTTGTATCTGTACATTTGTAAATGATTTTTCTTTTTTGTAATTGCGCACGTACTAAACATGTACATAATATAATATTGAATTATTTTTCAGAACGACGTTGCACCCTCTGTACAATACGCAATTAATTGCCAAAAACTCTTAATATAAACAGATAAAGATAAAGTGAACTGTGCAAATTATCGGCAAAGCAGTGATGAAGTCATCGAAAAAATATTTTGTAATTTGCGTTTTTGTTGCATTTTTTGCATACAATCATGGTACGTTATAGCAAATTTATATTCGTTTGTATTTCTAAGTTCATCACGATTCTAATTTGAAAGCAAAATAATTAAAATGAAATCATATCACGTAATTATATTTGCCTTTGTTAAATACTGTAGGTGCGTCGATTGAAGCGGAGGAAATAATTCCTAATACTCCCAATGTTCCCGTTACAACACCGACTCTCCCTACTCCTATTGCTCCAGATGCAGCAACGGAAACATCGAGCAAGGAACCGGAAACATTAACAACAATAGTTCTTGATACCACTACTTTACCGACGACTACAACAAAACCAATAACTGTTGCTCCAGATAGTACAACAACACCTCCTCCAAGTACTAATTCGACAATTGCTCCAGTCACTACTACGCCTACTTTAAACACAACAACCACAGCCACAACCACACCTACACCAAATACAACCACAACAATAGCTCCAAATACCACCACAACAATAGCTCCAAATACAACCACAACAGTTCCTCCAAATACTACAACTACTACCACTGTTGCACCGAATACAACCACTACTACCGTGGCTCCACCTCTCACAACAACGGAATCTCCAATACCACCACCGTGTCATCGTTTCGATGGTCCTTCATTCATTGGCGGTATTGTTTTAACTTTAGGTTTGTTGGCTATCGGTTTGGTTGCTTACAAATTTTACAAGGCTCACAACGAGCGCAACTACCACACCCTTTGAGCCGCTACCGCTTTTACGTCAGCTTTCAATGCAGCAACTTCTCAAAACGCTGGGCCCGGGACCGACGGCGAGCGAGTTCGTTTTGTACAACCTATACCGTTGCAATCTTCTCTTCTATCACAATCTACAACAACACAACCAGAATCTGCACTAATAGAAGCCCACAATAGCAGTCCTCCATCAACCAGAGAACGTCTGCTGCTCTCGACGTAAGTTCCCAAAAAACTGTAATCAGAACACATCTTAATAAAACTAAAACAAACTTGTTTAAACATGCAAAGTTTCTGGGCAGTAACAGATTTTGCTTTCAAACAAAACTGATTTGATCTTATATTTGTATTAAAGAATTTAAATTTAATAAATTACACATATGTATGTATGTAAGTTAGTAAGTTTATGGACTTTGACTTTGATTGTTTAAACAAGTGTAAACTCTCAAGAATATCTTTCTTCTTTATTATTTTTATTATTCTATCACAAAAACCCCAGAGCTGTTTTTATTTTTCTTAAGCTGGACACCAGCATTCAACTGGTTAATTATCGCAAATAAATGAGATGAATAATGAAAGAAATATAAAAATAATTATCTATAGAATAAACATTATGCCTTATGCCATCGTAAGATCATAGAAACAAACAAAGAGAGTTTATCAGTGAATACAATAACAGGAAATTATGTGAGACTGCTTGAAATTTGCGGTGATTTTCCAATAGCCGCGAAAAAAATTTGTTTGAAACTTTGAATGATATACAATATACATACTATTATGATCAACATTTTACACTTTATTAATGAAACGATATGAAACATACATACATGCTACACAATATAGATTAAGAATTATCATTTGATCATGTATATTTATGGAATGATGAAAAAAAAATTTGAATATGAATATGAAATTTAATTATATCGTTTTAATGCGGATTTGCTCATTTGCTCTAAATCTAAAATCAATCAATCAATCAATACATACATATGTAAGTTAAAAATGTCCATATCCATAAAGATGTTAATATGTTGTTCAAATTCAGTTTTACATTTACACATATTTGCACTGGGTGACAATATTTTAAATACATTTTTTTTTTCTTTTGTTATTATCCCTTACCATCACTATACATGAGTTCGTTGTAATAGCTAATATGGAATGATGAATGGTTGGTTAATGTACTACAAAATAACAATACATAGATGGTAAATGGAAATTTTGTGTTGAAATTTAAAGGTAGATTGGAAGAAATGTGTCATTGAGTGCACCATAGAATGATGTCTGTTGATGATGACCTGTCTCTGAATGAAAATGGAGTATTGTTACCAAAGAAAATGAAAATAGAGTCATCAACATCAGGTATTTTGAATTCAATATTGAAATGGAAATGTGCTTAATCTATAGTTATAATGCGGCTTTCAGGGTTTCAGTTTTCCATCGTTAAGGGTCATTGCTTGTAATTTAATCTTTCCCATCCATATTATTGAACTCATGTATAGGATTTCTTTCATACAAACAAGCAAACAATTATGTATGTCGAAAACGGCTAGCGTTTTCTTTTCCTCTCTCACTATAGCTTAACATTATTTTATATATCAAATAAAATATCTTTTTGAACTTTCTTATCAATATTATTGCAAAATATTTTATCAAAAGGATAAAAACATACAATTTGAAACAATTGAAAACAAAAAAACACATATTTCAATGTACCTTGATTTTATGGAATAAATTTGTACGTACTTTTTACAAAGAAGATTAAGTACGCTGAACACTGTACACTCTTAAAAATAACAAAAAGTGATAAGTAAAATTGATGGTACTAGATTTAATATATTAAACAAAAAGAAAATAATAAATATATACTATATATAAATGTATATGAATATGATTTACCAAACCCACTTTACGAGTGCTTATCATTCAGGCGACACTTGGTCTTCATACGTTAAAAAGATAATACATAATGCAAACAAGCATAGGTTAACATACTCGTAATTCTTAAAATTTGTAATTATTAATTCTTAATTTGTATAATTTCAATTAATAAAAAGAAGTTTAAAAAATTTCTAGTAGACTATGAATATGAATTTGTCCATTTTCCAAAGCAATACATCCATCATATATGTATTGTATGTACGTAGGGCACAGCAAAAGTTGGAAAGTAAATACGCATTGTTTGGATTCAAAAATAGCTTTATTGCCTTAACAAAGTATTTATTCACCATGAAGATCAATACACTTTTGCTTACGCTTAAACGAATTTTCGAAGTATGTACTTTTTCTACTCCACTTCTTCGGGTGTTTCGGATGACCCATTAATTTAAAGTTTTGTGCATTCAAATTGTGAGAACTCGCATTGTCATGATGAAGAATGATCTGACGTCGACCGATTGTTTTCCTCATTTCACTAAAAACTTTTGGCGAACAGATGGTCATGTTGTACCACTTAGAATTGAATTGGTTATTCCAAAGAAACAGGGCACCATTTGCTACGGTCGATTGCTGTTTACTTTCCGTCTCACACTTATAGATCCATGATTCGTCATCTGTTACAATTTTAAATTACGTATTATATAGCACAAAAATCGTATTTTTTATGCATTCCTTTGCTCCAATAATTGCCTGCAAAAAGCTTACGCACAGCATCGATGTATTCGGCCATAATAGCTGTTTGTGGTCAATGTTTACGAAATTTGTCCTGCAGCGAAGAGCGTCCACGACTGAAATCCATAAACCAACAATGTACGGTAGTCTTAGGTATATGGTGCTTCATCAAAAAAGAATTTTTTTTTCTCGAGATGAAATTTTCAAATCAACAAAAAGTAAACAAATAGCCGTCGGATACGACAAAACGTTCCTAGTACGAATAATCTGAAAAATGCCAAAACTCACAAAAGTTTTGTCAGACTGCAAAACTTTTGTAGTGCCCCTCGTCATACTATATCTTCACTGCCCCAATCAAATTATGTTTAGGGTATAGTCTGTACACATACAGCATTTCAACACTGAGACCGAAATATTTGTATGGAAGCTATACGATCTAGTAATTCTAGGATATTCAAATCGACACGGTTGTTTAATATGGGTCAGACACTTATACAGTTCAAATTACAGTTCGATAACACAAAAAACAAAAAAAGTTTTTCTTATAAAAACATAAATTTGGGTTTGGGTTTGTATGTAACTCTAGGGTCTTGAAATCTACGCTTTTCTTGGACATTAATTAGAAACTTAAAGTACCTAAATTTTAGTTCAATAGGACCAAAAACAAAAAAGTTTTTCTAAAAAGAACATGAATTTAAATGGGTTGTTTGTATGGACGGTAATCCACCAGCGTATAAACCGCACAAAAAGGTACATTTTTCTGGATGTAATGTAGTGGAGTAGGGTCTCTTAAGGATTGGTTTTACTCCATATGTGGCAATTTTGCTTATAATCTAACTCGTTAACCCAAAAATGAGACTCATCGCTGAACACAATTTGGTGATAAAACGTTGGACGTCCAGAATGCGCTTCGTCAAGAACAGTCGCGGTGGCCATATGCGCAAAATCATTTTTAAATGTTAATGTCATGTATTGATCTTTCGGAAAAAAAAAAAATTTTTATTACAATTTAATTAGTTGTGTTATTTTTTACATTTTCAAAATCTAACGGGCTAAAAAAAACACCCTATATATACTTTATATGGTCTCTGATGTCCCCTTCAGCCTGTTAAAAACTTCATGACAAACTTATAATACTATTAACTGCATGAAGACTATAAAAAACCTCATATAGAATTTGTCAGTGCGGCGACGATATGTGTTTTATATGTATTTCAAATTATAGACGTTTCGCTGAATTGTATGTCGTCAGTGTTGGAAAATATTGTACATTTCCCCAATTACCAAGTAAAATGACACTGGGTAGTTCTTTTTTATATTGTACTGATGCCATTGTTGCAATTTTAATTTCATATGCAAACTATTTTTTTTTCAATATTTCCCTGTTTTGGTTTAAATTGTCTTATACTCGTATACAATCAATTGTACTACATAATGTTGTAATTGCTTCAATTGACATATTATAACGGAAAGCAATCAGGTTTAATGCAAAGTGGCACAATTCGTTTATTAGTGGTGAACATTAGATTGTTAAAATTAAAACCTATGGCCTATTTTCTATTTGAAATTAACAACTACAATGAAAACAAATAGCAAACAATTACAGACTGACTATATATGGAAAAAATGGAATCGAAACAAATTAAAACTAGGTACCCTTTGCTGTGTCAGCTTGCTTCGTTCGCCCCCTTGGATCAAAAACCTATTTCGACATACTCGCTACTTTTACTCGCCGAAATCAGTCGAATTTTTTGTTTTTTTTTATTGCAAAACGCTGAAGCGTGAATTCAATAATAACTGGCAAATGATGATCGAAAACATTTCAAAACACGCTTAGTATATTTAACAAACATTTTTTCAATTGCATTGTCTTTAATAATAGTTATAATAGCGCGACAACAAAAACGCAGGTAACAAAATTTCCTCTTAAAGAAAACATTACAAAATATGTAGAAGGGAGCAAACAACATGCACGAGTATCATCTAATAATATCCATCAATCAACAATGCAAAAGATAATAAAATACAAGTGAATTAAAATTTAAATTTTAAAATTATATTATATTATAAAAAATGCATTTATGTGTTAATGGTTTTTGTCATTTACATGCATATGAGTATGTACGTGCGTACATACATAAGTGACTAATGAAGTTAAAATGATTTCAAGGTGAGAGTGTGTTATCAAATTGTCAATTGATTCCTCCACACTCCTATTTATAGAATATGTACGTTGTTGTACTCGTCACTCATTCTTACGATTAGCATAAATTCTTTGGGGTTGTTAAATCAACCAACCACATAATATGTGTCTAAATATTTAAGCAAACATGCATCAAAGTAATTATTCGTCACAGCGGGGATTAATCATAATTTACAAGATCGAAAATAGTTGTGTGTGTGCGTGTGTGAGTGTATTGTTACCATGAAAAGCATATTAGGCAATTAAATTGATAACGTACAATATTTATTGTCGTTTAATTATTTTAAATCCCACAAAGTTGGTCACTACTATCGCTATTATCACACCATATATTTACTATAAAGACATGCATATTATGTACATACAATAGTACAAATGTACATATGTACATGTTCAACACATCCGTTTAATGTGTATTGTATTTTATTAATTTATGTTTGGACTTTGCTCCACAATTCACTTGCAGATTTGTATTTTTAGTGATAATTGCATATTGAAGCACACCTGTATGTGTGTGTGTGTGTGTTTTATATATGAGTTAGTGACTATGGATCACTTCTGATTGGTTTATCAATTAAACATGTTTTTTTTTTTTTATTAGGACCTTTACATCTTAAGTGGTGGGTGAGCGAACGAACTTAATAAATTTTATAGACAGACTTTGTATTATCAAATGCCGGTCTTATCAAAGTTATATACAAGTAAAACTCGTAGGTATACTTAGATTTTCTGCTACTTGGATGCATACAAATTTCAATTGACTTATTTACTCTTTACACTGCCATTGAATTGATTAGAGAAGTGCAAGTAAGTTTTCATTTCATCTGTCATTTTTGTGTATTATATTTTGTTTATTAAACTTATCTCATTTGTGTACAACATTTTCGTTTACAAAGTTGATAAAGTCAAAAACATAAAAACTCTCGTCGGTAGTCAAGTTTTAATAAATTACAGTCGTGATGATGATCATAAACGATTCGCGATGCGGTCGGGGGTCAAAGTTTTATGGGCACTCAAATATTATTTGCAACTAACAAATTTTGCAATATCATTTTATATCTTAAAATCCATGTACATATTATGTATGTGGAATCTTCAAGGTTGTGGAAACAAACTTTTTGATAGATTTATTGCTATGGTTATTCAACTTTTTGATGAGTCTATCTGGCACTGGTATTTTTGTTATATCATCCCTAACGAATGGCATTTTCAGGTCATTGTGTATTTCAAAATTGATCTCATTTCGACATTTGGTATGTAAGCACTTGCTATACGTAGAGTCACAGTTTGAGATATGAATATTGATTGGAAGTTATTTGCCTTTCCCCACAGCTATATTGCATGCGACCATACCGCATATCGGAATTAGAACTGCCTTGTACTGTATAGTTGAACTTTGTTCTCTAGGCATAAACAACACCAACAGCTAATAAGTTATGTTTGCATTTTAGTTGCAGTCAAAATGATTTCCCTGGAGGATGTTAAGAAATTGCGAATATGCCATTTATGCATTGCCCTAACATTTTTCACTTGTGGCTTGTGTATCAACTTTGCACAATTGATGCTCCACTTGTTTGTGAAACCGATAAATCCTTCATTTTGCCGCAAACTGATGTATTATTTATGCTATTCATTCTATTCACGTAAGTATTATGAGTACCCATTATTTGTAATAATATCTTTGACTAATTATATTTACTATGATTGTTTTTTTGTAGTATTAATCTTCGTAAGTGATTGGTATGCGAACTGTAAACTTCATTTGTACATGGATGCTGAGGATGAGAAAAAATATTTGGGCAAAGAACATGTCTTACTTATAATGAATCATACATATGAGATTGATTGGTTGGTTGGTTGGATGTTGTGTGAGAAAATAGGCGTATTGGGCAATTGTAAGGCGTTTGCTAAAAAGGTAATCGCTTATGTGCCAGTAATTGGCTGGGCATGGAAGTTGGCTGAGTTTGTGTTTTTGGAACGATCATTTGAGAAGGATAAGGAGACCATTGGACGGCAACTGAAGGTGGTCTATTCATATCCCGATCCAGTTTGGCTTCTTTTAAATCCAGAAGGTACACGCTTTACGCCCGAAAAACACAAGGCTTCTGTCAAATTTGCAGAGGAACGAGGAATGCATGTATTGAAACATCATTTAATACCTCGTACAAAGGGATTCATTACCAGTTTGCCCAGTATACGTGGTCGATGTCCAGTTATTTTAGATATTAACTTGGCATTTAGGAAAAATGCATCTGTAAGAGAAATTATTTCATTCATCCAATCTATCAATATCAATCGGAAATACTAAAATATTTAATTATAATTTTAATTTAGGTGCCGCCCACAATGCTTTCATTGCTCAATGGCTATTCAGTGGAACCACATATGCTTGTCAGACGAATTCCTCTTGAGAATGTTCCCGAAAACGAAGATGAAGCTGCTGTTTGGTTGCAAGATCTGTTCATAGAAAAAGATCGCATTATTGATAGTTTCCATGAAACTGGTAGCTTTTTCACAACATCTGGCGTAAAAGAAGTCCAATGCAAAGTTTTTAATCCAAGAAAAGCAACAATGCTTAACTTCTTTGGCTGGGCGACTTTCTCCATTTCCATTATTCTCTACTATTTAATCTCATCATTGATTGTACAAAACTGGACAGGACTCTTTACCGGCTTAGGCATTTTGCTAACAAGTAAGCTCATTATCTTAATTTTAATAATTGTTAATACATAATAATGTATTGTTTTCCAGTCTATATACTAATGGAAAAAACCCTCAACATGTCCAAAATAAGCAAAGGATCCAGTTATGGTACGAAGGTCGAGCACAGAGCAAATGCTGCCGTAAGCACAAATTAATAAAATACTACGTTTACGAGGAGTATATTAAAATTAAATTGTTAAATTTGTAATAATTCTAAATTACTTAGTCAATGAGCCAAGCCAAGCCAAGCCAAGCTAAGCTAACCTAGCTATCCAATAAGGAACATTTTAACGTACTTTCCTATCAATTAGGTTGGATCGGAATGTAGCCCTGTTGAATTTTCCTCGAGCATTTTAAACTGAAATTATTTTATTTTTCTCTGTGTGATGACTATGAAATAAAAAGGAAAATAGACGTTAACGACGTTATGTAGAAAAATATGTAGACAAAAAGAATCATCTTCATAATACAAAATATTTTCTTAATGTATTTTAATTATACATATGGTAATTCAATAAATAACTATATATAGTCACTTATAATAGAGAACTGTCCATAAGTTTCTTGTGATTTCAAAATTAATTTGTGGCTTGACATACTATTAATCAATTAACCTTATCCTGTTTATTCCTGCTTAGTGGTAGAAGCTTAAAAGTTGTAATTATAATTGAAAAAGAAAATATGAATAAATTATTTTGAGTTTCTCCTTTTAATGTAGAAACAAAAAATACACAAAAATGCAAGAAAACGCATGCAATGCTTTTCTTTTTTTTATTAATATTTATTTTAAAACGAAATCTGTGAATGATAAAATAATGATGCATGAACTGATTGATGATGAATAAAAGTTGAAACGAATTCAGTTTGGTTATTTGAAAATAATTGCATTTCAACAGCACACAGGGTATTTCTGAATAAATCCCCAAACAGCTGCCAGCTTCGCTAGTAAAACAGAAGACAACACAACTGAATGTTTGATGGCAGGTTGGCATACATGGTATTTTTTAGTATGTTGTTGATGTTATGTTGGTATTGTGCTTTTGCAACACTGTTTTTAATTAAAGTGAAATTAGTAAGAAATTAAGACATTTCTTAGAAAAATACATTTAATAAAATGTTGAATTTGTTTTCGTGTCTGAGAATTTAAAAAGGAATAATCATAATACTCTTTTAATCGAGTACTATGTGCATATTGAAGGTGTGTCTACTTGTGTGTGTGTACTTTGTACGTTTTTACTTAAAATATTATTAAGTTGGATATAAAAAAGTACATATTGATATAATAATAATGATGATGATGTACATAATATACGTATGTACTACTATTACTTTTCTATATTATACCAAAAAATGAAACGTATAATTAAATCAAAGTTCCAACTGCAATGTGCAACAGTTTCTAGACTAAATCAAATCAGTTAATAAGAAACTAAAAATAAAATCATATAAAATTTATTACGACATAAAGAAAAGATTCATTCATTCATCTTGTAAATAAGCCTACTGGGCTGCAACAACAACAAAAAAAAAAAAAAAGAAAAGAATAACCAAAAACAAAAAAAGAAAGTCGAGCTGCTGACGACGTCGAAATGAGTTTTTGTTTGTTGGCACTTTCCGATAAGCAGCCTTTTTCTTATGATTATTACAGTGCAGATACAGATACAGATGACTTCTACCCACGCATTTTTTACGATTTGTTGTTATAAATAGTCCAGGTTTTTATGTATATGCACGTATGTATGTACTTACTATGTATATCTAAAAAAATCATGCAAAAGAAATGTAATTATATATACAAGTTTATATGTACATACATATGTATGTACATGAATGCATTAAAGGTGAGGTGAGATGAATCTATAAATCAAATCTTCAATTACTGGGAAAACATATAAAATTATAAATTTGTATTCACTTATTTTATTTATTTATTTGTTTTTTGCATTATTTTTGCAGAATGCCGTTTCAGGCGCCCTCATGGACAGAGTTCTTATCCTGTCCTATTTGCTTCAATGAATTCGCTTTCAGCCAACGCGTTCCAATTAGCTTGGGATGTGGGCACACAATATGTCGATTGTGTCTAACAACACTTCACAATCGGCAATGTCCTTTCGACCAGGTACACTTACTTATTTATTTAAATTATTCATTTTAATCTTAAAAATTCTATATTTGGTCTCACCAAAGCTTCACTTATGTATAGTTAATTGCATTAACAGTCTCCTCTATACTAATCTGAAGCCCTTAATAACTATGATGAGAACAAGACTATGTGAATGGAAATAACATTAGCAGTTGATGATTGTCTAGCCTGCTATGGACAACAGCACCACCCACCAACGATTGGTGTTGTGATAAAGTGATTGAAATGGACTTTATTTTGTTTGTTGTTTTTAGTTTGTATCTTTTACAAATATCTACATGTGTACTGATGTGGTATCCAATTATTGACATAATTGTTTTAACTATACCATTCTTAAAAATAAATTTTTGAAAATAATATGTGGCATGTGATTGCCATCAAAGCCAACAGTAATACATGTTCTGTCCGAAATATTTAAATTGAGTTTTTTCAAAATTTCCACAGATACAGCCAATACTTTTGTCCGTATGTTGTCCTTAAATTGCTTCTGGGATTACTGATTATAAACTTTCGAAATTAGTCAAATGAAGTTATCAAATATCATCTTTTGGAATGAGTTGAGTCGGCAGATCCTAAAATACAGTATCGTTTTTATTTGTTGAATTGAATTTCGTGTATTATGCGTGGGCTTTCAGTTGCCCAATCTCGGCATTATTCACAGCTCCAAATAAAGAAAATCTGCTTCGTCACTCCACAAAATTTTACTCAAGCATTCATGAACATACTAGTTTTAAAGTAGAATTTAATATTTGTCTTTGCGGTGAGATGAAATGTATTGCTATATTTCAAGTTATTGCAGACATTTTTAGTTTTAGACTGTACTGTATGTATGTGAATCCTGTTTTTAACTTAGACTAGTCTACAAATTCTTGCAGTAACTGAGAGATTCTAACTATTCTAATTGTAATATTTGCAATTTCAAGTATATATCTCAAAAAACCATTGACTGTTTTGCATTTTGCAAAAGATAGCAGACGTACTAGGCAAACTTGACACTACTAGCGATGCTGATCTTGTCAATGATAGCCGTTACTAACATCAGAATAAATCATTAACATCAATCAGTAAGTTTCGGGGGCACTTATAAAAAATCCATATGCACCAACATTCAAAATTGTATGAAAATTCGAGAATTAGTGAAGGTCAATTAAAGTACATAGTTTCAGTGCCACGTATTTTGTTATGAACAATAGTAATGTTCAGTTGCTTAGTTGACATCTTTAATGATATCAGAAATTAATCGTCACATTAGTATTTTCTCCATGAGAAAGGATGTGTTTAATATGTTTAAGTAGGCCTGGTTACCAACTGAAAAGGACATGCAACTCTTCCTATGCGATTGCGCTACACTCATTAAAAGACAGATTCGTTTTTACTGCTTATTGCTTTCAAAGGGAATAGAATAGTAGCCATCAATTGCAAAATATTACATGCACAATATTGATACTTTTAAAAGAAGAAATTGTAAAAAAGGCCCTAAATATGAAACACTCAGCCAATGAACTGTTGCAGATTGAATTATTTCCCAATCCACCGTATTGTTCGGATGTAATTATGAGCGACTGTTCATAGCCGCAAGAAACGCGGAAAAGGGTTCGAAACCGTGGGAGGGACTTGGAGATTGATAAACAAAGTACAATAGAATTTAAGAACTATCTTGTCATTTAGGCTTGAAACTGTTTAGTGATGTCCGTTTGTCGATATGTCTGTCTAAGCATATTCATGCTATGATCTCATATTTCGAGCTATCGAGCTGAATTTTTAGCATAGTTACCTTTTATTATGATGTGATGATGTGTTTCATGGTATTCGTTATTATTGTAATACATATTTTTTTTTTTTGTGCATTATTGCAGACAAAAACCGTTACGGATATCGACAATTTGCCTATTAATTTTGCACTTCTACAACTGGTTGCCACTGGTAGTGAAAATCACATTAATACCAATGTAACGGGAACTGATGCTTTCGCTATCGCTGGAGTAGATCAGGCAACTACACCTCAAAGTGTACGGAACCTCAATGCAGAAGACCTAAAATGTTATAATGTGGGTAAGAAGTGCATAGAGGATTTGGCCTTACATCTGAAATGCTTCCTTAATAATGGCAATTTGCTGACAAGGCCAATGCAACGGAAACTCGTTACATTGGTCAATTGTCAGCTGATAGAAGAAGAGGGCAGAGTGAGAGCATTACGAGCAGCGCGTTCCTTAGGGGAGCGTACTGTGACAGAGTTAATTCTGCAACATCAGAATCCACAACAATTGAGCTCGAATTTATGGGCAGCAGTGCGCTCGCGAGGATGTCAGTTTTTGGGTCCGGCTATGCAGGAGGAGGTGCTGAAATTGGTGTTACTCGCACTGGAAGATGGTTCCGCTTTGTCGCGTAAAGTTTTGGTGATGTTCGTCGTACAACGACTAGAGCCGCAATTTCCACAGGCTTCGAAAACTAGCATTGGTCATGTTGTACAATTGCTTTATCGAGCCAGTTGCTTTAAAGTTTCTAAACGTGAGGCTGACTCATCTCTAATGCAACTTAAGGAAGAGTTTCGTACTTATGATGCACTTAGGCGGGAACATGACGCACAAATCGTACAAATCGCAACTGAAGCCGGACTGCGGATTGCCCCTGAGCAATGGTCATCTCTGCTGTATGGTGACATCGCGCACAAGTCACATATGCAAAGCATAATTGACAAGTTGCAGACGCCATCGTCATTTGCCCAATCGGTTCAAGAACTTGTAATTGCACTCACACGCACAAATGACTCAGCCAATTTGGCTAGCTTGCATAATCATTTCAAATGCTTGGCATGCATCGATCCTTGTGCTGAAATAGCTACATGGAGTGATGTAGCGAAAGCTTTAGATGCAGTACGCCAAGCAGTAATTGGCCTTGTACAGTTTTTGCAACATCATGGCAATCGAAAACCACAGGACTGCACTAGCACCGGCCAAATCAATTCAAATGGCAAATACAAAATAAGTTTGTGTCGTGATCTGACAGTGAAGCGAATGTGTCCACGTGGTGCCAGTTGTACTTTTGCGCACTCGGAGGAGGAGTTAGAAAGATATCGCGCTAAGAATCGAGGAAAACATATAAAACAAATTACTCCCGTTCTACCACCAGGCTTAATACAAGTAGGAAGCACTAAAAAAATGGTACATCCGAGTGATGATGGCAACTCACCTGTAATGCCAGTGTCTCCAATGCGATTTGCTCCACCTTCGAATGCCATGAGTCGAGGCTATCTGGATGCAACATGTGGCCTGCAACAACATTCTGTATCGCCAGGACCCTCCCGACAGCATCATATGTTTCATCAACATCATAGTCCTGTTCCCCCACAGCACGTACCTTTAAATGGCAACATGTTGGGCAGTCATAGTAAGCCTTATGAACCGCCACCGCCACGTTTTAACAATAACATGAATTTTATGCCGCCACCAATTTCATCAGTTGGTGCTATTCATTCACCCATGCGTAATTCACGAAGGGACTTTATCAATCTTCCTCAACAAGTACAACAATCGTCAACACAGCAACGAAATCTGACCACCGCACCCCCACCCGAATTTTAATGCAAACAACAATAGCAACAACAATATTTTGGAAATTTACGCAAACCCGAACGCATTCTTTCGTAATAGCTCCAACAGCAGCCCCAATAACATTGATGTCGACCATTCAGCCAATCCTCTATGGGATCCTCATCGTTTCCAGCAGATACAGCAGCAGCAGCATCAACAGCAACAGTCTACTCATCCAATTAATGCGAAAGGTCATCACCTCGATCTGGTGGGGCCAACAATTCCAAATTCCAAACGTTCGTCTTCAACTTTATCTAAAATATCCACCAATACCTCATGTTTTATAAAGAAACCGCCGAATAATATAGACTTGAAGTTAAATAATGCAATTAGAGAAATGTTCGATTCAATCGATCCGATCACTGATCCCAGTGTCTTCAATCAGAGCAACAACAATTTCGATGCAGTGCAAGATAACATACATTTTTGGCATAACGCCCTACCGAGCAGCACAAACAACAAACAAACTGTGGATAACAGCTCAATGGACACAATGGACATTTCTAAGAATAGTTTTCGTGATCGTGATTCTTTCGTTCGATCCGATTCAATACTTGATGATGATACTGCGTCAACGTTTGATGTTCCCTCCAGTGGTCCTAAGCCAAGTAAATTCGGTCCAATTTGTCCAAAATATAAAGGAAATAGTACTTCAGTATTGGAGAACTCAATGAAAAGTTTTCTTGACAATTGGAATAATGTCACTAATGACTTAAAAGACGATCGAGAACTGATGTCCAATGACATCAATTTTCAAGTATTCAATAGCGGAAATGATAATCAGCTTGGTGCTCTTCATCCTAATAAGTCAACAACTGCAATAACAACAACATCGACAACAACACATCAGGAAATACCAAAATTCTCAAAACTACCCGAATTTAATCTAAACATGACAATTGCGCCCAGCAAAGAATTTCAAAATTCCAACAATATTAATTTGAATGAAGTGGGTTTTCTATATCAAGATATATACATAGATTATTCTATGAAATATTGTAGTTGTTAATAAATGAATAATCATTTTAATTCGCTTTCAGAGTTCATCTTCTTGTGATTCTACACTTTGGAATAATGGCTTAAAGCCACCGCCGCCGACGCATGTTTCAAATGCAACACAATTTTGGGTTAATTTAAACTCAAATTCAAGTAATGAAAATTTGGCACCAGGGCGCTACAAACACCAACAGCAACAACACCAACACCACCCTCAGCACCAGCTTCCAGAACAACAATCGCAATTGATTGGATCTCGTAAATTGACAACTGAGGATAGCATCGATGGGGGCATTGATAGTGGAATGATGCGTGATCTTGAAAAGAAACTAGTTGAAATTGTTGATAAGGTTTCCGCAGCCGATGATAGCGGCGTTAAAATTGACTAATATAAGGTAAGAAGGTATTCCTCTTCTTCTTCAATTGTACATACTTCATATGTAATCAAAAATTGTATAATCTACGTATGCACTGTGTAACAAGAAGAAACTTAAATAACTTCGGTTCAGATCGAAGATTAAATATCCTCCACCTCCACCCCTGCAGATATTTAGATTTTAGATATGATCCACTTTTAGGATCTTTCAACTAACAACTAATCAGAAAGCTATCCCATAAAACAAAAACGATGAGTCATTTGATATATTCAAATATCATAGATCAGACTTAATTTCAAGGTGATTTACATGTGTTGTGAGTAGCATCCATCCTACCTACTTATACATTAGAACGAAGAATACTGTTTATTATAGTTACCAATCTGGGAAGTCTAAAATAAATATACATATAATATTTACCTGCTTCGAAAATAGAAAAACAAATGATACTGATACATACATATGAATATTGGGTTTTTTGGTACGTTTTTGAACAAAATATTTTTCTTTATTCAAAATCAATTTCATTCAAGTACATTTTGGTTATTATTATCTATGACCTTTGCCTTTTTCCGGGTAACTTCATAATTCCAACGTTGTAGAACTTCTGGGTTTATCAGCAAAATACTTGGCCAAGTGATTTTCAGCGACTGTTCGGTCGGCCAATTTTTTACCAAGAAGAGAGTTTTGCAGAAACCGAAAAAAATGGTAGTCAGACAGTGCAAGGCCGGGATATTCGGTGGATGCATCAAAATTTCCCAACCAAGCTCCGTCAATTTGTTCCGGGTCATCAAAGATGTGTGTGGCCTATCATTGTCATGATGGAAGACAACTCCCTTTCTGTTGGCCAATTCGGTTCGCTCTTTCTTGCTTGCGTCATTCAAACGGTCGAGTTCTGCACTGTAGACGACCGAATTGACCGTTTCGCCACGTTACACCAGCTCATAATAGACAATTCTCTTCCAAGCCCACTAAACATTCAACATAACCTTGTTTGCCATCAATCCAGGCTTTGAAGTCGTTTGTGGAAGGTCCTTTGCCCATGATTGCTTGCGTTGAATTTTCGTATTTAATCTATTTTTCATCGTCCGTAATGATTTCAGAAGCGTTTCACTGATGGTTATTCGGTCAAATAAATTTCTTTGAGTTAATTCATGTGGCACCCAAACATCGAGCTTCTGCTCTTTTTAGATGATTAGTTGCAAAATTTCATCGTCTTTTTCAGTGGCAGGCCGACAAGTGCGAGGTGTATCTTTTACATCAAAATTTCTGGAATGAAAAAGAACAATGGGTCCGGCGTTCGCACACAGCATGCTCACCGTAAACTGCATAAAATTTTACGCATGTTTTTGCAGTGTGTTTCACTTTTTTATAGTAAAAAATCATCATATGGCGTATTTCTTCAGATATTTCACTCATATTCAAATCACTATAACTTTTAACACGAGCAACGAATTACACAGCTGTCTTCACAAAATGTAGTCTGAAATGTCACCTTTCAAACACGTGTTCATTTGACACAATCAGATTAGTGTTGTCAGATCTATAGACTCGATCACCATCTAGTGGAAAAAATCCGCGGACTCTTTATATGTGACCCAATATATTGGATATAATACATACATCACTCAAAAGTCTCCGGTCTAACATATGATAACTTTTATGTCAACCGCTTATAATTTTTGGATAGTGCCAACCTTCAAACGGAACTTTTCAAAATTTCATGACATTCTGACAATTAGTTTACAGGTAGACACTTACTTTTAAGTTTCGATTAGAATTTGTTTTTGTTTTATTAAACCTTCTGTTCGTCCAAAATCGAAAGTTGTTTCCGAAAACATAAAAAGAGTCTACAAAATATTCCATTAAATTGGTTTGAAAAGCTTTAAAGTGAATTTAAATGAAAAAGCTGATACCTTAAAGATATCAGAAGGAAGTTTGTCAACGGCCTCCGATGACGCAATGCGAAGGAAGCGTAAATACGCCCCTAAGTGATCATGACGGAATTTTCATAGCAATAACTAATGTGGATTAGGTTTATTGGAGATGCCACTGAAAAAAAAGAACGGGTGGTGAGCAAATGAGTTTGGGTGTAGAGTATTACAACTACACCATAGCCGAATATAACTTCCTTTTTTCCTGTTTTCCAATTGTAAAGTTACTAACCAAAGTGTGTAGATTAATGAGTAACTTTTGCCCCAATTGGCCCTTTTCGAAAAAAAACTTGTTTATTTAAGCAAAATTCGTGTTAGGTCATGCAGCGCTTTTTGACATTTGGAGCAAAAACAATAGCTCAGCAGACGCATTTAAGCAGCACACAAAAACAAAGTTAATAACTTTATATTAGATCATACTATGTTAATATCACAAAAAGTAAAAGCCTGCGTCAATTATTTAAAAAATGGGCCAAGTGCGAGTCACACTCGTACACGGAGGGTTCCGTACCAGATTGGGGTTTGATTTGACTGATTCCAAAAAATATACCGCGTCTATATCAGAAACTTATAGTGTCTAAATTTCAGTTCAATAGTCCAAAAAATAAAAAAGTTTTTCTAATAAGAACCTGAATTTTAATGGTGGCTTTGTATGGGAGGTACACCTCCTTGGTGGCCGATTTTGTTGATTCCAACAGATGTACCGCGCCTATATCAAAAACTTATAATATCTAAATTTCAGTTCGATAGAACAAAAAACAAAAAAGTTTTTCTATTAAGAACCAGAATTTTAATGGGGGTTTGTATGCGAGGTACCCTCCTTAGCAATCCGATCAAACTGAAATTTATGTATAGCCACCAACCTTTGAAATTTCAAGATCGTGAGATTACTGGATCGTATAGCTGCTATACAAACCAAAATGTTTCTTCTATGGGGACCCCTTTAAGTTTTCGAAAATATTTTAGTTTTAGCATTTGTTGCTGATGCCCGGATAGAACCACACCTACTGTGAAAATTACAACTCTCTAGCTATTGCGGTTTATGAGATATGACCCGAGGACGGACAGACAAGAAAGTCTCTGCAATAGGGTTCCTTTTTGTACCCTTTGGGTCCGGAACCCTAAAAACGTTCTGGACAAAGCTTACATACATACTTATAAATATGTCCAGAATGATGATTTCTTCTTTCATGATTCTTGGACTATCCAATTTAGAGGTTTAAAAACGAAACGAAAAAAAAACGCATTGTATTGAAATGAAATTAAAAAATAGACAAGGTGGGAACAGTGAAAGTGTAAAGGGTATGGAAAAATAAGCAATTGTTTTATTTTCTCTATTCAGTTTTGTGGAAAAATTGTGCACAGATGAGAGGAATAGAAGTTTCCCTCCCTTCCATTTCAATTACCATTAATAATCTTCAGATGAATGCATAAATATGCATAAGGAGCATTTGTTTGTTTTGTTTGTGGGATACGTTTTAAACTAAAAAAAAAAAAAAACAAAATATAAATAAATATATATATTTACATCTTTTTTTAAATTAAAATCGCTAGTTTATTTATGAATGCGAATGTCATCAGGTCAGGTATATACATATTATACATACAATATTATTATTATGATTATTTTTATATAGTTCGATATTTTTTTTGGAAACAAAAAGATGATAACTAGAACGAAGTCAAATGTTTTATTTAAATTGTGAAATATTTTATATTTAAATTTTTTTTTTTTTTGTAAATTGTTTCGCAATTTTTTTTAAATAAAAAAAAAAAATGATAAATGTTTACAATGTTTGTATCAAAACATATTTTATATTAAAAAAAAACACACACATACTAACACATTATTACACACACACACACACACACACACACACACACACAAAGGATATATTCATATTTTTATTGAATATTGCAAACTTTCCATATAAAAATCTGACAAACAAAGAAATGGAAAAATTCATTTAAAAGTTTTGTGTATATAATTTGTATGTCAAAAAGTTAAACTTTCAATTCTCCTCACACACACACACACACACACACACACACACACACACACACATGTATTTTAAATATAATATACATAAAAATGATTATAAATTTTATATATATAAATATAAATTATATAAATAATTGCATATATTTGTATGTTTACATTTCTTAAAGAAATTTGAATAAAACGCTATTGTGCGCTGTTGTTTGTTAACTACTTATTGTAATTATGTAATTACTTATTTTTTTGCTACGAAAAAACAAAACAAAATGATAACAAAACAAAAACCTATGTATTTTTTAAAAAATGTCTTTTGATGAAACACCAATCTTATTTGATTAGTAACTAAAATTTAAAAATAAAACAAAAAATCAATGATGTAATGCATTGGGATCTCTATAGATCCTATAAATAAACAAAATGATATGAAACGATATGCAATTCAAACTCTCCTCTCTGTAGGGTATATATAGTATAATATACCATAAATATACGATATTTCATATTGAATATTATATATAAAATATATTCCTCGTATAGAGTAAAAAGTAGAAGTAGCAGTCAACTTAGAAAAATGCTTAAAAACTTAAGACAATGGAACAGAAATACAGACAGATAGACAGACAGAGAGGGGAGAGAGAGAGATTCTCAAATTAATTTATAAATTTTTATTATTATTTCTTCTATTAAAAAAAATGACATTTGTCTTTTTTTGTAAACAAATATTTAAATTTAGAAATATTATATGTACAATATTTATTTTATTTTTTGTGTACTTAAAAAAATTCTTAAGTAGATTTTCTCTTATTCTAATTAATCAATCATATATACTGAGATAACCCATGAAATACTATAATGAATCCATCATTATTGTTATGATTGATACAATCTTCATTATCGTTCGCTCGTTATACTGATGTACTTGCAACAAACTAACAATCAATCAATCAATCAATCAATTAATTAATCAATGAAATGAATAATAACATAAATAATAGAAAAAAAAAATTGATAAAACTATAATTATGTGTATGTAAAAGTATCTTTTAGAAATTTTACATAATTGTGATCAACTTCCAGTTAACATAATAATAAATAACTAAATAATCAAATTTATACATCTTTCTATGTTTGTCTTTTGATTAGAATAATAAAATATTTTGTTAATGATAATAAAATTGATTTTTGTATATTTTTTTTTTTATAATTTTTATTTTATTAAAACATTGAAATGATAAAACAATTAAACAATTAACAAATTAAAAACCAACAACGATCAACTAAAATAAAATTATAATGAATTAATAGTTTACAAAAAAATGAGCCTCTGTTATTTATATTATATAAAAAAAAAAAAAAAATAAAAAAAAAAAATAAAAAGAAGAAAAAGAAAATGAAAATGAAAACTTGCCCACGAAATATAATTTCGTCCTAAGAAATAAGAAGAGAAACAATGAGAAATTTACTTCAAATCAACCATTTTAACACTCTTCTTCTTAACATTTATTATATTAATAATTAATTATTAATTCTATTTATTGTATGAAATGATGAAAAATTATTAACAAAACAAAAGGTTTATAAAACAAAAAACAAAAGAAAAAATGAAAAATTTAAAACGGAACAAAGGGTTGCCATTTATCCCAACGTGTTTGAGTGTTATCTACTAATACATATATATATATATACATATATATATATATATACACACATATACATATATATAGAGCCAATTATTATATGACATACAATTTACTAATACTACTATATACACGAGTATATGAAAATTGTTTTGTTACTTATTTTTTCCAATTTTCATGATGCTTAAGCAATTTGTTTATTGAATAATTTTTGTTTTTTTTAGTAGAATTTCAAAAGTTCCGAATTGTGATGTGGAATCAACAGTTAACATAAAACTTACCCCAGTTTAATGGGTGTAAAGATTTAAAAATCCATATATATAATACATAATATTATATTTAACATTAATTATGTATTAAGTTATAAAAACTATATAAAACAAAAAAAATGAAATGAAATGAAATGAAAAATAAAAAAAACTTTTCAAAAAAAAAAAAAAAAACAAATTACAAAACATAAAATCATAGGATAGACAGCTTAAGCTAAAAAATTAAATATATTGCAAAAATCATGTTCGAAACTAACTAAATAAATTATTAAAAACAAATTTATATATCTATACTTATATGTACATATGTATATTTTGGGAAGATTTTTATTCAGTGTTGCATTTTTGACAGCTCACGCGTGATGTCAAAAGTCAAACAATGCTCAGTTTTATCATGGAAAACTTTTCGCGCTCTGTGAAAAATGATTTCGCGGACTTTTGCGGTCATCATAATTGACCTACTGAGTAAGCAGTTGAAACCATAGAAACACAATTTTGCACCAATTTCACCCTATTAGTGGACATCACCTACCCACCGTCTTGATCTTGATCTTGATTCTGTATCGGCCAGTGTTAACGACAAAATTGGACTTGTCGCTTGGACCACTTTAAACGTAGTCGTGGTCAACAATTTACATAAAATAATCTGTAAATATTAAATGGCAACCATTGATTTACCAACTTAAATAAAAGTTTCATACACATTTTGAGTTTTGGTAGGATAAAATTTTACAAAATCGTCATCGTCTTCGCATCATAACACGTTGTCGTGCGATCAGTGATTAAGCAATGTGGTGCGTTGTAAATATTCGGATGGGTGACAAATTTGAAAAAATTTTTTTTTTTTTTTTGTTTAATTTTTTGATTCGTTGAAAAGGAAATCAATCATATTAAATGTAATTGTGCGTAGGCAGCTTCATTAACTGCCTTTTAAGTTTACTGTCTACAAGTGGTGTCTGCAGTGCGTTTGACAAAAGCTCGGCTCACTCACGACAATCACAAGTTCGATAACCGTGCGGAGTGAAAGGTGTTTTTTATTTTTTTTTCTCATTATTTGTTCTAAAACTACAACAACACATTTTCCTGTGTTCTTTTTTATACCTATATCGAAACATACGAGCAATATTGATGATCGCATACGGTAATATTGCATTGCTCTTGCAAAGAAAACTATTTTATTTTTGAATATATGTAATAAAAAGTCTCCCTACATTGTTGTAGGATACGATTTTAAGATGACTGTTTTTCTTTACTTGATTGTTGTCTGATGATTTTGGGGGAAAGCTCACTTGCTGAGAACTTCATATTGATACAAATATTAAAATGTAAGATCATTTAAATTGGTTTAAAGAGTGTTGATTACATCATTTTTTGAAGATGATATCTCAATGGCGTAATGTGCCCGTCTATTGACATTTTCCATCGTATTTACCAGTGTTATTTCAAATTGTTTTGTTGTAGAGACAATTTGTTGCGATTTTTATATTCATTACAAATTTAACTTGAATTTTAATGGCACATTAAATTGTTGCCCCAAAAGTATGCAACACTTTTTAAGCTTTCAGATTTGCATAAGCCGCAGTTGTGGGATTCGGTGGAATGGGGGTTTGAATGTAAAACTGAGTAAATTCTTCTACTTGTCAGTCGGTATACCTGCTTTTCTAATAATTTTAATTATTTATTTATCCTTGAAACAAAAATAAATAGTACGTACATTGCGTAAAAGAAATATTTCGAATTTGGTCATGTTAGTCAGTCATGTTGTCGTTTCGTGACAATTTTTTATCAAAAATTTTTAAAGGAAAAATTTTCTAACAATATGAAAATTGTTGTAATACGTACCCCGTTTCTCCATTTTGATGACTTTTTTAAAATGACCAAAAACTGACTAAAACGATAAAAGCGTAAAGACTAAGCAAACCCTTGTGACATAGAGCAAAATAGAAGAGATTTGGATTGTTAAAAGATCATTGCATGTTGACAGACATGTTATCTTATAGTTTCGTAACAATTTTAATAATAAATCGTCTCGCCATCGTCTCGTCATCGTCTCACACATACATTCATTTGACTTTGTTGTGTTCTCCGGGATCGTTGACCGATGACTTAGCGGAGTTATTTGTACGATCAGCCGCCCGTAGATAAAGCACGTTCTTGCTCTCGCGCTCTGTCTTCTAGTGCAGTAAGCAGTAGTTACTCACTCCCATGGAGTGCCCAGTGACCAGTGCCCTTCCCCTCAACCACCTTTTCATTCAAACCCAGAAGCAACTGTGTTTAATACTGCAACAAACACAACACAAAGCACAGCTTTTACTTCAACAGCTAGTGCAGTTTCACGAACAACAACAGTGTTCTCAGCTACTGCTTCGATTGCGTCATCACATGCAGTTACTGTAACAACAACAAACACTCAAACATTTAACAGCGATAGTAACAACCCAATGTCAGTACAAGGAAGCAAGAGTTAAAATTCTGTTACGCAAGCTAATGCAATCGAAAAGACAACTGTATCACCAGCAGGTAGTCAAAAACAGAGCATGCAAAACGGGACCATGGAAAATAAAGCGGCAGTGCAGACAGGCATTGACCACTACATACAAATCCACAATAAGCGTAAACTAAGCCCGCAAAAAAATAATAATGCAAAGAAAACTCTTTTGGAAAGTAATAGGTTCCAACTACTTGCTGAAAAGGATGAACCTGCTAAAAACGATGATAAAAACTCATCAAAACCTAAAACCGCAAAACCTCCTCCAATATATGTCCGTGAAGAAAGCTCGAATAGGCTTGCTATCCAAAGAATAGTTGGCAATAATACAATAACTTTCATATTGTCCGTATTACCAAGGGTAATATTAAAGACACTAAGGTCCAAATTTATACGGAAGCAAACTACAGTTCTGTAACCAATTACCTTAGGGAGATTAAAAAAACTAATATACATATCAGCTTAAAAGTAGTAAAGGGCAGGTAGTTGTAATTAAGGGCATTGAACCCCTGTTGATTGTAGCGATATTAAGAGTGCACTGGAAGAAAAAGGGTATGAGGTCAAAGTAGGAATCAATATTTTTAATAAAAATAAAATTCCACAGCCCCAAAGTTGCAGCATTTAAAGAAAAATAAAGTGTATCCCATATACAATCTTAAATATTTACTTCATCGTAGGGTAACAGTGGAGGAGCCTCACAAACGAGTAAGCCCTATGCAATGCACAAATTGCCAGGAATTCGGCACCACAAAATCTTATTTTACCCTTTGATCAGTATGCGTAGCTTGTGTAGACTTGCATGAAACCGCAACCTGTAAACTTAGTCGCGAAAATCCTGATCTTAAAAAATACAGTAACTGTGGGGGCAATCATACAAGAAGTTGAAGAACCGTTTGCAGTCACAAAAAAAATCCGCCCGTTTTAGCCGTTAGGCTATCCGTACAGAATCAACGACGGCTATGTGTCCACCACCTAATATTCCTTCAACTTCAAATGTGTCGCGTGCAGGTGCACTGCGCTTAGGCGCTCAACAACAAACTGCGAAAAAGATTGTGAAGATTAAGGTCTCAACATAATGAACCAATTTCACAAACTACCCCAACTCTAAATGCGTGTAATGAGCCAGTGTTGCAACCACAAAGTTCTAGTGAATCTATGTTGGTGAATTTATTGCAGACCTTGAATCAATCAATATTAATGATGCAAAACTCTTTTCACGAGATGATGAAAATCCAATAGAAAATTTTGGATAAGTTAAATTCCCCTAATGGCTCATTTAAAAATAACTCACTGGAACGCAAATGGCGTTTCACAGCACAAACTAGAGTTGATGAAGTATCTAAAGGACAATAATGTAGATGTGATGTTAGTCTGTGAGACTCATTTGACTAGCAAAAACAACTTCTTTATACCAGACTACTTAGTTTATACAACAAATCATCCGGAAGGAAAGGCTCATGGTGGTATATGCATTATTATAAGAAAGAGTATTAAACACCAGACCCTAGAGCTAATACTCATCTAATTATCTACAAGCAACTTCGGTTCGGATGCAAATCCGTCATGGTAATCTGACGTTAACAGCTGTATATTATCCTCCATGGTTTTCAATATCTGCAGATGTGTTTAAAAATTTCTTTGATAGCCTTGGAGAACGATTTTTGGCAGCCGGTGACTACAAATTTATTGGGGTTCTCGTTTAGTAAACCCAAAAGGTCGGCAACTTTACAGAATTGTTAAAACAAGCCAGAATTCGTTTCTGCGGGTAGGCCTACATACTGGCCGGCGGATCTAAGAAAAACTCCCGATGTCATGGATCACTCACCCGTTGATATCGTTTTACTCGATTTTCCAATAGTTGAGGATCGCCCGTATAGACTTATATATAATAAAACTAATTGGTTGCAATATAAAAAAATATATTAGTTTTCACATAGAAATTACACCTGCGATCAACTCTGAAAGTGATATCGACAAATCTGTTAATGAGTTAAGTGTCATATTGGTAGCTGCAGCTGAGGTATTAATGCCTGCGATTGTTGCTCACAAGTTCAGCAGAAAATTTTTCTCAAATGGGGGAATTGATGAACTGGTTGCTTCTAAACGCCGATTGAGAAGGGAATGGCAACAGGACAACTGCTAAGTGACCAGCTCGAAGTACAAAGGCGCTATATTTATAACATATCACCCACAAACACTGGATTTTCACTTTGGAAAGCACAAAAATCGCCAAAAACTCCTGTGGAACTGGATTCACCTATTAGAGACACAACTGGAAGTTGGGCACGGTCTGATGAAGAGAAAGCTAATATATCTGCCAACCATCTGGAGCACGTGTTTCAACCTAATCTACCTACAAACAAATTTGTGCTTCATCACCAGGCATTCAAAAAAACAGCAAATATGTCTCCATTAAAAACTATCTCAAGCAAAATTGAATCTAGTATAAGAACTCAACAAAACCTTAAAAAAATCTGCTGGTTTGATTGTATCGTGCCAAAGCAATGGGAGAAATCGGTTTTCATAATGGTTCCAAAGCTCGGGAAGGATAGGACATGCTCTGCTTCATACAGACCTATAAGTCTGCTTCCATGTCTTTCGAAGATATTTGAGAAGGTTCTTAAAGCCAAACTCAATCACCATTTACAAGCAAATATTACAATCCCAGATCACCAATTTGGTTTTCGAGCAAATCATGGAACGATTGAGCAAGTCAACTCGCAATGGAATTGTGCTGTGATTGCTATGAGACCGAAGTTTGTCTCGTCATATCGACCGATAAGTTTGCTGCCAACTTTCTTCACAATATTCGAAAGAATATTTCTTGGAATACAAATGACAATGTAATAAGTATCATACATAGTAAGGATCTTGAAATCTACACGGTTGTTGAATATGGCTCAGACGCTTGTACAGTTCAAATTTCAGTTCGATCGCACGAAAAACAAAAAAGTTTTTCTAATAAAATTTGTGTATGGATTTGTATGGGAGCTATACGATCCAGTAACTTTAGGGTTTTGAAATTTACGTATTTAATGGGCATTGATTATAAAGTTATATTATCTAAATTTTAGTTCAATAGGACAAAAAATAAAAAGTTTTTCTAAAAAGAGCATGAATTTAAATGGGTTGCTTTTATGGGAGGTTCACTGCGTGGAGAGTATAATAACTAACAAAGCCGTACATTGGACTCAATTGAGAGTCAAAATGCTTGGCAAAAATAATAAGGACACCCAATTGAATTAAAAGAAAACATATATAATTCACTCCTTAACAGATTCTTTTTCTTTATATTATAATTATTTTGTTAATAACCAGTGTATGCAGTCCTTTTTGGCATACTGGTTAGTAGTTTCCACTAGAAACTTATACAATGGTAGGTTAGTATGTTGTAGTCTGCGACGATCCGTTTGTGATAAAATTACCGTAGATTTAAGACTTTTCGCTTTATTTCTTAGTGTTGAAACATCATTGTACAATGTGTATTTCGACCCGTCTACGAAATCGTAATGTCTTAATTTCACTGTAATTGCCTTTTCACACAATTAAGCTTAATGAAAAATCCAAATAAATAAAAGGAGAAAGTTCAAAAACACGCAATGTACTTATTATTTTCATCATACAAATGTGACGTTTTCTTTACGAAATTTTAGCTAACATAAAAATTGGGGAAGCCACAAATTATTTCTTGCTTGCAAGTGTATAAAAAAAGATATGGAAAGACATGGAAACTGTAATTATTATTTTTTGCCATATGTGTAGTAGTAGTCTTACAAACTATATGTATGTGATAGTAGGGATATAGAAATAATAATTTATTTATGGATAAGTTTTACATTTCACCAAGGTATGTAATCTTCGATGGAACCGAAGTTAAATTCTCTTTTGCTTTAGTTCTCAATTCGTGAAACTAATATTAAATTTGTATGAGGTTGTGAAGGTGTAAGAACATTCATTGTAGTATTATTATGATTGGGTGAAGGAATTATTGTTTCCAAAGTGTTTAGATTCTCGCTAAGCTTGTTCTCAGTACTCAGTGTTTCTATAGGCGAGCTGCTAACGACATTACAACATCATTTGTCCCATAAGCCAAGTTCACGCATCTTTGTCTGAAAATAACGTTCCAGAGAGTTGGCACAACGATAATACTCGGTATCAGGTGAATTATAAAAACGACAATTTGAGAAAATGCGAGCCATGTCGGCCATAAACAATCTTCGAGTTTGATAGTATCCTTTCTTTAAACGTTCTCCCATTGTTCTTAAATCCATAGGATATTTGATATGGTCGTAGTAGTCAGGCACCTCAGCAGCGGTTACAGGTCGTAAGAACGGCCACGCAGCAGGATGCTGGCGTACCGATTGCAGTATGGACGTAAAAGATGAAGCAAGTTTTTCAGGATCCGATGATTCCTCTAATGGACGTGATGTTCTCTGCGGTCGCATTTGTGGTTTCCATCCAATTTCCCTTAGGCCCGGTATAGAATCGACCGGTATAGAAGGTAGACCCTCTTTGAAGCAAGTCAAACCTGGTCGAACTTTCTGGACATCATTATGACGTTGTGCAATTAATTCTTTTAGAATTTCGCTTTGCTTTCGAATAACTGAGAATTATAAAAACAAAAGTTTTGAGTGCAAAAGAACAAAATTTGAAATATGAGTTGAACAAAATATACCTGCAATAAATTGGGTATTGACAATACTGGGATGAAGTTCACAATGCATAAGTGTAGCGCCATCATACTCTTTTATAAAACCAGCATAGACCGGCCGTGCCAATTTGATGTCTTTGGAGAAACCTTGCTTTTTGAAATAGCCAATGGCATCACAATCGGCGAAAGTTAACAAATGTCTAATGCCACGTTGGATGCTGTAATCTTTTAAGTGATTCATAAGATGTGTACCGTATCCTTTGACTTGTTCTGACATTGTAACAGCACAGAAAACAATTTCAGTGAATCCTTGAGTGGAAAAGGGTCGAAAGCATATTCCCCCAATGGGTTGATTTTCTTTGATGAGAGCAAGTGTCTTGTGCTTAGTGTCAAACACCAACTGGCTAATGTATTCGCGTGGCATTTCAGGCAGTTGATGTGCGAATACAAGTTGCAGTCCCAGGAGCCACAGCATTGTCTGCTTATCAACTGGTTTGGTGAGTGAATTACCAACAACATGAAATTCAATCGCACGCTTCTGTTCTTCGGCCTTTACATTTTCATCCCGAGATACATTGACTGGAAACAAAATTTCAGTCTTATTGATGGCTTTCGATTCGGAAACTGCCTTCATTGCCCGAACAACGACATCACTTGGGAGATCTTCGAATTGTTCTCTAAATAACGTAAGACAACAAGAAAGGAAACGCAACATTTACAATATCATTTATTTTTACATACGTATATTTTTGATTGTCAAAGACCCTTACCCAGTAGACCGATCCAAAATTTCTTTTTTATTTCTCTTATGTGCAGGTTCACCTGAGCTTGATCTTTTACTACCACTCCCAGTTGTAGTTGTTGCATTAGAGCTGCTAGGTGCTTGTTCTTGTTGATGCCGTTTTCGTTGTTGTATTAAAAATGAATTTGGTGGTCTGTACGCCTGATCCCAAATGGGTGAATCATCTTTTAATATTTCTCCCTTTAACGTTTCCAAAAATTTTGGCATTTGTGTGATTATGGAACGTTTGTCTGCAGGAAATCGATCACGTTCGGATATGCACTTCTTCTTTAATTGTTGCGCCATACATTGAAATACAGTGCGAAGTAGGCTACGACCAAAAACAAGTGTCGTATCAAATTGGCGCAATGAATTGCAGAAAGCGGGAACGTGACAGAACACCAACCAGCGGGTATAATTAATTTTGTAATTGGATGCGTCCTCGTGCGTTAAATCGGCGCGCCGAGTCGATGGGGGTTCGAAATTGTAATGGTTTAAAAAATTTAGAAATGTCTTTGCCACTTCTGTCATTATTTGAAGATCCGTTTGGTTAAGGTGATTGTATTTGTAGAATACAAACGATGAAACAGCTTTTGCAATACAAGGTGATTCAAATGGGGGATCGCCAAGTGGTCCTCGTATGACTGCTTGTTGTCGGGTTAGCACGCATTGCCGCAACAAACGAAATAGGTACAAATACACCTTTTTGGTGTCTTCATCTTCGACTCGTTGCATTGACATGAAGAGGTTTTCCATGTCTATAATAGCACCAAGCAGTTCATTCATATGATTCCCCGAAATGCCATCCAAGTGCGCTATGTGACTTTGCAAGGAATGACGGCAACTTGCATTACGACACTCTTCACTGAACTCTGGGCAGTACGAAGACTCAACATCGCGGTGACGATTCTCTTGCGGTGTCTTCCAACCAGTACAACGGCAGCCTTCGGATTGGCATGCCGAGTACATGGATAGCTTGGCCAATTTTTGCGACACAGGTAAGTTGAAAACCTTTTGTTTCCTTTGTTGTATCCTTTGCAAGCTATTTTGTCTTGTTCCTTCTTGCTGTGATGTAGCTGCATTGCTGCTGCTACCGCTGGGATTTTGAGATGCCGAACCAGACGTGTTCTGGTGATTGCCAGCTCCACTGCCACCTGCACTGGCATCAACGGTTTCTTCCTTGAGTGCAATTAAGGAGCCACCCGACATTTTTTATACTAAAATTGTATTTCACAATATCACAAAATGGTAAACAAAGCCTTTTTTCGCGAAATATCCACCGATGCCAGATGCATTAAAATAAATGTACTAAAAATCGCCAAGTAATTTTCTACCAGTCTGGCAACACTACGAAAGTGCACTATGCACTTTGTTTTTAAATCGTAAAAATATATATTTCACAAAATATAAACACACAATGCAGGAGGAGAGTATGGAGAAGGATAAGCTGATGGTGCATGGTGACATAGAAGAACAACTTGATAATTATTTTATTCGAAAAAAGAAGGATTCACCGAATTATTTGAAAGAGCCAGCAAAATCTAAAACAATCTCAGATTCAACAGTTTATCAGTGTGCCCCACTTTTACTAAGAGATTTAAAAAACTGTTCTGTGGTGGATTCAGAAAATACATTTAAAACTATGGTAGGATCACAAGAAGTATATTTTCGTAATTGTATTTCATATGTATATGTTGTTGCTGGGAGTCGTGATAATGATTCTTTCCATACATACCTTGTGGATGATGGCTCCGCCCAAATGGATTTGAGTATCTATCGTAAAGTAAAAGAATTACGCGAAATAGCAGAAATGCAGTTTGATATTAATGAACTATCAAAATGCACATTAGGCGAAAATAACAAGGAAATGTATGCTGCTTTACAAAGACTGCTTCATAAGGCCTCGGAACAAATAAATGGCTCTAAAATAAAAGGCGGCTCTCAAATCCTTATATACGGCAAACCCCGTTTGTATAATGAACAAATTCATTTTGTTGGCTACAGTTTTTGTGAGGAGAATGAGGGTTCATGTATGATGGAGTTGGCATTTAAAGACCATCTGGTAGATTGGTATACAAAATTAGTAGAGCCCAAAGGTCAAATGTAATTACAATTTATCACAAAACTATTGTAACTATTATATTTATAGAAAATAAGTTAATTTTATTAAACTGTATGTCTTCTTGAACGTTTGAAGATTGTTAGTTTTTTGTTGTGGTTTTTGTATAGTGGTTTTTGTTTTTTTTATTGATTTTAAATGGATATAAAAATACAGAGAAGGCTTTATGTTGTTTTAGCACGGATCGCCGCACGTTTACCGGTGACAGCCTGGAAACCGGACTTTATGCTAGCAACTGAACAACGTGAACCGCATGATTCGCATTGCAGAAAGAAGAGACGTGTATCTTTCTGAAGAATAGTCTCAGGTGAGCGGCAGGTATGACAAGTTACGTATTCCTTAATATAACGACGCAGCACATTCTCTATTTGCTTAGGTTGGAAGCGCCCTTTTATTATGAGCTGTTGGTTTCCATCCATTGATCCGCTAGTACCCAATTCAGCAAGCAAAAAGTCCAGCAAATGTTTGGGCAGGCGATGCAAAGTCTTAGCAATATCCATAAAGTTAGCAAACGAAGTCTTTTTCGTGCCAACTCTAAGAACTTGCGGTGGTCGCATGACAAATTTAGGTTTCCGACCACCAGCCATGTCAGGATTCTTATCCAAAATTATTTCGAATACCCGCTTCAATAATTCATCATATGTATAGTCACGATCAGATCCAGCCCATGTCGAGCTGTTATCCTCAACTGTTAGCAAAAATAAATTTGTTTTTAGAACACGTGAAAAAGAGAAAATTTGCTTATTTAATACCATTTTCTTTATCTTCAGATTTGTCGTCATCTTTGTCAGCGAAAAGCTCATCCAAGTCCTTCTTTTTGCTTTTCTTTTTCTTTTTAGCCATTGAGAAGTCCATGTCTAAGTTAATTTCATCTTCCTCAGGTTCATCAACGAGTGAAATGCCCTCATCCGCAGCACCATCTTTAGCCGATAATAAGGCTCCTTCCAGTTCATCCAAATTAAAGACCTTCTTCTTTTTCTTCTTCTTCTTGCCGAAGCTCTCCAAATCTAAGTTGTCCTCTAAATCATTTGCAGCTGGGTCAACAGCCAATTCATCCTTAAACTCTTCCTTCTTGTTGGCACCATCATCCAAGCCTAGAGCTGCGTCCAAATCGAAGGTAGTCTTCTTCTTTTTCTTCTTCTTCGACAAAGTTGGATCAAAACCCTGAAAAGACAAGCCCCATTTGGTACATAACCTCAAATGAATTCACAAAATTTACGGCATTTAACATTTTTCGTTAGTACTCACGTCTTCAGCTTCCATATTACCAAAAGCGTTTATTAAATTAATATAAGCAACAGTTAAAAATTCAATTCAAAATTCGTCAGATTTATTTATGTTCCAATGAATGTAATAAATATAAATTATGTTGACGCGTTAGAAGCAATTTCACTATTGCATCAGAAAATTAAGAAAGACAAAATCGTGGCAGTGGTTCTTCCTCTTTTCGCTTCTCTTTTGCACTATATTCGCATAGGGATGGATGTGATGTACAACATTTATCAACACTTCTATCTCAAGCAAATTGGGTGGTCCCCACACTATTACGTAAAAAGTGGGTGATGGCAAACTTACTTCTAATTACCCTTTTACACAGGCGCTGCATCAGGAGCCTTGAGCGAAACACAGAGTGTCTTTTACACAGGCCTTTCTGCATCGTGAACAGCTGTTTTTTGTTTTGATTCTACACACAAATGAAATGATGTGGCTAATTCTAAGAAATTAAAACTAAAAATGTGTGGAAAATATATGATTTAAAACAATTTTCAGTGCATTTAAATACCTTTTTCATTCTTGTTACATCTTTTATTAAAACTTTAACAGAAATATTACAATTTGATATTTGCTAAAATCATTATTAGCTGTTTATGTTGGCGAGCATGACCGGAAATGACCAAAAGTAGAAATGCCAAAAAAGGGGAAATCAACCAAACATCTCTAAAAATGATAAAAATTGGGCAGCACTAAGCAGACTGACCATTTTAATTTCCTATGAATGTTGGCAACGGGGCATCCACGTCTAAAGCAACAATCTGACAATTTCGTAATTTTCCGTTTTTATTTTTGAGTTGGATGAATATCCATGCTGCATCTGAGGAGAATGCTGCATCAGCTCTGTGGAAAAACTTTATTAACCAAGCATCCTTTACAGTTGTTTTTTGTTTTGGTTATTCACAGAAATGAAACGTTGCGCTAAGTTATCAACAGTACGATTTTGTTTATTTTTCTAATTCTTCCAGCTCCCTTTTCCATTGCGGCTATTTATTATATTGTAATATTAACAAAAAATTTACAATTTAAAATTTTCTTAATTTTGTTTTGTGCCATCATCAGCGCAAGAAAAAAAAAAAAAAACAGGAAAGCAGTCGAACTTGACAACGGAAATGACAATGGGCAAAAAAAAAAGCAAAAAGTTGGCAGCAATGGGTGGATGCATACATCCATGTAAATAGGCTATTATAAATCGATAATTTTATTCGACAAATACTTGAGATTCAAAAAATGGAGGGTTACAGTAAAGAGGTGTGGATTTTGTTTTGTTTAAACATATAAAGCTAAAGTTTGTCAAATAGATAAATTTCAACAATCAGTAGTGTTCTCTAGCATAATGTATGTATATTGATTTTATGCGATTAGGAAGAGGAGATGGGTGTAGAATTTCTGGATTTTGGCTATTGTAAATTATTCAAAAAGACTGCGTAATATAAAATTGTGTGTGTGTGTGAAATTGTAGAAACGACAAGGAATATTTTATATTGTGTTCATATATATATAGGAATATTTTGGAACAATGGCGCTAACGAAGGTTCTGCAGGATATTTCGAAGAGTCTTTCAAAATGGACAGATGCAAGTTTGCAATTAATTAATGGAACTGCTGCAAAGAGTTGCTATTGTATTGTACACTCTGGGCTCGTCAGCAGAATACCAATCAGTAATCTTGAATTATACACGGTTGATGAATATGGGTTAACACAGAAAACAAAAAAAGTTTTTCTAATAGTAACATGAATTTGAATGCATGTTTATTGGGAGGTACACATAGCACATTTGTCGAAATCTGCCGAATCGGACTTCCTATACAATCCACCCATTTAAATTCAGGTTCTTATTAGAAAAAATTTTTGGCTTTTTGTACTATCAAACTAAAAATTTGAACTCTATAAGTTTCTAATCCATGTCCTATAGCCATGTAAATTTCAAGACCCTAGGTTTACTGGATCGTATGGCTCTCATAAAAACCCAATATATAAAGTTATTCTTCTTTTTTCTTGTAATGTATACATAGATTTTACATGTGTATACGAGTATAACCTCGATCTATAAATAAATAAAATAAATATGCAATTTTTGCGTAATAAGAGTATCGGTTAATAGTGTATTCATTAAATAATAATTATAATTAAACATAAAAACGAAAATGCACATGTTTTTCATTTATGTGGATAAATGAAATTAAATGGAGTTCCACTTAAGCGGTTCATTTGTACTCTCACGATCTGGCGACTATTTCGAATGCGTGCTGGCAACTATTTCCCTGAAACACAATCAAAAATAAAAAAAATTTAAATTTCGGCATGGATTGTTCAACTATTTATGATATTAAAAGCAATGCTTGCCAGTGGTATCGGTATGTTTTCACTAAAATCGAAATGTAAACAACATTCATAAAAACGATTTTAGTTGCAGATTTAAATATATTAATGTGGGCTGTCGCAGCAAATGTCACGACTTACAAACTCACAATCGACGCAGCTTTAGACTTTCAGATTTGTTTGACACAAATTTTGAAGATGCTTTGCGGTACCAATGTGCTGGTATTGCTGATTAGAGTCTAAGCATTCTGTTTCTCAGGAAGGCTAATGAAACCTTACCCCTTCATTATAAATGCAACAAAAGAACAAAGGAAAATCAACTACTTACCTTTCAAAATCGCGGCGAGTAGTTGAGTCATCTGAAAGAAAGGTTGCGGCTACTTGGTGAAGGATTGGAGAATCGGTTAAAGAACTCCACAAACATTGAAATATGTTGCTGTATTTTACATAATTTATTAAAAACTTCAAACAATTTGCCATCAATGAAAATTGGCAAACCAACATTGAGGACAGTACACCGGATGAAATTTAAGATGTCAAGGTGTGGGGGAGTTGTGCAGTCTATGTTTTTTTTCATCTCCTGAGGATGTACGCAAAGCAATTTCTCTTTACCTTAAGAGAAATGTTGAATGAGAATTTGGAATATAAAAAACCATACTTCGATATCAATATTTAGAATTTTTCATTTTTTATTATTAATTTTGCTTTGGAGTGATGCTATGTAACTGCACATGGCATCCGCCATTCTTTCATTGGATGCAACTAGTTTTTCAATGATAGCATTGCGCTTTCTTCCCAATTCCAAAACTTCAAGCTTGTAGTGTTCATCGGCTTTCTTCTTTTTTCTTGGAGGTAAGTCCATTCCTGAATCTGTGTCACTTTCTGTTGACGAATTATGTGAACTCGAAGTTGTTTCATCGTCTTAAAAATACAAATGAAACTTGAATCATTATACGGACATTATTGGTATGCAAAGGCTATCAATATTTATTTACCTGTACTTTCTTCCTTCACCTCATTCAAATCTATTGGATTATTCATGTTGTTTTTACCTATCACTTCTTTAAAGGAATTGTAAAACGTGTTTTTTCTATTTTTAAAAGTAATTTTACAAATATAAACTTTGCTTACAATTGCCTTCCTTTATCATCAGCTGTTAATGATGGCGCGCAACAAAAAACGAGGATGCAGTCAAAAATGACTTAAAAATAGACAAAATTTTCCAACACTGCATTGTGGATCACCTGTAAAATTGTGTTCGAGACTGCGTTTATTTCCCCTGTTGACCTGTTATGATGAAATCACGGTATTGAACACCCGTGTTCAGCTTACAAAATAGAACAACATTTGAATAAGGTATAGATTTTATTCAACAATATACATAATATTAAAAATTCACTGATTTTATAGTAATAAATATATATATATATATATGTACGTACATATGCAGGTATTTGATTCAACAGTAAAATTTGATTTGTAACATATTAAAGTCTTGATTACATTTGACATTAATATGTTGCCAATATATGTATATGTAAAAAGTTATTGTCTAATGGCGTATATCTGTTTTTTTTTTTTGTATAAGAGGAACCACTACGTTCTAGTATTACTCAAAGAATCGATATACAGGTTAAACGGAGTCGGAATTCTCAAATGTACATTTAAAAACATTTGAAATCTCATTCACCATGTCACTGGCCAACATACTTCGGCCGAGTTTTTCAAAGGCATGTGCATTACATTGTTTTATTAAATAACTTGAGGCAAAGGCTGCTAAAAATGCTGGATTCGATTGATTTGATTGTAAAGACCAATGTAAAAATGTAGCTAGTGACCCAGATAGCAAATCTCCTTGGCCACCACACCGTCGACCAGAACCACCAACCGGCATTGAATATACTTCATTCGTATGTGGTAAATGTATTTTATCGTTCATTCCTTTTTCTAAAACTATGACACCATCACCAAGATGAGACATTCTTTCAGTTACACACACATCATTATCTCCAAATAGACGTTTAAATTCCATAGCATTTGGTGTTAAAATGACGTTCCTTTGGCCACAAATGAGTTCAATATTTTCATTGAGTATAAATAGACCATCCGCATCGATCACAATTGGTTTGTTTGAATTTAGGCACAATTTAATTATGTTAACAGCAGTCTTTTGAATATGAGGCTCGCGTCCCAAACCAGGGCCAATGACCTGAAATAAATGTAAAATCGATTTATTGACCATTCAATGTACATATGTATATATACACATATATACTAAGTATATCAAAATCAATCAAATTGAAAAATACCACGACATGTAGACGATCCAACCATGGTTTAAATTGTTCTAAAGCGTTCTCCGTGTCGAGAATTGGATGAACTATTAATTCGGGGCTGTACGATTTTATAACAAACGCCGCGTCTCGATGGCAAAATACATGAGAAAGGTCAGCGCCAACTTTTATTGCACTAATGGCTGCAAAATATGGAGCACCGGTATACTCCAATGACCCTCCTACAACACCGATGCGACCATATTGCCCCTTATACTTGCCATTTGTTAATTTAGGCACAACAGTTTTCATAAGTTTTAAAAGCTTTTGTGTTTGTACTGGGATTTCAATCATTTTAAAAATATTTAAAAGACCACCAGGTTAAACCTTTTCAACTATCTTTTGCAAATGCGCTTATAGATTTTATGCAGATTTAAGTTGACGATAAAAAGTTTACTTTGCCGAGCTTCTCAAGGCGATAACTTTATTGCATGACCGATACATTGTGTAACAGGGTTGATGTTACTAAACAATCGATAAGCGATTATATTTGTAACAATACTCAAATTTTCGAAAACGTTCCCATTAATAAAAAATACTATTGTTTTATAAAATAAAGTGTTTTCTTTCTCGGTTTGATTATTTGTTGACATTAATCAATAAATAGCACGCACATATTTCAAAAGGCAGTAACAAAAAGGATAAATGCAATTTCAACAAGTCCTCTAATAAACAAAAAAATGTTAAAATTCTATAAGTGAGCATTCTTAGGAGGACGCACCAACGTTGGTCCAATACCGCCAGCCATTTTATGCACCAGTTCCCCAACCTGATAAGCCAAATCATCCGCATCCTATAAAGAATAAAGTTGTGATTTAAATTTATAAATTTATATATATCATATAAAATATTCTACCTCTTTAGTGGCGGCTTCAGCGTATACACGCACCACATCTTCTGTACCCGAAGGTCTTACAAATGCCCGTCCACGCTTGTAATGCGTTACCACTTCATTAATAGCTTCTTGTAAGCCAGCGGGTTTCACACAAACACGCTCGGCATCCGTTGTTGTAATAACATTTCGATCTTGAACTGTGACTTTCAGTTGAATATTGGGCAGGTCAACATATGTTTCTAACCAATCCTTAACGTCCCAGCCCTTGTGATTAAGTATCGTTTCAACTAAAAGCATATCAGAAATAGCATCGCCGACAGTTTCGTTAATAAGGTCGATGACATTAAGTAGAGTTTTAGCTATTGGCTTTTCTTCAGCCGCTGCAGCAACGACTTTCTTTGCATTTTCACTAAACACTATTGTACCATGGCCATTTGCTTCGAAATACACACCAATGTCATATTCAAGCGCTTTATGGTGTAAGTGTTTTACGCCCGTTGGGACACACGCAACGGGTACTTTTAATTCGTTCATTATATAATCCGTGGATGCACCATTTGCATAAGCTGTTTGCACAAGGCCTAGACTAAGTTCAATATTACAACGTTTTACTAAATCCATTAGAAAATTCGCAACTAGCGTAGCGATTCGATCACCGTCCAATAAATGAAATTTCTGTGATTCGTCCGTAAAGAAGTAGACAACACGATCCGCATCACCATCAACACTGACGCACCTCGTATAGGGTTCCAAAATTGGCAAGTTTGCTGGAACTCGTTGTAACACTTTTACATAATCTGCACCGCATTCATGGTTGATTTTACCATCTCCTTTGTTAATAACTTCCACATTCAATGAGTCGTTCATACGTTTAATAAATTGAAGCATCTTTCTCGCACCAACACCGTTGGCTCCATCAAATATTACTCGGTTGTGGTAATTGTCGTTTTCCAGTTGATTTCCGCGCAGTGCTTCAAATGCTGATACTAACTTCTTGTAATATCCTTCTTCGGTCGGTTGCCCATACGTTCCCCTTGTGTTTGCTGCAACTACGAAGAAGTGCATCATTGGCGTTGTAACGATTCCGAATTCTCTTACATTTCCCTTTAAAGCAATTACCCCGTCGGCTACAGCTTTCAGTAGCCTTGGACTATGGTAACGATTGTCCATTCCAACAAATACATTTGAACTGGAAGCAACATCAATATTGTTCTCACGTATTATTTTTGCGACATGCTCCTCCAACTCCAGATCATCGACGTTTACTAGTTCCGTGGCAATTGATTCCCAACTACTTTCCAGCATCTCACCTTTTGGGTCAATCAATTTGACACCGTTATCCGGTTCAGGATTATGGGATGCTGTGATCATTACACCGATTACGGCTCCTCCACGAATCCGGGAACGCAAGGTGGCAAGCACACCCATGCGAAACATAACACTGTCCAGGTAATCAGCGCTGAAATAAACAAAATCCATATTCATTTTTATTAATAATACATACAATATAATCAGTTATTTATATATGAAGTATGTATGTAGATGGAACCTTTTGTTTTAGATATTTAAATTAGTAGAAATATTGAAGAACACGGAAGTTTGTTTTCAAAAATGCATCTTAAGTGCGTTTATTCACCTTGCATGATTAAATGTAATTTTATCTAAAAATAATATAGGTTGATGTGGCAAGAAGAAAGGCGGTTTCTTTCAGCATTTGCTTGCTTTTCAATAGATAAAATTTATATTCCCATATATAAGGGTATGTATGCATGTGTGCGTGTGTATGAGTATTTGTGCCCACATAAGTAAGCATATTTTGTCTTAGATATACACATTGTATGCATCATACGTAATACGTATGTACAAATATACTTATAGACATAGCAAGGCGGGAGCCCTCTTATTTTAATGATCAATCATAAGACAGACACTCACTTTCCACGGAAACCGGCTGTTCCATATTGTATGTGATCCTTGCATTTCTTTGGGTACATTTCCCTAGCAAAGGCATAAACTGTTCGCAAGTTTATGGACATTTTTCGTTTTTCGTTTACAAAAGGAAAGTACAATGAAATGCCACGCAATCTTCGCGGAAAACCGGTCACTAGCAAACGTCAATCGTCAAGTTTTGAAGTGGATTCCTTAGAACAAAACTGCTTGCGCCAATACAGAACCACAGGCCACAATTTTCCAACGAACGGCGTGCGTGCGTTGTACTTACTACTCTGCCCAATAGTCAAAATTCGGAAATACTATGAAATGATGAAATATATATTTTGTACTTTTAAAAGTTTTTGGTTTTTGTTTTTTGTTCCATTTTCTATATGAGAAATTTTATGTATTGACGGATTTCAGCGAGTAAAAGTAGCGAGTAGGTTGAAATCAGTTGGTTTCTTGGGCACAGAGAAAACGGGAAGCTACTTTGAAAAGTAGCGAATCAATATATTTTGCTGTTGAACATTTCTCTCTATTTCTTATTATCTAATATAATTTTATAAAAATGTATTATGTGTTAATAAATAATCAGTAATTAACTTGCCAGTGGTAATAGTTTGTATAGATGACTTAGCTGGAATAAAATTTCGTCGATAGAAAATCAAATCCATGTTTGTTTTTATTTCTTGCATCTTTGAGATGACGGTTACAAACAACATTTCAACTGAATGTAACGCGTATGATAATTTCTGTGCTGATTCACAGTATTTTTTGCACACTGAAACAGTTTCGAATAGTGATCAAACATCTTTTTATGTCTATGTTTAGCTTTAAACAAAAATAATAATATTCATAACGCATCTGTATAATCTTCTAACATATATTGGAGCTGGAACAAAAATCTTCTTATAGGTGCATGTTTAGTGCGAGATAGTGTTTGGATTAAAGTTCTGATTTTTAAGCTTATCATTTATAAATTTCCCCTAAACTTACTAATCCTTGTACATAATATGATCTCTAAAGTCTGACAGTCATCCCGGGCGTAGAACGCGATATTTGGAAACACATAAAAGTCATTCTAAGAGATATGGAACTCATTCAATGGCTTTCGCTAATGATATAATCATTTATGCACCAGAGAAAACAATAGAAAATATCAATTTAAATCTACAAAGTGATTAAAATAAAATAGAAATTTACACAGAACAATTAAAATTATTGCAGAGACTTCGTTGTCCGTCCGTCCGTCTTCGGGTCATATCTCATGAACCGTAATAACAAATACTAAAACTAAAATACTTTCAAAAACTTAAAGGGGTCCCCATACTAGAAACATTTTGGTTTGTGTGGCACCTATACGATCCAGTAATCCCACTATCTTGAAATTTAGATGGCTGGTGGCTATACATCAGAAACATATATTGTCCAAATTTCAGTTTGATTGGACCACTAGGGAGGGAACCTCCGATACAAACCCCCATTAAGTTTCAGGTTCTTATTAGAAAAACTTTTTTCTTTTTTGCTCTAGCGAACTGAAATTTAGACACTATAAGTTTTTCATATAGGTGCTATACATCTGATGGAATCAGCCAAATCGGCCAACTAGAAGGGGTACCTCTCATAGAAATCCAACATTAACATTCAGGTTCTTATTCGAAAAACTTTTTTGTTTTTTGGACTATTGAACTGAAATTTAGACACTAAAATTTTGTGATATAGGCGCGGTATATTTGTTGGAATCAGTCACATCGGACCACTAGGGGGAGTACCACCCATACAAACCCCAATCTGGTACGGAACCCTCCGTGTACGAGTCTGACTCGCACTTGGTACATTTTTTTAAAGCTATATTTAAGATCAGTACAATTGTTGGGAGACTGAAAGTGCACGAACTTGAAGAAGTCAGTAGTGTATCATATAACGTAGTGAATTTAATTTAGTTTCAGGCAAAAAGAGACTTGTGTTCCATCAAGTCTTCACTGTTCATTGTTGAGCGCAAAATATGCTCCTTTCAAAAGAAACAAATGTCCTTTACTATGTTTCTCAAAAGGCTAATTAACCACCACGAAAGTCTCAAAAATACATTGGAAATAGGTGTTTTGAGTGTTTAGAACTACAGAGTAGATCAATGTTTATACATAATAACATTAAATACTTTTAAGGGCAGACACCATTTATAATTGAATCTCATCTTATCTGTATGAATTGAAAACCATTGTAACTTTTATAAATTGGTTTATTAAATATTTTATAAAAAATCTCAAAGTCATTACTTAACTTATTAAATTTATCTTTTGGACGGATATGTTTTTACAAACATACTGGACAAAAATCCATTTATATGTTCGTTATAGACGGAATGTGTTTGTGTATGTGTGTTTATGTAAACTAATCTACATATTTATCAAGGCACATTATTAAGTTTTAAGCGATTGACGTGTTTCATCATCTTGTTTTATAGACTAATCCTTTAAGCTATTATAGAGATTAGAATCTATAATTGTAATATATACCTATATGAGTATAGATTATGTATGCAATTTGTGCTGGAGATTCGAAATTTGTACGTTTTTAAAAATTGGAAGTAGGAATTGAGAGCGAGCTTCCATGGAATGTTACAGCATACACATTGTTACATTGGCATATGTGACAATTAAGAATAAATTTGTTGACAAAAATAGCTAATAATATTAACAGGACAGATGATATTGCAATTTGGTTTGCACCTGCATAGCAGTCCGTAATGCGACGAGCACGCATGAAGTTTCCTCCAAGATACACGTCGTATTGACGTTGATTGGGAGGAATCACTTGCAACTGGCGGGTGGCATCTTGGAATATTAAATCGTAATGCCCAATGGGTGACGAGAACATGCTAAAACTGAATGCATCAACATCTTTGCGACCGAACAATTGCTGAGCGTACATTAACAGATTAATGTATGCATTAAGCTGAGTTTGATTGTAGTTGCTGCCGCCACGAGTTACAATGGCGTTCGCCTTCACTTTGCCTAAATTGCATCTCTTGTAATCTTGTAACTCTGCGCGTGTTCCATCAGTACACAATAATTCAAAGTCATCATTAAGAGCGTTTCGAGCCCACCATTCCTTACGTTTGCCGCCTGTGCTTTCCATAACCGTGGTATGCTTTACGAAAGCCACATGACCACCACCCTCAACCAAGCATCGGAATGCACCCGTATGACCATAGTAGTCTTCTGATGCATCACGTCTACAATAACGGTAGCTCGTTCCATGGCAAAGATCGCACATACTGTCATAAGGTACTCCAGTGTTGTACTCACTGCTAATGGCTCCAGGTACACAAGATTTCGTAAAATACTCAGCAGCTGCACGCACAGAATCGCACCCATAAGGTCGAATCCAACCATTTGAAATTAAGAACGCCATTGGATATGTCCATCCGGCAGCTGTGTTTATACCCGTATGACAAGTATACTTTCCCTTTAGGTACGTTAGTTCAGTGTCAGGATCCTCCTCTTTGGCGACAGCAACAACATAATATTCCGGTTCACCCAAATTATATACTTCTGACATAAATGGAACCAAATTGTAATTAAGGCCACCGGTATAAACATCGCCAGCATCAAAAACAGAAATATCAGCTTTGCCCGTTTGTATCAATTGCATGCAATTGATGTGTGAGTGCATTTTTTTACAGATTAATTCTGGCTTGAGGATTTGTGCTTTTAAAGCCGTCTAAAGAACATAACGAGTTATTAATGATTTATTTATTTTAATTAATTCTATTGAATCTAATTTGAACTTACTCTCATCTTAATGCACTTTTCAAGTTCTTGATCTGAAGTAACACAAAGCGTCATACTTGGTACTGGACATTCTCGAATTCCATAAATATAATGATTGACATCTGATAGATATTTGCTAAATGACTGATTATCTTCAGATATTGCAGCCAGTCCCCTTGTGCCATCCTTTAAAATATTGACAATCACAATTAATAATAAATTTCGTCAAAATTTTAACTATTTTTTGTTTTTGTATTCTACCTGGAATAACAAATTAGTTTTGCCGTATCTCTTCGATTCGAATATTCTAAATTTTTCATAAGGAATGGATTCGTTTGTGCCATCAAACTGATTTCGTTCGGTTGTGAAGCTGCTGTCCAGACGATCATTGCGGTAGTCGTTGTTACCAAAGCGATCATATTGATTTTGGTTGGGACTGTATGGATTGTAAGGATTATTGTACGGATTGTTATAAGAATTTCGATTGTCGTAGCCATTAGCATTGGAAGACTTTTGCTGTTGGCTTAGCGGATCATCCCGTAAAACATCTGCATAAAGCTCGGCTATTCGCTTTAAGAAACGTTGATACTTTTTTCGTTCGTCCAGATTTCGTGCTGATGATGTCACAATTGCATCCGATGGTACTTGACCCCAGCTACATTGTAGGTATTCACTTACAGGCACACGTCGTCCATCTTTGCAAAGTAGTTCGAATTGATCAGGGTTAATGTTTTCTATAATTGAATCGTATGTTTAGGGACAATAGTTAAGAGACCAATGCGTTTATAAAATAATTACTGAATTCAGTGCTTTGTAACATTTCTGGAACAGTTGAATGTCTAAGGAACGCCACATCACCAGCTTCTAAAAGACATCGGAAAGCACCATCATAACCGTAGTATGGATCGGAGGGAGTACAGCGACCACCAGCTATTTTCCCAGCACAAAGAGTGCACAGTCTACATTTGAAATGATATTTGTTAATGATTATCAAATTTCGCATAGATATTCATGTTTACTTACTTATCAGAATTATCACCAATAGGATTATATTTATCTATTAGAGAGTAAACGGCACAAGAGCTATTAAAGTAATTTGCAGCGGTTTTCACTTGATTATTGCAGTCCACCACTTCCATTCCTCCATCACGTTGCATCTGAAATTTTATTCAGAATTAAATAAATGGTTCTATACCCAGATTGAGTATGTTTTACCGTATATATTGGCACTATCCAGCCAGCCAAACTGCCGACCCATGAAAAACAAGCTCGCTTATTTCGAAGATCTTGTATTCCCATGACATCCGGCAAAGATCCTTTTTTGATCACAGCCACAGCATGGTACTTTGTGAAACCTCCTTCGAATTTTTCTTGCATTATGGGAATAAGGGAGTTATACCGTCCAGCAGTGAAAACGTCTCCAGCGTCCAGAGTGGTAATGTGCGCTTTTTCGCGGTCAATATTATGAATACATTCTTCGGCACTATAAGCCCTGGAGCAGGTGAGATTAAGAAATGCATCATCGAAGAGTGCTCGGTCTCGTTCCAGAGCCACAGTCAAATTTAAGCATTTATATTGCTCTTCGATGTTTTTTGTGCACCAAGAGATTTGGCTTATTTTATGCTCACTAAAGTGATATTGGGCTGAAAGATATTTGTTGGAAATTTTAAGTTATTGCTCATTTTTGACGCTGTGGAATTTAATGAGCAACGCCCAAAACAAAATAACAAAGCCAATTTAGTAGTCCTTAGGAGTTGGACTGCCAAACTTACCATGTGCTTGTAAGCAAAAAGCACCAATGAAGGTGATAAACAAGAATACTTTCAACATTTTTGTTATATTTGCGAATTAAGCTCATAAATAATAATAAAACGCGGTTGATTTACGACACACCCAACAAAATTAGTCTGCAATCCAACCATCCGTCATAGCAATTCGATTAACGAACCGATTGATATTTGTTGATATGCAGTCGTTGCCATATTGACAAATGGCAGCACTTTTTTGAAACAGCTGTTCTGAATTGTCAATTATTACATTGTAACATACTGCTCACTCACATAACTACTTTCTTCAGTAACAATTTTCGTAAATAAAACAAGAAATCAAAGGAAATGGCTGTATTAAAAGGATGGAGGTTCGTGGGATTCGTTTCTTGCATAGTAGGAGCAATTGGTCTAGCTTTGTACCCCGCAGTAGTGGAACCAATGCTTAACACAGACAAGTATAAAATCTTGCAGAAATACACACAATCTCAACGCGAACAATTGGAACAGAAGAAACAGTAAACTAAAGGATCCCTCAAGGCATCTGCTACTACTGGTTACTAGTCTTAGCTATAATTTTAAATACGTGTACAACAATAAAAATGAAGAAGCTTTAACGTAAAACATTCTAAAGCTGAATATTGATTTAATTTTTATGTGTCATGCTGGAACGAGGCAAGAGAGGGAAAGCCTTCGCAAACTTGTAGTCAATTTATTGATTCTTCCACCACTATTTAAAACTGGAAATTTTCAATAAATTAAGTATATGTAAATCTAGGCTACACACATTTGGGACGTAACTGAAGGGTCATGGTATCTTAGATCTTATTTCATATTCATTTTCATAGTGCATTATTCAATTCTTTAGCTTTAATCTTTCAGTTGATACCACAGTTTTGTTATCTCTTTTACATATGTAGATCCAGTTGGTCCCTATCAATTTTAAGTGCCCGGTTTTTTATTTTTAGCAAATCAACAAGTGGCGGCTATGGAACATATAAGGTAATTTCAACTTCTCTCTTGATTGGCAAATTTTCTTCTTCTTTCATTTTACATTTTTCTTTGTTTTGTTTATCTGTTCGCTTTTTTTCCAGCTGATTGATGGCATACGTGGTCATGTATTAGATAAAAGGCTTGAGTTTCATGGAAAATCTTATCAGTTCGTCAGAAAATATTCCACTTGCAAGATGTCTGCAGGAAAACTTAAACGCGAAGAGATTTTACTTCTCTTTGATGTCGATGGGACTTTGACATTTCCAAGGAGTGTGATTGAACCAGAATTTGAAAATTTCCTGTACACCAAAGTGAAGCCGAAAGCTACGATTGGAATAGTGGGTGGCTCTGATCTGGAGAAAATGTTTGAGCAGCTGAACGGAAAGAAAATTCTTAATGAATTTGATTTCGTTTTTCCGGAAAATGGTCTAGTAGTAATCGAGCGCGGAGTTGAAATAAGTAAACAAAATATCGTGAAACATTTAGGAGAGCAGAAACTTCAACGATTCATAAATTTTGTTTTATACTATTTATCCAAATTGGAGTTGCCAATAAAGCGCGGAACATTCATTGAATTTCGTAATGGTATGTTAAATATATGCCCGATTGGTCGTCAATGTACTAGGGCAGAACGAAATATGTTTGCGGCTTACGATGGAGAACACAAAGTGAGACAAAAAATGATTGATGCTCTAAAGAGGGAATTCGCGGACATTGATTTGCAATATAGTATTGGTGGGCAAATTAGTTTTGATGTATTTCCACATGGCTGGGATAAAACCTATTCATTGCGTCACATTGAAGCAAATTATAAGTTTAAAGAGATCCACTTCTTCGGAGATAAGACAGATCCCGGCGGTAATGATTACGAGATATATATTGATCCCAGGACGATTAGTCACAAAGTTGAAACTCCACATGATACTCGGCGTATACTTTCTGAAATACTGGGAATCAAGTGATTTGGCATTTACAATTTAACATTGAATGCTTGTATTAAATCAAATTCCATTTACTATAAAAAAAAGACCTTGTTACTGTTTATTTTATATATTAAAATATAAATGAACTAATCAAAATTTTTTTTACAGTTGTCATATTTAAATATTGCACTTGAAATTTAGTCCGTGTCCATTTCATCAGAGTCGTCGTCATCATCATCATCTGAGCTACTATTGTCATCATCAGAATCGCTGCCATCGCTGTCGATCCATTCATGCGTGTTTATGTCATTTGGTATAAGTACCTTCCATTCGTCTAGTTTGCGCAAATCCAACGAATAGAAATCACTGAATGTCAACTGTTTATTATCCTCCTCACTGAGGCCACCATATAAGTAAAGGTTGCCTTTACAGACACACAATCCAGGCTTCATACGGGGGCAAGGCACATTTGAGGGACGTCGGTTCGGAAACAAGCTAGGCATCTTCTGCACAGTATTACTACTCTCACTGGGTCCAGCCACAGTCATAGTGAATACACCGTCTGATTTGACTGTTTGTGAAGCAACAGGTGCTTGCATTTCAATATCTAAACTCATATTTTCTTTTATGTCGACGTCTTTAGTAGTAGCAGCAGCGGGTTTTGTTATTTCCAATTTTCGCCAATATTGTGTGCCTAGATCCAAAGCAAGTAGTTCTTCTCCAAATTGCCCCTTAACGTCTTCTTCGTCCTCTTCTATATCCATGACACCACCAAAACAATAAGCCTTACCACTTGCTGCTGTACAATATCCAACACTACTTCTTGGTAAAGGCCGAAAGCCATTTTGTTTGACAGAGCTCCACTTGAACAGATTGGGATTAGTTTCTAAAAAAAAAAAAAGAAAAACAAAGTTGCAGTTAATATTGTTTATGAGATCATGAAACAATTAACTTACTATCTGGAATCAGAGCGAACATATCTGTATGTGTTATACCGCGATGAAATTCTTTCTTCTTCATGGGTGCTCTTGAATAACCGCTCCATACCAATACTTTACCATCCGGACCCGTAGCAATGCAGCAACCAGATCGAGGTGGTGGTAAGATGGCACCACCGACTTGAACTGTCAACCAAGCGTAGGATTCCAATGAGAATATGTGAACATCATTGAAATACTGGTAACTGTGATTGTTATCATGAAAACCGCCAAATATTATGAGACGCTTCTTTGATGCTGTCATTCGATGGCCACTGCGGGCACTTGGCCCATTAGGTGCATTAATTTTCTCCCATTTCTTTGTTTTCAAGCTCATCATCCACAAATCTTTATAATGAAAGAATTGAGTCTGTGAAGGCGACGGGTGTTCTCCACCAAATAGCTAAGAAAAAAATACGATTATTTTTCATTCATTTTATTAATATGTATATATGTATGTACATACCCATAACTGACCACCATCACTGGCCAAAGACACCATTTGATGTCCACTACGAGGCGTTGGTCCTGATGGTGAACTAACTTGTTTCCATTCATTTTTTCCAATGTTATAGAAAAACAAATCGTTGAAAACACGCACATTTGCTCCGTTATAGAATTCACCGCCAAAAAGAATTAGCTCTTCTTTTTCAGGATGGGCAACCAAAGAGAAGCTGGAACGTGGACTTGGTGCGGAACATTGTACTTCCGTAACAGCAGTCAAACGTGCTTGTTGAGCTTCCAATTCCTTAACGAAATCACTTATATCGGCCTAGAAGATTATAAATGCAAACTGCTTAGTTTCTTTGTTTACATATAGACAGACAGACAAACACGTGAAAGAAACTTACCTCACCAAGTTTTTCTAGCATCTTTTTTTGTTTTGCTGCGAATTTTTTATCAGTTTTCATTGCGGTTTTTTCGGCTCCCTTTCCTTTCTTCTTGTTTTTATCTTTTTTACCCATTTTGAATTGTTTATGTTTACTCAACTATTTAATTTTAATAACAATTTTCGTTTGCTGCTGTTAGCACGCACGCACGACATGCGAATGTGTTGCCGGTTTATGTTTGTTTTTGGTAGCCCTCGTTTTTGATGGCTCCAACAATCGGGGAAATTTTTTCTACCGGAAGTAAAAAAATTTCCCACCAAATTGAGAAAGATATTGAGGAATTCAAACTTTGACAAAATGTAGTTTCAAAAATTTAACAAAAATTTATTTAAATTTGCTCAAGAGAAGAAGCAAATGAATTTGTTTCCAAATCACTAATGGTTTTATGCAAATGGTTTTTTCGCTATTTTATACCGTTTCCTCTAATTTTGGGATCTTTCATAATTTGGAAATTTCCACGATTAACAGGAACTCTGCGTATTATTGGTAATAATTAATGAAGCCTAATTAATAATTAAGACTTCTTAAGATCTTCATTTCTGTAACCTAATTATTCTCGGGAAAACCTGCGAGCACGCGGACAATCATAAATTCGTAATACATACTTACTACAATATTTAATGCTGATAAAATAAATTTTATTTATTGTAAATGCTGATAATGACAAAAATTATTTGTTTCTCAATGTAAAAACTACTTTACATAACAGTTTTACTGCTTATAGAGGAGCGACCACCAACGGACCAATCTGAGCCAAATCCACAAGCAGAATCCGAATCTGAGTCTGCCAATCTGTGTGTGCGCTCCATGCCAATACCGATAGGTGCGCGAACTTGATTTGGAGTTGTTGGCATGCTGCTGCAACCAGAATATAGAGTAGAACTTGAGTTTGAAGAAGACATGGAGTCACGAGGCGAGTTCGTCGCATTAGAGGTAGCATATGATGACCGATTTGTAAACTTTTTATTACGTTTAGTTAGCCATTTAACATGACTTGGTGGTGGCATTAATTCTTGACCACTTTGAGCAATATTATCAGCAGAATTCCAAGATTTTTGAAATGATTCATATATTTGACTGTTAATCGGGACACTTGCTCTCGGATTCAGATGAAGATTCCGTGTCGTACCACTGTGCTGCTGATGACCCTGACGATGGTGTCGGGGAAACTTCTGGCGAGATCGATTCGTTACCTCGCCACCAATTTCGTTCCCATTGCCATTGCCCTTTCCCAACAAACTGCTGAAAGACCCCGTGGTCTTCTTTACTCGAGCATTCAGAGAGCCAATCCGAAGGAATCCCGAATCTTTTTCGACTATAAAACAGAAATATAATACAATCAATCGAGAGGGTTGCCCATCAAATTTTATTAGAAATACTTACGCGTAGGCTTTGGCTTTTTTCGTGCTTTGATTTCTGTAAAATTATAGATTAAAGGAAATTTCGTTGAGATTCAAAAAATTTTTTTTTCTTTTGTATATTTACGAAAAACATGCAGCATAACAATTTTCAATTAAACAGAAAATTCAAAGCACAAAATATAATAATGTAATTGGCGGTTTATGATTTATAAACAAATATACACTTTGAAAAGCGCAAACAAAATAAAAAAAAAAAATTAAAATAAATAAAATTGAAAATAACATAATGAAAATAATAACTTACCAAATTGAGAAAAACAAATTGTTTACAATTATTTTGTATAAAAAATTATATTTTATATGTAAAAAAATAAGGAAATTATCCAATAGCAAAGTCATTGTTATTATAAATAATATTGTAAATAAGAAAATACTATATAAAGATAATAAAAAGAAAAGCCATTCGAAAAAGAAAACACAACATCAACATTTCGATTCAATGAACATATTCTGCAAATTGTCGAAATCTTGCAGCTTTACAACTTGCCTCCTGGTGCCATATCCGTTACCGGGTTGAAGCCGCAACGCTTGAATTTCTATTTATTTGAATGTTTCCATATTTGCGAGAGAAAGAAAGGATGAAATAGAAACAGAAAGAAGAGAATCGAAATATGCAAACATTATAAATAAATGTCTACTTCTTATGTAGGAAAAATTGAAATTTATATGCCATACGTATAACATACAGGGTGACCGACCGCCCTTCTAGTATCGATAATACTTATAAAACTTGTTGCCTCCAAAAAAACTATTGTATTTCCACACTATGGCATGCATAAGAAGATCTGTTGTACTAACACCAGAGTCATCCTGACACCCGTTGAAACATCAATTTCAATAAATCATAGTAAAGAAAAGTTCTTTGAATATTTCCATATAGAAACTATAGACAAGAACCTCCAAATTACATACATATATATTTATCTATATCAAATAAAATTGAAGACTATAACAAAACCAAGGTTATGGATGATTTCCCATACGATCTACATACTTAAAAAGTAAGTTCATTAAATAACCGAACATCATATTTAAATGATACAATATAACACATAGTGTCATCTTATAAAGTTTTGTATTTTTTTTTCTTCTTTCGATGGCAGCTCAGCTCACGCTGATCCATCGTCAGTTAACAAAGTTATGCATGTTTTAATAGACCCTATTCGGATGCTTGTGTCGTAAAAAAAAAAAAACAGAACAAAGAGCAAATATAAAATTTTGTTTAAAACTTGGAAGAGAGTGCATGAGTCGTGCTTAAGTTTACAAGAGGTTTACACCTATGAAAGTGGTTGTGATGATTTGAAATGATGAACCGAGACCTGGACGACCAGAAACATCAAATGGTGCTGAGTTAGTGGCAAAAGTACGTGAAATAATCTCTATTGATGCAAAATTCACTGTGAGAATGCTGGCAGAAGAATTAAATATTCACATATTGTGGGGCAATCCATAAAATTTTAACTGAAGATTTGTGTAAAAGAAAGGTGTGTCTATGCATGTTTTGCTCCACATCAGCTAAACGAAAAAAAAAAAAATTAAGAAATCCAAAGAATTTAACGATTTTTTGATGAAAAAACCGATTTCTGTCATCGGTCATTCTCTATATTCACCTGATCTATAACCCTGTAACTATTTTCTGTTCCCAAAACTGGAAACTACAATAAAAAGAGGCTTTTTACGATGATATTCCAGCCATTGAAGAATCTGTGACACAAGGGCTAAAGAACATAAAAAAAAACCGATTGAGTAAAACGGATCCCATTTTGAATAAATATATTGTTTTATTTTATACTGGGTATAAAAGTAAGTTTTAAAGGATTGCTAACAGAGGGCACCAATAGTGTTTAAGCATACCAGACAATGATGGAACCATCTTTATGTGAAAGCTTCATTTTACCACATTTTACAATAAATTTAAATGGAATGAAACTGAAGTGACAAAAAAAAATTTTTTTTGTTCAACAACTATGTCTGTTTTTGTGCCTACAAAATTCCATTCGCGAGAAGCATTGGTATTTTGCTTCCATTTGAAGAAAAGTTCAGCAGAAAGTCAGCGTCTGCTGTGTGAGGCTTACGGAGGTCATGCTCTATTAACAAGCTATTTTATTGCGGTTGAAAGCCATGGTGTGGTCCAGAAGGTTGGAAATTGGTTGTCTCACAACCAAGAGATATCGAACGGCGTTTTATTGCTTCCGAAATGCTCCTATCGTCACCGACGATGAAAAATGGATGGCGAATCCACACCTTTGACATCAAAGCCAAGCATACATGGCAACAAGTTTATGCTCTAGATTTTGGGGGGACCAGAAAGGAATCATGTACTACGTACTTCTTAAAATTGATAAGACGATCGACGGAACTTTGTACAGACAACAACTGCTGCGATTGAAAAAAGCGATTGCGAAAAAACGGTCGGTATGGACAATCAGACATGAGCCATTAATCTTTCACCGTGCAAATCACGGTCGCATGTCGCAAATGTGGTCAAAACCTGTCTCGATGGTACCGGATGGGAAGTTCTAACCCACCTGTTTTATAGTCCAGACCTTGCACCATCAGAATACGAGAATACACTTGACTGCAGTTGAAGGTTTGAAAAATTGGCTTGATGCTTTCTTGACCTCTAAGGACGAACAGTTTTAAAGGGTGCGAAAAAAAGTGGGCAAAACTTTCAACAAAATACCGTGTATCAATTTTGCACAATAAAGCTTCAAAATCTATAAAATCCTTTAAAACTTACTTTTATACCTAATAACTCGGTTATTTAATGAACATCTCGTGTAGATAAAAATATTCAAAGGTCTGAGTAATTTATTGTCATATGTGTGTCAAGTTCTTATGGAAACATTTAGTTTTAAATGTATCGATTACTAGATAGCGAATCCGGTATATCATACGGGTATATGAATGTACAAGTAAAAATAAGGAGTTAAGTAATTCATGATATCTGGCTTAATTTCCTTGTCCATGCGTTTCGTTAAACTGAATATGAAAGAAATAGTAATTCAGGTGGCATGCTGAACAATGTGAAAAGCGTTCATTTGGTTTAATGGGTCAGCAGCACAGCTTAAGATCAATGTGTCTCCGGAATCAGTTTGTTAAGTAGGAGGACTAGTATTCTTCTCCTCATCTTGGGATATGGTTAAGGTTAATATGGAATGATACATTCCATAACTTAAAATTATGTAAGATCAATAATCAAGCTTTCTATATTATATAGTTCACGATATTATTATATTAAAATAGCAATAAAAAAAAAAAATAAATAAAAATATATAATAGAAAATGTAATTTCTTAATATTAAAGATTAAAAAAAGATATTTTTCAGTTTTAATAAACATGCAAAAAATTCAAAAATAAATAAAAATAAATATTAATGAATATAAAAAAAAAACTAAGCAAGTTTACCAATTATTCTTAGAAAAATAAATCATGCACTAAAAATAATAAGTGTAAATACTAATTTAAAAAAGAATCCATTATTATTTGTAAGTATATTTAATTATGCATTATTGTTATTAGTATTTAATCCATTGGCATTTGGTTAGTAACAAAATCGTGATGGTGGCGATTTGAGGCAACGCGAAATGTCTTTCGAAGAAAGCTCTCTTTGCGTCGGGTGGAGGTGGGTGTACCATAATTATCCTTTTCAGATACATGACCTTTTAAGTGCATTACATGCTCACCACTATCAATGTCATTGGACTGAAGTGAGGTAGCCATCGTCTTTGGTGATTTTGATAAAAACGATTTCTTATTGTTATTGTTAGAAGAAATCGCAATCGATGAATTTGGAGATATTGGACATGGTACCAAATCATTGTCAATTTCTTCCTCAGCTTTGTACATTATTGATTTTATAGGGGTTTTCTTTTGACGACGTGATAAGTTTGTTGTCAACAGCGATTGAGTACGCGACAATGAACCTCCACCCGGAGCACCTGCAAAGGTAGCATAACGCATTTGAGAGCGCTTTTTGCCGCGTGTTAATGCGCTACTAAGGGAAACACCACCACTACCACTACCACCCCCGCCACTTCCACTGCCACCTGGCAACATGTGTTGCGACAAATGTGCATCAAATTGAAAGTTGTTGTTTGTTTCGGTGCTGTAGAAAATTTTTCGGTACTCACTACTACATGTCGATGCAGAGACACTTGGACGTTGTTGGCTATAGTCCAATGGTTTCTTTCCACTCCAATCCACCAAATCTCGATTCGCCTCTGTTGATTAGAGAATAATAAAATTAAAACATTAATGCTTACAAATGTATATAACATCGAAATTTAGAATGGTTCTAAAAACAAAAATAAAAAAAATAAAAGATAGTATACAATAGAACATAAATATTATATTTGAGAAGACTTACAGACACACATAACAAAAAGAAAAAGATTGTGAATCATTCATATTGGTATGATTAAAACTATTGTATATATTAAAAGGGGAATCGAGAAACCCATGTCTGTTCATCCGTTCATCTACTACCACTGTTTGGAAAACAACAATGGGAAACAAAATTGTCCGGATGTTTTACATTTCTACAGTATACTAATTAAAATAACTAAAACGGAGTGACTGGCTCGTTGGCTCAGATGTTAGTGCGCTGTGCTGACATCCCAAGAGTCGCAGGTTCGATTCCTGCTCAAGGCAAGTCTGGTCCTGCAATTTCCTAATTTCCTTCTTTCCTTTTTCACTTTCCTCTGAAAAAGCATTATATTCTTAACTGGTATTTACAACTCGATGTAAAGACTCAATCATTTTCCAGCACAATGGAAATGTGCAGAGATTATCATGATCCTAAAACCATACTCTCTCTTAGCGATATTCTCTATAACAATATTTGAGAAAATATTTTTATGATAATTATTGCCTTTACTTGTTAATTTAAGCATTATACCGGATAATCTTTTTGGTTTTAGAAATGGACATGCTACTATTGAACAGTGTCTCTAGAGAAAATCAATACTGTTCAGCTGTATTTCTGGATATTCATCAAGCTTTTGATAGGGTCTGGCACGAAGGGTTGTTATACACAATTAAAAAGTTTCTGTCAACCCCATACTATTTGATGCTCAAATCATATTTAACTCACAGACATTTCTCAGTCAATAAACGACACAATTTCTGACATTCATGCTATTAAAGTGCTTTACACGATCTACACTGTCGACATGCCTATGAGTGATAAAATTACTGTGGCTACTTATGCCGATGACAGTGCCTTTCTTGCTTTAGCAGACAATGCTGTTAATGTCTGTAATATTAACCAAAGTCAGCTGGATTTGATGCAAAATTGGTTGAGCAAATGAAACATTAAAGTCAACCCAGTAAATCTACATAAGTAGAGCTAGGAGACAGGAGTGCCCTAGTGTCAATAGATCAGTTATTCATACCTGTCAGTAATACCTTAGAATGCATTTAAAACGACGATTAACTTGGAAACCTCACATAAAAGCAAAAGCTCAACATCTAAAAACAAAGACTAAAAAAATGTACTGGATATTTAATCGAAAGTCAAAACTCAATTTAATAGACAAAGTATTGTTGTACAAATCGAACTTGAAACCAGTATGGACTTATGGCATACAACTATGGAGAACTGCAAGTAACTCTAATATTGAGATATTCCAAAGATATCAATCAAAAATATTAAGAATGATATGCAATGCTCCTTGGTTTGTTTCCAATTATAATATGTATACACAAAGATCTTAATATTTTTAAAGTTAAATAAGAAATCAATAAGTTCAGTACTAGGTTCCTGGATAGACTTGAAAGCCACATCAATACCCTAGCCTTAAATCTGTTAGGCAAAAGTGAAGAGGTTCGCAGACTACAAAGAACACATGTTCTTGATACCTTTTACCTTCATGAGCACACTCAACAAAATCAGGAAAGTTTGTTTGAGGAATACTAAAATATTGTTCTTTTTTAGGGTTCCGGACCCAAAGGTTCCCAAAAGGAACCCTATTGCAGAGACTTCGTTGTTCGTCTGTCCGTCTTCGGGTCAAATCTCATAAACCGCAATGGCTAGAGAGTTGAAATCAAACAGAAAGTGTATTTTTATCCGGGCATTAGCAACAAATACTAAAATTAAAATATTTTCGAAAACTTAAAGGGGTCCCCATACAAGAAACCTTTTGGTTTGTATGGCAGCTATACGATTCAGTAATCTCACGATCTTGAAATTTGGAAGGTTGGTGGCTATACATCAGAAATTTATATTGTCGAAATTACAGTTTGATCGGATTGCTAGGGAAGGTACCTCCCATACAATCCCCCATTAAAATTCAGGTTCTTATTCGAAAAACTTTTTTGTTTTTTGGACTATTGAACTGAAATTTAGACACTATAAGTTTCTGATATAGGCGCGGTATATTTGTTGGAATCAGTTAAATCGGACCACTAGGGGGAGTTCCTCCCATACAAACCACAATCTGGTACGGAACCCTCCGTGTACGAGTCTGACTCGCACTTGGCCCATTTTTTAATGTTATTTTGCTAAACTCTACACACTATTTTCTACATCAATTGACGTCTTCTTCATTTTTTCTTACAATTTACGATAACGATTTTTAAATTTAAATTTGTTCAAATTGTATAAATTTTATGGTCAGATCCCATCGTATAAAGTGCATTTAAGTTTTGATCGGATCAAAATGGGTCATTAAGTAATAAGTGAGATGTTCTTTAAAAAGTCGAATTCGTTTGAGAATAGCTTCACAGTTGTGCTACACGTTTTAAAGGTATATGTAGCGTCTTTTTAAATTATATTAGTTGTCGTAAGCTTAAGATGCTTATTTTTGGTATTTTCGACTTTTCGTGCATACCACACGAGTTTTTAAAGAAATGATTTAGTTAACTTACTATAAACGTTCCACAGTAGCTCGAATATATTGTCCCGTCCATATTGTATAGCCAAATGTAGTGGTGTGTAGCCCTAAAATAGTTTGATATTAATTTATTAAAAATACCAAAGTAAAATTGAAAAAATATTTACGCATTAAAGTACTTGGTGGCAAAAAACTGATTATACAATATTGACTACTATACTATTTTCATGAAGTGAACAAAAAGTTTAGAAACAAAAATAGCCAAAAAAACACAATTTCAAATACTTGGACTAAAAAAAAACTTTTCGAGTTGAGAGGGTTCCAATTAAAATTTGTTTGATTGTTCGAATCTTTTATACGGTCATTCTGTTCACCGGATTGCAATGAATTTCGGTTTATGTGTTTGGTTAGTTCTACCCTTGGACATAGGATAGTTCCGGATTCGATATGTGGCGCAGTTGTCGCGAAATTGGTGAATAAAATGTTCCATATTTGATTGGTCTCCTTATTTCAAATGCTGCGCAATGAATTACAGTTTATGTTGAATAAATTATAAGATTCAACTGAAACTATTTGATTTTTTTCTATTTATGATTTATCTGGCCACACAAGTTCAAGGAATTCGGAACTCTATGTATATAAATAAACTATGTATATCAAGTTCCAAAACCGTCTTATGCCCGAAACTTTTAACAAATATTTAGAATATTTTAAAATATCTCGAACATTTGAGATTTCAGTGATTATTTTACAAACTTGAGTTATTGAAATATGGATACGTCGCATCGAGAACTAAGTGAAGAAAATATTTTATCAGAAATTGTAATGTGATTGTGATTGACAAGACAATTTGTTTTAAATTTAAAATCTACTTTGTTTGTAACATTTAATTTTGTGTTTGCGAACACAACGAGTATAAACCAAATTTAGATTTGTATATATTACAACAGAGTTCTATGGGAAGACTTTGTTATTTGACAATTGGCTGTGCTCGTCACGATTTGTTACGGTTTGTGGTAATGCCGCCTCCTGGGAAGGGAAGGGTTGAGTAGACATTCAAAGGATCTGATGTGATGTGACATCTGATGCTGTCATTTCACATGATTCGCTAAGGCAACATTGCAGTTTTTTTTTTAATAAAATTTTAAATTTTACAATTGTGCGTACATGAATCTCTATACGATTTTATACATGTTTGTTTATATGTATTTCTATATACGAGTGTTTACAATAAAAGTTTACTTACCCCATTCTGTCCACATATTGAGAATTGTATTAATATGAAAATAAAAAATATAAAAACCATAGAACATTTTGACATTATTAAATTTTGATCTCTTATTCTTTGGAATTCAAATGTTACCGTTCTTTCATTGACATCTGCCTTGTAGGTTCCAGCGATTAGTTTCACCACTTCCTCGTTTCCATGTTTTGCGGCCCAATGAAGTGCAGACTGTGAAATTTAATTAATTGGTATACATGTGTTAGATTGTCTTTATATCAAATATTCAATGATAAGAGTTAAATGCAAAAATCGACTCGATAAAGTCTGGCGCGGTGACAACAAAATTGTAAGTATTTTATTTCTTAGATCACGAAATAAGAAATACCTGCCATTTATCCATAGAGAGTACAATGCATTGTGGGCGAGTAAATGTTATAAAGGACAACACACATGTGATTCGATGGCAAATCGGCACAAGATGGTCTTAAAAGACCAATATGCTCCACTTCACAAACTATTTGTTCGGCCATCAATTGCAGGCGGACATCGATACAACAATCGAAATGGTCGGTCAGCCGAGATTCAGCGATATAAATAAATTGGCCTGTATAAGTGAATTCTTGCCTCAATTATTTTCATGTTAACATAATAATTTAGTTAAACGAAATAAACCGACGTTCGTTCGCAGATAAAAAACAAAACCAAAGAGCACCAAACCAAACCAGATCAGAAATGTGACCATGCCAGTTGGCATTAATCGACTTTCCATGGAATTGCCTAAGCCAATACCGCAGGCTGGTCGATCGGGTCGATCAACTGCATCTTAGCTAGTGGCTACTGAACCCTTTTGTTGGCAGGCCCCAAGGAAGGTGGCTGCGACATAAACCGAAAACAAGAGTTAAACAAATAAGGATGCACACACAGTTGAGACTCCAATCGAGGAGTACTCTGTCTATATGGGACGCTATTCTTTTCAGATGAATTTGTAAGACAGTCATGTGTACTGAAGTGAAGGTTGGGGTGCATATGGTCATTGTATCCAGGCGTTGACGTCGCCATTGACGCAGTTATTGTCGTCTCTGTATCTTAATCTCAACTTGTTAGCATTTAATCTACTCTATTGTCCTCTGTATCTTGAGTGTAAATGCCGAAGTAGCTGCTATTGCGAGTGTAAACCATCTGATGCATGCATAGCAAAGAAACCAAATATTTTCTTTTTAAAATCGCTACAGTCAGTGGCGGATCGAAGGGATACCCTTATTTTTCTAAAATAATAAAATAATAAAAATTTTGATTTTCTTTTTGGTTGAGTCTGTTGTCGGCTAAATTTCCCCTTCCTGACTGAACCATCTTGAGCTTATGACAATATGTGATTGGCATACATTTTCCATATCTTTTAAAGGAAGTATCAATCTCTATTTTATGGAAGAGATATACAGAAAATATTCTGAATTGCCTCTAGTTCCTCATAGTCTCCCTACAGTGTCGAAAACTCCTAGCATAATTCCTTGTTATACAGGACCCAGTGAATGTTTCTATAACTTTCTAACCTTGTTTAGCAAACTTATCCGTCAATTCTAATTAAGAGATCGACAGCAATTGAAGACATTCTTAGATGTTAATAGGTACATACATAGTACATATATTGAAAATAAGATTGTTCACATTTCAATAATATGAATGGAAAATACGAATCTTTTTTAAATAAAATAGATATTAAATTTTTAATAAATAAAATTATTATTCTTTTATTTCTACGTTAATGTGATGTGGTGATGAATTGTTAACAGTAAGATAATAAATAAGCATGGAGAGTTACATGGACTATTTTATAAAGTGCGTGAGAACTTGCAATTGAGTATCTCTTTATAGTAATTCTGTTGAAGCTTATTATCTTCAAGATCGTAATTTGTTTTTAAAGGTGCGCATTTGCTTTAATGTATTTAAGTATGTTGTGTGTAATTTTAATTTACATGATCTACAGTAGCTACGAAATTATCATAAACAATTACTACCTATGAACCATGTAAGGCAGATGATGATGATGATGATGATGATGATGGTGGCGATGATGTTGTGGGGCAGAGATCGCTTTAGGCACTTGTTTGTTAAAAATATATCTACAATATACGAGTACATTGACAGAGGCCAAGGAGGCAGATTTACAGGTGATACTGATTCGGTATGAAAACAATACCTTTATGCGAATATATAAACACACATATATCGTATACAATTGTACAATAAGTATAGATGTATACAGTATATAATGCTACCACTACAAATGCCTTAGCCCTGAGATAACGTTTGGTAAAGAGACCAAGCCTTGAAGGAATTTGTGTATTTTGGCAGTCAAAATGCTTTGAATGTTTGTAGCTACAGAATTGCAGTGAAGTAAGAATTGTGTAGCCACCAACACTACAAAATATCGATTAATACTACTACTACTACTGCTGGAAGAAGAATCAGCAAAAGTGTGGAATCTCGTGTAATTCAACCCGACTACTACTTATTGCAACTGTTAGGGCGATGTAGAACAGAAACAGGGTAGAGACAATACACTCATTGCTGGGTTTGTTTGGTTTGGTGAGCAGCAGATGCCATTCGGACGCAGCAGTGACAAAGCATTCCCTCTCAATGGCTGGCTGGACCACTGGACACTGGATTGACTGCACGAGTCGCAAATTCTCGTTGTCGCGGTCACAGTTGGCAGACAACCTGACAGTGTTTCATGATCATAAAAGGATACTCGGAATATTTGTCGCTTGCTCGCGCAGCGATAACTGAAAAGGTGCGGAAACTTTGCACCCGAAATGGTGGGAATTCGATGGATGTTGGTTGTTTGGAATCGAAGACATTTGCTTGTATATCCATTCACTTAGTGAGTGAGTGTCTGTTTATTCGAATGTCTTTGAATTTTGAGTGTCCAGCAACAGCAGCAGCACCACCAGATCTTTGTATCACATCTAAACAATACTATTTTGTTTTTTTTTTTTTCTTTTTCATTCTTGATCAAAAGCTTCGTTGGCTGGTGATAGTGATCTCGATCAGCGATGGTAGAAATATTTGCATAAGTTGTGATCGCTTTGTTTCGTTCGGTTCCAATCGTGGGATATAAATTATAAAAACTCGAAAAATGTTTGTACGATTTATTTTGTTCACAACAAAACTGAATTAGTACAACATTAGAAGGATGAATGCCAATATTCATACACAACACAACACAACACATCACATAACATATAGTACATGTGCACACACTGTGCTATGATGTTGTGCATTCAGTCAGTCAGCCAGTCCGTTAGTCAGTCAGTATTAAGTACACTATTTTAATGCAAAAGCATTGATTATTTAGTACTAACAATGTTAGCAACTCGTACTCAATCTTAATTATAAGAGTTGCCACCCCAAACATGCAAGAATAAGTTTTATGGCGCCAGAGTTTGTTGCAGCAGCAACCGGCAGACAACAGAACAACTATGAGGGCGTCAGACGAGCGATCGCAATATACAATATGTATATATATACTTATGTATCTATGTTTATTAGTTTGGTGAACATGATGAACCGACCGACCGATGTAACAACAATATGCGAACACAAAATGCGTGGCAGAACTTTGTCGCCGGCAACGCTTTCGGATTGTCGACGGAAACGACAGACGCATTCCGACTCGTTGACATATTTACGAGATACTTGATGCAACTTATTATATACTTTGATAAACTTGGTGTGGAATTTACATATTATGAACAAGAAAATCAGGATTTATTTAATTGTGCCGATAAGTGATGTGCAACTTGCATTTAAATGGATTTGGATTTAGAATATATTTGTTATAGTTTGCTGTCAAATTATGAAGTATTCATACATTTTAATTAACTGGTATCCAACTGGTTATTCTTATTCAGTTATTCTTGGCAATTAACTGTTAATTGTAACCTCTAATCTACATAAAAGATGCATCATTTGCTTATATTCGACTAGAATTGGGAATAATATGAAAAATTCATAGTAAACTACTCGTATTAGTACAATTTCCATGACAAAAACTTAATTCAATATATGGGACAATATTCAATATTAACCCTTTGCACTTTGATCAAATTTATTGTAAAACCAGAAAAAACCCGCTTAACTTCGACTATGCCCTTCACGCATCCCTAGAAAACGCAATTGAGCATACAAAAATATTGCATTATTGATAAGACTCTTGCTGAGAGTATACTGAATACGTACAGCATTTCAACATTGAGACCGAAATATTTGTATGGGAGCTACACGATCCAGTGACTTTATGGTCTTGAAATTTGCATGGTTAGTGAATATGGCTCAGACTATCCAAATTTCAGTTTGATAATACAATACACAAAAAAAATATTTCTAACAATAACATGAAATTAAATTGGGGTTTGTATGGGACCTTATGATCTCGTAATCCTAAGGTCTTGAAATTTACATGGACATGGACATTTCGATAATACAAAACACAAAAATACAATAATAAGAACATGAATTTGAATTTGGGTTTGTAAGTTCGTGTAAAATTTCAGCGTTTATTTCGAAATATTAAGAAGACTTTTTATTTCTCTCGGACCACGTGTTTTTGCAATATGCTGCGATAAATTATACAATATATCCCCTCTGCGTGAAAAGTATAAAAGTGAAAACTAAACGATACATGAATTGCTTCCAGATTTGGCTGTTGTCGCCAATATGGCAATAATAGAGGTGCGAGCTGTTTTTCTATGACGCCTTATGTGCGACAACAAAGTGCAAAGGTTAACCCTTAAACTTAAGAAATGGATTTATACAGTTGAACCTTCATTATTCGAACCTTCTCAATCCAGGATGAAGTGTGGCTTTTTTTTATTAAACATGCTTTACATCTACTATTTGTATGCGTAAGTTGCTTTTATCTGTAAAATGCGGCAGGGGGTTTTTCTTTGTGAAATATCCACATGGGGTCAGACAATATGGAATAGTTTTGTCATATCAAATTAAGGTAATGAGCTAACTAACTTGAGTTTTGAATACTCTATGTATATTAATTATAAAATGCCAGCATATGTAAGAGATTTTTTATTACAATAAATTTAAATAAAATTATTTTCATACTTACATACTGAGATTTGTATTGTTGTTATCCATTGCAGCAGCATAAAAAATTTTTCATATTGAAGGATAATAAAAAAACAAAAATTATATAAATTAGTAAATGTCAATTTGTGAAACTATTCAAAATCGAATACAAAGTATTTCATTTTAATTAAAATAATATTTAAATGGTGGCGGGGTGGAATGTAAGCAATTACATATGAGTATATCGAGAGATAGAGAGAAACTTGAAAAACACGTACTGAATTCGCTTAGTGACTATTTATCGGAAGGATTATGGTGCTAAGTGAACAAGTATTCGATACAAGAACCAGCGTTATCTGCACCTGGACTTGCGAGTACGATTCGAATGTCCTTGCATGAGTAACTCTGAAAATAAATTGCTTTAATGGTGCAAAGTATGATAATGAGGCATCATTTGACTTGGAATGTAAGCTAGTTGGCAGTTGCTCTCAGGATAAACATGTATCGTTTTAAACGAGTTTCGATGAAACTGACTGACAATGTTTGTATGCTTAGCACCAAAAACCGTCGTGTTTTTTTGACGTTCAGTCGCTCGAAGGCGTTTCGATCGAAATTTGATACGACTTTGATAACACAGTCTACTTACTATAATACATTGCCATGTGCACTCACTGTCTCGTGATCATGTTTTGCTACTTCACCGGGAGGAGGTTTAAGTGCGAAAAAGCTACATATTTTGATCTATGGTGAGAAGGGGATACTCTCGTGCTTAACAACTACTTTGTTCAACAATGTTTGACATTAACATTAATTCGAATACAATACCTAGCCGAAGATATCTTCATTGTCTGTGTGGCAAGGCAACAAAAGTACAATACATACTCGTATGTACACATGTATGTATGTAGAACTAATAAGTCTGTTCCACTATTTTGGCTTCATTATATTGTTTTTAAAATAGCATTTATGTTCATGAGATTTGAACAACTGTAGATAGGGATTATGTAATATACAAGTGTATTTTATGTCAATAGAATATCAGCACGAAACTGTCAGACCCGTTGCGCTCTGTTTGGTTAATTTGTTTTCAAAACTACCATCGATCATTAATCAATTCCATAAGGACATTATATATGTGTTCTTGGATCACAAATTCACACCCAGTACAATTCCCTGATATCTTCATCTTGACTAATTGTATTCGATTTTAATAGCTTAAATTATGTGTAATTTAAAATTTGTATTTACTTACACCCTGACCATTAGTCCAATCAAGTTGTCAGGTTCCAAGAGCACATATCCAGTTACATTATTTTTGAAAATGTTCAATTTTGTAAAGTTCAGCCATTTTTAAAAGTAGCCAAAATGAATAAAACAATAATAAAATATAAAGTAAACGTTAATAATGATCTTGCAAAAGATACACTTAACATAATTTTGTTCTTTTATATAAAAATCTAAATAATTTCAATTTAATATGCCTTCTAGAACTACAATACATAATCTGTATGCATTATTTTTTTTTATGAAAATAAACTATGTAAGACTATCAGTCTATCTTTTTTATGCGGTCTGCATTCTCTTCTGAAACCAAATTTTCTATGAGGAGAAAAAAGAAGAAATGTCTCAAAAACTAGGGGAATAGTTCACTTCGAACCATACGGACATATTGGCTAGACTGGGTGCCTTCGTAATGTTGATCATACTTAATGGGATCAATTAAATTAAGTACATATAATTGGTAAAATAAAATTAATCTTCCGTTCTATTCATTAGTTTTTTTCTATAAAGGAAGTTTGTTTGCCTATGTTTTATTATATGATTTATTCTATCAGAATATTTCTTCATTTATTTCTTTTCACCTTCTAATTCCCGTAGATGTCAAGAGGAAAGAGATTATACATTACACAACATGAACAAACATGAATAACTATTTATCTTAAAATACTTATATAGTTTGTGTTGACAATATGTCAATGTTCCCATTGTTTAAATATCCGTCCAGTGCACCCAAAATGACCATTGATATTAATTACTACTAACTAGAGCATAGTTATAATTGTATTGTATTTTTTCATTTTACTATTGTAATTTCAATAAGGAAAAATGATAAGATCTTATTGATTATAAACAATGTCTAAACATTGGAATCGGAATTGTATAAACATGTTTGTGTCTGCAATCGGTCAGTTCCCAAACAAAACATAACATCAGTGGACAATGGACGACGCCAGTAATTTGTGACCCCGAACGGAAGGGTGGACATCCATCCATCTAAGTTAACAAACCAAAAACATTCAACCAAAATGACAACAACTAACGCCAACAACAGCGACAATTACATACTCGTACAACAACGACAACGAGAACAGCCCGTGTGACTATTTAATCGCGAGCAAACAATCTAAATGACATATTAAGCGCAAAACAAACGCTTTCCTCACTCATTCACTGCAAACTCAGTTAACGTCTCCAATTATCCGGATTATTAATTTAACTGGGTCGTTAAGAGAGTAAGTTCCCTTTTATTCCATTGGACATGGCCTGAGCCTTCGCTTGGCTTGGCTTGGCCAGGCCTGTTTTGCTCTGCTCGTGTTTGCCCGTCTTGCTTTTTCTGCTTCTGCTTCTGCTTTATCACCGGCTCCAGCTCCAGTACTCATTAATATGAGAGCAAACGAGTGCTTGCCTGCCTGCCTGCCTGTGACTGCTCTTTTGTGCCTATTCAGCATAGCTACGTACATAAGTGACACTGTCAAGTGGCCCCTTCTTTCGTCTGTTTGTTGTTAGCTGTATCTCGTTGTTCGTTGTCTCAGTTTCACAAGTTGTCAAAACTTGTCATTTAACCGACAATGAGCCTTGTTTGCTTTAATCGTGGTTATTATGCATTTGCTCGACTTGGCTTCAGTAGTAGTTATTGTAGTTGGTTTGGTTTGGTCTTGCTGGACTCTGATCTCTGAATTATTAATGATGTGTGGCTTGAGTTTTGTGCGCGTTGTGTGTACTAACAGAAGCAGCGGCGGCGGCAGGTGCGCTCCACTACTTAAGGAGTGTCTAATTAGGAGTAGGACTTTTTAACTGCCATCAATCGGGTGCATCCAAACCAGCACGTTTGTGTCATTTTTTTATGTTGCACCCATTCGTCCATTCATTCATTCATTCGATCATTAATTCATTCATTTGTTTGTACGAATTGATGACAGCTTGTTTTTTGTTAATTTTTTCTTTACAGTCAAGATGGGATTTGGCATTTGATTAGCAGCTCTGTTGTACGTATACTCTTAGTAGGCTGCAGCAATACTATGATTTATGGGTTGGTTGCGAAGTGGGGAACACTGCGGCGACCTCCTTTAATCGGCTACTCTTACGCGTGCCCGCGTCATATTAATTCTCACCGAATGCCTCGCCAACAATAACGCGCGAGAGTCTGTAGCCGCCTTTATTGTTGCAGCAGCAAACAAGCAAATGTGTCAGTTTAATATTTTGCGATATTCGATACTTCCTTTAATTGGTTTCATAACTGCGTAGAGGCTCATTTGTCTGGTCGGAGGAATAGCAACCGATTAACCAGAGGACTGGACAGGTGAAAACACCATGCAGCACTAAGCCATGAACGAGACGAGGCTTTAGTGAAGAAACGCTGATAAGGGTTCTTCACTTGATGTGGGGCAACGCAGCTGAGCAATGAATCCACGATGCGTGCGTGTTGCCTCCTGCACGCGCACAACTCTTTCTTCCAACATTTATTCGTTTGTATCTCGCTTCTACTTCAGGACGTCATCATCATCAACAGGTGATCGATCGTTGTGGATTTTAGTTGTTGCTGTTCGTGTTCTTGTTGTTGTTGTTGTTGTTGTTATTAAGTTGTTAAACAAAATTATTGTGTTTTGAAAATATTACTTTGAATGCGGTGCCAACGGCGGCATTTAGCAGTTTATTTCTTTTAACTGTTCACCTTTTGATATTCATAAACTCAAATATTTTATTGCTTTTCCCTTTACTTTTTTTTATTACATATTTTCTTAATTTTACTTGTCTAACTGGTGCGAACAATTCGAGCCATTTAAGAGAAGGATCAAATTACTACATTAATAAAATGAGTATGACATTTGGAGATCCGAATATAATACTTACCGTTGAAGGATCCTGAAATGAAACAAATTGAATATTTTATTAGTTGATTGCAAATCATTATTTTATATTTAATTAAATGTATTATATTATAGAATGTAATTCTAGTATATCCAAGTTCTCGTGCAGCTTGTTCTAGTCTTGGTTACCACTAATCGTCTATTTTAGACGCATGGCCTTGAGCTCATTCCGTCATTTGTATGAGAAATTCAAAATTCTGATGTTCTATTTATTATTTAGCTCTAAGAGAAAAACAAAATGATGATGGATTCACAAAGAGATGTACGATATATTTAAACTTTGATACACCATTTTAGAGATGTTTCCTAATAGTCATGAAAGAAATACACTGTCAAAATTTTAAGTCATATGGTTTGGTTTGGCGTTGGGGTTATACATAAACATTCATTTTTATATAAAATACAACATACATATACATATGGAATGAAAGCAATTTGTGAATTGAATTTCAAATGAACAATTTGCGGGTGGCATTACAAGTGCAAGTGCATTGGTGCCTACCGGTAAGCAGTAACTTGATCAGATACTGGATGTTCATCATGAGAACGTTGGTCAATCAAGTTCATTGTCAAGTACATAATCGACAGACAGAGTGAGTAAGCAAGTAAGTGACTTAATTTGATGAACCCGATTTCATTTTCCATCGATTGCTGATTTAATTGTTTGACTAATTGAGAGATTTTTATTTTTTGTTATTGGTTTTATTTTTTTTTTTTGTTTTATTTTATTTGTCATCTTCGAACTCCCAGGGCGCCCATACCAACTCCATGTATTGAGGTAGTTTCCAGCAAGTTAAGCTTAGCGCACGAGCTTAATGACTTGATTTTACTGACTGCTGGATGTGGCTGCTTTCTCATTGCTTCGTGAGAGTTCAGTTGGGAGATTCAATTTGCTTGATTAACCCAGTTTACAGACAAGTTATGCTGCATGTGACATCGCCGGCAAGTTCTTGGCCGGCATAGCGGCGACAATGAGTTACCCACCAATGTAGCAACCACCAATCCAAATAAGTAAGTATTCAGCAAGGTTTGAGCATAAAAACGTTAAAATTCATTCGGAATTAATTAAGCACTTCGTGAAGAACCATTGAATGTCCAAGAAGACCTCGACGTGAAGTATTCTTAGGCAAGCTGCCGCACAAGTTGTGCTGCTGCGGTGCCATTCCATTCAGTCTCTTTGTCTTCGTGAATTAGTTGATCGCTTGTTAGACAACGCGAGGACACACAGAAGCAATGGGAGCAAGCGTTTTTCAGCACTGAGATACTCTATTGAGCCAACTGAGGTCGATTCCTGGCTTTGGAATTTCATTGAGAAACGTGCTCTGGCCACATTGGCAGCAGAAACAACTAGTAAGGCAGCGGACTACGGAGGTCGGGCGGTCGGTCGTGAGTAGAATCGGATTGGATTGTTTCGAACTGTTTAGGTTCAGAACATACACTGAGATATATCGGTGCGCTTGTCGATGTCGCTTGTCTTGTGAATCTATGTTGTGGCGCCATTAACTGCAGCAGCAGCAGCAGCAGTAGGAGCAGAAGCAGCGTATCGCAATTTAATTACAAGCATCACCGACGACATTGAGATTTATGCAAAATATGTACATACAGAGACACATCTCAGACCAGGTCTGGTGTCGTCTGGTTTGGTCTGGGAACATTCGTTAGCTGAATGACATCATGAGCGCTGGACAGACCCTCCGCTTTGGGAGTTCTGCTATTCACAACTTAATTTTGATTCGCTTAACCAATTTCGAGCATTTTATTCTCTCCGCGCTCGCTGTGACAGTGGCAAAGCGCAGTGATGGCAGTTACAGCAATTTCATTGCTAAGTACCCATTCAGCAAGCTATTTCAAGTCCTTCCACAACAGAAAACATTTGTTGACTGCGACTCGTGTAGCTTCTTCAAAATCGAATCACGTGCGCTCAATTTCATCGACCATCTTAGCTCCCATGTAGGCGATTAACTTAAATGCCACTAAACTAATTTAAAAACGATTGAGAATGCACTGGCCAGATATCCACATTTTCAATCTGCGTTGATTACGAGAATACACAAGGATCTACTACTACATCCGAGCGGGACGCGCGCTGTATGACCAAGCGCTCGAGCGTCATATTGACTGCTGTCAAACATCATGTCGAGACAACGTTCAGTCCACAATGTTCAGTTCACTTGAAAATGCGGCTGGTGGTCACACCGTCACGTACGGGACACCAGACACATTGCTGCCGGAAGTTGGGTTGGCGCTCTCTGATCTGAACAAAATAAATATTAAACTCTTTTTCTTTGCTGCTTCTTACTACTTCGTACATATTCATTATGAACGAGTTGAGAGGAATTGCTTTTATGTGGAATTTAATTTGCGAATCACAAAACATGCAATAATAATGCAATTTAATTTGTAATTTCTTCTTGCGACCTCTTACAAACAAATTTTCTTTTGCCCACAGGCAATGATGAGTTCGGTGGTCAATGCTTCTACTAGAGAAGGCGTAAAACTGTTGAGCTACAGTTATGTTTCGTAAGCTTTACAGCGCTTCTGGGATATATTCAGTGACTCGTAAAAGTACATAAGTTTTAAGTCTCGATCTCGTTATGCAAAGAATTAACTCAGCAAGTCTGTTATACTTGTAGTATTATGTTAACTACGATGGCTCCGTTGAAGGCATTTGCCGCAGGTGGCGCTTAAAATGGATTGAAACAGAGAAAAACTTATAGCTTGCAACCTGTTGTTTAACGCATTGTATTTGTATGTATATGAGAAGGATTGGCCCACGAATTGCAGTCAAAGTGAGAGTCAGTATTCATTTTTGGATGTGGAACCCCACAGCCGCGAGAAGTCATAAAATCGAATGGCCAGAAGAACAAATAAACATTTAGGATGATTAATTTAAGCATTTTTACGAGGGATTTTCATTGCTATGTTGATTTATTATGCGAACGGTGGACAGGATCACGTCAGTTTGCTCATTTATTGCTGGTTTAAGTGGTGATAAAGGGAATTAGGACTTGATGATCTCTAGCAATGTAGAATGACATGAGACGATGATGACGTACTACGTTGTGATTACAGGGACACAACAACATTTCTTTTACTGTAGAGATATTCAGATTTCAAACGCTTGGGTGGCTATGAAAGAAATACATAACTGTTTAGCTTTTAATTGGGAAACAATGCTGATGATGACGAGAGATCACATAAAATCAATTCCATGATTTTATGAGTTATTTATGTCGCTGCGTGTGGAATACACTCTACTCTCTAAATAAAAACCACAAATATTATGATGTCCAGCCTAGCTGGGCGCTTGTTGCCTTCATTTCCATTTACTATCCTGCATAAATCAAATTGTAATCTTCATCTAAAGGTCCAACTGTCTAAGCGTTCGTAATTAACTGCGCGCGCGCGCACTATAGGCTATGTCTGAGCATACAGCACATGAGATTCGTCCATATCTGCAGGATCCATAATAGTAGTAGTGACGACCAGCATTGCACAGGCAACTCAAAATAAAACCACAACACAGCACAGCAAAGCACAGCACATCGAAGTCAACTACATTTCAATGGAGCATGGAGCAAAGAATAGCAGACGACTTTGCCACAACGGAAGCAGTTATACATAGTAAACGGGAGAAATACTACAAGGGATTCAGATTCAAGTGAGCGACGCCAAAATTAATTCTCGTTCAAACCCTCACCTTGTGCGCAATCGCAAGATCTGGCCAAGCAAAATCTTAGCTCTTTGCGTTTGCTGCAAATGTAACCAGCGCATCGCAGCAAGCAAAACTATGGGAAATAATTTATGATTCACTATCCACAGCGACATCGAAGAGCAACATTTCCAGCCAAAGAGCCCGCGTCCCGTCGTTCGTGCGTGGCCACAACTCGCGAATCATTGATCCAACAACCGACACAACAGCACATGGACGAGTGGCCAAATCAGCAAAATTATAAATTAATGAAATTTATGCACAATAAAATTGCAAACGAAATTATTAATGCGGCCGTTCACGCTTTAAAAGCATCTTAAATCAATAAAACATTTGGAAAATATTAATATGACTGGCAACCATGCAGAGCAGAGCATGAGGATGAGGTGGTTCACATGAACGAGATCGGCGCCATTAGGGCGGAGCAACAGGCGCCGGATATGTTTGGGTGGAAAACATGCGCCATGAAACATTTGAAAATGCAATACATAATGCATCAAACTAAACTCACTTTGATATCTGCGAATAGCAATCGTACTTTCAGAACATTTCATATGCAGGGCTAAATACTAGTTAAAATCACAAGGTGCATGCCTTCATGGGTGAAGGGAAATATTGTGTTTACGCAAGTAAATTTTAAAAAGACATCATTCAAATTACATCACAAATGAAGTCTGTTGTCTACAATATCAGCAAACACACAATATAGTTACAATAGTAGTTTACTACATTATAGTTCATGTAATGCGAAACGATGGACTTAGCAAAATTTCTGATCATGAAGATAACCTTCACAATATTTGGAAAACATATTTTTTTTTATTATAAGTATGCAAATTTTAACAAAATGTATTTGGTTGATAATTTTTTCTTGTAAGGAGAGCAGAATATTCTTTTCTCGTCATTTTCAAAATGAAGTTTATAAACTAGAAACATAAATATTGTACTTATTAAGGGAATAGTAAGATATTATGCATATCAATTTGAAAGTTACGAGTTTATTGTTTTTTTTACATTAAATTCAAACAAATAAATCTTTGAAATATATTTGAATGGACGACCAAGCTTAGAACGCTCACAGCTGATTTGCTTTTATTTTAATTATACTTTTATGAAAAGATCGGAATCATCTATGCATAATACTTGGATAAACTTGGCACATTTTTCGTTGTGAAACAAAAAAATTGTATATTACCGGAGGTATATCTTTTCTGGTATATGGTTCAAACAAAAAAATAATTATATATTTATAGATTACGCACACAATAAAATTATAAATTTTAGGAAACAAATATTGAGAAAAATTAAACTCCCGCCTAATCAAATAGACTCTTTTTTTTTTTATAGAAAATGAATTTTTTGAAATTTAAATACTAACAAAAATTGCAAATTATATTTGTTTAGTCTTGTCTCAAGGCATGACATGACTTTACAATATTTTTTTTTTATAATTCACTATTCAATTCTTTAATAAACACAATTTAGAGATCTCATTAAAGATGTTTTTTTTTAAGATTCCGTACCCAAAGGGTACCAAAGGGAACCCTATTGCAGAGACTTTGTCATATCTCATAAACCGCAATAGCTAGAAAGAAATTTTCTCAAATGTGTAGTTCTATCCGGGCATCAGCAACAAATACTAAAACTAAAATATTTTCAAAAAATTAAAGAGGTCCCCATACAAGAAACATTTTGGTTTGTAATGCAGCTATACGATCCAGTAATCTCACGACCTTGAAATTTGGGTATTTGGTCGCTATACAACAGAAACTTATACTGTCGAAATTTCAGTTTGATCGGGCCATTAAAATTCAGGTCCTTATTCGAAAAACTTTTTTGTATTTTTTTTTTTGCAATCAAACTGAAATTTAGACACTATAAGTTTTTGATATAGGCACTGTACATCTGTTGGAATCAGTCAAATTGGGAAACTAGGATGGGTACCTCCCATACAAACCCACCACTAAAATTCAGGTTCTTTGTCAAAAAACTTGTTTGTTTTTTAGAGTATTGAACTGAAATTTAGACACTATAAGTTTCTGATATAGGCGCGGTATATTTGTTGGAATCAGTTAAATCGGACCACTAGGGGGAGTACCTCCCATACAAATCCCAATCTGGTACGGAAACCTCCGTGTACGAGTCTGACTCGCACTTGGCCCATTTTTGATATTTTTTTTCAATCAAATAGACTCAAGGACATAAAAATTTATATAAATGGAAAAATCTTTCTAAACAGTAACAATTTTTATAATGTTTTAAGCTTAATGAATAATGTGTGCAGGCGCCTTTATTTGAGATCTGAAGAAAAAGACAAAATACTGACCTATCGTGACAGCAACCTTACAACCATACAGATAGCAAAAAAAAAAAAAATCTCTAAAAGTCATACTGCTTCAAAGAAATCCATCAATTAAAATATGAAAAACTCCGAAATATGAAAGTAAAGCACGGTTTTATATTATAGTGTGTATCTGAATGAGAAGGATGTGTCTGAGAAACACAATTTTTAGATATCTTTGGTTTCATTAAAACTAACAAAGTCTACAAAGATAGATAGACGCCGTAATAATAAATAATTTATGAGTGACACTTGCACATCTAGATTTCAATATACTTTAATTTGCGTTAACAAAATAAGTAAGGGAAGGTGGCCTTAGTTGGACCTGTGCGGTTTAGCGGTCTTGTAACACGAAATTTATTAAAGTTAGTTTGCCATTGAACTACCTTTTGACATAGTCAAATTTGAAAGAGGCAGTCAGTCGTGGGGATCAAAGTGAAAACGTAAAATTACTATAAAATGACAGTAGATTCATATGAGGCGTTTGAGGCTGCCATCGTAGGCGTCTTCCGTCAACAGTTGCGCTACTTTCAACTTATCTCGCCGTTTCGACGGCAAAGAGCTGTTGTTTGTATTTTTAACATCCAAGATGCAAAAAAGAAATTAAAAGATAACCCCAAAATCAGTGACAAATGGAATTATGCTTCGTCGAATTGTGGCTTTAGACTACTTTTCAAAGTTTTTCTAATTAAGATGCCGCATTTGTAATTGAAACACCTTGAAAGCATAGCAGCCTACTCTTTAAATAAGTATAAAAAAAAGGGTTAACAAAGTAATCAAATACAAATTAATTATTGTAGAGGTTCGATATTTCATGACGAAAGCAATATCGATATATATTTTTAACATCCTTAGCGTGTTTGTGACACGAACTCATATTTCGATGCATTTATTAAAAAAAATTCTTTTCTTTCCAATGATAATAATATTCCAATTCTAATGAAAGTTATAAGCCAAAATCAAAACCGTGCTCAACTATGTCACTCCATCCCCAGTAACGATAAATCTCTTAACTCAGACAAGGGTGCAGGAATTGTTATTTTTAAAATCAAAATAAATAAGGAAGGTTACCTTCTTTCTAAAGTCCGGTTCCATTCTGCATTTTTTATTTGAGCTCAAATTATTGATATCCTAGCCTCAAAAACTTTTAATTATTGTTAGAAATTATCATGAAATGATAATATCTTCCCTTATGAAACAATTCAATTCGTAGTAGAACAACTCGTTTACTCTTTAATTTGTTCAACATATAAACTGGAAAGTTTTTATATTCTAAAATACATGCTCTTCTTTCAGTCAGGCATACGTTTTTTACCTACGACAAATTTTATACCCTTTTTATATGTTTTACGATAAAAAAAAAACATAAATATAAAGTTCACTTTGGGCAAAAATGTTTACTCTTGATTATGTCTTATCTTATTTTAACTGCAAACGTCAGTATACTTCTTGATGAACAGAAAATTATTCTGTAGTATTGTACTACAATATAATAGTAGAAGTTTTCCTTGTTAAATTTTGGGTAAAAATATTCATACAAAAAGTGATATCACTTCACAGGTTTATTGTGTGAAGTGTATGTTGCTAAGAAATTAAGCAGAAATTTTTAAAACACCGTGTTCAAGACTGGTAGCTTTAAACAAATCTTAAGGTAGTCGTCACAAGACCAGCATAATATCAGCTTCATATCAAAATAAAATATTTGTTCGTTGGCAATGACAAATTAGGCGTCATTAAGCAGTCAAGATTTCCAGCATGCAAATGCGTAATAGATCTACAACTGATGCGCTGATAACGCCACACAGTACTACACCCCAGGCCTTTCCGGTTAAATCATAACAGAAAAAGCAGTAACTGACTGAAGCGGCTGGCTACCTGTGACCTCATCCTTTCTCAGAACTCACAATAAACCAGGGGCAGTAAGTCAGACGCTTATAGGCCACGTTTAAATGTTACTTTTTTTTTTTTATCTAAAAAACTCTCGAATTCATTTCGAATACAATATATTGTATTTTTTATTTTGTGAGGTAGCGAAACAGGCCAAAAGCAAAACAGTTGCGCATGCGAACGTCGTGTGTGGCCTAAGTTTCCCAGGTCCACGTCTTCTTTAGACCAATCTCTACATTTATTGTAGTTGACTGCATATCTGAAGCTACTGTATAGATTAATTTAAAATGACACGTTTCACCAGAAAGTCTTCAAGAAGTTTATTCGATAAGAGCCGTTAACCAAAGTTTATGAAGTGCTTAATTTAGATCTCGTTTAGTTAACAGATTTAGATATAAAATACATAATTCACGGCAATGTATTTACAGTAATTATGACTAGCGAGGAGAAGAGGAATTATTGGTAGCAATTAACGGAAACGTCAAATCAAATCGATTCGGTTTAAGTGCCATCTTAGTTGATAATGCAAAAGCAACTCAGAGCGTCTTTGACAATATTTAACGAAAGTAATAAATTCAGACGCCAACTTAAGCCAAGTATGCATTTCAGACCCGAACTCGATGAACACGATCATCCTTACACAGTCACTACCATCACAATAATCATTTGTTTAGGCCATTTACAATGTGGCGTCGATAAGATCCCTGGTCCCTGGTTTGGTCCCTTCACTCCTTCTTTAAGATTATTGCTTGCTATGACCCAACGTCTACAGCTCAACTCAAATCGCTTCGACTGCATGAATGCCAGCTTCAGCTTCTGGAGGTCGAACGGCAATGCCGGCCACTCATGCACCAAAATCATGCTTTGCACAGTTGCAGGGTTTTGCGACGACACGAAGATTGGCATGCGTGACTAGCTAAATTTTGTTTCATTGTTGGTGGTTGGCTTCATCTTTGTTGTCGCTGTTATTCTCGTTGTATTATGGTTGTGGCGGTTGCAAGCAATGTTGCTGCTGCTCCTGCTCAATCCACTGCTGCTGCTGCTGATCTCTTATGCTTAAGACTCCTTCTGACTGCGCATAGTAATCGTTGGTTAATTTCAACTAATTAATTATTGTGCCCAGAGATAAGCACCGAGTGAGTAATTGTCCGATAGCATAATCTAAAGTGGAACTGGATAACTAAGTGAAGTGAGTTTAAAAATGTGGGCGATGGTCACATTCATTATAGAAGTATATTTTTGCTTTTTTTATTCCGTAAAATCTTGAAACAGATCATTATGATTTTCTTAAATGTTTGTTTATGAAGAATATGAAATATGGTGTGATAGATTTATATGGATATCGTTCCAATAAGTTGATCCTTTACAAATCTTAAAAAAATAGCAAGCTACTGTTGTGTTGGCAATGTTATCTTTTAAATATTGTTTTTATCGGATCAAAAGTTTGTAACTGAATGAGGAGAACGAATCTAAAAAGATCCAAATCTATGCGTCAATTTAAGAGTAGACTTTCAGTTTTCAGGGGATATCCACTCTGTCTTTACCAAATGTTTTTGATATTGGATGGAAAACAAAAGACTAAAATTACATTTAATAAAGAATGAATTTTTAAATATTGTATATTGATAATAAAAACAAACTGTCAAATATTCTTTAAAAATTTCCAATGAGGGAAACTTATTTTAAGTTCCCAAGCATCATTTTGATCAAAGTTCTATAAAATGTAGGCTCAAATCTATTGTGCAGATTGCAGGTTTTCGAAAAGTCTTTTATTGTTATTTATTGGAAAAATGAATGAGATCTGCATTATTACCAAAATCCATTTTACTTTGGTTTCTTTTTTTTTTTTGAAAAAAAAAAAAAACGTCTTTTTGACAAGCAAATGCACTCAGCTGAAAATGTTTCAAGTCGGAAATGAGTTGGTCAAGCATTTCGGCGGCATTTATGTTCCTTCGTATCTTAGGGATTGTTTACATACAAACACATACACATATCGCTGATTGTTATTCTTCCCTTTTAATGTGTTAACATCTTAGCAATCAATGATTAATTTTTTTTTTTTAAATTTTTTTTGATCCAATGGAATTGAAAACCTTAACACATTCAGTAAGTGTCTTTCTTTCTTAATGTTTCCAATTCTTCAAATGTTAATACATTTTGTTGAAAGCGTTTTCGCATTACATTTTTGTTTTGTATTTATTTTGTTTTTTATATAATTTATGATGCTGGGCCTCACACCTACTACACCGACCGAACTACAATATAACGAAGGATGCGTACGGGAAGGCGCTGAAAACTATTTGTATTTTGTATTTTCAAAGTTTTTTTGTAAATTGCCAAACATGTTTTGTCGGGAAGTTTAGCAGCCCCAAGTTGCGAAACTTAATCTTTTATGTCGACATGTTTGACAGAAACTGTTGTCGCACACCTGCTTGGATTCCCTTATTAATTATGCACAAATCCTTAGCAATTTGCATCTAATCTAATAGAAGAGAAAGTTAGTTTCACACAAATGTTGCTCCTGTGTTTGTTCATTTTAAATGATTTCAAAATTATATATACAAAGAGAGATTGAGATGGGAAATAGATCCACCCACCATCGTTTAGTATTTGAATTATGCATGATGTACATATTATTAAAAGAATAATGAAATAAGTAATACGAAAGAAACACAGAAAGTAATATACAATATGTAAGTAGTAACTAAAATGTGCAAAATAAGTTTACGCGAGGAATATGAAGAAGCAAGAAGCAGCATCCTTTAGTTTGTTTTGAGTTAAAGAATTTTAAACCAATATAGGCGGGTGGTCAGAAGCAGGCGTAAAAAGAGATTTGTTTAACATTGCGAATGAGTATTGTGAAGTGGTAGAGGAACGATTTGCAAAAATCGATTAAAATCATATAAATGTAAGTCAGAGTGGTTACCAAAGATTTAAAAGTCATAACAAGCTGGCAACACCTCTTTGTGCGCCTCGATGCAATGCTCAACGGATGGGATGATATCGGGCTACCGCCTACTTGTGTAGTGTGTTTGGTTTTCAAAGCGCTGAAGGCAATTCAGAAATGCAGAAATTTATTTATTTTTTGTAATTTATGCTCCAACAACAAATAGAACTGAGAGTCGTTGGTCAAAGTGGAGGAGCCAAACAAATATCGGTTATTGAATGAGTTCAGAGAAGAAAGATCCACAAAAATGACAAATGGCAGAAACGCCCTTGGCCTAAACAATCAAGTTTTGGATGCACAATTGTCGGTTGTTATCACATTCGGTAGCTGAAACAAAAACAAGGAACAGTGGCAAACCTAACGACAGGAACATGCATGTTTTCAATATTGAAATCAAATCAATTCTACGCTAACAAATTAAGGCCGAAGGCTATCTCAAACCTCATTTAAAATAGAGATTACATAGGTATTTCCTTTGTGTTTTGAATTGTGTAAATCATTATTTAAGAGTGCTTAAAGGTCATCGAATTGTGATTGTGTGATGTATCGATTGAGTTAATGTTGATGTGGTAATCTATGCGCATATCCAAAACGCACTCAATCAAGGGTGACAAGTTGTCTGTCCAAATATAGCGATCGTTTTGCAAAGATCCCCCAATCAAAGTGTCTTTTGCACAATTGAGCAATACTGAATGGGATGGATGGTCGGCCATCAATCTGGATCAGGCTCAATAAAATGCAAAACGCGCATCGTCAATGCGGCATTGTCTGGGGACTTTGTTTGGGCCAGCCAAATTGAGCGCCAAAAGTAGCGATTGCACGATCACAATCACAATCAGCTCAGTGTAACACGCGCGGACAATGCCAGGCAATCAACCGTTTACTAGCCATGAATCCATCTTCTACTTCTACTTCTTCGTCAAGTCTGTCATCAAGTCATTCGGGTCGCCCGGTGGTGGTTAACATGGCGCCTTAGTTTGTCGTTTGGGAATTGTCATCAGATCATCACAAGGATGATCAGCTTTGTGCTTTATATCTGCAGTTGCAGTTGACTGTCGTCTGCGCTTTCTGGTATTGGTTTTATGTTTTGTTGTTATTGGCAGCATCGGCAGTCGTAATGGATGTCAATCGCGGCTCATGAAACGTCAATCAAAGGAGCTCAAGAAAAAAGAAAGAAAGGATGGATGGAATAAAATGAGAAATCGGCAACAAAAACACAACGACACAATAACTAAGGAAATGAACTGAAGCAGCGGCAACTATCGCTGAATAATTCCAAATTTTCTGCGGACGAATGAGAAAATATTCAAGTATTCATGAATTCCAGCTTTTTAGAAGACGCAGCGCCTGCAAAACAATTCAATTGATCTGAACTGAACTGGCGTATATAAATCAGTCAGCCCACGTCTGAAAGACCCTTTGTTTAGAGTTCGTGGCTTCACCAGACGGTGGCGGCGGTGAAAACCATTTTACTTCTTTTAATTTCGTTTATGACTTTAAAAGTTATCTTGGGCGTATTGTGAATGTCGCAAATTTGATGACTGCACGATTCCAGTCGGCAGAATGATGATAATGATGATGCTTAGCTTGCTGCTGGTTGTTGGTGCAGATAAGCAGCAAACCATTTTTTCCATTTGTACTCAATTACGATTTTGGCTTCAGTTTTTTGGGCTAGTTTTTGTTTGGTTTCTATGGGCACGTTTTGAACAATCACAATCAACGATCCTGGTGGGCAGGAAAAAGAAAATTCCATTGACTAAGTCACGCGCGGAGCAAGAAGTGCTCTTTGGTGTACTCTGTTCACATTTCGGTGGATCGGTCTCCACTCAGATGTGAACTACGAATGACAATAATTGTGGAGACAGCAGCAGCAGAAGCACGTTGCTTGGTATGGATGGATCGCGTTTGTGGCAAAATTGTTGGCCATTGGAACGTGCAAACTGTTGGCGCCAATAGCGCCACCCAATAAATGTTTTCCTCAATAAACATGAAAGTTAAATTCCTACCAAAATGAAGAAGCATCTTAAGTATTCAACAGAACTAACAATGTCATTGTCATCAATTGTAATTGGTGACAAAGATTTCTATTTATAATAAATATCGACTCAAGAATTTCCAACACCTAGAGCATTTTGCCATCATAATCTTACACACGGAAACTATCTTACTGTTCTTAAGTTAGGTTTTTATTCATCAGAGTTTATAAAGAGGCTTATTCTTAATTCGATAACAATGAAAGAGGATGATCGTGCATTGAATCAATAAATCATATCACTTGTTGACAAGTCAATAAATTTGTTCTCGCTCTGGACACAAAACATACCTTCATAGACACGTAAAACCATACTTAATTTTTGATTCAACAAATCGGCTTTAAGTCAAAGGAAGTACGATATCATTTTATGTTTTGTGCGAACACGAAACAGGAGCAGGAGCAACATGTCATGTTATTCAACCGTCCGACAGTCGACACAGATCAGATCAACAACATTCAACATGAAAGTTACAGTGGCAATCGTGTGATCTTTAGCTGTTAATCCTCTAAGCATGAAATGTGCAACTCAAGATGGGAAGATGTAACCTACAATCAATGAAAAAATGTAGACCTTCAATTAAAATAGTTACTTTGATAAGTTTTATATTGATGTTATGCCTCTTTTCGAAAAGACATACATATTTTGGAGGATAAACTGAAATTATGCCACCCAGAAGAATGTTTATTGCGACACACATAAATAATTTGATTCAAGTTTTATGATTTAACAGAAATCACCTTGAGTTGCCGACAGACATTCGACTGTCGACTTTGTATGTAATACTTCCCCTAAAAGTGAAATCCTTTCGCATGTCAACTGGTAATAAGTCTTACCAATGTGCGATGAATGAGCTCTTCAATAAAACAACCAACACACACATGCACACACACACACATGCATTATATGTCACATCTTAAGTGAGGCAATAAGATACAGATAGAAGAAGGGAGAAACGTAGAGAGACATTTGATTCTGTCAACACTTGCCTTCAAAGGAAATTCCAGTAATATTAATATTGCCACTGTATCTACTACTTTATGAGGTGTGTACGAGTACGTTTGATGATTTGGACAGATTTCAGACAAAAAGGAACGAGAGTAGAACCAAGTGTTCTAATTAAATTTAATGGCTCGCCACCAACAACAGATACTACAACAACAACTTTGACTGTGTCACCACCAACATTTCTGTATCGGGGACAAATCAAGGGACAAAAGGAATATGAAGTCATAAAATCATTTGATTTGATATGAGACCTCATATTATGAGTTCAGTTGACTTCATTTCGGGAAAGGAGTAATTTTCTTGGTTTGCTTTGACGGCACTTGATGACTTTGTTGAATGAATTGTTTATATTTGCCGCCGTCGCACTCATCAAAGCTGACACCACTGAATAAGAAAATATACACATATAATGTTAGTGGGAAAGAGACCCAACATGTACTTGTCTTATTTATGATGGTTTTAAAAACTGTAATTCTAGTTTATGAACTATGTTAATAGTCTTTATACTATACATTTTTATTTTAAAGGAAACTCAACGAAATATTTATCTAGATCTGTACATGATTCTTATCTAAAAAATTTGCATTTTATTATACTATTAACACAAGTATAAATAATTTAGCTTTGATTTTATCAAAGTTTTTATATCGAAAGATGAACTTTATTATTTAAAACAATATAACCTTCTCAGGATTCAAAATATTCAAGTTAGATCTTTCAACTTCAACTAATTTAAAACTATAGTAGATTACTTCAACTTTTGTGTATAATATAACATAAGTAGGGAAAGGTTGGCAGAGTTAGGAATCGGAATTATTATTGTGTTATATGGCGCGAAAACAATGGTAACAAAATGTTCATCAAAACATTTTTGATGTATCATACTAACGCCTCCTATTCTGCATCCGCAAAACCTATAAAAACATTTAATGAGCCGTTTGAATAAAATAGATCATTTAAAATTACTTCACAAAGTGAGTAATGGCATATGCAGTGTACGTAATAATAATAATAATATTAATTTTCACCAGCTGTCATTCAGTTAGCTCAAATCCTGTTTTTATTTTTGATATCTTTGCAATGAAATAATTTACATTTTGACGCAAGAAAAACTAAATCCAACTTTGTTAAAATACGCCTACACGCATCTAACTATGGGTGCCCATCCCTGGCTACAACAAAGGTTTGCGGATTACTGATGCTTGAAAAGATAAATTGTAAAATACACATCCTCAAAAAAGGATTCACCGAAAAATTGTTTTTTGGTCGACATCAGATCCATTGAGTTTGATTTATAACTTCAGGAAGTGATTTAAGAACCATCATTCTAAAAAATCAAATATAAGTTTGCGATTGTCTTTGATTCGATTAGTTCTTTTGTGACAAAATCAGTGCAAAATTTCATCTGAAACATCTTTGTCTCAAACATGTAGATCTGAATACTTTTATGGACCATAAGAGCACACTGTCCGAGATACATATATGGGTATGGTAAAGGGTATTTGGACTCTCGGCACAACTGAGTAAACATATTATGTGAACTTTTATTTGAAAAACAAGCATCGTTTTGACTTTGTCAAAGGACAATACACACAATAATCTGAAACTGAAAAGAAAGCTCAGATGTTGAGAAAAACGGCATCAAAATTTACCACTCAAACTCAAATACTCCTTTCATGGTGGTCTTAGATAATGCGTACGTGTAGAAAAGTTTCGAAACCGCACTCCAGGGACATGGCCTTTGTCATTTGGTGTGTTGATTTGGGATTAGCTCGTATGTAGTAGTAGTCAGAAAAATACAATAATTAGAAGACTTGATGGTTCTTTCTATTGTATGTATCGGTGTGACACCGGTTGAAATACGTAAGCCATTGTTGAATGAATTGAAGTGCGAGAGAGTGGTGGAGTATTGTGGCATGGTTGTTGTGCTTGTTTGAGCCAAATTGGAAAATGCAAATGCGTTTTTTGACCGCCAATGGGGTTTTGTTGCTCAAGTCATTGGAGTTCGTTTCATTTGGGCACGGATATGGGTACTTTTTTGCAGTTATTTTTGGGTGCAATTGGTTTAATTAAAAATATTTAATCATTCAAAAAAAAATTATATTCATATGTGAATACATATTTTAGAATCTAATTCCACAATAGTCACTCTAGTAGATCCAAGCACATCTAAACAATGAAGGAGGCTTTTAATTGAAAAAGGTAAATAGAAATAACATTATTGAAAGTTGTAATCGCATGACGGTCGCATACTCGTACATATGTACATATGTTAGTCGTCGACTGGCATTGGCATGGTACTACTATACTATAGCATGGCGAACAAGGTAACAAACATTCATCATAGCCATGTTCATTCTCATAATAATTGGAAACTTTCTGTTTTTCAAAGTTTAATTAAATTTCCAGTTAACACGCTGACAACCAATCGACAAAGCTGCCAGTTACTTCTAGTCGCGTCGTCGGTCGGTAGTCAACCGTCAGTAGTCAGCAATCGGTCGGTCGGTAGCTGGTGAATCGGCGGAACTGTAAAGTTGCAACCAGGACTCATCGCCATCGCCATCGACATCAACGTCGTCGTTGAAGTAGTTATTGTCTTCGACATATTGTTAGGAGGCAGCATCCAATAGCAACATCGGCGACGACAGGCAGGCAGGCAGGCAGGCGATTGGTGGGGGTACTTGGCCACGGATACATTTGAATTTTCATAGGCAAGAGGAACAAGCAAATAATGGATTTGCGACTAGAGTATACATACTTTGGTATAGTTATGTATATGTATCTAGGTATATTTGATGTCGATGTTGTCTTTAGTCGTACGCACACACATCGAAATACAGTTGTCTTTATACGAGTATGTATGCAATATGCATGAATCCATGCAATGATCTATCTGCCTTTTGGTCTCTCTGTCCATCTGCCTTTCGGTAAGTCTGTCTGCCTTTTAGTTTGTCTGTCTGTCAGAGTCTATGTACTTGCAAATGTAATAGGGGCTTCAGCTACTTTACATGCATTGAAATCCTCTCAAGCTCTGAACGATGATTGTGATGACTGACTGACTGGGTCGTCGGCAGCAAACAAAAATGCCTTATAAAATGTTACAAGTTTCGTATTAATTAAAAACTTTTGCAGTTTTGTTATTTGTTGTTAGCTGTTATTTTTTTTTTATTGTTGATGTTGTTGCTTTTCTGTTACCAATTTATATACATAGTACAATATTTAAATTTTTTCAGTTGATTCAGCGTTTGCAGTTTGGCGATTGTGTGTTTTCTATTGTTAGCGGATAGCGCCTATGTCAGCAACTTGTTCTGTTGGTCCGCCCCAATTCCTTTCTCCCTAAAACAAACCAACCAACCATCAGTCAGTTAGTTTGTCTGTCGGACTGGTTGATCCATCTATTTGTCCATTCATTCATTCATTTGCTGTTTGTTGTTTAGCCTTCATGTCGCACCAACAATCCGTCCATTTGTCTGTCCGTTGGCCCTTCATCATTCATCAGCGATTTTGACCTGGTCTGTTTCTATTGTATTTTATTTGGCTTGACATGCGGGTAAATTGAATTTTCTCTTGTTTATGTCGTGGTCGATGTATTTTTATTTTTTTTATTTTTCGTTTTGTTTTAACTGTTGTCGAAATTACTTATTCAAATTAAAAATATTTATTTTTACACGCGGCCAATGACTTGACAATATTTCCTTTATTCCCCCCCAAATTTCTTGTAGCAACACAAATGCAAGCACGGTAAAATTGAGTCTATAAAAATATCCAAAGTAACAAAAATTTTGACACGCCTGTTTTTCTGCATAATACCACCAGGGACCTCCTTTTCTTGTTTTCCTTTCTTTTAAAAGAACTCAATATTAATCATTTTCTCAATTTATTAAGTCCACAAATAAAAACAAACAAACAACCAAACAAAACTTTTAAAATAAAGATCAATGTTAAACGACGATATTATCCAATATAAAGAATGTAAATATATATAAGGATGACAAGATTGCATATTTTAGGGTAATGAAAGGCAAAGTTTTTCCAAGAGGAAAATAATATTCTACAAAAAAACATAATATTAGGAGCGATCGTCTACAATATATAGAATGTAACAATGTTAGAAATACTTATAATGTTGGGAAAATAATAACTGCTTTATTTTATGTGAAATGACATTTCGGTTCGATTTAGCATTGCCATTGTGATGATTGGTGATGCAATCTTTGCCCTAAGGTTTACCATAATTTAATTTTTAAAAATTTGACATGCATTTGATACTCAATGGATTTGATGATAATCCAATAATACAAAGTATTATAATTATATGATCTAATTCTACAATAATTGAGCTACTTTCTAATCTCTTCTATAATAATCATTTATACTTAGTGGAAGAGGAAAATTTGGTAAATTTTATAATTGGGTCAATTAACCAAATCTTAATATGCAAATTCTAAATTGAAAATTAAATTCTTTCGAGTTTTTTTAAAAAAATCTCATAAATATTTATTATGACAAATTAAGACAAAAACTTTGTTGTCTTTGCCATGTCGAACATCATTCAAAATATGGGGAAATTATAGTGACGCCCGATGCTGATGTCTGTCTGGTTCGTCGTCAGTTAGTGCGTGTGTGAGTACGAAGATTTGTGGTGAAGTGAACTGTGGCGACAATTAATTGTGAAATATGTTTGCAGCATTTTTAGCACTTGTATCTGCTTGTTTGTCATATACTGCGCCCACTGCCGGCCGTTTCACTTTGCGTAGGTTGTTTACACATACATACATACATAGATACATACATACATTGGTAACCATTAGAATACATACCAATGAGTGGCAAGTGCAGTAGTGGGAAAATACTATGTACATAGGAGGTACACGTAGTAGTATTCACTGACTGCACTACTAGCCTACCGACGGGTGAGCAGAGCTGAATGGAAGTGAGGTCCATTCGAGATTTACGGCTGGCAATAGCGAAAAAGTGAGATAATAAATTAAAAGGATTTTACATTGGTTCTCTTTTACATTTGAGAAACTAACTGTGCGGCGGGGCGCAGGATCCCGTCGTGTTTGTTTGACTGGGTACAACATGTAGTTATTTCTATTGGAACATGTGTTTACATTTGTTTGCTTAGTTCTGAAGTCGTTAGGAATTTTTTCTTGTTACTACTGCAGCTTCTGCTTTATTTTATCTATTGTATTTTCAAAATAATACAATTTAAAAAAAAAATGTATGTCTTACATTTTCACACCTTCAATTAAAAGGATCGGTTCAAATTTGATGTTATTCATTACATTCTTTTCTTATATTTTCCCTTCTCTTATAAATACATAAAATACTCTAACAAAAAAAAAAAAAAAAAAAATCATGTAAATTACAAAAAATATTAAGGAAATTAACAATAAATTAAAGAGTTTTTTTTTCCCCAAAATTGAGGAGACTAGTAGCATCCCTCGAAAAAATAAACAACCGTATTTAAAAGATTTTTTCCAACTGAAAATTGTTTTAATTTCGGTATCTAATTTGAAGAACCACAAATACATTTATTATGATTTAATAGATAAATGTCATATTAAATGTTCATAAATAAAGTTGCACAAAATTCTAAAACAAAACCACAACACACATCTGTAAATAAAAATAAATAAAAAAATAACTCAATTTAACCACTAACAGCACCCGATATAAGAATTTGTTGTCCTCAGAAAGAAAAATAAAACAGATTTCTGTGTAAATTTATTATTTTGATGCGAGGGAGTGTGTTATATGTACATTGGGAAAATTTCTTGTGGAAGAAAATAAAATATTTTCTAAAAATTACTATAAATCTCAAGATGAAGTAGTACATTCAAAATGAGGTCCCAGGTCGCAGACTGTTGTGGTCTTGGTGTCGGTGTCACTTTATTCGGGGAACTTTTAGCTACACAGATGCATAATAATAATAATAAGAGAGGCGCATATTACTATAATATTTTTTATGCGCGCAACTCAATTTGAGGGATCGTTAAGAAGGCATGATTTATGCTGAGTTTCTAAGGGATTCGAGGGAGTCTGTGGAACACAAACACTTGTCACTTGTTGTACGAGTACGAGTACGAGTATACTAAAGCGTGGCAGCATACTCGTATGAGAATTCATCTCAGAGTTTGAAGCATACTAATTGTCGTACAAATATACTATTCCCGGAAATAATGAATTCCTCCAAGATGCTTATGCGAATTTATATTTCATTTTGTCTTTTTCTTTTTGAGAACCAAAAAGTGCAATCAATTTATTGGAGCGAAACCAAAAAGGGATTACAAATGATACCGAGGAGCGAGTGTCACTTGAAGGCGCTTGCAATTCTTCGAATCACTGAAATTGCAACGAGACGGAAATGCTTATAAATCACTTTCAGTGTTGTGTGTATGATGTCATTTAGTGGCATCAACATAATAGCAACTAAGGAGTGGGTCGCCTTGTGAAATTGAATTGAATTGCATTTGTACAATAAAAGGAGTAAATGAATGAATGGTACATACCTGCAGTTTAACTAACTCCGGGTGGTCATTTGCCAATTTAGCCAATTCATGGTAGCTTCCTTTTGCCATTGAGACAATCCATTCTTTTGCCTTGGGATGCGAAAGTGTAACTTCTGTACGAATCTTTTCTTCAATTAGTTCCTAAAAAGTTGATAAAGAAACACATATTAATTACAATTGTTGTCGCGAACATTCAATGAGTTTTAGTAAGTGCTATGTATGTAAGATTTCTATTACAAAGAAACTCCATTTAAACATTACGAGTATGTCTGCGTTGGTATTCATCCCATCCCATTCAACCCATTTAGATACAATATGTTCATATGTACTCAAGTATAAGGATTTCTTTAACTCTACACATATGTATGTACGAGTACAATATGCAAAAGTAAAAACCAAAGTAATATCATGTTTTCCCATAATTATGGAGGTAATAATTTTTATTTATTAGGCGCGTGCTTTAGGCAGTTTTGTGTGCGTTGGAGTTTGTGTGTGTTTTTCGTTGTGTTCCTTGTGTCTTTCACCATTCTTTATCATGGTTAAACAACCCTTGGAAAAACTTTTTCTGTGATTTACATGATGCCGCGCGAAGCGAAAAACATTTCATAAAAAACCAACTGATAATAAGGCGAATGGCTTAATGAGCGAGACCTCTTCTTTTGAGAGATACACACTCGAACACATTGATATAGATACGAGTATATGTATGGTATGGTAGATATGGATGTGCGTATGGCAACAAGAACATGTGTGTCTCATATTTATGAGTGAGGCGCAACAACCCAAACACATTTCGGCACTAATTATCCGTTAGCATAATGCTTACGCGACGTGGGGCGATGGTGGTGGCACGCCCAATGGCAGCAAAACTACATTTAGAGTTTCACATTTTTATTAACAATTACGGAGCTAATAAATAAAAAACCAAAACACAAACAAAAAATATAAAGACATGTTCAAGATGCTGCTACTGATGTAGATGCAGCCGCCCAAGCACCTTTAACGCCTTCGGCGTCGCAATGCAAGATTTAGTTTGGCGGTATCAACTTCACTACTTGGTATCTTGCCACGTGCGTCTCTTAGTTTTTTTTTGAAAGAAATTTTCACGCCACTTGACTTTTGTAGTGTTCACGCTTTGGCAATTTTGCGTAATAGAATCGGCAAACAGCCATAACAATGCTTCTACCCGGTTATATATAGTATATGATTCCGTCAAAGGAGGAAGGAAGAATTTTGTGCAAAATCTGTAGAATGAAAATATGTTCAATGTTCCATTTCACGATTGTTCTACGAGTATGTAACTCAGTCATTTTAGCTCAGCTCAATACAAGGAAATAGTATAACAAGAGGAGCGACACCAAACAATGGCAACAGCAAGAGCAATAGCAACAATAATAATGGCAACAAAGATACATATACAAGTAGTAGAAACTGTATAATCACCAACCGAAAAGTAACCCTTGAGGCGCAATGGCCATGTCAATGTCGCACAAAAGGGCCACCACAACAATATTCCAGATCCAGTAACGTTTGGCTACTGCCATCATTCACTTCATATCCCTCTTCTGCATCAACAGAGAGAGGGAGAGCGACCTGATTTGTTAGCTTCTTCGTTTGGCTGTTTGGTTTTCCAAACCCAATAGCCGCCGCCCGCTATTGTCCGTTTACGAGAATGGAGTGTCCTTTGACCGACCATACTATAGCCGTGTCTTTTCAATCTCTATCTTCCTTTCTCCATTTTCAGTATTGTGTAGTTTCCGATTTTTTAAGTTTGGGTAACAACAATTTACCTTTTGTCCTTTTAAGCGGAACATACGCACACACACAAAATGGTTGCTTTAGTCTGTTTTTGTTTTTGCCTTCTTTTGGATTGAAAGGACGAACGAACGAACGAATGGAAGGACTGTGTCATTGCTACAGTATATTATGTTGCTGCTGTTGTTGTAAATTTAACCGCTTCGGGACACGCTTCTTCGTTTCTCTACAGTACAGGACAATAACAACTTTTGGCTTGTTTCCTTACATTTATAATTGGGTCCTTTGTGGTTACAGCGACGAGGACTTTAGCCAACTAATTTCTATTGCTGCTTATTGGCTTTGTTAACATGTTTTGGGGTCTTTTTGTTTTATTTAACCATTTGTTGTTTTTGTCTAAAGGGTTTGACTTTTATATGCAAATTGGGACAAAACGACACATTTTTCATTCTAATAAAATGTTGTGTTTGGGTATTTGTTAATAAAGAATTATACCTACTGAAACTAATACATATTGTACAATACATAACAAAGTTGAAAACTAGTTTGAATAAACTGGAATATTAATAGGTACACAAAATGCAGATTGAGTTCTTCACATGATCTGTAATGCCCTCATCTAATTTGAAACAGAAGCAGAATACTTCTTTTGTTGTGCATTAACTTACATACACTTCAATAGTGGAAATTGGAACAAATTGACATTACTCAGGGTTCATTCAAAAGTCAATAAGATTATCCATTGAATTACTATACGGAATTCAATCAGTATTTATTTAATAAACGAATCGATCTATCAAATATGGAATGTCAAAATGTTGTTGGATCAACGAACTGATTTTACAATTTTTATGTACAAAACAAACAATATTTTCAATTCGATTTGCCTGATTAATGGGCTTTTGAATGTTTCAATGCCAATGTACTACGGGAAGCTTATAACCAAAATACTGTAAACTGACTGACTGCCTCACTGAATGAATGAATGGAACTTTTTGTATTCATCGTAACCAGGCTACAGTTTCTTTCTTTCACTTTGCATCAATAGTTTTAGTACCTATCTACTATCTTTTCAGAAAGAAAAAATTAAATTATTCAAACTCTTCGAAATTTTTATACTCATATTCGTGCTCCTCCTTCCGCAAAGTGATTGAAAATCCAATTAATCAAAGTTTTTTTTTCCCTATTCTCTAAAAAAAAATCTGTCGAAAAAGACGAAATGCAAAATCATCGAACTAATTACAAACGTACAAACGATCGTAACGAATTTAATTGATCAGCTATGGGCTGGCGTCGTCGGTCTAGGATTACGGATTCCATGTTTGTTTGAAAACATTTCCACGCTACATTTGAAGACTACTACTGGGTGAGGTAGATTTTCAATATTATTCGTTTATCGTTGCTTGATTTCATTTCATTTCAATCCTTCACTTCTCTATTTCGCCGAGTGATTTTGCATTTTGAACGTGATTTTTCATTTTTCGAAAATTCAAACTGAAAACATAGTCGAAGAATGATCAGTTACTAATTGGATTGTAATGCTCAAAGATTGTTGGCGCCGCGACTTAGATACATTTCTTCTTATAAGTATGTAGGTATTATTGTACAAACTTTGTATTGTTCGCGAATGATTTTGTAAGAGTTTCAAAAACTACTGTTTCAGTAAAGAGATTTAAATGAAATTGTACAAAGAAAGCGATACAATTCAACTTTCACTGAACATTTTCATTGATGTCTTTAAAGGAACTTTAAAAAAAAAAAAAAAAACAAAAAATGAGAGGTTATAAGATGTTTCTTGTTTTTAAGTGGATGCAATATTTGATTTTGCAATCTAAAAACTTACATTTTCAATTAAGAGAAGTCTCTTACAGAAATCGTACTCAAGAAACCGACTTTTACGACTAATTCGTGTTTGTGTTTTGACTGTGTTTGGAACAAAAAACAGATATGTCACTAAAATAATGAATAGTATTATATGTTTGTCATGAAGTTTGTAACATGTATGTATATTTGGACTGCTAGGGTGGTACCTCCCTTACAAATCACATACACAAATTCAGTTTCTTATTAAAAATTTTTTTTTGTTTTTATACTATCGAACTGAAATTGAAACTCTAGAAGTTTCTGAACTATCTCCACCAACCCTATAAATTTCAAGACTCTAGAGTTACTGGATCGTATGCTCCCATACAAATATTACCGTCTGTGTGGTAAAATGATGTATTACACATACTGACTCTGCATACTCAAATACAGCAAAAACGTTGTCATTTCGTAGAGTTCCGGACCCAAAGGGTACCAAACGGAACCCTTATCTTCCATACAAGTCCCCATTCAAATACAGTTTTCTATTAGAAAAATTTTTTTGATTTTTGTAGTTTGTAGTTTCAAACTGAAATTTGGACACTCGTTCTTTTTTTTTTTGAAAATCAATTCTAATCAAGTACATATTGCCATTTTTCGAGTAATTTAATAATTCCATCTGTGTAAAACTTCTTTACTGTTGGCCAATTTTGATCGCTTTCCCTAGATTGCTTCTCTCAAGCGGTTGACTTCGAGGACCGAATTAACCGTTTTATCTGGCTGGAGCGGCTTATAATACACAATTCTCTTTCAACTCAACATAACCGGGCAGGTGCCTCTTTGACATCAAAATTTCCGGAACGGAAACGAGCAAATGCCCTTGGTCCGGCGTTTACTCACAGCATCCTCACCGTAAACCGCACACATTTTCGACATGTTTCTGTAGCAATTTTACCTTTTTTATAGTAAAAAATTATCATATAGAGTATTTCTTCAAATATTTCATTCATTTTCAAATCAATATAACTTTTCACACAAGCGGTGAATTACAGATATTTCTTCACAAAAAATGTAGCCTGAAATGTCACGTTTCAAATACATATTTGGCAAAATCGGATTAGTTTTGCACAATCACATGATCTAATGATAAAAAGCACAGATGCTTTTTATATCACCCATCCAGTTTGGTGATATGGTATTGAAGTATGGAAGACTATTGCTCATTAAATCATCAAAGAGTAGTAGTAGACGCTCCGTGATTGCATCGTGACTTTATGATGTTAATTCCAAATTTCTTAGATGCCATGTTTATTCTAAACTCATGTAAATATCCTATGATGGTGATACGAGTATAAATGTTTGAAAAGATCTCACTGCAACCTTTGTAAATGGTGTTCTGAGAAAAAGAGTTTAAAAGACTTACAAATTTCCAACGGAAAATTGATTGATGATGTTATCTTTGTTTATCTATCTTATCAGCAAATAATAAAATCTTGATGTGGGTTTGCAATTATTTAATGAAAAATTTTGAAGTGCCCAAGAACAACATATTTCATATGATATTGTAATATCATTTTGAAAGAAGACGATTTAAATGTTTGTAATTTCTTGTCTTTTATTAAGTGTGAAAAGAGATTTGTCGTTTTTATTATTGTACAATACATACATAATGATGCGTTTATTGTGCACCTGTAAATTGTTATTAATTTCCAACTAACAAAACAAATTAATGTCGAACAAATTACAAACAACATCGATTGGCTCAACGACCACTAGACCGGCGATCGGATCGGCCATTTAACAAAGCTACTCATATATGTGTGTATATATCATAATGCGGTTGAGGTTTAAAGACACCTTTTAGAGATTGTTTATATTCGTTTGCATGTTTAAACTCGTATATAGATGGGATTATTTGAGAGATACATGGCTAAAGAATTATGAGAAATTGTATTTTTTAAAGATATTTAAGATGTATTATATGCATGTGTGTTTATGTTAATGCCTTTATTAGATAGGAAATTGGCACGTGCTGATGGATGACTTCCATTTCAGAATTATAGTTTTATGTAATTGTGTCAAATAAATCTGGGGAACACGAAAAACGTGAGAAATTCCAAATTAGCAGAAGTAACAAGCGCTCAAAAGCGATAAATGAGAACAAAGGCGTTGGCGTTGGCGTTGACGATAGCATGCATTCATTCATTGTCTGTTCATCTGTTTGCCACATTAATGTACACAGATACTCGTACATACTTATATGTATACGCAACAGATACATTCACTTAAGTCCTTTTATCACCGTTTTTGGGATATTTTTATTGTATTTGACGAGTAGTTGACAAGTTGACTTTGACGCATTCATGCCGCCGTTGCCGTTGCCGCTACTGTTGCTTTTGATGCTGCTACTTCTACTGCTGATGTAAGGCTGATCTCGTCCAGCTTCTTGAAATGATTTATGCAGTGATAGCTTTGCATGCATTTACGTTATGGATATTGCTTTGGCATACATGTTTAGAAATGTTTTGATTGACAGCTCTGAGTGGTTGACAGTTGTTTGACAACTCAACCCAACCCAACCCAACTTAAAGATACACTAACGTTAATGACGACGACGACGACTCGACTCTGCCGTCCGAACCCGACGCATTTATTTCAACGATGAAACGATTTCCTCGTAACGGTTGACAAATTTTCAACATGTCTTTTCATTTTTCTTATTGTTTTATGTTTTCATTCCGGATACCTTCTTCTCTATAAGTTAAACAACTGAATTTGTAACTTTGCATAGATAATAAGAGATACATATGTACGCATGTATTTACTATTAATAGAGAGACATAATTTCAAGTGACAGACAATTTGTGTATTCTATTATGGAAAACTACTGAAAACTCGCATCTATGGGATAAACTAATGTACAATATTTTTGTCCATATATCAGGGGTATGTTTTATAGACGAAAATTACATAAAAATTAAAAACAATTTTCCCAAATTTAAGAATATACAATATGAGAAGTTACACTGCTTTTACCGTAAGAAATGTTTTTATGATAAAATTCTTCAAAATTTTCTATTCCAGATGAATAATGTTTACATTATTTTGAGTTTTAAGTTAAAAAAAAAAAAAAAATATAATTGTCCCATATATTGATTCACGATCTGACAACAAGCAACAGTGAGTTATCGGTTAATTTCTTAGATATATTGATGTAAAGCTAATGCTATACCTTGTTGTTCATTTGTATTGCTTAAAAAATGAGCAAATTCTACTTATCCATTTTTCCATACAAACCACCCATTTGAATTCAGGTTCTTATTAATAAAACTTTTTTGTTTTTTTTTCCTATCGAACTGAAACTTGGACACTATCAGTTTCCAAGACAGGCGCAGGACATTTGTCGGAACCAGCTGAATCGGACCATTAGGGGGTACGTCCCATAGAAATGAAACAAATTTATAATATTTTGACGTCTATTTTAAACCCTCTTCCAGCAATTGAGAAACTATGACTACATCAAAGTATTCTCACATCTATAGCTTAAGAATTGAAAAACTATTTAATTTTAGGGACTGCTAACATTAAGACATGGCCACAAAAATCAAATGTAAGACAATAGACAATATTAAAGGTATAGAAATTGTATATGTGAAAGCTCAGCTGAACTATTGCTACATAATAACATATATACATACTTTGTTTAACCTCTTGTGACAGGGATTTCTATTTCTTGTATGTAAGGGTACTACAAATTTATTACTTCAGTAGTTGTAATACAAACATATGTCATTTTTGGACAAACATAAAAACACCTAGAAAACGACAAAATTTTTCAAACACTACTGAGTCGTCATCATCTCTAGTACTTACAACTAACAGCCTAACATTGTCTCATTGGGAGCACGCGAAGGATTGGTAAGCCAATAGCTACAACAACAACATTAAACAAAACAAAAAAAAAAAAAAACGAAAAAAATAAATAAATAACACGTACTACAAATACAAAAAACAACTTGTAACACGTAAAACTTGTAAAACAACACGAAAATAAGTAAAAACACAAATTAACGTTCGGCAAACTTGGAAAACTCGAGCAAAGTGCGAAGATGATGTTTGCTACTTCTACTTACAATACTTTGTACGAGTTCTTTTTCACTTGTTATTACTGTAGTTGTTGTTGTAGTTGTAGTTGTAGTTGATGGTGTTGTTGTCAATGATGTCGCCGTTGTTTTAGTTGTTGGTGTTGTTAAAGTTATGTAAAAGTTGTTGTATGTGCTTTAATAATAATAAAAACAACATTTTAACAAGTTTGCTGGGAGATGCAAGTGAACAACACTAAGCACCAACAACACTAGGAACAACAGCAATAAGAAAAACATCTCCGACAACAAAGTGCAAACAAATGAAGTAGGCCAAAACCGAGTTGCATGTTCGACACCCGTCGTCTGTCGAACCAACATAACCATCAACATTACTAGTTGACACTTGTACGATAGAAGACCGGAACAAGTAAGTGAAGGTTTGTCCGATATTCTAATACCCAGAAGGATTTGAGTTCTAAAAGAGGTGAAAGATTTCTGGCAATATTGATAATGTAGCTGAGTATTCCTACAGGGTTTTCGCGTGATTACTGTCGATCCAAGTGGCAACTTCTAATTGCAGATTCTGCAGATAACAGAATGTGGACCACATATATACTAGAACTTTAAAAACTATAAGAAAATGCATCATGAGTGGGATTGAAACTGCTCATATGTATCCTTCCACTATGTAGGTCTCACAGGGAGCATTTAGATCAAATTTTATTCACCTGAAATCTTAACAGAAACCTATTACTAATTTTTGTGGTTTCTTAATGGTATAACAATTCGAATGCCTTTCAACAAAATGTATAGGGTACACAATATCTATTCCAAATGGAAGTAGACAGTTGGTTTACAAATGCCCTTGTTAATAAGTGTGGAGAACAGTTTTTATCGCCATCTCATAAAATTAATGGATTTATTCAATGCGAAATAAACAATGTTTCTCTTCCGAGTGTGGGTTGTGGACCAATGATGACTGAGTCTATAACATGTTACGAATTGCATGGCTTTGCATACACGTTTAAGTGAAAGTTTTACAGTAGTAAAAACATTGATGAAGAAAATTGAAAAAAATAAATTAAAATTATTGCCAGTGTAATGCGAAAAATGGACTATGTACAATAAACCTTTAAGTATAATGATGACAGGAACTTTATATGGAATATTTCGCAAATAAATTTAAAGAATTCCACCAATTAATCATACAAACAATACAGAAAGAAAGACCTGTAAATAAGCTTCAAAGAAAAACACTGCATTTGCATGCATTTGAAATGGTACAAAACGAGTTTAAATCGCAGGGCAATGGGTGTCACGCTGTCGATGAGAACTGCAAAGTTTTCTCATTACCAATTGAAGTAAGATGGTAGAGTATAAAACAAAAACAATGTAGGTAAATGCATTAAAATTCGTATCAGCAATGGGGACAAAAAGCTAAAGACTCTTTAATAACTCAACTAACTTATGAGACGGAAATCTCCCACATATTTTGTTTGCTTTTCAGTTTAGACGACCGTTTTTCGTTTAGAGACGCCATCGATGCGAGAACTGTAGACTAATGACCTGCATGAGATTGATGGTGTCTGAAGCTAATTTCTTTACAGACCCGCAGAAGTAACTGTAATTTTTACTTTTAGTAAAAAAGCATTTCCGTATACAATAAATGGTTTGCATTTAGTTTTTAAATTAAAATGAAGCAAAGGTTCAATCAAATACAACTCACCTGCTCCGGCTTCTTTTTAGCTGAAGGCGATATAATACGAGCTTCTTCTTCAGATGCCATACGATTGAATTTACGTGTTGCTTCTTTAACACTTACTGGATTATCAGAAATATCAACCTCAGCTAAAGAAGTTTCAGCGCCAATGGAGATGTCAGAGGATGGAATAGATTGCTTCGAAGAAACTGATATGGTTTTTTTGTTGTTAATTTCATCAATGGAATTAGAACGAGTTATATTCTTAACTTGGTTGTCAACCAAAGTATTTTCATCAGCGTCAGACTTCTTTGATTCAAGAAGTTGATTGCACCTTAATACTTCTGAAATTTCATTAACACAATCACGATAACTGCCCACTTGATCCTTGTCGACAGATACGCCTGTTGTGACAGGCATGTCTTCACGGCTTGTTGATACCGAGGGTTCTATGGCTTTTGGCGTGATGTTTGGCGACACTTCAGGCGGTGGTTTGTATGGCGGTGGCTGTCTAAATGGGGAATTTAGACTTGCCTCCGATATAATGGATTCACCTCCTGGGCTAGAAGGCACCAAATTACTAGAGGCAGCCGCTAAAGCTCTCTCTACAATTTCACTTGAAGGGCATTCATTAATATATTTCTTTCTAAGTGACAGAAATTTCTGGTTGTTCTCATTTTTAACCGTTGCTAAAATATTAACAAACGTTTTGAAATTCTTTCTAGCTTCTTCTGCAATGAGTGCAAATTACATACATATAACATTTTAGAAGTGCAACAGGTGAAATTAAATTGTGAATTGTTGTGACTCACTTTGGGTTTGCGGATTCGTCAAGAAACGCTTAAAATGCTTAACGAGTGATTGATTTGTGACTTTACACCCATTTTCTAGCATGAATTTTCGAATTTCTACAACACTTAATTCTTGAGGCTGATCCATTTTGCGATATTAACGCAATATTACACAATTTAATCACGAAATTGTTATATTTAATTAAATGAACAACGCCAACAAGAAATATGACACACAAAAACCACAAAATCTTGAACAAAACAATAGGCAAACAGCTGATTGCCTTCACATGATTGTCACGTTTCGTAAGGTTACAAATAATTTAGTAATGGTTTTTGCTTATTTTTGCATTAAAATATAATTTAAGAGAGTATTTTGATACATTTTATTAGAAACATATTTAAGTGCTTAATTACTAATAATATATGTGCAAAGGAAGTAAATTTATGAAATGTTATTTGAATTTATTAGGTTAATATATGATGGCAGCTCTATGCTGTTGCAGATGAATTCTATGACAAAAAGCTGGCTGATACGAAACGAATTACATCAATTTTGCAATGAAAATAAAATACAATTTGGACTTTTTCTATCATCAACTTAATCATACTAATACAAAATTAAAAATGTTGTGATTAAAATATATTTATATGTATCATCGGCAACATTTGTGAATAGAATAACGTAAATATAAGTAGATAGAGATGCTTATAAAATTCCATAAAATCCAAGTCTTTTAATTAAAATTTAGTATAAACAGATTATAATTTCATTTTAGACTTTCGGAAATGAGAGAAGGTAAAATATACAATAGACAACAGTATGTATATACTACATATGGATGTACTTTGAGACATGTGCGCTTCTTCCATAAACATGAATTGTGGTAGAGAGCAATTGCAAAGATGAGTTTGCATCTTGCAAATGAACAATTTCTCATTATTTTGCCAGTTACAAAGATATGTCAATGTATCTGTCAGGCGTGGAGTGTGCGCCGACCGACTACATTTGAAATATTATTTTGCAAGAACGAAGAAAGAGGAAAAAAGAAACAAATCAAATTCGCAAATACTTAATATAAGCGAAGGAACAATAACTAAACTAAGCAACAAACTGTTTCGCTTGACAAACATTTACAAATTGCGCACGTTTTAATCGTATCACAACCGAGCATGAAAGAGATTCTTATGAGCACATGGAGCTGGATGGGTTGACATACAAACATTCATACATATAGAAACGTATAGATATGTATGGAAAGTAAGTATGTAAGTATGTGACTTAAAGTTGTATCTATGATCTCTGGAGAATAGGGAGGAAAGTGTCTGGCAGCACAGCCGTGGCAAGGCTATAAAGATTGTCAGGCGAGGTGTTCGGGCATTCGGTTGCGGAAACGTGTTAATTTCATTTTCGATTTGCCAAATGTGATTGTGTTGGAAATTGTCGAAATGTCGCCATTTATCATCTCCATGTTTTCTGCTGCAGGCTCCTTGCAAGCAAGGATGTCTGCCATGCCTAGAGATGTTGATGTTGATGGTGATGCTGATGCTGATGCAAATGTGACTATGAATGCTAGAAAGAGGTTTTCACAAACGAGGAGCTAGTCGACGAGTGTGTGTGTGTCGCTAGGCCTCCACTGCCTTGTCTAAGGGACTTGCGCGCGACGACATACTAGCATCTGTATGCATTGAGTGTGATTGTATCTTGCAGTTGCATTTCGAGATGCAAATGTCAAGATGTGTTTCTGTCAACGCAGCCAGTCGAATATGCAAATGAATTATTGAATTTTGCAATTACACACTCGAGTATTTTACTATGTAGGTATGTGAAACCAAAAACAGCATTAGGGCAGCCATCGTGTAAGCCTGACGTGTCCTTAGAAGGTGGTATGTTCACATAAAGCCATTATAAAATTACGATTGAAGAATATACAAAAGTTAATTATAATTTACAATAAAGGCTTTTGGAATGGTGACTTCACTTCATGAAGATTTGTAATTGTGAAATCCTACCGGAGTTTAAGATTTCATCAAATTTCCCATTTTAATCATTTTAAACTAAACATGATTTTGGGCTGACAAATGAATGATTACTTTAACTTAACGGAAGTAAGCCAACTATACTGGGTGATAAGTGCTTATCAGATTTGTGCTAATGTTTGTAACATAATCAGCATGGCAAGAAATCTTGTGTTAAGTCGCTCAATTTTTTAGTTCTTGAGCTGAGCTGTTTTTTTTTTTCTTCTGAAACGGTTTGTCGTGAACAGAGAACACAACAGAATATAACTTTCATGTAAAATGATATTATAAGTTGTGGATTTTCACAAGATAAGTTAACTTTTTTAATTTTTTTTGGAAATAAAAAAAAAAAATCTTTTAAAATAATTAAAATTAACTGGTTGATAAGTTTCAGTGATACCGTTGTTAAATCTTTTAACTTATACTTTCCCCTCTATAATCCTTAGAATCTTGAGTCAGAGAGCCCTTAAACATTACATACATATGTACATATATTGGAAAAATCACCATCACGAATTGAATTCATATGACTTTTTCCTTTCTCCAGTGTTCATACAACTACTCCTATGAAATTTTATGCATGGTATTGCTACATACTTACATCATCTGTATATTTTCATTTAAAAACCAACCACTGGATGTCTTAGCCACTGTTTGAACCAAATATCTTTGTAGTGAAATGAGAGTAAATCTCACAATGACATTAGAAATCAGGGTTTTTTTCCCAGAATCTTCTATTTTATTTAAATGAAAAACTGATAATAGAAAACAAAATTTTGTGAAGTGTATGCAAGCTTTAGTGAGACCAAAGATAGCGTTTTTTCTTGTTTTTTCTTCAACTAATTATGAGGTTTGTTTTGTGACATAAGTATTGTATAAAGGCCCTTTAAGATACTTATCAAGCCCTTTAGGTACTTGTTCCCAGAGACATGTTCCAACGACACACTTAGTAATAAGAAAAAAAAAAAGCGGATAAAAAATATTTCGTTATTTCATTATGCTTATTTTTCGACATTAATAAAGATTTTAATTGCACATGTTCTTTGAATTGAAGACGGGTTTCTCCGTTCTAATGTATCATGACAAAATGTCAACTCAGCCACATCCGCCAGCAACTAGCAATGAGCAAATCTGCAGAAATTCTTGTCTGCGTGCCGTGCCGTGCTGAGTCGAGTGCCATGAATGGATCGCAATGCAAAGCGCTACCAAATTAATTTACATGTTCGCCTGATTTGCGCCAAATAAATTTAGTGTTGACTCATTAATTTGGAGGGTGTTGCAACGTCTTGTGTGGCACTCTCAAGCATTCTAAATGAAGATCATCACAACACAAACTTGTTGGCTGAAGGGTGCACGTAAGGTGGTGTCAAGAAGAGAACATCTCCGCTGGCGGTATTTTCATTATACTGTAGTCATTTAGAATTTTTCTCTAAATCTCGAAATAAGTAGCTAAGAAATTAATATTGTAATTAATGAAATCATATTTATTTTTTTAGTTTTCCAAAAGATTTACTAGCTAATTGTAATAAGGACATGACAAGGAGTTCATGATTGATTCTGCTTCTTTGGAATACAAGAAATATACAATACAAACTGAAAAATATCTAAAAGAACACGTATTTTTAGCGGGTTTTAATCGCAGACTTGACACCAATTGCGCGGGATGCAATCAGGCGCCTGATAAGCAAAACAAATCAAATTAAGTAAAAATCGCACGAGAATAATTTTAAAACAATTTTGTCTGTCGTCAGCAATTGAGTGAGTGAGCTCACATGCGAGATGGAAGGCAAAAAATCGAAAAAAAAAAAAGCTACCATGATTGTGAAGGAAAATCATGAATGGATCTCATGGTCGGACCAGCAAACAAACAGACACACAGACACACAGACTGAAACAGACCCAAAGACAGACTTATAGACAGGCAGATCGATCCTTTTGGCTGGCTTTAGTTTCAAGTCAATATCAGGGCAGAGATGCGAGCGAACGAATGAATTGCATGAATGCAGTTTGTCGTGGTGAGAAATGGCAATCGTCTAAATAGCGCCTGCGCCTTCGGTGGCGAACAGACAGCGACATTTCTGCTGAATGCATTTAAGCTACAATGGATGGATCCATCTCTACTACTTCAGCAATGTAATGCAGACTGTCTGTGGCAGTCAAAGCTCTTGTTGTGATGATGTTGGATGTTGATTTTGTTGCTTTACTGCGCCATTTGGATTTGTTGCTATTTTGCTGTTGTTGCTGTTGTTGCTGTTGTTGATGGTGGTTGCACATAATTGGCAATTGGCATTGGGATTATTCACTTTTATGACGCTGGGACTATTGCTTCCTTTAGATTCGCCCTCGAGTTACGGCCGATCTCCGATCTCCGCTGGCGTTGGAGTGAACGCAATTGCTGCCGCACCTTCTCCTCAACACCGCTTGAATCAACCAACACATTTAGAATCATCGTATCGATGTCGTGCCTGTACTGACTTCTCGGCAAAGTTACTTAATTCCAATTTTTTTGTTCACAAAGTTTTTGTTTTTTGCTGTTTTCGATGGCAGACGTTGTTGTTGATGTGGCGCCTGATTCGTGAAAAACAACTCAAGCTGCAGTCGCGTTCATTGCGGCATCCATTCACTGTCTCGAATAGTGTATGAAAGAAAGAAAGAAGCCTTACTTAGACGAGTATCAATCCTGGCCAAGTGACCAATTCCGAGTGATTGTGTTAAGATTTATCGTAGACTCTGCCGTGCAGACGACTTTCTGCATGTTTTGCACTTCGTTGTTAAGTATTTCATTTTATTTTTATTTTATTTTAAATGTTTTTTATTTCTATAAGTATTTGTTGGTCTTCTCTTCGTCATCAGCATCATCAACATCATCATCATCATGTAACGTTCTTCAAGACAAGTTTGTAGTATTTTTACAATTTTCATTTTCAGTTGTAAACACACACACACACACCTCATATCTCATATGTACATGGCTTGGATCCATTCGATAACAAGGGCTTTTCAGTATTTGTTTGTGCGTGGAAACAAATTCATCTGGAGTTTCTGGCACAGCCAGCAACATTAGTTGAAATTTATTTCTAAGCGACTTGCAGGTGTTTCGCTTTCCACAAACCACTTATGCGCTTGCTAATCCTGCCCTGCATGAACATTGTAACGCCGCCACCGTGCTTACGATGGCTCATTATCAGGACATTAGCAAGTGAGCATCGTGTGCATTATAAATGAGTGAACCAACGCATTAAACATAAACGTTATGTTTGTTGTTCAGTTTGTGAGATCTATCCGATTATTGCAATTTAAAGCGTTCACCCTCACAATGTCCTCGTCCTCAGCTGCTATTGATTTCCGCACCCTCGTCTTTGTCTCTATCATTGTGTGTTAATGCGTCACAAGTCATTGTCAAAGTGTTTCATGTGTGCATGGCGGAACGGGAATCCATCACATGTTGAGTTGACTGAGAGAATGCGGTCAAACACTTTAACTCTCAACGGGATTCCGGCTCGTTTTGCTTAGCTTAACGTAGCTCCCAAGTGGGATTATGTCATTTCCGTTTGACATTTGCATTTTGATTGACAAACTCATTTGGCTTTATGCGTTTGCCTGCGCCTGCGAGTACTCGTACTATGTATTTGAGTTTGTATTGTTTTGCTTGGATTCTTTGATTTTTGTTTTCTTTTTTTTGGTTTTGTGTACATTTGTACCATCGCATTTGATGAAGATTTAAGGGATTTTAACAATTACTTCCAGTTGTTCAAGTATTATTTGAATATTTTCCTGAAATCTGTTAACATTGTAAATAAATTAGTGCTCATCAAATGTCAGACTACCCTTTCTTTACATTTATTTATACAATACATATGAAGTATTTGTTTATAGAATCCCGTGGGCATTTTTATATAAATATAATAAAATTAATAAGTGATTTAAAAATAATCACTAAGACATAAATATTAATACAATTAACTGTACCCGATTTAAGGATTCTTTTTTCGCATGTGTGTGGCTTTATTCCATTTGAGGTAGTTTTTTTGCCTATTGAAATCCTAATAAAATTCTATTACCATTTATATACTTTTCTGAATATACTTATGCATTGCTTCTAGTTCTAATGTTTGTAGAAAAAAGATTCTAGGGAAGTCGACCATGTCAAACTGTTTCTAAGTATTATCAAACATTTTAAGTTCAATTTCTTCAATTTCCAATAAATACAATAGACAATTTCTTTCAACTACCATCATCTGACCTCTGGAAGAGAAGGAATCTCCAAATTACATTGTAGTTGCTCGTTTATATTGTACAATAGTACAATATTCCCTTGCAATATTGTTAAAACTGTTTCATAAGTTAAATGCAACATCTGCAAATCTGTCTAAAATTCAGTGTGATTTCTTTTCACAGATGGCAGAATATGACGGTAATATCAACTTCCTTCAAAATAAGTTTGAAGTGAATATAAATTTTGGTAATAATGCAGTCTTGAATTATTGTTATGAGTCATGACTATCATAGTTAAAAGTTTTAAATTCATCTGCTGTTCAAATACTGTAATTAATTAACCCAATTGATTTTAATTATAAAAAATCCCAAATCCGCTAACCAAAACCTACACCCAAATCATTCGCCAAGACATAACAAATACAATAAAATTTCTTCCTTTCTGTAAACTGATTTTAAAACAATCCCTGGAAATTTTCATAAACCTTAAAACAATATTTTATATACTAGTAGTGGTTTAATGATCCTAATAAATAATATTATATATTATATTGTCTTATATCTTTTGTAATAATTCTATGTAGAATATAAACACCTTGACGAATTCTCCATTTTTTTTTTTTAAATTACACTTTGTGGAAATGTTTAAGAACAGTAGTTTTAAAATTAGTTTAACCAGTCATACACTTATTATTATGAGTTACTAGGTGGCTTCCCATATGCATTCATAGGTGTACTCGTATATCCTATGTATGTGAGTATGATGTATTTGAAAATTATTGTGTGCAATTCGCTGTCAATGATTCATTGATATTGCTCGATATTTGAAATATATGTATAAAGGACATTAATAATGAAGAAGTCATGCATGCGTACGACGACCCGTAAATTGTGAAAACCGAATCTGGGCTGTCAAATTCGAGTGGACGGACGGACCGTGACAATTGCTATTACGAAACATTAAAAATGTATTTATATAAAAATAGATTACGATATACCCGCAATTTTATGTCACTCTCCTTCTCCCCGCTCACTTTCTCTCTGTCACTCTTTCGATTCCATACCACCATTACCCCTCAGCAAATGCATATCGAACCACTTCTTCTTTTCTGATATTTTTTGTTTTGACATTTTTGTTGCATGAGTTTTGCAACAAAACAATAAAAATATTTTATTTCGTTTTTAGTTCCTTTTCGTTCCTTTCCTTTCCATTCCTGTTCTGTTCAGTTCTGTTCATTTGAGTTCAGTTCAGATTTTGAATCATCCATTTGGCGGCAATTTTGAAATTGATATATGCATAAACCGCAGTGACAGATGTTGCAATTAAATCGGCATAAAATTTATACGCACAATGGAAAGGAAAGATCAGGAAGAGTAACCATTCAACTCAACACAAAGCTGGCAGCGAAATGGTGGCATAGGAAGAAGGGTGAACTTCTCAAAGTTTTTGCAATATTGCATTAGATTACGCTGTAAAAAGTGTGCACACTCAAGGAAGGAAAGAAGGACCCTTTATTGAAGGATATATGTACTTGTATATGTTTATGGATGTGTGTGATTCTGATTGTGTTGGCTTGGGCTGGGCACGGCTGTCACTTAAACAATTGACAGCTAAATTGTCAAAATAGATTTTAAGCGACTGAGCGAGTCATTTCATTCATATGGCAGCGAATTCATCCAGAGAAGTGTTACTAACTATTCTGAATTGGGTATGATGAAGTCAGCGTTTTTGGCGCGAGCGATGACAAGTGCTGCGGCGCTTCGAGTGTCGGTCATAGCAGCAGACGAAGGACATTACGGAGGGCAGATTGCACCGCAGGTGGTCAAATACGAGGCTAGGACTGCAAATGGAAACGCCCCATGTGGTTGGCAACTCCAGGCGCTCCAGAATCGATATCGAAGCACAGCGGCTCACACTGATTGATTACGTTGGGCGTTTATCCGACTGAGCGCTGTCTCACCTTCTTTTTTAGTCATTGTATTTTTTGTAGGTTTTTGTTGCAAATGTTGGTTGAGTGGTGATGTTGATTTAATGTCGTTGTTGTTACCATCTTCTGCGAGTACGACTAAACCCAGCGATGTTAAAAAGCTGTTTGTCGTCGTTGTCGGTCGGTTGGTCGGACGGTCGCAAAAATAAAAACTTGCTGTGCAAAAATGCTTACAAATAAAGCAAATGTCGTCGCCGTCTTACTATACTTTACTCAGAGGGGAGCTCCGATTTCTTGCTTAGCTATTCATTTCATATAAACTACAATATACATATATAAATAAACGGACACTCACACACAGATACACTTAAGGTACTGTATACGTGTGTGCATGTGTATGTATGCAAGTGCCAAACTCTTTGGTCATTTGTTTTGTGCAAGCGTTTTTTGCTGTTAACATTGATTCTTTTAACGTTAAGAAGGAAGGGACTTTTAGAACAACCACAATAACAACACACATTTAATTTATGTGACTTTTGTCGAAGAGAATACACGCCCAGACCTTATGGTGCAATTCCGTCATGTATCTCGCACTTTCTCACTTTTATAGGTTAATTCGTTTTTATTACATTATCGTAAAAAAAAAAAGAAAAGAAAACAAAACAAAGACAGTAACAAGAAATGAGCTCTCTCTCTATCTCTCAGTCATATACTAAATACACAAATATACATACATCTATACTATTATACATAGATACATTTTTGTCATCAAAGTAAAGACACTGAGGAACTACTTTTGGAATTTATTGTCACTTTTCTGTCACCGCGTAAAGCTCATACATTTTCCACGTGATGCCTCCAAGTCATAAAAGAATCTCGTAAAATTTCTACTGTGAAATTTTGAAGGAACTTTTAGCGGTTTTTACTATTTCCAAAGAAAAAAAAAAAAAAAAAAAATAAAAGTAAAAATGGGTGGGTGCAGGAAATCAAAGTTTTCTTTTATATCATAAAATCTATAAGATTTTCCATACTTTTGTATATGATGACATAAGAAGTTGCTTTGGGAACGGCACATGAATGGCCATTGAACCTGTTGAGTACTTCCACTATTTTGTATTAATTTATTATTTCTCATTGGATACAAGCTAAATTTTGTTGCGTTGAAAGATTGTCTCAAAATTAGTGTATGAATGGAACATTTCCGTATCCTACGTATAAAGGAAACCTTAACAAAAAAAAAAAAAAAATATTGAAGGCTATTTTAAAACTTTTGAATTCCAATTATGGCAACCAAAGAAATCCGATTATTTATTATTATAGTAAAAACTTGGATACTAACAATTTTTTTTATTATATTAACTAAAAAAAGCTTTGCAGTTAAAATTTATTTATTTATTTATTGTAAATTGAAAAACTTAATTCTAGTTACAATATTAGCTATATATGTATTATGTTGTCTGATTTATATTTAACTAGCAACCGCCCTGCTTTGCACGGGTGCAATTTAAAAAATATCGCTCTGGTGTTGATAGCAAGAAATTTTATTGATTCAGTTTTTCACAATACTTTGTTTGCAATATTTATTGTATACAATGTTTACAGCTTTCTTGTCATTACTTAATATGAACAGATTTTGTGTTGAAGTAACGAAGTGCGAAAGAACGACATATAACTGCCCATGGAAAAAGCACTCAATGCTCAGGTCTAATCCCACAACGTAGAATGTTTGACCTCGTGAAGTGTTAATTGTTATTGATTAATATTTATAGCATATCCGTCTTCTCCCCGAATTAGCATCAAAGGATACTGTAAGCTGTCATAATATCGGTGCAACTCGGATATTCTGTTCAAGTTGTCGTCACGATTGTGCAATACAATATCTAGTTTATCAAATTGTTGTCCAGCTATCAGAACTGCAACTTCACTTGTAGATGGAGCATTATAACGGCGGATGTGTTCTCTAGCAGGCACTTTATTTGCATGGATTACGATATTAAAGTCGGGTGTTCCTGGCGGTACGCTCTCAATAGCAGTTTTGAAAGACTGTATGTAGCAGATATGGGAATGTAACAAATCTTGTAAAAGAGTCTTACCAAACTTTGATCCGTTGGTTGCGCGACACTGTTGATGTAATTTGTATCGTTGCCAAACAATATAACATTTGTATGGTCAATGCCTACCTTTAAAATTAATGTAGTTGCAAAAATATATGGTGTATAGTGACTGAAAATGAATAAAATATTTTTATTTTTGAATCAACTACAATATTTTTGTACATGCAAACCTTTCTAAGAAAATACTTTAGTTAACAGTGAAAACCGTATCAAAATATGTTGCGTGGTTCAGAAGTAATCAGTATTCAAACATCTTGAAATTTAGACTTTGCTTTATACGTAAAGATTTATTATGTAAAGATTTATTTATTAATAGTATAAAATTTTATATATTATTTGACTAACTTCTGTAAGTGAAGGGATGTGAAGAGAGTTACATATGAATTGGATTTGAGTGCAATTGTTTGTGAGATGGCTAAGATGACTCAGTGAACCTGCATTGCAAAAATTATATGTTGAGGCAAGTGTTTTGTTAAAAAAATATGTTCCTGTATAAATCTTGTATGTCCCAATCTGGTAAACACCACGCTACGTTTTCTGGTTATATTTGGCGGGATGCTGAATGCTTTTCTTGTAGGGTTGACTTACTTAGAAAAGTGGGTATATTCGCTCCATAGGTGATGCTATTTCTGTTCTGTTGTGCTGTTTATCAGGCTGTTGATGTAATTTTTATTCGACGTATGCTAGAAGTTAAATTTATTCTAATGAAAAATTAGAAACAGGATAAACATTAGTTGTTTTGCAGATCAAATATCTAAATACAAAAATATACAAATATTTATTTATATTAACATTTTATAGGTGAAATGTGAAATTACCAATTCAAGAAGTGTTTTATTTACCATATAGAATCTTTACGGGAGCGCGATATGAGATTTTCATCCTATTAACAAGGACAATAATAATTAAAGAGAAAAAAAAAAATACGATTATAAACACAATCACATAAATCTATGAAGGTCTTTTGCTGAAAACTTTTAATTTGGGTAATTGAAATAAATAAATTGTAATGATTGTTTTATAAAAGGGTTTGTCTTGAAAAGTATAGTATATTTTTGTTAAAATAAATAGTTTTTTATTGAAGAAAATATGTACTTATATTCTAGGAAACACCTTCCAAACGGCCATGATAACGTTTTTTTAATGCAAGTCTATTGATAAGCACTACTACAATAGAAACACCAAAGTGAAATGATTGGACATTCATAATATGTGAAGAGGCACGGCAAAGACTACTTGTCTCTTTATATTATTTGAGAAAAATAATATTTAAATCTTATACTTGAATGGGCACAGAAATATGAATTGCACACTCTGAAATTTCATTTCATTCACTTTCTAGGAAAATGTTCCGTTCTACAATAGTAAGAATTCTTTTCAGATATTTTGAAAAATATAACTTACATAATGAAGAAGTTTTCGACATATTAAATGAATAAAAAATGAATTTTATTAATACTTATTTCTATTAATTATTTTATATTTTGTAATTGTGTGCAGTTGAATTCAAAGTAGTGTATGTATTCGTCCGAATGACGAGCATAGAGTCAAAACTTTGAATGTTTATACACGCAATTTTTTGTCAAATAAAGAATATTACAATATTATTTTTAATATTATTAATATTTAAATCTTTGAAATTTTTAACAGAAGATTGAAAAATTGTTTTGTTAAATTTTGAATTTGCAGGTAATTGATTATTGTAAAAAGAAAATTTCTATGGTGGCATGACCTCAAATCAGCCGGCCTCTGCCTATATTAAAAAGAATTTCCTTTAATAGATAAATATTTTCTTAGAAAGGCAATTAAACATGATGAAAAACAGATATCAAATCTAATGAATAGGATGTTCTTGAAAGACAACATTAATTATAATTACATATGAATTTATGTTTAATATTCTATATAAATTTATTACTGATGATATAACTCAATTTTCTGAAACAAACGTTAAATCATACTAGTATTTTCAAGTATTTTTTTGTTAAACGTATAGAGGAAAATAAGAAGGCACTAATATGTTAAAATGGAAATGGGTATAAAATATATAAATAATATCCATCCATATCTTTAATGAAGAATTTGAATTTGGAGTTTGTCACTTAAATCTTTTGATGCAACTAAAAACAAAAACTCCCTTATTATCCAAGGATCTTAGTTTGTATGGTAATTGCAATAAATGGTGATTATTATTACTATTAACTAAATAAAATCTGAATTGAAAATGTTGCCACGAAAAATAAACAAACCGAATTACCAAGAAATATAATTGTAAATTTTACCATATATCAAAAAGCAGAAGTTTATACACAAGGATCGTGTATATAATGTACAACAAAGTCGCCTTGTGGTTGGCCAAGAGCAAAATACACAATATACTTACCTATTTGTATGTATTAAATGCGAAAGGAAGGATTAACATTAAAATAGAAAAGTGTAAAAAACAAATGAAAATATTGAACTTGGGAAGGCATTCCAAATTGTGCAAAAGCAAAGCAAGTGGGCGTGACAATGCGCTATATTCGTTTCCCCTACGCGAAGAATACAAAGCTATGTATATAACAGACATAACAGATTCGTTAATGGTCGTTTTCAATTTTTTCCATTTGTTGTTTTTGTTTTGTTCACACTGAGTAACTCAATCGAGTGAAAATAAATGAAAAATCGCACCTGTCGAAGAAACCAAGCATTGCGACGAAGGTTAAAAAGAAGCAAAAGACAAAGCTAACAATGGCGGCATGTGATTGGTCGCAGATCGTACTACTTCCAGTGGCACTCTTCTCTTCTCTCTTCCCATAAGAGACTTCATCGTTCGGGTTTGCACAGGGAAACTTGTTGCAACGACGAAGAAGTAAGCAGAATTGGAAGAGGGAGAAATGAGGGTAGTTGTCAGATATCATCAACAATTTGAGAGTAGAGGCGTGGTTTTTTAGAGACTTTCCAACGAGCGAACCCGTCTAAACAAGTCGGTCGCGAGAGCTTGGAACCCGGTTGGAAATCGAAACGAAACAACATGTTATACGTTTGTCTCATTTTATCGCTTTTCGAACTGAATGCAACGGAATTTATAGATGCCAAGAGCCCCATCTGCGGATCCCCCTTTTGGCTGTCTATCATTGTAACGGCCTCGTGTCAAGCTGTCCCAGGCGCAACTGGCCGTTGCGATGACGTGCAACCAGTTCGTGTTCGAACGTGAAGTGGTGCACACTGAGAACGCGCAGAATCTCGATTCAAATTTGGTCTGGTTTGTTGTGCTGGTCGTTGTTATCGTCGTAATCGTGGTCGTCGTTGTCGTTGTCGTAGTCGTCGTCCCATCCAAAGTTTCGCCGCTGCCTTGTGAGGCAGTTGTTATGTCGTCGGTGTTTCACTCTCGCTCGTGGCCGTCATCGTCTTCTTCTTTGGCCAACGGCACCAACGGCAGCAGCACTCAATAATATTCCACGTCAGTCGTTAATTTCGTAGTCGCGCAGGAATTTAGCTTTTAATCGCGTGCGTACGCTCTTCGTTTTCCAATTGTGAACTTTCTAACGGTATTACGGACGCTCTGTTCTATCTAACCTGGTTCGGTTGGGTTACAGTGAAAACATACTTTTGCGTCAATTCACTCAAGTATTCATTATTCCTCAGTTAACATACAATACTAACATATTGCGTTACTCACACATTCGGATAAATTTGGTGCAATTGATTCATTGTTTATTGTTGCTTGTTTTTTATTGTAAGAAAAATCCTCTAAAGTGAATTATCGGATTTCCGATCAAATGTCCAAGACTTGTACTACTATATATACCATATACTTTGTATCTGTGTCAATTTGATCGATTCACATATAAGGAGTGTGTCAGTGAGCGAATCATAGAGTAAGTGATTGCAATCCCCAAACCCTCGCTGCTCCATAGATTGCACGTGGATCTGTGGTTCATTCGTACTTGAATGCATTTTGGATGCGAAAACATCTCGTTCTTTGGTGGCGTAACAAAAACCAGTTGTGACATTTTCCAAATATTTGTGCAATAATAATTTTTATAACTTAATATCGAAAACCCAGTGGGTCGTGCCTGCATACCAATTATGGCTGCCTATGCCCAATTTGGATATGGCGGTTTTCCGTCGGCATCTCAGGTGAGTTGATGAATATGTCAATATGGCAAATCTTTATTAAAGGAAACTTAAAATAAAATCAGTTTTTGTTTATTTATTTGTTGATCATCTCGATTGTCATCAGATATCAGACAGAAGTTTATTTTTTTTTTATTATTTATTATAAAGTAATCAGTTCTTTAAGAACTATAAGAAAATTTGTCAGCTAATTACTGTATTTAGATAACTTTTATTTGGATGAAGGGTACCTGATAGTAGGTTTTATCTCTTTAGTTGCTGGATATGTCCCAGGCCTATGGCAAGAACAGCCAGGGGAGCATTAAGTCTTACTCATGGCTGAATATATTTAAACGACTAATACTCAGCCACAGATACACATTCAAGCAGAACTACAAAAGTATATACAATATATAAGTATTTTATTCTATTATTAAGTTGAAGCAAAAAATTTGATAAGTAATATTTCTTTTCTATATATTTGATCTCTTGATCTCAGAATTCCAGTTCTTCAATTTTGAAACCGGTGTAATTTTAAAACACTTCAATTAGAATGTAATAAATCAATTAAAAAATAAAAATATAACAATTCGAGATTCTATTCGTAATATTTTTTATTTATTTATTTATAAAAAAGTAGGATACTTAGTCTTAAAACCATGACTTTTAGCTCCTATTCATATAAGATATTTAGGATGGCTATTTAGAACAAGTTCTCAGTATTGTTCTAACAAACACAAATTCCAATATTTTTCGGCTATTAAAGAAAACTACAAATTATATAATAAAATAAGTATTTTTTTTTTTTTAAATATAAAACTAACCATGTATGCAATATAAAATTACAAGAAACATAAATTTCTTTGACTGAAACTTTGACCATTATTTTAATTTTAACAGGAACCTTTCACTAGCACCTAGAAAGACCTTGAAGGTCTCGTATAATTTTTATTATATAATGTCATTATGTTATTTATTTGGTAAATAATCTCAAGTATTTTAACTAGTTTCCATGCACCCCAGATTGTGATGAGCTTATGATGTTGTCAATAAGTAAATAAATAAAATAAATAATGATAAGAATATCACGGTATAACTTAATACAATTATAAAATTAAAATTTTACAATTTAAATATCATAAAACGCAGTCCATAAAAATAAAATTAGGTCATAAACAGAAAGTTTTTCCTTTATAAGTATATTACACTTTAGACATGTATTTTTCAACTAATAGGACTAGACATCAAACAAATGAAAATATTAACATGTTTAACAGAACTGCGACTAATATTTAATTGTCTGTTTCTATAAAAAAACTGGACGTTATATTTTCAAATTAATATATGCATATATAATTAATAAATTTAATTAGACCACATCTTTTGTTCTAATCAGATCTTTGTTATAACCAAGGTGTTCGTATAAGTGAAAGACATTCATTTTATTAATTAAATTTCTTGTATTAACAGAAAAGTTCTTAATTGTAAAACTTGATACCAAAGATTAAGTGTAAAACTTGGGAAGATTGTTAGTTGACATGAATTTAATTTAATTGCTTAAAATTAATGAGAATATCATTTTAAAGGAAACACAAAAATCCTTTGTTGGAATTAGTTATGATTCAAAATTTTCATAAGACATTTCTTCCTCCCTTTAAAGATCCATTTTTCCTTTTGTACAATATTTTGCACCTGTTTGAATTTTTTCTTTCTTTTAGTCAACAATGACTCACTGAATTTAATTATATTGAAATGTTTAACATCATGTTTAACGAGAGTCAGAATTATTGTCTTAAAACACTTTGTTCCTAAGGATTACCAAAATACAATAACAACAACTTGAACAAATATATTTTTAATGTAAATTTTCAGTTTAAGATAATCATCTCATTTATTTTTAGTATGAACATCTGAAAATATTTACATATATATTAATACATATTAATAACGATTTCATTTCTAATTTTAGTTTACTACATTTAAATAAGATTTTTGCAAATGAGGTAATTTATATTTTGTGAATGTTACATTGAATACTAAAGAATAATAGAAAAAAGATCTTTCAATACTTTGGTTAATTATTTTTAAATTGTGTGCTAAGCTTAAGAAGAAAAAACACACTCAATTTATCAAAGAGTACTGGGACCGCCCATAAAAAAAAAACAGGCAATGACTCCCTTAGTATAGAGAGAAAAAAGTTCGGAGCACAAATTCACAATTCCCAAACTGAAATTGGACAAAAACCAATAAAATTCAATTGTTGCGATCGTAAATCATAAAATTCATAACCGTAAAGTGACAGCTCCAGCCTTTGGATTGCTGGCTGTGGGAATAAGCAAGCGCATGCGCGCACGACTACGTGAGTGGAGTGCTCAATGATATCAACCAGAGATCGTTGATAGCAGCTGATACTTGCCAATCGCCCATTGCCCATCGCCCATCGATGATGATGACGATTGCCCCCAACGAGCTAATGTGGTGTGAGTTACGGGGCGGCAGGAGTAAACCCAGCAAACAAACAAATAAACCAGAAAGATAGACAGACAGACAGACATAGAGACAAACAATTGATCGAGTCGATCGATTTGAAGGCGGATGATTTAGAGTCCAATGGAACTGAGTTTGCAGAAGAATTGCAGAAAAATGCGCATCGGTAGTGACGTGATCTACTCCACATCTAGACTGCTGCATTGCATTGAAACACAATCACATCTTGCTACTGACTGCGACTGCTGTGTGCTGTGTGGCGCTTACTGTGTTCCTTCTTCCTATCGACTTGGTCATCTGCCGTCGGTCGCGTCAGCAGCAAGTATGGTAGATACATTTGATTTTTTTCTGCTTCTGCATTGCATGGAAATGAAGTGCAGCACAGCACAGCACAGCACAGCATAGCACAGAAACATAACAAGCAGTAGCTGTAGTACCAGAAGACAAAGCTACTATAGCCCTGGCGGCTGTAGAACTGGTAAAGATAGTAATGGTATTGACCGAGGTGGAGGTAGGTAATGGTGGAGGCGGCGATGGTGGCGGCGTCAGCAAGTGAACTCACAGAGTAGATACAAGTTGAGATTAGATCGTTTTGCGAATGCGGTTCAAGTGAATTGAAAATGCGGCAGTAGCGCACGCATGCGCTGAGATCTTATCTCATCGTTTCTACTGATCATTGTCCACATGCTCTGCAAATGGGAGCTGTACATGCCATTGCCGAGCTACAATAAGTTGAGTCGGGTTTTGAACCAAATAAGCGGCGCTGCAAGGAAGTTGAAGTTCATTTCTGTTAAGCTTCCTTTCCACGCACATTGTCGTCATCATCTTCATCCTCATCATTGGATTCTACAATGAGCATGGTTAGCAGTTGAGTTCATAAATGTGGTTGTCTTATTGCGAATTGTGTCATGAATTATTAATACGCTTAGTAAGGCGCAGAGGAATCTGCCAGGCGCATAGAGATCCATAAAAGGCCTCGCCTATCAGATCGCTTGTCATATTCCTCATAAATGCGTGAGAGTGCACACATACAATCCCATACCCTCACATGCATACTTGGATATATACGTATATCCAAACATCCAAGACATACATGGGCGTCCTTTAAGTGGACCTCAACGCTTCCATTATGTGAACAACAAATTGTCTGGGAGAGCGCATGTTCAGGATTTTTCAACCAATTAAACATTATTTTTTTGCAACTAATTAAAAAGGAATGAAATAAAAAATTAAACAAAAAAAGAAATTAAAACAGAATGAATGAAGGACAGATAGAAATAAATAAATAATAACAAAATCAAATCAATCATTCGTTAAAATTTGATAAATGATCGCATATTTTTTCATTGTGGCCTTTTGTAGTTGTATTGCTTTAGTCTTTCTTTCACTTCTCGACTCTGCCCCTGTTTTTGTGAATGACTCATTCATAAATTCATCAAAAATTATTATTATTTTTAATTTTAAGCTTTGAATTTTTTCAAAATTTTTTTTAATATGAAATACAAAAATTATTATAAATTACAATTCATACCAGAAGTCAAAGAGTTCATGGCATATTAGTATCATTGTAGGTTTTGGCACTGATATAAAAAGATTTGATTTGGTCCTATTTTATACAGCAAGAACTTTTTTCTAAAGGTCATCAAAAATTGTATAAGATTCCATTCAAGTAAAATACTTTACACTAAAAATTAAATAAAATGAATAATAATAATAATAATAGTATTAACTACAATATTTGTGAGTCAGCAGAAAGGTATACGAATTCCGGTATTACCTAACTAAATTTATCTTGTCATGTTATTCTTTGGTGGGTGTGGAAATTTTTCTTGTATTTACCTTCACAAATGAGCAAACAGGCCTTGAGAAAATTAAAATTTTGACAATTTATTAATATGTACGTTTTGTCTTTAAAGTGTGCAATTGTCACTGTTCTTCTTAAATATATTGAATCTTGATTTGTTCTAAAATAATAATATAATTCTGGATTTATCAAAACTGCATTCACCGTACACTATATTTTGTAGGCTTTAAAGTTCATACTCGCATATTTCTTAACTTTCTAATGATGTTATGCTGTATTTTTTTTATCAAGTACATGGTAATCGTTTTAAGTGGTTAGAAAACATTCGCCTATGCCGAAGTTGTTATCCTCTTTACGCTTTACGCGATTTGACTTATGTTTAGAGTAGAGTCAGAATTCATACTGCAAGTCAACATTGAGACCGAAATATTTGTCTGGGTGCTATATGATCCGGTAATACTAGGTTTACAGTGTTGGTGAATAAGGATCAGACACTTATAGTAAGCAAATTTCAGTTCAATAATACAAATAAAAATCGTCCAAGTACGAGTCTGACTCGTACACGGCGGGTTCCGTTCCAGATTGGGATTTGTATGGGAGGTACTCACCTTAGTGGTGCGATTTGACTGATTCCAACAATTGTACCGTGCCTATATAAGAAACTTATAGTGTCTAAATTTCAGTTCAATAGTTCAAAAAACAAAAAAGTTTTCGAATAAGCCTGAATTTTAATTTTGTATGTGAGGTACCCCACTTAGTGGTCCGATCAAACTGAACATTAGATAGTATAAGTTTCTAATGTATAGCCACCAATCAAGCAAATTTCCAGATCGTATGATTACAGGATCGTATAGCTGCCATACAAACCAAAATGTTTCTTGTATTGGTACCCCTTTAAGTGTTTTAAAATATTTTAGTTTTAGTATTTGTTGTTGATGCCTGGATAGAACTATTATACATATTCTGTGACAATTTCAACTCTCTAGTTACTACGGTTCATGAGATATGACCTGAGGACGGACGGACAGAGATTGAGGTCTCTGCCATAGCTACTCTTTGGGTCCGAAAAAATAAAATTTTTGGTAAGAGCATCAGTTTGAATCCTGGTTTGTATGGATGTTTGGATGCAAGTCAGACTCGCACACGGAGGGTTCCGCGCCAAGTAGGGGTTTGTTTAGGGGATAACCCTCCTAATAGTGCAATTTGGCTGTTTGCAACAAATGTACAGCTCTTATATTAGAAACTTATAGTGGCAGAATCAAATTCCCTTTACGTTACTGGATCGTACAGATCCCATTTCAAATTTTATTTTAGTATTAGCATTTGTTGTTGTAGCCGGAATGGAAGTACATATTCTGTGAAAGTTTGAACTTTCTACCTATTACGGTTCATGAGATAGAGCCCGAGGACGGATGGACCGACAACGTAGCCCTGGTAATATGGTTCCTTTTGGTATCGTTTGGGTCCGGTATCCTAAAAAAAAACTCAATTCAAATAATACACTGTAAAGGAAAGGCCCAGAAAAAGGAAATTTTCAGGCTCGGCTTGACGGGAGCCGGAATTTGGAATAGAAAAGTTTAGGTGACAACGACAACGAAGTCTAATATTTTAACTACATTTTACTTCCAGAATTATCTTCCGAGTTACAATTGTTCTGTTAGTTTCTTTCAATTTGTTTGAAAAAAAAAAAAAAAAAAAAAAAACAAGACCCCTGCCTTAAGCAATCATTACTCTAAATTACACGGTGTACAATTTGATAATTAAAAACGAAACTGAGTCTTCCCTTCTACAAGGCATGTGCTGATCATATGTGTATGCTTGTGAATTAGTTATAAAATCTTTCTGGATTTGTCTCGCAGGCTGGATTTCGGCGACAGGTAAACTATCTATGAAAAACAGTTTGAATTTGATAACTTCTCTTTTACTTTTCCATTTGCTTCATGTATGTAGAATGTATTATGCCACTTTTTTTTTTTTTTTTATCAAAATCAATATCATAATGAGCCATTGCTCTAATTATGAATTCTACACAGCTCCAGACAAAGTTGAAAAACTTTAAGGATTTGTCTAAAGGCTCAATGGGGCGTTGATATGACCTTTGGGTCTGTCTGGTACGCCTTAGTACGAGCATTTTTGTGTTGCCGCTTCAGAGGCTTCACTTTATTCGACATCATTCGATCACTTTAAAACTTCTTTTCTTACTAATTATAGGTTTTTGATAATATTTTGTAGAAAAGTATTTAGTTGCGCGCCTTTTGTTATTTCATTTATGTTTTTGCAACATTATTCAACGAAAAAGTCATCTTTTGTTCATTGCCAAATTGTCCCGAGGTTATTTTCAGAAGCTTTTGTCTTCTGCCTCCACTTGTCTGCTCAACCATCTGCCTCTGAATATCTAGTATCTTTGTATCGATTCAACGATTCATACAACCAGTGAACCAGTTGATTTTGTTGAAATCTGCTGGCACTAAATGTGCTGAAGATGGTCATACTGCGATGAAGTAGTAGATGATATGGTGAATTTTGCATATTAATTGCATTGCGTTTGATTGGGCCTTCCATTCCATTGGCGGATGAAGAGGCCGCGAACTGATGGCTCATGCGCTCGAATTAAACTAAAATGGTCGACATCAACAACTGCATCAAGATGATTATTTCGCCTGTAGCAATGAAATTTGTTGCCGTACTTAAAATCCATTTTCGCGGCGTTCATCGGTAATTGCTGGCGCAGGAATTCATCATCAGTGACCAACGATCGATTTGATTCGAATCGATCGAGTTTGCGATGCAGTATGCTGGGAGGGATTATTGTTGACGCAGCTTCTGTTCGTTCGCATCTGAGTATCTGAGCTGCTGAGCGGCTACCACTCTGTTCGGAAGCTGGATCCAGCAGTGGCTACTGGCACTGATGGTGTGTTAACACCATATTCGCTTACATGTAATCGCAGAATCGTGTAATGGGCCCGCTCTGACGATTTTTCAAATTAAATTTGCAATTATGCCGCTTACTGATGGCTGGCAAACATGCCCGACTGCATTGTAGAGTAACTTCTTCTGGTTATTATATGCAATCTGTTGCATTAATATTTATGAACTTGAGGTTTTTCTCGGAGCACGACTGATGGCTACCACCCCATATCAGTTGCAAGATCAAGACTAATTCCTCAACTTCTGTGCAAGGTTTTCATCTGAGCCTGGTCTTGGGCCATTGAACTGTGTTTGTACGCACATACTAAGTGTACTTACGATGCGACCAAGTCAAATTTAATTTACTTTAAACTAATTTTCTACCTAAATACACTTTTCAACGCATTTGATTTAAGTGCATAAATTCTTCACTCTGCGCAAATATCAAAGTTACTAGAATTTTTGGGTTGTGTTAATCTCATCATCTAGGAACATTCGTTTATTTAATGTCCGACGACCATTATGTGTTGATTTTTGTTAGTGTTTAAAATAAAAATTATATAGACGCTTTAATTAACACAAATTAATTATGTAAACCAGAGGCGATAAACATAAATTGGAACTTATCAGCGAAACGATTTGGTTTCTGTTGTCTATGATATCGGAATGTGTCAGCATCGTTGACGATCGGATCGCGAGTAGCAGACAACATAAAAACTTGAAGAAGCTACCAAAGGGTGACAAATTTTTCACATTAAATTGAGAACCTGAAACTTTTTTCATTATAATACTTTTGAACTTTTCAACGAATTGATTCATTCATGTTGATAATGACATTGTTAAAAGATGTCGCGAGTGTTTTGTTTTTGTGTTGTGCGTATTTAGTTAAGAATAAAAGTAAATCAGATGTGTCTTCTTGTTTCTTTGCAGCTTTTGTCCGCTGGTTCAGCAACAAATCAAGCGACACATGTTGGCGAAGGCTCTTCAAATGTTGGTTCGACAACAATGGCAACAACTAATGCTCCAGCACTTAGCCCTGCGGGGGGCGATTGCCACGCTAACCAGCCGACGGGGGATGTATCTTCAGGTGCGCTCAGTCCTGATGCTCTCTCTCAGAACTCAAATGCCACTGGGCCAGTAGCACCATTAAACAATACATCCGGAAGTGGAGGAGGCTCTTTGGAGGGCACTGCAGTTGGTGGTCACAATACGCCTGTGTCGGGCACTTCGTCCTGCTGTGAGAATGGACGTCCGATTATGACAGATCCAGTTTCGGGTCAGACCGTCTGCTCATGTCAATATGACTCAGCGCGCTTAGCGCTCTCAAGCTACTCTCGCTTACCGGCTGCCAGCGTGGGTGTCTACGGTTCGCCCTATCCCTCAACAGATCAGAATCCGTATCAAAGCATTGGCGTGGACAGCTCGGCTTTCTATTCGCCCCTGGTAAGTAGTATAACAATCTGATTGGGATCAATTGGATTTGGTTGTCATTGTTATTGTATTTTCTTCTTCAAAGTTATACTCCTTTAACGCCGCGTTGACTATTCGATTCGTTTGTATCCGTTTCGTTTCGATTCGATTTGAATCGATTTAGTCAGTTGCGGTTCAATTTGCTCTGTCCTAGTGTTTCTAACAATGATGGCGTCGACAAGTCGAAGGCATGTCAATTCAGTTGAGTAAATGGAATTATAATTATGGCTGACTGAAGCTCACTGAAAGCTCATTTAGTCTGCTCTTAGCTTGTCTCTTGCGCAACTCGCAAACCTTCGGGCTTCCATTATGTAATTTGATATTTTATTCAACGAAAGGCAAAATCATTCACAACAAAACATTATGGCCCATGGCCTCAATTACACTCACACAGACACAGATATAGATACACTCACTCACATTCACTCACTTACTTAGATACAGAGATGTATTTATTTTTTGCTCAAATGTAGTCATTGACCACAACCATGCAGATACAGATACAAATGTCGTTGTTATACAGAAACATACGAAACCAACTTGTATCTCAAATGAATATGTATTGTATATACATAGTTTGTACTCGAGTAATAACAAAAACTATAAAAGCTACTTTCTTAGCTTAGCAATTTCAAAGTCAAATGATATTGTTTGTCTCTTATTGATAAAAACAAAATACAAAATTTACATCGTAGTTCATTTACTTACTGTAAATTGAAAAAACTTAAGTTAAAAAGGTGTAATGGTTCCAGTTTATAATGTGAACAATAGGTTCCAATCAAAATCAAATCAAATCAAATCAAATCAATCAATTTTGCAAAACACAATAATAATTTTCTTGGATTTTCTATTCTTAGAAATGAAATTACGAGAACTGATTGAATTCTGTATTCTATGTTATAAGTCACTTTAATAAACAATCATCAATTGATATGATTTGTGTTCTTTTTTGACTTTTAAATGGTGTTATAACTTTGTCATGATATCTGTAGAGCATTGAAAGAGAAATCATTTGGGTACGTCCAACCAACCGTCCAGTTCTCTCTTACATAAATTTATTAAGTTTTGCACAGACGCTTCTTATTTTGATAATAATTAAGTTGGGTATCCTTGATTACCCCTAGAAAGCTATGGCTAAGTTAGAAAGTTGAAACATGGTACAAAATAAGTTTATCTAGGGAAAATATTAACATTTTTTATGGTAAATGCTGCAAATCATCAATAAATGATTAGACAAACATTTAAATCAGTATAAAAAGTACTTTAAGATTGAAATTCTGCATAGGCAACTTCTAAATTTCTCTTCTTTAATAAAGTCAAAGATTATTGACGATTTTCGTTTTTGGTTAAATAGCTTTTATTACAATATACTTCTTAAAATCGGGCTGATTAGTATCAAATATTATAGTCTCTATAAAAAAAGTCTTTGTTTTGTAATTTTTACTTACTTAATGGGTAATTTTGTGTTAAAGAAAGGTATGTAATTGTCGGCCGAACCGAATTTTGTCTTCTAAAACACTTACCTATTTATAAAATGAAAGAGTTTCAAGTTCTTACTCAGTTGCAATTGCCTCATGCGGCTTCATCAAAAAGACAAAAAACATGAAACATGAACAACATTTATTGATAGAATATTTTGTCACCATAGAGTCTCATCAGGTTAATTGTTATTTACAACAACAGGAAACATATTCCAATTAACGTTGCCCCCCCTTTTTCTTTGATTTCTCGTCTTTCCTCATCAGATGCGGTATCGGATCTTTGGTGGAATTTTTAATTAAGATAGAATGCATCGCAGACACTATTTGTGTGCTCGCTACTACTTTTTGTTTTGATAAGATTTCAATTTCTTTCCGTCCATCGTCTGTCTGACTGTCTGTGTGTTCGTTTGGTTGTCAGTCCAACTGTCGAAAAGGCGCAAAGTTTATAATTCCGACATTTTCGTTTGTGAAGAGCCAAAAAAGTAATACTTATACAATAATAAATAACTAAGAGTGATTTGTGAGAGTTGAGTCAGTGATTCGGTGCTCATTTGAAATTGATATTTTCAATATTATTACTTACTACGATACCTGTTTCGTTGTTCTTCGATTGTTTGGTTATTTCTCGTTGACTACGGCCATGCTGATAAATATATTTATCGCTCGGACGCAACACAATGGAGGCGATGTTGAAAAATTAATAAACAACATCAAACACGATGTTTAAGTAATTAAAAATGTTAATAACGCGACATAAATCAAACGCAGAGTAATTTCACACTAAAACTACATTCATAGCTAAGCCAACCAAATCAGTACACCATTAGCTTGCTGGACCCCTCTGGTCCCATCCCACGCACTATCGAACTCAATTGGACCAATAGTTGTTCGCCATAAATCCGCCTGTCACTTTTATATTATAATAAATTTTCAAGAATTGAATACAATATAAATAAAAAACAAAGCAAAGTAAAATAAAACAAAATTAAATGCAAAATCCAAAACCAAATCCAAATCTAATTCCGAAAGTGAATATGTCAACGTTATTTTCATTTGGCATTTACTAGATACAAAAAAAAAAAAAAAAAAAAATTATTGTATTTGAAACATTGAATTTTGAAAATCTTAAATATTGATCTCTTTGAAAAAGTCGGTCTCTGGAAGGCATAGAAATTCAGATTTTGTGGCTTGTTTTGTCACAAAATATGTTGTCAGATTATAAATTCCATGTTAACATAATCGTTAACTTTTCAAAAACTGTGGGAAAATATCTATTTGCTATAAAATATTTTTAATAAGCTGCTAACTAAGCAAAACGAAATTTAAATATTGTACTACAATACATACCACAATCCAATAAATGACCTTAGTTGAACCAAAGTTTTTATATTGTACGTTTCTTGTTTTTGATTTCATACTCGTATTATATTCACTTAACAGAAAACACTTAAGGTATCAGGTATCACATTTTTAAAATAATCCACAATTGCAAGTTTCCCTATATGTATTTTTCCGGACCCAAAGGGTACCAAAGGGAATCCTATTGAAGAGACTTCGTTGTCTATCCGTCCGTCCTTCCGTCCGTCCTCGGGTCATATCTCATGAACTGTAATAGCTAGAGAAAGAATTGAAATTTTCACAGGATGTGTAGTTCTATCCGGGCATCAGCAACAGATACTAAAATTAAGATATTTTCGAAAACCTTATGGCATCTATACGATCCAGTAATCCTACGATCTTGAAATTTGTATGGTTGGTGGCTATACATCAGAAACTTATTTGGTCGAATTTTCAGTTTGGTCGGAGAGAGTACCTCCCATACAAACCCCCATTAAAATTCAGGTTCTTATTAGAAAATTTTTTTTGTTTATTAGACTATTGAACTGAAATTTAGACACTACAAGTTTCTGATATAGGCGCTGTACATTTGCTCGAATCAGTCAAATCGGCCAACTAGGACAAGTACAAGTTCAAGATTTGGCTAATGTACAATAAAATATTAAATAAAATACAAATAATTAAAATGTAAATTAAATAAAAAAGCAAAAATGATTTGTTAAAATTATATTTTTCAGAGCAATCCTTATGCTTTAAAGGATGCTGCCACAGCTGGTACAGAGATGGGAGCATGGACTTCAGCCGGATTACAACCAACAACTGGGTACTATTCCTATGATCCGATGTCAGCGTACGGGTGAGTAACCAACCCATTCATTTTAAATTTTCTATGACAAAGCGTCGATAATTACAAATTTCCTAGTAAAGTGACATTCGAAATGAATATCAACCACACAAATCAAATGAAATTGAATTAAGAAACAATAAAGTCAAATTTTGTGTTCAACTAATAGTGATTGAATTCAAAAAAGTTGGACACATTGTGTGAGGAGTGGACTGAAATAGATGATGATGAGGGACAAAGGATTGTTGGTAATTAATTGCAAAAGATTTGCGAGCACTTAAAATTGATTTGAATTTAATTGTTTTGCGTTGCGACCGCAACAAATTTCTGTACGAATGGCAACGGGCAACGTCCACGGGGAATGTGATTTAGTTGTGGCGCCGGTCTCGGGCAATTTTCTATCTCCATACGGCGCATCCTCACGCAAGCAGCGGATGCCGACGCCGACCGACTGCTCAGCCTCTGTGGCTGTGGCTTCTCCATACACAACAACAATTCCCGGCGATAAATAAATTTGAGTTGTGAAAATTGTGAGAGCGCGCGAAATTATTTATTTATGATTGCGGCGGAAATAATCGCAGTTAATTGCGCGCTGTACAGACACACACATGAATTACAATTACATACATAGATACATATTGTGTATAGAAATAACATACAGAGTGACGATAGACAGACATAGAGAAAGACAAACAAACAGACAGACAGACAGGGAATGAGACAACTTATGTACATACGTGCACTTACTCGGACATTGGCAATTGTTGGGCTTGCGTGCTTTGTTGCCATGAAGGTGAGCAAAGTGGTCGGTTGGAGAGGAGTGGTAAGGAAGGCACGGATGAACAACTAGCTGAATGTCTATCTGTCAGTCTGAATGTCTGTCTATCTGTTCCTCGGTTTTGTTCAAGAGTCCGAGTGGGTGGGTGAGTAAGTGAACGCCATTTTGGACGCCATATTGTTCAAGTGATTGTTTACGTTGACAAACATTTGACGGAAGAACGGTTTCGGTTTCAGTTTCGCTACATTTCAGTTCGTTTCACACACTTTGCAAAGTACATCATCATCATAGTCATCATCATTCCTTTTATGCCCATCATCATCATGTTTACCTAACAGCCATTACACATACACACCTACATCTTCATAGATCCACATGTACTTATGTGTATATGTGCATGTGACATGTTGGGGCACAATTGCGTTGCTGCTCATCATCACTGGGTGATTTAATTGACGCAAGACCCTGCTGATGATGTTTTATTGTACGATTATTATATAGGTGTACTTATTTAGTTTGGTTTGGTTTTTAGGCGTGGTGGTGCGATGCTATGGACCTTAGTGTCACTTGGCGTGTTTGGCATTATTTGTTTAAAATGTGTTCATATGCTGTAAATTGCTACTCGCAGATAATAAAAACATGAATCGACAACAACAACAGCAACAAAAGAACAAAAACATTGTTAATTGCAATAAATGTGCGAGTAGCAATTTGAATTTTTTGTTGTTTGAATACACATACTATATTTATTTAATATACCCTTTGTATATCTATGACGAGTATATTAGTTTATCTATTACGATTGTAATTTTGTATCGCTTTTCAGTCAAAAGTTTGCCAATAAATAATAAAAGGTAAAATAATGTGAAGTTGGTCAAGATAACAAAATCATAACGACTAAGCTCCATTTCTTAAAAGAATAAAAATTAAATTAAAATAAACAATTCAATTAAAAAAAAAAAAATAATAATTAATTTCTATTTTAATACAACCATGCCAAATAATTAAATTGTTTATAATGTCAACTATCAACTTTCCGAACTTTAAATTGATGTATTAGATAGATTTAAAAATTATTTTCTTTCTATTGAATTCCATTACAAAATTTAGTTGAAAATATCTTCTGAAAGTTTTGCAAAGTCCATAGACCGCTTTCTCACACTTTTTTTTTTGGTGATATTGAGGATTTCACAAATAATTTGACCGTTTTTGGTTTTTACACCTTTGACCAGAGAGAAAAATAGTCTGGACGCACTATCTGGGTAGCAAATTCACATCAATATTTTGAGAGAATTTTTGCTATCCAAACTTTTCTTTCAGCGAAATGATAAATTCGGTATAAGTATGACAATTAGTCTGTTTAGTTCAAGTCCCATATAAACTACATTTACCTTTTGCTGTATTATTCCTAAATACAATACTAACAGAATTATGGATGGATATTGGGGAAAAATGTTTATTGTAGAAAGCGTATACAAATTCGGTTAGACAGAAAATTTCAAATTTCTTTTAGGAATTGATTGTTTTTTCTTTTTTAGTTTGCAATTACTATTAAATATGTAATTATTAGTATAACTAGAAAATATGATGAGAGAAAGGAAGGAAAAGGGAATATGAGAAAGTGAGAAGGGTGTGAGAGATAGAAAAACCATTATTGTAACAACAAGGCCTAGACTTATTTCTAGTTTTTATTGTTTTTTTTTTTGTTGTTGTTGTTGTTGTGTGAACAAGAATTTGATTTGTTAACAAGATTACAGGTTGCACTCTAAGCTCCAGCAAGCCCCGCCACCTCGTTTGACCAAAAAGCGCCCCACAACTGGTATACACAAGTTACTTACACTCTCGTACTATTAGCTGGAGCCATCAGCCAAGGCTTGTTTGCGTCCATTTTGGCTTTTAGCTGTCCGCTGTACGACTCTGCGTACACAACAACGAGTAATTATGACAAACGGACGTTTGCTAAATTGCAAACAGTACAAAAGCGCACTAAACTTTTGAGAAACCCGTATCCGAGATTGTAGGTATGAATGAGTAAATGCTAGCGGGCAGACGCCTACCAATGTACGCGATAATGATAGGCCTCGGGTTTTCGAATGCGATTTTCATGTTTATAATTAACAACTGCATTTCTGTTTGCATTGTGGGTAATGAATGATGCCGGACGTCGGTTCTATGTGCTTTGACATGATTATATCAGCTTAGAAATGTGTTTAGGGTAACACGAGCAAAACAAGAAAAAGAAAATCCTGAAATAGCTTTAAAAAGACACCATACAATTGATTTTCTTTTTTTTTTTAGTTTTTTCTCTCTGAAAGATTTAATTTATTTTACCGCGTTTATGATTTTTCAAATATTTAGATAACAAGAAATTACTATTATACTTAAAGCTGATTATTTATAGTGCTGTTTTTGAAGAAAATGCATCTGTTTTAGGACAGTACAAAATATTTACATCTTTTACCAAAATAAAAAGAACTAGGTCAGAGAAAAGACGAGATTATGTAACCCCTCTTAAAGAAGAATAGCAATGTTGGACCACGACTTCCTTCAGTTTGTCGACGTTGGGAGTGGTTAAACGAGTTGGGCAAATTTCCCAACATTCTTATACTAGATTCAGCATTCGAAATTCTATTTTTAATATTCATTTCTTTTCTTCAAGGGTCACAATTTACTGAGGTGTACTGATTTAACAATTTAGATATGAAAATTCACTAAATCATGTTAAGCTAGTTGCCAAAATTTAAGCCCGTATAAATAAGCCTGAAGAGCTTGACAAAGACCTTTATTTGTTCTAAATCATATAAATATTCGGGCGTATTTCTGTTGGCGTTCTTATTTTGCGACGTTTTAAAAGTCGTTTCTTTGTCGTCGTCGTTTTCGTATTCCTGAAATACATTGAAACGATGAAGAAAGGAAACAAATGAAACCTGGCAGCCCTGGAGTATTTTGTGTTGCTATTTTTGCGAATAATTTGTTTTTTGAAGTGAAACTTCTTTAGCGAATATGTAAATGACATGTGACGAAAATCAAAATTTGACGAGCTATTTAGGCAAACACAATATGGAAGTGAAACTTCTAAAGTTGTTGATCAAGCAATAATATAGAATATTGTAGTGTTATATTTTTTCAATACAAAAGAGTTTTTTTTATTATTCGGTTATTCGGCTACTTGTTTGTACGTTCTTTCGTAAAGTAGCATGTATAAGAACTCATTCTCTACGCTGCAGACGAGCCCGCACAAGAAAATGCGCATTATTTTGTACGTCTCTCCACTACGTCCCTGAAGAATCATGGCATTTTGATTTCATAACATTTTATTTTCTAATTTTTGGATTTACCTCCCTTCGCTAAAGAAGTTTCACTTCTATATTGTGCTTATGAGGGTGAGGCACACAATTTAAATTTTTTTTCAATAAAATATCATAAATATCAAATACCCCTTAAAGAACTGCAAGTGACTGCTTTTGTCTTGTTGTACCTGCAATGGAGTCCTTTAATTTGGCGCCTCTTTATCCTCAAGAGTCAGCTTCTGAATATCTTAACCGAATCTCCTATCGGATTGATTTCCTTCGTAAATTGCAATAACTTTGCCACCACTTCTTCCAACGATTACAGTGGGATTTGCTTATAGATTATAATTAAAAATTATAACTTAGATATTTTATGAACAATAGCTACAAAGGCCTTCAGCTCGGAAAGTTAGTTGTATAATACAATAATATTAATTAATTATTTATATGTAGACGCTTTCTTCTGTTTTACTTTGGCTTTAGATTAGTTTTTCGTGAGTTTTAAATCCTTTCATACCTTCAATTAATTAAATAATTATATAGGTTTCATATTAAAATTTTACCTAATATTTTTTTTTTTTTTTGCTAATTTAGTTTTATTTACTTTGCGCCAGCCGTTTCCGTTACGGGCTGGAAATCCAAGCGGATTTATTTTGTCTGATAATTTTTCCCAATAACTATCAAAATTTAAGGGTTTTATTCCCTTTTTTTCTTTGTCGGTTCTATCGTCGTTTCTAAATGGAGAATACGGACAATTGTCGACTAATGTTGAAAATGGTAACGGGGATGCCAAGTTGTCGTATTTATTTCATTTTAAAATAAGAAGGCCAACGGGAGTACGCCTGATTATTTAAGATACGAGCACAGTTAGAGAGTCTTAAGATTGAATTCATTTATATGTCAATGTCCATTAGATTATTAAATTTTCGACTTTCTATCCCAAAGAATTTCATGAGAGTATTTTTAATACCAGGAATGAGCATTACCTTTTACACTTTTCTTGCATCCCTTGTTGTCCTTGAGCTTGCATCGCTTAAAGAGTTTATACTAATTCGATTAAAGGATTTCCTCCATGATTTTAAGGTTTGCGTACTTATTAATGTCCACATTTTACTTTCAACAACCCAAATTAGAATGCATTCAGATTAAAGGTACTCGTGCTAATTTTAAACCGAAACGTTTTTTTTTTGTTTTTTTTTTTTGGTTCCAATTTTACACGGTAGATATAACATCAGCCATAAAACGCAATAAAAATCTGCAACACCAAATCGACAAGAAATGAAAAAAAAAAAAATGAGTTAAATCAAATAAAAAAGGAAGAATGAACACACAAAAACAAAAACAACAGAACATCAAACACCAACGCACATCAATGGCCAACGTCCTTGCGATGGCAAAAACAAGGACTCAACAGCAACAGCAACATCAACTCCAACAACATGGGCAACAAATGTAATATCAACACTGCATACACAGAAACAAAACAAAATGCTAAAAAGAAAATGAAAAAGGAATAAAAAAATTCAAAACTCTATATTACAATAACAACAACAAAACCAACAATAATAATAACAACAACAAACAAGAGAAGAGTCAAAGGAGAAGGAGAACGGCATCAGCATCAGAAGCAGCAGCAGCAGCAGCAACAAATACAAGTTTCCTTCTTCATCTTGTTGTAAAATTCGCCGCACAATCTGTTGATTCTGTGGCACCATAAAAATCCCATGAAAAATGGAATAAAAAAGCTAAAAAGCAACCAAAGAGGAGAGGGCGAGCGAGAGAATAGTACAAAGAAAGAAACAAAAGTGGTGAGATTGGTGAGTGAGAATGCGGCATGAATTTGAAAGTAGTCAGTTTCACCATTCGCCATTTGGATGTGTTGAGGTTGGTTACTGGCGGCGGGTAACGTGTAAAGCCGCTGGAAGCGTTTCGTTATGTTACCATGCTCTCATGTCCGGGTGTGTGGGTGGATGGAGGTACTAGGAGAAGCGCGTGCTTTGGGTGCCAAAGGATGTCTCGTATGCCGCTCCGACAGGATTAAAGGATGCACAATCGCTTTAATGCAATCCAACTTGCGTCTCTCTTGTTGCTCTTGAGTTGATGTTGTTGATGGTGATGTTGCTGTTGCTGTTGGTGTTGCGTTCTCCATGAACATCGGTTCACAACTGTGTTTTACATTATTTTGACAGAGCAAAAAGGGAGTCCAAGAACTAAAAGTGGGCAAAAGCAAACATCAGTTTTCATTTTTCGTATTTTTAATGAATTCTCATGTTTGTGTCTTTTCTTTTTTCTTCTTTAGTTTAAATTCTTTTCTTTTCCATATTATTTTTATTTGGTGTTTTGGTGTTGTGTCTGAGTTGTTTTTGTAGTATATTTCGCAGTTCCCTCTCTTGACTGTTGTTTGGAAAACTAAACTAAACCCGAAGCGCATTTCAATTAGAGACTAAACAACCATCCAACCCAACTATTGTGTATTGTAACATATGTTAGACTCAGAGACGCAAGGGAGTTTAATTAATAACCTGTTTCTTTTCTTTTCAGTTATGGAGCTAGCTATGACCTCGCTGCCCGCCGCAAGAATGCCACACGCGAATCAACGGCGACCTTAAAGACATGGCTAAACGAACACAAGAAAAACCCATATCCGACAAAGGGAGAAAAGATCATGCTGGCTATTATCACTAAGATGACGTTAACCCAGGTCTCGACTTGGTTTGCGAACGCACGTCGGCGTCTTAAGAAAGAGAATAAGATGACTTGGGAGCCGAAAAATCGCACAGACGATGACGAAGATGCCATGGTCTCGGACGATGAAAAGGATAAGGATGATTTGGAGGCTAATAAATCGATGCAGGGTAGCGGAACAAACAAAGGTAATGGCAGTTTTTCTTGTGCCCATGTTGACTTTATTGATTGTAAAATGCTTTGCAATTATATTGTATTATATAGATTTAAATAAAGATGATGATGATCTTAACGAAGATGAGGAGAAATCCTTAAATCAACCAAATGAATTGCGAGCTAGTTTTGGTTATCCTGGAGGAGGTTATCAGGGTGGCATGGGCGGTGGCCATCTGGCCGGTTACCATCCTTACCATCCCCAGCATCCTGCTTACTATCAACATCAGCAGGCAGTGCTTGCCGCAAGCTACCATGCTGCAGACAATGGTATGAATGCGAATGGCGGTGGTACTATTAAACCCGACACAAGCGATCCAAAAAACCAGCTGAGCCGGGACTGTGGCGTGCCGATTCCAGCAACCAAGCCCAAAATATGGAGTTTGGCCGATACAGTCCGTGCAAAACACCACCACCAACATACATGGGCCAGGGGCATATAATGCCGCAGCATCCAATGCTACAATCGCAGCAACAGCCGGGCGGCACGAGCTATGCTTCGGGGATAACATCATCCCACCAGCAGCAGCAACAGCAGCAACAGTTGCAACACCTACAGCCAACGCTTCAGCAACAGGTACATTCGATGCAACAACAACAGCAGCAGCCGCCTCAAGGTTCGATGGCGACAACATTCAGCGGAGCACCATATTCCCGAGCTCATACTACCGCTTACGGGGGTTTTCTAGGGGCCACGACTCAGCAGCTGCATACTACGAGCAACACGCCGTACAGCAACAACACCGCCAGCACCAATACGCCTATCACCCCTACTACAGTAAACCCCCCAGTTCAGCAACAGCAGCAGGCGCAACAACAGCTGCAATCGCACTCACAGCAAACATTGCCACACCCGGCAATGCGCCAGTCACTCCAGCATCAGTCACAGCCTCAACACGTAGCGAATCAGCGGGCGATGGGGTTTCCCGAAGCCCAACCCGATACTCCACCCCAAACTCCACCGAATATGAAAGTGTCGAACGTGGCTTTGAGCATGCTACCTACCGGTTCTCAAGCCCCTACGATCGCTACTTGTCGCAGCAGTAAACTAAACATCGGTTCAACATACCCAATGAACTTCTCGACTCGTTTCGGCAACTATTCGCCTCGAGACGATAGCTCGAGCGGCAGCAGTTGCAGTTCCAGTTCACCGCAACTCCATCAACATGATGTTTCTCTAAAACCAATTTTTAAAAGGTAATTCGCATACGAGTTCTATTCTATTTCTCTTTGATTTTGTTATTTATAATAAAAAATTCATAGGGAGCAAATTTCCGCAGCAGGATTTGTGCCACCAGTTTAAGTTAACGGTGTTGATAACTTCGCTTCAAGAAAAAACAAATGTCATCATATGAAACTCCTTGTCAGGTAATCATCTAAACTCTCTTATCCTTATCATGAGAGAAACCTCAAACCTTTGATAATTTTACAGGTATCCATTAAAACAAAACAAGAAAAATAAAACCATAAAATAACCCGGAAGATATCACTTTAGCAGCGGGAATCGTGCAAATGCGTTACGGAATGTGTAATAAATTTAAATTTAATTATTTCATTAAAATTATATTAAAAGAATTCACTTTGACTAATTAAAGCTTTCCTCAAAGTTGATGAAAGAAACACTTTAAATAATTTTTAGCATTAAGAATTTTAAACTGTGATAAATTTTACATTATTTCTTATAGTATGTAATTACCTACGAGTATGTTTAGTATATATCTACGCATGTATGTATAAACTTACTTACTTCTGTATGTAATCATGTAATATTAATTTGAATTTATTTAATAAATAATATGAAAAATATACTAATTAACATGAAACTTGTTTTAATTCCTTAATGATTGGTAGCCAGCCAGCAAAGATTCCATTAAATTATGACATAATAAAAATATCATTAAGAAAAAAAAAAGTGAAGGGGAAGGAAATGCAGAACATGCTAGAAGAATTAATTTGAATATGTATTTATTAAAAAATTTACTTCTTTCAGTTATTAAAATCAATAGCTTCCCCTTCAATGGCTTAGCCCGAGTTCCTTTGGTTAAATTAAGTCGAAGCATCCTAGTTCATGCCATTGCAGTTTACAATCTTAATGCGACAGAAGTCTGAAATGGAATTCAAATACAATAGTTGTTTGGACATTGAATAGAATCCTCAATTATACAATTTTGTTGGGTGATCTAAATGGCAACTGGGTCAAACGATGGTCATATTTATATTTTATGATTGAAATGATGAGATGCAAAGATAGTATCAATGCAAATCAAGCCAGATATGATAATTAGATCTGGTATATTATGTGTATTTTCAGATTTAAAAAAAAATTAAGTTATCAATCAAAGTAAGATCGTAAAAAGAAAATAAAATTATCATTTCCAAATTATATTGACACTTAAGCCTTATGGATTGGCAGAGATGGAAGTGAGCTTATATAACTTTAGAGATGTTCTGGGCTAAGAACGAAAGAAACGATGAAATGATCGATTGCAAATTTCTTTGGAGCTTAATTATTTTATATTATTCTAAAGAATTGTATGGTGAGATCGAAAAATGGTATGTATCATCATCATCATCATCATCATCATGAATTTTACACCTATTGAAATAAAAGATTTTATTGACTAAAAACATCGCCTCACTTACGAAATTTCTGTACTTACTACCATCACCACCACCGCCAACACATTTTATTGTCATTTTATGAATAAAATAAAATGTGTAAACTTCGTGTCGAAATCAAATCAAATAAAATTAATGTCAACCATGTAATTAGTAGCGATATGGACAAAAAAAGAGCGACGGCCATTAAAATAAAATTACGAACACAAAAAAAAAAAAAAAAAAAAACATGAACATGGAAAATATGTTAACAAATATTTATGTACATTGTGCATGGAAAACAATACACACATACAAAAGTAAAATATATAAAACTCATAAATATATTTATTTATTTGTTTGTATATTTTTTGTTTAATAAAACATGTACAAAATATTTATACAAACGATCGTAAATACTATAAACAATTAAAAAGTAATTTGTATTAATGGAGAATGGGGCAGGGTTTCTTCTTGTTCCATTAGTCGAATAGTTGTGTTTCCATTTGATGTTTTGGACAGTAGTTTCATTTTGTTATACAGTCGTAAATATTGTACAAAAGTAGCTTTATGCTCTAATAGATTCGATTATATAAGAAAACTTGAATTGGGAGACTACAAAAGTACGTAAAACTAAAGTTTTATCTATACTTAAGTAGTGCCAGAAATATTCCAGAAAGTTCTTGGAAATATCTTTTGGCTTGACACAATTCAAGATCATTTTTAGGAAATTTTCGTCCCAATAAAGCTAAGGTGGGATGGTGGTGCCATGAAATCAGTTGAGGAGTCTCATTAGCTATGATATTATCAGTTGAATAAGCTTGGTTATATTCCTCAAATTTTAATGTAGATTCTGCAGCGAAGTGGATAAATTAGATAACAGTATAGAAGCACAAAATGTTTAAGTATTTAGAAAAATACATCTTAAACCATAAAGAAACTCCTCACTTGGATCCTTCTACTACTACTTATTCATACATATTTCTAATGCTATGCAAGTCTCACAAAGAATCACTATTTGAGAGGCATCACACTAATAAATCCTTTAGGTCACTATGCTTATCACTCTCATAGTATATAGTACCTATAGTAGGACATAGTGCATATGTACTATGTATGACAAAAATCTTAATGGTTTTGTATTATATATGTAAGTTGTTATAAAGAAACATAATGCACCTACATTTGCATGAATTTGAATTTGATTCGTGCAAAGTTTAAGAAATTCTGTATTTTACTAGACTGATATGCATTAAAAATTTTATAAATTTCCTATAAATTTCTTGGTTTCTAAAAATAATCTTTCTCTAAAAATAATGTTTATTATCATCACATCACACATCATCGCTAAATAACTCATGAAATATTCTTCAAATTCTCTATTTTAATTTTTTATTGCAAATTCTGATGCAAGTTGCAGCAGTTAAAACTAATTTACCCTTTAGGAGCTAACAATTTTCATTTGAATAGTAAAAGTTTTTACATATCATTTCGTTCGCTATTGTTATTTCACTGAAGTGAAGGAAACTTACTACGAGTATAAACGGTTTTCACTGTGGGATGTTGTCTCTCTACTTACGTCGTTGTCATGTCTTAAAGTTTCTCAGTTTCTCAAAAGCCATTGTTATTGTTACTGTTGATATAGTTGTCTTTTCTAATTGCTCAAGTCTTAACATTGACATCTTATATTGTTGTACTTGACTATATATTGTTATTTTTCTTGTTTTTGTTGGAATTGTTATTGTTGCCTCTTGTTATGCTTTGTTCTGATTAAGACAAAAGGACATGCAAATTCTCAGAATGTTGCATCTCTTTGCAAAGGAAAGACTTCCTGTTTCTAGTCTGTCAGTGAAGCTAACGAAAATTGATATAAATAAATGTGTATTTGTCTATCTCTGGTTCTGTTACAAAAGCTACCAAAAAGCAGGAGAAAAGAAGGAAGGACGTTAAGGATGATGAGACCTGAGCTAATTAGTTTGCTTTCATTTTTAATTAGCGCTTTCCATTTTGTGTTTATTTTTTCTTTTGTCTTTACAAGAAATACAATCAGAGAAGGGATTGAATAAAGATTGTTAAGTTTCTTAAATTTCTGTAGGCTGCTGGCCTGGCAAAGTTGACAAGTTAACAAAATATGTCAGTGACGAAGAAGGCGGCGGTTTGGTCGGTTGGTTGGTTGGTTGGTTACAAAAACACATAAATATACATCGCCGCCATGGCCGAGAGACCGGCATTTATGGGGAAAACAATTTGTTCAACTATCGTTTGTCGTTTGATAAATTAACATTCGGCATTTGGATTCGATTGTGCAACAAATTGCCATTTCAATTGCATTTGACAGACGACGGGCTAGACGGGCTCCAAACAAATGTAGGTACATGGTATGGGGCATGTTGAAAACCGGGTAACTGTCCGACAGACGAATGGACTTACAGACTTTCAGAGACCAAACATTCGACTAACTGACAGACCAGCGGACTAACGAATGTACAAACGAGCTGAGCTGATCTGTAGTTGTTTGATTAATAAGTTGCGGTTGACACACTTAATATGAACCAGCAACAATAAAAGTTCCTATATCTGTGCAACAAAGCGATGGATTTGTAATATGACATTTTACAGCAAATAGAAAGACGAATCTCAAGTTGTCTCAAGTTGGTTTCCCATCGTTAAGACGTGCTCAGTTAGTGGTTGCCTTATTTGCTTTATGGGCTAGTTTACAGCGACGACGGTTGGCAGCGATGGTAGACATAAAATTGTTCACTACAGACGGCGTCTCGGCTTAACGAGTGCCCGGCAAATTAATCGGCCTCTGCAATGCGGTGGCCAAGATCCTCCTCAGCGGTAGCCAGGGTTTATGGAACATAAACCCTGGGAGCGGGAGCGAACTCATTGTATCGCGAGGTCACCAACAGCGAGGATACCCATCACACAAACATACACACAGATAATCTGGCATAGCGTCCACCAAACGTCGCGTATCAATAAATCAATTTAATAGTCAACTCGTTCAGTTCACCGAGTAGGAATTAATCACTTTAAAATGTTCTTTCCTCATTTAGAAACTTGTCGCATTCATTTTATTCATTTTCATCTTTGTTGGTCGTCGTTCGTCGTTAAGGTAAATACTACTTTCAACGCCACAACATTTGTCGGTTGGTATACAAATTTATTGTTCTAAGTATTATAGTATTTCTGCGATGGGAACAATAGTCATTTACGGGATATGCTTTTATGTATAATAATATTGCAGTATGTGGCATGTGAAAAGATTTTGGTCCAAATCATCATCTTTGTTTCCTTTATAGCCAATTTTATTTGTGATCAATTATTTTAAATATATAAATAATTGTATAAATATATGCTAGTGATTTTAGCCACAACTATTAGGCTGCCAACATTTCGAATGTTTCATAGCAATGAGAATTATTTTCGTGCTTTCTCCATGGTGTTTTTTAATTTCTTCAAAGGTTCCATAATGAACATAGTTTGAGCATATTGATATCTAGGTTTTCAGGTTACACAATAGTATGGATCCGACAATTTTAGATTCGAAATTGATATCAGGACTGTAAAGTACCAAAGTTTTCATTTAATAAAAATGACTGTCAAGCAACAAAATCACAATCCACTTTGTCTTTACTTTGTGGATGACCCTCATGTCTCTTATAATCAAAATCCTTTATTAGATTAGAGATAAAATAGTAGTGCGCCATAATGTTTCAATTGCAATGCTTTGCCTTAAAAAAAAAAAACCAAATGGATATGCATTTCATTAAGAGTTTGGCAGGGATCCAGTTGCAGTTGTTTCGGATTAGGGTTAGTTGAAATTTTCTCGTTGTAATGCAGTTGCATTTAATTGCAACATGGAATACTTTGCAAAGCTATAAAGTGCACATGGAGTTGAATCACATACAATAATATAATTTACAAGAGTCGAAAGAATAAACAGGTGCCGCGCTTAAATTAATGAAATTAAGGATATGATGTGAGGATATGTACATACGTATATTTGGCTGAAGAAGATAGTCATGAAAAGGTCAACCCTTAATACATAATCAGCCCATTCCATTGCCCATTTGCCCATCTAGGATTTAAATTGTCTTTAGATTGAAAATTGGAATACATATCTTTAAACACTTTTATGAATATTAAATAAATTCTTTCTTATGGTTGAAAATATTGTACGTACTTATGAATATTTTTCTTATTTGAGGAAATTGTTGTAAATTTTGTGAAATATTTTCTTTGTCAAGAGATAAAATGCACAATTTATAAAAATAATAAATATTGCTTATTTGAAAATTGCTCAAGTATTTGCGACCATTAACACAATTAGTCAGTGCCTTTGTCCGGGAAAATCCATCCGATTTGTTTTATTAAATTTTCACAAATTTTCATATTCATTGCAAATATTCACACTCAATTAGAAAATTCCAAAGGACACAAAATTTGTTGAAAATAATTAAAGGCAAATTCCTAAAGATGTTTGTCGTACATCTATCTACGTATACATACATATATACATATATTGTATATATATACGGTTGAGTGAAGCTCTTAAGCCTTTGTACCGCATCTGCCCCGCCCGTGTCAGAGCCACAAGCGGATCGAAGTCTACGTTTACGCCCAACATTTCATCTCCACCCTAGAAACAAAGTGAAGGATAGTCAGTAAGCGAGTGAGTGAGTGAGTGAAGAGTGGGTAAAGATATGTAGCAATGTCGTAAGAGAGCTTGGCTTGATTTTCAAGACGCTACAAGAATGCAAGTGTCATTCAAGTAGAACAACAGACGACAACGACAACCCGGCAAACATGAGGACTTACGCAAACACAAACGTTGCGGAAACAAACGATTCGAAGGATGGACGGTCGGGACAGATGGGGGACAAATGAACGGATAGATGAACTACCATGGGCTCGTTGTGCGGCGGTGCAGCATCTACGCATCTAGTAGATACTAGTAAGACGGGTATGTCTATTAAGGCGGCCCTATAAATTATTGCTGCTGCTTGTCATGTACGGAAATCCTTATGTCAGTGCAGCCGAAATGCCAAGCAGTGGCTGTGGCAGCGATACATTTTCAACAAGATTAGAACTAACTTGCAGGAGAGCCGCACTGCACCGCATCGCATCACCAGAAACAATTCAAGCAGATACATCTCGCAACTTTAACAATTAATATCCAGACCAGAGTACATTGCCAGCACGCCTGAGGTAACATGATGACGACGAGGTTCAGGCGGAGCAGATGAGTAGAGAAAGGGATGAAGGTGAGTGAAGGCAAACAAGTTTGTGAATGTGACGTTTGTCTGTGCGTATCTGCATTTGTATCTAAAGGCATTGTCTAGCTGCAGATTATTCACTCATATGCCAAATAACCCGTTGCTTTTGCTTCGATAGACGAGTTTTGTTTTGTATGTTTAAGGAGTTTTAAGGTGATTTAATGAGCAAGTCGACATGTTCCAAACAATCGAATGAGATTATCTTGTTCAATGATACGAGAGTATTTAATCATGAGACAACTGAGTTTGAGTTGATATATTTTGAAACATACAGATGACTTTAGTTATTAGATATTTATGGCCGCTTAGATTATATTGGTCCTTAGCATCATGCACAATATTATTGTATGAAAGGGGTGAGGCACAATTGAGTTACGCAACTTTTATGATCGACAGATCGACCCTCCTCTAACAATCGACAAATACAAATATGGTACTAATACATACTTATGGATTTATCTGAACCTTCAAAGCATCTCTCTTTTTGGTGTGTGTGTGTGTGTGTGGAATACATTAATCACATTCAAATGTGGCATCTAAACGCGAACATTTGTCTTTGGCCACTTTTGTTTAATGGACACTTCAGCTTAGAGTTGTTTCTAATGGACCAACATGGTTAGCAATCAATCACGGCACCACATCGAACTATCTACGAAAATTCAAAGAAAAATACTTAACACAAATAACAACAATAACACCAACAACACCAACAACAATCAAAAAGAGCTACACACATACATAGATGTATGCATTGATATTCTGGGGATCGGTGACAGTGCCTACCGGGTTCGCTCGGTGTGGCGTTGGTTGATGACGACGCTCACGATGGCTTCGCGGAACCAAAGGTCTTTCAGTGACAGACGTTCAAAAATTTACGCATTTAGACAAGTCTCATTGATAAAACGAATAAAAATAATTGCTGCCATTAGACATTGAAGTCAGAGTTCGCATCGTTGTCTTTTTTCTGTACGGTTTCTCTCACAAAAAATGGAAAAAACAGAAAAAAATCAAGTGTGGGTATCTGTGTCAATAGAGTCTGGTAGCAGCGCCTAAGCACAGCGGATTATGAATACGAAATCTTTTCTTAAGCCATTTACAACACTTTCTCAGCGCTTTGTGTGCTATTATATATAATTTTAGTTGCTGATAATCTAATTGGCCTTACTATTTACCTAAAAATTAAACATATTTTAACTCTCTGTAGTGAGAGTTAAATGAGGGATTTATTGGATTTTATGATAATTAAGGTTTTGTTACTTACACGTATATCATGGATATTTCTTAATGAATGAAATCTATCTTTCATTGAGAGAGGATGATTGTAATCAAGGATTTGATATTATGGGCTAGTAAGACTGACTGCGGTTCACTGAAGACTATATATCCTTCTAAGCCGATTTTTTTACATACTGAAATAATTATTATTTTTAATCGATTTCCGGTTTTAATATGTGTTTTGTACGGAGACTATCTCTTCCGGTAATTGGAGATTCTTCTCGTCTTCCATTCCACGCTTCTATGCGTTACAAACATGTAGGCAAAATGATAATATCTGCTTACTTTAGTGTGAAACGTATATTATAGCCTTTAGTGCAACTGCACTCAAATGTACATTTTTAAATGAAATTCATTTTGCTGGTCACACTGCCGTTTTCGCATTGTGAACAGCTGTTTTTTTGTTTTGGTTGTACATACAAATGAAACGTTGTGGCTAATTGTGAATAATTAAAATTGAAAATTTGTGAAAAATACATGATTTAGAAAAATTTGCAGTGTAGACACATATTTCATTCAGTAGTTTCTTCCATGCCTCCTACGTATTTTATTGAGGTTTTAACAAAAAATTTACAATTTAAAATGTACTTAAAATTATTTTTTACCATCATCAGCTGTTTAATGATTACGCAAAACAAAATTAGAGGCAGACAGTCGATCATGACAAAAAAAAAGAAAAAGAATAGCGTAGAGAGAATGATCGAAAACTCGACAGCACTGACTATTGTTCCATGCACATTTCACAGGCAAAATGGCCAAAGTCTGTTGGTTGTTATTACGGAAGACATATTTCCTCAACAAGACGATCCAACATGTCATGCTAGTCACGAAATAATGGATCTGTTGTGTGAACAATTTCCGGATCGATTGATCTCAGTAAACGGCGATATCAGTCATCAAAAATTGGAGGCGTCGTGGCGGCGATTCGAACCATGGTTCAAATCAATTCGTGATTTCACTGCGAATCGAATCATATTCGACAATGTATCGAATTCCATTTGGCGGTGTATCGAAAACATTCGACAGAAACCACAAGGAAAATTAAATCATTCAGTGGTTGTTGTTCTAGAATGTGATTCGATTTATAGTTGAATTACGGATTGATGGGCCATGATTCGGATTTTTAGAAATGGTCACTTTTGGTAATTTCGAATTTTTTTGTTGGAAACAAACATAAAAACAGTAAATTTTGTTGCACAACCGACTTACAAAGGCTTTTCATAATTAAGAATCGGCACTGTAAACGCCAAATTGAATCATCGTGTTGCGAGCCACTGTAAATGTCCTATAATACAGACAAACAGAGATTGTAACATCGATTTTTTCACGATGACGGTCATAACATTACATGTTCTAACTAATTCTTAAAAGGCCAATTCGCATATCACTTTCTGGGTTATAGGTATTATGGGCTAACTTCTAGTGATTTAAAAACTGAATGTAAATAAATACATATAATAGATTATTTAAAGTTTTTGTTAAGACTAAAGTTAGGATTTTGTTTTTGTTCAATGAGAGAAATGGATTATTTTTTTTCCTAATAAAATGGGAAGGTTTTTGTAAGTCAAAATTGAAATATTTTTCTTTTTACTTACAAATGTATCTCATTATACTTACGTTAAAATACGATTGATTCATTAACTTCTTTGTTAGGTAACGAACAAAATCTAAATAGTTTTCATCTAAATTTAAACTTCGATGCAACTTTGTAATGGGTGACGTCTCCAAAGAGTCTGCATTGGAGACGGGAATCCCAATTTGAGTTTGAATCTCATTTTGAAATTTAAATGAAGGAATGAACATTTTTATGGGGATTCATTCAATTTTGGGGTTATACAATTCTAGATCTCATCAGTATCATCGGTGTGTGATTGTTTTATTTAACGGCTAGGTAGGTAGTTTCCTTTAGATGACCTATCAAATTTCGATGTCCATCATAGCGGCCTAATTAACATGACAAAGAAATGTCAACCTGTGAAATTTATTTCATAGAATTTTAGATCTAGAATGGCCCATCGATGTCTGTGACTTTTCATTGCGGACCGCGTGGTAATATTTACGAGCCTCTGCGATTAGCAGTTAGATGATCCTCATTCGTTTTTCTTTGTTTTTTATTTTTTTTATTTTTGTTTTGTGTTGGCTTTCTTATTGATGTTGGTTTGTTGTGAACAAAATCAAATGAGGTAAAACTCAGAAACAATCACATGCAATAAGAAGAGAAGGAAATGGAGTGGGAGCAAGAACACAACGTAAACTTGGAAACAATTTCATTGTCGTTAAAACTGCTAATTTTATTATTTTGGTGACATTTATCTGTTGGTTTGTTTGCATCGAGCATCCCATCGGATCTCATCGAATTGAATCCAATCGACTCGAATTGAATGGAATCAAAGAACGAATATTTCGATTGCTGGTGGACGGACCCGCATTTGAATTTTCTTATCTTGTTCAATTTTGTTGTGCGTTTTCATGATTTGTTTTATTATGTTTGAAATAAATTTAAATCGTGTAACCGATTTTTAATTCACTGGAAGATTATGCATTTTGTCAGGCGATTTCTCTTATCTTTATGTGGCGGCGATCGAGTTTTATAGGCAACTTGGAGACAGTATGTCTGGCCGAACTCCAAGTGAAACATTGTTTAATGGAATTTTCTTGTAATTCCGCCTGAAATTGGTTTTTAAAGTGCGGGTCCAACATTTAATTTGTTTGTTAATAGTTCGAAATGCACACACGCGTACTCAAACTCATGCACTGGCATGGATATGGATATGGACACGGATGCAGATACACACACACACACACAGACACACACACCCGTACACGCAAGGTAATAGTAACAACAAATGTATCCCTTGTACCGAATGAAATTGCTGCCTGTTGTTGCTTAAATCGGGCGTAAGCGAATCAATTCTCATTTTAATTTATTGGCAAACGAACTCTTTCATTCAACCCACGCTGATGGACACCATCATCCACTTCTACAAAAACCAAGTGAACGAACAATACAAGGAACTCGTATGCAATTTGCATTGCAACGCAATTGCGGACTATACTCAATGCTTTGTTGCAGCAGCAACTGAATCTGGGATCTGGTAATGTAACTCCGATATCTGTATACATCTGTGGTGCATCCATGGGCCATGGATGGTGCAGATGTAGTAAATGCAGCATATGCATTTGTGGGAGCTGCAATTGCAACGAATTGAATTTAATTATTGCGCATACGCCACATTGGCCCACAGCCAGCGCCCTTGATGCTATCCGCACTTCAACTATTCTCTTCTTACTCCTGATGTTGCTTGCATTAATGTCCTGTGTGAAAAGTAATTGGGCCAGTTTGGATTATTTACCGAAAAATTCGATAAATGAATCTGTAGTATAAACTGAAATCAGATGCGACAAGGCGTTCGTTCGTTCGCTCGTTCGCTCGTTCCTTCGGTCGGTGGGTCATACGGGCTGTCAAGTAAACGGGAATATGCGTGCGTTTGTGTTGTGCATCTGTGTGAATGTCTATTTTTCACTTTTGTTGCAACACAATACAAAATGCAACCCAGTCACAGTTCAATTCTCAGTGTCATTCCCATCTACAGTCCCAGTCCCAGTCCCAGTCCAATCACCAATTCACAGTTCGCATTCGGCAAATGCAATAATTATTTATTGAATTTATGGACGTTTGTCTGTTTCATCTCGCGGACTTAAGCGTTGTTCAACACCAGATATTGTAATGGATCCGGTTTCGATTCAATGCGTCGAGCGTGATGGCTTTCCGGACTGTCTGGGGGCGTGACAATAAGGCTAGGGGCTTAGTGGGGCAGGAGCTCTGCTGCGTGTAATTGTCGTTTATCTGACATTTGAAATGGCAAATTGGCAAGGAAGCTTTGCAAAGTGCTGCTGCCTGCCTGCCTGCCTGACTGCATGGCAGCCTTTTGTAATGAACCCATTCATTTTAAAGCGCTTTCTGTTCATAATGTCACTGTCGCCATCGTCATCGCCATTAAAGTGAATGAATGAAACTCCATAAATTAAATTAAATTTTAAACAAACACAAACAAAAAAAAAAAACGACATAAAAAGAAAATATTGTTGGTAATTATTTATAAAAATATAAATGATTCTTATCGTTTTGATGGCCCTTCAAAATGTGATAAAATTCACTAATAGGTAAATGTATATAGTCCAATGAATGGCTACACAAATAGGGTAATTTACTTTGATTGAGATACGAAATGTAATATCAATCGTAGAGGATTAGTCTATTTTATTTTGTTCTTATTGCTTATTAATTCTCTTCGAAAATAAATTTAATTTCCATGAAATAAATTAGTTATTATCTCCATTGGTAGCAATGTTTCTGTTTGCCTGCTGTAACGATTACAGTTTCAGATTTCAAAATAGAAGAGCTTTGGTCATCGGCAGAGTTCTGGCAGATTTTGGTATAAACAGAAAGAAAACATCGAAATATTGGAGAAAAAACAGAAAAACATTCCATTTAAACCTACTTATAATATAAATAATACTTTCCTTTACAGCAACCAAATGGCTGAGATCAACATCGATAGAAAAAAGCTTTACATGCGCAGTGTACATAGAAAATAGTTTAGGTGGTTCTATCACAGAAGTTATTTATTTATTAGAACTAAGATTATAATTACAAATTACAATCTAGTATTTAATATGAGCAATAGCGACATAGGACTTCAGCTCAGGGGAAAGTTAAGAAGCAAAGGAGAAAATTAGAAAAGTGCAGGACCAGACTTGCCTTGAGCGGGAATCGAACCCACAACTCTTAGGATGTCAGCATAGTGCACTAACCTCTGAGCCAACGATCAAGTCTATCACAGAAAATATTTCAAGACAGTTTACAAAAGATTTATGAATGTAAAGGCTGGAACAGAATGGTGAAGCTGAGTCTGAAGCTGGTCAAAAAATCCATTGTAGCTGTTTGTATGTGAACGAAGACAATGTGAAGCTGAGTCTGAAGCTGAAGCCATGAAATCAAAGTAGTTTGAATTCACTCGGCTTCAAATCATCTTTGTCTTCAATGCATTAGTCAAATTATAACTATGGCCATTTTTAGTTCATTAATCAAGGTATTTTTATTTGCCAAGGTTTGACAACCCTACTGAGGCTGGACCTCGAATTCTGTTCACTTTTTTCGGGCTCAGCTTCAGACTCAGCTTCAGCTTCAGCTTCACCATTCTGTTCCTGCCTTTACTTGTCACATACTTAAATTAAATCATTAATCTAAGTATGTATTGTACAATACTTATATGGGTGAACTCTGGATATTAGAAGATATGATGTTCTATATCGCATGATTAAAAAAGAGTTCTTAAGAAGGTAGTAAATGACATAGTAAATGTATGTAACTCTTATGTAGATACCAGTCTTTATAAATGCATTCCGTACACCATGGTGGATCGATTTTGATGAATTTTGTAGGAGAGTGTTTCAGTGAAGATTGGTGCGGATCGGATAATATTTTACATATATGGTGAGAAGCAAAATTGTCCGGATGTTTTGCACTTGCCATTAAAATAACTGAATCAGTCATCTACTTAATAAGTTTCACTTCCATATTGTATTTGCCTAAATAGCTTCACTAAAGAAATTTCACTTCAAAAAAAAAAACAAAAAAAAACAAAAAAAAATATTAACAAAAACTTTAATTTTTAGAAAAAGAGCAAGCAAAAACCAAAGGAACGTCATGGGGACAATTCAATTCTCCAATATGAACAAATTAATTTTTTTTAATATTGGCGTAAATCACTTATTTTATATCAGTATCAGTATCACAGACATATTCTCTACCAATTTGTTAGCATGGGTATTGGGAATGTTATTCCATTTATGTTGCACTCTACCTCAAAATAAATCTTCCATTGTGAGTACTTTATTCGATTTTGGAAGTCTCCTCTTCTTCAATGGCCCCAAATTTTCGTTCGGATTGAGGTCTGCACTTTAGGCCGGCTACTACTTCAAAAGAAATTGTGAATCTGGCTTTACGGATTGAAAAATTCCATACAAAATGTATTGAATTGAAAATACCCATATACCACCATTCTACTTAATATTTTTTTCTCATTTAATTCCTAAATTTGTTCAGGGAAAATTACATTGATGCTGGAATGCAAATCGGGCTCTAGGAGAAGTGTTTGGTATTGTTGTATGGTAACACGTATTGATTATTACGTATATTCAAAAATTGATAGTGTTTCAATCTTCTCGAGTCGCAGCTGTTGTCAAGGAGATTTATGGCTAAAGCATTGTTCCGGTTTTCCAGTCGTTTTAATTAGGTTACGCTGAACCTGGCGATTTCTTCTTTTACTGTTGGAAGGCGGAGATTTTGATGTAAAGAAAGTAATGTCAACAAAAATAGCAGAGCAGTATTTTTTGTTTTCAAAGTACGAGATTATTTCGTTGACACTCTTCGTGGGTTCCAAATTTCTTGCGAAAGTCAAACTGGTGCTCGGGAATAATATTTCTGTCGTCCAGAACAGGCAAGAAATACTTTTTTAGATATTTTCGACATTGTAGCCAGTAAGCTGATGGGACCACATGACGTGATTTGGTGTTCAGTCTTACAGGGCTTAGGCATCAAAATTATGTAAGCGCACTTCCACAGCGTTGGGAAGTTGCTTAGTTTTAGACTGCTGTTGATAATATTTTATGTGTGAGCAACACTACATATTTGAGAGGCAAGTGTTTAATTGTAAATGCATCCAATCCATCATAACTAGGGGCTTTCGTAACTTTAAGTTCCTTTATCGTATTCTGCACCGCGTTTACAGTGACGTACGCTTTCATCAGCAGCGTAACTGTTGAAGGGTGTAAATATGTTACACAAATGATTAGAAATCGCGATGGCTTTTTCTTCATTAGATCTACACTACAGTCCATTTGGGTTTTAAATTGGAACTCCTTTTTTTAGTTCTCTTCACAGCTCTGTTAATATTGTATTTTAATTTTTTTTTCTTCTAGCCTACTCAAAAATAGTCCTTTGAACTTAACCTGGAATCTCATGATTGTAGCATATTTTTTTTCTACTTTTAAAATTAGCTCAATGTCAAAAAAAGGTCAGGTCCATGGACCATAATACTACATAAGGGTTAAGGTACAATCTTAACTATATACATGACTAATGTTCTTTGTTTGCGTGGACTTAGTTAAAAGAAATTGTTAGCATTGAAAAATGTACAGTAAATTATTGTATATCATACGACTAATCCATATGTCATAAAAATAAATTCAAATGAACTAAAAATTAAACGTTTTGGTTTTCAAATTTATCTAAAGCAAAAAAAGTTAGTTTTACATTTGTCTTCATAATTACTGTCGAGCATTTAAATTAATGATTGCTTTTAAATTGCGTCGACAGGAGGCAGTTGTCACAAATACAGAATAATTTTTCAAAAATGTTTGCACTTGCTCACAATTTGTTTCCGGATATCGGGCGGGTAAACTAAATATACAATACTACAAGTATTTATAAACGATTCAGCGAGCAAATGGATGAGTGTTCAGTCGGTAGGACAGAACAGACTATTTTAGTGATGCAATTTGTTTCAATCGATTTGAATTAATTTCAAAATGCTCTACTTACCTAGTCTGTCATACAAACAAAAAAACAGACAGGCAGGCTAACAGACTGTCAGTTAGTCAATCAGTTAGTTATTTTGAACAATGTAATAATCATGTTTGTATTATGGAAATACCTTTGTTTGCATCTGATGTAAATTCGATGTTTTGATCGAATATCGCGTGTCAACATTGACAAAAGTCGACCAGTGGCGTAAATAAGCATAACATTGGTTAGGAGCTGATTCGGAGACATGAACATGCGTTAAAGTCTCCTGCTTCTCTGACAGTCAGAGAGAAAAACAAACAGACAACCAACCAACCAACCAACCGACCAAGGAAGGGACAGAGGGATCCATGTACACGGATTGCAGCTGTGAATGCATGAATGCACACTGAAGCCAACTAATACGAACCACCAAATTAATCCGCTTGGCTAAATTATTTCAGTTGGACATCAGCAATAGCAACAACATCAACGGCGGCAGCGGCAGGAGCAGGAAGTGTGGTACACATGAACATAATTATACGCGTGGACAGGGCCAAAGCAATGAGGCGCACTACCCACTCAAAGTGTTTCGCCGACTAAAGCCGAAAACCACAGGTCTGCTCAAATCAACCGCCAAATTAATGTCGAGGCCTGCGGACACTCGTTTACACATCCATGATACCATGAATCCGCAAAATATATGTAGAGGTTGCAACGCGTCACACAACAAATTTCGACCGCTTGAATTAGGCGAAAGCGTGCCAGTCAAAGCAGAGCAGCATAAACGTGGGTTTCTTCTTTTCCTAGCTAGTCACACAAATGAAAGCTTAAGATGGGCTAGTACGAGTACTTCTATTTTATTGTAACAACGCTCCCAAAGACATTTAGCTAAATGTTTTTAAGATCTAAACTAAAGTGTTACATATAAATACTAAATTCTTGTGAGGCACAATGTTCATGGCATTTCATGGCACATCAAATTAAGCACTAATTACTGCTTCACCAACAAAGTGCGCCCTGCTGCCCGATTTCATGTTAATGCTTAATGCTAATCTCTCATTTCCTACTATCTAGCAGGCTTTCGGTGACAGAAACATTCCAAATGAGACATTCGTTCTTGGTTGCTTGTTGACTCGGCACAGATAGTTTCAGTATTTCAGCGTCATAGCACTGAGCAGAAGGAAGGTACTTGCAACTCGTCAAAATGATTTATTTTTGATAAATCGTCTCGAATACTCGAGAACTGTCTTGTTCTCTAGGATTGCAAATGATTTACATGGAAAGCAACAGCATATAATTTCTAAACTCAAATATAATATATTCTGAGTACTGTATACCTAAGATGCAAGTACTACATATACATACATCGTGACAAAGTCATTGCTGTGATTACTTAATGCAACATGCCTAATAAAATAAGACAATATTCAAATTAAGGATTATTTATTATGTTAATTACTTTCAGAAAAGTTTCGTTAGTTTTAAAGTTTGCTGAAAATAAAATGAGATTTATTATTAAGTTCGAATCCTTTTATGTACCTAAATATGTTCAATTCTATTTATTTTATACAATATTGCCCAGACTATGATTGCCTAAGTTCTTCGGAGGCAGACTCAGGACTAAACTAAATAAGCTGCCAGTCAGTATGATCTTGTTACTATGAATTGAAGTAAGGTATTTTTCATTTTGATGCTTCATCGACGTGAGGCTTGTTGATTCCATGTTCGAGGCTCTCGACTAAATCTATGTATTTTGGTCTTCTTGAGTTTTTGAAGATGATTATCATGGGTAGCCATGCCGGTTGCAAAAAATATCTATATTTTTTTGGTAGGTATTTTGCCGAAAACCTTCTTTTTGCTCTACGAATATAGATTTTTGTACAATAATTAAAGGTGCCGGTTCTATTCTTTAAAAGAAGTGTGGAATAAATGTAGATTTTGATTATGGAAAGTGCATGTTTTTTTATTATGTTTTATTATTTTTAAGTTACAGAACTAAATTTTTAACAAATTTCAAATGTTTAATTAATTTATTTGTATTTTAATTTTACAATTGTTTTAACCCAGAAATCGATTTTAAAGTGTCAGGTATGCAGGAGTGCTGGTGTCACTGAGCAATAAAACATTAAGGATTAAATTGGCTTTCAGTTGTCTCTATAAAAGGAAGGGAGCAGCAAATTATTTGAATCCTGAGCTTCTTTCAATGTCATTAAGTTTTCACACTTGACAGCCTTAACTGTCGCTTTTATAGTTTTAATTGAAAACCCCATTCTACTGGCTTGTATTGTTCAATATAACCCACCCAAGTTAATCCCATGCCATTGCTTGGTTAAATATTCTTGAAAACTCTTAAAGAAGGTGGGGCCGCATTGTCTCACAAGAGACGGCAAAGGAATGAAAAAATTAAAAACATTAAAAAAAATGGAAGGGAAAATTTCCATTTTTTATGTAAAAACATTGAAATAAAAAAAGAGAGAAAAATAAAATTGTAATACTCTTAATGAGAAGGACTTGTAAACATGAGTTTTCATCTGCATCAACATGAAAAAGCAACAAAAAATTGACTCTTTGCGGCATCCAATTATGGCGTTTCTGTTTTGTAATAAAGTTTGGGAATAATTCACCTGTGGCTATCCAAACCCTTTGAAAAAAACACACACATACAAATATTCGCATAAGGGTTAGGTTTCGGTTTGTTTGACTAGCAGATATCCAACCATTGGTTAAACTTGTGTATTTTGTAAGTTAAAGAAATGAAGAGATGAATGCAAAGGATTTTTATTATTTTAGTTTTATAATGTTATTTTCATGAATTTATACATCTTTGAGAGCAAATTTGTTCACAAAATGAGTTGGACATTATGAATCAGATACTACAATAAATATATCAAAAACTAATGATAAGGTTTTAGAATGAAGGTACAAGGAAATTGGTTGAGAGATCCAGCTCAGAACGATGCCATTGATTTTATGAAATCATGAATACAATATAGTCAATTTTAATACAAAATTTCAGGTACCTTGGACTGGATATTTAATTAAGTTTTACAGACTATTTGTTTTTACTAGAACGATTGTGTTTGTAGTATTTTGTTGGGTAGATGTTTTCCTAGCTTCACTTCACTCCTTATAGTAAATATTACATTCATTGAACAAATTTATAATAGAATTTTAACATAATTAAATTTTGGTATAGGGTTCATCATAAAAGGTAAATGTCTCCCAGGATTTTGTGTTAACTTTTGCAAACAAAATTTGCAAAACAAAAAAAAAAAAAAAAAAAAACAAAGAAAAAAAAAATGAAAATATTTTATGTGCGTAGCTGGGTGAAAATATATGTACATAAAAGAGATAGTAAAGTGTGTGTACGCCCATGTGGGCCTTTGCTTGGGAAGTGGCAGCACCAACATACCTTGTATCCTTGTTATCCTCATGTATGTGCTTAGACCCAATTAATCCTAATAAATGAACATGTTCGCTTTTCCCGCGAGGTACTGTTGCGGTTGATGGGAAAAGCACTCACACATTATTCCATACATAAATACTTACAAATACACACTCACACATACAGAGAGATACTCTCACATATCCATTGTATGTAAGTTGGTATGCTGCGGAAAAGTTATTAAGTTTGAAAACTCAAATAAATACAAAACATTGCATTCGCCGATGTGAAAACTTAGTATTCTTTTATCTGTTAAATACTTTAACTTTACAGTTTGTCCCGAGTAAATCTGATTTTGGCAGCTGCGATCATTGCTAAGTTGAATTGCGTATACCCAACTCCCTTTTCGTTTTTAATGGTCGATAAATTACCCATAAAAGGTTTCAACTCTGAAAAGTGACATTTTGTTGTAATAATGCCATCATCATTAGAATGAAAGGAAAGTGACTTAATTCGTCCGTAATTAAGAGTGCGGGCAAAGACAAGAGCATCCCCGATGAGAAATCATATTGTAGTTAATCCAATTGTGGGCAATTTCAACATAAATCGTTTATGCCACAAAAGGAACCGCGAAACTATTTCAAGTTGCCATGCAGAGAGGTTTCTCTTGAGCCAGCAAAAATTTCTATTATATTATAGTAAAAACGGTAGTGGTTTTAATGAGGCCAAAATGTGTCTAATACGTAATTATGTGCGTGAAATAAAAATTACCATTTCTGTAATGAAGCATTAAACATTTCAATTTGGTGCGATCGTGAGGCCAGAGAGACAAACAAACATCAAAATTATCGGAATCGGAATCGGAATCGTGGCATACGAGTATGCTAGGCGCGCATTGTCTTGCCCATACTAAATACATTTGAGTGCTTCCGCTGTGTTGTACAGAGTTTTTTTTTCTTATCACGTTTATGTATGTTTAAAGACGACGACAATTTCGAGAAAACCAATTGGAAATTAAAAATCGTTTTCAATTGTCAATCAATTTCGAAAACATGAGAAGTTGTCAGTTTGCCGACAAAAGAATGACAAAGGCGAGCAAAGCAAGAGCACGAACCCAAGAACGGGTATTGGTTATTGGATGATGATAGTCAGCAATGCGTGAGGGAATAACTGGGAATGTTACGTCAATATAGACTCGTTGCGTTATAGAATGCAAACGGCCCACGCCGCCGATCCAAACCGAAACCACTTGAGGCACAAAGCGAACCGATTTGTTGATTTGTTTGAAAAAGTGAGTAAATATGTTTCCATTTAGGAATGTTTGGAAAATGTTGCGCTTTTGTTTGAGCAGCTATTTCATTTTCAAGTGGCCGGCGATAAGATGCCAGGTGCTGATATGATATCGAAGGCGATAGATAGGTAGATAGCTTTGAGGCCGATTGCTTCGAACTTTCAATGAATAATATACCTACCATCGACTCCAGGTAGTCTGCTGGAACACTAAATGCTTTCAACAACACCGCGCCTGCAAACACACACACACGCACATAATTGGCCACATGGATACACACACACACACGTGGTGAACTGAAAGACAAAATCGGAAAAGAAAAAATATAAATATTGTATATTTTGCCAAAACTGAAAACTGGAAATGCAAGATGTAAGTGTCATGGGGAACAGCTTGCTGGCTACACTGTATAGACACCCCCAGGTCGAGAGTCGACCTTACAAATTTATTTAAAATAATTTGCATTAAATCCTTTCTTGCTCCGGCTGGTTGGTTGTTACCTTTGTTTCCTTTTTGGTCTTTGGGATTTTATTACTTTTATGTGAATCGATGCACAAAATTCGAAAGACTTCAATTTAAGACGATTTGCTTTGTTACTTCAGGCAGAAGACAAACCAGAGAGACTCACATGTGTAAGAGACAATTTCATGTCCAAATGCTTTCCAGGTGACATGAAACAACACTTAAGCAGAACGAACTAAAAGAAGAGAGGAGGAACGCTCCGCTTCCATAAGTGCAGCCGGTGCCAATGCCAGTGCCGGTGCCACATTCCTGCTCCAATCTATATGAGTTCTGAAAATATCTTCTTCCCCACCCCTGATCGATTCGATGGTATGTTCAGCAATAAAGTGAACAAGCAGACAGACGCACATGCTCACCACCTCACCTGGTGCGGAAGAATAATGTTACGTTACGCCAAAATCTACATTTAAATTGTTTTCAATATAATCTGCATGTTGTGTCCAATGACGACAGCAAAATGTCCAAGAGAATATTTGACAAAATGAAACTTCACTTCCATCCAAGCGAGCTTCTTGACTCATATGTAGACACATAGATATTGTACATACATATGTACAGCCATAGATACATAAGTAAGTATTTATGCGCATTGTTCTTTAGCACACACAGTTACCCTCACACATGTACGTATATCTATCATACGTGTGTGAAGGTTGGTTGGTTGGTTGGTGAGGTTGAACTTTGCGAAACATCTGTAAGAGTTCTCATAACGACAATGTTCGTATTAAATGAGAATGTCTGCATGCCAATGAATACTCCTTCCACTTTCTTATCCTTTCTCCTTTGACATCACAAAAATATTAGGAAGAAAGAAAATGTGAAAAAGAATTATTGTATAATGCAAAATTTGAAAATGAACCAAATTTCATCGATATCCTCATCATCGTCATTCATACAATATAAGACTATATATAGTACATATTTTAGACTGGGATTTAATTGAGATTCTTGAGTGGCGCCAGCAAGTGGTTTCAAAACCGCACATGCTGTCATTATCACCGTCCCAAATGTCCTCTGAGAGTTGAGCGTATGCACGAGTATTCAATAGAACAAACCTATCAAAGTAAAGCATTATAAATGAGTGCAAGTTAACACCCTCGAATATTTGAATCAGCTCACTTTACAAGAATTCCCTATAACTCGACAGAACACTTGATGCCTAGTCTCCATAAATCAAAATGCGAACCAGATGGGGACTAAGTCACTCAAGTGCTTCTTAGGCCTTTCTTGAAATTTAACACTAATGTTTGTTTTTCTTACTTTGTTTTTTGTACGACTTACAATGTCGAACAATTAGCATACTACACTTTCTATCATATAACATACTTGCTACATGAGATCCGAAACGAAAACCTTATAGATTTTGAGCCATACGTGAAGTAATGTACCTATAAGAATATCCTTATCATGTTTATTTATGTAAACTAAACATGTTACGATTAAAATCCTATATACAATACATTTTTGTATATAAGTTATTAATTTATAATGGTAACATTCTTATTAAAATCATGGGTTTGAAATAACAGGTGTTCAAGCTGACCCTGCTGAAATTGGCGATTTAAATCACTGGTTTCCAGCAAACTAATTATGTTAGTATATATATACTAGGCTCAGATTATAATGATCTTGATGAAGGGAATAGTTCTAATTTTAATTCATGTACAAAAATGTATGAAGCGGAGCTTATAGGTAAATCTCAGGTGTTGGCACAGTATAGTAAAATAAAACTTATATGGTGTAAACTGCCAGTTCAGGCTGATTATTGTAATTACAAAGGGACATTTAATAGAAATAATTTGATTTTTAAGATGCAAAAATAAATGAAACTAGCAAAGCAATAGAACGGTGGGTATTGTGGTTTGATGAAATACAAGACCTTTTTAGCAATACAAGTATAAACGGCAGAAGCTAAACGATGATATTTTATAGAAAATCTTGTATAGTGAAAAAAAATTAAAAAAGGGAAAGATGTGGAACAGATCAAGGCAAAGTGAATTAATATTTACTGTTTTTTTAGAGCGAGAAGTGATCTTATATTACTTGAATGGACATAGACATATGAATTGCATACTCTGCAATCTCAATGAATATGAAAATATCATCCACTTTCTAGGAAAATATTCAATACTTAAAATAATTGATTACATATATTTTGAAGACCCAAATGAAGAAGAAGAAGTCGTCGATATATGTACAATATTACAAGGACACAGTTATGGGGATAATTTGACTTAGTGTATCACTGGTAGGATATAGGACGTGTTTTGGAGTGCTTGGCGATGGAAAAAATGGATCAAAGAATATTTTTTGAAAAATAAAGTTCAGAGCTCCCAAGCAATTTAAAATATTGTCTGTGGCATTTTCCGAGTCTACCTTGAGCAAAAAAAAAAAAAAAAAAAAAAAAACTTAAAAGTCATAAAATCTCTTCACAGAAGGCCGTGAAGATATTAAAGACGATGTCCGATCTGGACTTCATCAACCGATAAAAACGTTGAAAAAGTGAAGAAATTTTTAATGAAAAATCATCGAATCATTGTTAGGGAAGTTGTGGAGGATGTTGGCATATCATGTCATGCAACATAAAAACATAAAAGTCAACATTGTGCCGAAATTGCTAAAAAAAAATCCAAAAAATTTGAAAATGAAATGTGACTAAAATAATATAATAATGTAAGCAAAAAAAAGGGAAATTGAATGTTTGTAGCCCGAGAAAAATAAAAATTCACCTTTTTTGTTGAACAGGAATCGTAAGTATTCAACAACTGACCAATGGGCCAATTTAATTTTCATAAATATTCAGTTGGTATAAATAAGGAATATTATTATTATTATATTATTTATATTATTTGAGATGATGAAATGAGAAATTTAAGTCAGAAAATAAATAAAATCTAGATTCTATGTCAACTTATTACTTATATACAAGGCAATCATAGAACTCGTATAGATTAATGGAATGCAACTATGGGGTATGGCAGCCGAATCAAATGTAGAAAACATACAAAGGTTTCAGTCGCTATTCCTAATACTTGTCGAAGTACCTTATTATATTCAAAACTCAGCAGATAAAGATCTCGCCTATTCCAACAGTCAACAATGAAATCGCCGGGTCTTGCGTGAACCATTTAAAAGCCATTGAAATCCTTAACAACTTAATGGGTATCAATCTCTTAATAACAGCAGCAACACGAGAAGACTGAAACATTATCACCTTTTGGAATATAATATTAACACACAATACCAAAAACTTTTTCATTAGCCCAATGTGCCTTCTTGGATCAAACATGGAGAGTTTTTTAAATAAAATTTAATTGGAATGAAAAATAAAAAAAAGAAAACTAGTCTCTTAAATTTATATATAAAAAGAAAATAAATTGGTACTCTTCTTCAATAAAATGTACTTCAAAATCAATACTTTTATAACGAGCCTTAATTTTACAGGAGAGCGATTTTTCTAACTTTCTTTACAAAGGCTGTCAACGTAAACAACAATATTAAATCGGAATTATCGCCATAACTGTGGTGATTATCACTATACCACATTTTTACCAGATGTGGTTATAGAAGAATTTCCCATCAAAAAGTCAATTTCGGAAAAAATGTAGGTTACGTTATTTTCGGGGTTAGTTACTATTTAATTGAAGAAGCCTAGGATAATTAAAATTAAAACAAAACTTTGTAAATCGATTTAAAATGAATTATGGGGATCTGTACGATGTAGAGAACTGAAGTTAATAGTCCCTATTACTTCTCAATTTTACATGAACCAGCATATTTTTGTCGGGGTGAAATGATCAGACGCTAATTTAATAATTGAAATTGGAATTTATATAATAGCTATGTATAAAAAATATCAACACTACTTTTTCACCAAAAGGGATTAGTTGGAAATCTGAAACATTATGAAACTACAGTTTTGACATATAGACAATGTATGAATTAATGCTAGAAAGCGTGGTTTTCTAGTATAAGATTGTATCAAACTTAATTTGTGCTCTTTTTGGTTTGAAAATTTGTTTTATAAAATGCTATTTAATTGTGTTTTAAACTTATTATCTTGCAAAAGTATCTTTCTCCTCCTTCTTTTAAACTATTTGTTTTGCAAAAATGTAATTTCTTCGATCCTCTTATATTGTAGGTTCATACGAATATGTAGTCGTATTCTGAAAAGCAGAACAATTTTCGTATTTCATACATACGATGACTATCTGCATTAAAAGGAATAAAATGAAAACAACAAAAATACGTGTAGTACATAAGAGTTCACAATGAATATCACTTCCAGTTAGTTTTATGGCTTCAAAGTTGTTGTGTGTTGTAGAGAGAAATTGCAGGCTGGTGACATTGTCGTACGCTTTAAACGCCGCCATAAAAACATTTCCAGCGGACGACTCACCATTCATTTCAGAAAAGGGGAAACGACGAGCAAAGAATTCAACAAAATTGTATGTTTGTAATGTTCTGAGAGCTGATTGACACTACTACAACCAACTTCCAGTCATAGGGCAACGCCTCTTTTTTGATAGACCCCGCACCGTACCGCTCACAGTAAACATATTGTTTGCTATTGGAATGAAATGCGTTCGCTGCAGTCTCTCTACCAAAAAATCCAAGCTTGCCACCATGTCAGTGTTATAAGTGTGAGCAAACAAACATAGTACTTGACTTTTATGGTCGATTATATATGCTTCTATCTCTCTTTACACAGTGTATTCCCACTGAGTAGATGTAGATACATTTCTATCTCTTTTGGTGCTTATGTCGTCATCGTCGGCAGTCACGAGGAACTGAACAGAACAAGTCGCAACAAGCGTGTTGTTGGCTCTGCACTTGCGACCAGTTTGTGCTCGAACGCGATTAGGTGCGCATCGGTTATAGAAACTCAAGCGGCAGATATTGGCGACTTGTAAAGTGATGCGGCGTACGCGTAAGCCGCCGACGACAGGTTGTAAAAACTCGTTTTTCCATATCATATCATAAAATTGATAAAATATTTAATAAACAATAAAAGTTACTACTACTAAAAACAAATTTCTGTGCAATAAATTGAAAATAAATCATTAAAAAAAAAAATGGTTATAAAAATATAATTATATTTAAAAAATGAAATAACAATTTAAGTATATGAAACAATTAGAAGAAAATATAATTTTACAATAAATAAATAAATCTAAAGATTAAGTAGAACAATCAAGAAATTACAAGGGAAGCCTCAATCAACATCAATAAAAGTGAACAAAGAAAGTCAATAAAAATATAATAAAATAAAATAAAATACAATAAAAAGGCAAACACAGTCTGTCTCAGAGATACAATACTATAAGCAAACAAAACATTTCCCGGTGACATTAACACAAATACTCGACAATTTGTTTTATCAATTTCCAACAACAGCAAACATAACAAAAAAGCCAAGGACACAACATAAAAGCGCTAACAAAACGAGTAAACTTCGCTTAAGCATCCGACAGTTACAACAAAAGCTTGCCCCCCACTCTCTCTTCCTGCTGTTACTTTGTTATTCTCTTCCTTTCCTCTTCCAATCCCTCCCCTTCTCATCCCCTTCTCCTTTCACGGTAGAAGTCATACTATCTCTGTCATACTGTGTTTCTGATTGTCGACGCAGTTTCCGACCGTATCCTTGCTGGGGATCGAGCCCAGTAGCAAGCACACGGCACGCGGCACATCAAGTTGTAACCGTTTGACAACATTTGAAAAGCATTTGAAGAAATAACAAGAAAATATCAACGACAATAAACTTAACCCAAGCCCAAGCGCCAAGCAATATGGCTGCATATGCGCAGTTTGGATATGGATACCCGGCGGCAAATCAAGTAAGATAATTATCAAGCAATACTATTTAGTTATATATATTACAATATTAATAATTATTATTTTACACATATGTATTAATTACTGGGTATGGGAATAAATTCTGGACCTTTAAGTTATTCTTTCCATCGCAAGCTAACATTTACCGACGGTCTGAATGATATTATACAATCAATATATTGGTTTGAGTTGGTTCTTTTTCAATTATTGAAGTTCTAGTAATTCTTTTCTGACTTTGTATGAATCCCTCATACCGATGATGTCTTAAAAAAACTACATACACCCTTATGATCTTCCTACAAGATATTCTTCAAGAGGATAGCATAAATATAGATATTCTAGATCAATTTAATAATTCTACCTCATGAGCGGTAGATATTTCATCAATGTACCCTATTCTACACAAATGTTTCTAGGCGTTTAAATCATCTTTAAATCATTGATATAATAGTCTAAGATGGTCCCCATTTTTCTTTATTTTATTCAATAAATTGCTTATAAAAATAAATAAATATAAATAAACTAATTCTGAAGTTATAAAATAAAATTAAAATTTAAAATACAATATAAAAAAATTAAAAATATAAAAACAACTTGTCTGACTACTTAGAAATAACTGAAGAAATACATACATATATAAATTGGTGAATTATTTGGGATGAAAGTGTACATTTTCCAAAGAGAAAATATACCAAAAAATTGTAGGTATATTATATTTTGTATATCACATATTGAAAACCGTGTTCCATTTCCTATTGTAAAACAATTTATTCCCATCTTTTAATATAAAAAACAAAAAGAGAATACCCCAAAATAATAGATAAAATGATTTTTAATTCTGACAATAATCATAATTAAAGGTTGTAGGCCTTTGGACTTGTCTTTTGTCTTTAATCATCACTTTCTTAAATTCGTTTAATTCATTTTTATCTGGAGGTGATAGTAATGCGCGTTGTGAAAATATATTTTTATCTGTTGTCAGCCTATAAACAAGTAAATTTATTCCAAGTTAACTTAATTTAGTATTTCGTAGAGATCGTAAATGTGTTACTCCTCGTACGTTAACAGAAATGTTTAAATAGGTTTTTAATTTTTTTTTTTATGATAAACCCTTTAATTCACTGATATTAGAGAGATTTAAAGTTTATTATAAATTACAAAATGTCTTTACCAATACATACCAACTAAACTATGCAAACTACATATAAACAGTGTGTGTGTGTATGAAAACGGACGGACCTTAAATATTGTGTTATGAAAACAGTCAGGAGGAGGCAGGCACTTGGAATGAATATTCATTCATTCAACACACGATATCATAAATGGCCGCAAGGAAATGTTGCACAATTTAGGACATTCTGTTCAGGCTGCAGAGAAAAGTTGTTGCCCTCTCTTATGTGCCTCTCTCGTCTCTTGGCTTGGGCCCTTTCCAGGGACCGATTGAGAGTGCATTGTCCCAGGCTTGTGTTATAATTACCACACGATGGGCATTGAACAAGTAAGTAGTTAAGAGCCAACGGGAGCTACGATGAGCTATTCCAAGAGTATGGGAAGGTGGTGTGCACTAATTCAAATTAGTTCGAAACGTGTTGGATTGGTTGCCCGACCCGACCGTCCATCCGGCAGAAAGAGGTCTGGGTTGAGGTTGTCTTTAGAATGGCTACTGGACATCGTAGTAGTTGCCATTTGCAAATGTTGCATTAGGCTAAGTCTTGACTTGGCCGCTTTTACTACTTGGCTATGTCCGTTCCTCTGTCGTTTTGTGTGCCTGGTCTACCGTGTCTATAAGTTTATGTGGATGTGTTAGCTTCTGTGTGTTTTAGCATAAATTTATGTTTAAATGACCGGAATGGTTGTCCATTTGTTATAATATGCAAACTCGGTTAAATTATTATAATTAAAATAATGGACGCTGAGATTATCGACGATAATTATGGTCTGCAGATGTGCAAACTGCTGTGGTTGCCTTTAGATACTTTACCATTATTGTTGTTATTGTTGTTGTTACTGTTGTTGTATAACATACATGAATTGTTATCATTATCATTTGTTATTATTGAAGGGCGCACCACCAGAACTACCCAACAAACTAACTAAACTATGTAGTTTGTTGGTTTTGTATTTGGTCATGTTTAGGAAAGATATTCTTCCCTAATTCATTCATTCAATCATTTGAAGTAAATAATGCATTAAAAATATTATTCATATTCTGAAAATTTTTATTTTAAAATGACTGACATCCAGGCATTGTATATGTTTAGTAAGTAGTGTGGTTTCACTTACCAATTCACCCGGGAGCGCGACACGGATGACATACATAAATCGGAAATGTCGCAACAAACTTAAAATATTTTTATAAATACAAATTCATTAATTTAATTATCATTCTGTGCATTGTTTTTTTTTTTTGTTGCGATTCTGTGTTACATGGAACGCAAAAAACGAAATATTTGTGCATGTATTAATAATAAATAAATATCTTTCATGTCCAACAACATTTCCATTTGACTAAAATGAAAATGAAAATAAAATAAAAGAAACGAGAATAAAGCAAAGGCATTGGCAAAGGCAAAAGAATAAAATATCGTCGTAGTCTCTTCGAAGTCGTCAACGTCTGCAGTAGAATTTTGTACTTCCCAAGCGTGTATTTCACGCATTTCGCACGCATAACTTACATTTATATGCCAAACCATCTCCATCACCAGCACAGGCCCTAGATTTTTAGGTGGTGGCAGAGGCGACAAGTGCATTGCATTTCCTTGCTGGGCCACTGCCGTCAGTTAGCGTCCTTGCAAAATCCTGCCTTGATGAAAACAAAGAACAAAAAACAAATGAAAACGCGACTAATATTTTCAGTGCGCATTCCATAATTGATTTATGAATTCGTAATGCAAACGCATCGAAAAAACACAGATACACACAAATACACATGCACACTCAGATACACTCATATACAAAAACAATTATTGCATGGTCTAAGGATGAAGAAACAAACAAAGAAATACAAATACATTAAAAAAGGGAACAGATGAGGAGGAGATCAAGAACGAATACTCCGGTACAAGAGACAATGGGATGTTGCAGTAACTGTCAATGCAATAAAAGGAGTAAATAAAGCAACAACAATAATAATAATACCAATATCTGAAATGAAGAAACAACACAACAAAAAGACAAAGTACGTGTTTAGCAATTGATGATGTCAACCAGAAGCGTGGAGTATGCGATTCATGCGAATGTGGGAACAAACATGTAGTATGAGCACACATACGAGCACACATCCATTTGGATTGGGTTGGAGTGGATTGGATGCCAAGGCGTTCGTTTGTTTCGTTTGCTCGTTCATATCGAAGTCCCTACGCGAGTCAGCAGCTTCCATTCCATTCAAAAAATTAACGAAAACAAAGAGAAAATATTGTAGTATAAAGAAAGAGAAAAAAAAAAAAAATATATATAAAAAAAAAAACACAATTTGATATTGGGGCTTCTTTTGTTTGTTAGGTTGATTTCTGATTTTTGTTGTTGCTGTTGCTACTGTGAACGCATCCGTTAAACAATCGACCATCGACAATCGACTTTCGCACGTTATTGTATTTTATGTTTGTCTATTTTCCCCAATTGGGAATATTTTTGCACAAAACAACAGCAGACGCTAGAAAAAACAAAAAAAAAAAAACAAAACCAACAAATCCATAAACGCATCTCATAACCAGTAACAACAGCAAAACCAAGAGCAGCAGCAACAATGCATCACCAACATCAGCAGGAGAAGGAGAAATGCAACAGCAACATGAACATTAACTGCACACGCATGCCAAAAACAACAATTGAATGAATAGACAGCCAAACCGAGCCGAGCCGAGCCAAGCCAAGCCAAGAGATGCAAGAAGGTGTTCCCTCCTGTACTTCAACATAAATCATAAAATTAATAACCGTGAAGTGATGGGCACCCACTAGATTTTCTCTAGGTCCCGGCCATCCACCCTTCACTTCCCTCGCCGTCTACCATTCTTCATGAAGAAGCTTATTAGAGAGGCTCCACCATTGTCGTGTATGTGGCAGCAACCACACCAACTCGCCGGATCTGGTACATAACCGTGCGTGGCGAGACCAACAATCGACTAACCATCTTTGCCGCAATTCGCGGCTCCAGACTCATATAGTAGACCACAGAGAGAAATATGAAAAAAAAAAAAATAAAACAAAAAATTCAAATATTCACCGATTGATTTTTGAATGCTTTTTGCAGGCTTCATTTTCCACATTCATGCCTCATACATACTATATATTTCTTCTTTTTGGTTGAAAGAAGCACAAAGAACTTTTGGGTCCAATGAAACCATGGAATGTGTTGTATGTGCTCGCACCACCAATTTTACTTATAACTACAAAGAAGAGTATATATTTTATTTAGCTATATACTACACATAGGCTTACTACAAAACACATTTGAAGTTAAATCATATAGTGAGATAATAGGCTTTATAGTTTCTAATCACCGGTCTCCCCCTAGCATGTAAAACTGTAGCAAATGTTTAAAGCCCATAAATAGGATATCTATTCAGAACTTGGAGTTCTTAGTGTCTTATACTCTAAACCACACCACATTTTGGTTTTTTCCAATAAATTTTTAAAAACATGCTAAAATTTACAATGTTTTTAGATATTTAAACTCTTAAAGGAAGACCATTAATAAGACTTCTACTATATCATAGAACCAAATCATATTATCCATTATCTCTTCTTTCTTCAACCTTCATTCAAAATTCTGTCAGTTGGATTTATTTTTGTATCTTTTTCTAATCTTATAGTAGTTGTTAATGTATCTTAAAACTATAATAACATTAATACTCGCAGTTAGTCTTTTTGAAGCATTTGATACTAAATTGTGTAAGTCACCTCCATGAGAACAAAAAACGATTAACTACCATTTCATACTCGTCTTCTTTTCCTTTTTTGAATTCAACTTTGGCCATTACAATAATTCATTTTCATTCGCAATCAAAGTAAAGTGAAAGAGCCACAAAAATTAAATATTTCCGCCCACTTTGCTAAAATATTATACTACATCTAAACGCCTTTGTATCCGAATCCATATCCTATCTTTTCTTTTGTAATTCAACGATAAACTCCGGAAGAGTTTGCAGTCGCTTGTTCGCGCCATGGCGTCGCACCATCTACAATGGTATCGTAACCATGCACAGTGCATCCATCCACTCCTCCATCTATCTAGTGGGAGAGTGAGAATCATTAAAAGTAAACTGACTTGCGTGCCGATAATAAGTTGTGTTTTGTTGCTGCTGCTCCTCCGCACTTGGAGGAGAGCGAGCGTTGTCCAGCGGCGATGTTGTCGTCGGATGGGGCGATATGTGCTTTTTATGAGCGGCTACAAAAACTGAATAGATGTCCACATCCCATAAAAACCACAAACAAAAAAGAGAATAAAAAAGCAGAATAAAAAAAATGATAAAACACGAACAGAACTGGTCGTTTGTGTTCGAAGAAAGGCTCTTCTTGTTGAAAGGGATGAGGAGGAAAGTAGATACAGTATGTTGGACAACTGGTTTTGGTCACTGTTCTTGTTGGGGCAATGGACATTCATTCAGAATTCATTAGATTTCATTCATGAAAATGATTTCATTATACATAATTCCAAATTTAAGAGGGACTGAGGACTGACTTGTTGCAATTGCCACAAGTCAAAGTGGTGGGCACGCCAAATAGCCGGATGATTAGATAGCGGCATTGATGACCTGACGCTACAAGGATGGTGGTCGATGCCAACTGGAGGTGTTGAAAATCAGCTCATTCGACTTGGAATTACCATTATTACTTTATGCCCAGGAGTCAGTCGCACGCAAATGGAAGACTTTTCGGTCTGTTTCGTTTGTTTGTGCAGTAGCCTTTTTGGCTACAGGAGTTACTTATTCTATAGTTACCGAGCGACCAACCGACTGACAGACCACCGCAGGCAATGTAAAATTATGATTATTGTGTTCGAGTTCGGTTTTGTTTTTGCGATAACAAAGTGACAAAGGAGTTGCCCAAATGCTCGTTATTGGCCAAGATTAAACGTAACAAAGCAATTTGAAACGTATTAATGTCGATTTAAAATGAGAATTGGGAACTGAATTTTGACCAATAAATTTTGGTATAAGTAGATTGAGGGACATTTGTAATCTAAATATCATAATCTTTAAGAGTCACATGACAAGTCAGGCAGGCAAATAGGCAGGCAAGTCTTAAACAAATACGAACGGCCTTCGAGCTAATATCGTTTCATGATCATTTAAATTGTTTGGAGAGTTGCGCATCCTCGACGACAGTCATTAAGAAATTTGATATGTTGGAGTACATAAACTAAGCCAAGATGGTCGTTGGTAGATTTGCTCTTTAACGAGTGCGAAGAGAAGCGATCCAAAGAGGGGGGCACTCAAGACAAGACAAAACAAAACTTTAGCTCTTGCGTTGACAGCCTCGTTGAATTTGAATATTTCGCCATACTTTGCACATAATGCGCAAATAATCAGCGAGCAGCGATCTCGGCAACCGTCCACGCCTTTTAAATTTAAATGAGGCATAAGTCACAATTGCTACAGTCGGTCGGTTAGTCGGCCGGACGGATGGATGGAAAGGTTTCGCGTAAAATTTCACTGAATGAATTTAGTAAGAGGGAAGGAATAAATAACATGAGGAGTCAGATGAACACTGGACTGGATGGACAGACCATTGGACAGATAATAAGGTAGACAGTCAAGTGATTGCACGAAGTTGAATCGTCTTCGAATCAATTGCGCACTTGGCAAATTTGTCGGACGCGGATGCTGAATTGAATTGAGTTGAGGATCGATTCAATGTGGCGTTGACTTCATTTGTATCTGATAGCTCACGAAGTTCTTTGCGTTAAGTACTCGTACATTGGGCATGGCATTGCATGGCATGGCATGTGTTTTTTTTCTGATCTGTGCTCCTTATTTACTTTGTCCTCATAATGTTGGCTAATAAAGTGTGACAGCCAAAACCGATGAAGTGACACAGAGAATACAGACAGACTCAACAAATTCACCTCGCTTCGTGTCGGCATCTCATCTCATCGCATCGACGTTCGGTCATTCGAGTTTTGTATCTGCGTACATTTTAGGAGACTTCTGTCGTTTACCCTCTCGTTTGTCATTCTGTCCATGGGTTTATGTATAGAAGTATCTGTCTGTCGAAACGTTTGGGATGTTTACTTTTTATGTATTTTTCTGTAGATTTTTTCTTTATTTGGGTTATTTATTTTTGACGTTGTTGTTGTTGTTGGTGCGTCTTGTGCTCAGTCTGAATTAGGTGGACATCCGATTCGTTGCGGTTATCGAGCAAGCGCATACCTGAGCACATGCGCTCCATATCCATGCTGACTCTAGAGTGCCCTTTTGGTTTCGCTTTTTGTCCCTTGTCGAAAAGACGATCAGACGCGATCGGACGACAATTGGACGGACGGATGTATGAACGAACCCATTTCAACCTCTTCAACCTTCGTTCTCTAACACAAGGCACACAATACACGTACACAGACAAAAGGCACAATCGAAAGCGGTATCTAAAATCTGACTGTGATAAATTGAAAATTAATGAAGTGAAAATAGATGGAACGGATCGCAAATTGCGCCAAGCCAATAAAATATTTTGACATTTGGAGTTATCGTCTTAATCTGCTTTGTTGACTTTTCCACCATATCGCTCGCTCTCAGTTTTCTGTTTCATTTTATTTCATTCATTCACTTCATTTCATTACATTTCGCTTTGTTTTTCTCCTCGCATCACATCGCATCGCATCTGATCGTATTCAACCCAAGCTCACTCACTTACTGTAGAGTTTAGAGAGTCTTATGTTGCCCTCCTTAGTTTCCAGAGCCAATCGTACTTCCATCTTCAACCCTAGACCCTGCCGATCGGTCGTCTTTACTTCTTCATTTTGAGCTACGTTTTCACAAATCACCTGTTTGAAAATTCCGCCGTCGAATAAATTTTCGTTTTTTGCTCCATTCATTCATTTGGGTTTTTTATTTGTTATTCTTTGTTGCAGTTGATTGGCGGCGTTAGCCAGAGCTCAAGTGGAATTCCGACAGTTTCCGCTGCAGGCAACATCAGCACTAGCGGCGGCTCTGTCCCATCGCCACTATCTGGTACGAACGATGCATCACTCAGTCCTTCTGGCGGCTCGACAACGACTGGTGTTACAACAACGAGTCCACAGAGTCCAGGTGCTATTTCGCAAACGTCTAACAATGCAGGCTCAGGTACAGCGATTGCACTTTCGAACTCACCTTCAGAATCTTGTGCCGTTGGTGGTGGCGGTGGTGGCGTCGGTGCTGGAGCAACAGCTGTCTCTGCTAGTGCCAGAGGTAACAGTACCATCCTTAATAAGAGCGGTGAATCGATCTCTTGTTGCGAGAATGGCAGACCGATAATGACGGACCCAGTCTCCGGTCAAACTGTGTGCTCATGCCAATACGATCCTACGCGACTAACATTAGGCAGTTATCCGGCTGGCGGTGTTGGTGTCTACGGCGGCCCATATCCCTCGACCGATCAGAATCCCTACCCAAGTATCGGCGTGGATAGTTCCGCCTTCTATTCGCCACTGGTAAGTTTATTTCACTTAATGCACTTTTATTCATTCAATGATTCGATGCGGCGCATGCTCATGCTCATTCATGTTCAAATCCGTTGCGGCACATCTGAAGTCGCTGACGAATCTTAATTGGATTAGTGTTAGCTGCAGTAAATGCATACTCGAATCAAGACACAAAATCCTCAGCAAATGCAAATCGACATCATGAGCAGATTTTGCCATGTTCGTTCATAAGCAATCCAGTTTTTTATCCGAATTGCCGACCAATGAGTTGTAGTATTGGATTGCAATTGGAAGCATATGAAGTGGGAAATTAAAGTCTTGGACTATCGTTATCAGCGCGTCGTCGATAAACACATATGATTGTTAAAACTTAATACGAGCACTCAATCATAACTATTCAGATAGATATTGCATGTAGAAATATTGTATGTGTGTATCCTGTTATGTGTTTCGTCTTTTCAGAGCAATCCTTATGGAATGAAAGATAACAGCGCCTGTCCCGAAATGGGTGCTTGGACGTCAGCGGGTTTGCAGCCAACAACCGGATATTACTCCTATGATCCCACATTGGCCGCTTATGGGTAAGTTGTAATGAGAGAAACGGCGGAGAAACTTTAAACAGAAATCAATTGAAGTCATTAATCTTCATTGAAATGTTGAAAGTGTTGAGATGTAAACACTTAGACGCATACAATATTTACAATATTTCTCTTATCACTTCGAGTCACTTGAGATTGAGAACTGATTGAGGATACATGTACTCGTACTCAATACTCGTCTAGTTTTTATGAACTCTTTAAATACACATCATTATGTTTATATAGGTTGGTTTTTCTTGTGCCCATTTGCCATTTTATGGATTATTAACACTTGTAGCAATAAAACGTAGCAAAACTTTCAAAACTGCAAATTTAAAACGTTCCATGGAGCTTTCCTTCAGACACAATTTTTTATATTTTTATCGCCATCAAGGATTTGTGATGAAACTTGCAGCAAGCTAGTAACATGTACTCGAAAGTGTTCTAAGTGATGATGGTGGTGGCAGTGGTGGTAGTAGTGGTCGTTGTGGAGTAGAATAGACAACCGCAGGAAAATGTCTGCGGCTGCTACTCGCTTTCGTTTGTTCCTTCGTTCATGGATTTCTCTTCTGTTTGAGTTTTAAGTGAGATCTGCGGACAAACATTTCGTCTGTTTCAAGAAGAATTTGGCTAAACTCAACAAGTGCGAGGAGAAAAGCAGGCGGAAGTGGGCTGCTTGTGGGCAACTTGGGTTGGGTATGGGGGCTTGGCAGTCTGTATTACTGTTAGGGCTTTCAGCAGCAAGAAAGCTTAAAATGTTAAGATTAAAATTCTCTATGCGTCTTTATTGAATAACTTTGTCTAGGGCAAGCAAGCAAGTACTTTGGATTTACAGGATTAAATTAAACTAGAGTAAAGAATTTTTTTCATCCAGCCCAAAGAGAATTTATTTAATAACGATAAAGATTCCTTTAAAGTTTAGGTCTTTTAGTAGTTTTATGATTTTTAATGTTTAAGTTTTTGTTACAATAGATAGGATATTTAGGAATGATGGGCTGTATATATTGTATCTGTCCTTTCCGACATTAAGTGATTACGATTTGTTTACGATTGATATTAGTGGTAATAATTGCTGAAAGTTACCATTGAAGAAAATAAATGATTATTCGATAGTGAGGCCCATGAGTTCAGTCAGTTCAGTTGGTTATTGAGCAAATAAAGGAAAAGGTGATCAGAACAGGATAAGAATCCCGAAATTATACTGATACATTCAATTCCATTGATTCAATTTATTATACTTTATTTCTAGATATGGCCCTAGTTATGACCTTGCATCACGTCGAAAGAATGCCACTCGTGAGTCTACATCGACTTTAAAGGCCTGGCTAAATGAACACAAGAAGAATCCTTATCCAACAAAGGGCGAGAAAATAATGCTTGCCATAATCACTAAGATGACCTTAACACAAGTCTCGACTTGGTTTGCCAATGCGCGGCGTCGACTGAAAAAGGAAAACAAAATGACATGGGAGCCAAAGAATAAAACCGAGGATGATGATGACGGAATTTTATCTGATGATGAAAAGGAAAAGGATACTTCAGACACACAAAAGTCTCCGACCATGTATGGCCAACCTGGCCTATCTGACGACCATCAAAAAGGTAAAACCAACTGCCTTCTAAGTTTAGCACTAACAACATACGTACAATACATATTATAAATCGAGGAAACTTCTTGAACGATGATGTGACATATGCTTTATACAATATTTAAACAACTCAAGCTCTACTGATAGTACTTAGGACAATGTTCCCTTTTCCATCAATGCCACATATTTGTGTGCTTAGTAGAGATTTGGCGGCTCTACCTTTCAAGTTAAATTCATGTGGCGCAACGAACGCTTTCAAGTCTCTGTACAATACATTTTCTCTGATTGTCCGTTTGTCTGTTTGGTCTTTGGAGTTTTGGTTGAAATGCTCCGTTTGCTTCCCCGGAAGTTGGCAGCACATGGCAAAATGGCCTTAGTGCAATTTTCAACACAAGTGTCCTTGGTCGAATTGGCTACATTCCTAAATACAGTTACATCCTACACAGCCACAGTCGAAAGTGGCGGAAACTCGTACATTTTGTAGTTAAAAGCTTCTACAGGCTTTTCGAGGGGTTGCACGCATCAACGCCCACGCACAATTTCAAGGGTGTTTACTGTTTACTGCGATTTGTTGGATAAGTTAATTCAGTTAATTCAAAATGAAACTTGTCTATTTCCGCATTAGATTTATGAACAAACCAACAAAATTTAATTTACTTTTTCTCTCCCATTCAAAATTACACAACAACCAGATCACAATAATCAACATGTCAAATTGGAACAGAGTAACATTGTGGACAAGGAAGATGGAAACGATGCAAATGAGCGTCATGCTGAAAACTTAGTTGCGATACGCGGAATAAATCCATATAATCCCTCATACGCGCATCATGGCAGCTACAATCCATACCAGCAGCCCCAACACCACGATCCTGCGGTTTACTACCATAATGGCTACTCTGGACCGCAGAACCCAAACGACTATGCGATTCAAAAAAACCCGATGAGCAGCGACTGTGGCATTCCGGTGCCGGCGAGCAAGCCCAAAATCTGGAGTCTGGCCGACACAGTCGCCTGCAAAACACCGCCGCCTACGGCATACCCCGGTCAGAATTCCTACCTGCAATCGCAGCTCCAGTCACAGACACATTCTCATCTACAAATCCACCACCCTCAGCATCACAACCTACACACGCACCCCCATCAACAGCAACAGCAACCGCAAATACTACCGAGCAGTATGATGCCGCAAGCAGGGCACAATTCGCCGCTGAGTATGATGAGCAGCTTCGCAGGAGGATCGCCATATTCGCGGATACCTACGGCGTACACGGAAGCTATGGCTATTCATACCAAGGCGTCCACCAACGGCAACGACAACAGCAGCCCGCAGCAACAGTACCAAGCATCACAGCATCAACAACGGGTGGGGGGCTATGCCGAAATCCAACCCGACACACCGCCCCAGACACCACCCAATATGAAATTAATAGCAGCCAACGGCAACCCCAACAGCAGCGTCTCGCTCCTTGCAACTCAAGGAGCAGCGGCTGCTTTAGCGACAACTTCTACGGTCAATATGTGTTACAATAATACGGCTATAGCTCAATTCGCTGGATCAGGATTTAGTAGTCGTTCCGATGGCTAGACACATTTCAAAGTAACAATTGGAAACTTAATACACACAATAGTAATCAATAATGATCCCTCAATGTTAATATAGGTAAACTAGTAATGAAGGCAGGCCTAAAAGGGAATTGTGCAAGAATCAATAATGGGTGGTCTGGGCAGGGGTAGCATTTGTATAACAACATACCACGCTGTTCTGCTCCCTACATCACTCATTCTATTGTATGTCGTACTTACTACACTAATTATTTTGCAATAAACATTATTTAAGTACTTTTAAACACTGCAATAAAAATTTATTTCCTATGCTATTGTAAATTATTTTAGTTTATAACTTTAATTAGCATTTTTACTCGTACGCTCCATAATCTTACCCAAACCAAACCAACTCAACTCAACGCAATTCAATTCAATTGACGCGATGACGGACACTCGCTGCGAGTTGTGCACCTGACTGAGCAAGCCAGCGAGCGACTTCGTTCGGATTTTCAGACGTGTGTTATAGTATTTTATAACTTGCTAAGTTCAGACTTAGTCACCTGGGTTTAATGACTTGAAATAAATTCAGAACTGTTAAATGTATACAAGCGCAAAAACTGTGTATTCATTAATTTGTTTTGTATAACCCCGACAGACAGATTGATATACAAACAAACAGTCGTCATACAGGCAAATAAATATACACACAACTGAAAAATTACATTCAATAAAACTATAAACAACTCACAAGTGACAGAACGCGTGTTTTCGGACCAATTGACGAATTCATATACGAATGAGTATTCATTCATTCACTTAATCATTTATTGTACTACTTACTACTCACTCACTCGCTCACTCACTCACTCACTTACTGACTCTCGCACTCATCAAAATATGTACAATACTTTTTGTATACATTTAATTAACGAAATGATTAAGTGATTAAGAGAGCGATTAACCAACCAATTAGCCAATAGTTTAATTGTCTTTGAAAGTAATTAAATATTATAAGTAAATATATTATTGTAATATTATATTATGCATTAGATTAGATGCGTTTTAGAGTATTTTGCATTCATTGAATATTAAGAAAAAGGAAAAGAAAAAGAAAAATTGTAATCTGTGATATATTTTCAAATGAATTAAGATTTGCATTGTACTCATATTATTCATCCAAGTAAAATTGTTAATAAATGTATAATATTCTAAAAAACAAATACACACTTACACAAATACTATTCACATGCTATTATATTATATACATGTATACGTACGTATTTGAGTATCGCCTTTGACCATCAATATACATAGTATGTACGAGTATGTAATATAAAAGTTGTACATATATATACATACGTATACATAACTATACATATACTTATTAATATATACATACATACATACAGTACATATATCTATAAACCTAAATATGTTTGGATTATTAACACATAAACTATAAAAATAAATAATTCATAATTCAATTACATGGAGTTTTTTATTTTCAATTGTAAATGAAAAGCACAAGGAGACTTTTTCATTAAATTTTTTAATTAATAAGATACTTATGGTATAACTTTTGTCTGGGTAAAATATTTCAGGGAACAAAGTAGATAGGCACTAAATAAATTTTAAATATTATCGTTAAAATAGTAGTTTATTTTAACAGTATTCAAGAAACGTAATGATAGCAAAACAACTAATAACTTGATTTAGTCAACTTGCCATGGAATTTATCAGTGCTTCTCCATAGAATTTTGTCCCATTCCATGAACATTGCATTTTTGAGCTGTTTAGTGATCTTGAACTGTTTGTTAGCCATATTTATAAACCAGCGCTGAAAGGATTGCCCATAGGTCCTCAATAGAATTTAAGTCAAGAATATGGTAAATGATATCCACTCCAAAACTGATATGCTTATTTATTGATGCACATAATTTGTGATTCCTGTGAATTGATCTTGTTCCATTGTTCATTTCCCCCTATTAAAGTTGTCAGCAAACTCAACTAATGAGTTGCCAAATAACGTTTGGTACATTAATTAATCTGAAAGTTTTTTTGGCTGATATAAAGCTGACTGAAAAGATTCCCTCTTACTCAAAAATATATCAAATAATCATAGATCCACCATCATGAATTCGCTTTACTCAGGTCTCTCGTGGATGCCTTAAATCGCGCTGTATTAAACTTTGTGTCATCAAAAAAACTTTTTGCCAAAACTTATTTGTCTAAAATTCTTATTTTTCGGTAAAACACAGAATGGAGATATGTGATACGTGTTCACACAAAAGCATTGGTTGGGTACGCGAGAAGTACAGCAAATATGTTTCTTTATACTAAGAATTGCTAAACTCGTCTCATAGATACATTAAAACCTCAATAAGTCCTCAATTCCTTTCACCTTATGTTCCTTTGAATATTTTTTTTTTTGGGCCAAACACTTATACTGGTCAAATTTCAGTTCGATATTACAAAAAACCAATAGTTTTTCTAATAAAAACCTAAAGTTAAGTTTAGGTTTGTATGGGAGCTATAGGATCCAGAAAATCTAAGGTCTTGAAATTTACGCATTTCATGGACATTGATTAGAAACTTTTTTCGAATAATAACCTGAATTTAAATGAGTTGTTGTATAGCGTCTAAGTTTCAATTCGATAAACAAAAAAGTTTTTCGAATAAAATTCTGAATTTTATTGGTGGTTCAATTTTCTGATTATAACAAATGTAGAGCGCGTACATAGGAGCTTATAAGTAGTGTTCAGTTCATTAGGGTAAAAATCAAAAAAAAATTTGTATTGTAATAAGAACCTGAATTTTATTAGGGTGTTCCGTTTGGTACCTTTTGGGTCCTGAACCCTAAAAAGAACATATACTTTTTCCATGATAGTAAGTATATGAAATCCAGAACATTTTTTCGGTTGTTATTTCGATTTGCATTATTGCCGTTTCAATTCGATTCGTGATTCATTTGACCAACTCAAGAAATGCAAAAGAATTCCAAAAAAAAAAAAAGAAGTAAATGAGCTTACATTTCAATCGAAGAATAGTTTTAAAATTTTGAGTGTATTGGAACGTGTATATTAGATAGTATATACATAGATATATTATTGAATCAGATACAAAGACGAACAAAGATGACACAATTGACGTAACATCATGCCGATTATCGGAATATCGGTTAACTTGTACAACCATAACAAAATTACTATTAAATTTTTGGGTAAAAAAAAAAAAACAAATTAAAAACAAAACAAAAAAAAAAATGTTAATTTCAGTACATTTCTTATAGTTATTTACTTTTTATACTTGTGTGTAAATATTGTCTTTTATTAAGAGGAACTGCACAGGGAGGCTGATGGTTTGATACATTTTATTTATATTTTTATAGAATTATACGCAGTTGTCTTCTTTTTATCTAAGAGATAACAATTTCTCAAATGGAAGTATAGTAAGTAATGAAGAATGTGGTTGAAAGAAAGCGAGTCAGCCCCGAACTGCTCTTTACTTACTGATATGTATACCTATGTTGTAAGTATATGAGTAGAGTGTATTACGAGTACTATATAGACAGATAAGTTTGAAATTTGAATATCTTGAATTCCGAAAACGGAAAACTGTATGTGAGAAAGGAGTAGTAATAATCTTCATATTCGATGAGATTTGTAATTTGTGGTTAACATAACTATACATTCTTATAGAAATTACAAACGACTGACATAAGTATGTACAATACATAAGTATATGCGAAATTTATATCCTTGTATAAAGTTAATTACTTTGGCATGAAACATTTGATTTCTTTAATTATCTCTTTTCAACTATGAAGTCCTTCCTAAATATTGTAAGTGGAATAAAGAAAAACACGAATCCTTACTTGTTTTAATGTAAATTATTCTAAATTTTATTTGTAAGTATGTAGTTATAAAGTTGAGTCCAATTGATTAACATTGGGACAAATCTTTTTGAGCTCATTGTGAGAGATTTACAAAAAAAAAGGAAAAATTAATTATCCCGTGCTACACGACAAAGACTGGTATGTATGAGTATTGTGTAGGTTTCAAAATATTGACTTTTTTTGGTTATTGAATCATTATTATTATCTTTAAAATTCTCATCGTTTCTATTGTTTTTGTACATTTCCTCGAATAAAAGAAGTTAATCCTTTTCTTCTAATGTCATAAGATTGTTACCCAAAAAATACGAGACTAAATAAATAACTTTTGAAGTTGCGGTGACATTTTACTTATAATTAATGGAATACATTTATATGTAAGTGGGAAAGAAGTCTCAAATGAAATGAAATAAAATAAAATGTGCATTGAAAGAGTGTCCCTCTCAACAGTCAGTAAGTCGGAAACTGTTCTGAACATGGACAAATCAAGCGACTGAGGCTGAGACAGAGTAACGAGAATGAGCCCATAAAAAGTGTTTAAGTATGCACAGGTCCAAAGCAGAGCTCTGTGATACCTTTTTATTAATGACGGCAATTTTTTCTCAATGATCATCTTCATCATCAGGTGAACTCGAACTCACTTTGCTCACTGCTGAGATCGTTCAACTGATGAATGATTGCAGTTGCAGGGATCACGGTCGCGCAGGATTGACTTGATGGAGGTTTATGAAAAAATTAAGATCAAATCACTCGCACAGCATAAGCTATGGCCACCGATCTACTCTCCACTCTAGATGTATTACACGAGGCAAATACTCACGACGACGACCGGCTCCGACGTCGACGTTTCCACAGTGTCGGGCCTTCTGATGCTGATGACGCTGTGCGAATGGAACTCATGCTTACTGATGTGCATGATTATAATTGTTGAGTCCATATAAGCCTATTGAGCTGAGATTCCGACAATGTGATAAGTTGTATCCACCATTACTTGACTTTGTTTACAGTTTTTCTTCTCTATGCATTTTTTTGCTTTGTATTCTCCTCCTATATTTCTCAGTCTCACTTTTTATTGTAGTATTTCTTTGGTTCTTTTGAACGAGCACAAAATGATTGGTTGTCATTTCTCAACTGTCATATTCAACAGCTACTGGTCTTATAGGTACCTCTTTGTATGCTGTAGTAGTAATATTGCCTGTTTTCCTTGTGTCTTGAAGAAATCTTGGCAAGATGAATGTGGAGTCTGTCATGGACTGGTCACACGCTTTGTCAACCCATTTTAGGTAATATTATGCCTTTTCTTTGATTAACCTCTTGACTAAATAGTCATAATATGTAATCATGTACGAGGCAGATTACATTCTCTTCGACTAACCAAAATCATGTGATAAGTAAGGAGAATGCTGAAAACATTTAATGGTCAATGTTTGAAGATTAGATTTCCTCGTTGAATTTTTGTTCGCTTAATTTAAAGAAGTGTGCATATATGTAGTCATCATAGACGTTTTGTTTGTCAATCTGATTTGATTCAGCATCAATTTGAATATGTTAAATGTAAACTTATCCAGTTGACATGCTTAACAATCCGATGGAGCATTTATAAATTACTTGGCACAACTATTAAGGTGTAAAATGTGTTCAAATAATGTGTTAAGCATCCTTCAACACTTCATTGAGACCCAAGCGAGAGGGAAACACTACTGCCGAGATCAAGACGATGGATCGATCCATTGACGACGTCGTAGTTTTCATCGAACATAAACAAAAATAACTGAAGCTTGAATTGCAACAACGTCAGGAACAGAACAAAACAGAACAGCAGATCAGATCGAACATCAAAATAAATCAACGCAAAATTAACTTGACTTATGCGCAGTCATATTCATAGCGGGAAGCCAAGATGTGCGACCGCTGAGAGCAAGCGCACATTTATGCACATTGAGCAATGATGAACGCGGGTGATAGGAGGCGTCGATAGCAGAGGTCGTTGTTGTCGCCAATACTGGCCTCCATAGAGTCATCCATAGTAGTGGCCTTTAAATAAACGAACGGATGCTGTTGCTGTTACTGTGTGTAGCTGCTGCTGCCGGGCTCGGACAGGCTGCTTGCATGACAGATCAAGACTCTATATAAAAGCAGGACGGTACCTGCAACCGACGCGACAAGCACCTAAACAAGTATCCAACCAAACAAACCAACCAACGCAAAGAGCTCATCAAGTGCATGCAAATCGCTATTTGGGATCGCGACTGTTTCTCTGCCAATGACTGTGTCTGTGGCGAAGACTGTATCTGACATTAAGGTAGAGGTAGAGGTTGTAGTTTGGCTAGTGACAGCAGCGCCATGCGGGGATTGGATTTATTTTGGCTGCCTTAAAAACAGAAGGGGGTCAAATCCTAAATCCAAATCTGAACAAGAGCCACAAACAACAGTAACAACAACGATTCGACTTGATTAAAACTTTTTAATTACGATTCGAAGGAGACATGCAGTGAAATACTCGCAAGTCGAGAAAGTGCATAGAAGAGGAGGTGGAAGAACTTGCAATGACTGTGTTTTTCTCTCATACGCCCACCTGAATAGTAGAGTCCTCGGGATGTGAGAACAACAAACCAACAAATAAATATACAGACCAACATGATTTATGAGTTTTGGTGACTTTTGCGATCTTGGATCTCTCTCTCTCTCTCTCTCTTCGAAAGTTTCCGATTCAAAACATACAATTATGCAGCACAACATAATAAAATGTTCTTCAATTTGAAGAGGTGAATGTCCCTGTCAAATTGTTTGATTGCTTCGTGCGGGATGTGCAACAACAGATCACAATATCTACACACTTAGTATTATATTTTGACAAATGCCCACTTAAAGAGAACATCTTGGCGGGGCCAGCTAATCCGTTCCACTGTCTTGACATGTCATCAGCAATTACTGTCGTGTATTCAGATTGAAATTCAGTAGTTTCACACAAAACTAAAACAACAGGCCGAACGACAGATAGGCAAGCAAGCAATTCAATTGATCCCATCCCATCCTCAACCAAGAGAGTTCATTCTGCTTTAAAATTTAGTCATCTTGTGTTGTCGCTCATTGATTTGTAGAGTGATTTTTTCCTCTTTTACTGCATTCATAAATGAAGTGTCATCTGAATGCTCTGCTGACAGCCCCCATCTGATTGCCAAGTGTCACTGTGACACAGAATGTGTACGAGTATAGATTTCGATGAGTTTTCAGATGGGAACAAATCATTGACGCCTCTTCGAACCCCAACAATATCAACAACGATCTGTAATTTCACAATATTAACTTTAGTCGTCACCAGTTTACATGGCTTTTGATATGCGTATATTTTAATACATATCATATTGTATAATGAATAAACTTACGTACATATATAATTCCAGTGTCCGTCTTGAGATCATCATCGTCATAAATGTTTCCCGCTTGCCGAATTAGCCACTTTGCTTGGAACTTAAGGCAAGGCGACAGAGAGAGTACGGACCACCACTTTTTCCACGAAAAACGGTGGCTCTGATAAGAATCTCTTGAGTGGTTGTAAATGGGTAAAAATTGCCGAAAAAAGATTGTTTTCATTCGAAATATGAGTATTGAGTCAACAGAAGCTATTTTTGGTTAATTACGATACTAATTCGAGGGAAACCAAACACAAATACAAAACAAAAAAACACGTTGTTGTTCCCTTTTGAGATTGTTTAAGATTAATTAAGTTACATGAGTTTGTTTATGGGCCCAAATTTTGGACATTAATTTTCTTGTGTAGATGGAAAGCTTCTGTACTTCTCTCATAAACTCATATACACGTACACGTATATTTATAAGTATAAAAACCTATTGTCGGTGCGCCGAAGATTTGAGCATTGTGTCGCTTATTTTGAATTCAAGAATATCTAGGTTTCGAGAGCACTCAATCATATGCTCATTTTTGTGTCTCGTGTCAGTTTCATGAAGCGCATCAATAAATTTCTTGAAATAACGCGCGGCTGTCATAAACTTGCCTCAACATCTCTACCTCTACCTCTGCCTGCCTGACTGTCTGCCTGTGTTCGACGGGATATGTCAAATGCGAGCAATGCGCTTGCGCACCTTATAATGCGTAAAACTACTACTGGTTCTGACGGCCATCAACAATTAACAACACAAAGAGGACTTGGAGTGGTTACGAGGTAGAAGTGACTGAAACTGAATGTAATCCGTTCCGTCACTCTTCATTACGTTTACAAGAAATACTAAAAACGAGTACAATAATTTGGGTATCATTGAACTACGATTGTTTTAAAAATCTTTTTGGATTACACGTCAATACAATATTGAAATCAAATCAATTTCATGGATTTTCATGCTTTTATGCCTTAGTAGAACTTCTAAATCTATCAGGAGAACATTATACTTTGAATAAAAAAAACTATTGATAAAAATTGTTGGGGTTTATAATTTGATTTTTACATATTTCTTAGCGTAATATTTGAATAACTAACTTATAAAGTAAATCGTATGTAGTATCTCCAAGCTTACAAGCTCCAATAATAGTCAGTCATCATATGGTCATCCCACCTTCCCTGATAACACTCATCCATAGTACGCACTTATGACTTTGTTAAATCTTTTTCCCTATTCTTCGCTAAAATTACCAGAATTTTCTGGAATTTATCTAGGTGAGAAGAGTGCAAGTAGTGTATTTTGATACTCATGAACAGCCAAAACATTTCTTCAACACGCTCAACGTAATCATCATCATCATCTATACCTACACAATTTTGTATAAGTAAAAATGAAAAAAATCCGATGCGTTCTTCTTAATTTCTGATATTGTGAACTGCGGAATTGAGAGATATTTTTATCAGAGGACTTATAAAAATATATGCATTGTACATTGGCGATACTTCATAAAAATTACTAATAATGATACCTAAATCTCAACAATATGGGGCGATTTAATGAATTTTATAAGCAAATTCTATCTCAACAATTTAGGTTATGTAATCTGATCTTCTTAAAAGGTGAAACTCCATGAAAAATATAAGAACAGTTTTTCTGGAGGTTATTTTTTTTTACCCGATTATGGTGAAGGAAAAAGGAGGGTTATATTTTCAGGGTTCCGGACCCAAAGGGTACCAAAAGGCACCTTATTGCGGAAACTTCGTTGTCCGTCCGTCCGCGGGTCATACCTCATAAACCGCAATAGCTAGAGAGTTTTCACAGAATATATAGTTCTATCCGGGCATCAGCAATAAATACTAAAACTAAAATATTTTCAAAAACTTAAGGGGTCCCCGTACAAAAAACATTTTGGTTTGTATAGTATCGCCAGTAATACCATGATCTTGGAATCATAGGGGGAAAACTTATATTGTCAAAATTTCAGTTTGTCGGAACAAACCTCCCATCTACGAAGCCCCCATTAACATTATAAGATTCTGTTATAGACGCTGTACCTTTGTTGGAATCAGTCAAATCGGACCACTAGGGGAGTACCTCCCATACAAACCCCCTCCGTGTGCGAGTATGACTCGCACTTGGCCCATTTTTTTTTGCTTATATGGACGTTTACCTTAAATTCATTGTAAGCAAAGTATTTCTTCTTATTTTTGGAATTCCGAAATACATCATTATTGACAGCATAGCTTTTTTTGGATCAATATGTTGGATAGTCTATAAAAGAAATTGGCGAACTACTACATAAGTCACATAAAAGGCAACTTACACTTCATACCTTCACTACATTTACCTTTAATTCACTTCAATTTTTATTAGTGTAATACACTTCATTTAATTTTATTAATTAATATAATTTATATTATTGTACGAAGATAAGAAAGAAGATCATTTATCTAGTATAATATCATAATTTATACAAAAGTATACATTAAATTCCCATAAGGAAATAAGTATAATATTATATATTACAAAAAAAGTTGAATACATCTGATGTTCCTTGTTTGAGGATTCTTGTCTAGAATTTACAATACGAGAATAATGAAAGAGGAGTTGGGTATTTTCATTGTGGCACTACCCATAAACTTTTATGACCAAGAGAATATAATATGACTACTTATTTGAGCCATTTATGAACAAGTTGTTTTGTTGGTTGTAATTTTAATGACTTTTGCGAATGAGGAGTGACAACAAGTTGACATGAAATTGCAACAGAACAAAATTGCAATTTTGGAGCAATTTCATGTACCAACAATGTACAATAATTTTGTTATGTTGTTGTTGTGGTGTTGTTTTTTTGTTTGTTTTATTTTTACCCATTTTCCATTTACAGTTTTTGTTTTTATTTTGTTATTCATTTAAATGCAACTATAGTGAAACTTGTGAGACTGCATAATTAACAAGTCATAAACATCATGTGAGCAATTTAGCGTGGAGTGCCAGGAGCATCAACTGTATCCGAAGTAATACAAACAACTGTAATAAGCACTTCACACACATACCCATGAACTTAATAATAAGCACACAGAGACTACACAGATAGATATATAGATAGATAGATAGTGAGTAACAGACACAATGCAGTTGCATCCGTCGAGTTGCATGCATTTCATTGAAAACGAGTGTCAAAAAGTGCGCGAAACGAGTTAATAATCCAAAATGCGACATCGTCATCGTACTTACATGCTTTTAACAATTAACTGACAAGTGCAAGTCCGCCGTAACTGACAATGAGCCACTGACAAAGCGGTAGCAAAAGCAAAGCGCAAATGTGGATTTTATTACCATACTTATGTACACACAAATGTATCTACATTTCTACACACATCCATACATATGTAAGTGAATTGAGTTACGAGCATATCCATTTCCTGAAGTTTATGAGTTCAACTTAACTTTTTGTCAATGTCTGTTTACTTACGCTTTAGACCTAATTCCCATATAAGACACTTTTTAATGACTGAATGACGACAGCGATAACACTTTTGATCAAAATTTATATGGAATAAAAATGAATGAATGAATTGTAAGATTTCAAGTAAATTATTTTAATATTTGGCGATATTTTGTTAACAATGAGTTCAACTAATTAAAAGAATTTACAAAACGAGAACGAGAGATGTTTAATAAGAACTTGGCCTAGTACAGAGATACATAGATTTGCTAATTACCATATATGTACATATGTGCTTAGAATTGTGCAATAAATATCAGTAAGTGAGGCAGTCTTCCTTTTTTAACATAATGATAAACATAGTTATACAAATGTGTACTAAGTCCGATAGCATTTAGATAAGTCAGTGACTTCGTGAGTAAAAGCTGCTTTTTTTTTTAGGCAAAGAGCATTTTATTTCTCCTTCTCCTTATATTAGCTCGATACTTTTAACCAGCGTTTTTCCAAAAATACTAAACCCTTCCAAAGAATAGGTTTTCTCTGGTTCCTCAAAATAAGAGTTTGTTTCAATGATGACCTCTTCATTCGACCCAAAGCTCTTACCATCGAGTATTTTTTTCAGGTTTGGAAACAGTGAATAGTCACAAGGGGCTAAATACGTACAACATTTTGGATGGGGTGGCAGTTCGTAGCCAAATTTATGAATTTTACCTATAGCGACTACAAAAGTGGGCACCTGTTCATTCGCCAAATGCCGTCGTTTTTGTTTCGAATCAATGTCGAATTTGTTCAATAATTCGGAATAATATTGGCCTGTGATCGTTATATATTTTGCAGCAAATCGATCTGAATGACAATGAGTGATCCCAAAAAATTGGCGCCATGACCTTGTTGGCCTACAGTCTCCTTTTCATTGGTGATGTACACATTCAGTTGAGATGCAACAGTCAGCCACCTCACGCACCTTAAATTTCCGAATGTCTAACATCATTCCATGAGTTTTATCGACGATTCCTGCTATGACGATGTCTTTTGGGTGACCTAAACGTTTTTGGTCACTTGTACTGGTATTCAGTAAACCACTTCTTAATAAAATTGAAATTAATTTTCAGGGTTCTGACCGAAAGGGTACCAAACGGAACCTTATTACTAAGACTTCGTTGTCCGTCCATTCTCGAGCTATATCTATGAAGATTGTATAGTTCTGTCCGGGCAACAGCAGGTACCTCCACGGTACCTCCCAAACAAATCCATCATTAAAATTCAGGTTTTAATTGGAAAAACATTTTGGTTTTTGAACTGAAACTTCTTTAGCGAAATGTGACGGAAATCAAAATTTCACGATATTATTATTATATTGGAGGTATTTAGGCAAATATAATTGAAATGTCTCCGTGGCGTAGTGGTTCGAGTTCTGCACTGGGAATTTGATTTTTTTTTAAAGTGAGACTTCTTTAGCGAAAGTGAGTAAATCCAAAAAATGTGAAAATGAAATGTGACGAAAATCTAAATTTGACGATGTTATTGTTTTCGGCATTTGGACACATGTTCTTACGTTCTTTAGTAAAGTAAAGACAATAGTAAAGCCTTTTTTATCTCTGTCTTACTCATGCATAAGCATTCAGTTCTACAGATAAGCGCATTGTTTTGTACGTCTCCCCACTACGTCTCTGAAGCATCATCCCTTTTTGATTTTCGTCACATTTAATTTTCTAATTTTTGGTTTTACCTCCGTTCGCTAAAGAAGTTTCACTTCCATATTGTACTTATGAGGGTGAGGCACACTACTTAAATTATCTCGGACTATTGAACGGAAATTTAGACACTATAAGTTTTTAACATAGGGGCTGTACATTTGTTGGAATCAGCCAAATCGGACCACTAAGGGGGTACCTCCCATACAAACCCTAATCTGGTACGGAACACTCCGTGTACGAGTGTATTTTGGTCAAAATTCATGTGGCTTTCAAACACAAAACAAATGACACAACTTTCAAATATATGGCAGTAGTCTATTAACAAAAGGAAGTTGACAGAAGCAAAGATTCATACTAAAAAGATCCAGTGGATTCCATTACATTTGATGTCCACAATTGATAAAATAAATTATTATTACCTACATACATATGTACATATAAAAATCATTTTTAAAACTTTAAAACATTCATAAAAAATGTATTAACTTTATTATAAAATACATAGAAATAAATTTATAAGAAAAAATAGATGAACTAACACCATCCGCTTCTCCTGCCGAAGCGTAAATTGAAAATACTTGTACATTAAATAGATTGTATTATTTAAGTGGAAATACATATGTAATCAAGTAATCAACAGGAGATGGGCAAATCTATCACTTTATTTCAAGTTACTGGTACTGAAAGGTGACTATCATTCTTTTCCGTTGAATGAAGCTGGGACGTATGAATGGAAAACTGGAATCTATTATTGGAACAACAGCCTGTGACTGAATATATGACTATCATTACATCCATCTGAATAAGGAAAAATAATATAACAAGCAGGTTATGAATTTTGGAACCTCCAACATGAGTTTTAGTGGTATTTTTAGAAAAAAAAAAGGTGTACAAAAAAAAAACAAAAAAAGGAAAAAAAAATCTAAAACATGAGCACCTATTCTTTTCTTTAGAATTGTAAAAAGCAAAGCAAACATGTTTAGTTATTTACTAAGTAAAAGAGGATTTGAGAAACTTTTCTTACAAAACACATGTAAGAGTTTTTCTTTATTTTTTACATAATACTATTTGCAGAATTTCGCCCATCTGGCGATGTGTGTAGTACAATATTTTTGTAGTGCCTAGAGAAGAGTTGTACACAAACATGAAGCAAACTTGCTCGTTCGTCTGGACACGCGCCAGTGGATCTTGTACGGAAGGAACACGTGTAAAATGTTTCCAAGAGCAATGGACATGCCATTAAAATTGGGTGAACATGATTTCGACATTTATCTAACATGGACGGACTTAAGTTGCATTCCAGTTCATCGTGTTATTTTTAATCTTTTTTCATTGTTAACACAATATTTGCTATTATTTTTTGATAAGCACAAAAAAAAAAAGAATAAAAATCACGAATAAAGAAAAGACATTCAAATTTTAATTTCAAATTAATTTAAAATTTTAGGGGATATTATGTACATAATGTGAGATTCCATAATACAATATTTCAATGATTGATGTTATAGTCTATGATTTTGTTGGTCGGCGTCTTGGTGGTCCATATATTTTGCAAAATCACTTGTTTCATTCGGAACATTTTTCATTTCTTTGAATAAATCATAACATGGTCTGCATTACTATTCGGTTGAAAGTGTTTTGTTATTTGATTTGGTACAGTAATAGTCTTTATTGGATTAATGGCCTTGATAGGAATGACATAAAATATTATAAAATAGGTTTAAATGCGTTTGAAATAGAGTGGACTCTATATATAAAAATTATTAATGTCAAGGCAATGAGAAAGTCCATTAGACATTTTTAAAATGGAACACCCAAAAGATGATGATGATGTAGAACCCTGCGGCTTTATCACTGTCTATATAAAAATAGTACTTTCCCTTGACCTATCAGTCCTTATAATAGTAAGACCAATTAATTTATTAATACTTAGAATAAAACATATAAAGCACAAGAGGTTTTTACTTCAAAACTGGAAATAATGGAGGGTGTTCAAGAAATTTCTTTTGACGGTTTTGAAATCTCTTATATTTTTTTAGAGGTGATTTGGTCAAATTCACCCTTAACTGAAGTTATTAAAAAAAAGTATGTACCGACAACTGTAGCTTAATGTTTTCCTCGGTAATCTGCATTTAAAGAATTCCACGATTCAGTTGTTTTCAGTAAAAATTTGCATTGTATACAAATCTCTTTGTGGATGTGCCAACCTGCTTTCATTTCAGCTATAATAATTTCTAAGTTTCTAATTTGTCTTTACTTCAATTAATTGATATGTTAAAGAAAACTAGAAATGCCGTGCCGTGCGTGCCGCAAGGCAATGTATTAGCACCTTTTCTGCTTTCCGTATATACAGCAGGTATTCCATCGATAGAAGATAGAATCAGATGAATCCACCTTTGCTACATATACTGATTACACAGCTGTCCTGGTAAACACTTTCTAGGCTCAGGAAGCTTCAGAGATACTGCTTGTTTTTTTGCATTGATCCCACGCCTGGGCCAAGCGCTGTAATATTGGAATTAATGCAGAGAAATCAGCAAAGTGCATCTTTTTGTTAAGGCGTGGCAATTATCCAGTTGTCAGCTAAGACTCATCTTTTATCCCGCAGGTGGATCTAGCTCATTCCCTAGGACTAATCCTGGATAAGCGACTTACATGGCAAGCTCATATAAAATCTATCACTGCATGTTGTTATGCAATATTGCGAAGACTTGATTGGTTGCGTCGGCCATCTAGTAAATTGTCTCTCAAGAATAAGAGGACAATTTACAGCAAAGCAATGACCCCTGTCTGTCGTTACGCAATTCAAATCTGGAGTTCTGCTGCTGCTAGCAACATTCAGAGAGTATAAGCTTTTCAAAATAAGGTGATTCGGCGCATAACTGGTGCTCCTTGGTTTGTGCGCAACACCATCTTGCACAGAGACCTAAGGATGCCTACGGTACTTGACGAAATCCTGCAAATCAGCAATCGTCATCAACAAAGGCTACAAAACCATCCAAACCGCTTGGTTGCAATTCTCACTCATGGTGTGAGCCGACGACGTTTAAAGAGGCTCCATCCTAATGACCTTCTAAGTTGAAGGTTACCAGCAACTTATTATTAACGCCAAGTTAATATTCTATGTAATCATATAAATGTGAGATGCCATTTGTAATTTTAAAAATGTTATAAACAGAAAAGTTTTTCTGAATTTAATTATGGCTCTTGTTAAATTTAACTAAAATTTGACAAATATTGTAGTAGTGATCTCTTTTTTTCATATGACGAGTCGATTTTATCTACGATACCATTACAAAGACTGCAGTTAGCCAATTGTAAATGGATTGGTTTTGTTCGAAGTTTGAACCCTTGTTTTTTTTCATCAATTTGTTGAAAACCACACAAAACAAAAAATAAACAATCGGCTTACATTGTAAGCAAATAGTACATACAATATTATTGTATTGCATTGTACTAAGGCTAATAGTTTTGCTCTGCAACTGTGACGCAATCGAATTGTAGGCGACCGATTCCAGAGTTGGGGGTGCTGCTTTGATTCCGGCCCATGCGATGCGTAACACGACAACAAAATGGCCAAAACAACAAACCGCTATAATTTACCATATTTTATGACCGCGCTGTGGCAATAAAATCGCCAACAAGCGCTATAACTCATTCGAGTGCAGCGCACAACGCCACTGTACCTACTATTTCATGATCCACCGCACCACTGCACCGCGGGGACAGATCCAGATACAAGATACGCCGGCGTGTGCTCGTGTGCGTATGTAAAGTTGAATTCAGTGTGTTTTTGTGTGTGTGTGTGTGTGTGTGTATGCGTATGTTGCGGTATGTGTGTGCGGTTGGCTTGTTTGGTTCACTGGAGGAGTAGAGTAGTCAGTCCACTGTTCACCGTTTGGGTGAACGGGCGACGGTTCTCTAATTTGTACGAGTATCTCAAATGCCTTCCAGCGCAAACGTTTTCAAATTTATCTATGCACAAATGTTCATTGATAGCGTACAAGTTTATTGCTTGCTTTTTTGTTGTTGTTCCCAGTTTTTGTAGCTTTTGTGCTCTGAATAAATGTTCAACTGAATGAATGAATGAATGAGTGTATGGAAGCAACAACAACAACAACAACAACAACAATAAATCGGATGTACTTGTATCTATATGGTATATATAACCATTGTTTGTAACTCAAAAAAACGGCCAATTTGCGGCGTCACCAAGCCAACAAATAAAAAACCCAATAGGAGCAGCAGTGCAGGAGAATCGGTGACGACGGTAGCGGTAATGGCCAGGAACAATTGCAGCACGAGCGAGCAAAATTAATTAATTTATTTAAATGTTTCAGCCCGAAGGGAAAGATGTCTCACCGTGCATCTGCATCAGTATCATCCATCGGCCGCAATACCCTGTTCGGCATTGAGTTATTGCCGGGAGTGGTTTTTGTCGAAATAAAATAAAATTGTATTGTGGTTTTTGCTCAATGGCCGAGTGTCGCCATTTTTCATGTTGCACAGCATCGCGCGTTGCACATTAAAAAAAAAAAAATTAAAAATAAATAAATAATAAAATAAAATAAAATGCATAAATGAAAATTGAAAACTGCATGCACCGCCAATTGTAAATGCGCTAAATATGGCATCCCTCCGTCCATCTTGACCCGTCCCTTCCACTATTCTGTCTAGACCAAAACAACACAATGTACTCACTCACACAGTGGCAGTGGTTGACAGTGGGAGCAGACTGGAGCTGGACTGGTTTACCGATGTTTGCTCTTATTTAATGTGCTGCTCGTCAATTAATCCGCGGAGCATTGAACACGAACGTGCAGCGTGCCGCGTAATTTGCGTTGCTTTGCGTGGCGTGGCGTGGCGTTCCGTGTGTGCGTGTTAAAATCATTGGAGGCCCTACCTCCGGAGCCCGCCAACATTAGTCGCCGGCTATGCAACGCATCCTTTCTATGCAACTTTAAATTTAATTAACACATTCCACAGGATGCAGCCATGGTCCAAAGGTGGCGACTCGAAGAGCTCATCTTATTATATAAATACATACAATAATGCATCCAAAATGCAGACCCAGACGCGCTATGCAAATCACTCGGCCACGGTCGGTCATTCGTATACGCGTGTGCGCACAATTAATGCAGGAATAGGTGCAATTAAGTTTAATGTCCTACCGCCCTCATCTCGCCTCGCGGTTAGCATTTGGTTGTTGTAAGAAGAGTCAGGTAGGTTCGCTTACAGGATCTGACTGGTTTAGCTTAGCTTAACTTGGCTTGGCTTATCTCGTGACTCTGATCGAGCATCAACATCATCTCTTTGCTGGCCCGATTTTCATTGTTGATGTCGTTGTTGCCACTGCTGATGCTGATGCTGCTGCTGCTGCTGAACCAACCGCGCACTTGTCTTCTGAACTTTGCAGCCAACGCCAAGATTTATCTGCATCCGGTGTCCAGTTACTTCGTCCGTTTCACTATTTAAATTATTCGCATCTTCTGCATTTTGGGGGTAAATTTGTGCGCAAATGAGTTTTTTTATAGGGCTCATGTTTCGCTTGGCGATCAAGCGACCATGTAGTTCTCGAACTCTCCTCCTCCGCTTTAACTGCGTCAACTGCATCTTTCTCTCTTGATTTAGAGTCAATTTTGTGAAATTAACTAAAACAAAACAACAGCAACAGCTTCAACAACAAAAGCTCATCCTGATGCTACCATTAAGGCAATGCGTTGCGTCGTGTTTTAAATCTATCTTATCCACTCCCCACATCTCTCTGTATCACAGAGTGTTTCTGTGGTTGCAACTCTAAATCTGTGACAATCATGCATTGAAGCTCGTGTCGCGTCTTTAGAGGACTGTTTTTAAATTTGGTAAAGAACATCATCTTAGGTTAGTCTGGTTTGACCTGTTGGTCCTTGAAATATTTTGAAAATTCCTAAATTAACTTTAATTTATTTCTTATGCTCTCATGTACCTCTCCCTTTCAATTTAAACCTTCCCTCGTCAAAACACAAACATCATTCTTTATTTTATTCAGACCACCTTAGCTCAGAGACACCTAAAGACTCGTACTACTCTTATGGTATATATTTGTTATGATTTCAAAAAGGGGGACGACAGATATGCCGCCTTCGTTATTCTCATTAGTAGAGATTCTGGTAATTAGCACTCAAGTCTTTTATTAACTTTTTTTCATTATGTGTGTTCTATACTCCTCCTTCACCATTTGAATCTATTAGGAGGAGTATTAGAGCAGGAATAACTTCCATTATGACTTTTTTAATTTATAATAATTTTTTGTTTTTTGCAATTAGACAAAATTGTAAAGCATAGAATAAAAGCAACCCTCGGAGTTTATAGCACCCAATGTGCTCATAAATGTTTCCCAAATGTGCCAGGGTTATAATAATGTTATGTATGTTACTTTGAAATGTACATGTGTGGGTATTTCGATTCATTGCAAATATCCATAATTTCTCATTCCTTTCAAATTTAAAACTTCATTCCCCAAAAAATACTACAAAAATGTTTTAAAGAGATGAAATTTAAATTTTCTCTCTCTCTCATTGTAAGGTTTATTTTCTGCTTAATATCCTTGGATATATTGCACTTTTGAAATCCTAAACCAACTGAATATCTGAATAAGAATTAATGTGTTGGATTACTTTTCCTAGCTGCCGACGGTTTAGCTTCTACTTATTTATAATAAGTTTTTGAGGTAATCGCCTCACCTGCTGGCATAAACCACACCTCTGGCGACGCCAGTCCATATTCTTCTCAGTTGCGAGAAATGTTGAATCCGGATTAATGCTCAACTCACATTTTAATACTTCTTCTTCTTGTTGTTGCCGTTGTTATTGTATTTCAACTTGTGAGCCAAATGATTAATGATCATCACTATCCAGTTTCGATTACCAGTGAGTGGTGAATGATCGTGCATGTTTTATCTAAAGTTGAAGCTTTCGCTTCGTTTTAATATAATCCATCAAAATAAAAATCATGGGAAATTTCTATTGTAGCATTCTGCCTTGCAAGGGAAGGGTAATCCAACGTCGTGATCAACATGGTGCATAATCCAAATCAGATACATAATAGTATGTTATGTATGTTTGTATGTTACTTTTGGCTTTGACTGATATTAAACATGAGATTGATTTTTTGGAGGCCATTGGGCATGATAAAATGTAAGTAAGGTGGAGCCAACCAACATTGACATTTTTCATCTTTGAAAAAAGTAATTAACTCTACGATTGCCCTTGAAGTAAAAACAATAAAATAATAAAGTCCTGCCTTTGATTTCTCCGGAGAGGCGGCTATAGTTTTGAACTCACAGATTAGCAACAAAAGGCATGAATTACTATGGCGAGACTGTAGTAGTTTGACTTTGAAGATGAAAAAGATTGAACCATCCTTCTTTCTCTTTATGCAAATCGCACGTGCCACATGATGATTGGTGGTCGCTCTTTCAAATTACAATTTATTAACTAAAATACAATACAATAGTTTATCTTCATGATGACAAATACTATGTAGCTTAGGAAATATACAAAAATTGGTGGTAAACAATAGTCAGAAAGTATTTAAGAAAGATATCATATGCCTTTGAAATTCAAAAATATACATTCATTTACTTCACAAACAGGAAGTCCAAAATAGCTGAAGCATGCAGTTTCAAAGCAGCCAAAAGGTCGCCAGTCGGCATAATGACACTTTTGACTTTTAAACAAAAAGTGGGGAAGTGAAATTAAACAAAATCCATTTTCGGACCTAAGTAAACAATGTGGTCAGAAATAACAACAACAACAACAACAATAACAGCGAGAACAACAACGATAAACACAGCCTACACGAGAATGTCAATGCACGAAACTGTTGCCATCAATTTAAAATGTTTTCGCTTCAAAAAGAAAAGGAACAAAACACAAAAAGAAAGAAAGAAGAACATTTACTTCGATTCCACCGAAATACCTTACATAACTTTCACACCTTAGCTGGAAATACTCGTATACTCAGCGGATAGTTGGAAAAATGAAGAACTTGCAATAAAATATAATTTTTAGGGCAGTTGATAGCTGACATATCTATATCAAATGTTGGTTAGATCGGTCCAATTTAAGCATGTACCTATGTACTATTTGTGTGTATTGATATTCCTTGAATAATGTGAACTACCCAATTTTTGAAAATATTGTTTCAATTTGAAACCATTTTTAAGTATCTAACTTAAAATTATAGAAGCTAAGACAGTTTCTTGTATTATAAGTAGCAAAATATATGTTTCTAAAAAGGCCTTTATGTCTTTTTATGGGGGCTTCCGTTATCAATAATCGTGGCACTTCAAATGGCAACATAGTGTATCAATTCCCTTCTTTGTACTAATTACTGATTACTATACAATATATCTATGTTACAAACATCAAGACAAAGTGACAATGCCCACTTAAATTTTTTGTGAAAGGTATAAAATATAATAAGACCTTTAAAACAATAAGAGAAATAAGAAAAGGAGATAAGTGCAACAAATGTATTTATAATTAAAAGGCATGAAATAAACATTTTAAGAGCTTCGATAAGAATGGTGAGCTGTGATCGAAAGCTGAAAAGAACTTACCTTAATTTGGTTCTTAATTTGGTTAGAAACATAAGAATAAAATGGAATATAAAATTATTTGATTTTGACGGAAGATGATGAGAATTGTGTAAACAAATTAAAACTAACTCCTAATATGGCAATTTAGACGTTAGTTGAATTTTTCTTTTGCTCAAAGGAATTGTTTTTTGTTTTATTGTTGTCGCTGTGACAAACGATGAATGCTTACAACTTCCAAGCATGAAGTTGACAGAAACATGTACACACATGATGATGGTATCGAAGAGGAAGAGAGCGCCTATTGCAAGAATTTGTAAAAATGTCACCAGCCGAATTTTACCAAACTACTTAGTAGGGATATTGAAAACGGAAGTTGTATTCAGTTCACTAGAAATGTTAATGCACTTTATAAAGAAAAAGTATTTTATAGATATCAATATTGAATGTTTTCGTTAAGCTTAAAGGATTATACGAGTATCAATGCTTATACACTTTACACAAGTACACATAAGTTTACATGGATTTCATAATATAGGAGTTTATTAAAAAAGTAAGCAATAATATACGAGTATATTAATTTGGATGCAAGTGTGTTTATATATGGACGCTGAAACCGCCGGACCGATTTTAATGATATTTTCAGGAAAACTCTAGCATAGTTCGGAAAGTGTTTCTGTGTTAGAAAAGTAATTGGTGGATCAAATTTTGAATAAAAATTAAAATCAAAACCATTAAAAAAAAAAAAAAGAAAAGACAAACAAGTGGAAATAGAGCTGCAGAAACCCTAGAACAACGGGAATATAGAATTCAACTGTAATTAAACTTTGATAAAAAATATAATAATTATAAAACCATCTGCATATTTGAGGTATTCAACTTTTAGATAAATTTATGAATCGTTTCTAGTCATTATGCCTCATAAGGAGCTAAAGTAAAGAGTAAAGGAAAGTTAAACATTTATTTTATCAATTAGTATTGTTTAGTTGAGCATTTTTCTAAGTTGCCTATACATCAATGGATAATCTATCTGTTTATCTATGCACCTGTCTGAATCCTATCTTGAGTGTAACAATCACCATAACAATATCATCATACCCAAAAATCCTTTTCTTTTTGAAGTGTATAGAAACGAAAGAGAACAAAGAGATGAAAGTTAAAACCAAAAAAGCCATTTGTTTGCCAGTTCGACAAGATGTTAGCTCACTCAGCGAAATGTAGTTGCTCCATGCAACTAACTAATACCGCCCGTGTACATTGCAATGGATGTGTACACGTCCAGTAGAAAGGTTGGGCTGACGATGGCACGCACAACAAAGGACACTGCATGAAGCACTCAACAGACATTAGGGATAACATGCAAACACAACGTAACTGAAAGGATACAAAACGGCAAACGCTGCTGTTGGTCAGCTTATAGTGAGTCGTGTTAAGTTCTGGCCAAACAACCGACTTTTGGTGACGACTACTTTGGGTTGAGGCAATTTTTATGCTGACCAAATTCTACTAAGAGTGATGAATAAAGAATTTCATTAGAGGATTACGTTAACAATTGATGCCTGCCTAGCTTAAAGTATTGAGTTGATGAGAAAAGATACGAGTATTGTGAATTCGAATTTTAGGTAAACCAGAAATTTCCTTGATTAAATTATAAATATATTGATGAGACAAAGATCTGTTTATTTTCCAGCCTTTCAATACCTTTCCGTACCTACTACGCTAAATTACAATGTATTTAATAGATTGGTGAATCCTGAATGTTGGGTAAATTTATCCAATGATCGATTTTCGAGCAGAGGTATCCAAACTTTTATGGTTCCCTGTGCCACCTGTGCCTATGACTAAAAGTGAGTAAATTTTTAAAATATTTAGTATGAACATTTTTGATGTAAGTTCTGCTGCACTTATTAAGATTGCATACTCTTTAAAATATGTAATCTACAATTTGTAAGTTCTCTGCAATCTAGAGGACGCTCTTTATCTCGTTGTCTATTGTTCATTAAAGGAAAAGCACAAAGCTAAGTAAGTAAATTGCACTTAATCATCAAAGTAGTAATAGAAACGTAGTTCACAGTTCTGACGCATTGTGTGTGGCGGCGCTATTATCGCTGAGGGCGGAGCAAACACCCTCCTCAGCTTTTTCGTGTGACCCGCTGTCACACTGGAAACTTTAGTCGAATAGTCATGGTTGCATCTCGTTTTCGCGTTGTTGAAAAACCTGTTCGAACTGGAAGTTCTGCTTCCGAGAGTGAGTGTTGTTTCGCTCATGCGCCGCACATACAACCCCCACCGCTACTGAGAGCTGGTGCTGCTCTTCTGTTGCATGACGTCTTCGGAATAGAGCCGCAACTCGCAACGCAACTAGTATGCGCTCGATATCGGCCACGCGCACATCTCGGGCAAGAGTGGGCGCGAAAACTCGTTTGAGTGAACGAACGGCAGCACCGGCGCCAAAGAAGGCGATTCCGATATACGTCAGCTCCCCTACCACTGGTGACAATTTCAGTACCTATGGTGCCGGGTAGGAGAGGCTGGGCGAAGCGACGGAAGTCAGCAAAGTGTGCAAGGCTCTTAAGAATTAAAATAGCGGAAGTGACTTCGATGCAAATGCGTTGAGTGCGTGATTTCGACTGGACAAATGTCAAATTTGTGATATTTTAGCATCCACACCGATTCAGTTTAACTTTAAATAATATATCGTTTTTATTTTTATTACATTTTGTGCAAAACATTTGCTGCAAACTATTCGAGTGTCAAATTAGGAACTGCTTAAAAAGTTTGAAAAAGTCACAAGTGTCACGTGTTTGTCGGTTCTTCAGCTGGTCTAGGTTTCGCTAGGCCTTGACACGAAGCCACTGTGTCAACTGCTCAACTCATCTCATCTCATCTCATCTCATCCCAACTTATGTTGACTCACACTAAAAAACAAAAAAGTTGGAAAAATGATACTTGCGAAAGGTTTCTGACATTTGATTGTCATTTGTTTTCTTCTCCAAATACTCTTACTTTTTTCTTTAAGATTTTATTATCCTAAATAAATTGCTATAAAATCACCTTGAACTCTGCGCGTGTGTGTGAGAATCTTTAAAATTAAAAACAAGGTATGTATTAATTATTATCAATTTTAAATAATAAATATTTGTATATACGAGCACATACAATATTCTCTCTCTTTCTCTGAAGGGTGCTTAAAAAAATGTATAAAAGATTTTATCACTTTATTTATTTTATAATAATAAACCCGTAAATCAAATCTCATGATTATTGGATTACGGAAAGCAGTGTAGACATAAATCAAATCACATCAACTTAACGTCGATTCTCTGTTGCTCACATACCTTTCACACCCTTATTGTTGCATATTTTATATGTGCTAATTATCATTTCAAATCGATTTGACAAGTTTTGTTGAATATTTTAAGAAATATTGTACATTACAATAGTTTTCAAACAAAAACCTATAATAATAATGGAACTACATATGAGTATATTAAATATTGGTTCAATTGATCTAAGTTTTTTAAAGTGCTGTGATTAATTCTTATATATTATATGGGGTGTCCATAGCACAGTTTTCTGCATTAGAGAAGAAAGCAAGCCAAAGTGAAATCTCTACTCTTGTGTGAAAGATATAAAAATTTACAAAATTAAAATTATTTAACAAATAAACTATAAGTTAAAAACTCTGGTCAGGGCTATCTTTATATATAAAATTCGAGTGTACGAAATTTTGTGACTCTTAATCTCCTAAACGGCTAGACCAATTTTGACTTTACTTATGGGGTCGCAATGATGGGTTATGTTTCAGTTTGACCCGATAGGATGCGCCGTTGTCGAGATATAGGCACGTTTTTACCAAATGTTTAACATTTATTTTTATTTTTTTTTGCGCACTATACCAATCCGATTTTAATACTTTTTTTTTTTTAAATGACGAATGAATGCTAATGAAAAGAGTTGCATACTTATTTTTTTCAGTTTTTAACTTTTAATACAATATATTTAAGTATTAAGTTTTTTGAAAACCACTGCAAGACTAAACATAATGCTTTTAATTCTTTGCGCACTTTTTGCGCACTTCGTTTCTGTATTTCATGTACATTTAAAGTGGGACAAGAAAGAGACATTGTGTTTTTTTGTTTTTGCTTTGCTTGGTTTGTGTTTCGTGCTTGAGGCTATTGATCAATTTTGGGTTGTTAATAAGGGAAGTGGGTGGGTCGCGGGGTAGTCGTGTACTAGTAATGTCATATATAACAATTTAATCATATGTAACAATTTAATTATTTTATTTAATAATGTAGATAACCAATAATTTTGATAACATCACTTTTCATCAAAACATTGGCGATGCTCCAGAGAAAGATTATAATAATAACTTAAATCCTAATCTAATCTTCTTATAATCTATGATATTTGTCGTTTTCCAGCAGAATTATGTATTGCTAAATTGTAGGTTTGGTTAAGCGATTTGTTGATGTACGAGGGTAGATCAATCAGCCCTTAGAAAAAGATATAAAAACATTTTTTTTCTCGTAATATTGTTTTTAAAATTCAATTGAATCTCCTCTTAGCTTGATACATTTAGACCAGCATTTTTCCCACTTTTTTATCCCTTGCCAATAATAGGTTTTCTCAAGGTCTTCAAAATAGGCGTTTATTCCAGTGATGACCTCTTTATTCGACATAAATCTCTTAACGCCGAGTTGTTTCTTCAGGTTTGAAAGCTAGAAGGAGGGCTAAGTTTGGAGAATCTGATGGGTGGGGTATCAGTTCGTAGCTTAATTAATGGATATTTCCCATGGTGACTACACGTGCATTGTCATGGTGGAAAACACTTCTTTCTTCACCAAATGCGGTCGTTTTTGCTTCAAATTATTATCGAAGCTGTCCAACGGCTCAGAATAATATTCATCGGTTACTGTTTTCTGTTTTTTACGGTATCTGAATTGAATGACACCGCGTGAATCCCAAAAAACTGTCGCCAATGCCTTACTTTTTGGCCGACATGGCAAATTTGACCTTCTTTGGTGCACGTTCATCCGCAAAACACTACTGTTTTGACTTTGCCTTGGTCTCTAGTGTATTGCGATGGATCCGAACACTCTTTTGATGTGGCCACACAATCGCACTTATGGTAAACTATGATCAATCGCGAGAGCCATTATTGTAAAATATGATGTATCCACTAAGTTTACATGCCTGCAGTCTCAGCCACCACACGCACTTTTAACTTCCGTTCGTCCAATATCATTCCATGGACTTATTCGATGCTTTTGGCGTGACCACCTCTTTTGGCGACCTGAACGTTCTGGATCACTTGTGCTGGGAACAACAACAATGAATCCAGTAAACCCCTTCATAAGCATTAATTATCAAGCATTTCCTTAGTGGAAACGAAATTCACCTTTTTCCATTTTTTGAAATACGCAAAATTTTGGAACTTTAATTGACAATAAAAGTGGAACCATGCGGTCAATGTTATTGAGACTTAAAGAGCTGAATAGTGATGAACGAGCGCCATCTCTAGTCTTTTTAAAGGACTTACAGATTGAGGAATTATCTTAGAGGTGTTTTTCTATAGGCAACTTTGTCAAGTGACCCCATGCAAAAGGGGGCACCCATCATAAAACAAAGGGGGCCCCTAACATAATGCGAAATCAGAATTGTCCTTGTTCCTATTGAAAGTTGCAAAACCTTAAAATAAGCAGACAAGATCAATAAGTCCCTTGTAAGGATTTAGAATCATCTACGCGTAGTTTTTCACCTCAGATTTGTTGATTCTAAAATTCATCCTTTGTAATCCGAAATCTTTCTTTATCCAGGGTCTCCAGTAGTCGGAAAACACCACTGCGAATTGGTATTGAATTTTTGACATAGATAATCATCTATTGTAAGTAGATTACATCTATATGGCCTACAAATGTCAAAAAACTAAATACTTTATGAAATGTTTTAATAAATTTCAATTTCTATTCCGCAATATTTACTTTGACTTGTCTATTTTTTCAGTGTATAATTTAGTAAAAGCTCCGTGTTGAGCGTTGTGAAGCACATCTAGTATGTGTTAAATTTCACCTCTAGAAAATGTTACTGGCCGAGTACATCGCGTGACTTCGGCCATAACAGAAAATGTTTCGCAAAACGCCTTCACCGCTTTAACTGCAGCGATCGAAAAACGTCGTGAACTGAAATAACAAAACAGAGACTACAAAAAATGAAAAGAAAAACTAAGAAAGCTAAAGAAATTATCATATGCACAAAATAATAATATTCATAAATGCAGTTTTTCCCTTCGGCGCTTATCCGCCAACCACTACTCACTTACTCACCTGAGCTATCCGTCAACGCATCAGAATTGAGTGTTCGCCGCGTCGTGATGATAAACGCGATAAGAAACTAATTTCGGAATTGTAGCGCTGGCATTTTTAATTAGTAGCTCAGCAACAACAACAACAACAAAACCTGCACCAGCAATTGCAACAATAACAAGAACAAATACCAAGTTATGTCTACCGACCGAAGCCTTTCAAGACACACGCATCTGCATTATGTCGAGCTTAAGAAGTGTATGAGGAACTACTTATCGTGGCACTCACTCGCTTCAAATGGTAGACGAAAGAAAGAGACCTTTCAATATTTATAAAGGGTAAAAATTAAGCACGAAATCTTTGCATCTCGTTATGTGCTAAACGTTGCTGTTCCCTCTTGGCCTTATCATCATTATAAGTAGTAGTTGCAACCGGCAGAAGAATGCAATTGAAGTGCATACCCGTATACCTTTTACTACTCTGTAAATTTGCGTGTCAGGCAACTCAATATACTCATACTAAGAGAGTTAAAAGCAAACAAGTCTATCTAATTATTTATTGTACCATATACATAGCTATGTATTGTGCTAAGCATTATGAAACCCCTTTTTGACTTCTAAACTTGAAATTTTATAAAGACATAGACGAGAGACAATGGCAAGATTGATTGTGTTTCGTGAATGCCATCACAAACATTGTGTGCGTGTAATCATAAGATTTTTATGACTTTTGTTCATTTTGGTGTTAAAACAAATGTTGTTGCAAATCAGTCTACTCTGGGAAGGCCCCCATCCTTATTGTTGATTTGTTGTAGAAGTAAACAATTAAAAAATACCAAAAATTTCGTATCTCAACATTTCGAAGATTGTCACAAACACTTGTGTTGCATTTTGTGTTTCATCACTTTGATTAGAATGTTATTGTACAAAGTCCTGAGCTGAGGTCTGAAAAGTACATGCCACCAATTTTGTGGTAGCCACCACGAAAGAAATGCATTTAAAATTTACGACTTCCTTACTTTTCCAAACGAATACAGTACGCCGACAGACCGGGACCGGCCAGGCTGGCTACCAGTGTGACTTTTGTTTGCTCCCTTTCCAGAAGTTGGTTGGATTTTGGTCAATTGAGCGACCGACAACCACCGACCGCCTTAGTTCAAAGAACGCGGCATGCGCTTATGCGTCGGCTTCCTTTGAATAGCTTGGAAATTTGTCAAAGACTGTCAGAATTTCGGCGACTGATGAATTTACGATACTCGCATTTGCCCACCAACTTGCATTACACATACTCGTATTCGCAGCGACCCTTGTAGGAAACCGTCATAAATTCAGCTCGTTTTATGTGTGAAAAGGTACTCACTCACTCACTCATACTTTATGTAATAAAATGCTTTTGTGTAATACTCGCATTTACCCATTTTGTACCATTTATTTTGGTTGCTCTACAAGACTCTTCCATTGACAGGCAGGCAAGGCAAGGCAAGGCAAGGCACTACAATTTTACTACTTGCACACTCATATTTTGGTTTCATGTGGAGCTGCAACAGTTTGGCATATTAGTTAGTACACAGCGAAAGTATATATTTGTATATTTATAAGACTTCCATAGTAAAATAATATTGAATGTATCCATCTATCTATCTATCTTCATTATAATATAGTAAATGAGTAGTACCTATGTCTATAGTATCTATGTATGTATCAGTTGTTGCGATTATGAAAACTAGTTATTGTTGTGTGTTGCGGTGGCAGTGCCGTTTTAGCCACAGAATAATTAAAAAAATATTTCAATTTGCAATTTACGCCGCTATGAAATAAATTACGAATTAATTTATTCAGAAACTAACCGCCAATCGTCAGTTGAAAGAGAGGGGGGGATAAGGGGTGCTTCAAACAGTACGAATACAACAAGCAGTTCACCCAAACGGGACAAAACCGTACAAGGGGAACCTGCAACGTTCGATGGCAGCTGCATTTGCACGAAACAACAGTCAAAACAGAAACAGCAAGCAAATGTTTGTTGTACGAGTATTTTTCTTCATTTATTCTAGGTCAAACCTCACTCAGCGACTTACTTACTCTTTTCATCGAATAGTTTGGCATCTTTCTTTCGGACTTTGTATGTTTGAGGAATTTTCAGAATAGAACAGAGATTCTTTAACTTAACGCATCACCTTTTAATGGTTGAACAATCATAGTGATGAATGTTTTAATTATTTTAAAGAATATTAGTCTCTCTTCAAACCGGAACAAATCACATGTTGGGGAAGTAAAGTCAGGGTTTCGAGGATCACAGCTTAAGAACCACTGCCTTAGAAGCTTTTAGAGGTTAGTCCCCGCAAGTTGATAAACCATGTAAGGTTCATTCTGGACTTGTAGGTGATTCTGATTCCATTGAATTTCTATTGCTTTGCTTGTACAATAAGTTGTTGGCACATGAATGATCTTTAATTTTACAACTTGTGGTAAGCTTTTGTAGATGACTGACTGTCTGACTGTCATTCAAGACTGTTACTTAATAGCGCTATCGTTGCTCACTCCTGGTTAGACACGCGCTTTGGCTTAATAAGTACATAGCATAACATTGAATTGGGAGGAGGCCTTTGTAGTATAGTACAGTGCAATTGTTTCAATCGTATGGAAAAGCGCGTTCAACTTGCCTTTGCTCGGATATACTTACGTATGTAAATCGAGCAGCAGTGTCAAAGAGTTCGACTATACTACGCGCATTGTATGCTATTCAAATACATCGCAGCTCTCCGGCTTCGGTTCTTCTAACAGAAGAAATAGTAGTAGTGTAGTAGTAGTCGCAGTATTGGTTATATCTGTATCTCTTCCGCATTATTCCGGGACATAACGCGTTGTGGCGGGTGTTAGTTAAACAGTTGTTATTGTCATTACTATTACCTTCCTCCTCTACTTATTAGTTCTGCTGATGTCGACTGTAACGCGGACGATGATGACTACGCCAACGCTTCTGCCTTCTTTACTCGGGTATTGAGGAGCAGCAACCTTGCTCGTAGTTCTTTGGTTTCATTTCGTTTTTTGTTCTCTCCTTTGTTTTTTGCATTTTGCATTTTGCTTTAATTTGTTTATTTATTGTGTTTCTCATATTTGTCTTTCTGTTGTTTTGTGTCATGCTTTGTTGTATTTGTTCGACGTCGTCGTCGTCGTCGTCGTCGTTGCTCACTCACATTATTGTGTTGTGTTTTGTTGGTGTAATTTTCATGTCATTTGGATGCGGTTTGTGGATTTGCATTTTACTACTTACATTCCCCTTTTTACTTGCCACCTCCACCACAGCCCCCACTCACTATCTCTTCCCTCCTTCAACTTGTTTCTATGCATTCCATTTTAGTCGCAATATTTATGCTTCAAAGCGCATTTATCTCTTCTTTTTTGCCTTTTTTTTGTTGTTTCATTTTTGTAGCTTTTCTTTTAATACAACAACATACACAAGCATATTTAGCATTTTACTCTTCCACGCGGCGGCGGTTAATGTTCTTTTGTTTTTATTGTAGTGGTATTTTCTTTGAGTATCTTTCACATTCTCATTCTCTGATTTCTAAGCAGGCACAACACACTTAATTCAATTTGTTGTTATTTGTTGTTTATTTGTATCTTATTGTTGTATTGTTGTCGCTATATAAACTTAGATACAAATGTACTTATGTATCTTTAGTAGATGCTCAAATCGCTATTTAGGGACAGACCAGACCATACCAAAACAGAACAGAACAGAGCAAAACAGAATAGAACAGAACAGGAAAGGGCTAAACTAAGCAGAACAGAGCAGTGAAGTCATACGGTGTTCATGTTATTACAACAATTATTGTTAAATGTCGCACATCAGTATTACAAATACAATAGTTATGTCTTCCTATCTTTTCAGCATATCTGTAAGTCTCTTTCTCTGTCTACCATTTATCCATCTCTGTTTTATGTTATTGTCTATAGTGTCTATAGTTATAGTTAAAGTCATAGTTATGGATGCTGATTTGATGCTTTTATTTTTAACAAATACAATGTTCATATTTACTTTGTGTATGGATTTGTAAATGTATCTATGTGTGTAAGTAAACTCATATCTTTAACTAAGTAAGTAAAATGATACATTTGTCAATCAAAAGCTTTAACAGAAAGAGTGAGAAAATTTATTTTGTTATTTTACAATATTTCAAAAAAAAAAATCACATTATAAATTATATCTTTTTTATAATGTGATTTGATGAAATTAAGATACATAGATATAATCTTGCCTCACTATTTCTTAGTATGACCCATTAATATTTCAATGATGCATTTTATTATTAACCATTGAATGAGTCTAAGCCTTTTGGAAATGATTAAGTTGTCTGCTTCTATTTTGTAATGCAAAATATGAAAATAATATTTTAAATTATTTCATCTGTTGAATTAGAAAGTTTACACTAATATAAATATTGTAACATGCTTAATTTAGAACAACAATACAAGTCTGGTAAGGTGAATTCATACGAAAAATTGTTGTTGTTTGCCCGTCCGTCCTCGGGTCATATCTCATAAACCGCAATAGCTAGAGAGTTGAAATTTCACATCATCACAGAATGTGTAGTTCTATCCGGGCATCAGCAACAAATACTAAAACTAAAATATTTTGAAAAACTTAAAGGGGTCCCCATACAAGAAACATTTTAGTTTGTAATCCCAGGATCTTGAAAAATTGATGGTTGGTGGCTATATGGTATATATGGGAAATTTCAGTTTGATCGAATTACTACAAAGCCACCATTAAAATTCAGGTTCTTATTTGAAAAACTTTTTTGTTTTTTGGACTATTGAACGGAAATTTAGACACTATAAGTTTCTGTTGTAGGAGCCGTTTATTTTTTGGAATCAGTCAAATCAAATCCCAATCTGGTACGGAACTCTCCGTGTACGAGTCTGACTTGCACTTGGACCATTTTTATTACAACACTTTCTTTTCTATAAAATTTCAATTGATAAGAAGTATTTTACATTTTATTTTACTTTGTAATACATACGTATACATAATAAAAAAAAAAATGCATGTGTGGAAGGTCTCTATAATACTATTATCACTTCAGTTTTATGTTTTTTATCATAAAGAATCAAGCATTGATCATCATTTTGAGGAATGTTTTGTCCTATAACTTTAACTTTTGGTTATGAAGACTTGAAATGATGTGTTACGAGGGTAGATCAATAAGTACCCATCTTAAAAATGAAGAGACAAGTTCTTTACAATTTTGTTTTTTGTTTTTTTTCCCAAAGTTACTGTCATTACTTTAAACCCCCTAAAAACTTTGATTTGTCCCACTCTTCAAAATATGTTTCTGTCTCGATGAAAACATGGAGTTGTTTCCTTTTCCTCAGCATCAAGTTTTCATGTTGGAGAACCGAAAGAAGTCACAGGAAGCTAAGTTTAGCGAGAACGGTGCATGCGGGAACTATACATAGGGTAGTTCATGCAATTTGGCCCCTACAATTTCGAATGAATGTGATGGTGCAATATCATAGTGAAACAGGTATTTTTTCTTAGCTGAATGGGACGTCTCTCTTTTTGTATAAAATTTAAATCTTTATTAACCAAAATTAGAATGATATGATTTAGGTCAAATATGTGCCATTTTTTCCCCTACCTCCTAACCAAGCTCCCGAAACTTCACTAACGATGGAACACAATTTCCCTCCTATTATTAGCCTTGGGTAGCACTGCCACTTGTCTTGCGGGCTCTGCCCTAATGTGTATCGTGTTGTTCAAAATATTTAACAGTTCGTCAGAGATCCTATTCAATACTGTGTATGAAAATTGTTACAAATCGATAAGATATAGTACAAATTAATATAGTATTTACAAAAATATGAAATGCAAGGAATTGGGATGTGAAAGACATTCAAGCTTTGGTAAACCAAAATTAATGTTCTGACTTGTTTAAACAATATTTTTCCCCTTCCTATATTTGTAAAAACAACTAATATTGTAAGTATATTGTATGTTATAGTATTTTATTGTAGAAAAATGCGTTGAATAATAAAAATTTGTTTGACTGAGACTTTAGAACAAATGCAGTATCGTATGCGTCTTGTATTTTGTATTGTATTTAGGATTACGATTGCCACGCCGGGCATGTTTTTGAGTTTGTACAATAAGCAGAGCCGCAAAACTTTTTCCATCTAAGTTGTTTAATACAAAACTCATTTGTTTTCTGCATTTTGAATTGCTTTGGGCTTGTTGTTCAGTTGTAGTTTTAATTGTTCCTCAGTGCAAACATTTTGTAAAGTCGCAGTTACCCGTCGATTCTGAATGCGGGCAAGACGAGTACTACGAGTTGCCACTTAATTGTTGGCACTGCCTGCTGAGCGATTAAGTAGAGCGCGTTATTAAAAAAAAAAAAAAACGCCAGCAACTGACCAATTACTGCACGAAAGCTGCACCGGAGCTGAGCTGAGCTGAGCTGGACTGAGTGTAGAATTTGAATTTACAGAAATTCCATAATAATTTCTTCATTTGGAGTTTTAGCTTGGACTCCTGTGTTTCTTTGGCAATGGCTGGAATTCCAAAAGTCCAAAAGGGAATGACAGACCCACTGAGTAAATACAGAAAGGAACAAATGGAAGGAATTTTTAAGAAAAAAACAAAAAAGAGTCCAGTTGCTTAGGTGAGTGACTGAACTGAATACCACCGAACAGTATGAAACGATAAGTATGCTAAACATAAACACCTTGTAGAATGAATCAAAATGTTGTTAACCCAAACAATTTGTACTGATGTTTTCGTGTTACTGTTCCGACTTATAAAGTATTCTGTTGAAGTATGAGTATGAGTACTTCTAGCAATTGAATGCAAGAAATTATGAATTAAAGTAAAGTATTTAAACCTTCATCATTCTGTGATCGCATGATTTCCCTTTTGTTAACATATATAATATATTTTTTTGTTCGACCATCGGTTGCCACACTAATCGTCTTTGTTGTGCAACAATTAGTGCAACATCAAAGTGTAGCAGCTCATAAAAAGCAGTTAATTGGATTTTTATGCAAATTTGCGCGAATTAAAAAAAAAAAAAAAAAAAAAAATACAAAACAATAATAATTGTTAATGTTGAATTTGTATTTGTATTTTAAAAGAGATTTTCAATTTTCCTCCATAATCTTTTAACTTGGTCTAGTGGTGAATAATTTTTATTTGTTTGTTTTCCAATCCGATCAAAATATACTTTTTCCTTTTTTATTCTTTTAGCTTCTACAACCATTTAAACTACTGAGAAATTAATTTTTTATTAAAAGTCAAGATATCTAAAAGTCAAAAACCCATGACTTTAGGTTTGTTACTTGTTACTTGTTTCTTTTCAAAGGAACAAAATTTCTTGAACAAACTCAAAAAATTTTTGAAGTTTAACAGACAAAAAATCAAAAAGCCAAAACACAAGAAACTTCTAAGATAAGTGAAAGATGGATGATTTTTTATTTCTTATACAAGATGGGACGTCGGAAAAGTTTAAATTGAACAAGTGGGGAACATAAAAGCATCTTATTGTTTTTGAAGTGTCAAATTGGTGTTTGGCAGTCGATGACATTGTTTAGTGTCATAAACACTTCTAACCTAAGTAATGTTCCAATTTTCCTTGGACTACTATAACTTTAAGTTAATAATAGTTGATGGTAATAAGTGATCATGACAAATGACATCAAACAGAGTCGATTGGTTGTATTAAGATCAGTGATTTTGGCGAAATTGTTATGAAGACCGTAAGGAACTTAAAGGGATTGGCTGCTAAGGCGAAGGAATAATTATGCAAAACTGTTCAGAAAACTGTATGGAATTTTCGATAAGCCAGTGAGTTAAGTTTACTGTGACAAACATTCAATCCATTGTCTAAGTTGATTTTCCTTAAGGCAATGATTGTTCTTCCATTTATGATGAACGATTCTTAGATAAAAAATTCCAGGTGAAGTGAGCATTATGGTTGGTGGGATATGGCTAATGCTGGCAAAGATATCAAAGATTCACAATTCTTTATTACAACAAAGTTGACAAGTTCGTTTGATGATAGCCATTTTGTCTTTGGTGAAGGTCTTTGTTGGTATAAATATTGTACGTAAAATTTATTCATCTGTTACCAAACGTCCAGTGGAAGATATTATGATTACATGTTAAATACTCAATCATCTTATGATGGACCTGTAATAAGTTTTAATTGCCTCTTGTTGTTTTTTTTTTTTTGAATAAACCAATTAATAAAATGTTTAAATTTATGAAAAAATCTGGGTCCAGACTAAATTTTAAGAAATTGTGTCAACTTTTTAATCAACCCATGTAAAATTCCTAAAGTGAACTTTACTTCATTATTATTTGGGAATTTAATTTAGTACGCAACAAATGTCCTCATTAAAAAATTGTACTTTAAGTAAAGATACACAAGTATATGTATATATAAGTAGAGCAGCAACATCAGCAGCAGGAGCAGCAACAAGAATGAATTTTTAAACATTTTTGAAACTCAAAGTTTTTCAGAAAAAAAAAAAAAAAAAAAAAACACAAAACAAAAAATGTATAAAAGGAAAAAAGTTCTTGTTCGTCTCTTATGGCCTGAAGGTGGGTCTACTTGGGGATGTTAAATGTGTAACCTGCTGCTATTGCTGCTGTAAAGCAAGCAGACATTTCAGGTCGTATTGCTCCTTCTCGTCCTAGAGTTGTGTTCTGTGGTCGCCAAATGGATTCCACCCTGAGGAGGTGCAGACGACAACAGGGGCGTCGCCATGATGGGTTGTATTGCATAGTGTATTGGATTGGGACTGGGATTGGAATTGAGATTGGGATTGGGCTTTGGGCTCAGACAGTCAGGCAGTAGGCAGTAGGCAGTAAGCAAGTTGGGTCGGGTCGATGAGGCTGTGACCAGCAATGGTGGACAATGAACAACAACGACACAAGCACAAGCACAAGCACTCGAATATTTAAAATTGTGTTGCTATTTTCACTGGTGGTGTTGTTATAAGAACGAGTATTGTTGTTCGTCTATTTATCTGAGGTGGGACTTTTTACTGTTTTTTGAATTTTACATTGTTGGAGGATCGACCTTTTATTTAAATGTTAACAATAAAAATGAATTTGCATTTATTGATTTTATAGCACGGGGGTTACTTTGTTGGTATGTTTTATTCACAACTCTCACCTTCTCACACGTAATGGTCATTTTTTAACCTTTCTGCAATCACGACCACATTCATTTGAAATTTTTAAATTAATCGATTAAATCAAGTCAATATTTACTGTTTCATTTTGTTTTGTTTTGTTTTGTTTTGTTTTGTTTTTTTATAAACTGTATTTATATTCTTATGATGTTCACATTTTTCAAATTCTAAGAAATTGATTTAATTCTGGGGTTAGTTACGGAGTCACAGGCATTGATTGCTTAATGATAAACTTACATATTTATAAATTGCTTATTTCGTTTTAATTACCATTACCATTTTTACTCAATTCACAACATCGGATTATATTGCTTTGACAGATAAATTGCAAGCCTTGAAGAGTTTTAATTTCTCTTAAATCATAATTGAGTTTAAAGTTTTCCAACATTGTAATGTATAATTTTGAATAGGCCATTTTCAAAATTAAGGGCTCAACTCAAAAATTGTTAATTTTTAAGGAAAGCATAAAAAATAAATTTTAACTATAAAGGTCAAAGATGATAAGTGGTGATTTTTCTTATCAACTTCTTGGCAATCAATCTATTAGATATAGTAATAGTGAATTTCTTTTAAAAGCCCCTCTCACTTCAGAAAGAAAGAACTCCTCTTGTGTGTTAGTGGAATCAATATATTTTCGGGTAGCTCAAAATAATCAACTAATTATGTAAAACAAATATATAAGAAAGGGTATTTGTCAGAGAACTGTGCCCTAAAAAAACTTAAACAAATGTCTTTCTCGAGCTAAAGGCTTCTGTCGCTAGTGGTTATATTAAATACTACGTTATAATTTGTAATTATAACCTTAGTTCTAATAAATAAATAAATAATAATAATAAATATTAATGTGTAATATCGTAAATATTACATTACTTTTTTTAAAAGCACATTCCTCAAAAATTGGAGATATGCCCTTTTCCAAAAAAAAGCCAATTCACTTAAACTACAAATGTCACTCCGTGAAGTATGCTTTATATTTTTAGAGTTTCTACATATCACATATCTGTGGCAACAAATCAAAGTAGCTTAAGTCGAAAATATATGAAATCAATGTTAAGAAAAATTGTTTCCATTTAATATATTTTGACATTTGTATTACAGCTTGGAATAACTTAATTTATAAACTAAAATGATTTTTCGAAAATTCCTTAGTGGAAATATGTGTTTTGATGTGGTGAAAAGCAATAACATTCAAATTCAATTTTCGAATTAAGTTACTTTGACTTGTTGCCACAAATTTATACCATGTACCTTTTTTCTGCTTAGATGGGAAAAACATACATATTACACAGAACTAGTGGAGTGACCATAAAAATCATATTTCGAAAAGATCAGCGCATCGAGGGGAATCAATCTCGCTTTTCATTCCTTGTAGCTTAACGGGTACGAGAGCCTGTTGGGGTTTAATTGCACCCTGAACGATCCCATTATTAATTTTTGGATTTCGTATATTTTTTAATAGAATTTAAACTTGTTACACAAATTGGTGTGTAAGTTCTCTATACCCTACCTAAGCTCAATAACAAAAGTCGATGTATTACTCTCACATTAAGGTTATTTCAGTTGGAAATCATCAACAGACTCTACTTTTATAGCTTCTAAACATTGCAGTCTGTTGGTTTAGGGTATTTTTGGTATCCTCGTACCAAAAATCCATAATACAAATTTACAAATAGTGGTATACATAAAGGATCCCGGTCCATCATCCACCATACATACCCAAAATAAAACCATCTATAACTTCTACTGGATTGAGCCTTATGTTATTGCAATTCCATAGCCCCAAAAATACATAAGCATCCACAGTTCCCGTTACATAGAAAATTGATGTTTTTATGATCCAAAAGGACATTTGCATACTTTTAAGGATATTGAAATTTAAAAAAAATTCATTCCAAATAATCAAATAGTTTGCAAAAACCCAATTTTTTCAAGAAAATGCATCCCACATAACCAAAGTTTTCCGCTAAATTATAAAATTATTTTGCTCAAATTTAAAGAAAATATTATAGGTATATTATATCCAAGTATAAGGATACTTTGTAATATTTACAAGAATTCAAAAAATTGATACTATTTTTATCTAAAACTGAATATTATGAGTGAGTTCAGATGAACTTGGAATAATAACTCTTTTAAAGAAAATCAAATTAATTTTTAGAAACAAAAAAAAAAAAAAATAATAAATTAAAATCTTGGTTCTAAGTTGTTGGTTGTCAGTCTACTCCTAAATATCTTCTATTATGTTTACAATATTATTTTCTCAATGTGTCTATAAAAATTCTAAGTCTATTAGTCTACCCCAAAATATCTATTATGTGTACAATATAATTTTATCAAGGTGACTATAAAGATTCTAATGGAGAAATTATAATATAATTTATAAGAAATGAAATCGCTCTTAAACTTTACATAATCGATTTGGTGAAACTTTGCGTAAAATTAAATTAAATTTACGAAATCAGGAAAATGATGAAATTTAATGATAAAGTGAATGTTGTTCTGTTTTGTTCTGTTGTGTACTATAAACTTTAATTTGCTGGAAATTAGACAAAAAGGGTTGTCTATCGTGCTTGCATAAGAAGAACAATGACTTTGCCAAACGCTTGGCAAGCCTTTGTCTAGCAGCCATTTTAAGTGCCATAAAAAACTTTCAAAGTTGTAGGAACAATGTAGACAGCGTGTTTTCATTTTATGCGAATTAAGCTGCCACTTGAATAACCTATTTTGCCTATGCCAGGACATGACCACACACGAACTCAAACACAAACACATCGAAACTGCTTGTCTGCCCAATCGGAACCAAATCTAAGTCCACGTCCCTGTCAACTGTACTACAAGGCAAAAGGAATTGTCTTTGTTACAATAGAATGGCACTAAGTATACTAAACTTTGCATACTCATAGATAGATCTACGTGTATCGTGAAGAGACAAATTTTCTACAGGGTTCTACTGGGTTTGTATATACATACATATGTATGTACATATAGGAAATAAACTCATATGCAAACGAAGTAACGAAACCAAGTAACGAAAGGGACACAATTGTTGCCACGAAAGCCAAAAGCAACGTGCGGTGCCAGACAGGACAGGACAGGACAGGACAGGACAGGACAGGACAACAGAAACATGGCATTCAAGAGAAGCGCTGCGTCAAACAGTCGAGCTTACGGCTACATTGGTGATGTCGGTGATGGTGATGTCGGGTCACGGGGCTTGCTTGAATGCACGGCTAATGTATGATGGTAGTACTTTATGCAAAATGGAGGAATTTTCGCCGCAACAAACCCACACACACTTGTTTCATTCATTCACGTCGTCATTGTCGTCTATTTGCTTGAATACAATATATACATACACGTATCTGTTTATACTTTATAAAACTGTGAGTTTGTATGGCCATGCATAACATAGGATAATATAAGGCGACTCGTGGTTCTAAAGTGTACGTACATATAGATACATGGTGTATACGCATATGTACACAGACGATAAATACTCATTCATACATACTTTTGTACAATATATTGTATTGTAGTATCTAAGGCTCGAGATGTGGCATCAGACAGTGTTTATTCTGTGATGTTGTAGACACGTGATGATGCTATGCAACATTGCTGCGGTTGGTGGCAGCAACTGTTGTCCTTCGACTAATGTATCGTCAACTACCGCAACGAACACTACTTCGACTACTACTACTACTACTACTACTACTGTTTTACATTAGACGTTAAAATATTTGGTTTAGGCTCTCAACATTCTCGTACTACAACGACAATACCCAGCAGCTTGGCGACTCAAGCAATAAAGATAACAAAGTCATTTCTAGTTGTTTGCGAATCATCAGATTTTTTACTCTTAATACTATCAACAAAATCTCTTTGTTTTATGTATGAACATTTTCGGAACAGAGAATAATCTCTCTATCATTCCTAAAGGTAAACAAACTTTGGAATTTTGTATTAAAATTAGTTACTAAATCTATGATTTTGTGTATAGATACTGAATGTAAGGAACCCAATGGTAAGCATAAAGATGCACAGGATACGTTTCGTTGCAAATCTATCACGTCTCTCCAATTCTAACATATACATAAATGAAGCTCTTAGTAAGAAATTTCATGTGGTTTTTAAATGATGATGATCATAGCATTAGTTTATAAATTACAGTGATTTCAAGATTTAACCCTATTTTTTGTTAAGAACAACAAAGTTCAAGCGAAGTAATGACTTGACAAGTATTGTGAGGTCTATGATCAACAATGGAACGTTAGGTGATTGAGTTTTAAATTGGTCATACCAATCATGTTGAGTCCTCTGTTGGTCCGAATTTGGTAGATTCAGCAAACTTCACAGGTTTCTGTGCGATGGCAAAATTATGCAAATTTCTTTTATATTTATAGATCCACCTTGCAGTTATTAATACTTATTTGCAGACCTCAAAAAATATTGTAAGAAAAGAGATTTGCATCAAATATGAAAGTCGAAAGCCGCAAAAAGCACTGAAATGTGTTGGAATGCATATATAACTCTTGTGTGCGATATCTTGGGAAAATATTAGGTAAAAACCTAACCCTCAAAGATCACATCAACTTCACCAATAAAAGAGTTTGCACTTTAATCCGCACTTTATACCATTTCATTAACAAGGTAACGTATCAAAAAAATTTACCTATTTAGGTTCATTTAACAAAATTTGCAGTTATTTTTTATGGAACCCCAGTTTGGGCAAATGATGCTAATTCTTACCTTAGATTTTAGAAATAAGTGTATTCAATCAAACTGCTTATAAATAATACAGCAAAATTACCTTAGACTTCAATAATGTTTAAGAAGTACTAAAATTTATTGAATTCATGTAAATCTTTTCCCCCTCTTTTTACTGTGACGAACTTATCGTTCTATCCCAGAGTTACATATCTAAATAGTATAGAAAATGCAGCCTGATCTCTTAAACTTAATTTCTTTTAAATTAATCTTAAATCACAAACATGAATGTAGATTAGGGTAGCACAATTTTTTCCTATTTTTGATTTTTGGAACGCATATCCATAGTTCATTCTATGACCGGGAATCCGTGTTGAATTGCATCTAAAATATGCTCAAGCAAGTTGAGCATCATTTGATTGAACGGCTCAGACGATTTGTATGATTTTTTTTTATATCATACAGTTGTTTCTTGTTCAGAATATATATTGAGAATGAAAATGGTGAAATGAAAAAAAAAAAAAAAAAAAAAATGGGCCAAGTGCGAGTCAGTCTCGTACACGGAGGGTTCCGTACCAGATTGGTGTTTGTATGGGAGGTACTCCCCCTAGTGGTTCGATTTGAATGATTCCAACAAATGTACCGCCCCTATATCAGAAACTTATAGGGTCTAAATTTCAGTTCAATAGTCCAAAACAAAAACAAAAAATTCTAATAACAAACTGAATTTTAATGGTGGGTTTGTATGGGAGGTACCACCCCTAGAGGTCCGATTCTTCTGGTTCCGACAAATGTACTTTGTATAATAAAAAGAAAGTTTCGTGCAAAATTTCAGCTCTCTACCTCAAAACCTGAGGGACTAGTTTGCATACATACAGATAGACAGACGGGCAGGAGGACAGACGGGCATAATCAATTCATCTAATCGAGTTGATCAAGAATATATACACTTTATGTAGTCTCTTTTGTCTCCTTCTGCCTGTTACAAACTTCATGACAAATTTATAATACTATTCACTTCCGTGAAGAGTATGATAAAATGAAAAGATAAAGTACAAAATTTTGCTTCGAGGCTGATTGAGACATCTGTAACTAATCATTTTTTTTTTATCTTTAATGGCAAATACATGCGAAAATTTAAATTTGTCACCTTTAATTGAAGATATCACAATATCACAAATACTTTGTAAGATTGATTTATTTGTGGTTTTGATTGCATTCATCATAGAAGTTTTTTTTTAATGAAAATTTCAAGAAATGACTTAATCTCTACTTCTTCACGCATTTAAATTATTGCTCACTTGCATTTAAATCGGCAAAATCGCTTTATACATTTAATCAAAGAGCACCCACAAATATTTACATATTTACATAGTATGTATGGTATTGTAATTCATCTACCTACTCCTTATGTATGTTGTTCCTAGGTAATACATAAGTATTATGTACATAAGCATCAATGTACTTGAGTATGGATACGCATACGAAAACTCATACAGGATGACATTGGATGGATTACGGTTGAATGAATGTATGAATTTAAACTTTTGAGGTAAATCACAACCCACTTTTCAATATACTCAAAGTCGTATTCGTACACCTGCTAGCATTCAGAATACGAGTATATCCAACATCCATTTATACAAAACCAAAAGCAGAAAAAATAATGAGGCAAAAAATAAATGAGATGCGAATCGAATGAATGCGAGTGATTTTCCGTGCACATGGCATCCATTGAATACAGAAAATGGTTGAATGGTTGGTTGGTTGTTGCTGATCAATGAAACGCATGTGGGTTTTTGCATCATTTATATCAACTGCCGGCAATGCTCGTCCGAAGACCATCCACCATACCACACCGCACCCGCACCGCACCCGCACCGCACCCTCCTGGCATTCATTTTCATCAGAATAGATTTCCATTTCAAGTTGGAATCCTTGTTGGCAAAATACGGACGAGTAGGATGTCTCGCAATGGAAATAAATCATGGTGCGTAGACGCAGACTACATTCTACAATTCATAGGAGTATCGGTGGCAACAGATACATTAAGCAAAGCGGCGCCCGCGGCCCTCATTTCTTTTTCCATTTGGTCTCATTTATTCGCATTTTTGTGCCAGTGATTCAATGAACAGACGAACGACGAACCCTGAAACTTTTTCACCATTATTTTGAGTGATGTCAATTAGATTGATTTGATCAGCGAAAATATGTGATTTATCAGGCAATGGCAAGTGGGCGGCCCAATTCAAACCCCTAGTTTAGTGGAGCTCTTGCAGCAAAAAATGATGATGATTTCGATGTGGTAGGTAGCAGTGTGGATGGCTGGATACGGGTGTGTCTGCTATATTGATGTACATTTGTATCTACCATATCATACAAATGTATGTGTATCTCGTTTATGCAACTGTATTGCGTATGAATATGTAATTCGTTGTTGGCTTTGCAAACAGATTTCCTTTGCTCATCTGCGCCATCAATCAGTCATCGAAATGTGCTATCCCACTTAGGCTTCCATCATGCCATCTCAAGCGAGCGCATCAAGAGCACATCAGTGCCGGGAGCAAGTAAAACTTTGCATCACATTGCTTTAAACTTATTCCTTGGAGGCAAATCCTAATGCGATATCTGAAGCAATAGTTAAATTCGATATCATGTTGCTATGCAACACAATAAACACTTTAAATATTAAGGGCATCTTTAAAGCAAACGATTCAAGAGAAATAAATTTGTAGTTATTTAAATCATTTCATGGCTCAAACGTACTGATATTCTATATTCTAATGAACTTAAGATTCAAGATAGAAACATGATTCCATTAATCTGAATGGCAGGTTTAAATGATATATGTATATAGTTTAGCAGGACTATAACTTCATCATTACAATTACCATCAAATCATACTATCGCTATGATATTTACTTACCAACGAGCATCAAATAATTATTTGATTACCCGTATAATCAAAAGCTTAAGTTGGTATCTCAGAAGTATGTCGAAGTTAGACTAAGAATCGGAGCCTTACTGAATCAATATCAATACATTATAAAGCAGAAACTTTCTTTGAAGAGAAAATATTGAGTTGTACTTGAGAAGCCAAGATATTTTTCTACTTTTTAAGTTGCTGATGCTTGAAGCATATCAGATCTGTTTTTTGCCAAGGGTCAGCGCCAGGATGACAAGAAGAGGAAAGGTACTACAAATAAAATCATAGCGACCGGAAAGTAATGCCATGGTGCTGATCACCATGACGCGTGTCCCTAATTCATATGGAAGAAAAGAAGAACACGAGGAAGAAGAAGGGTAAAAATTGTCCAAGTGTGAAGGTTCCGTACCAAATAGAGGGTTTACATAGGAGGTACCCCACCTAGTGTTTCAATTTGGCTGATTCCAAAAGATGAACAGCGCCTATATCAAAAACTTACCCAAATTTCAGTTAAATAATGCAAAAAACAAACAAGTTTTTCTAATGAGAACCTGAATTTATATGTGGTCTTCTCTAGGGGCCCAATCAAATTGAAATTTCGACACTATAAATTTCTAGTCCAACATTGTAAATTTTTGGAACAAAAGGTTACTAGATCGTGTATCTCCCATACAAACCCATATGTTTCTTGTATGGGAACCGCTATACATTTTTTGACATATTTTCGATATAGTATTTGTTGTTGTAGCAACTTTCTACCTATTACAGTTCATGAGATATAGCCCGAGGACGGACGGACGGACGGACGGACGAACAGTGTAGCCTTAGTCATAGGGTTTCGTTTGGTATCCTTTGGATCTGGAACCATAAAAAGTAATGGCACCAACTATTACCGAAAAGCCATAGAATTTTTCCATGATGGTTGATTTTGGTTGGATTGGTGGAAAAGTTACAGTGAAATTTGATATTGATATATGAAACGCCAACTGTGTCGCCGTTCAACCTTTTGCAAAAAATAAAATTGTATTGCATAAAGAAACTCGCAGTATTAGAAAAAACGCACCAGTAAGTAATAGATCTCTTTATTTTCAACAAAAATTTGAAGAAGAAATAAATGAGGTTTGGAAATACTGTAAGTAATCAATAAATATTATAATCCTATCTAGTGGAAGAAGAATAAACTACTTGAATAAATAATTTCAAATGACCAGTCTTTATGTTTAAATTTATAAAAAGTTTTAAAATATCTACTTCAGTGAACTGTGTCTTTATAAACCTAAATTTAATGTTTATCTTGTTGTTTTGTAATTCTCTTTGGTAAGTCAATTAATAAAGGATTATTCCAAATATGAAACAACTTACATACACATGTCTAAACTTATTATATATGTATAAATTTGATTTAGTTTCATATTAACAACACTCACAATAATAATCAAAAGCTAATCACTCTGAATAATAATAATGATATGTGATTTGGCTTAAATACTCGTACAATATAAATTTTATTTACTTACTAAAATTCTTTCCCATCAATGTTGGGAAAGCATGAGAGGAAGTTTCGTTTCGTTTTGTTTTGTTTGAAAAGTAGCTCAAGTTGCAATTTAATATCCCATTGAAACGCTTCACGCTTTTCGTAACGCCCACAAAATTAATATACCCCATTGGGGAAGCAATTGCGGGTGTCATACAAAACAAATAAAATAAATCAAATCTGCGCAAAGTAACAAAAAAAAAAAAAAAAAAAAGAATGGATAAAGGAAACGCACGCATATGAGGAAGAACAGAGCTGCACAGAACAAGCCCGATTCGAAATGAAAAGAAAAGAACAGAACAGAAAAGGGAAGTTGCTTTATTTTATTGTATTTAGTTCCTTTTTTATATTTTCTTGGGTTTGGTTTTTATATTCGCACTTCATGGATAAAGCGAAGCTTTGACACGAAAATTTATGCGCATACGATGATGGTAGTAACTTGCTGCCTGTTGCCTTCAGTCAGTCAGCTAGTCAGTGGTGGAGTATGGATGGGGAATTGGTGGTTTTCGTTTGTCATATTGGGGTTGCCAAGAGCCAATAACTCATTTCGAATGAAAATAATTTCAAATAAAATCCACTTTGCGGCCTTTACTGACTGACTCCGATTCCAATTCCAAATGATTCTTTGTCAGTTCTATGCCGACCGTGCGCGACCTCGGTAAATATACCATCTATCCATGTGTGTATGGATGTTGAGGCATCTATTTCGTCATTGGTTGGGTGCACTCCTTTGATGTAATCAAAAAAAAAAATAAAAAAAAAAAACAAACGAAAGAGCTTCGTGACAAGAGCTAACAGAAAACCTATTAGAGTCGTGTATAGATGGCGCTACTTAAATTTGTCAAAAGGTCTACGCCACACTTCGTTTCGATTTTACTATTGTATATTTGCGGCAGTGAAAAACTTGTTTGGCACAGGAACCGTCATTCTTAATGGGTGAAACGTTGATTGATGCCAACCTGTCACGCAGACGCGCATGTGGCTAATAGTCGAATCCACGACGCATTCATTGAGAAATGAACTCGCCTCATATGGGATTTTATTTGCCTTTTACGACATTGACAAGTGTTTGACAAATGTATACGTTTTATTCCAAAAGCTTATTTAATTCGTACATATTCCTAATCACACCAAATTGAATTTTCAAACCGCAATATACAATAAAAATAGAATTCCCTTCTACTTAACTAAATTCGTATTCAGTTCTTAGTTAAGGAATGGTTAAGAAATGTAAACAGTTCCATTTAAACGCCATAAAATAAATGAAACGATATATACTACAATACAAGCCAAGTTAGCCTGCTGTTGTTCTCGAATTCAGATTTCACTTTAGTCGGTGTCCTACTGCTCTTCCAGCGCCACAAATCCATAAATAAAATTGTCCAACTTGGAGCGTCGAAATACATCAAAACATCCACATCCAGCTGCGCGAATACGAAGCATCTTTGGCTAGAGAACATGTCCCATCTGCGATCTGGCACTGCATCCTGGCCTTCAAAACTTGTGAGACGCCCTGCAGTGGACCTGATCAAGTGCTTTTCGTTTTTAGTTCAACTCAATGTATGACATTGACTTAATAAAGTTATGAAAAGTCGCGGACGAATAGAAAAAGGCAACAACTTCACCAGGCGAGTGTGCTAATGTGGCGCCCTATTGTGTTCCTTTTTTATGTTATTGACTTATAAGTTGCTTATGCTTCTTTGTTTGTATCTTCTTCTACATTTAGTTCTACTACCTACTTTAGCCTTTTGCATCCAAAGTTAGATTATTGATTAAAATAGGAAAAATTTTTTTTTTATGAAGGGTGATGTCCTTGTCCAAGTCAACAAAGAATTTAGAGTACTGCATTTGCCATTGGCCAAATTCTATCAAAACTAAAAAAGTCATTGCCTTGTTTGTCTCATCATTAATTTTAAACCCACTATTATTAATTATTATTTGCAATCCCAACGATCCGAATTCATGGTTTTTACACCTTTTTTGAAGAGTGAGTAATTTTTCTCTAACAAATATGGGCGATATTGTCAGGCAGCCAATGCTCTGTGCCTCAAAACCTTTTCCAAACTTAAAAAATTGATATTTTACTGGGGTAGTTGGAACCTGTCGAGCCAAACTAAGAGCACTTTACTGGCTTCTCAACAGCAGAAGCAAACTAACGTTGCGCAAGAAGCGAATAGAGTACCAGCAAATAGTTGCATCCTCCTGGTTATATGATTTCTGCGAAACGAAGCCTTGCACTTTCTAATGGTTTATTGGCAACTCAAAACTACATTGTGACAATCAACCTGGCTCCTGTTGAAGATCGGATCTTTCTTCGAGCACTTATTGATGGAATAGTAGTACAGATTAGCCACACATCTGACCAACATAATCCCTTATGATCATATTGTGCTACGATTTCTCACCTAACCGAAAAAATCAATAAAAAATCGGCCAAGTAGGAGTGGGACTCGCATACGAATTGTTCCATACCATCTTAGAAGGTTTTAAAATAAACAACATTTGAGTTGCACTGCGAGTTCTATCTTTTGTACATTTCCAGCTAATATTGTGTACAGTGGTCGATGCTCATACCACTCTGTCGAAAAGAGCGTCGTAACAATACTCTGCAAACTGTGCGCCGAGAATATTGGAGCACTCGTTTCTTTTATGGGGACCCCTTTCACTCATTCATTACATTATTTGTTTTTATAGCCATAATAGAAATACATATTCTGTGAATATTTAAACTGTCTACCTATTACGGTTCATGAGATACAGTCTGATGACGAACGGATGGATGGACAACTGAGTAATAAGGTTCCAATTGGTACCCTTGTTGTTCGGACAGTTTTTAGAAATGGAATTAATCGAAAGCTATTAATCTACTTCTAAGACTTATGACCTGGAAAGGTCGGGCAGTTACCTGGTGCGCCTAATGCGTTGTTTGCTCCATTGCAGTAAAGAGACAGAATTTAGCCTTTTTGAGCATAAGTGGTCTGACCAAACAGTTGTTGTATGCCAACAGATGGACATTATATAGAGTAATTTGAGAGGCGATCTGGTCCTCAACTATCATCAGGTTCATATCTATATGCAAGGTTGAGATTTTAACATACCATGAGCATCGTGTCATTAAACGTAACGTCCTGTTCTGCAAGATTTGTAGTGTCTTTTGTTGATATTTAGCAAAGGTTAGAGGCAATGCTTTGGGAGTAGACTATGCGCTTCTTCCTGAGAAAGAGAGTAAGCTTCTTCCTTTGAGTAGCCAGTGACGACTATCTAATTTGTTTCGGCAGCTAAGTAACACCGACGTGATGTGCTGATGGAAAGTAAGCCTTTGATCCATTATGAGGCTTAGGTATTTTACCTTATTTGATTGGGCAATGGTGTCGCCACAGCTATGTCCTATATTTTTGAAATACATTCTCCCTTTATTCTTTATCACTTCGTACTACACAGTTATGGATTTCTCTATAAAAACAAAAAATGTCTCCTTATGTACTCACTTCTCAACTAACTCAAGAATGACTTTGCTTATTTTATTTCAGCTACTTATAAAGGTTAATATCATATGATTATCATAGATTGATGCCTCATAAAAGTCGATGGTCAGTATATGAAAACTTTAAATTTCAATTAAGTATACCGAAATTATTGCAGAGCATATCACATCATGCGGTTGCGCTCCAAATAATGGTAATGGCAACGGCTGGAGCTAAAGGGGGAAGGACTTTCAATTAAATAGAAGGAGAGGCTGCTACATGCAGTGGGCGAAGCCGACGTAAGGTAAAATATACTTTCATATTATTTTCAGGTAAGGTTTTGAATCCTTTGTTCTTTTTGTTTCTATTGTTTTAGCTGTAAAAGGGTTGGTTGCTTTGTATAGTGGTACAATTCTCAAACTTTATTCAAATAATTTGCATTAATAAAGGGAAAAGTTTTGATTTTAGAAATGATCCCTCTTTAAGCATAAATAAATCTTAAAGTTTTACTAATATTGTACGAATATAAGCATTTGTAAGCATTTGAACATTGTCTCCATTATTTTCTTTAAGTTGAACTTCTTAACAAGTGTACATACACATGTACATACTCATACATACATATGTACATATGGAAGTATAGTATCTTTGAACTTAACTCAACTTAACTAACATACGAAAATAATAAATCAAGTTTACTTAGATTTCATTTTCTACCATTTCCACCACTTTGTCGCGAACACTCGCAATGCATCACCTTAATTAATAAGAGACAATTTGACGATGGCCCTTAACGACAATGATAATATTGTATAATATCATATTCAACTATGCAAACTCAATGTTGTTGTCGTCGTCGTCGTCGTCGTTGTCATAAGAAGGACATTAAACACTCCCTTTGCCATTTTGCGCCAAATTAAATTCAACCTCAATTGAGGGGTTAATTTCTATCACCACGCAAACGAAAACAAAAACAAAACCGCCCAAATACGAGCAAAACTCACAACTAGAGGAGAGAATTCGGGAGTGGAGTGAAGTAGACGACAATGTGGTGTACATTATCTGCACAAAGGCCCAAATAGAAAATCATTACTTCATTCGCACCATGGGCCGCATTCAATTTGAGTGTTGAGAGTCAACGTCGCTGAGCTCTTTATTATGTTAGTGTGAATGCCTCGTGCGCCCGCCGCCTTCACACCCTTCTCCAGGATCGAGTTGAGCTCGTTCACTGCCAAAAGCGCATTCATGGTGCGTAAGTCACAACAACAACAACAACAACAACAACAACAACAACAACAGCAACAATAATAATAGAACGAACGAAGGAAGTGAATTGAATTGAAAGCAGCCGCTACCTTCGTCGACTTGCAACCCTTCATCGGCAGTGGCGACAACAATGACGGCATCGAATCATTCCATTAACAGGCAGCGTGCAGGGTTCAGCATGAGGCTTTTATGCGCAACGCGTCCTGCAACGTTTTTGGTTAACCATTGGCATCCCCGACCAAGCCAGCTTACGTCCCCATCTACGTCTCAATCTCGACGACGAGACTCATAAACATATGCGACTCACGTCGTCAGGCGTAAATCTAATGCGATCTACTCGACGACACCCTTCGCCGTCGCGTCATCATTCTCATCATCATCAACACTAGCATCATCATTGTTATTCTTGTTGTTGTTATTGTTGTTGCTGTTGCTGTTGATGTTGTAGATGCTTTGGCGTCAGTATTAAATCGGAAGGACAGACAGACATACATACTACATACCAGGCCAAGTCAAACCAGGCATAGTGAATGTCAGAAGGACTTCTCATGTTAGCGATTCTTTGATGAGGTTACTGACTTTTGTGAATTAACTCCCGGTTAGCTAAGTGAGTTCCCCCATGGTCGAAACGGAAACCACTGCATTTTGTTGCCAAAAACTGGGGGTGGCACGCTTCAACGCCTCAGTAAATCTCTTGGGACGCTTTAGAAACACAATGCGTACGTACGTTTAGATGAATCGACCCTGACTCTCAACACTGACTGAACGGATTCATGGCAAAATAAACGTTTCTATCCATTAAAGTCGATGGCTTAATGCCACAACGAAGTAAATATTCTAATTCTAATTGAAAAGCTAATTAAGTTATTTTCAATTTATACATATATTTGTATTTCCAGTTACTCAGTTTATAATCTGCTATTTTCTTTTGAACAATTTTTATAACATATTTAACAATATTTTTCTTTTAATCAAAACTCAATTGTTCTGAATTCAAATATCGAATGCAGTGAGTAGTGTCACGCGGGAGAGTTTGCCTAAAACCTAGAAAAATCTTAGCAGAAATAAGTAAATGGAGTATCAACAAATCTTGTGAATCGATTATGAATTACAAAAATCTATATCGAATTGACATTATTTATTTTTGTACTTATAGTTTTTTTTTTTGTTTTTGTCCTGCAAAAGGACAATGAATATCAATAGCAAGCTGGTTTGCCATTGAACGGCACGCGTGCTCCGATACTGATACCCACTTCGAATTCATCCCCATCATCATCCCATTTACAAATATGTAGTAAGTTACCGTATAGACAGTCACTCACGACAGTCGGTCGGTCGGTCGTTAGGTCTATCAGTCGTATTGGACTCTGAGTCACGTGGTCTGTGTACTTATATATTGTTTTATCGATGTCTACAGCTATGTCCTGTTTGTGCCTTTCCGTGCCGTGCCTTGCCTTTCTTCTGCCTCCATTGTCGGTTGGTCGGTAGAGTCGATTGCTTTGCTTCGCTTTGGTTTCGTTTGGTTTGCACTTGTGCCTCTGATTCGATTTTGATTTTATTTTAGTTTATTTTTTGCCGTTTTTGGTTCTATCATGGGGGAAGTAAATCATGCCTTGTACACTTTCAATATTGCCAATATCTGCCAGAAGCAGGAACAAAGTGGTTGGTTGTCTGGACAGACGCTTGTTGCTATCGAAGCATGTGTACGGATATAGGTACTTTGGGGTGGCTGTCGCCTGTCTTGATAAACATCATGAAGAGGTTGCTTGTATTGAAGTTATACTAGTGTTGATGGATTTATCCCCATATATCTGTACTTACATTTGTCTTCTTCGATAAAGTCGTCGCAGTCATCGCAGTCGTCGTAGCAGTAGTAGTCGGACAAAAAGTGGAGTTTCATATTGAGTACTTGGCATATAAGATAAATGAGCACGATGTCTACTGTGTGTAATCTCAGCAAGGAATTTTCGTATTAAATTCATGAAAGTTAAGTGCTTTGTAATTGATGTTATAAAATATTTATGACAGTCATCATTGTTCTCGTATTCATCTCTTCGCTACTATGTTATGCTATCTCCCGCTTAGAAGCCTCCGAACATAAGCAATTTTCACACGCTAATGGAGACCTTTTTGTTCGAAACTACTCAGTCAGTTTTTAGTACTGTGCCAAGTCGAGCCGTGGTGAAAAGTTAACTTTATTCGTAATTGACATTAATAATTTAAAAGGACACCGACGGCGACCGAAGACAAAGGAAAGAAAGTTTTCCAACTGAAAGCTTGAGTGAAATGTTACTAAAAATTTAAGTGTCACACGGAAAGTTGCCACAATATTTAAACTCTCCTCACAATACACACACATTCATACTCACACTTAAAGTCCTGTAATAATTGTATTCATCTAGAACTAAACAATAAAAACTTAAAGTACAAAAACTTCTAAGTCAAGTTCAAGTAAGTTTAACCTCATTATATTGAAAAAAAAATAGGTATAGTAGTATATCCCAGCTAAGCTCAACCAGCTTTAATAACAAATTACTTAAGAAAGTCAAATTGCTTCAAGTGTCAATTACTCAAGCGTTGTCGAACCGCCATTCACTCCGAGCGAGCCCTAATCATTGTCTTTGGCGTATCAGTCAGACTAATGAAAACAAACGCCATTGCAACTCAACAAACCAAAACCAGGACAAGTCAGGGTTTGCTGTGGATATAAAGATGACTGCTGCCCATGTACCACATCGTATGTGACAACTTGTGTACATCACTAGGCCTCACACTCCCATTTCTACTCTCTCCTCTATGATGATGCTCGCTGAATGATGAATTATATTTGACATCTATATGCATGTGTGATTGTGTGTGTGTGTGTGTGTACATGTGAGTGTTTGTTTGTTTTACTGCCACAATATTGTAACGACACCCGTCTGGGTAAAGTATCTACTAAGTATGAGTGCAATGGGGAGACTAAGGAGAGAGAGAATTATAACAAAATTTTGTTGTCTAAAGGGTGACAAGTAGCAGTAGCAGTAGCAGCATTGTTCACCCGGCGTCACGTGATGATAGTGCTGCGCGTCCTCATGGCCTCCACAGGCTCCTTCACCTCGTTTCTTCCTGAGTTGCTAGAAACTCGTGTTAGAAAACACATTTGCATATGTTGGCGGCGGATTCTGACAAATCCTGCTGGATTTCCTCTTCAGCACTTCATGGTCACATGCTTTTTTGACATCTCATAACAATCACTCATAACAAACAAAGTCTATGGTTGCAAGGTTTATACTCACACTGAGCATTTTGTATTCGTGCTTGATATCATTGGGTTCACTCGTAAATTCACTAGATGAAATATTCAAAATATTTTGATTTATACTTTTCAAAATCTTTTCATTTACCATATATAAACATTCATTATTTAAAATTTTTCAGGAATTTACACAACATCAGAAGGAATTATCAGAGACTTCTGGGTCATTGCCGACCACGAGCTTATTCTCTTACAAATCACACAATTCTTAGATTGCGAGAAGCTTAAAGACCAATGGACAGATGGGACAGATGATCAATGTTGGTAGTAAGCGCGAAAGACTGAACTACAAATATGAAAGATATAGTATTCAAAGCAAATCATGCTCTGTGATCCAAAGGAATTATGATGCGAGGCCACTAAGGATATGAAGTGATGCAATGAAATAAATGTTAGAAAAATATTATGCAAATATGAAAAATTGGAAAAATTAAGAGAGGGTCTAAGAAGACTCTGTTCACTAAATGATGATGATGATGATGATGATTATCTGTGTCCATCTTTTCGGAGGAATGCCTCATTGATGTTAACCTCATTGCCAGTGTGCCTTCTAGTCAATGATGTGTGGTAAACATTTTATTTGTTCTTAATTATATCATTTTGTTGAAAGGCCAAACTATTCTTGTTTCATTTAATTTATGTTCGGCATCTTTAGCATTTGTTTTTGTTTCTTTCTTTACTGAAGAGCTGAATAAAATCAATTAAGACAATCCACAGAATAATTGCCAAAGAAATGATTCGCTTCATTAAGTGCTGCTTGAAGGACGTTTGATTTAAGTGGCCTCCTTGCTTTGCTTTGCCTTGCCTTGCAAGATGCATTTGATAGTAGTCAGCGGGTGAAGTCAACTAGAAAACTAAATGAAATAATTAAATCGCAATCAGAATCCATTAAACCCTAGCCAATGTCGTTGGTATTGGAGTGCTGTAAGGGCTCTAACGCAGAGGGGTTGTGTGCGCAGACTTTGATGGACTCTACCGAAATGTAATCGACCGGCAACTTAAGCTAATCTGACGAGCACAGCAAGGGGTTAACTCGCTACACAGTTATACCGAATTAAATGCGAAGCACTAGGTTTGCTCTGAAGATGATATGAGATATGAGAGTGCGCTCGAAATTAGAAATGCAATAATCCCTCAGCCGCAGTCGCAGGGCAATGAGGAGTTGGTTGTTTGTATGCACGAGTATGTGAATGGGTGGTGTCAATGCTCCAAATGAAAATTTTGGAAAAGTGTTGCACCCTTTTGCAATAGTTTCAGTTGGTCGGGTTGGCCTGCACAGTCATTTATCACCCACGCAGCAGCAGCTTTCATAATCAGGCCAAAAAAGCCAAAATGCAAATGACTCACGAGCGAATGAATGCGTTGTTCTACGTTCACCGCACAAAGGACCGGCAACTTTTAATTTATAACATCCTCCAACTCTTTCATACCTCTTTCATTACCCGCCGTCGTGCGTCCCTGCATCCGCTGACTGACTATAAAGACCTGAATGTGCGGCACATGTGCGTCTGCTGAGCCAGAATGCTTGACTGCCTGACTGCCTGGTTAGTTCATTGGTTCATTGGATGGTTGGTTCATTTATTGGCTGCTTTTGTCTTTTTCGTTAGCTGAGCTGTCTTGGCGTGCAATGCCAGACAAAAGGTCGGCACATTCCGGCCGACTTAATTAATTTATGCACACACGGCAACCCTCGCGACCGCATGACAATGCGACCGATGCAGAACGACCGAAATTGCTCTAGCACCAGCAACACCATCAACATCGCCAGCATTAAGAAGAAGTTGGAAGTTGGTCCACAGTGTCGACGACGACTCTGACTTGGCTTAATTTTTATTTCGTTGGCGTTGATACTTTTCATCTCAAAGAGTCAGCCTAATTTTAGAATTAATGAGCGGCATCTTGATGGCCGATGGCAGCGATAAGCGTCATGATTTCAAGTGACACACACACACTCACATGCGCACACCAAACAAAATCTTCAAGACAAACGCACATCGAATCCATGCCTTGAAAAACAGCGGCTCCTCTCTGATTGCCAAGGTAAATCAACTGTTTATTGACACTTACGACACCAAAGTAAACAAAAAATGGCAGTCCGCCCTACAAACTTCCAAAGCGAATAATCATTAATTAGCCGACTTTAAGTGCGGGGATAGCTCGATCGGACTGACTGACTGACACTGGGTCTGGGATTGCATCTGCGGCTGTGACTGTAAAGACAACAAAAATGGGATGGTCCAAAGATGTGCAGGCAGGCAGTCAGGCAGGCAGGCAGGCAAAGTTTCTTAACGCATTTGTTTTGTGGCAAAGAATATACCAAAAATAAAAAAAAACAAAACAAAAGAAAAGAAAAAAAAAACTATCTAAAAATTTTTATGAATTCGGTTGAGTGTTCTTTTCCTCCATTAAAATATTTTGGACTATTATGTGGATTTTCAGTTACGAATATTTATTTTGATTCTTTGATTGATAAAGAATTTACTATAAAATTTAGATGAAATCAATCCACAATACAATAAAAATTTTTTTCTATTTTGACATGGCAGCGAAAGGACTGGAATTGGAATCGGTTAAAAGTATTTTTGTATCTATCACAGGATATTGAAATTAGCCTTTGAAATTAAATGTATTTTATTTTTCAGATGGATTCCTATTCATTACTGAACAAACACACAACTCAAGCAATGCGATAGTGAATGGCGATATTCTTCAATTTATCAAATACAAAATTATACAATATTTATTAATTTTTAAGATGTTAACAATGTGATATACTCATAATATTGTACAAACATCCAAAGGAACAGAAAAACTATTGCAAATATTGTAAATGCAATAAATCACACAAAAGAATACATAAAACTTTTAGTTGGAAAAACATCACTTGATTCAAGAATTCAAAAATAAACAAAAACAATAATCCTTTAATTTTGTAACACATGTATTGTATTCCACACTCATTTATGTTGTCAATGAACTGATCTGAAAGTTGTTCTAATTTTAAATTAATTGTAAGAATATTTCTAATTCCCTCAAGCCATTAACAATTTATAGTAAGAAGAATTGAATTGTTATTAAAATAATAGTTAAGAAGAATTTAGTTTAATCTAAGATCACTCAAATTATTAAGAATCATAAGTAGAATATTTGTAAAGCTTAAATTATATTTTCGGTCTTTTTATACCTAGTATTTTTATAACATATAATATTGTTATACATGTAACAGACTCGTATAAAATCCATTGTAACCGAGGATTTAATCTGAATTTTGTGATTAGTATTGGGAGTACAAATTAATTTGGTCCGTTTTTTGTGTTCAAGAAAGTGTTTTTTTATTGAAAAAAAAAAAAAAGTATTGTCCGCCGGAGCGACTACTTTTTCCCATCTCTCTGGTAATTTTCGAATACCATTTCTAAAAAATGAGTACTCTCTGGCCTTGATCCAATCATTGAGCCATTTTTCGATTTCTTCAAAAGAACCGGTGACCCCCCAAATCGTTTTGTATTCTTCGAAAAAAGCCAATAGTCGGAAGGAGTTAGGTCTGGAGAATACGGCGGTTCGGGTAAGACCTTGTTGTCATGTTGCAAAATCACCTTTGTCATGCCTTTCGGCCGCCTCTGGCCGTTTTTCACGCAATGCACGGCTTAAACGCATTAGTTGTAGTCGATAACGTTCAAGAGGCAAAAAACAGTGTTGTTGCCAGAAACAGACGCTAATGCACACTAATTATTATTGACAGATGTCAAACCTTTCCAATGGAATAGATAATCGCTTACAAAATCGGCCACAACTTGCAGGTAGAGCCATTTTTTGAAAACGGACCGAATTATTTGTAAATAAATAGATTTTCTTAATTATGGAAATATCCTCATTTAGTTGTTGAGGGTGATGTAAATAACATTGAAGAGAAGCAAGAATTTGCATATAGAAAGAGCAATTATCAGTTTGTCAGTTCAGTTTCAGTCCCAATTCTCAGTCAAATTGTTTTTTCTTTACTTTTTTTTGGTTACATGTCAAAAGCTGACACTGAGATTGATAGTTAATCTGATGGTCAGACCAGTTCAACGCTGAAAACTGAACAGAAACATGTTACCGAGACTGGGACTGAGACTAAGATTAGACTGAACTGACCATGTAAAAGGCACTTTATTAAGGTCTTCGATCAAACGGGGTATGAATTCTCGCAGCTCGGTTGTAGAATGTTTTCGATATATACAGTTTTCCATATTACAAAATTTTCCATTTCTCAATAACGATTCTACAATACTTACGAAATCGGGAGAAGGTATTGTATTATGATGGCCATAGACCTTGAGAATCAGTAACTGATAACTGATTCAAGCCAAATATCAGACATTCTTTGATATTTGCTAATTGAGCCGTGAATTATTGTCGGTGTCAGTCAAAGTCAGTCACGACTCATGATTCACTGCCTATGGCCACTATTTAACTTATAGGGCATTTACATTTGCACTGAATAACGATGATTCGTTTTAGCGTTTACAGTGCCAATGCTGAATCATGAAAAGCGGTTTTTATGTCGGTTGTGTAATAAAATATGCTGTTTTTCATAGTCGCATCACGAATTGATTCGATTCATGGCCCACTGTAAAGGGCTGTTAGTTCCTATTATCATGAGAATCCTTCTATACGAACCCAAGTCATTATAAATTTGTAGTCCTGCGATTTCTTTACGATACATCAAATTCATGTCTCAAACTGTTTTCTTGAATATTTATTTATAAAAGATTACAACCCTCGATTTGCATACTTTGTTTATAATTGTTATAAGGAACAAATAAATAAATTTTGGTTGCAAAACTTTCTGCCAAATGGCAAGACTAGAATGGAATAAAATCTACAAAGAATAGGCAATACATTTTTTAAAGAATGGGTGCCTATGGTGGTTTTATATGTAATATAAGTATATAATTATTGTATTTTATGTAGATGCCTTTTATAAAATTAGATTCCACAACATTTCGAACATAAATATTATTTAGTTTACTTAACAAATAAATTTTTAAAAACATTTTGAAAAATTACATTTATTATGAGAAAAAGTAAACATATAATAGATATGCCATATACTTATGTAAATACTGAATAGATTTTGAGAAAATTGCTTATGTAAAAGAAATTTTATAAGATTAATAAGTATGATCCTGATTATACTGATGGATTCAGACTTTCTGCTTATTTGATCTTGGTATAAGTTTACATTTGTTTTATGTTTAAAATATGTCATACTTTGCCTTATATACTTATTTTTTAAGAAACTAATATTTTATTATAAGAGATAAGGGGAATGGCATACTCGTACGTTTATAGCAAAAATAAGTTAATATTTTAAGAAGGAAAGAATATCAGGCGATATGATTATATGATTGATTCGTGTTACTTTATATGATGTTATATATGTCCATTATAATCTGCATTCATAAAAATATGATATATCTATCCATTTGGGTATGACAAAGCCAACAATTACTTTGGTTTTCCACGCAAGCTAATACCTTTCTTATAAAATGTATTGGATCATAACAAATGCATTATTTCTTAAGTTTCATATTTTCTTATAATTAACAAATTATGAGTGGGTAACTAAAAATCGTGTCCAAACATTAGATGTAAATGGAAGTCATATTTAACAAAAATGCAATAAAATGAAAATTATAAATTATTATATCACAAGCATATACTCGTATAAGAAACAAAATAAATATATTAAAGAAAAATCCAACAGTATACCATAGAGATTATCAGCATGAAAACAAGAATCGATCTACAAGCTTTATCAGTCCTGTATCTCACAAACACTAAGAGCTAGCAATCTGAAAGTATATTAAACATATTTGCCAACCTGCATTTTTTGCGAAAAATTCCTTTCTTGAAAATCGAAAAGCCTTTAACTCAAAAATTTTCCAAGTTAAATTTAGATATATTGACTTTTATTTAATATATTTTGAAAACTTTGCTCAATGTAATGTACTCATTCGTTCAACCCTAAAAATATCAAGTTGAAGCAATACCCACATTTAACTACTCAAGCTCTTTCCAAAGAAAACATATGAAATATGATATTTTATTTAGTATTTCCCCCCGAGACTCTTAAAATGATTTCTGCCTTTATTATTGTTAGAAATTAGATTGCATAAACAATTCTTATTTTTAAACAAATTGTATGCGGTTTCCAATTGTGTCTTTACTTCTTTAAGTTTGTGCACTTGTACATAGTCAAAACAATACAAATATGATCTCATCTACACCATCTTATTGTCAATACAGTCTCTGCTCAGTGAATAATAACAAAGAAAACCCGCTGAACACATAGGCTGTGATGATGTGGACTGATCAGGTGGATTACAATAGTTAACTGGATGCCTTCTACCTGAAAAAACAAAGACATATGTATAAACATAACACCAGCACCCAACTTTCACCTAATATGAGCATGGGCGTCACAAATCACTCACATCCGATCATCATCTTAAGTTTACACACTTGTGCTCCGCTCCTTGTCACCATTTTCAATGCCAATTCTTATTCGAACTTGTACCATCAGCATCATTGCCATTGCCATTACCAATCGCCAACCACATCTAAAAGATCTAACAATCATAGGGGCCACTTACTTACGTTCCACATAAATTTCTTTGTCTCTGTCCTTTTAATCTTTTTTATGCAATTTTTTAGTTAAACAAATTTAGTTAATTGTTTGATGCATTAGATATTTTTGCTATAAGTTAGTTTGATATTGTATGCCTATATACATGCACACACAGATACACACACATGATGCATATAGTACAAGATTCTTTAATGATTTTAACTAGCAAGCTGTGTGTTTGTGCATCCCATTTGGTTAGTCGCGTCGCGATCGCCCCGGAATCAAAACCACCTTGTCGTCTTGTGAAAACTAAACACCTCGAAACATCATCAAAATTGTTTTTCAGATGATTTAATATTAATAATTGTTACAAGCCTTGGCTTGATTTCATTTTATTATCACAATAAGACTCGTATATAAAATTGTTAACTATTGTAATTCAAAAACGCAAGTTTCAATAAGAGAAAGTCAAAGCAGGTCAAATGTTCATAAAACTCTTGCTGGAAGCAAAATCAAAACGATTCTGAATATCCCTTCAAGTATTGTATGTGGGAGGCATACATAAATTTTTCATTTACACTATGATAAAGATTGATACTGCTTTTTGACAATATAAACGACCCTTTACAAATATGTACATATATTGTAGTAGAGTAATACAATACATAATTATGACTGCTTCAAATGTGTCTACACATCCAAACATTTTTTCTTGTCCGCATTCACATAACTCATCCCTAAAAGTATAGATACTGTTTCTATACACTATTCGTTTTACGATTACCCTAAAAGTATGCCAAGAAAATTAGCTTAACTCCATATGTACTATTTGTTGGAAAAAAGAAAAGAAAACTTGTACAGAAGGGCCTTATGGCTATGATCAAAGTGTAATAAAATTTAACAGAAAGCATTTAATGGCCATAAATTGTTGTGGTCAATAAAACTAAATAAGTTAGAGCGTTGTAATCGGTTATGTTTTTCTATCTAATCACTGTAGCTCAGCATCATCTAAAACTAAGTACATATTTAATTAAATTAGAATATGAGCAATGTGATATTTTGCATTATATAAGTTTGTAAATACATTACAACAATCCATCCATAAATAAGGCCAAGAATCCTTTATTTTAGCAAAACATGCAAGTACAAATTTAATCAGAAATAAGTACTAATTATATAATTAAATTAAAACCATAACGTTGCCAAAATGATGGTGAAGTAAACAATGCACACTGTGCCTATTTCAAAAATGTCACAGGAGCCTTAGCAAACATATGCAGATATGACTATATTGTCAAACTGGTCATTTCTATAAAAATTATATAAAAAAAAATAATCATCTTGATCCTTCTTCATCTTTATGCTTTCTCTATTTCATCTATTCGTTCACAGTAGCTTAGTTTTAATCTTCAGCTTCTCTTTGGAACAACCCTTTGAATTATTGAAAACTTATTTGAATCTGGTGCGTACAGCTGAAGCAATCACTGGTGTGGCACAAAGACCTCGGGATGTTTGCTTACAAATTCCAACTCGTTCAGGATTTCGAACCGATTGACGTTCTACAACATTTACGTTTTGCTGAGTGGGCTTTGAATGAGTTCAACGATGATCCAGATTTTGCAAGAAAAATCATCTTTTCTGACGAAGCGCATTTTCCAAAAATCCACACCTTGTCGTACAGAAGCCAATGTTTCCAGCTAGTCTTTGTGTGGTGTGGATTATGTAGTGGTGGCGTCCTTGGCCATGTTTTTTCGTAAATGGAAAAGGTCGCAACGTGACTGTTAAATGTTGAACGTTATCGAAATATAATAATTGACTTTTTGTGGCAGGAATTGGAAAACATCTTTGAACTATGCTTTCGACAAGTTGGCACAACTTGTAAGACTGCCGCGCGTATCATTAGCTTTCTGCGTACTAGATTCAACAACCTTCAACTTTTTGCTGTATACTACTGAAACAGAATATTCTCGTTGAAATTGCCCAAACTGACGAGGAATTTGTTGAAAATTGGTATTCCAGGTTGAGCCAGCCGCAGCCAACATTTGAATGTAATCATTTTTCATACGTAATGGGAAGAATCACTTTATCAAATAAAGTAAAAACCGTTGGAGAAAATTAACGTTTCCCCAATTAATGACCAAATCAAAATCGGACCAACAGATGGCCCAATGTTATTATTTGTATGACCAAATATGTGTGTTTCCTGCTTTTAATAATATCGCATTTTTAGATCTCACAAACGAAATTTCTTTTGTATCTGTAGTGCAGTACGAAAGTACTGTATGTTATGCACATTTATAACAAAGAGGGAAGTGTACATCTTTAGCATCTTTAGCCTCTACTCTATATGCACTAGACCACTATGATTCTATAGAAATTGGTACATTACAAATTAAATGTTTATTATTTTAAGTATTTACAGTCGAAATACATTGATTACTGGAAAAGATAAAATCATATCAGCCTAGAACTTTCCATAGATGTATCTCTTTTTGCCATATTTCAAAGATAGTATTGTATATATCTTTAAAAATTTAGACAACATAGGCACAACTGTCGGTTATCTGAATTGTCTAGCCTGCGTATTTTATAGTCTTCTACTTCTCTCTGATTGAAAATATCAATATAAAATTTGAAATATTTGGGTCACAGATTCATAAAACTGAAAAATAAAAAAAGAATTCTAAATGTTTAAACAAAATTTAAGAAATATCAATTTATCAAAATTTTTAAATATAATAAAACTCTCATGTGGTTTTACAAGAAATTGTTTTTGAATGACGAGTTTTGAATGTTGCAATTTAAAATATTGTATGTTACTTTTGTTGAAACCGAAAGAATTATTAAGTATGCAAAAGATATGTTACTTTTTATTATATCTTTGTTTTTCTAAAAACAAAATAACAAAAAGAAATTTGAATTATTAATAGACATGTTAAGAAGACTTGATTTTTGATATAAATTATGCAAAGTTGCAATTTGAACTGTATTCATGTTTTTTATTCATTATTTTCTTTGCCTTTAGTTACTGATTAAATAATCTTAGTAAATATCAAAACATTCTAAATATTTAAAGTTTAAAATTGTGGTTAAAATCCATTGAAACACCTTCAGGAAAATAAATTCACATACAAACATATCTCAATCATATTGTCATTTAGTAAAATATTTTTCTCAGGACACCCAAATTCATTCAATTGTTATTATAAAGAGCACAAACAATGCAAGAACTATAACAAAAACAAATATGCAAATCAATTTGGTCACTAAGACCGCAACGATTATCATCATCATCATCATCATCATCATCATCGTCATCATATTCAAATTTAGAATGGCGCCACCTGTCATGCTTTCGATGTACTTTTGCACGATTCTGCACGACAAGCAGCATGTTTTATGCGCTCCTGTGGGGGGAAAGAGTTTGGACCGCCGGTAGGCAGACTTGCCTACTCCCGTAAAGCCTTTGGATGAATGCAGCGTCCTGTGCGGTCCAATTGACTGGTTTTGCAAGCGAATACAATGGTGAAGATTGCGAGAACAATGTTCTCGTTACACAATTTTAAATCATGTTTTCTGCGCTTTCCGCGTGACAGATGCTCGAAGCTCTAAGCAAAGAACTGAAGATGAACTTACTATGCACGACCTCACAACGGGTTCCATTGTAATATTCGAATTATGATTGTCTTTTCCACGAAGATGTACAAAGATATGAAATAACTAGTGGTTTAACAAAGACAAAACTACCTCGTACTTAGCAAAAGATCAGCCAACAACAACAATTGTAAGACTGTAAGAACAAACACTTGTGATCATGTGTTATAAACTAAGTAACTCACTAACCAAGTAAGATACAAGTAAATAACACATAGATATTCACAAGAGTTCCAATGCTTAAAATATAAATTTATTTATTGTAAATTTACTATACCGGAAAAAAAAACTTTAATCCCATTACCAACCCATTTGACATAAGAATAGTATTTATCAATTATATTGTTGTTCTAATACAAAAGTACAAAGATATCCTAATAAATTTTATTACTCTAACTTACTTAAATTATGTTCAATCTTAATAACCCATGTCAGAGTATTTACTTCTTAGCATGTACGAGTATTAATTCTATTTTTTTGTTTGTCTCGTCTTTGACTTTATCTAATGACATTCGCCCGGTGGGCCCCTTCCACTGCACTGTGCTGTGCTGTGCTGTGACTTAAACCGCAATGACCCTACCACCGTAGAGTTATTGTTATGTATGATTTGACCAATCGTTCATTCAGAATCTTCTTCACTTGGCAAAGAACCAACCAAAAAGAAGAACCGGACTGGAAACGGATCCTAGCTAATGCGCCGGCTCCCCGCTGCTTCACAGTGCGTGTGCGCGCAGACGTCTTAATTGAGTTATACAAGATTCGCTCGGTCGGTCGCTCGTTCGCTGGCGGTACTGAGCAAATACCTTCTAACTACAAATACAAATACATACAATACTATCCTCATTTAGGGGGTTGGCCCTACTCAATAGGCATTGTTTTGACACATAAAATTGTGAGTGACGCTAAAGATCTCGCATTTGTGTGTTGCTTTTTGTCCTCTCTCAAATGTTTTTGGCATGATTTATGACTTACCCAACTATGGTAAGTACGAATGTATGTATGTTTGTACGAGTCTTTCTTGCTATGATAACTAGGCAAAGATAACTTGTTTGTTTTTTTTTTGTCTTAAGGACCCCATGTAGAGATTTTGTTATGTCTTAAGTTGTGATATACTTAGATACAATAATACAAAGAGCAAATCTTGTGCAAACTTAGATGTATACAATTTTTACAATAATTTTTTATAAATTATTATTTATATATTTCATATTTGGTTTTTTTTTTTTTTTTTGCTGTTCAACCAAATTCACAGATAAGTAAAATCAAGTCAAGCACTGGCTTTTCCTTTGGACAATTCTATATCTTAGAAAACTATTGTAGTATACTAGAGACAACTTCTTTTGTGACTGGTGGTTGTTGTTTCTTAATACTACAAGATGTCATTAAAATGTTGTGTTGTACGTGTTTGTCCTTTGATTTGTTTTTGAATCAAGAATCGACTGTTTCACAGGCAGATCTGAATAAACTGATTTTTCTGTCATTAGGGATGATCATTATTTTGGTAAGAATTTAATTTTATTTTCCTTATCTTAACGATATTTCGGTATTTTTCTCTGTCCTTTTTTGGCCCAAATTTTATTGGCATTTTGAATGAAGATTTTGTGGACAGATTTATTCTTGCTGGCTTCAATCCCTTTTCCCACTAGATCCTAGTTCAGTTAATGGCGCCAAAACCTTCATGGAGATATCCTTCGTCCTTTTTTTATTATCATTTTCTAATATAATATCATAGTCCTTTCATAGATCAGTGTTCCTCAGTTATGAATGGTGTACTTGCTGATCGGTGTCACTGCAGTTGTCTGTCGCCGACTGCCGTTGCAGCAGACTGTCGCCGATGGATGTTCATGGCTCAAGCCTGACAATATTGTTTTAATTGCTCAACTGGTCAAATTCATTGAGGGCACACGCAGAGTCTGTCCGTCACGCCGTTGTCTTACAGGTACTATGTACGCTTGTACTTTTGTGTCTGGATACGCGTATCTCTGCAGCATCACAGTGACAAGTATGTAATACAAGTATCTTTAAGATAAATTTGATATTTTAGAATGAAACTTCGTCCAGCCGCTTACCTGAGCAACTAAGTGAGTAACTGTGTGACTGACTGACTGACTGACTGACTGCACTAAGTTCGTTCAAGATAATGTTTTTAGAGGTCGATTCTGATTCTACGCCTTTTGTGGTTTTGCACTTTACGACTGTTTATATCTTTTATGATTGAGTTTCTCTTCGTCCCAACACCGATGAATGAGCTCTTTCTTCCCTTGACTTGACTTTGCTTGGGTTTTGTTGCCTTCTCTGAAAACTCACCTTTATTGTTGTAATTTAATATCCAAGCCGTTTACTTGTCGTCGTTTCATTTAATCATGTCAACCAGGATGTTTTCATGTTTGTCGTCGCCGTTGCCAGCCAAAAGCGGATCGGTATTGGCCATGGATGGTTATTGAGAGGCAACAAACAAAACTTAGCAACTCAAATCCAATCCAGTCTAGCTGCTGTTGCTGGTTGTGGGCATTGGTGGTGTTTGCGGGTGTCTTCGTTTCCACTTCGAATGGTGGTTAGTCGAGTCGACATGACTTTTTCTTGTTGTCCATTCGGCCGTTTAGATTTCTTGAATAAGTGTTTAATGGCCGCGGATTCGATGAGTTCTCACCCCCTCCGCTCCTCCCCCCGCTTACTTATGTCGCATGCATTTGAATGTTCTTTCATTACCTCTTCAGTTGACACTAAAAGCAGATTTTTATTTATCTTAAGTTCGATTCGGTTCGCTTCGTTTTTATCACTCGAATGAACAAAAACATTTGTTACCAATCAGAGTTCTTAATTTTACTGTCGCTTTTTCGCCGAAAAATAACAAAAAGAAAGGAAACAACAAACCCGCTTTTGTCGGCGACGTTGCAAAAATTAGTCCAGAGATCCTATTAAGGTTGACTATCCAACTCGAGTATCTTAATTGGTTTTGATGTCACTGCTTGCTAATAAATATCGAATTATGCGCGTCAATAATATTGCCACAGAAAGTTGTAAACTGAAATTTTAATTGTCTTCTACGCAATAACTAAGTTCTTGAGTTCTCCTTGTTTTATGTTATAAGAAAAGTCAAAGAGGAAATTAAAATACTAAATCTGGTTCTACATGAAATTCAAATTTGTATACAAAAAACTTATCAAATGAGGAGTTTTATGTTATTACATTCAGTGTCAATGAAAAGCAGATTTTCATTTATTATTTGTATTTAGACGTTCGACTGACTATTAAATACAAAACTTAATTATCTTATCTTATAAACTAAATCATGTACACAGATCTCACGAAGATTACTGAAAATAATTAAATCTTATTTTTATAGAAAGATCACAAAAGAAGTTCATAACACAAGAGCTGGGAATAAGAGCTCACAAAAAGTGCAGTGGCTAGCAATATTGAGTAAATGTTTGTAAGAGGCAAACAAGTCAATGGACAATTTTAAAAAAATTATCATGTAAAATTGTCATGTTCATAAGCAAATTATCACCAAATTCCAGATTAAGATATAATAGCGGATAAAAGGATATGTGGATATTATGCATGTAAAATAAGCCTATCTATACAATTTTTAAAAGACTTTGTGGACACCAATCCAAAAAAAAAAAAAAAATAGAGCACCCATTACTGAAGATTTACTTTGGAATAGACTGCAGCATGAATGGAATAATAATATTCCCAGTAATCAAGTTCAGAAATTCTAGAAAATATGTCTTAAATTTTTACAGATATAAAAAAAATTAAGTGTTTTGGGCCAAATTCCTTTTTACACTTTAGAACTCTAGTAAAAAGTTACATTGTACTAAATTATTTATATATATTTTATATACATATAACCATATGATGTCATGTTTGATATCTAATACTTATGGTACCTCCCATACAAACCCATATTTTAATACTTTAATATTTTAATACATTTCAACCAACCATACAAATATTTTGACCCTCGGATTACTAGTAGAGATACCTCCAATATATGCCAAAAAAAGAAGACCCTTATGCTCTACAAATGTTAATAAGAGGCCAGGACATGATGCAAAGTGGGCATGGGGGACGAACTGATCCTTTGTGGAGGTGTTGGTGCAAGATTTTAATATGTCCGATATGCAGACGAATGAAAAATGCGCATCCCGTCTGGATGAGTTGGTGTGAAGACCGATTTTGTCGCAAGTTAGGTTGATGGTGGAAAAAGCGGTGGAGGAACTGTCCCCATCTCGTCAACTTCTTCGTATGAAGGTGACGAATAACCAGGTTTTCGAAATCTTTGGCGCTGGTTGGAGTTAAGAAGTGGGATGGGGAAGTGCTGATGTGGCGGGCTGCCATATCGGCGCATTCAATTCTGCATATACATGGATGGGAACCCAAAGAATGGTGATTTTGTTGTGGTTTTGCATGCATAGCTTCAGGATTTCCCTACAAAATAAAAAAAGAAAGGGCTAAGTACGAGTCAGACTCGTACACGGAGGGTTCCGTAACAGATTGGGGTTTGTATGGGAGGTACCCCCTCTTAGTTGGCCGATTTGGCTGATTCTAACAGATGTATAGCGCTTATATCAAAAACTTATAGTGTCTAAATTTTAGTTTGATAGGACTAAAAACAAAAAAGTTTTTTTTTAATAAGAACCTTAATTTTAATGGAGGTTTGTATGGGAGGTACCCTCCCTAGTGGTCCAATCAAACTGAAATTCCGGCAATATAGTTTTCTGATGTGTATCCACTAACCAACTTAATTTCAATATCGTGGGGTTACTGGATCGTATAGCTGCCATAGAAACCAAAATGTTTCTTGTTCTTGTTGCTAGAAGGGGTCCCCCTTTAAGTTTTTGAAAATATTTTAGTTTTAGTATTTGTTGCTGATGCCAGAATAGAACTACATATTCTGTGAATATTTCAACTCTCTAGCTAATGCGGTTCATGAGATATAACCTGAGGACCGGCAGACGGACGAACGGACCCTTTGGGTCCGAAACCTTAAAAAATTTTTTTTTAATTTCAATGCTTTTTGCTAAAAGTCGATTATGTTATAGGTACTTTGCCTATGACTTTTGGTAAATACATACACATTAAACATCACGCGAGCATTTTAAATCAAATATTTATAAGGAAATAAGTTTTTTTATGTAAGTTTTTGGTGAGACAAAATTTAGCATTTTTATTTTGTTTTACCTTTGATTTATTTCATGTTGAAGTATTCATAGCTTTATTTCACTATAAATATATTGTAACCATGTAAGTATTGCAGGTGACTCAAAATGTCATTCATGCATTTTGTGTTTTACATACTACAAAATTTTATTTTGGTAATTTGCCTTTACCAATTTCAATATGATCCTCAATACATCTTGCTTAACGGTTCCTCTGTGTTTGCTGTAGTCTATTTGCAACTGCTGCGGCATCTACAGAGATGACAAATTGTAAAGCATAAATTTTATCTGAGGAACCACAAAACAGTTGCTGTGAGTACAACGAACAGGCTACCTCTCATGCCAAATGTCATGCATGAGTATTTAAATGAATGCAGCGATGTAGGAAAAATGTTAAATAGCGATGGACAGAGAGCAGTAAATGGACACGTTGTGCAATAATTTATGCGCAGTGCACTGCTCTGTGCACCTCAGACGACAGATCGAACGTTCATTCCCGTTGCGATCGTAATATTTTATACTTCAAACAAAATGTCAAATCAACAGAGAAAGAGAGAGGGCAGAGATATAAGCAGAGAAAGAGTGAGAGAGATAGAGAGACTCTGCTAAGTGGACAACAAGAATGGGAACAAGAACCAGAAGATGAATATGAAGAAGGCATCTTCGTCAGTCTAGTGAATTCCCAACAGAATCGAATTAAAACAAAGAACAAATGCCAATAAACCGTGCGAATGCAAGTAAGAAACATAAATACTCAATACATACAACAATAAAATTGGGACTTATAAAATTGGTAGAATTTCACGGTCATTTGGTCAAACGGACGCTGGTCACTTAAGTAATTTATTGACCGTTTCCGTGGGCGTCCAATTTATGCACTCTTCGAAAACGGAATTAGAGAGAGCCAAGCCGATGAAGCTCACCATAACTCAATCTTCCCGCTAGCGCATCATTGAACACAATGAACCCATTAAAGAGATACAAAACTTCTAAAATAGACACAGGATTCGATGTGAAATTTTGTGTTGTTTTGTTGCTTCCATTTTTGCGCATAATGCGCCCTTTGTCACGGATCTGTTAGGGGTTGATTTCATTATACTATTACGCACTTTTTTGTGTATTGTTTGTTGTATCCTTCTTGTTTGACATGTAAATGTAACACAGACTCTGTGATTTGTCTTCTGTATTTTTTTTTGTTTTTTTTTTTTTTCTTGTCGTAACACTTTTTTCTCCATCTGATGATGATTTTTTTATGTTTTTGTCTTCTAATGGTGACAGAACTTTGCTAAGGAATAAAGACTCATCGGGTTGATTTGGTATGCCAGCCTGGCTAGAACGCGAATTGTGTTCGCGAGTGCAGTTGACACTTTGTACTTGATGGATTATGCTTAATTATTGATTAAATGGGCTTGTACTTGTCAGACGTATTCAAAATCCATTATTTGAATACTGCTGCTTTAAAACACGTGTAAATTAAATTTTGATTTAAAATATTTTCGGTCGCTAGGTTGGTTTGTCGGTCCTCCTGTTGGGTCTGGCGGGGTTTGAAAAGAGTTCGAGGCTTTCGTTCATTTCGGTTTTCAATGTTGATTGATTAACTGATTGTGGCAACATTGGAGGGCGGTACAGGCTCGCTCTCATCTTGGTACTCTGGTGACTTTGTCAGGCTATGAAACGCGGTTGATACAATATTATATCTACATACATAAGTATGTATATGTATCTGTATGATCCATCCATCCGTTCCATTTGGTTCGTCTGTCGTTCGGTCGGTCGGTCGGTTGTGTCTCAAATTAATTCATCAGTAAAAGATTTTAACATCGCGTATAGTATGTAAGTTTGTTTTCGGCGAATATCTCGATCTCTTTCGTCTCGTTCATCGACGTGAAAAGATAATAATTTAAATCTTTTCAAGTTTCGCCGCATACAAATCGAACCGAAGTCTTTTTCATCTGCATTCGCTGATGCTGATGTTGATGTTGCTTGGTGACTTTCGATAATGCTGCTGCCTCTCAACCTTCTACATGGGTGAAGAGTTGTTCACTTTAGCGTCACCAACAGCAACAGCAACAGCAATAAAAAGCTTCATTTGTTCGCCAAACAAGCGAATGGATTTGATTTGATTTATTGACTCGCTTGTAGCGCCATTTTGTTGAAAGACTTCTAGGTCGGTGCTGGAACCTACAAAGACAGAATTGAGCTTTTTTCTCAGTCGCCATCTAGTGTTCATGTGAGTACAAAAGAAGCTTTTGCTTAGTTCAGAAAATTGTATTGTGCACCGACGTTTTCAAGCGCCGTAAAATAGTAAAGAAAAACCAACATTGCAATTTCCGGATTTACCAATATTTCTGATTTGCAGAAAATGGAAAAAATACCTTTTTTTTCTCATTCACATGGTGTTTATTTCCCAACATTGCAAGAAATTCCCTTTAATTTCCCCTAAACCTAAAAACAATTCCTTAATACTTTAGCGCCGCCCGTAATTATCTCTCAATTTATCTACCATTCGTTTGTCATGTGCGCAAAGAGTACAACTATACGAGCAATAGTTTTGGTATCTCTTTCGTGAGATTTGTATCTTTTATCTTTATGCTTGTTTTGTTTACTCATTTTCCCCTTCCTAAGATTCACACACACACATACACACGCGCACAGAATGACTTCTCATTTATATACAGCACATGGATTTTTCTTCATGTGCAAAACATTTTCAGTTTCATTTGTATCACGGATACTTTCATTGAAAAACCTAATGTTTGTTTCATTTAAAGGAATCGGTTCTAAATCTTTACTTTGGTTATTTGTTTATTTAAATAACGAAAGAACATACAACAGTATTAAATTGTTTTATAAAATTGAAAAATACAAATTAAAATGCGAATAAGAACAGAAGATACCATTATACCATTATACTAGTATCAAACCAACGTAATCAATGTGATATCAAGAAATTGAATTGAAATTAGAAAATTATTAATTCTTTTCATATATCAGCATTGCCTTTGTGAACCTTGGATTAATCGCAAAAACTTTCATTTCATGAATTCAATTTTACCATTATAATTTACTCAGTAAAATCTAATGGAGGTTTATTCTACATTCATTGAAGTCAAGTATTTTAAAAGTGAATTTGTACTACACAAATACGAATAAAGTAAACCCTTCTGCCTTTAGAGTTTTTGTTTTGAGAATAGAAAATTACATTTTAGTTCATTTTTACATAAGAAATGTCAAGTAGTTCAAAGCCCCTGACGAAAACACATGTATGGTAACGCAGGCCACAAAACATTGAATACAATTTACATTGAATTTGTATTATGCAGAATATATTTTGACAACAAATTAAGCAATTGTTCTCAGTGAAGTAGGAAATTCAGAATTCTATATACAAAATAAAAGAATATAATCTTAGAAACAAGGATGAGAAACATACATTTTATTATCCATTCTTTATGAAAGGTGAAGGTGGGCATTAGAAATATCTTAAGGAAACCAATAAACGACCTAATAATAATTACAATTTTATTATTTTTCAATTGAAATTAACCAAGTTGTTTTCAAGTTACTTTTTTAAAACATGAAAACCCAATATAAATTATAATATTGGTTATCATATTTGCATAATAGACTAATTAAAGTAAAATGAAACCCTGTCATTCTTCGAAATCGAAGCTATGGAAATGTTACTTGTAGTGATATGATGGATGAGTTTTTTAATGATCCCAGTATGAAAATCTCATCAAATATTCAAGGGTGACTCTTTATAAAAGTTAATTTTCCCGTTCAAAAATTATGAGTTACAAACAAATAATCTTAATACTTAGAATACATATAGATTCGTTATAATGATCAACCCAATATCAATGGGGTCTTCGTTGTCTTCTTCACTTTATTACAAATAAATGTGGAGATAAATATTTTACTTTGGTTATCAAGATATCTGTTGGAAAATTTTAACAAATTTTTGTATCAAAAGACTTTAAATGTAACAAGCGATTTGACTTAAATGCAATGTAATCTAATTAATACAGTTTTTTATCTTATTATTGTATATATTTTTAGATTAGATTTTGAAACCAAACTTTTGCATGCATCAGTTTTAAACGAGTCCTTTTGGTTTCCTTTATGTTTTTCTCACAATTCTGGCAAAAATGTAAAGAAATCATTTTGACATTCCTTGGCCCCAACTTAACTGCAATATTTGTACATCAATATCGTTTCTCTAACATCAATGCAATGTGGTTCACTAAACATATAATTCAAATATTCATGATAAAATATTATATTGATGACATATTAGCGGCTTATTACTGCATAAATGCCTAATATTTCTTTATTTATAATGAAAAAAAAAAAAAAAACGAACCGGAAAGACTGAAACAGAGTTCATTCTAATACAATTATTGATTGTTTATCGATTTAGTTTAGTGAACACTGCAGAATTTGAAACCGAAATTCACTAAATTCGTGATCAATCAAAATAGTTTGGAAGCAACAGCTTTAAATATTGTATTTAGTAGATAGATTTTAGATGAATCCTCATTCATCTTCTGTCTAAATAATGTACTTCCTATAACAATTTCTAATTCAACTGTTTAAAACAACTTTTAGTTAAACACAAAAAAAAAGGAGAATTGACTAAATGATTCATTTTTCCTTTTTTTATATGTTAAATTTTAAAATTAAACTTTATACGAAATAGACTCAATTGGTCAGATATTCTATACTTACATGCTTATAAGTGTCTTCATTATAAATGTAAATTGATATTAAAAATTTATTGAGATACATTGAAGTAATTAACGCATCCTTTCAAACTGAAACATAACGTTGACATTTTTCCTACACTTGTAACTTGTCCATGTGATGTATGTTTGTCCCTCATATGTCAATGCATGGATGTGTGGACGACAAACAAGTAAATGATTATCTAATCCAAAATTAGACAAACAAAAAACGAGCACACGTTAACATGATACTCATACAAGCCAAGCCAAGGCAAGCCAAGCCAAGGCCAGGCCAAGTAACCAAAAACCATGTCACACTCATGTCAAAGCGTAAAAACAGCGTTAAATCAGATCTAATTTCAAAACAGTTAGGACAATGCTGGACTTTACTGGTTGTGGTAGTGATAGTATGAAGCGTCTAACGCTCCGACCTGCCGGACCAACACACCTAGTTGGTTAGATAGGATTCTCTGACATACAAATACACACACATATATAAATTCGCTTCTTGTCCTGCAAACCTTTAAAGTTTCAAATTTTGGTTATTTGTCCAGCATGTCCTCAGGTCATTGGACAGACACTGGCAAAGGCAGTTGGCAGTTTGTTGGCGGGGGCTGTTGCGGCTACGAAGGATAAAAGCCAAACTAACACACAAGCAAGCATACGATGATGATGATGATGATGACGACGACAACATCATCATTATCGCAATCAACGTCATCATCTAGTATCCTTGTAGTTGTAGTTTGTTTGACATCTATTTAAAAGTTTAATCGGATGAGCGTAGTCTCTGTGGTTAGCCTGACCAAAACAGTGTGTATTACATTGTCACTGACTTTGGGCTCAAATTGAGCGTCAGACAGGCCTGAGAGCAGGTGACACATTTTGGCTAAAGGTCGAGCCAAGCACATTCAATGCTGTCCATTTACGATGACGACAATGATGATGATGATGATGATGATGTTGTTAGTGTGGTAGCTGTCACTGCTGCTGTCATCGTCGGCGGATCGACCAACCGACCAATAGTAATTGAAAATATTTAATTAACATTGATTTTGTGGCTTTCGCGCATTTCAGCACCTTCTTTATTTTCAACTTAACAAACTATTGTACAAGTAACTACAATAACTTTAGATATCATCCTGTTGATGTCGCCTTGGCTCAATTCAATTATTGTACATTATAAGTATCTATTACCTTAGCTGTAGGTATATCTCTGGTATTGATTTTATAGCGGTGATAACTTTCGGGGACTTGTCGATAGCCTATTTATGAGTACTCGCATGCGTGCTCTATTGTTAGTTTCTATATCTATATTCAATTCAAATTATTGGAGTATGCATGAACACAATATGTTTAGCTTGCAAGGGAAAAGATGGAGGAGTGAGTACACTACAATATACAATAGACGTGACGATGGACGATGGATGGCAGATATCTGTGAGTAAGTAATTGTAAGTAAATATTTGTCTGCACTTAACAGCGTAGCCCCCAACCATATATACAATGGTACTGGTACTATAACCATCGATGCCGATATCTCTGACCGTATCGTTATCTGAAGTCGGCAACTTTAAATGGACAATGAATCCGACACTTTGTTCCAACAAGTATCGGTCGACAAGAAATTTTTTTTATTTTTTATTTTGTTTATTGCTATCAACAAAGTCTCCGAATCGATTGCTTAACATGGATTGACTTTACTTGACTAGACTCGACTCTTGTCGAGTGAAAAACTTTTAATTAACTGACTAATAGATGTTTCGCATAGTTGTTTAAAGATTAAATGTCTCGGTCTTGTGATCGTCTATTAGACAATTAATTTTCACAAAACGAAATATATATTCACATGTCGCACTCATACGTATACCATACCTATGTACAATAAGTTTTGTGGTCTACAATATTTGCAAACTTTTATCGATTTCATGTTGACTACTGGTAGGTTTGCCCTTTCGACAGAATTAGTAGTGAGGATTTTCCATTCGCGTCTTGTTTGAACTATGCCGACCGTCAATACAAATAGATAAGCCCGTTTGCCATCAGTGTGGAGAATCCAATTTAGTATAAATATTTACTAAATGAAAATGCACATCAAATGAATTGAATTTCATTTGATATGATTTTATCAAAATTTAATTGAATTAATTAAAATATACTCAATTTTATATTTATTTGATATTTGGGAAGAGAATTAATGATTCTTAGTTTTTGTTTTTGTTTACGACATTATGCTGGTGAGATTAGGTTACAGAGGTTGGGCCTAAGCGCAGCCTAGACTCCAAGTCAGAGCTATTGTAGTTTAATCTTAGAGGTTCTCTAATGCGATTTTACTAAATGTTCCTGGAGTTCTTTCCACTGAGAATTTATATATATTATATTTAAATGATATACAAATCTCGAGACAAGAAGTAACAAATTGAAACCATATTAATTTAACTAAAAGTAATAAACTGAGGCGAAGCCCTTAAGGATATCAGATGCAGTTTTTCCTTTGATTTGATTAAGCAAAATTTCATATGTGGAATCATTGCCTTTTCCAAGTTCCAAGCTCTTTCCTTCAAATTTATAACTTTCATTGTAATTAAATTTAAATTGTATTAGCTTTGACTTTGAGATAAACAGCTCAACAGAATCCATATTTTTTTTTTTTTTATGAAATATTTTATGTTTCTTACTAATTCAAGAACACTGATATTGAATCCGTCCAGTTCTAGTTTTTGAGATACAGCTACTCACTTTTTTCTTTTTCTCTCCAACCTGTTCTGCACTCATGTCACAGAGATTTTCCGGAAAATGATCTTAATGGCTATGAAGTAACACAACATTTCCTTCAACACGTTCAACGTAATCAAGACCATTTCTACTTAGGTATTACCTTAGAAATTTTGAATGACCCAAACAAACTAATACCATGCATTCTTCTCAATTTCTGTCACTGAACCGCGGAAATGAGGATCGCTGACCAATTTGCGAGTTTGTGGGCCGTCAAATATGCGTGCTTTTCAAAATGAAGGAAAGAATGAAATAAGTAGCTGTATTTCGAAAGCTAGAACAGTTGGAAGAAAACAAATAATGAGTACTGATTCAAAATCAGTAACCTTAGTTTAACCAAAAACAATACAACCAAAAACAATATTAACAAAAGTCTGGAAATTTGTTCAGAGTTGTCCTGTGTGATAGATCATTCAAACTCTGAAGGAGAATAGTCTTTAGACGGTAATATGTATCCATCATATGATGAACAGTCTTAATATCATTCTCGATCACTATAAGTGCCCATGTAAATTACTCACACTTATGTAGGTCAGTATTACCGATCTGCTAGGAAGCAATGTTCTGTTTTCATTTTCTTGATTTATTTGAAATTCGATATAGGTGCAGTACTTATTTCAATTTACTACATTGTCGAGTTAAATGAGCTACTTACTACTCAGAGACAGTCAGACTGAGACACTAAACGAGCCGCCGGCGAACGCCTGCACTTTGGTTATCGACTGCAAAACGCTGCGCGTAGCGTACCACATTATTAAACACAACATCGTAGTATTGCGCTATGTGACCACATTGTGATACAATTACAACATTGTTTACAAATCAAATGCAAATTCGTTGTAATTAAATGAAAATCGTTTTATTCGCACATAACAGAAGAGCTCAGACCTCACAAAGTGTTCGCGGACCTCACACGTCACACTCTCCTTCTATTCTATTGTATTGTGTTGTATTGTATTTATTGTAGCTCGTATGTAGCTCGTAGTTATGTGTTTTGTTTGATTCAAGACGCCTCGTTTGAAATAAGATCGGATTATTTCATTTGTTGTTCTTGCAGATGTTTTTCTTGTTGTTGCAATTAAAGTGTGGAGCCGATAAAGTTCTGTGAATTGCGGCAGTTGCAATAACTTTCCAGGCTTCAATCAAAAGACTGTGGATACATTTTTTTATTTTGGGTGGTCTCAATAATATCTATACATACATATGTGTGTGTGTAATCAAAATACATATATCAACAACACTTTAATATTGTTTTAACACAACAAAAGCTAAGTATGCTTATTTCCGGATCACAAACATACTTATACATACATATTTCTTTATTTTTCAAAACACAAAAAGGCTTTGATTCATCATCATTAGCTCAGCACAATTTGTGATATTGCAATACTTAAAGTTCTTTTTCATTCATTTATTTAAGTTTTGACAAACAATTAATCGCTTAAGCTTTGATGAAACTGTATCCATAATATTGTAAATTGGAATGCAATTGAAAGCGCGATATCTGCGTTCTTGTCAAACTCATAAATACGTCGTGTTCAATTAAACATTAATTAAAAGTAATGAGCATTTATCGGCACTCGGAAGTCAAGCAAGCCGCTGTTTTGAATGCGTAGCCAAGCATACTATTCGCGTTATGGGATTCGGCGACATTCATTCAGCTACCAAATGCAGGCAATGCACAGGTTAGGCGCATTTGCTTGCAATCCAACAATCCAATGGAGAACCGGTGTCTTATTGGTCGTTTATGTGTTTTCAAGTTTTGATTTTGTGCCCATGTTCGGCGAAATTGTTTTGATAAAAACTCCTTATCAGCGGCTACAAGCCATTCGATTCGATCGACGAGTACATATGAGGAGATCTACCAGTGCTAAGAGTCACATTGACTTTACACAGGTTTTGGGGCAAATGTTAAATTTATGTAGCAACTAATGTTTGCCGCGATGCTGATAGTGATATCGGGCCGATGCCGTTCAACAGTTCGCTCGAGCATGAACATGAAAATAAATAACGGGTTAAAAGCTCTGATTACAAGGCGGCGTACATGCGTAAAACGTACAATGCCTTGCCGCTGACATCCGACCGAATGTGAAGACTATCTATAGTAGATATAGTAGAGTATGGTAGAGAAGGTAGTTGCGACTCTAACTGTTACAGGCTGCTTTACAAAATTTGTTGTGTCGTGCATTGAACATGACTGCCACCTACACGCATCATTGTTGTTCCTGTTGCCGTTGCCGTTGCGTGGGCCGTTAAATGAATGAATCGACACAACTAATGTTTTCGGTAGCTTACGAGGAGTATTCAAGTACTTTAAGAATTTATCTACAATGCCTGCTACAATATCAAACGATGGATTGATTACTTAACCTTGTTTAAGTGTTAGAGAACTTTACTGTGTCTTAATAATTACTTTTAGATATTTTGTTGCAAAAATGTTGTATTCTTGATCTATCTCTATATGTACTTAGCACGAGCTCTTTTTTTTTTTTTTTTCTTTATATTGTGAATATATTTTCGGAATCGTTTTGTTGTCGTCTGCTGCTTAGAATTGTGAAACCAATTTTGAATGCTTTTAGTTGATATGTGAAAATGTTTTGAATTTATTCAACAACCAACACGCAATCCCCATAAAAACCCAGAGAGCCTTTAATATGTCTGTGAGCCTCCAACTGAAGCGAGTCGAAAGTCTTGTTAGCCATGCAAGTAGGCGGGAGGAGTTCCTATGTTGCTTGCGGCTGAGTTACATTGTTTGCAACTACAAGTAATTAATTTTACCACTACAAGGTTTTAATGACTTCAAAAACTTTTTAACTTTAGTGGATAATCTGGTGTCTGGTCTAAGTCAACGACAAAAACCAACAATAACATCAGCACCAATGCCAACAACATGACCTACAAGCGCTACAAATGCCTGGCAAGGCATGGTTCTATCTCTGTCCCTCTTTCTCTCTCTCTCTCTCTCTCTATCTATCTATCTTTTCAATGCCATATTGCTATTGTAAGTAGAAAGGCCTAAAACTACACAAGTTTGTAAAAATAAATACTTAAGTTTTTGTGTTTTATTACATTTCTTTCTTAGCGCGCAACTGCCTGTTTCCTTACTCCAAACTCCTGCTGCCTTCCTTTATGACTTCCAAAGTCATGCGGGGCGATGTAGTGCGGTCAGTATCCGGAACAATCCTTTGGTATCGTCGTATGAATTACAAATGTGGACTATGCAGACCACGCAGAGAGCTTACCACCAGCAGCTCACTGGCCCGGCCACATCTTGTTGTTATAATTTGAATTTTAGGGTGTAATTGCAGCCATAAATGTATTTGCCGATTAATGGACTTGGGGCGCACGCACTGACGACCGACGCCAAGCCAACCATGCCAATGGATGGCAATGCCACACACATTGTTTTCAACTGTATCTATGAAGTGTATTATGGATACTTGCATAAAAACCATGCTGTTTTTTGCTCAAAGATGTTTGAGTGCGGTTTGCACAATAAAGACATAAACCAATAAAATTGTGAAACACTCTTAAAACATTCAATACTTTGTTTGATGGTTCAAGAAGTCAACTTCAACATTCAGAACTGAACGAACTGATAAACAAATACATAAATACTTTTTAGTAATACCGAAATTTGTATTCCTTTCATTCCAATATAAAGGCATTTAAAATATGTACTTTCGACCTCATAAACTTAGTTTATAATGTTCACCTTTTTAATTACAATAAATTTCATGTACCATTGACATTTAAAGGGAAAAGAATGCTAATTGTTTTAGGCATAAAGGCTCTTTATATGGTGAAACAGTAGTATTAATATGGTAGAATAGTTTCGATTTTTCTTCCAGCATGAAATTTTTGAACGAAACTCTTGAAAACAAATCATAAAATATAGTATTTCATCAGGAAAGATATACAAATTTTATTCTATGAACATAGACATAATAGCTTGTCAAACATTGTCTTAACAAAATTGGTATTTTAGGTATAGATTAGAAAGATTCCTTCCAGTATGAGTTCAATGAAAACCAATAAATATTACAATTCACTATACAATGAAGAACCCTTGTTTAACGTGCTCACCTGCCTAGGAAGACTTAAGAACATGGTGCCAAGCACATGGATTGATAACGTCAATCAGCTTCCCCTTGAATATATATCCGCAGGTACCAAATTAGAGTCATATTCATTTTGGTAAATATTACTCCCTCCTTGGTGGGAAGCGAGGCCCATCTTAAACCTCTGCTGCTCTCTGGGTCACAGCACCTGATTGTATAACGCAACTCCACGTCGAGTAATTACTCTACCCGCATTTGGGTATTAAACCACAGCCACCACGATACTCCCACAAATGAGCCGTAACCGCTGGCCAGGACGGAAACAAGTTCCGTCGGCTTCTGACCACCCGTGGTACCAGAAAAGCCTCTGGTCAGACTTCGTACCCGAAGTACTACCTAATTCGAACTCCAAAAAGTTCTTGGAAAGTTCTAAGAGAGCCCATTCTGTCTCACTTATGTAGTAGCCAAGAAATCCAATTTATAGAGGATAACCTGGATCTCAACTTATAAGTGAAAAATAATGTTCCCTCCAGGAATATGAGTTCTAGGCACCAAGAGTTATAGAACTCCAAAAATTTCCCAGAGGGGGAACAATCCACTATACAGCATAATGGGATCCATCTGATTCAAAGCACATATATATATAAAAGAAAGTTGTGTTAGTGACACTATTTATAACTCAAAAACGGTTGAACCAATTTGGCTGAAAATTGGAGCCAGCTTAGAACCATGAGACGGATATAGGATATTTTTATCCCGTTTCTGTGGGACGTGACATAAAACGAGTGCAAGGCATGCATCTTTATACGTTGGATACTGTTGTCCATTCATGTTGCGTATACGTTAGGTCGTTTTATCCTCCTACACCCACCACCCACTTTTTAATCACGGGTTTTATATTTTTGCCTATTTTGAGCGATGTAGCAGCCCCAGTTATTATTGTTTTCGAGAAAGCCGACTGCAAGGCATGCATCTTTATACGTTGGATACCATTGTCCATTCATGTTGTGTATGCGCTCCATTCCTCTTTCTGTTACAGATCCCATCCCCACATATCCCCTTGATCTTCATCAAAGAAAAAAATGTTTTCATAAGAATATGCTCCCTTATCTTTTTTGAGCGAGAGCGTAGCAATGCACGCTGGGATAACTAGTTTGGAATATTATAGTCTAATGACACCTTACACGGAGGACTTCTTTTTTTGGTTTTTTTGCTCTCCAACCTACTTGCGACACAGATTACTATGACTTGGGGGTTGGACACCCCTGCTCTATAGGATCATTTCCGAGTTCTATGCAGTAATAAGTTCTATTACGTCATCTTGCTTTAGATTTCGCCATCTGCGTTCCTTATCATTGGCGCTCGCTACCTTCTGGAATTTGAACTGCACTGCAAGCTAGATGAACTAGACGGCGGCCATCCCATCCCGTCTGTCTTTTTACAAATTGCACTAGTTCGGTTTTATGTCTCTGACCATTGGCTCTGTGTCGGGCCATATCTAGAGCTTTCGCAAATAAATTATCCCAGGCCAGGGATATGCGCATAGTTGTTTTGAAATAAACTGGTTTCTTAGGAAATTAGGAATACTTTCAACATTCTTTATTTAATATATCTAGAAGTAAATCTGGAGACAGCAACAACTAAGTGCTAAGTACAACTATTTCTTTTGTGGCAGCAACATTGTCAAAAAAAATCAGCAATAAAAAAAGTACTACAGAGTTGCAAAATAGTCAATTGGGAAGATAGTTCGAAGACGCGCAAACGAGCATAGGTGATACTTCATCATTATAAGTCGTGATCAACGCACTAAAAACTCCAAGAAATGGTTTTCAAAACAATGAATGATGATTTATTTCAAAGACTATGAAAATACAGACTAAACTGAACTAACCGCTCTCTCAACATTTCACGTTCTGAGATTTCTTGGGATTTCGGAACAAGAATAAAAATATTTACACAGATTTTTTTGCGCAACATGAAATCTGAAACCTGACAATTAGAAACCAGGAGAGTGTTTTTTTGGTGAGTCTTTGTATGTATTTTCATAGACATTGCGGAGCCCGAGTATACTAGTCGTTTACATAAAGTTCTTGTACATCTACATCCTGAAGTTTACATATAATATGAAAGAATATCAACACTTAGCGAACTGCATTTTTGAAAACATCCTGATACTCGTACATTTGATAATGATGCACTGAATAATTTTCGATTTAGACTCCCTAATACTCTACCTGAATAATTTAATTTTGGTGGACGAATACTTTTTACTAGATTACCTTCTTTTCATTCCTCCTTTTCGCTAGTTATGTGTATGTGTTCAAAGTAATTGCCTTATCGGCATGTTTATACTTAAAATAAACAGAGTGTTTTGGAAAGCCTAGTATGCATTGTACGTAGAATAAGAACTTCAAATCCTTAAGTCATTGTTCGTTGTGCAGAATAATGAGTTGAGGACAAATGGTTAGGTTCATTCATTTATTGTTCATTGAATATGAAGTATCTAGTTGAATGCCACGCTTTTTGTTTTACAAACAGTTAAGTTAAATGCCTCTGAGTTGAACAGACCTTGACGAAGCGCATTTAAACTGATATAAAAGAAAGAAGTTCCTGTCTCCCAAGCGCCAAAGGGAGGCTGCTATCGACTGTTCTGTTCAGTTCTGTTCTGAAGTTTAGTTGAGGACCACAGAAAAACGGTCTGAATTATAAACATTTTAAATTGAAATAACGTGTCGCGATTTTTTGCGCCTTCCTTTGCGCTTCCTATACCAACCAATTCAGAACCTTCAGAAATTTCGTATATTCTTACCTACCGCGTATTCAGCAATCGCGTTCGATTGATATCGTACTTCTGCCCCAATGCGGGAAAGGAACAGTGCAGTGGCTACGCTCCAAATGGCAAGAGTTAGCAATGAGCAGAACCAGCAGCAGCCGCAGCAGGAGCAGAAGCAGCAACAACAATACTTGACACATTATAGCAAAAGTCGACAAAATAGCACAGGAACTGTGCCTGGATACAACCAAAGGGCCTTAAATGGCAAAATCCACCCAAACATCTTCCCACTACAACCCCGCTGTGGAAGCTCAATCTCATTCTGTTCGTATGACACCGAGGTGGCAATGACAATCGCAACCGGATGTCTAAAATCAGATATTGTTGTTTTAGTTCATTTGCTGTTGTCTTTTATTTGATTCAGGATTTCGTCTTTCGATTGTCGCTTGTTGTCTTAACCGGCTTAGTGAAACATTTTTTTTTTTTTTTTTTTTGTATTTGCTTTTTTATAGAAGTTTTGTATTATTTTTTGTGAGCAGGCCCAGTGATAGAGTTAGTGAGTGAGTGAGTGCGGGAGGAAGGTGGTAAGCAAAGACAAAGGTGCAAATAAATGTGTTCACGACCAAGATCTGCAGACCAAAATTGCAGTCAATGTCGTCAATGTATTCAATATAAATCTATCCATCCACATACACACATATTGTATGTACGATACACATATGTATGGACATCTGAATGTGTGGATGTACAACAGTGCAGTGATGTGGATCTTCAATGAAGTGCGCTTTAGATCCAATCACTTTTGACACCTTCTTCAGTTCGAATTGCCCTGAGCAAGAGACAAATTCCGGTTTTCATTCTGTTAAAGTTCATTTTTCTTGAATGGATTTGGAATTGATTTACTTTTCGCAGAGTTCTCATCACATTTTATACACATCAGACTAGTCAATGAATGGGCATCATCACTTTAGTCTAATGTTTGTGACGAATAGAAATACATATGCTAACTGGGCCTTCAGTTTTAGTGCTTTTTGGAGGTGAATGGTCAATGTTTCTATTATCAAATCTTTTATTAAGATTGTCACTAGAACCACTTATGTATGCAGATTTCTTTGAAATTGTGTAGTTAGAACATTCAAATAACCGGTTAATTCAGTGCCTTACAGAATTTCATCGATTGAACCACCATGAATTCATTCTGAAAGGATTATATCCTTATACATATTGATATCTAAGTAAAAGAAAACTTCTAGCGTTTCTTTTACAAATCAATAGAGAAAACAATTTCATTATCATCATAACTATGATCATTTTTTTTCACATCTTTAAAGATACTTATATCCCCATGCACATTTCAAAATCAATTGGCATTTGATTAAGTAAACGCGATAAATGTCAAATCTCAATGAAATCCTTGTATTCAAGGATGACAAAAACATAGCTGTATTACGGATTTGTTTAACTTTCACTTTGGATAGATGAATAGACAAAGAAATGCTCGTACACCGGACGTCTTCTCTGTGATTGTAACCGTGTCCGTGCTCGTGCTCGTGCTTAAGTCAAAGTTCGTATCTTGTGTCCCTTTGGTGCTGGTCATTTCACTTTATTCAGCTTCCGTCGGTTTGTATTGTTATTTGGTTCTTTTGGTATTTTTTTTGCCAACTTTTGTCAGTAACGACAACAATTTCCGTTTGTCCATCAAAGGCTTTCGAGTACAAAGCCTCAGTTTCATTCATGTCGCACAGAGTGTATCGCACCTTCCGCCCTCACACCATCGCCCAAATCCCAAGAGCGAAATAACAACCAACGTTGACAGACAAGTCAAGTCAAAAAAGCATTTCAAGCAGCAAGAAAAAGATATTCACTTGGTGGCGACTAAGCTCGCAGCCAGGGAGAGATGGAAACACCTTGGCCAAATGACAAACCTCTATGGTTGTTTGCGGAGCACATCGAGCCCATTCGCAGAGCGAAAAAGTGTCAACATGTGAAATTGACAGCCAAAGGAAGAAACGATTTTGGAGATTTGTTGATAAGTCTCCTGAACAAAAAGAAACGGGTGAGCATAGTCAGAGACATGGAAGTGGTGAACAGTGAAAAAGGAAGCCAAGAATGAAGAAGATTTCGTGGAAATATGTTTGTCGTTCATTCAAGATATTGTACTTTTTTTTTGTCTTATTTTTTTTTTTTTTCTCTATATTGTATTTATATTGTGTATAGTTTGGGACTAAGTCTCTGACTGCATGAATGAATGAATGAGTGAGTGAGTGAGAAGTGTATGTTTGTATGTGTGTGGTTTTCATCCTGAGTAAACCTCGACATTCGGCATGAGGAGCAAATTAATTCACACCTTGCCAATCCATTGTTAAACGACAAGAAATACATATGCAAATTGTTTCTTATGAATCGATTCAAAAGTCCGACATGAGTACCAAACACATTTGGTTAATTTTTTTTTATTTTTCTGTCTTTCCTCTTTTTTTCATGTCCCGCCCTCGCTATCCTAAGCCAACATCAAAACAGAGTCACTCACTCAGTCCAGTATAAGTGAGTATAAGTAGTTTGGTATTCGCATTTCGATGTGTGTCCAACAAGAAGCATAAAATTAATTTGGTAAACAGAACAACCACTTCATATAATAAATAACAAACAAAAATATGCTCATGTCTTCATGAATAGACAAAAAAATGGGCACAGCCACCACCTCAACAACCACAGCCAAAACTGGATCCATTGCCAGCGGCATGCAGAGCGGGAACAATCGGAGCGAACACAAATCGAAATTGAATCCAAGTCCAAACATTACATTAACATTATGTCAGCTCAACAATTCGAGACGACGCGAGCATGTTGAGCAGTGGCATACGACAGATAGACAGACAGGCAGACAGACGGCCTGATTTGATTGGCAATGTCTTGGGAGCTCGACCGACCACATTCTGCCATCGAATGTAGCAAGCGATCGACCGATCGATCGATCGATTCCATCAGTACTATAGCACACTAGCTAGCATTTAGCATTGTGTGGGGTCAAAAAAGTAATTAATTTAAAATTCCTGACGACGCGTTCCAAACGACACATTGAAAGCTCTTAAGCCCCAAATTACGAGCATTGAATCGAAAGCAAAACATGCAAAATCGAATTCAAACAAAAGACCCACGACAACCATTCTCACAACAACACAACACATTATGACTCTTTATGTGTTTCTAATGCGTTTGAGATTGACTACTATTCAGAATTGCTACCATTATCCATTACCACCATCATTACCCATTCAACAGATCAGCAGAAGTACGCGCAAACTATTGTTCCTTTGGATGAGGGCTACTACTATTTATTTACTGCCTATGTAAGTACCTATATACTCGTATTAGATCGGACAATTTCTGTCATTCATCTTGAATATTTGAATATGAATATACGAAAAGGGAAAAGGGAAAAGGGAAAAGGAAAGAGGGAAGATGGCTTATTAGGATATGGGTGAGAAAATGATATTCAATTAACTAAAGACCACCATCACTGTCACGAGACAAAGTAAGGACGAACGAAAAGTATCGTGTGAGGTTCACAGTATACTAACTCAAAATGGTTTAGATGTCAGAGAAGTGTAGTAGTTCGTAAATTATGAACAAAGGCGCATCGACTGGACTATTGATGAAATACCGCCTAATGAGGGCAGGTGCGGAAAATTACTTTTTGTACGCTCCCGTTTAGTGGTTTATTATGACAAAACGAGCGAATGCGCAAGCGCGGCTGCCAGCCAAGAGTCAATACTAAGACTCTGACCTATTGAAATGTGCTCTTGACTTTCTTCCTACAACACAAATGACCAAAGAAATATACAAAAGAAAAAGGAGAAAAGAAAATACAACAATAATAATAATAAAAAGAAGTTACGACAACTAAGATTGGAAACATGAAGAGAACACGAACGAAACCAAACGAAACCAAACCAAACCAAACGAAACAAAACAACCGCTAGGCGAACAACATAAATCATCAAATTGTTAGGAAGATCCATTATAGCCCATTACGGACGCCAACAACAATCGACAACAACACCTGAACAAGCGACCAAACAACCAACTAAACAACCAACCATTTATGGGGGGAATCATTATTAAAATGCCGTTTTGCTTAATTTTATTTTATTGCTTTTTGGAATTTCGGCCACGAATATCAAACAAACCAGCAAAACAGACAAATAAACATTCAACGACAACCAACAACCAACAACTAACAACTAGCGACTAGCGAATGAACGAATAAAAGCCGGCGAATCTAAATTTATGAATGCGAATGAGATGTTTCACTATATGGTAGATACACAGATACATACAATACATATGTACGAGTATGTATGCATCCATCCATCCATCCATCCATAGATACAACACACAGATGTAGTATGCGACGGTGGCGGTTCGCTTAATGTTTCTTTGGAAGTGGAAATGAGTAATTTTTTTTCAATTTTATATTTTCATTTAGATTGGAGGCGTTGATAGAGCAACCGAAAGGTGACGCATCACGTTGTTAGTGTCGTAAGTAGTAGCTACCGTTGAGGAAATTTCAAATTAAACATAAATATTATCTAAGATGTTTATAATGAGGTGCTGATGACAACGTGAAAATAACAACGCTAATAGGCAGGCATCTAAAGGAATAAATTGTCTGTCTGCCTTTGATCCACAACTAATAATACACAACCAACTCTGAAGATGTTGACTAATTTTTATTTTGTTTCAAATGCAATAAGTCATGTTGAAGATTCTTTTCTTGGCTTATACACATACATGTATACACACACAAATGCAGAAGGTTGCTTTCATTAAATAAATTGACAATTTCTCTAATAAAATATTGTATTGTAATTATGCAACTTTCCCCAAAGACCAAAAACAAAAGGGGTTCATTCAATGAATTTTTGATTCCATTCCATTCCATTCTATTCTCTGCTATTTTCATTGTACCTAAATGTAAAAGACAATAGTTTCAAGACATTATTACATTGTAGCAGAAGATATAGTAGTAGATATGTATGTATGTAGAAGGAAGGTTCGGGTTTTGCTGTTGTCATTATTTCCCATCAGTATGCATCATAGCCTAAAGAAGTTATTAATTATGCTTTTAGTGTCAGTCAAAACCGGGACAAATAAGAAGCCGCGAGTCTCGCCCTCTGTGAATTTAACTGAGCGGCTTAGTTGCGGCATTTCTTGTACCGCGGTATCCCCAAAGTTCTTATCTATCGGACATCTCCCACAATTTGATGTTTGAGAGGCGACTTCTGAAATTATTTTGTATGTAGATACTACATACTCGTATGTATTCGTACAATAGCTGCGAGCTATTGGTCACCGTTGGAGGTCTTCGCCGCTTGTCAAAAGGTTACGGACAGATATGGTGAGAGCATGAAAACGGCAGTTAAACAAACGTTTAACGATATTGAAACAACAATTTCAAATATATTTCAATTTAGATTTTTATCGTTACCCATAAAGGGTTACGCATTGTTGTTGGGAAAGCACACCTTGCCCCATTATTATTGTATTGGATGAGTATCTATCTATCTTTCCGTCCAACCATCAGCATGTCTTTTTGTCAGTTCGTCAGTTAGTCAGTCAGTTAGACAGCCACTTAAATAATCAGTTAGTGAGTTAGTCAGGTATTCAATCTTTATTCATGCCGTTTGTCGCTCTATGCGAGTGATATACAATTGACAATTAAGGCACCGCTACAACTGCTCTGAAGTAAGTATTTGGTATACTCGTGTGTTAGTACGAGTATCCATCCCAATCGTCGGTTGAACTCTTTTGCTTTTCATGTTTATTAAATTTACATTTAATTTCAAATTTGAAAATTGAAAGAAGCACCAACAACAACAACAACAACAACAAGAGAGGAAAAAATTAATTAATATTTCTTCTTGGTTGCTTAAAAATTTTTTGACGTCGTCGCTCACATTATTCGAACTTATAGTATTCAATGCTTCTTTTTTGTTTGCGTTTAACGCTTTTTTAGCTCATAGCTCGCAGCTGTACAGGAAGTCTTTATGAACGTGACAAAGTATTCATGTACGAGACAATATAGAAAACAAACAAACATCACCAGATACATTTCATTGTATCTACAAAACAATCAGACACGAAACATGCATTAGAAATCGCTTAATAGTTTTGACATCATCATCTTTTTACAATAATACGAATACTTAGTTATAAAACATTCAAATTTGCATATGTTCAACGAAAACTATTCAATCGGAGAGAGTACAAATTAATGTAAGGTGTTTGTGTGTGTGTATGTGTGTGTGTGCGTGAGTGTATCCACCGTTTAAACTTCTGCAGCTGGTGAATTGTATTTTAGATACACTAATATGATGAGTGAATTAGGAATTGGGTGCAATAAACTTACTTATAGGGAAATGTATTGTACCTCAATAAAAACTTAATAAACACAATGAATACAATCGTAGTTGATAAATGGATCTATTAGATGAAGAGGTTCTTCTGTGTTCGGTGACTTCAAAATTGTGTGTAAAATGTAAAATGATGAAATTGAATGCTACATGATGATGATGTGCGTACATGAATCAAAAGTAAAAATTCTGATATTCTACAAAGAAGAATCAATATTGATCTATACATCTTTATTCTATTATTTATAATCTTCACGGAAGGGAATAGTAATATGAAGTTTGTAACAGGCAGAAGGAGACAAAAGACACCACATAAAGTATATACAATATATTCTTAATCAGCTCGATTAGACGAATTGTATTGAGCCATACACGTCGGTCCATCTGTCCGTCTATATGTATGCAAACTAGTCCCTCAGTCTGTGTGCTAGAGAGCTGAAATTTTGCACATACATTTCTTTTTTACTTTACTTTAATTAAAAGTGCCACTAAAAAGTTAAGTTAAGTAAGTACAGAAATTGCAATAAGTACTCTATTATTCTTAAAGCGTGAAGAGTATTTGATAAGATAACGTTCTTTCTAGTTTTATTTTAATCTTTCTGGGAAAAGGCGAAAAAAGGGAAATTTTTAAATTAAATTTAAAAGATTTTGGAACTTTGCTATTTGTAAACTATGATAAATAACAAATAGTAGATAAGTTTTGACTCATCACTTGTGCTCATAAAAGAAGGAAATGGGTTCAAAACTAAAATAGTAAAAATCTAATATTCCGGGAACGGAACGGTACATCCAGAAGGTGCTGCCTTTTCAATCGAGACGTATCTGCTATTGTGGAGCAGTTTGATTGCGATTTGATTATTAATGTTCAGAGTTTCAGAATTACCACGGTGCACCGACAATCCTTTGGAGTTTGGATTGAAACCTCTGAAGAATTTCCAGATTTGATTTAGCAGCAGTGCCAAAAGGTTACAGTATTGTCTTATTGTTACATAGATTCAGATTTAATTTCATGCTGAGGAGTTAACTCATTCTTAGAAGCTTTAGATCCAAATTGCTTTTTTTTGGTTTCGATGTTAGGTTTCCAGGTGAGAGCCTGTCAAAAGTCAGGTTCAGCTTCTTCACTAAGTCGCTGCTTAGAATGACATCCCTGTTTATAACTATTGAAGGACATGTAATGTGGTTTGAAGTGAATGTGATGTGTGTGGAATTCTCATTTTTGAGTCCTACTATGTTCTACCTCTTCATCCACTGCCTTGTTGTTTCCGGAAGAAGGAAACTAAAGCTGCAACCGGATCATCTTCACTAAGATCTATATCCATTAAGCCACTACTACTATTTTGTGTATATGATTTCATAAATAATCACAAAGTGAATAAAGTATTTGCTAATTATAGTCTCAAAATAGAATATTATTGATCCATAGAATTTTTAGCAGCACATTCATTTATTCTACAATGAAATTATGACTAATATTTTGTCTCAAAAGTGAATCAAAATCTAATGGGGACTTAAAAACTTTCACTGGAATGCAACTTAATTTTAAGTTAAGTGAACACTGACATCGATTCCCTACCAAACCAAGTAATCATCTCAAAATAATACAAGACTCTTTTGAATGGTTCTTGTGAGCAAGACCAATTTCTTTGTTGGAATTCTAAATTGTTAAATACTATTGACATATTTTTGACCTTCATGATGAGATAAAAATAATTATTCTGATTATGTGCATATGTATAATTTCTTTGAAAGAAAGAAACTTCACGTTTTGATTGTCTGCAAACTAATCTATGATTTCAAATTGAATAGTAATGATCTACTAAAGTCGTATGCCAGTCTACTAGTAGAGAAAGCAAAAGAATTTAAAGCTTAGATAGGTTTATATACTTTATAACCATAAAACTATTTACTTACTTAAATTTCATGAATTAAGTGAAACAGAAGCTTATTTTGTAATACTATTTTATTCACTGCTTTCCATTTTGGGGATTTTAATCTACATGCATATGATGACCAAATATTCAATATATACTCTCATTAACATAAATAACTGACCCACTACAACTGAACAAAGCACCCAATAACTTAAAATATTCAAAGTGTTGACCTCAGATGGTCTTAAGAAACTTCTTGGAAATGATACAGTTTTTTTTTTTTTTTTTGTTTTTTTATGGCAAACTACAATGTCTTTGAAAACAATCGAATTTTTTCTATTACAAATTCATTATTAGAATGGAATGAAATTCCATTTCAATGTAGTACATAAGTTCTATGAGAAATAAATACAATGTTTTTGGAGCTTTAAGGGAGGGGACCTTGAACAAGCAAACATTGTACAAGTTTGTATTTCTGTTATAAACTAAAATTGCATTTTACTACAATTAATCGCTTCTGCGTGTATTAATGGAGTTAAGTCGACGACCGCGTCACATTTCAATACTGGCTGACCACCGACCAACCGACCGACCGACCGACCGACGGACCGACCAGACCATTCAGACAAACATATATGAACACATGTCAACATCATATAGACATGTGTATTCCGTTCACACTTGTAGAACATTCATTCATTCATTTTAACACACAATCATTATATTGTATATAGGAATGTGTGAATGAATATAAGTAGTATGTAGATACATATGTATATAGTATCTACAATGTACACGTACACATATATTTTATAGTATGTTTGAATGTAGAATTATTGTATTCGGTGATTTGGTTTGTAAATGGGCCTTAGGGCTGGTGCGAGTAACTTAATTAATTGGCAATTTGCGCGCGTAGTAATTAATGCTAGAGAGCCACACCACCACCCCTGATAGTTCAGTTCAGCCCCAATGACAATCAACAACGAGAATCAGATGAGCCCAGCTCAATACAATTCAGTTATAACATATACACGTATATAGTATATTGTAGATACTACATATTGTATTTGTATGGTATTCATAGTCACATCGTCACACATTGCCAATGTACGCGACGAGCGAGAACAGAACGCCAGAGGTCGCCATACTACATTGATAGTTTGTGACCTTTTGCGTGTTTAACAAACAAGTGCAACAGTTGCTCCATGCGCTTTTCGTACCTCAATGTCACATGTGTCCGTGAAGTCGGTAGCGCGCTCTCAAACTCTTGTTGCCCTTCTTGCTGAAACTTTGGTGTTTAGAATTGCAAATTGCCAACTCGGCGCGCTGCTGTGAACCCACTTTAATTGTTAAAGTTTATTTCCAAAAGCGTTTATTATTGTATAATTTCACAGCTCGGCTTTTGACTGTCTTGCGATTTTGTTGCCATTCCGGTTCAGCTCAGCCGCTCCGATCACAATGTTGCGGGTGTGTTATTGACTTTTGCAAATGTTGCAGAAATTAATGCAGACGAAAAACAGTTGGAGATATTCCACACTACACTCTACGCCACCATACCACATCATTGTAGGGCAAAGCCATAAATATACAATATAAATAAATATCTAAACTAAATTTATATTGTATTGTATTATATTGTATGTACTATGTAGATACATAGATACATTTAATTCATATGAGAGAATCAACAACTGAGTGGAGTAAATGAATGAATGAGTGCGTGTTTGTATCTATAGAAATAAGTAAGTAAGTAAGTAGTAAGTTAAAACTAAAAAGTTAAAACAATAAACAAGCTTGTTTATGGATACAACATGTTACCAAACAAACGAAACCGTGTTCAATGCGATCTAAATGATGTGATGCCAGACTATATATGTACATGTATCTGCATGAGTATCTGTTCGGTCTAGGCCATTCTTCTTTTGGGATTCTTTTCCTTTCAACTAAGTTTTCGCATTTATTAAATATATATTTCAGTCTCTTGTTGTTGTCTCCATCTGGGCTGGTTTTAACGAAGCTAAGCTACAATACCAACCAAGTACAATAAGTTGAATTCACGTGAATTGAGCGGGTTGAATCTACTACTGAGTATCAACTGGGAGTTGGGGTATCGGTGTTGCACCTTGGTGAACAAGCAAACAAGCTTGTGCTTTTACATTTCAGACACGAAATGGATTATCACACTTCCGTGTAGTCTGCATTTTATTAAAAATATATAATGTATATATATATACATATATATATATAATATCTACATAAGATACTGATGTATATTCGTAAGAGTAAAAATTCAATTATGACATGAACGTACCGACAAACATTTGCCGACTTTAACTAAAGTTTCACTGCGGGGTATGCAGACAGAGTAGCGAATTAATTGCAATAATAATTGTGCTAACAACGTGTTCGACTCTCCACTAAAGTGATAATTGCCTTCTCATTATCAAAGTTTTACGTGAAGAGTTCAAAAAGGTCTTTCAAGCGCGATAATTCAGCATGTTCTTCTCGTACAACCAAAAAGAAGCAGATACAGACAAACATATTAAGATACAATCCAAAGACAATGAAAGTATATACAATATAATTTTTAATCTCCAAAAAAAAAAAAATGTTACACATCATTTATTCTACTTTGTTTCTTGTTTAAATGTTTTTATTATATTTTTTTAATATATTTTTTTTTTTTTGTTTAATAACAGTTTAAACGAAAAATTAAAATGAAATTAGACTGTTCCGAAACTATTAAAATTTATATAAAGTCAAAATTTCCTCACCTTTGAGGTGTTGAGGGAGTTCAGAGGGGTTAAAATCTTACGTTCATGAATTCTATGATTAATGTAAAGAGGAAATTAAACTCATTAAATCTAGTGTTCCTCACGGTACCGTCCTGGATCCATTATTGTATAAATTAAATACTGTTATTTACCAATTCATGATGAAAATGAAATATCAGTTGCTACTCATGCGGATGATGCTGCTATACATGGCACCTCATATTGTAATTCAAATATCAAGCTGCTATCATCTTGCAAAATCAGCTTAATGATTTGGAATAGTAGTTTCCACTTTAAATACTGAAAAATCGAAGCACATTAGATTTAGCTAGAGACATGGCAATTGTCCACGATTCATACTTTTCCAAGAACTTCTCCTCTTCACACTCTTTTTAATTAGCTTGGTTTAAAACTTGACAAGACCACAACTAAACAAAACGTCAACAAATTCGTAGTAACGCTTTTTAGGTTAAACTGTCTGATTGGTTCCCATACTGACTACTACTTACTTTACAAGACAATCATAAAACCAGTGTGGACATATGAAATTCAACTTTCGGAAACAGTAATAGAATCCAATAATGAAATCCTGCAAAGACTTAAGTCCATGCTTCTCCGAAGATTTGTGGGCGTTCAATTTTACATAAAAAATTCAGTCATGGTAAGAGATCTTTGCATCTTTGCATACCAACAGTGAAAGAAGAAAGTGTTAGGTTTAGTAAAAACTACATAAAATGATTCGAAAATCATAATAATGTATTAGCTATCAATCTGTTAGACAAAAGCAGCAACACGAGAAGACTCAAATGCTATCACCCATTTGACTTACCATTTACAGAATAATAATTTATAGACTTTGCAGTTTCAATTCCACCAATATAATTATATTCTGTTAGCAAATTTAGTTAATCAGATCTTTTAAAAATAACCAAATTTAAACCTTTCATTTAAGTTCGTCTGGTGTTGAAGAATTGGTCGAAATGGTCGGACAGACTCAGATATCTAGAACATGATTTCTCTAAGCGGATTGCTGTGATCTTATTCTGCGCCAGATTGTGCATATGGTCTATATTATCAACTGGATCTGAGTTGCGCTTAAGGGACCCATGAGTCGATATCGAAAAGTATCAAAAGATGTTAAGGCTTTTTCAAATGAAATAGAAACCCTAAAAAGAGTATCGATTCGAAAACATGAATGTTTTGAGGGGCTCCAAGACTTGCACTACCTCCTAAAGCTGTTATACACCTTAAGCGGGGTCTAGACTCAACATATTATGTTAAAATATAACAATCAGAAAATTAGTAGTTCTTCCTACAAATTATCCTACAAGTATAAATGAATTTGATATCAAGAATCAAAGTTATTGTGTTTTTATATCTAATATTTATTTATAAAAACAAAAACAAATTAACAAAGTATTGCATATTTTCCGGTTTTAGTTTGTAAAGAAAGTCTGGTTGTTCATTTAAAAATGAAAGTCTATGTGACTAAAGAAACATAATGAATGATTTGAATAATGCGAACTGTATCAGCCACCCTTATCAAAGTTAAAGAAATTTTACTACACCAAACGAGCATAGTGAATTTATGATAGATACATGTATGCTGCTGCCAAGCAGAGAGCCTTTGTTGACTTGAAATCGTGCCAAGTGATGATTGAAGTGCTTGTTTGAGTGACGTTTGGCGACACCAGGCTGATTCGCGTGATTTCAATGTACAATCAGAAAGGTTCCAAAGCCAAAGACTCACGCGTGCGCAGCACTACGATTCATCGGTACGTGATTGCGTCGATGCGACGCAGATTTGGGCGGAAAACACATGTAGCTCAGCTCCTAATGCGTTGGGCCTTCCAAACATGGGCGAGAGACGACAGAGGAACTACATAGGAATACATTGTAGCTTCGGGTGACACACTCACAACACCCGGTTGCCGTTCTGCATGCGAATTAGAAATTACAATAATTCGCCTCTGAATGAATACGATAATCGGCTACTTACAACCAAACACACATTTCAACGTTTGTACTTAATATATTTCTGTTGTTGCCGTCCATCATTGTATCGATCAAAACTGCATTCTAATACAATCAGGAGCTTGATTTGGCGCAATCATTTATGCAGCGGCACAAAGTCCAATACTCTACAAAATTCCTCACATGCCACAAATATAAATTCATTTTTTTATTTTACATTTTCTTTTGTAAACAACAAAATACACAAATAAATACTCAAATAAATGTGCAATAACTTGGCTATATAAGTAAGTACTTGGCTATATGTACGTGTATGGCTTTAGTGCGACTATGATATGAAAGATATGACGACCATGGATATGGCTTTTTAATTTCGAGAGCGGAAACGACTACACCTGCAATTATTTTAAAGCGAATGTGTGTACATAAATACAATGAGTACTACAAAAATGTTTTATCTTATTTCCCATGACATTTCATGAATTAACATCACAACACAACACAACACAACAGAACACAACAGAACACAACAAAATGTTATGGCAGCGATAAAGTAAAATAAGTGTGTGTCTGCAGTTCATCTTAGAGTTGCTGGCTCCTCCAGTTCCCGCCATATAACGCCAAAGCCAACTGTCAGCAATTAACAATTTTATTTCTATTGCCAGCAGTAACATCAGCAGTAGCAGTAGCAGTTGACTTGAGTTGAGTTGTGTTTGTTACGAGTACAAAGAACGTTACGCCTTCATTACACCTTGTTGCAGTTGTTACGCAGTAATTTAACGACTTTTCCTAGAACAAAATCATACAAAACGGTGCGGAACGGAACGGAACGCTGCAAGCCAAAGCACTAACAGCTCCAGCTCCAGCAACAGCAACAGTAGATACTTTGAGTACTCATGGCGCGAAGAAAACAATTATTGCCGTTACTGCGCCAATGGAGCGAAGGAGGCCCCAACTGGTTTTCGGCAACGCCTTACTGTCATCTCGCAGCACAATGTGTGAGACTATGCTGAAAATATAGGAATCAAAATCAGTCAGTATAAAGAAATTGAATATGGAAGAAGATAATTTCAACAAAATTACTATATAGAAAAGTTTGTATGTTTAAGAATGTTGAAATGGTTTCAGAATGATCTTAAATAGGAAATACGCTTTACTATATGTACTTGTATTCAGCCAGGCGTTCTTAAGCTTATATAGAAGGCAGACTCACTCTTAAGCAATATATTCTTTTGTGAATCCCATCCTAGTCTCAGTCATTTAAATCTTAAAATTGAAATACGTTTAGAAGTGAATATTCTAAGCACTACAGTATTTGAATTCTTCATTTCATTTCTGAGGTGAAACTGTTAACCATAACGTGAAATTCGATTTGTCACACATAAAAATGCATGAGAAACAATTTTAGTCATACTAGACTTAGTAGCTTCACTAATAGTACTAGTTACTTGTTAACCAAACATTTGAATTCGTTTTAAAAGTAGGCTTACTTATCTACATATATGGTTCTTTTTTAATCTCCAAACAAAGATACAAATTTTGATTCCCGATATGCAATTTTATTTTTCACTTTCTAAACCTATTTCAAGAGATTAGAATAGAATCATGCTGCAGGCTCTGTTGGGTACCATATACCAATATTATGGAAAACTCAACATGCTAAAAAAGTTTAAGAATTTAGAAGATTGTAGTTCAGTAAATTTTTTCCTTGTTTTTTTTTTTTTTTTGTGTAAACCAAATGCAATCTCTGTATATATAACAAGACAGAATATAAACTTCAGAAACTTACATACCTTGTCCACTCAAATGTTTCAATTAGTTGCCATATTAATTGCAGTAGTCTATGAGCGGAATGAATTGAATTTTGTGGGGGACTACGTCTTCCAGTTATTGGATACTCTGATTTTGACACACTTGCTGACAATTGGCAATTATAAGGGATCTGTATCGAACTAGCTTGTTACCTTCGAAGACTGGCAGCATTGCGCAGATGGGACAGAGTGGTGAAAGGATAAAGACGCATGGCTTACTTGGTTCTTTTTGTTCCCGTTGATCATAATCATACACTTTATGGGATCTCTGATTGATGGTTTAATGCTTTACAAATATCAAATCAATATGATGATGCCTAATCGTACTAGTGTGAAAGGTGTTAAAAGATGTCAATATAAAATAAAGAATATAAATTAATATAAATTCAATTCTTTCTACTTCAATGTCTTAATTTTAATCGAAACTGTGGACTAGGGTCAAAAAATCAATTGTTTAAAAGGAAAAGAAAAGAGATTACTGAAAATATCATCATTATTTGTTTTTCTACAAAAAAAAAAATTCTAAACTTTCAAATTTTAAATAAATGATATTTTATGAATTTTATCGAACAAAATTAATAATAACAATTATTTCTTTAGTTTTATTTTTCTGCTCAGAAAACATCTTAGGGGCAACATAATTGAGTACATTTTCGTCGCACTCGTTAAAACTCTTTGTTGAGTATTAAAATACTCAAGATGCAATTTATTCAAATAAACAAAAATTTTCTGAACAAAAAAAAATAAAACTGAAGAATACAATTATTTTTCTGAGTAAACAAATAAAATTTAGGTTTTATTTTAATTTTTTTTTTTTTTTTGTTGAGATATAATTTAAGCAATAAAAAAGAAAGTTAACTTCGGCTATACTAAAGTTGTCATGCTCTTCACGCTCTCCTAGAAAACGTTTTGTTCTCACGTTACTGCGATTGAGCAGTTACCCTTTTTTCTTGTTATTTTAAAATTTACCAATAATCATTATTTTCGGTCCCTGGATTGTCGCTATTGCTCATATTAAATACTAGGTTATAATTTGTAATTATAATCTTAGTTCTAATAAATAAATAAGTATCTCTTCCAAAATGTCTCAAATTCCACATACCCAATTTAAGAAGAAAATTACAGGGAAATATATATTTTATTGTAGATATTTATGTATAATAGAAAACTTAATATATACCTGCTGCTGGGGCCTTCGACTCGCAGCTCAATGAAAACGGTGGTCTAAATTGTTACAATGGATTTCTTAAGAAGAAGGAGACTCTAATGCTCTGCAAGTCTAGGCAGCAGTCTAGAAAATGGTTTGGGGTGAGGTCAGCCCCGCTAAAATGACATACTGGAGTAGATGTTGATGACAACGAAACTTCATTAATTTTTCACTACTTTACAATTTTTTTTTTTACTTTTTAATCTCCTTTACCTAATTCCTAGCAGTTGATCTTGACAATCAAAAACTACTTAAAGATAGATACTAGTTGCTTTAAAGTCTGAGATTTTAAAAGTATTTGACATCATTTCCTCGTATTTCTTCCAATTTTGAAGTCCATAGGCAACAGCAAAACAATGATTCATTGTTGAAAATACAAATATTACTGCAAAAAGACCACACATGGACTATACTGTACTATGGATTTTCTTGTAGGTACCCGTTCATATAATCGTATTGTACTGAGTATGTAGGTGCATGTAAGTAAAGAACTTCCGGTTGTGGAAATTTATTATTGTTGTCGATCGATCGATCGATCGATCGATTGGGCAAACGAAACAACAAGAACGAATAAATCGACCTTTATTTTGTAAACTATTGGAAACGTGTTCTACTCAAAACGGGCACTCCTGGTGCAAGTGGCGTCAACTTCTCGCATAGAACACTGCTACTATGTACTATTATTGCTACTAGTGCCTAGTTGATCTTTGATCGTTTCATTTAAGAATTTGCATATCACTCACTGACGCTTGCGCGGACTCTTTTGCCTTTTGCGAATTGTGGTGCCTGCAAGCATGCGTGCGTGCCTGCGTGCGTGCATGTGCATTGACGTGGATGTGCATTGAGTGCGTCACTTAGCCGCGTGTTGCATACTTATGCAGCACCTGCGCACCTCACTGCCAAATCCAGTTGCGCCGGAGAAGGCGTTTTTAATTGCGGCGACATGTCTGAACTTCAAATAAGCTTCTGTTGTAGCTGTCATCGGCGTAGTTGCCTACGAGAGACGTGCCTATATGGCAAAAAAAAAAAAAAAACAGATGCATACACAACAACACTCAATACTTGGTTCATTGAATCATTGCAATAATCATTGTACAATATTTGGTTTGTAAACCTTACTCATAGTAGCAGGCGGAGGACCATATCAATCGACTTTGTTTAACTGAGTGTTCTTTATGTTTTCCTTTTAGACGTTCGCTCATAATTTTTTGTGGACCTCGTCGTTTTGCTTGACGTGTTCTATGTCAGGCTTTGTTGGGACAATGATATAATCCTTTCGGTTGATGGCGGGACTCAACTATTCAGCCATCCACCGATTCATCCATCCATCCATCGCTATTACTGTCACTTACATTGTCTATGTTCCGCGTGAAAATGACACTTTTCGCGCCTTTTGCAGTCGTCGGTAAGCAACATCGCGATGTGTCTGACCATTTATAGCAACCATCCACTATCCACTAGTGGTCGATCAATACCTTAAGTAACTGATGTTCGATTGATTTGGCCATCATTTAAAACAACAATACGTTTATCGTCGCCAGCCAACTTTTATAATAAATGAATAAAATATATATACTTACGAGTATACAATATTTGATATATGTACCTACAAATACTAATGCAATATCCAACAAATGTGCATTTTCCGATGTAGCACTAAACACTCGAAAGACACATTAAGAGTTTCTGCACTGTAGTCGTAGTACTACAAGTGGTCTCCGACTACGACCAGCTGAATTTACAATTTACAATTTAAGTGGTTAAATGCTTGTGTTAATGTTTTCTTTATTTTTATTTTCATTTTTGTGCTTGGACGCCTTTTGATGTCGTTTATGTAAACCTTGTCCAAGTAGTGTGAACACAAACAAAACAAAACTGAACCGAACCGAACTGAACTGAACTGAACGAAAACCAAACCCCGAACCGAATCCCGATCCCATCATGACATTCGACACTGTTTTTCTATTTGTTCACATTTAACGGATTACTGAGTTTCTTCTGTGCGTATGATCGATCACAAGCAGCTAAGCTAAACTACCCGAAACTACAATACTCATACTAACTTGGTTCCCCGATACTCGATTGGAAAACACTTCAAGTGTCACTTTGTTTGTGTCAAGTACACAGTCGTCATATCATCATGATGAAAACAAAAACCATCTCTATATTTTTTTAGTTATTGTATTAGCAAATAGAAATCGGCTAATGTTTCGTTGGAACATTGGTAATGTCGGAACTACCTATGTATAGAGTGATAGATTGTTGGATCGACTGTTCGATGGATCGCTGCTATCTCGTGTATAGTTCCAAGTCATTGATTGGCAAATATGCAAATAATGTCAACAGGGTTTTTTTTTTATCCAAACAGGCAAAGCGAAGTCAGCTTGCTTGGCTGGTTGCTTGGCTGGGGTGACTTTTCTTGTCTTGTTTTTTTTTTTTTTTTTCAGCTCGACTAAGATACCAAATGTGTAGTTGTCGGAACACAAATTTCCCCAGTTGCCAAGTTGTTGGATATTTAGCGTGTTTTCCTTGTTAATGTTGTCGCTAGGAACGCATTAGTTGCAACTTAGGTTTCAGATAAACCAACAACCAACAACATACAAGGCCGCATCGCACCGCACCGCACCACAACACACCGAACAGTCAAATACTATAATAAACTATACTTTTGTATGTTCATGTGTTGCAAAATGACGATTACTGACTGGCCTGAGCCGGTGATAGTTTGCTTAGTACGCGTGCGCACTAAGCGTCGTCGGTACCGGCAAAAGCAAAGAAATGCTTGAAATGTTTTCTGACCGAGCGTGGATTAGTGGCGTCCAAATATCGGCGGAGTTCAAAGCGTTGCCAGCATTTGTTGGTAATTGCCGCTAAACGATTTTCAATGTTAGTAAGCAAGAGTTTTACATTTAATGTTCGTGTTGTTGTACTTACTATTCTTGAAGACACTCAAACACAAATACTACTACTTACAACCTCTACCGTGCCTAGTTAATTTAGTATCACATTTACTTAGTAGTAATCACCAATGATAATCACTAATCATTTTGATGATACAATAAAAGTCGTTTGAATCGTCGTTTTTCAACTTATTTTGATATCATTGATAATGTTGTTCTTCATTGAAAAGAAAATATTATGTGTGTGTATGCTCTTTTGTCATTCTCAAATGTATCCATATTAAGTATTATGTATTGAATAGATCGATATATGAATATACATATGGTATATGTATGTATATCAATGGCATTCATTGTGTTTTTTTTTTCATTAAGTGCATGAATACTTTGTTGGGTTAAGAATTGCCAGTAACTGACTGCAGTGTCAACGACTTTCAACAATGATGATGTTGTTGCAGCAGAGCCCTTTCCTTCAGCGTCATCATGGTATTTTTTGAATGGAGTTCTCTCGAACAGAAATCAACTCATTACGAAGGCTAATGTAAGCATAACAAAGCCATTTTAATTCTGACGAGGTCTATTGAGCGGCCCGAAGTGGAGAATGATGCTGCGATAATGACATGCTACGCGATTCTTTGCGTTTGTTTGGAGTAGAAGTTGATTTTATTATGAAATTAATTTCATGTATCATCATTAATCAAAACACATATGAATGTAGATACATACGCATGTACAAAGGCCCAAACATAGGTACAAACTCGTAATACTTGTAATAGTAGTGAGATCAAAGCGAGTTGTCTTTCGTTTGGACTTAAATTCCGTACGTAACCTCCATGAGCAAGCAAAGCTGGGTAAGCTGGGCTGGCCTAATCAGCATGCAAAGAAAACAATATCCACAACAACACTCAGCAGTATCAACACTTTGGCTGCCACTCAACACAATTATGAGAACTGTTGGCGCGTCATTGTAAGAGTTGCTTCTTATGAGCCTCTTTCAGCCGGTCCAGTTTAACATAGTTGAAACCTGTCAATCTTCATCCTCCTCCTCTGTGTCTCTAATGTGCCTCTTGTGCCTTAGTTCGCACCTAATGATATTTATGTTTTCTTATTGTTGTTAGCAAGATGGGAGTCGTTTCCAGTAGTTCAATTACAACTCCAGATCACTCAAAAGGTTTTGTCCGCGTGCTCGCTGCCTACGTTAACTGTCTTCGAACGCTGTTAACCATTCAATTTGAATATACTCTTACAATATAGAAACGTGTATTTAGGTACAAGACCCTTGAATCGATGCCACAATGGCATTTTGTTGTTCTTTAATCAATTTTCATTTATCTTTCGTTAATTTCGAATCAATAAGTACTTGATTTTGAATTCGAGCATCCAAAAATTAATGGTAAGCCAACATGACCTGGCATTTCATAAATACAAACTACAAAATCTTTGGAATGTTCTTTGTATATTGCCAATATTTACATGAATCCGTTTACCGGATCAGCAATAAATTGAATACATTTATATTGAAATAAAACAAGTTAGAACTCTTAACTATGTACTCCTCATATACTTTTCCATTCAGCATTAACATTTTGGTGTTGAAAGTAGAGTTTCTGGAAGATGTAGTCACTATACAATACATATGTAATTCAAAGTCGAAATTGTTAATCATTATTTCTTTTCGAAAAGTAGTCTATGTAGTTAAAATTAATTATAATCAAAATCATGTTAACTAGGAAAACCTGCTCATGACCAAAGTTACCTTTTTAACAAATTGGTAAAACATATCAATTAAATAAACTGATTGAATAAATATTAATCTTATTTATATATTTGAGTTTTAGGTAGAAACAACTTTTGCATTTCTTAAAAAGGTCAACAGAAATTTATGTAAAGTGACAATTAACTCAATATGTATATGCAAAAATATTAAAATGCGAAAGGTGAACTTAAGTAAATGTTCCAATATAATGTAAAATTTAATTTTTTTTTTTTTTCTTTTATTTTTATAATAAAAGAAGCTTCAGAGATACTACAAAAAAATTTCCACGCCTGGGCCAAGCAATTTAAAGATAAGTTGTGGCCCCAGTTTGGCGATAAGCAATTCAAATTTGGGGTATTGTTGCAGCGTTCAAAGAGTCAAGGCTCTTCGCTTTAAAACTGAAGTTCCTTCATTTGTGACCAACACAATTTTGCGCAGAGACCTATGGATGCCCACGGTACACTACTAAGTCCTTCAAATCAGCAATCGTCATCAACAAACACTACAAAGCCACCCAAACCGCTTGGTGGCAATTCTCACTAATGGTGTGAGCCGACAACGTTTAAGGAGGCTCCATCCTAATGACCTTCTAACTTGAAGGTGAATATTCTATGTAATCACATAAATGTGTCATGCAATTTGTAATTGCGAAAATGTATAAAAAGAAAAATTCAAAAAAAAAAATCTACTTTGGTATTATATTTGTAATTTAATTTGTTTTTGTATTATAAAAACTTTGGAAAGTCATAATTTAAGCTATTCGGTAAATCAGTTAATATGTCAACTGAACAAAAATCAGTATTTTGACTGTTAAGGCCCTCAATCCCTGTAACTAAATTAAAGAATTATTCATATTTAAAGCATGTGATAATATTGCAGTGTTAATCATAATCATTCTAGATTGAGTTTTCTCCTATGTTTTCTTCACATTGTTAAGAACTTTTTTGCGTGTGCAACTAGCCAGGCTTCTTACATACTTATGAAGCTAAAAGCCTACATTCTTGATGAGTATGGAACCAAATCCAATTTGAATAATATTCAGACATATGTGGTTAAGTCCTAGCATTCGATTATTTTAGGGCTTATCTAAAAATTATTGTATGTTATAGTGTTATGTATGTTGGTGGTATCTTTTATAAAAAGCCACAATTATATTGAGTCTTTACTATAATATATTATATATTATTTATTGCCTATACTCTTTGATTGCATTATGTATGTGAACCGCTTTATTTGATGAGATTTTCCACTTTGTCTCATTTCCACAAACCAAAAAGTCAACTTTGTTTGTTTAAATATTTCAATTCTTTTGTCAACAAACCACACAACTCCAAACAACTCAAAATGGGAATTCAGTGTCAGTAGTGAATTTGAATTGGCTTAGAAAGAAGCGCCGTCGTCGCCGCCACTTTGACAACTTTTAATAAAACCATAAAAAACAGTCAGCGGGTTTTTGATTACTTCGAAAAGGTTTTTTCTTTTTTTTTGTATTCTTTCGTTTTTGCTGCCTTTATTGTTTGTTGTTTATCATTTTGTTGTATGTAGTTTTTAATATTGGTATTGGTTCAGTTCAGTTACATATAGACATTGCGATACGTGTACATTTATGGTATCTAGGTTGATCTATTGAGCCGCTGCCGTTGCTGCTGCTGCTGTTGTTGGTACAACAAAACAATACAAAACAAAAAGGGTAACACAAATGAGCGAACAAACATTTTTATTTTGATTTGTTTTATCAGCTTTTGTCATTATTAATAGGAACCCATTTTTGTGGCATGTTTAATGTGGTTAGTATCAATTTTGCTTTTATCACTTAATGATAAATATGCATATACATACCTACAATACTTATAAAATTCGGCTCACAGTTCTGGTTTTATTAATTAATTTGATTTTAATCAATTCACGCTAATTGCAAACGAGAACGACCGCCGACCCCCTTTGGGGTTATTATCTTGCAAAGGATTTATGTATGTGTTTTTGTTTTGTGCGATCGTTTGATGGCAATCAATGAATTTTGCCATATGGCGACAAAAACACAAGCGAAACGGATCCGGATATGCCCACCGTGTAGGGACAATAAGAACACCATTATGGCACTCTGCTGTGCCGTGTGTTCTGCTCTGATCGGGAGTACGAGTATTAATGTTTGTCAATAAATTCAATTCTATTGACAGCTCAATGTCGTCCTTATGTTGGGCGTTCATTCTCCTATTCTCAATCGTCCAAACCTAGTTAGTGAGGCAAACTGATGGACTGTATGAAAGAATGAATGACTGAATGAATGATTGAATGAATGAGTAATTGAATAGTTGCATTTAATGTCATCGTTGCCTGATGTTTGTACAAAAAACAAAAACTAAATGCAATGCGTCAATACCAAAGCAAATATTATGTGTGTGTGAATGTGACTATAGAATTGTGCAATTGGCAAGCGACCGTCAACGTTGCCGCCATCATCATTGCAGCCGCATCCTGTCAATTTTATTCGTCCTTATTTATTCTAACATGGAAAGAACATTGAATGGAATGAGTTGCAGAGTTGAGCATATTTGTCGCATCATTGTTGCTGACAATGAGCATCGAATGGCACTGCGGCCCGGCCAAACAATGCCTTTCTCCGAGCCTTACAACGGATCTGCCATTTCGACTCTACTTTTAGTATATAAGTATGTAGTACAATACTATTGTACATTGCTCTGAAACGGCGTTCGTCCTGTCAAAACAAAATGTGATTATTGATAATTTATGATGTCACGGATTTTTTCCACTTTTGGTATTATTATTTTATTGCATTGCATTGCATTGTGTGCTCAGTTCAGTTTGCTCTTCTTTGCCGCAACTTTGCACAGACACACGTATTTTTCCATCTTTTTTTTTTTTTTTTTTTTTTTATTAGAAAGTAATATGTAGATATCTTATGGTAGAGAGATGAAGGAAGAAATCCATTCATTTATTGACTCAAGTAAATACAGATTTTTCATAATACAACTAAACCAGTTCGATGAAAACTGAAAAAAAATTGTAAGATTGACATATGATTATTTCGCAAAATTGTTGACACTTTCCATAAATAAACTGATATATTTATTTAACGTTAATATTTTTGTATATATATTTTATTTAATATTATTGATTTTTATATTAAGTGAAATGAAATCAAGGCACAAATTCAATAGATCAATAAGGTTGTCGAATACCCGCCCATAAAATTTAAATTAAGCTCCATCCATTCATACTCAGAAAGTTCCGAACCTTACAATGATCGTGCATCGGTGCGACTGCTTAAAGTAATGTACTTATGGAAATCAGAAACGTAACAAGTCACTGCCTCATAGGCAGATACGTTAATAGACTTGAAATCGTTTTGAAGGACGGTTAACATTTTCTGTGTCACTATCACTTTTTTAACAGTCAGCTGACCTGCAAGAAGCCAAAATGGGCAACATCTTCGGCTTTATTAAAAGCACAAAATGGTTTTGCAGCGAAGGATAATGAGAAAGGACTTGTTCTACTTCTACTTGTGATACTTACTGGTATCACAATGGCCCTCGACTAGCCTAAGTATGCCCTACGCTTTTGTGACAGAAACGTGATAAGTAGAACCGCATAAGTCATATATATCTTTTTATATAAAGGAATTTTCAATAGAGTGCCGAACTTTTTGTTTAAATAAAACGTAAACGGCTTTTATTTTTAACAACAATTTTTAACAGTATTTTATCAATTACAAGTTCATACGAATCCTCCAATTTTGGATGACTCGGGCGCATAATTCCACATCAGGGTTTGAATTTCGGCGCGAATGTTGTTCTTCAGGACATGAATGCTGTAATATCGAACTAGTATTTGGTACTGACTTGATTTTTATGCCTTCATTGTTCTCCGATTACTGGAAGAGTTAGCTCCCATACAAAATAGATTGCTTTTGTTTAATTCATAAAAAGCCTTCTACAAGTAAAATCACATCCCTTCAAATCAATTTGAAAATATAAGTATATTAAAAATTGAGGTGTACAAGGCGAATAAGTTTTGGTATTCTAATTTTCAGTCTTGTTTTGTTAGGTTTTGTATGTTATTTCACAAGAAACGGGCGCCTTACATAGATTATGGAACTTTTTTTTTCTGAATTTCGATCAGACTTCGAGGCTCTCTTCTATAGATTTAGATGCTCTTAGTACACCAACGCACGACTCTAATTTGGAAAGGATTTCCTTTCTCAAAGACCATCTGCTCGCTTAAGTCGTTTGTTTATAATTTAGTTAATGGTCTTAGCATTTCACACACATACTTACATACTCATACATCACACACTTCGTAATCCGGTTGCGCATGCGTAAAATCATGCAAGCGCTTCTCGCCGATCCTATGTAAATATTATCGACGTTGCTATTCATGTTTATCATTGTCCTTTATATATTAATAACTATTTGTTTGTCCTTCTGTCTGTTTGCCTTTCAGTCTCTTTATTTGTACCTATGGTGATTTTGTGTTCCTTTGAGTTAACGTTGTTGTTTTAAGGATTTTGTGGTGATTTCGTGGTTTGTCTTGTGTGGTTATTGTCTAAAATCTGCTTTTGTGATCAACGCTAGGATTTATTGGTGAAAAAAGGCATGTAAATAACCTAAAATAAACACGGCCATACCAAAAAGACATTATGGATTTTTTGAGTTTCATATTGTACAAACATGACACATGGGTGGCAGAGGCAAGCAGTCAGTATTTGTTCCAAATTTAACAATACATTTATGTGCGTACAAAATCCATCTAAACAATGGCAGACTTCATTGTTAAAGCCCGCATTATTGCGTACTACTATGTGTACGCATCTTAGGTACTCGTATTATAATTTAAAAGTTCGCCTTTTAATCAATGCTATCGACGATCCGACGCAATAATTTGTTTTGAAATGAGTTGCTTCATTTAATCCACTTAAAGCGCGTCAATAACGATCCAAGAAATCTAGCAAACGGGAGCGGTCATGGGGCTAGCGAAGCTATGGGACGCCTTTATTGACGACGATGAGCTGCTTTAAGGTTCTGTTCTGTTCTGTTCTGTTCTGTTGTGTTGTGTTGTAAATGCATGCCTGCCAGTCGCATCGCTTATTAGGTTAATTACGACTTTTTGATTGGTAAATTAAAGCCACGCTACTCTTTCAGTTTTAGTGGCAACAATCGGGCACGAGTCACGCGGCACGGCGGGCGGCACGCGGCACTCAAAATCAATTCTCAACTAAATGCCTTCATTCAAATGCGTGAACAATTAATTTAGAAACAATTTAAAACTTGGATCTGTCCGAACGAAGTGCGTTGATGGTGCTTTAGTGCTGAGCTGAGCTGTACTATGCCGTGCTGTGCCTGTATCGTTGAGATACAGATAAACCACCCGTGGAGCGTCATAATTTATCCGGGCTTAAGTCTGCACACACAGATAGACAGACAGACTGACAGACAGACAGACAGACATACTGACTGACTATCTGGTTGGTTGGCCGATGACTCAATGAATGTCTGAGTAAATGAGTAAATGAATAAATGGGTGTAAACTAAAACTGGAACCAAGTTAGCAGGGAACTGCAATTAAGTATTTTATAACTTTTTTATGGTATTGTACCTACTCAGATATCAAGTAAGTGAAAACTAGCTTATGTACTAAAAATGCTACTGTACATTGTTTTTAAAGTCACCATATTGACTTTGTATTTGATAAAATTGGCTCTCCCAAAAATTTGTCATCTAATAATAATTCATGAAAATAACAACTCCTAGCACAGGTTTGCCAAAATTGTAATTCACATTTTAACACCATACTCTGAAGTCTAGACATTGATATTGATCTTCCAACTTCTTACTTACTTACAAGTTACTCCTCCTGTGCGTGTTGCATTACAAAGGTGCGTCAAGACTTGTGTAGGTGAAATTACATCAAAGTTTATGTTTCTTTCGTGTATTTTCGTTGTTAAAACAAACTTTTCCAATGGGTTTATTGTGCGAAAGACGTGACATATAGACACTTGCACTATTACCTTACTGAAATACTAAGTTCTCTCCTCCCCCATAAAACAAAAATACACATACAAATTCATTCGCATTCACATAAATATCGAGCGTGTTGCCAAAAATGTACTCGTAGTTTCTGGCCTCAATTTTGTACACCCAAAATTACACGCACTTTAACAAAAGTGAAATAAATCAGTACAAGGTAATTATTGAAATGGGGTCGACAAATATTTATACACTAAGTAAAATAATAATATGTATAATTATTGTATAAGTATGTTTGTATATTGTAGGTATTTTAATTCATTCGGTGGATACAATATTTACCATGAACATGCCTCCTATACTATGTGTAAACACTGTACTACATTTTCTTTTGATTGTTTATTTCTTTCATGTGGAACAAATTCGTCAGAAGGATAACAAGTAAATAGGAAGTACGAGTTGTGTTGCTATTAAATCTAGTTGCATTGCAATGCAGCATAACCGTCATAAATTACGGAAACTTTAATGACAAGAGGAGAGGACGAGATCATTGAGATGCAGTAAAAAGTATCATAACTTTGTCATAAAGTTGGTAACAGGCAAACCAAGACATCAGAGGCCCCATTAAGTGCATTTCTTCTTGATCAGATCGACGAGACGAGTTGAATATACCATGTCCGTCTGTATGTACGTAAATTTTTTCCTCAGTTTTTGAGCTAGCGAGCTGATTTTGCAAGAATTTTCCTTTGTGCCAGACGCTGCATTTGACGGAACCAGCCGAATTGGACCATTAGGAATAGTACCTCCCATACAAACCCAACTTAAAGTTCATGTTTTTACTAGAAAAACCTTTTTGTTTATTTTATTATCAAACTGAAATTTGGATACTATAAGTCTTTAACCCATCTTCATCAATCAGGCAAATTTCATGATCCAAAAATTACTGGACCGTATAACCCCCTTCCAAACTAAAATTAAAATTCATTTCTTATTGAAAACACTCTTTATTATTTTATTTTTGAACTGAAATTTGGATAGCAAAAGTTTCTGATTCATATTCACTATCCATGTAAATTTCAGGATCTTAGGATTACTGAATCATACAGCTAATATATAAATATTTCGGTCTCAATGTTAATATGCTGACTCTACCCTAAACATAAGTCAAATCAATAATGAAATATTTCTGTATGCTAAATCACAATAGCGTAGGGGCCATCCATAAATTACGTCACACATTAGGGGGAAGGTAGAGGGCCACCACAGTGTGACATTGCGTAACAAGGTGTCGGAGAAGTCATAACTTGTGAGATCACTTGTCAATATCTAAAGTATTAAAACAAGAAAACTTTAACTCTACGAGAAAAACTGGAAAATATTACCAACTCTATCTTTAATCTTTGTGACCTATCTAGAGCCCTAATAGGAACCCAAATTGGAAAAAATTAAAAGATATAAATTAAGTTCAGTTAGATTCAGTATCGAAGTATTAAGAAAACAAATTGTCACGTATGTTTTCAGAGAATTAAGAGGTACTCAGCTCAGGGTATCCATCGATTGTCGGCCCAGGCTAAACCCATGTGTACTCAGCTAAATATGCTATGTTTAATAAACCGGGGCTGGTATGGAAAAGTGATAAAAACCCTGTGAAATAATTTTTGGATGACACTTTACCAGTTGTCAATGAATGATGAATAGCATCAAGTAAGTATCTATGAAAAACTTTTTAATGGATTCTCTTCATTATTTTCTTGTTAAAAGGTGAATCATAGCCCTAACGTTTTAAAGTTGACTTGTTAAGTAGAAGCTTATTGCACAGAGTAAACTGCAATGTGCCTCCTATTCTACTGTCCAAGGAATTAAACGATCAGCTTTGATAAAATAACCTTACAATTTAAGGAAACAGAATGGCGCATATAAAATGAGAAAGTACTTACCGATGCGATGAAAATATCACAAAAATATAAATAAATCAACCACATCCTCTCGAGACGTTTTCATAAACCGGGTTCCGGACACAAAGGGTATCAAAAGGAACCCTATTGCAGAGACTTCGTTGTCCTTCCGTCCTCGGATCATATCTCATGTACCGCAATATCTAGAGAGTTGAAATTTTATAGAATGTGTAGTTCTATCCGGGCATCAGTAACCAATACTAAAACTAAAATATTTTCAAATACTTAAAGGGGAAACATTTTAGTTTGTCTGGCAGCTATACGTTCTGTGGTTGATGGTTCTACATCAGAAACTTATATTGTCGAATTTCAGTTTGACCGGATTACTAGGAGGGTATCTCCCACACAAACCCTTTTTACAAACACTTTTAGTTTTCCATAAAAAGAACTGAAAATTTGTAGAAAAATATATTATTTGGTTCAGTCAAAGGAAGCCAATGAGCCACCTTACTCAGAGAGAAAAGACAAAACCTTTAAATTATGATAAATTGATCAATTTTTTAATATTATATTCAATTTAACTACATAAAGTATAATTGAAATTAGTGTTTTTTACCTTTTTATAACTTAGCAGAAGGCATTGTTTGGATCAAAAATTATATCCTCTCCTTCAAAATATTTATTTAGTAGGTATAATTTTAAATTCTTGCCTCAAGAAATTTTATATCAAAATTGAACTCAGATAATATTTTTTATTTATTACTTTCAAGATCGAAATATTTGGAACAAAGATTATCTCTTCTCCTAACGACCATGTGCAAAACTTTCTCTTATAGAAAGACAAAATGTCTTGACTATAATAAAACAATTTTTGTAATGTGTCTTCGAAGAAAAAGTTAGTAATACTCGTACATACATAAATACGAGTATTTGTTATCTAGTAAATATAAAAACTGTGTCTGTGTGTCTGTGTGTCTGATATCTTTTGTCAAAAACTCATTGAATATATATGTATGTATAATAACTTAAGTTAACTAATTTACTCTTACTGAAATATTTAATGGCATACGAGTGAGTATGTACATGGTGGCATCATTGAAGGACATTTACTACTTAACCAAATATATTTAGTTGATAGATAGATATATTGTATGTAGATAGACACATTTGAGATACGTGTTTATGTCATAAGCACTTTCATTTTGTATCCGCGACCCTCTTTCTATCTGCGTGTGGTGTGTGTTTGTGTGTGTGTGTGTGTGTATTTATTTATTTATTGTATTTATGTTCTATAATAATTTAACGATGGCCTCAAAAATTAACGCATAAAATTATATAACGAGGCTGGCTGGCAGACAGGAAGGGCTGAGGAAGGCCAAACACCCCTGTCGGATGCGTTTCGCTATTGAAATAATTGTCAGCCATTATTTTATTGGGCTTCTCGAAGTGTCATTGTCAACTTGTGTGTATGCACATACCTACTTACTTCCTTACTTCCATGCTTACTTCTACTTCTACTTCTACTTCAATAATATTGTATTATAGAATAATATTTCGTTCCGACTGTTATGTTTTGTTTAGTAGTAGTTTGTCGTTTGTTACTCTTGTTATTTTTGCTAAACAGTTGCAATGTTTGTTTTGCACCCCATACCCTTCCTAAGTACATCATATACTCGTAGATACTCACATCTATATGTATATATTTACGCGTATGTGTATGATTATGTAACCGTATGTGGTGGCAAACATACATACACGACCCCGATCCCGACCCTGCTAAACTGCAATGCAGTGGAAAATATTGTGCGACAACGACAATGACAACGACGACGATGATCATTTGCTTTGCGAGTTATGTGTGTCCATCATTATGGAAGTAGGTATGTACACAGAAATGGAGTATGCCAGGGGAGTGATGAGGAATCAAGGAATGCTAGGGTTTGAGCATCCTGCTGGTTGTTGCTTGCTGATTCTGCCTTTCGGATATAATTTAATGCGTTTGTTAAGTCCTTGTCGCCGAGCATTGGTCTCGTTTGTTATTTTTGCTACTATATCAGCAGCTCATTTCGTTTCCGGAATTGTTTTTGTTGTTCCTGATGATGTTGCTGATGTTATTGTTGCTGTTGTTGTTGTTGTTGTTGTAAGCGTGTCTCCGTGTTTGTCACACATGAGCCTTGCGGCAGCAAATCCATTTGCCACATTTTGTTTTTATCTATGTATCTAGATACATTTACGTATGTATTTCAATTGTACGTATGCCTGCATACACAGATACACATGTATACCACACCGCTCCCATAACAAAAATTATATAGCTCAACAACACGCACATATTGTAATACTACTACGAATATGTTGGATTGGCTTGGTTTGGTTTGGATTGGGTTTGGGTTTGGGTTTGGTTTGGTTTTGATATTGTTGCTGATTTTGATGTTGAACTGGATCGGGTTGAATGTGACTTTGAGGCTGAGTTTACATATTACAATATAGAGACTATATCAACTACCTTAGGCAAACGCAGCGAACGGTGTCAACATTGTCGCGTATCCTGCATCCTGTATCCTGTTAGCTGGTACAAACAAGCGTGTTCTTGCTCAACGTATCCTGCCCTCTTCGATATGCACCCGCGTCCTCTTCAGAATCATTCATTCATTCATTCATTCTGCTGATTATGGAAGCAAATCACATTTCGCACCATCGACAAATGACGGCAGCCGTTCGATGAGAGATTGCCACTTTTGGATTTGTTTCTTTACTTCCGACGACGCCTGTTGGCGTCATATTTTCCTTTAATATTGTTATTATTTTTTTTGATTAATTTTTCCTTTAATTAAAATGACGATGAATCTCTTGCCCGAACAGGGTTTCAAAAGCTTTTTAATTTTGCTTTGACAAGAAAATATAAAAGTATCTTTGCAAATTAATGAAATATATCAGACTAAATGTTATGGGACAATATACGACAATTAAATATCCTACATACAAAGAAAAATTGTCCAATCAGATGCTGAGTACTGCAGACTTTTTGTAAGTTGAATCACCAATACACGTTCTTTGTGAAAATATTTTCCATTCTAGGGAAAATTACAATGCCTTCATTACAATTATTGCAATTAAACGTAATGAAAGTTTCATTTCTTGAGGTTACCATGGTCATAGAAATATTGTAATAAGTGACATATTCAGTTGTGATATGTTAAGTATATACTATACATACATAGAGGCAATTTAGGCAACTAGCTTGCATGGCCTAGAAGGCCTCATGTACTGATTATAAAACAAAAATTCAATACAATTTATTTGACAAAATTTCTTTATTAAGAAACTTCGTTATAAGATTCTACACCATTAACTGAGGCCTCCAGTTGCCTTAATGCGATCCCGATGATCCGATGATGTTTGTTAAAACAAATGACAAACTAACTAACTTGAATTAACAATAAAATTCCATCCAGATAGAGGAACAAGTTTTAATCGAATTTCTTCACTTATCCATGTAACATAAATTTACAAAAACTTAATGTACCCCGTACATTCATACAAAAAAAAAAAAAAATAATAATAAAAAATATAAAACAGGGTATACAAATGTGACACGTAAAGAGCATCAAAGCAAGAAGGACAAATGCAACATGGAAAACAAAATAAAAAAGAGCAAAACAAATGTGAAAATACTTTAATCCTATTAGAAGAATAACTCGACAATAGCAACGACACATGTTGCCTGCGCAGCAGACAGGAAAGGATACTGCACAAAAATGGATGAATGAATGAATGACCGACCAACAGACCAAACGATAGACCGACCCACCGACAGTCCGACATTCCGAACGACCAACCGACGGAACGATCAAATGAATTATTAAATGTATGAAAGAACGAAACAAACGAACGAATGAATGAATGTTAAAAAAGAGCAACGATTAAATGTCCTTTTTCAGGAGATTTGGAATGCGAATAATATGTGGAATCGAGACACAATAATAAAATCTATATAAATAAAAATGCATAAAACAAAGAATTTGGAAAATCAAGCGCACATTTTAAAAATGTCAATATTAATCGTTTTTAAAACGATTTACCAGTTTCAGCTGCTACCTCAAATCGAACAATTTTAAAACTTGTCAACTTAAAACGTCTCTTATCATTGCCAGCTTTATCATTCAAATATAGTCTTCAGTTATAATATTTCTTAGTTACAATATACTATTTTCCTTTAGACTAGATTTGACTGTCTGTGACTTTTATAAATATTTCTGTAATTTTATCCTTTTGAAAGTGAAAAAAAAAGAAACGGAAAGTAATTTCGGTTTCTATAGGATTTATGTGTTACAGTAAACTAAAGAGATTAACTCGTTTTCTCTGTCCCAGTTTTTATGAAGGCTAATGATGCATTAATCCGATCGTCCCATATTTATGCCATTCCCACTTGTGTGAATACGAGTAGATATTGTCACTCTTTCGTGATGTTTAGCATTAATGACAATGCGTGTCTGTCTCTCTAATCTCAGTTTTGGAGCACAAATATTACATAATGTTAGAAATCATAGTTCTCTGATTACTGGATACGGTAGTGCCCAATTTAATTCTATTGTTGCATTTAAACATACACTTTATTTTTAAAGGATTGAATCGTAACTTTGCTAAACTGTTTAAAATGCTACAATAATATTCAGAACATTATAGTTATTTATTTAGGTATTTATACTGTACTATAATTAAACTTAAACTTAAACTACAGGAAACGAACATCCATAGCTACTGGGAATACTGGTATTCAAGTGTACTATTCTAATATTGTATATTGTATTCTAACGAGCATTCTTTTATCTTGGAAACGGCTCCAAAGATTTGGGTGAAAATTTGCACACTATAAGACTATATCTGACCCATATGTAAATGTAAATTTTAATTTCCTAGTTTTACTAGGAGAGGTTCCTCCCATACAAATCTATATTCAAATTCATTTTCTTATTAGAGAAATTTTTTTGGTTTTTTGTATTATCAAATTGAAATACGGATACCATTAGTGCCTGACACATGTTCATCAACCATGTACATTTTAAGATCCTGGGATTACTGGTTCGTATAGCTCAGGTTCTTATTAGAAAAACTTTTCCGTTTTTTGGACTTTTGAACTGAAATTTAGGCACTATAAGCTTCTGATACATGCGCGGTACATTTGTTGGAATCAGTCACATCGTACCACTAGGGGGAGTACCTCCCATACAAACACCAATCTGGTACGGATCCCTCCGTGTACGAGTCTGATCGCACTTGCCATTTTTTTTTGTAGTTTTCTGAATTTCTGAATTTTTATGGGCGGTTTGTATAGTCAGGTTGACTAACCCCTAAAGCTGAACTCAGTGCCTCTCTTACCTCCCATACAGAACTGTTGTTTACGTTTCTGAATCTCTTTTTGTTTTATGTAGCAACAGGCCGTCAAATGCTAAGTAGATCAACATTTTGAAAAGTCAATAGAAGAAAGATTTTAAAATATCAAACAAATTTTGATATACCGGTGGCTTCATAAGTTTTTCGAAATAATACAATTATTAAATGAGCAAATTTATAAGCGGAGGATGGAAAAGTATTTACATAGTATGTCAGGTTCAGAAAAACGAAGTTACTGATCTGTTTTGTTTGACAGTTCCGCTATTTAGGGTAAAATGTATAAGTCATTAATCTTGGTAAAAGTGCCTAGGTTTATGGAAAAGCTTTTTATAGTTTTTTGTTTGTTATGGATTGGGGGGTCAAAAATACCTTCAGATTACCCAAGGTACCGTTCAGGACATTTTTCCACCTTGGAACTGCATCCGCATTACTTCATGTACAATAATAACTGTATTGGCTGCGTCCAGGTCCCAAGTCTTCATCTTAATACAATATTTGTTTTCATTTGTGTTTACTACCCATCATCTTCTCTCCTATATGTGCTACTTTAATGGATCCCACACTGTTTCCCAACGCCTCATATTTTTTTTCTCCATCTATCACATTCGAAGAAAGCGTGATATGCATCATCTATTTCTGTGTCTCCATAGATGTAATTTGCATTAGCTGCTTTCCTCATAATGCAGAGATATTTACGGAAAAATCCGTGTCCCTTTAGTAATGTGTGATGTAAAAATCAACATCACCACCACTGTCTTCCTAGTCACATCTGATATAAATAAGATTAGCTGTCCATCTGTCTTCCGTTTCTGTAGCTCAACGGGTTTATTTAGTTATAGTGAATATTTAAGATTGACATCTCACAAACTAAGGTATAGAATGAAATTATGGGTCTGTTACTGAGATTTTTGTTCAAAATCAGTGTATGTAAATATGTATATTTCCCATTTTTCCATAAATTGAATTTACCATAACTTTCTGCCAATGATATTACATTATTTCCCATACTTTTAATGGAAATCGCAATTTTCCATTGTCCAAAAACTTGAGAAGCATAAAATATGGAATACAAATACAAATACAAATATTTTGCTTATGTTAATTTTTTGTACTGATCCCGATTAATGGGAGGAGAGGAGAACTCATTATGTTATTTGTATGTAAATTGAAAATGACTTTCAATTTTCCGGTTGAGCCCATTGCTTACGTATGAATGGATTCGTCAAACTCTCAACTCTCAACTCTCAACCGACCGACTGTGGTCCCTTGTCCGTTTTCAATTTGTTAATTTAATGCTTTTCATCATTTTAGGATCTCATCCGATTTTCTATTCACTTACTTACTTAACACTTATTCATTCATTTTTTCATTCCATTGAGTCTACAGTTTACTGTCCAATGTAATTTTCCTTTTCATTTTCATTTTCTCAGTACTTTTTCCTTTTCTTTTTGTCATTCGTTCACTTTTTCGTTCATTTGTTTGTTTGTTTATTTATTTTTGTTTGGAGTTTCTTGTTTTTTTTTTTTCTACCACTTTGTAATTATGATGTCTCTTTTGCAGTTTCCTATTCTTTTCATTGATTTTCCATTATATCCAGTGACAGTGGTTTCTTCCTTGTATTCATTGGCGGATGTTCGGAGTGTGTGAAATTGTTTGTCTTTTCTTTGGTCATTTGTGTGTTGGGCAAAATTTAAAATCCGCTTATGTTGGCCATGTTTGTGCATGAGCACAGTTAATACTTTTAATTTGCAACTTTTTAATCAGCCTAATCGGATTGTCATGGCTAACTTGTAACGATTCAATTCGAACCTGTCACATTGCTTTGCTTGCCTTAAACACATCCAACATCCAACAAACAACAACCAACAACCAATTCAAATGTTTTGCATTCATTTTTCCCAACAAATATACATAAGTAAGTACAGATACAAATCATTTGAAGCCAATAATATTTTCCCAGTTATCAAAGAAAGAGAGAGAAGAGGAAGAGTGTGCGTTGGAGATATTTTTGCATTTAATTAAATTCACAAAAATATCTAAATGAAATGAAATATTGTAATTCAACATCCCCAAACGACCTCACTACCAAGATAAAATTATTATAGTCCTCCATGGATAATAGAGACAAAGCACAGACTCTTTCGAGAATTAAATTAAACCAAAGTTTTGTTTTATCATTACAAAAAGGAAAAAAAAAATCGGTTCATAGTCTAGCAGAGGCAGTAATGAGCAAAGCAGAGCATATAGAAAAATAGCTTATTGTTGAAAACTTTTTTAATATAAGCATAATGGCGATTCTTCATATGTGCATCCTCTCAATTCTGAGCCGCTAAAACAAACGTCATTGTTAATAAATTTCAACAAAACAAAAAAAAAATAAAGTTATAGAATGAGAATATATAGAAACAGAGACGACACACATCAACTCACACACACTTATAGTAGAATCACATAAAGAAGAGGCAAAGGAAATAAGCTGGAAATGAATATAGGAGGAACCTCAACACACAGAAATCTGGCTGAACAAAGACCAAAAATATTTTAATGACAAAACCAAATGTTCTGTGCGAACAAAGTGAGCATTCATAGATCCCCTAACTCCGCGACTCTTCTCATTCTGACAATAATAATGCTGCCGAATGCCGAATGTCGAATGTCGCTTCCTCATTTCGTTCGCACATAATTATTTGCATAAAAATGCGCAAAGGTCTAAACAAAACAATTTAGCAATCAATTATGAAAACACGTTAAGTAGAAGTTTTTAAAACTCAGGCTCAGACTCAAACTCAAACTCAGACCCAGACACAGAATGAGAAACGAGATACTCACATACGTTCAGTATAGGTATACTATTTATACTCGTAATAGAGAGTAAGAGTTCTACATCGTCATACCCAGATACATCTGTAGATAGATTTGTATCTACGTGTCTACTCGACTCGTATATTGTGCCCAATTGCCAAAAGCGACCATTGACATTAGGAGGCGACCCAAAGTGTGTTTACATAAACGACAACGAACCACAACCTAAAGAGCACCGTTGGTTAAGTAATTCACACAGACAATATGAAATGAAACACTCACAAATTGTTCAAATGAAGAAAGAAATTTATAAATAAATAATAAATAAATAAATAATTAAGTCAGCATCGCAATAAAATGAAACACTAAAATACGACAATGGCGAAAGCGTTTTTTTTTTGTTTTTTTTTTTGGTTGACTACATGAAAAATCCATTCGAAAGGTAATTGAATATTGTTTCTATAGATTCTTTATAAAGTTATCACCACAGTAATTCCCAAAAACCATTAAACGTTTGGTTAATAAAATAAAATTCGGTTTTGTCATAAGTTTTACTCTTCTATTCACATAAACAGAAATTCTTCTCGTTGTTCTAAGTCAGGGTTTCCCCTATTGCTACATTGCAAAGTGTTGCCATATCAAAACATCTATAATCTCAAATAGATTGAAATGATTCTTGACTTATAAAATAATAATTTATATACTCTTTACAAACACAGGTCCCTACAGCGATTCCATGCTTGAACCAATGGCTGGAATATCGTCATCATCTCAAGCAATTCATCCAATTGATTTTCCATGGTAAAGCGTTGTATTTGAACAGATATCGCATTCATCTTACAGATCATTTTTAAGGTGGATCAAGATTCTTTTCACATGAAAAATCATTCACGGCATATTGCTACGCAAAATCACGGAAATTTAAACTGATTACTTCGTCTAAGAAGTAAAGTTTCCTTAGCAAACAAAACGTTGATATACGGCAAAGAATGGCACCGACTCGACTTTACAATTGATTCTAAGCTTTGTATTAAATAAAGTTTTATAAGAAAAATAGCATGGTATCGTGTGTTTTGTAACCCTCCCGACTCATTATGTTACACATAACATTGGCATCCTCTTCATTGTTGTTCAAATAATTGACTTTTAATGATGTAATAATTTTTATCATTGCAATCCAGCACGGGTATGCCCTTAGAGGCCCATACAATATAAGAAACGAACATAAGGCTTTCGATAACAAGGCTCTAAGCCAAATCATGAAAGCTCTCAGTTTTCTCTGCTACACTACCCCACATAGTGATCTATGGATGCCTACAGTGCTTGAAAAATTCACTTGACACGGCAGTCGTTACAATCAGCGGTTGCTTGGACATTAGAGGACTTCCTGAATGCATTCAGATTCCGTTTTTAATGCATTTATACAGTCCTCTAATAGACATCCAAATATAATAGCGATAGATCTCACCCAAAATACGACACGACGAAGGAAGAGGATCCTTTCACTTTACCAAACGAAAAGTATTTTACTATTACAATATACTTATTGTGAGACTGATATTTAAATAATATTTATAATACGTGTATTTCCATAAGAAACAAACACAGGTTAGAAAACTATATTTCTCGTATTTTTTATACCCTTCACGCGGGCATCTTATAACATAATGTTGATAACTAAATTCTTAGTTCGAGCCTCCTCACAATTCGCAATAGTCAACATCTGGAATAAAATTCACCATAATTTAAGTAACATCGACATTTATTACACAAAAAAAGATCAATCGACCAATCCACCCATGGGTGGAAAATAGATTTTGTGTGGACAACAGTCTTAACATAATTCTAAGTATATATCCAAAAATTAAACCTATTATCGCATTATAAATTGTACTTAAAAGTATTGTATAATACAATTTTTATATGAGCAACTTTCTCTTATTTAATTTGATTAAGGGTGGCAATCTTCATGGAAACTTATTACATATTATGTGAACACAATATTTATTAAAATTAGCCGATTATAAAAGATTATTCGGATTTTTATTATACCTACAATAAAAACAAAAAACTTTCTACTTTTTAATTTTCGCTCACGGCTACCATATGTCTATGTCGTTTGATCTCCAAGTTTACTTTTAAGATTTTATTGTTAAGTTCAACATTTAATACATAAATAATTAAATTTTGTAATTTGTTCCTAATGCTTCTAATTTGTGTATAGGCGAAATTAATGTTATGTCTTGATTTAAAGAATAAGCAATTTGTATGGTTTGACGGGTGACATAGGTAGGATATATGCTTAAGAAACTATTTTAAAAACTAAGGCCAATATTTCATTTTTAACTTAAATCTCAATCTCAAAGAACTCAAAATTACGGAACTTAGCTCTACCAAAAGGAGAATGCAAGATCCATAGTATCATCCATAGTATCATGAAATTTTCAATACACCTAGGCCTCAGTAAACATGACTTCGATGACAAATTTGATAGCTTTTTTTGTTTAACATGCTTACATTTTTGTTCTAATACGGTAGAGAAAACACATTACTTTCACCTCATACAATTGATAATTTTTGCAATCTTTCAAGTTTTACTTGCATGAATCGAACGGAACTTTGAACGTAACCGACTCGAATTCTTTTGATTTTGGTGAGTGGTTGGAAGAAATTCGGAGTTCAAAGGAACTTAACGACTCAAGATCGAATGGATGTTGGAAGAAAGTCTAGCTGGTAGTTAGTGAAAGCCTTGTGCTTCATTTGAAATTTTATGACTTTCTTACTTAAGAAAGTGAAGAATTCAAGGATATGACAACAGAGTTGTTGTCAGACAAATACCTTGAAAAAGAATTATGAATTGAACTTTCTATGAATTCGTAATCTGATGACGATAGTTCCGAAGATATTGAGACTTTAGAAGGCTTAACTCATTGAATCCATAAACTCAGATGCGTCCTTTGAAAGGCGCATAAAATTTAAAGGGAGTTAGAAAAGTGTGTCTTAGCCTATAAAAGTGCTTCAATTAAGATTTTCTTTGTAGTTGTCTCAAATCTAGAACTTTTTTTTACTGACTTTTTGGCTCATTTAAAACAATTTTGCTTAATACGGTATTTTTCAGAAAGGTTTTCTTTTTTCAAAATCTCCTTTGATTGTAATAAAAATTGATATAGCATTCACACCCCTGTAAACGATTGAAACTACGCCCAAAGGTTATCGGATTGGGCAATTTGCAAACAACATAAGTAACATAACAGATCAAAAAACCGATTAGACTGATGCGCTTTCTTTACCTCAATGGAAATTAAGGGTCGTTGTTTTTAATAGATACCAAATATGTAAGATCTATGTGTATATTTACATATTATATACACATTTGTATGTACATAGTATCTCATGTAAATATTGTATATGAATTTAGTTATGATGTTTCAGTTAATTTTCCACCACTAGAACTAGATATGCATACTTTATGTGTGTGAATATGAAAATCGCTTATTCATCGTTTTTTTTTTTTATTATTTTTTGTCAAGGTATTCATTCTTATTGTACGAGTATGTTAGGTACTACGACGTGTAAATTCAAATCAACGATTTATGTGTCTACATAAATTTTATACAAAAATTATATTTCTTGCCTACCCACCACAGTTAATCGGATTAAAAACGCTGCTATTGCTGCGATGAATGGCGATCGGGGACGCCGCTGTGCTCACACACAAAGGTTCCTCACTCTCTTTCAAATTTTCACAGTTTTCATCAGATTTTTATCAGGCGCCACAAGCTCTCTGTCTGCGAAATTAGCACTTTAAAATGGTGTGTTTTAGTATGGAGAGAGTAAGAGAGAATTCGAACAAATAAGAGCGAGAGATATAGAAATAATACTCGTAATAATAATAATAAGAGAACAAGGAGAAACACATTAATACAAACTCACTCATAAATTTAGAGATTTCGCGGTGTCGGGCCCACGTCATAAACTCGACATTATCCACTTTCCCGCCACAAATTCATCTTGCGCCAGTCACTGCTGTTTCATTTTCTCCTTTTGCTCCTTTTTTATACCTTTCACACTAGTGTGAACAACTTTTATCACTTCGTCTTGATGTTTGTAACGCATAGAACCGTGCAACGAAGATCCCATAAAATACAATGGGAAATGATCAGTTTGACAAGGAAAATCAACTTAACGAAGCCCAATCAAAGCCACAATGAGGATGTGACTAGCTCCCGCTCTTCCCCTAATATAAACATATCCCTCTTGCAAATCCATTCTATACTCTCAGCCAAGTCATTAGCAATTGTAATGTTAAATCAAAATTATCCGATTATTGGATGAGGTAGTCCCTCTCTAAAATTTGCTTGTTGTTGTTATTTTACTTTTCCAAGGTCAAATCATTTTAAAATATCAAGTAACTCAATTTATACTAGAATGTGGGGAGAGGTGAAAGGTATATAAGCTTCGGTGAACTGAAGTTAATGTCCTGTCTTGTTCTCTTTCTCCATAGAATGGACGACGCAAAGGACTTTGCTGCGCTTAAGTTGAGTTGTTATCCTTGAGTTGAGTATTTGCAAATATTTGAGTTGACGTATAAAGTATCTGCATTTATGTTTTTAGTATATATTGTACTTCATACGTATGGATGTTTGTATGTCTGTATGTGTGTGTTGTATTTATGTCTGCGGTGGAGGCTACGGATGCTGTTGAGGGCGTTGTGCGTTTGCCAAGTCAAGCCAAAGTGAAGTCAATTGAAGGCTCAGAAAGACGTAAGGCGATCAAACTGAGGGAGACTTTGTGTACAACACAGAAAAAATCTAATTTTCCAACTTTTTACGACACTCGCGAGTTGTGTGGCAATTTCATAAATATTTTCCGCTTCTTTGCCTTTTCATACTTTGTATGCAAAAAACATGCCATCATCAGGACATTATCCCGCCGCGTGTAAATGAAATTCTGTTGTCTGTACTAGGCAGAAGACATGAGTTGCGTTGAGGCCAGTAACTTGGAGTGGAGTGGAGTGGAGTTTAGGAACTGAACTGAACTGAACTGATGTAGAGTGGAGTGAAGTAATGTAGAGAAAATGATAACGGGAATGGAAATTATATTTTCTTTATGGGGGAGAGACACCAGCACCAACACCAACAACACCAACAACAACAACAACTAACAACAAACAACTCAACTGAAAGTCGAGGGTTGTTGACTTATATCATTTATCATAAGGAATTAGATTCAAGCTTGTTATTAATATTAGACTTACTTTTTCTCACTCATTGTGGTCGTCGTTTTTGTTGTTGTTGTTGTTGTTGTTGTTGTTGTTGTTGCTATATCTTTGTTTTGTATTATACTATCAGAGTTGGTGGTGTGAAGCTGTTAACTCGCAAAGTACGTTAATAAAGTTCATAAAATAAACAAAGTTAAGCAGTCAACATGTGAAATTAAAATCTTTCATGTCAATTGAAATTTTACTTTGTCTCTCAAGCGATACAAACTCGTACATACAAGTATACCAACCACACCACATATACATAGATACACTACATCCATGCATTGTCTGAAGTCTATTAAAAAAGCTTCAATGGCTGTTTGGCACTTTAGTCACTTGTATCCTTTGAGATTGTTTCTAATTTTTATATGCTACAAGGGTTTTTCTTTTTTGGTTTTAATAAAGATCTTGTAATAACATCTTCTCACACCAGAAATACTCGTAAGTATTGGATATAAAGCTTACAAATCTTGTTGAACTTGGATAATTTTTATATATACAAATGTATCTTGGAGCATCTCTGACTCGAATGCATTCTTATATTACACATCCGATAAAACTTTGGGAAGTTTTGAAATTCGTATAAACAAATTTTGGTGAGTTCTGTCCAAAAGTCTGCGAAGATTTCTAAAATGTCATTCATGGCTATTCAATTTCGAAGTAAATTTGCTGTTCAATCAACTATGCCACCGAAATTCTTTAATTTACACTTCAAACGCAAAAGAAAAGGACAAAATGGTCTTCTGAAACAGACAAGCAATGGGAAACAGATCTTGAAATCATTCAAATAAATGATGCTCAGACCTATTCATATGAAACAGAAGAGCAATCGGAACAAATATTGCAAAACACAGTACTCGCTTCAACAAGAAATTGTAACAAAAGAAAAATTTGAAAACACACAAACAACGGGAAGCAATATTAGCCTCTTACGAGGGTAATTCAATAAGTACCCGTGTTCGAAGGCAGGTGGCGTTGCTAAGGAAAATTAGCTTTACCATTGATATCATACTAAAATTCAGACCGATTCATGGATTACAACAGTTTTTTTCCGCAGCCAGTTGTATCAAACGTATTTTGTGTTTCTCAAAATAGGACAACATCGAACCGTAACTCACTTTTTATTGTTGGAGGGAAACTCTTGCGAACTTGGATGCTGGTCCTGGGAACCCTTTACCATCTATGACAACAGTAAGGTATTGAAACTAAACGTGGTCGAACATATGTTTGTAATGAGAGCGCCCCAGGCGACCTAATAGACGTGGCAACCAAGGAAATCGTTGAAAAGGTCCAAGACATGATTCTCACTGATCGCTTAATGAAAGTTCTCGAAGTAGCAGATACCGTAGGTGTATCTTACGGACCATTCATATTTTACACGAAGAAAAAAAAAGTGGGCGAAACGAGTGCCGTGATTGTTTGCTATGTTGGACAAACAGATGCGGCTGTCAATGTCGAAGCCGTAGATGAAACCTGGATCCAGAAACCAAGCGACAGTGAAAACAACTGATTTCCCATTGAACCCATAGGTTAGAAAGGAAAAAATTGTATTGCCTCTTCATTCTTAACCAGGGTACTTAATGATCTGCCCTCGTAAGAATGATATACCAAAAAAGTGCTGGTCGTTATAGTGAAATAGTGAAAATGAACCGAACCGAAGAGATTTTAAAACTTTGATGTTTACTAAGCTTTTCAATTAAAGATAATTGTTAATATTTTTATTGATTTCTCTCTCTCTTTCGGTAAGTTAATTCATTATATGTAATCATAAAGATCATGGATTTAACTACATATGTGTGTACAATAATGTATCTTTGGTATATGTAGGTATGTAGTATTTATAGCTGCGTATAAAAAGAGTCTACAATATTTGATTTGAGTCGAAAGTGTGAAATAAGCATAAAAGTTATTCAAGTGTTGGACGAACGAAAAAAGAATACAAAAAACTATATGGTAAATTGTACCTATGTTGGTACATAAGTATGTATCTACTACACGAGTATCTATAGTAAGTTGGTTGCGGGCGGGGTAGTTGTGAACTACGGGTTCAACGGGAACAACGATAAAATGTTGTTATATGTACGAACGAGTACGTCGTCGTCGTCGAGCTTTTGTATCACATTGTGATATGTTTTACGTATGTAAGGACAAACGAGGACATTCGTTGGCAAGTTTGTTGGTTGTTGATTGTTCTTCTGAAGGGTGTGAGAGAGAGTGAGAGGAAGGGGTAGGGAAAGTGGGCAAATTTCACTTTGTAATTTTGTTGTTGTTTGCAGCTTTTTATTTTTTGTCGTGTCTCATGCTAGTTTCGTGTGTTAACGGTTTATGCCACCACGCCAATGAACACGATTGCGACGACAACAAGAACAAGAACAACAATAATAACTACGTCGGATATGAGAGTCCTATCCCATTCTCCGTCCCCCCGACACCAATTCCAATAGACGTCGACATTGCTACCGAACCACTCATAATTCTCTCCCTCATCCACATTTCCTGGCTTTTATTTTTATTACATTTTTTCCTATTTTTCCTTTTTCTTTATTTTTCTTTTTTTTTTCTATTCCTTTGCATAGCAACCCCCTCTCACTCAAGGCTTTGCTTATGGAATTTTTCTAATTTTTTTTCTTCCTTCCTTCTTTTTTTTTTTTTGTATTTCTTCCTCCCTTCTTCTGTTATTGTTGTTTTTGTTCTTGTTGTTGCTGTGTTATCCTGCCATAGAATTTTGATGCTTCGACGCCGCTGTTCTCTTCTTTGTGCCCTTTACACGCCACGCCACGCCACCCCACCTTACTGAACTGAACTGAACTGAACCGATTCTATCTAACAAAAGCATTTGTCTTTTCTCTATTTTTCTATACACATACAATATATTTTTTTTTCCATTTTCTCCTTTACTGCTGACCATAAGCCACGCCCTGTTCGTGTTCTAAGTGAGCGCGGTAACATTAACAACCGTTAGAAAAGATAGAAAATGAACGAAGAGCTAAAAAAATGATAAAGAAAAATAAAGATAAATACTTAAGTCGTCCTTTTTCATGCAAAAAAAAAAAAAAAATAAGGAAGCAAAGAATGTGGTAACCCCAACGCTCAGTCGTTGTTGTCGTTGTTGTTGGGGTTCCCTGTCCACAAAGTAGAGAGGCTCAGGCCCCAAGCCCAAGGCAAATGCTCGTGCAAACTGTGAATATTTGCTTAACGCGATAAAAATGAACTAGATACAACGAAATCTGTACAAAAACAGCAATAACAACCAACAGATACAACAATAATAAAGAGTAGAGAGCAAGCGAAAGAAAAACATTTGCAGTAGCAAAACAAAAACACCCAAAAACATCAGTTACATTTACTAGTACTAGTTTGTGTTTGTATCTATCAGATACAATTTTATTGAATTTTTTCGCCTCTCCCTCCATATTTCTATTACTCTATCAATGTTTATTTCACTGGACAAAGTTAAGAGTTGAAAGTTGACAAGGACAAGGACTGAGTAGAGCTAAGAGGAATGGAATGGAATGGAATAGAATGGAGTGAAGTGGAGTGGAGCGGAGTGTAGTGATGTTTCCTGAGAGAAATGGCGTGGTTAAATGCGGTTATATTTTGTTTCGTCCGCTATTAAATTTATAACCTCTATGCGAAGCGATAAAACAAAAGTTTTGGCTAACAAAATTTAATTATCGTCTTCTTTCTTTTGTGCACACACACACACACACTTTCATAGATTTGCAAATCTCTAAGAAAAAACATTATCTAATTGGTCATTCGCCTCTAAGCAAAGCGGCGCTTTAATTTAATGGATTAACTGAGAAGGGATCGTCACAATGGATGAATAAACCAAAATAAAATATTGTTTGATGAGTTCATTAAATTATGATAGTCTATGAGTCAAACATACTCATATCATTTGTATAGATCTTTTATGATGTGACAGACATAAAGTCATGACAACAAAGTATTGTCTAATAGTAGTGGATATTAAGTTTCAAGCAAGCGACAGTAGCTGCAACCAGTATCTTCTTGGTGATACTGATACCGAAATGCATTTGTAGTGTCACCAGTTTGAGATACCTTACTGCAACTTTTATGTGTGAATGAAATGGGTAACATTCAAGTATCTTTTTATCTGGTGCTCGTATTGTACGAAGATTCGTCGTTGTCATCATCATCATCATCATCATCATCATCATCATCATCATCTATTAAAAGTAAGGGGGAAAGTGAGCTTGTGGGTGATATTGCACATGAGAAGAAACGAGAAAAACATCATTAAGATACAATACAAAAGATGATAATGATGATGATGATGAGTGCGAGCAAGTAAGTACACAATATACACTCACTCACTCACTCACTCACTCACTCGTTCACTCGCTCGTTTATTTATGATTATCTGTGTACAACTTGTTCCATGTTCGGCAAACGAATACTGCTGCTTCTGCTGCTGTTCTTCTTGTTACTGTCGATGATGATGATGACGATGATGATGACGATGATGATGGCAGATGCAGCAGTGTAGAGTAGTGTAGTGTAGTGTGGTGTGGTATAGCTATGGCAATGGAATTGGCATCGGTTCTGTTTCGCTAAATCTTTGCTTGCCCTCAGTTTCAGTTTGGGTTTTGTTTTCTGATTTCATTTTTCTTGTTTGGTGTGCTTGCTCTTCATTAATGCTGCTTCTGTTGCAGCAACATCGATCGACAAGCGTTGAGTTCTGTTTAACAGGGATATATTGAAAAAGAATGTATCTTCTTGCCTCGCATCGCCTCGCCTCAAACATGGCTTCGCCATTTCAGCCATTTATCCAATTGCTACGCTTTCATCACCTTTCATTCACTCAGGTGTTCTTGTGGTTGTTATCTTACTATGCTTACATTTTATGGAATGGGAAAGGGTCTGTCACTATGTCAATGTAATCTTCTCCAAATAACCATTTCTTTTTTTTTTTTTTTTTTGTTTTTTTGAATTTGTATCTTTTTACTTCAATTAGATTCTATTTTATGTAAATATTGCATCTGTTGCTTATTAAGAATTTAATGAAAAGAAACAAAACATAGACTTAACCAAATCAATTTAAAAAAAACCAAAAAAAATAAAAAAAGAAACACATAAAAATTGATAATCAACCACTTACGGAGAAGATACCAATTCCCATCTTTATCGACCTGCGCTATCGTCACAAACCACAGGTATGAACAAATACTCTAGCGGTTAGACAAAAAAAAAAAAATAAATAAAAGAAAATACAACAGTTTAGGGCGGTTGGGAGCAATAAAAAACGGAAATTCATCCTAAAATCATTGAGAAGTAATGCCTTACAAAAATAAGGATAACATGAGAATACGAAATCCCCCAAGCGTGTCTCATGTGCGGCACACCAAGCGCCAGGGCCTCAGACCAAGAATAAAGATGACTACCTACCTATGTTGCCCAACCCACCAACCCACCGCCTGATGCCTCGTATATTGTGGCATTGTGGCGTACGCGGCAAGAAAAGTTCAACTGAGTCGAAACTACAGCCAAAGCACTTACAAGAGTACATCACACAAACACCATTTCATTTGTATCTATTAGATTAAAATTCATGTCGACGTCTATATACACACGTTGAGAGTGTAACAGTGTTTCTACAATACTCGCATATGTGTGTTGATATGTATGTAGTACATACTACATTAGTATGTAAGTGTGTGTATCTGTATGTGTTATCCGTGAGATACACGAATACAAGAAACAAAAAAAAAAACACAACAAAAACGAAAGCAAAAAAGAAATGCAAGCACATACACACACACACACACAGGCACACAGAACATGAAGCATGGCAAAAAAAAAAGAACAGTAAAGGGGACGGAGAATCTCCATAGCACGACTACATTGGATACAAACCCAGAGCATCGAAGAAGCAAGCGCACAATCATCATTGGCGTTTTATCTGAGAGTAGTACCAAAACAACAACAAGAACAACAGCTACAGCAAAAACAACAGATACAGCAGCAACTACAGTAACAACAACAACCATCTACAAAACAAAACAAAACAAAACAAAAAAAGAAAGAAAAAACATTGGCAACGTCGAAAGCATGAGGCAAGTAACTGACTGCCGTCGCAGATACACACCAGTTTTAACAACAAGAAAAATACAAAAGATACAAATGTATCTCATGTTCGAAATATAAAAATCGTTAAACAAGGACTGGCGTTGTTTCTGGATTTGGAGCTCAGCGACCGCGGTTCACTCTATCATTCCATTTCTATCTCATTCTTTCTCTGCTTTGGACTCTTATTCTTTTGTCCGTTTGCTCTTTCTGACTTGCATGATTACTCGTACTCGTACTTGTACAATATTTTGTTCGAGACTCCTCCGTGTACTTGCCTGCTCAGGGGCTTGGCAGGCATCTCTTCTCTTGCAGCATCTCCCCTTTCGACCATAAGCCATAAGCCATATTGTGACCGCAGAGCCAACCAGGCACTACCCAACCAAACCCGAACCGAACTGAGCTGAACCGACCCAACCCGCCCAGTCCAGTACACAGTCTCCAAAACATTGACGGTAAACACAATCGACGTCGTTTTGTGTGCGATGAGTTAACGTGATCTGAATTTGTTGTGCGCGAGCCAATTATTGTAGACGAATCTGTGTAATTGCGTGAGATACGGTTTGGAATGTCTTTCTCCAAGCATTCATACGCACACTCACTCCACACTCTACTCCACTCCACTCCACTCCACTCACACTCACACACAATCAAATAACCGCACAATTTAATCTTCCAGACAATATTTTTATTTAAATCGCCCTCTTTCTTTCGCCATTTACCTACCACCAAACACCACTGACGACCAAAAATCAAATAAATCTACAAAAACCATTTAAAATACATAAATCCTTATAAGAAATATTGTACTAAATCTACTACATACTCGAACACACAATTATGGTAGCCATCCAAGGCTTACATTACATTACAATACATGTTTAATATGTTAGAGAGACTTAGTAGACTTCAGATTCAAGAAAATCTCATAAAAGAAAGGTAAATAAAATAGCAAAATATTTATCCAAAAATATGAAAGCTTTACATTATTTAAGATTATTTTACCTTTATAGTTAAGGATTACATTATATGATGAGGAACCAATAATTGTTTTGGATTAACTCAAATATTTTGAAAGAATTGATATTACCAAAATTACCAGTTATGTTACTCGTATTAATAAAAGATCATTTGTTGCAGACGCCATAAACCAACCAAATAGCAGTAAACGTAGCCACTATTGAAACCATTGGGTCCTATGGGGAGCGCTTTAAGCTTTCAGGTGGGGCAGAAGAAGGCTCAGAGCAAATTAGGCGGCGTTAAGGCAATCTAACCAATAATTTTTTTGAAGTGAAACTTCTTTAGCGTAGAGGAGTAAATCCAAAAAATATGAAAATGAAATGTGACGAAAATCAAAATTTGATGATGTTATTATTATATTGAAGCTATTTCGGCAAATACAATATGGAAGTGAAACTTCTTAAGTGGATGGTCAAGCAATAATACATAATATTGTAGAGTTATATTGTTTCAATACAAAAGAGTTATTTTATTTTTCGGTCATTCGGCCACTTGTTCGTACGTTCTTTCATAGAGTAGACACAATCAGTAAATCATTTTTTATCTCTCTCTTACTCATGCATAAGCATTCATTCTCTACGCTGCAGACGAGTCCGCACAAGACAATGCGCATTGTTTTGTGCATCTCTGAAGCATCATCGCATTTTGATTTTCGTCACATTTAAATTTAAAATTTTTAATTTTTAGATTTACCTTCCTTCGCCAAAGAAGTTTCACTTCCATATTGTACAACTTAATTTGTTTTTTTTTTTTTTGTTTTTTTGTTTACTGGTAACTTACTTGCTGCCCAAATACCCACCTCTTCTTCTTATGCGGAACATTCAACACCCCTGTTCTAAAACAAAAAAAAAAGGTTACAAATTTTGTGAGGCGATAGAATTGCCCTACAGCTCAAAGTAGAAATATGTTTAGAAATATATGTTATAAACAAAACTGTAATATTATAATCATTCCCTTTATTTTCAAAGAAGATGTCGGTATATTTGCTTTGCTTAAATATCCCGATACAAGGTAGTCAGAGCCATTATATAAATAGATCATTCATAGCGAAAAAAATAGAATCTCTTATTTTCACAAAACGTCGGTTTCAAAAGTTTGGCTTTTAGTCATAATATATATAAAATATTATAATATATTTTATAGAGTCTCTGAAGTTCTTTCCTTTCTGTTACAAAGTTTCAAATAAACACGGGTCTTTGAATTAACCTCTGAAAAAAATTAAACAATATTCAAATTCCTCCGAAATATGGAATAATCAATTGTAGACTTGAAACATTTAACAAACAGTTTTAAAATAAATACAAATACGAATCGGATTATATGGAGAATTATATTATCTCTTGTAAGAACTTTAAAAATGATTTCATAGTCCTTGTATAAAGCAATTTTTTGGTCTCTTCTTTTTATTTGCAATCTGACAAATTTGAATGAAAACTAAAAAATGTGATATTTTCATTTCAGTGGATTACTCGTCCCGGAAGGGGAACGGGAGATCCAGAGAGAAATGCCTTTTCAGGCGCCGTGTGTGTTTTCTGTTGTCTAGCAGGTTGATTGTCAATTTATTATTTTGGTCCTCCAATCGTAACATGTGTGTGCTACTGTGAATGGAGAGTAAATTGGTGATTGAGCGAGTTTCTAACAAACCTTTGCTAAAGCTTGAATTGGAACTTCACAAAAGCAAACAATTTTCTATTCTGAAATATACCTTTTTTTAAGTGATCCTTAATTAAATTAGAGAATATAATATCTCATATATCATCACACGAGTATGTCATTCAATTGTGTAGTAAAAAAAAAAATTGAAAAATATTAACAATCATCTGAATATTTAATTTAAAAGATCGGGGTTTCTGTATTGTACCCACATATTTCAGTTATGATATTCCCAACTTTCTCATTTTTTAGGAGAATTTAATAAGCAGATCTATGCGTTTATGAAAAAACAAAAAGTATAACATGTTCCAGTAATCGGACAACCCTATTTAAGGACAAACTAAATTCGAATTTTTTTTTTTTTATTGTAACTATAACATTATCTCATTCTAAAACCCTTTGGATCAATTGCATTTACGATCATACACATAGAATATTCTAAGCATTTTTAATTGTTTCTTACAATGATTCTTCGTACAAGAATTTCTTATTATACGAATTCTATATAAATGGAATAAATGAAAGGAAGAAGGAGTGTGGGGTCCATTTAAACTTAAATTACATTCATTTACAAGTAGGGATAAGTCATTTTTGATGGCGGTTCAAATTTGTACAACTAGAACCACTCAAGGTACATAACGATAACAACAACAACAACAACAGCAACAGCAACATCAACATTAACAACAACAAGAAAAGTAAGTATAAACGACAAAGTTACTTCATTTAAATGTTGTAAGAATTTGTTGGTATGCTGTGAGATGTTTTTCTGTTTGTAATACACAAGTAGATACGACGACAAATGCACCATGTACTTAGTATAAGTGGGTGAGTATCTGTGTGAGTGTGTGTTTATGTGAGGGGTGAGGGAGTTAACGCGACAATATCGCGTTCCATCATAAACGTTGGAAATGTTCTCTTAACCTCTCTGTCTTACTTATATTTCATTCTCTGTCGCACTAATGCCTTGGCAGCACCGCCCGGCGGCTCTCGGTAGCTCGGCAGCAAGTAACTTGCTCCTCCTGAGTGGCGTTTCAATTAATTAGAAAAAGTTAAGAAACCCAACGCGAAACAAATAATAACATGTAAAAGTACAATCATCTCCGACGGATGCGGCAGGGGCAGCAACCGTGGCCATCCAAAATAGAGAGAAAGAAAGAAAGAGCAGACCGTGTGAGAGTAGATTCGAGTTAGTAAGGCGCCCACCGACGACGACAACAACGATGTTGTTACCACACGATGGATGCGATGCGATGCGATGCGATACAACACGACCCACCCCTTTTCGGGGCGATTTCTTCTAATTTCTTTGTTTTTTTCTGTTTTCATATTTTTCTTATTTTCACAAAATTGAGCGAGAGTATTTTGCTAGCAATATTCGTGTTTAAGTCTTTGTTGATATTCTTGTTGCTGCTATTTTGTTGTTTATGGCAACAAATATCAAAAACAACAACTTTAACAACTACACAAGCAACAACAATCACAATAGTATCTACAATAGTCAGCAAGTAGCAAGGATTGCAACGAATACGAATGCGAACAGCAACAGCAACAGCAGTAACAGCAGCAACAACAACAACAACAACAACAATCATACATATGTATCTATGTATGTATGCATGTACGTATGTACGTACATAGATACATCGGCATTTACAACAACACGCAATAACAGCCATTTTTCTAGTTGTTAAGTTAATTTTTTCATGTTCTCTTTCGCTCGCCCTGCAACAACTAAGTGCTACAAGGCGTCGTTGTTGCGGTGAGTCGGGGCGAGGGGCGAGGGGAAATGCCATAGTCAGATGACGATGGCAACGTTGGCGACGATGATGTTGACGGTTTTTCACTCGCCTTCGTTCTGTGATTCGTGGCCACTCGTTGCTGTTGTCTCACTTGCACTTGCATAAGCGACCGTGTAGATACTTTATTTATGGTCGCAGATACATACAACAACCAAACGTATCTTTTTGTAGATACTTTTTGTATTTCAACATACACACAAGCATGTTTACCACGGCATACAGCATAGCATAGCGCAACCGGTTCAGTTGCTCGCTCGCTCTTTCTATCTATTGCCTTGTATCTCTTTTACTCTAGTTCAGCTGCTTTCCTGCTCACTCGAATTACGCGCAGCGTAGCGTTCCAGCCCACTTTTAATGATTATCATTATTGCCTTGTTACGGTGCGCTACACTACTTTTTGCTGCTCTTTGTCGATGTTGTTATTGTTGTTTTTTTCATGTTTTTGTACAAATGTGCTGAACATACTCCACACCGCGAGCTCTCATAGATACCAACACATACACATAAGCACAATCTCAGATACAGATACACGCACACATTAATGTACTCATGAATGAATGAATGAACAACTAACTACCCAGCAGACTCAGCTGAAACCACTACTACTACTACTACTACCACTACCACTACCACTACCACCACCATCACCATCACCACCACGACACAGAGAATGTGAATGTGAACGTGCCGTGGCTCCTCTTGCCCCGTCGTTCGTCTGTCACTCATTCATTCACTCATCCATCTATCCATCTATACAACCATTCGTTCGTAAGTTGTTCCTTCAATCGTGTTTGTTCGTTTAAACCAGAACAGAACAACAACACGGGGGAGAAACGAGTTTAACATGACGTTTTTTACATATGTTGCTCTGTAGTGGTTGTTGTTGTTGTAGTTTGTACTACTCAAATCGGTGGTTGCATTAGTGCAGAGAATATGCGCAACATTCTCTCTCTCTATAGGACAGCCAGCAGCTAGCACAAACTCAAGCACACAGATACTTTTTGTTTTTGCTCTCACTACTCAGCATTTAGATACATAGATGTATGGGTAAGTAAGTTTGTTTCTGTGTGTATGTATCTCTCCTTTGTCGCATTTCTGATAATGTATATGTCGTTGCTGTTGCTGTTGCTGCTGTTGTTGTTGTTGTTGTCGCTGTTTTAGCTGTTTTCGATTGTCGGTTGTCGTGTAATTCCCATTTGTCGTACACTTTGTAGTTGCTCAAGAAACTCATGTTAGTCTACTTTTGACTGTTACGCAGATTGTTTGGTGCCCGTTCGTGCCGTCCGTTCGTTCGTTGCTCGTTGCTCGTTGCTCGCTCGCTCGTTCGCCCGTCGCTCGTACAATTGTTTGTTTGCTTACTTGGTTCGTTCCATCATCATCATCATCAACATCAACATCAATATATTCGTTCGGGTAATCGTCGCTATCGTCGCTCTTCATGCAATTCAAATAAGCAAAAATACAAAAAGATATAAAGAAAAACTACTTACTTATAAAAATACATAATAATAATAATAATATTGTAATAAAACGACGGCACGGAGATACTTTTGACTTGGATTTTTGTACACTTACAACTTACTTGCCACAGAATTTATTGACGCGTTCTTCAATCGGTGCTAAATTCTCGACATCCCGTAGAAATGTACAACCCATAATAATAACAACTAATAAAAAGTGATTTCAAAAAAGTGCATAATATAAATAAAAAATATTTATGAAAAAAAATATTAAATAAATAAAGTCAATAATAGCCCCCTTCCCAAAACAAAAAAAAAAAAAAATATAAGCTTATCAATCATCTCCTTTACTTAATTTGAGTGTTCAAACCATTTGTCAAATTTTTATTTCACTTTAAATTGTGATGACTTCAATTGTGTTAAAATTTGTAATTTTTTAAAAATATAACAGTTCTATCCAAAGGATTCAAAAACCCAAATCAACAACAACAATAACCCTAAGAAAACCTTTAATCGAAAGTTGTGTCAAATAATACAAATAATTTGTGTTTAAGCAAAACTATTAGATGACAGTGCACAGTAATGAAACCGGTGTCTGTTTAGTAATGGTGTGTATGCATACTAAATCTATAATCAATCTAAGTATATTAATATCTATAAATAGAAAAATAAACTTAGAATTTAAGATTAACCATAATCATTCACTAATAGGTTAAGTAAGACGAGCTTAATAATTTTATGTCTCGTCAGAAATTTATTAATTCATTTAAAATTATATTTATAAATTTGTAAAGGTCTTGCCCCTCCCAAGTGAATACAAGGCTAACTCCGCCTATAAGAACCCATTCATATTAATATTTCCACCACTTTTCAAAAGCAATAGTTAAGTCTGTTCAAAAATAAACAAATTATCTTTATTCCGACGGGTTTTTTCTTTAAAATATAGTAGAAAGCGTTTAATTGATATATTGATATTCTTTACTAAAAGTTCTTATGAACTTTAGTTAGATGTAAACTTAGATTATGTCTTCCCTGACAGAAGAATAATAAATCTAAGGTTGATCCCTTTTTGCAAATTCTATAAATTATCAAATGATTTGATTGTAGATTTTAGAATCAGAACAATAATTATAAGCAATAGACTGCATATATGTAAGTATTTTGTATCTTATATCAACCACATAGAATCTCAAAAGGTATATTTCTGATAATATCGCCTTGAGATACTTTCTAATCGAACAAGAAATTAAATACTTAAGCCAAATATGTACACACAAACTATAGTAAAGACAGAACAAACTTAAACATGTGTGCACTCGATTTGTAATAGAATAGAACAAAACTTTCATGTCGTTTAATCCCGCCTATTTTAAAGTGACATGCGACGACGACCGACCAACCAACCAACCAACCAACCAACCGACCGACCGACCGACCGGCCGTCTAAACATGATCACTATGTATAAAAATAGATGCATAAATCCTCCGGTTCAGTTCGTATACCTTTGCCGTAATGTTATATGATGTGTGTGATGTGAATGTGAGTTGCTCTTATTGGTAAACCATGCGAAACAATCTTGAACATTACCAATCACTGATGTTTGTTAATCACATAAAAAAAAAAAAGATACAAAAAGAACAGACACAAATACTCATAGTATTGAATTGTTTCGACTTGTTTAGTTTGAGAATTGATATTTGGCAAAGACGCAATCATTTTCGAAGGGTATCCAAGAGATACCATTTTAATTACGCTTCGTTTGTTGTACATGCATGCTTCTTGTTGTTTTGTCGTCGTGTAAATACAATGTTAGATACTTTGTACTATTGTTTCGTACATAGCATATATTGCAAAAGACATTATATGTACAAGCAATGCTACCGTTTCCGTACTTACTTACTACACTCACTGCATGTATACACAGTGTACTGCATACATACATTTAGTATCTGTTCTAATTGTGATACAACACACGGGTCGCTTGTTTTTTTTTTCTTTTTTTTTTGTAAATTAGAAAATTCCGCCTGTAGCCAATTTCGCATTTTGTAAATATTTCTATGTATTTGCCACACCATTTGGCATTCATGGTAATAGTATAGCAATCGTTTCAATTAGTTTCTATATCTGAGTATCCATTGTATCTATAAAATGAAAAGATTCTCACTTTGATGTTGAACATTTGCATTGATTATTGTTTGCTGTGATAAAAGACAAGGTTAGTTAAAGTGGTTTTGTGTATACTTGTTTTCGTAATTGCTCAAGTTGAGTTAAACATGACACTAACCAAACACAAACAGAAACAAATACATACATTTATTCCACAAATATCTTAGAGTAACAGAAAATTGACACCACTTCACCGCAAAACTGAGCCAGCGACAGCGATAAATAAAACCCTAAATATGAATCTTTTAGATACATACAATATATACGTATGTAGAACAAACATACCAAACCATATAGAAATAAATGAATGATGTAAACAGATTTTTGGCTATCGAATCAAATACTCTTTAAGTCATGTCAAACTATACAAAATATTAATTTAAATTTGTCGAATGACATCGGTGGGCTTATGAGATAGTCAAACATAGAATTGAACTGGGATGGGAAGGGGGGAACTATTGGTGGAACATGCACTAAGCGGACCATATCCAATGAATGATGTTTACAGTGAATAGACAAACAATTGAACCAACTACATTCGATGTCGGCTGATTCAAAGGCAATACAATTGCTGCTTCTGCTGCTGCTGCTGCTGCTGATAACCCGCTCTTGACTGCGTATCTATGTAGTCATTATTAAGACTGCACTACGTCCATAGCCATCAGCATGGATAGTGACTGAGACTGTGGCAGCGCCAGCGCCAGCGCCCATCGTCTTGTCATCGCCATTGACAACAACTCTCCGCCTTGCCGGACAAACGCCGGGAATTAATTTTTAATCGCGTATGACCACTTGAGTTGTCACTCCGCGGGCCTTCATCTTTGAGGGCCTCTTTGAGACTTCAACTCAATCGTATCCCAACCCCAGTCACAGCCCCAGTGCCATGTTCCATGTCTTTGGTCGATCCGTTCAGAGTGATAGGGTTTTGCCTTTGCATGTTCTCCACGCGAAACGTCTTTGGTATCAATCAAATGTTTACACTGCATGTCTTGGTTAGGTTACAATGGACGGACATGATATGAAACGAAGCGGCAGAACGGTTAAACGCTCCATGTATCTACATACCACACACACACACACACACACACACACACATGCACATACAAATGTGTCTTTACTGTGATCAAATAGCGTCATTGCAACGTCAATGCGTCCATGTAGTGGGCACGGCGATAAAAATCGTATCTTATGCTTTGGATCATTTGTAAAACGTTAAGTGTGGAAAAAAAACTTGTTTGCTTCATGTCGTTGTCGTTGTTGTTGTTGTTGTTGCTGTTGTTGTTGGGTGTTGTTGGCTAAGGAAAAGTGTTGACAAAAGTGGCCCGATAGGCCCATCGATGTACACACACAGAACATCAACAACAATCAAAATGCTCTTAGGACTGACTATACTACAAAGTTTGTATAGTCGTAACTCGTATATCATGCATTACTATGGTATATATATATATATATATAGTCAACCGCTTGAGTCTGTGGCATGTTGTTGTTGGAGCAATCGTCTGTGTAATTTAAATCAATGTTGTCAATCGAAAACATGATTTGTCGGCAATGGCGGCGTCGCTTTGAAGCGCACCCAAGAGTCCCATTTTGTTGACTTTGCTTTGATTTGGGACAACCGTGTCGGGCTGCCGTTATGGATAGCAGAATGGACGGACCCGACCCTTATCGTTCGTTCGTTGTTGGCCATTGATAAGCGACATGTTTTTAATTAAGTTTTATTAGTCAGTTAGTTGTACACTTAAGCTATTGTAGTCCAGTCGCGATCTTTTCGAAAATACAATTATACAATATAAAATATTTTCTCTTTCATTCTCGGTTCCGTAGAATGCTGTTTCGACTCGACTAAGCGCATCATCGCCCACAACACAAACGCCGCATCAACAAGCGCCGCCAGCACCGCCACCACCTCAACAGCAACATCCAACAAATCTATCGAATCACTCCGCAATCCAGCCAACCCTTACAGCAGCTGTAGCAGCCGCAGCCGCGGCAGCCGGCGTCATCACCACGCCCTCAGCAGCAGTTTCAGCACTTCCCTGCCATACGACATCGATGGCTGTTACATCGACAGTGCCGCCGGGTGCACGTTCCAATTCACCTTGTGCAACGGCCGCCACACCATATGGTGGAAGTAGCTTGCCTGGTAGTGCCGCTGGTCTAACGTCGAATGCACCAGGTAGTGGCGCATCTACTGGTCCGGCAATGCCACAAGTTGTGCCAGCACCAGGCGCTCCACCTGGTGCACCACCATCAAACCCAAACCGCTGCTGTGATACAGGACGAACCATTTATACAGATCCCGTGAGCGGGCAAACGCTTTGCTCCTGCCAGTATGACATGTTGAGCTACCAACGATTGGCAGCTGCAGGTGGCCTTGTGACGGGACCGGGTGGTGTCCCACTTGGAGTCTATCCAGAAGGCATGTCGGCATATCTCTCTGGCATTGGCGCTGATCAACCACCGTTCTATGCTAACCCGGTAAGTGATCACCCTCTTCCAACTAATACGACATTAGAGCATATAACTCATGCCTGTCGCTTGTTTGGCGAACAATGGCGCAATAAATACACTCGAATTTGTCTAGTATGATCTTGGTAGACCACCACGTGCGTTGTTGCCGCTCTTTGCTCCTGCCATTTACTACGAACATGTGTTGGCCGGGCGTGCGTGCAATGAATTTCCATCGAATGAAGATTATTTGTAACTTGAATAGAGTAACAGACAAAGACATAGACAAACAACGGATCTGGGCATCCAACACCAGTCAAGCCAGCTCCTAAGCCATTCCATTCCATTCAAACCACGCCGGTGGCCCATGCATCTCTCTGTTCGTTGTGACCTTTCTGGCTGCACTTACAATTTCTCAAGTCGCATTTAGCAAAACCGAATAGGAATGACGACTTTTGTTCAAAAGAATGCCATGGCACATTATGAACTTAACTTGCTGTGGAACTGAAACCACCACCACACCACAACACTTTTCCTTACTCTTTCCCATCATCATTATTATCATCATCATCATCATCATCATCATCATCATCATCATCATCATCATCATCATCATTATTTTGTCTCGACTGACTTACTATGTTTGTGGACAAAATATGTTATTGCTGTTGTTAGTATTGTATCTGTACTTGATTCTCTTGATTTAGAGAATATCTTTTGGGCGCGCGCATGTTGTCAACGTGTTCCTTGTCCGTCCATTGTCCAACATCCATCGCCTACAGTCCGTCCATCTGAACGACGAACATCCTTTGTTAGTCCGAATTATTCCTAATAGCAGCATGTAATTTGTGCGCTTTGTTTGCAAACAATTCTATTTGGTTACTTTACTTTAGCTATGGTTTTTCATATTTCCATCCTCTGACCGACAACAGACAGATGGACAGACGGACAGACAGTGAGACAATCTTATGACCGACAGATCGACCGCATACAGAGCGACGTCGGGTCAGTAATCGTGCTGAGAGGCGACGTGAACTACGTCACGATACTTTATAAGTAGTATTATTTAGAGCTCTTTTTTTTTATTTTTTTGGTTGCCCCGAATTTGATATTTTTGCATTTAGCAAATTTCTGTTTTCTTTAAAAATGAGATTTTTATACTTTTTCATTTCTTTTTTTTTTTTTTTTATTGGTATTTAAGGATGAAGATGGCTAATTAGTCAACTCAAGAAATAATTCCTTTTTTTTTCTTCGGTCACTTGTCTGAACATTTATTCATCATCCATCCCACCGTTTATATCATCGTTCTTCGTTCTCAATCAAACCTAACTAATTAAACGATAAATTCCTTTTAAGAAACAACTTCACTTTGATGATGATCCTTTCTTTTCATTTCGATTTTTATGTTGTATTTTTCGGTCAAGTTATAAACACAAATTTTTGTTAAAGACTCGAAAAATGTAAATTTTATTTTATTGTTTATGTTCGACAAAATCGTTATTTTGTTATTCTTGTTATTGTTATTGTTGTTGTTGTTATTGCTCTTGCTGATGATGTCTTGTATATTTTTTATTGTGCGTTATTTATGTTTTTTATTCGGGTTTTCCTTTTTTTCATTTTTTTTTTTTTTTTAAACAAAGCTCAAATCATTTGATCCAATAAAATAAAAACGCGTTTATTGGTGAACAACAAAAAATAACAAATAACAAAAATAAGAAATAAATAAATAAACATGAAAAGACATTATTGATTGCGGTTTCAACGAAAGTTAAATACCATTCACATATAAAGGGGATGTAAACATTTATAACAAGTTTTTCATACAATTCTCAATTTCTTTTGGTTTATTCTATTGAAGCAATACAAACAATACTTACGCGTATGGAAGATCATTTCAGTTGAAACAAATATTATTTTATGATTTTTGTAGCAATCAGAAAAGTTATTAATATACTTACTACTTACTTATATTTATTTGAGGTATCTTTAAATATTTTAAATGAAAGATATAAATTGTGTGCTACCTTTATTTATTTTTATTGAAAATAAAGTACATTGATTCCGGTTCATAATGAAATATTGTTTAAGTGACCTCCTCTGCTAGCATCTCAATATCTTCCAATTGACTCCACAAAAAGTTTCTAATCATTTCTTGATATCCATTGAGCTCCATTCAAAGTAAATGCATTCGCTTATTGATTTTCGATAAAATATGGATCAATTCTGCCAACACAATCAAAATTCACACCATACATTTACTGGTTTTGGTAAAATTGGCTTTTCACAATTTCTTTAGGATTGTCTTCAGCCCAAATGCAACAGTTTTGTTTGTTGACAGTGTAGTGGGTATTTCAAAATGAACTTCATCGCTGAAGCTAATTACTTTCAAAAAAAATTCTTTTCTTTTTATTTTTCTCATGCAATCTATTGCAGTTAACCGGAATATACATATTTACTTTATACATGAAATAGCATCGATGTAATCTAGTTCGTGTCAAAAAAATACGTTAAAAATAGCACAATTTTCATCTTTATTTATTTATTTATTAATTTAATTATTAAGATGTAGGATAAAAACTACTACTTAGTCTTAAGAGCACTAAAAAACAAAACAAAGTCTCCCGGCCACGTCTGTCTGTCTGAATGTGATAAAGTCAAAAAGTACCGAACGTATTTTCATACGGTTTTCACGAATAGACGAAGTGATTCATAAGAACGGTTCTAGGTATATAATTCATTGGGGTTTTGTGTAAATGACGATGATTGTTGAAAATGCCAGAAAAAGTAATGCCGTGGACTGTGCTAACCACATTAACCAACCTGTCGATAATATCGAAGACAGCAGAAATCAGTATAGCTCATAATGCAGCTTTTATTTTGGTCGAATCACCGAATTACAAGTACATTCAACATCATCAAAAAGTCTGGTATGGTTACAGTCCTGTAATAATCGCAGCATTTGACCAAGAGGTGTATTACTGGCATATTGCATAATATAATAGATGCATATTGATCAATTCCGTCAAATCTTAGCCGGTCACACCTACAATGAAGATAAAGTTTTTGTAGAGTTTCCCTTTAAACTATTGTATTAATTGTTAATTTGGAATTTTGGTTTAGAAATATGCCTATTCTGAAACTATTGAAATATGTATTTGCAGTCAGACAGGCAGACATCGATGCGACACTGTACTAAAGCCAAACATGTGTAAAATGTTACCAAAGTTAACAATTAAGAAGTTGATAAAATATTGAGTGAAAGTGATACAAAGAAGAAGATACAAAAAATGCACATCAATATTTTCCAAACTGAGGGTAAAGATTACATAAAATAAACAGTTAGTTGTACAAATTATTGAATAGCAAAATGAAAAATGCAAAAAATTATGCTTAACTAAAACAAAGGAAAGTGATTAGAATTTGCAAAAACATATAAAAAAAAATCAAAAAGTTAATAATAGATTATTAAGTAGTAACTAAATATAATAAGTGCAAAAGTTCATCTCTATATGTTCAAAAGTGAGGATTTAGTTGGTTAAAACACAATCCAAAAACAGACATCACGACAAAATCTTTATGCCAAATCATGTGCAAAGCTACAATACTCAATTCTGGTATATTAAAGCAAAAAGTTAATGAATTGTTAAGTAGCGACGATCGATTTTTATATATTTTTAACAAATGTTTTTAATGCAAATAAAACAAATTCGTGTTCAATAATGAACAGCAACACCAACAACAACAACACCAACAACAACAACAACAACAATGATAATCTTATACATGTAACAATAACCAATAACCACATCGAAAGTTGATACGTTATATTATAATACGAAAGGCGTAAATTATTAATGACAAAGATTTAAGTTCAATAATGTTCATCAGTTCGTTATGGTAGGTGACACTTTTGTAAAGATAGCCCCTCTGTCCTCTGGTAGCGCCAGCAATCAAGCATCTTGAGCTTGAAATACAATACTTAGTACAATAGTTGACATTCTCAAAATATTTATGTAGATCGTTCAGATTGTGCTTAAAACTAGTCATTAACGAAAAACTTATTTGCATATGAACATTTTTTTTTTTTCTTCTCGATTCACTCAAATGTTTTAAATGAGGCGGCTGCTCTTTTAAAAGTATCCAAAGCGGTAGCATAGAAACAATGGGAAAAGATTTCTTATGTCAAATAAGCAAATAAATATTTCTGAAATAAATTAGAAAAAAAAAATAATCATTTTATTGGAGTTGAAGACTTGAAGTAGAGAAGAAATTAGGCATAACGATGCATAGCATTACACAATTCTTCATGCCGCATGTTTTGACATTTGACATGTCATGGAACTTTTAAGAATATGACACCACTTCAGACAACTCGATGTATTGATATTAATTGGTCCGTTCAAGAGTGCACCACCATCACCATTACCATTACCATTACCATCACAATCACATTCACATTCACATTCAGAACTCACTCCGCTAGTTCGCCATCAGTTCAATTTAGATTACCGTCGCTGTATACCATAGTATTTCCCAATGCAGGATAGGACTGGCATAAATCATCCAGGCGTAATTAGTCATTTATACATCGACAAGAGGCCGAAAATAAACGCGGTACTTGTGGCTCAGTTTGTTGTTGCTGCTGTTGTTGTTGTGTTTTGGGATTGCGATGCGCTCCGCTGCCGACGGCACTCAAACGCATAAACTGGAGCAATTTTTCTTGGGCGGCATACTTACTTACAGCAAGAAAAGTAACGTGAAAATGTCAGGCTGGAGCTATGGATTCATTACTTTGACATGAGCTGTCAAGCGGCTGTCACATTGCCGCATCGAAGATATACATTTTCCCGCGGCATGGCAGGGATAGCGCGTCGACAGCCTCGAACGTGGTGTCATCTTCATTCATTCATTCATTCATTCGTTCGTTCGTTTTGTAAATCGCAACAACAACAAACAGGCTGGCAGGGCAGGAAGACAATCCAGTTCGCATTTGAAGAACGCCGCAGCAATGTATTATTCCGTGCCGTGGCGGGCCGCTCAAGATGTTGCCTTAGCGAGGGCGGTTGTGACTTCATCAGCTCTAGCGCCGCCGTCACTGTCCTGTTTTCCATGCGCTCACATTATAACCTTATTAATAAATTTGTCAACACAAACGAGAATGACAGAAGTGCGCCCGCCTGCCTGCCTGACTGCCTGCTATCCATTGTGGAGTGTTAGCCATATGCTGCTACTCTCTAAGTGGATGATTCTCGGATATAGATACATCTGTATCTGCAAATGTATTTGAATGCGTATTAAATATATCCTAGTGGAAATCCATGTACAATTTCATTAGTTGTTGTTGTTCCTACATACATACTTATTATTATTATTATTGTATTTGTTGTTGTTGTTGATGTTGATTCTGTTAAAGTTCAGTACGCAATTAAGTAATGATGAACTCAAGTGTTAAATTGCAGATATCTGAGTATCTGATTGAGCTGCTGAGCATGTTTTTGCCTCGATTTTCAGAAAATCGTATTTCTATCAACAATTCACACTTGAGTTTAGTTAGTTTAGCTCGTATGTTGAACTAAAGTGCGAGGCTGACACCACTTTAGGCTTCTATAAACCAAAACCAACCAACAAGAAATAAAAATATACTAAAAAGAATAAATACTTTGTAGCACAGCTTTGTTGTTCCTATTAATGTTTGTTCCCCTTAAAACCACATCTACTTATTAGTACAATATGCTTGTGAATGTATGTATGTATGTAGTATTATGTACTATGAGCCCGTATCCACATTGTAGATGTGTAGATCCATGGGGGAATTGGTTGCTGCTTTGCTTGCAATATTTGTTAAGTAAAATGCTCTTGCTGTGAGCTTGCTGCTCTTGTAATATTGACTTTTCCACACTTGAAGTGGCACAACAAAAGCAACAGCAACAGAAGTAGTAGATATACAATGAACAACATCATCTACATCAATGAAAGCATGAAGTTTCGCACTCTACAACAATGACAGGAACAACAATGACTTGTCTTGCAACAATAACAAACTAATGTGGTTCCATATCCTGCGGGAGCTACAAAACTTTCGACAAACTGAAAATATAACAAAAACAAGTACAAATCGCAACCCACACAGATGCATACGCACATACATCTATACAAAATACTGAGAAATACAAACACACCCTCAAACAACCCCAAGTAGCTTTTATGCCATGTTTGCTCCCTATTTCCTCCATCCTCCTAGCCAAGTTGTATGTAGTACAAAACCAGGAGAGAATGCCAAAGTACACGCACTGATTTGTCAACTTTTCGAAAGTGTCGAAATGAAGTCGTCGGTCGTCGACAACAGGGAAGCAGAGGACCGTAAAGAGAGATAGAATGTGAGTAAGAGAATTGAGAAAAGCTGAATTGAGCAGAGAAGAACTGAAGTGAGTTGGGAAGCGTAAAACTTAGATGAAATGAGATGAGAAGAGAAGAGAAGAGTGGAGCAGAGGAGTAGTCAGGATGGGGATGGCTGTAAGCAGGGTCTCTCGACAAGTGCTAAATAGATTTGTTTTTGCTACTTCAGTCTTTGTTATTCTTGTTCTTTTTGCTGTTCAGAAGTGTTGGAAAGTTTTTGTGTTGCATGTAGTTTGTTGGCTTTTTAGCTGAAGGTTGAAATTTTTGTTAACAGTAAATTTTCAGTTCATAGCCTGCGTACACATACATACGCATACACAGACATGTATGTATATATCTATCTATGTATGTGAGTGTAAACAAATTGTCGTCCATGACAACAATAACAGCAACAAAGGATATACATAATGACGATAATGATAACAATGATGATGTTGTTTCTGGTGATGGTGATGATGATGATGATGATGATTATGTTGCTGACAAAGAGGCATGAACGAACAATGTGAACGATTGTCGAGTTGACGCCAAGACGCATTGAGACGCATCATCATCTTCTTGAGCCATGCGACCTTTTTTCGGAAATCAAATTCAATTCCGATTCCGTTCATTCTTGCTGCCAGAAAGTCGCTACTCCAAGTTCCTGTGTACGTGTGTGTATGACTACGGCCAGGAATTTCGAACAAACGAACGTGTAGTTATTTTTAAATCGAAGCTGCAATTAATTAACTTCAGCCATCACTTGCTCATTACGCGCATCACCAGCCATCACATTGCTGGACCACATGCGATCTTATTCTTCCGTTGCTTCTATGTACTTTCTTGACGACAACAATATCATCACTTTACTCTCTTCCCGCCTAGCTGCCTAGCTGCCTTCCTGGTGACTATTTGGCGCGAAGCGAATTTATTTAGTTAACAATCGAGTCTACATTTCATGTGAATAAATTAATTTCAAATGCCGTCGGCCAAGTAGGATTGTGACGGGTTAGTTGGGACTGAATTCATAGCCGCCGGTTGCGATAAGCCACCGCTAAAATGACGTACAACAGAATGCTCACGCCAAGCGACATAGAACCACGTACGCAAACGAAATGTAATCTGACGCATGAACGAGAGAAACGGGTCAACATTGCCACTATAATCATCATCATCATCATCATTATCAATATCATTACCATCACAATACTAAAGAACTCAGAGCATACATACATACAATGATGATGATGGTGGTGGTGTGTGGTGTTGTGGTGTGGCGTGGCAACAAGCAACAAGTACCATTCGAGTACCATTCATAAATGTTGAAAGCAAGAATGTATCTGAAAGCTTTGGGTCGGTCGATAGATCGATCGATCGATCGACCGAACTATCGATCCTAAAGTTATTGCGGTTTCACAGAAACTAACCAACAACAGCAACAACAACACCTAAACCGAAAGGCGACTCGACTCGATAACATGCCGCTCTTGGTGTAGTAAGCACTCCTGCTGCTTCATGCTGATGTTGATGTTGCTATTGTAAAAATAAACGCAGTTGCAAACATGTCGAATGTTGTTAATGTATCTCATCGCCACCAAAAAATCGGTGCATCGGAATAACAGGAACAACAGCACTCAACTCACTGCCAACAACAGTAGCTGCAGCTCCTGATGCCGTCGCCAACAATTTATTGTGTTGCTGTTACAATGAATGCGCTTTATATGCTGCACGCAGTAAGCAGCACGCAGCACAAGCAACACGCAAAATAAGTGTTAAATGCGCTCCTATTTTGTTGTTTTTATTGTTGTTGTTGTTAATGTTGCGTTTGCATTATGTGGATTCCGTTTACTGCCATTTGGACAAATGTTTCTTTTTGTTTGATTGTTTTAAATCTGCGAAAACTGTTTCCCAAACTCCCAACCTCCCTCCAGAAACTGGTTTCACTTGCAATACACACACACACACACATCATTCGTCGTATCCATGCTTACCAAAAGAAACAAACAACTCCAAAAAGTATTTGTGTAGTTTTTATTTGGCTCCATTATGCTGGTTGCTTCATTGAAGAGTTGGTTGCAGGACTAGCGAGCGGTTCGCTCGGGTCAGTTCAGTCTTGGACTCATGGACTGAGTTGCAGTCGTAGTCGGACTCCCGAAAGCGAGTTATTTTGTGGATATTGTAATTCAATATTGTCTACCAAAAGGTTGTAAAACGTTTTGCTAAATGACTTCTGCGAACTGTTGGACATCGCCGCCGTCGTAGATAGTATACTACTACCAAATTCAATACAAAGTCTTCGTACTCACTCAGTATGTTGCAACAACAGACGTACGTTCTAGGTAACTTCACCTCTCTATCTCTTGTATGACTCGATTTGCCTTCCGCCACATGCTGTGCACAACGCACCTTGGACTACTCTCGCACATTGGCCTGACAATTCGACGATTTGGCAGACTGTCTGTCCACTCGTCCGTTCATCTGTCTGTATGTCTGTATGTCTGTCGAACTAAGTGTCCGTTAGTAAGTGCTGGTGCAAGTTGTATGTATTAACTTGCGATTGACGCTGATATCGGCTTAAACAGCAAAAATTTTTATGTTGGCGACACAAATGTTTCCGCTTCGATTGTAGTGATGGCGACGGCAACGGAGACGGAGACGGTGTCTGTGACGAAGACAATTGATTCTACATGCAGGAGGCATAGTTTAGAGTTGGTACTGTTGCTGTTACTGTTGCTTTTGCTGGTGCAGTGGTGCCATGTAGATGCGTATCTCTCAACGATTTAACATTGTGTATGACTGTGAGCTATCGTCTCACGCACAGCCTGCCTGCCAGCCAACCATGTGCAGATCTCTTCTAAAACGTAACCCAACATTCATCTGCTGCTGTGTAAGCAAGTGTTGAGCGAGCGAAAGTACTATACCCGCCTAACATTCAATAAAATCCAATTCAGCAGCTCACCCGGTCGCAGCCGCCCTCAATTCAATTCGTATATATTTCACCGATAAGAGAGGCACAAACGATTTTCCATATTGGAAAGTCTAGCTTTGAATTCCAACCAAATGTCACAAAAGTTGTATTGTTATCGCATTTGCTGCTCTCGAACTGCTGCTACTGCTGCTGCTTCTGCTTCTCTCTAGTCCAAACTCTATTTCCAACAATGATAGAGCAATTGAAACCGATTGATTCTTACTTAATGCGCATCTGATTTTTCTTTCAAATGACGGAACAAAACTTTATTGAATGAATTTTCTGCAATAGTATAATATACCTATAATACCATATACATATTTCCTTTGTCTCAACATCGCTGTTGCTATTAAGTTTCCTCCAAAAGGTCATCACCAAATAGCAAAATAAAAATTTGTATTATATTTTTCTAAAAAAAAAAGAAAATAATAACTACAAGCGTAATATGCCTTTATCGCCATGTCGTGTTTTCGAACAGACAATCGGACAATCATCACCATAATCCCACCGTCTGGGGTCACGTCTTGGACACATGTTCGATTGCTCCTCACATCGCCAACGATTCACAAAGCAACTGAGTTGAATATTGATAACAATCGTAGAATAAATAGTACTTAAAGCGTAAAATATGTTTAAATGATTTGTTTAACATGATTTTCAGCAATTCCAGTTCAAGGTCTGCGACAGCGCCGCCATCATCATCATCATCACAAACAAATTTGTAGTGATTAAAACCAAACATAATCGGAACGTTTTTAATGACCAATTTTTCATTCTATGTATTTTTTTTGTTTTCTTGTTTCTTTTTAGGCGGGTCTTGATTTGAAGGAGAATTTGGTAGCTGGTGCTGCACCTTGGCCATATCCATCAGTATATCATCCTTATGATGCTGCCTTCGCTGGTTATCCATTCAATAGGTGAGTGAGTAGTTCATGGAAACTGCAATTACATTTAAGCGACATACTCGTACTCGTACTCGTACTTAGTTTCTCTGTGACAAGAAAGAACTTACCTGAGGCGAGATCCAACAAGTTAGCATTTTGTACTAGTTTGTTGTAAGCCCACCAGTGGATCTAGGCGCCAGCTGATTAAAATCTACTCAACTTCAGTGGCAGCGGGCGTTGTAATTAAATTTCTGCGCGCAATTTTCCGGATGGTCCCCCAACTAGAAAACAGCGATGCGGCATTAATTAATAAGCAAACACACACAAAGAAAATACAGAAATACAGTAGGCTGTGCAGTTGTGCAGTTGAGTACGTGCGTTGCAATGGAATTTTTCTAGTTGGCATCTATTGACGGGTCCGGGGCTAGAAACGCAGACACATTTGTTGCATTGCGTGCCTTGCATTCTAAAGCTGGTAGCCCCGATGTTTGTTTGTATTGCATTCAGTATATTATGCCATAAGCCATAGACTGAATGCAAATGTTTCCCATAAGTGGGTTGCGGGTGCGACTGCTAGTCATCACTACAATACTCAGTGAGTGCCCAGGTGACAATTGTGCGCCCAAGGCCCAATTTAGGCTCGTTCAACAACTTTAAAGACTCATATTGAAGAACTACTTACTTACTCATGACGATCGAATGTTTCCGTTCAGTTCAAAAGACACAAAAACATAATTTCAAAGAAACAAAATAAAAAGATAGCAAAAACTTCAAACACGACTGCCAGCCAATTAAACAAAACGACAACATCCCGTCACGTCACGTTGTGCCACCACTACTTTCCTCCTCCCCATCTCTTACAATATAAATAAAAAGATAGGTTTTTTTTTTTTTTATTATGTTATTTACTTTTTTGTAGATTTTTCATGTAATTGACACTCATAATTGAAATTCGAAAGGTTGAGTCATGCGCTCGCGCAACTTTTGTTTTGTTATGTTTTGTTTTGTTTCGCTTTAACAATAAATCAATATCGAGTTATTGAATTGGCAATCAAATCTATTTATTATTTATTATTATTTATAGTAGTAGCAGGAAAATTCAAAAAACAAACATAAATAATAAGAGTTTCTTAGTAGAAGATCTCATCATTTCATCTACAATACTATGGCACAATAATATCAAATAGTATCAAGATACTGGAAAGCGTCGCCATTTTGACAATGACGCCCTCATAAAAATCTAAATAAATTATTCAACTGTCAGATGCGCGGCAGCAAAGCAGTATCTTTAACCAGGGTTGTCTTGTCGGTCTTAGTGTCATCGCAGGTGTTTCGCACTCTCAATGCGATAACATATACTCGTATATGTATGTATGTACTGCGTTCGCTTTAAATTAATTAATGCAAAACGAATGCCTTCAACCAGAGACAGCTGGGATCAACAAATGAATGAGCTGAGCGGCAGAGCCCTACAAAAAGGGAGTTCTTCGATTTGTACTACTCTGGCAGTCAACCCAATTTCCCACTCACTCACCCAGTCGCTCACTCAGTCAGTCAGTCACTCACTCACTCACTTCCTCACTTAGTCGGTGTATCTTCCTTTTTTGTTTTTTTTTTTTTGTTTTTCAATAAACACTCGATTTTAGTGAGCTTGTTAACTGCCCACAAAAAGCGATAAAGAACAGTTGCTGCTGCCATAGTTTGAGTTCACAGCATGGCCGTTGTGTGTTTACTGGTCAACTTTGAAAGTATCTGTAGACCACAAATTGCACATAAATGTTGCTGGACACTGTAAATGCGTTAATGATGAACAAGTGTTTCGACTACGGGCAACATGGGTTTGAAGTCGTCACCATGTCCATGTACAAACATGCCGCTTTAATATTGTACTAAACATTGTATGTACGTAGACACTGCTAGATATTTTATTTATTGTATATAGATACGCACTAAAATTTTTCATTTATGTATTTAAATGATTCAAACTGTTGCTGCTTTGTCGAGAACATTAACAGCTGCTATTTAGTGCAATCGGCGAGGACAATTTGACTGTTTTTAAAATTATTCAAACCTAAAATTTAGACTTTGCATTGCATATAACACTTTATTATAATCACCTAGAGCTACGCCTCATTCGAAACACTTGTGACACCCATGGCATTAAAGACACCACACTATACTGTACTACTTATATTCTACCCACCCAAGGAACAAGTGATGATGACGTCCTTTAATGCTATTTTCTTAATTTCAGTTATGGCATGGATTTAAATGGTGCAAGACGCAAAAATGCCACACGGGAGACAACTTCCACTCTGAAGGCCTGGCTGAATGAGCACAAAAAGAATCCATACCCCACAAAGGGCGAGAAAATAATGTTGGCAATCATCACAAAAATGACGCTTACGCAGGTGTCGACCTGGTTTGCGAATGCCAGAAGAAGACTGAAAAAGGAGAATAAAATGACCTGGGAACCAAGAAATCGTGTCGATGACGACGATGCCAACATCGACGACGATGACGATAAAAATACAGAGGACAACGACTTATTAGGTAAATTTTCATTTCCTTTCCTATCCGAATTTTTAATCTTACGTTTATTATGTCATAGCTTTTCTATTGTTTATTAACCTTTATAACATTTATAAAGCATCCATTATTAACATATCCATTTGGTTATTTTATTTTTTGCATCATTTCAGATGCTAAGGATTCTGGTCTCGGCTCTAACGAAGACAAAGATCGTTCAGGTCGATTAGGTGATGTGCTTGGTGATCGACCGGGCGAGAGTAATAATAGTGAATGGTCTGAGTCAAGACCGGGATCGCCCAATGGCTCACCCGACCCATATGACAGGCCAGGTGCAATGCCTGGTGGTGGCCATCCACTGTTTCATCCTGCAGCATTGCATCATCATTTTCGCCCGCCAGCAGGCTCACCGCCAGACATTGCCGCATACCATCATCATCAACAGCAATTGCTTCAGCAACATCAGCAGGCGCAGCAAAGCTCGCTTCATACTGCAGTCGGTAGCACAAGTGCAAAGCCACGTATTTGGTCTTTAGCGGATATGGCGTCGAAAGACGGTAAAGATGCATCCAAAGAAATTTCCCCTGGAACGGATCTACCACCTACACATCCCGCGTTCTATGGCCATCCCGGCCAGCATCCATCGCCTGGCAAAATACTTTCACCCTTAGCAGCTCGTATTCCGAATTATTCGCCATATGTGCGCCCAGATTTGTATCGAGGTTTTTATGGACCAGCTGCTGCGCACCTTGGAACACCCGCACAAGAGTTCTTAGAACATCAACGTAACTTTGGTGCGACTTTGGCGCATAATGGGCTGGGTATGAATCCACTGTTATGGAAAGCTGCTGTCTCAGGAGCAGCTGGTGGGCCCCACTTCACGCCACTAAGCCTTACTACTACAAGCCACCCTGGTCAGCAGCATGTCGCACCATCCGCCGGTGCATCACCCTCCGCTTCGAGCACTTCCTCCTCAATGGGGTGTGATGTCGTACAGATCCCAACTAGTGCCGCACAACCAAATATTCAGCACAATATTGGCCCCATCTCAAGCAACTCAACCGCATCGTCTGCATCCTCGAATTCGGGGCGTATCTCTCCAGGCATTAATGTGACATCTCTCAGTGGCAAGCCATGACAGTTGTCACCTGCGTCCACGTCACCTCCCGCATCCGTGCCTACGTCCCCAGAGCCCTATGGTGCACCCTCTCAGGCGTCAAACGCAAACAAATCGCCTATATCAGCCTTTCGCTCACTCATAGCCTTCCGAGAACAGCACCTGCAACAACAGGCACCCAAGTTGACTCTCCGGCCATAATAGCGAGGACAGATCGAGGAATGCACATCTTGTATAGCGGAGAGTAACATAAATTTGATGTGAACTTTCGGACAATAATTTACATGTGATTTGGTAATTTAATTATTTGCTGCGATGCTCACAAATATTCAACCCCACCAGGAACGAAGTAAAATTTTAATCAATCAGTGGAGTGACCATCGTATGTGGCTGGTGGTAGCTCTATCACGTCGATCCACAAGCAGCGTTGACTTCAACTCTGTCACAGAGAGAGTGTGACAGTATCGCAGAAACAACATATTCATCATTATTTTTGAATAGAGACTTTGTGCAATTTCAATAAGAAAACCGGAACCGGATCATTAGCAGAGCAATGTATCTATATAGTACATATTTACTCGTATACCTCTAATTTAGGTATTCGTAGTATCTACACTTGGGTGTAGCCAGTAAAGGAAACTTGTGAGAATTAAAGCGTAAACCGAAAATTAATTCAAAACACTTATGCAATCAGAGCTTATAGGAAGTAATATAGAATGAAAAATAGGAAGCGATCACAATAACATACTAACATACAACATAAACATTAACATACATAAATAAATCTGTGAATTAATTAATCCACACAAATACATATTTCAAACACAGCTAACCCCTCTCCCCATTATTCTTCATTCACATCTACTTATTATAATAAAAGCACCTCATCATCAGAGTCCATGCTTGCTTCTCCATTCAAAATAAACCTTAAACCTTACTTTATTTACTTCATTCATTCAGTTGACTCAACACATTTCAATTCAAATTCAGGAGACAAAGGCGCATGGGAAACATGACTAATTATTTTCATCGAATTTTCCATCAAATGTGAATAGCTTAAAGAAAATATCTACCTACCTATTACTTACTACATACATACATAGTATATACAAACATACAAACATATAAAAGTAAAATTAAATTTAAAGAGTTTAGATTCCTGAGTTGCTAAGAGCGTCGTGAATTGCTTTTGTGTAGAATCATCGGCACAAAACCATATCAACAATATTAGGACGAACACCCGAAAGCGGGCTTGATGATTGATTTTAGTTTTCTAGGTTGTTTTACTCGTTTTAAGTTAAAAATTTGTTCCTGTCGTTTGTAATCTAATTTATTATAATAAAACATTAGCATTATGTTTGTGTACCATATTCGTAAGTATATCATTGATCCATTGATCCATTTGTCGTCATCTACAGCTGTGTGTAGGAATTCAACAATTTCTTGATGAATTTAAGGCACAAATATTATATAGAATATATTGTATTTTTATGCAATTTGTGTGCACAAAACTCTGGATTTTTACATAAGGAGCCCTAAGCTACTATAATATTTGTAAATTGATTGTAAATATACTATATAAAATTATAAAAAAAAAAAAAGAAAATAATATTATTAATAATAATAATAATTATGAAACAACAAAAATTATACATGTGTAAGCATAAAAATAAATAAAGGAATCATCGACAAGACACAATAACCATTTGGTATGAATTTAAATCAGATCAAAATTAAAAAAGAAATAAAAAATATCTTTGTGCTCAAATTACATTTACACAGATACACACACTCACACACTCATACACAGATTAAAAACCATTCAAGAACAACAACAACAACAACATCATCAGATATATCAGATATTATATCTCAGTAGTTTTGCATTCAATGGTAACAACAACAACAACAACAAACAAAATAAAAAAAAAAGAATAAACAAAACATCAACAAATTGAAGAAAAAGCACAGACATTTTTTAACTTTTAATCTAAAAGAATGAAAAATGATAAAACAAAGATTAGTTGCAATATAAATAAAAATTAACCTCAAAAAAATACAAAAAAAAAAAAAATACAAAAAAAAATAAAACAAAAATAAATAAATATATTAAAGAAAAAAAAAATAAATAAATAAATAAACTATGCGATTTTGTTATTAATGGAAAAACGATGGTCTTAATGGGTAATGAAATTTCAGTACAGTAAGTTGTCATATTATTGGAATCACTTTCTTTCTTTCTGTACATTTTTCTTCACTCACTTTATTCTCTTATTATTGGACTTTAAAGATGATTTAAAGATTTTAGTAAATTCAATTTTGATTATAGCAAAGGGGGTTCGAATTGTAGGTAGCTTTTTAAATTTAAAATAAAAGACATAAATTGTATGAATTCTTTATTTAATTTATTTTTGGCATTTAAAGTGCATTGGTTCATGCCTCGGCAGGCTGGCAATCTTTTATCAAAATTTTTAATACCTTTTCGCAATATTTGCTTAATGATGCTGCCAGCCTTTGAGGCGGTGATGAGTTTGAGGTTTATCTGTATGAACTTTACTCTTCAAAAAAAAACCTTAGAAGAAATGGTGTTAAATCGCATGATCTTGGTGATTGATTATTCACGTCTGTTCTTCAAGATATAACTTCATTATTAAACTTTAACAATGAACACACGTTGTTCACTTGTGCAACGATCCATTTTAACTAACCAAAAAGGATTTATTTCATAAAAGAAAGTATAAACACTTCAAATTTACATGTTCTTAATTTTGTGAAAAAATTGTTCTTAATTCTTCATGAAATTCACCTCTCACATACAAACGATTAAGAGGTTTCTGCGGTCAATAACACTTCTGTGGATTAACATCTAATATTGTTGGAGGTATACGGAAGACATGTGCATCGAATCTTAGAACTCTTTTCCGGAACTAAAATAATTCAAACAAGCATATTTAAAAATCTCACCGACTTCCATTCAAATAGTTTATTTTATTGCAATTATTGAAGGCAAAATTATGAATAATGAAACAAAAGGTTCAAATATTTTGAAAAATATAAAAATTCATCTGGATTATTTCAATATTGCATGAGTTCTTATGTAATCTCTCTCTCTCAAGTAAACAAAGACGTTGTATTAGATTTTATTAGGTTCCCCATTTATCTTATTATATAATAGTCTTCCTCATCTCACACTTTATGATTGTTTTTCAATTCTTGATCTTTTTGTTGGTTCAATGAAATTGTCTCAATGTTCATCCATACAAAAAATTGTTCGTTATTAGTTTTAGAAATGCTTTGACAAGTATTGTATTGTATTGAGAGGTATTGTTCTGAGATTCTAAGTACCCTTTCTTTTAAACAATTTTAAAATGGAATTAACCCTTTAGCTCGCTCAAGACTTACAATTCCATCTTTTTTATCTAGGAGCAAACTATATTTAGTTTTGAATAAATATTATATTTCAATTTCTTTGCATGACTTGTTTTTTTTTTTAATAGTTTTTTTACAACTTAACAATTTTCGATTTATAAACTCCAAGACTCCAAGAAATCACCCCAATAAAACTTTTGATCAAAATCAAACGAATCATCATTCGTTAAGGACATAAAAATGTAATCAAACTTTTCAGAAATCTTAACGACATTTCGAACAACGTGAATAAACACAAACACAAGAAAAAAAAAGGAATGAATACTAAAAATTATTGTTGTTTGGAGTTGTATGTAGCAAAAACATATGTCTCGACAAATGGACATGCGCACGTCCATCACATCCCAATTGCAATCTGTGCAAAATATTAATTCATCATCTTGTTGTATCTTAAAGCGGTCAGTGAACATGACAAGGCGGCATGGGTCTTAAATAGCGAAATGCGAGTAATAAACTCATATTTTGATGTCCTTTCGCAAACAACATCGACGAACACACAAGAACATCATTATAACAGAGATGAACATAAACAGAACAACAACAACAACAGCAACCAAAAAAAAAAAAAAAAAATATTTTGATTTATGAAGATCTCCCGAGAGTGGTCAGCGAGCGGGCAAACTTCATAGTTCTTCAATACAATGAATAGTCTTGAAGGTTCAAGTGACGACAAGTCCGTGTCTCTAAAGCTGTAGCAAGTTGATGGTACTGTCTTCTCTCAATCTTGTTCCAACTCTCAGGGTTTGTCGTCGTAGTCATCATCCATTGTTAGTATTATTTACGATAGTCACATATGAACTCGACATGTAATACTCGGCATGTCGGCATACAAAAACATTGGGTTAGTTTATCGATCGAATTCATACATTTGAGACAAACGAATAACATCAAGTAATTCACATCTTTCCTGTTCAAAAGTGTTATTTGTTTGTAGTTTCATTGATATTGGTTTAACCACAATATAACCATAACCACAAGGACTAGTACACCTTACGCAAGTTCGGAGAAATCCATACAACAAAATCATCTTGACGGAAAGGAAAGTCATGAGTTCGTCCCACAGGTAGTGGTAGTGGTAGTGGTAGTGGCAGTAGACTTTAGCGCCAACTCATTCGTGTTTCTCGAAATGGACATGGGACAAAGCGAATTCGAAGCGATGTCTCGGACCAGCGATATTGCAACTTAACTACACAAATTGACAATCAGTTGCAACAACGTTATTAAATCGAAATCATTAATCGCTAACGATGTCAATTCAATTTTCAGTTTCAGCCACGCAAGAAGAATTAAAAAAAAAAAATAAATGACAAAAAGAAATAAAATAAAATCATATTAATAAAAAAGCAGGTAAGATTGAAATGGCGAAATGGTCGACTATCAAATAACCTGCATCTTAACAACTAATCATCTCAATCTTCCAATTTAACAATGTGATAAAAATCTGTTTTAATTGACATTATTCTTAGTATCTACTTACTAAGCTTTCTTCGAGTACCTCTAGACTTACTTTTAGATTCCCTGAATCGTAGGTTGTTAACAAAGTATATTAATTTCTCTGTCAAGTTTTAGTTTAATAATGAAATTGGATCTCTTTGTTCACACATATAATCTCTCCGAAACTTCAGTCTATCAAATCTTCATATCAAAGTGTAGGGTATAATCAGACAAAATGCGAGTGTTTGCAGTTTGTGGCTATGGCGGATCGGTGAATCGGTAAATGAAGACTATCAGCTAAAAAGCTTTAAAGCAAAACAAAAATATAATTTAGCGGGGAACGTGTTTTCCTGTGTCGTCGACCGGAAATGCAACGCAAAATAAAATCTAAATGAAATAACAGCAAAAGCAAAATGTGTAAAAAACTTATGAATGAACTAATTGAAAACCAGTCAACAGTCAAGAAAAATGCTGAGAAATCGAGTTTGTTAAACTTATTCTTGCCTAGTTTATATTGGCCCATAATATCATAGGCAAGCGTTTTAGGGTAAACCCAGCGTCCCACCACACCCATCTAGAACAATTTCAAGTATAAACTCTTAAGTGCTTAAATAAATACAATATATCTGCAATACTCTCGGTACAATATAATACAATATATTCGTATACTTGTACATTCATAAATAAAAATGAATATACAATGATGTTTTATTGTTGTTTAAGTCAGCAAAAATTTAGTGCTCATACGTTCATATAAAATAAAATATACATAATCGTCATAATCGTACAATTATAAACAGAAAGTTCTATATTGTTGATACGAGATTCTTATATGATATATTTGTATGTATGTACAATATGAGTAAAATACATACAATAATATTCCAAACATTTTCATTTCAAATAGGAAACAACAAATTTTAGAGTAGCCGAAGTTTTTATATGCCTAATATATGAATCGCATCAAAAGCCGCCCTTCATATGTTATCAAGTCTCTGGACATAAGTTTAAATCTGAAAATCTCAAAATTTAAGCAGTTAAAACCAAAATTCCTTGATCTCTGTTTTACACAGAGATCATGTCCAACCTGATCGAAGGAAGGTAAACTGGATTCTTTCTGTCACTTCCACTTACTTAATATTTGAATCGCATCAGAAGCCCTTCATTTGATATCAAGATGGTTCTGAGCATCTAGTCATATCCGTTCATTTGTTAGAGTGTTTCTGACCACAACTGTAAAACTGAAAATCTCAAAAATTGAGCATCAGAGATCACAGAAATCATGTCCAAGCTGAACTAAGGAAGGTAAACTCGGTTCTTACTTTTGATTCCACATAAGGGCACCAGAAATATTCTATATAATACAATGCACAGCTTGGTAGCGACTTATGCTTACAAGATAGTATTGTCTAACAGAAACCACTTGTTAATTCTAAGTAAACAGTTGTCTCCAACTGGTATTACTAGGGACCGAATCGGTCTAGAAGAAGCTTATAGACTGAAAAGATTACATGAACTTTACTTTTTTTTCTCATCTTAAAGTTTCACCACAGTATTTTCTGGAAATATTCAACATTCTTTAATGTTTGTTTATAAAAAGTGACATCATGCAATCTAAACTACAAAAATGTTCTACAAATTTAAATGGACCTAATTACATATACCTATATTTAGATACATATGTAGTACATTCAATATAAAGTATTTATGTTGTATTGATAAAAAAAAAAAGAAAATACAATCAAAGTTATTTATTTCTTCAGCGTTCACCTATTTTATAGATTTTATTGAAGACATTTTTGTAATATTGATTTTTGGAATTTTAAGAATCATGAAATGTGAATAAAAAAGAATAACTCAATAAAAATAAACACATTTACACAGTCAATGGAACCTTTTTGTCAAAGAACAGATTCGAACAGCAGCTCAACAAAGAAACTGGCGCGACCACCAACATTATGATCACTAATGAAATTCGGTAAATTATTGTTTTGGAGCTTTTGAATTGGGGTACAAATTACGAATGTCGCTGCGCGGATTGGAAATACCTACAAAACAAATGACATCTAAAATAAAGTCATAAATAAAGATACATGATATAGTAACTAACTATTACTACATCTGAGTGAAACTGCTTATGGTCATATTAGTGATTCTCACCGGTCTTTGTTATATGGATGTATTTGATTTTAAGACCTGCCAGATTTCTATAGACATTAGCATTACATACAAATGCAAAATAGATGGTTTTTGACAAAAAAAGAAAACAAAATAGAAAGAAAAAAAAAGAATGAAACGATCACAAACAGGGGACACAACAAGATGTAAAACAAATACAATATTTGATTCAACAACAACAAAAACAACAACAACAACAACAACTTAGAGAAATACTGTAAGTTTTATTACAATGGAACACGTTATCGTACATACCATACAACTGAATGATGCCATAAACCGATTAGTAGATCTTTGTATGCGGCGCTGTCAGATAGACAAACTTATCTACAAAAGCATTCACATATCAATTGACAAAATCAAATCAACAGTAAATGCATCAGCTACAGATTTTCTCCTACTCCCCCTCCTCCTCCAGCAACCGGTCACTTTCTTTATGCATTCATTCAACTACTACTTAACTCAATTCGAATCGGCTCAACGGGGATCGTTCGCTTCGATTATTTCATTATTTCGTCGATATTTTGTTACCTTTGTACAAATTTTAATCAAATCGATGTAAAAAACATACAACAAATGACGAAGACATTGTATGTCTGCTGGGCAACATGATCTGTTCCAATTTCGAATGAGTTGACAACAGTAGAATCAGTAACAACAACAACAAAATCTATAATAATAATAGCAGCAAAGATAAACGATTCTGTATTGACGACTATGACTATGACTACGGCAATGACAACGACAACAACCTCATGCCTCGCTCATAAAAGATCGAGATCAAGATGGAGATGAAGACAGATTTAATGTTACCTGACTTCGACATTAACTGCGACTGCGCATTCCAATCTCGAAGACGTCTGACGCACTGAATGACTAACTTTGTTCACTATTTGCTGGGTTTGTTTGGTGAGGTGAGATTTGTTTTTCTGTTTCATTTAAGCCACCAAAAGAAATGGAGAATTATTATTATTCACTTCATAAAAACAGACAATGGACATCATCGTAATGCCCCAGGGCGTTATGGTGCTACTGGTTTTCGATTTTAGATATCGATGTGTCGTCTACCGTATGTAGAAGCGGAGCGGCCGCGTGTGGGATTGTCATCGGATCAGATCGCCCGAATCTTACGACGACTTTATGGTGCATAGAGCGAGCTCGCACGGGTATCTGAGGCGAAAAATCTCTTTGTTTCAATCCGAGAATTACTACTGTTGTCGTTTTGTTGCGTTTCGTGTTGAGTGGTGAATGAGTGTTTTGTTGCGTAAGAATCAAATGTATAAAATGAATGCAAACAGTAGCAGCAGTGAAGCGACTAATCCCTCCCGAAATATCTCCAAGCATGTTGATTAGTGCGTGAGAGTTTCTTTCTTCCCATTGCAAGCAAATCGACCCAATTGTTGTTTTACATACAAACCAAATGTTTGGATTTTAATAGTTGACTTTCAATTGGGACACTCTCTTTGTACTACAATGGTTTTGTGATGAAACATTTTCAAAAAATACTTTCATACACCTATAAATGCATCTAGGTATGTACGGGTAAGTATGTTCGTTTGTTTGTTTAAGTTTATGTTTTGCCGGAAATAGTTACTTCAGATATGTTATTATGCTAATTCTTTAAAATTGTACAAATACACAATTCTTGAAGAATGCAATTTGCATAAAAAACATGTGTTTCATGGACTTAACACGTTGGTCGGTTAGTCGGTCGGTCGCCTCCTCATGCCAGACTTTGGTTTATTTTGTTCCTTTCATTAATTGAAATTGTTGTTTTTTATCGTTGCAAGTGGTCTGCTAGTGGCGAACAAATAATGATGACATGTTATTATTGTATTTCAGGGAACAAGGTCACTCATCTATAGAAAGCCTTCATACACATCTACCTACAATAAGCATTATCCAAGTCATTTTTTGAAAACACCAAACAAAATATAACACAACAATAAAGTAGTCTCACTTTAATATTTTAATCGGAGTGTTGACCCCTATCGATATGGTTAAATAAAACTTGAAGAGAATAACACATTTTGTCTTCAGCCAACTGGAACTGTTTACTTTAATATTTAACCTAAAATTATAACAAGTGATCACAACATTCAGATAAATAAGATTCTTCGAAAATATTGCAAATAGTTATTACCCTTTCAAGCTGACTGACTATATGGCAAAGTTATATTTGCAACTAAAGGAATTGGAGAAAAGCGTTCAATTAGAACTAAAAAACAAACAACAATTTTGGCTACTGGATGCCCTATTCCATCCTCACTGCAAATTAAAGTTTGTTTACAAGTGGCAAAGTGGGTTTTGCACCATACACTTAATACTTTCACAGTTGATTCCATGATAAAGTTAAAGAAGAATTAGGTTAAGAATTTTAATCAATACGCCCTGAGAACTAATAATGCATATTCGGCGCTTAGACATATTTTGCTTTGATTCATCATGATCGTTCAAAGATATACTAATGATTTTGGTACATACATACTTGTATATTTTACTAGTTTGTGGGGCCTTCTTTCTATTTGTTACATACATTTACTTACTATACTCTGTTTTTATCCATATTATTACATAAAGTAGGTAGGAGTATATTAAGAAAAATTACCATAAATTTATAAATTTTCTTACACCTTTGGTGTGATATGAAACATTCGTTTCACCTCTTTATTTATTATGAATAAAGATGGCCCATAGTTTCTCTTAATCTTAGTATATTATGACAAGTGCACCAGCATGCCAATCTTACTTATTCTGTCACACACCATAAAGTAATTCTTTAATTGTGCTGAAGAGATCAAAGTCATTCAACAACTTCATTTGTTTGAATATGTATTTTTTTCTTTGGTCGCCTCCGATTTGAAAAGAAAATCATTTCAAAGGCTTGATGCAACATGCGAGTACATAAAAATAACATCTTTTGAACGTCCGACTCAACTCTGGCAAGCATGCAAACCATGTCGCAATTGGGGTAATATTATAATGAGACTTTAATTGGGGATCTTAAGACAAACTTCCTTCTTACTAAAGAAATCAAGTTATAAATACACGTAGTATTTTGAAATCAACCGGAACAAGAATCGTACTTATTTTATAAATATAATATACTCATATTCATTTTACTTAGACTATAAATATGTGTTTCCTATAACATATAACATAACGATAGATAAAGACTTTTTGCCATTCGTCGTTGCGTAACAAGATGATGATGGTAAACATTTAAAGTGATTAAACTTTATTATATTTTTTTATTTTGAAATGGTTTGCAAGAACTTGTTTTGCTTCCACAATTGCGGTTTTGTAGTTCTTGGGTGTATCAATGCCATGATCGTCTTGGTCTCTATTTTAACTTCTTCGGCTGTAGTAAGTAATTCAATGCATTTCAAGATTCACAGAGTTCAGCACAATTCCGTGTAAGTTGTAAGCGCAGGCGCATGTTCGCATTAACAACTTGTACCTTGCCATGTTTACTCGCATGTGGGTGGAGTGAGTGCATCAAGACTCAAGATGATGTTGGCTCAAGTCGGCCACCAGACAACACTAACTCGCACTCCATTGAAGAAGGCAGATGATGACAGAGCGACACAGCGACAGAGAGTTGGTGAATTTGGTGTGGTGGTTGGATACTGAATGAGATCGTTGGAGTGCGATACTGTGCTTCCGCCCAAACACTGCAGGCGCTTCATTCCACACTTCATGTCGTGATCGTGTCAGTTCCTATGTTTTCAACTTCACGTAAAATTAAGAAGCAACCAATCAGTGCCAAGTACAATGCCTGCCCGTTTGTTTAAATTGAAAAGTTGTAAATTATCACGGCACGGCATCAAATCATTCCAATTAAATTTGAATTTATTTCTGCGCTGAATTCAAGCTACAATTTTGTATGATCCCAACTCATATTATATCTTTAGTTGATTGCTTTAACACCAACCAACAAAACAAAACAAAACAAAACAAAACAAAACGAAGCAATACCTGCAGCGAGAGACTAAGGACCATAATCCATTGACTATTTGTTATAGTATATTTTAAAAAAACTAAAGACAATTTTCTTATTCTTACTCGTAGATTGCCCAATTGCAAAATAATAAACTATTTATTTATATATAAATCACTCTTGCACTCATCCAAGATATTAGTGTACTGGTATCTTCAAATAAGTTCATTTCTGTATGTTTGACATCAATAACATTTATTCATTTAATGTGTTCACATTAGAAAATAATGGGTGAAAGTAGATATGGCCATAAATAATTTGATTAATCATGTGTTTGGTGTGTTTGGAGTTGGTGTACCGTGTACCGTTTCTGTTGTTTTGCTTTTTGACAAGCGATGGAAGAAATTTGTTTTTTAACTTTAAGCACACATTAATGTGAATACGAAGAATGAAGTAATACTGCGCGGTATAGGCCTCCTGGGGATTTGAATTGATGTCAGCGTGATCACTCTGCATGAACACACAATGAAGACGAGCTGATGATCCAATCAACAACAACATCACCACTAACTACATATAACAGCAAAAAGGCAACTCCAAAATCGACTGCAGCCGCCACGCTAACACCAGACTGTCGGAAGATCGTCAAGATACTTCACCCATATCATTTGCTGTTCGCTGAATGAAGTCACAACATTCAATGCCACAACATAATATATTTAGTGCTGGAAATGGCAATGAAGAAATCCGTCCGGAGATTCTGCGTCAGTTGCTTAATTTAAATTAGTTTGAAGGGAGGGAGGTTCACACCGCCTCTGCCAGCCAGAACTCTGAACGCAGAACTCAGAACGCAGAACGTTGAGCAGAGCACAGCATGAGTAGCTGCGATTTGACACCTCGACTGACAGTTGGAATTGTAGATAATTATTGAGTGAGCTCATTCAACAGAGAGTGGATGGAATCTTTATTTTAGGAATTTGATTGGCGCGGCGCACAGTCGAAACCAGGATGATAATTTGTTTCTGAATGTTTTGGCGCTATGTTTTTAAAAAATGCCATTGCCATACTACTTAGTACTTTCTTATGCAGCATCTTTATCGAACATTAAGTTTTACGATTCTTTAAACAAACAATCGTATTTCATGTAATTCAATATGATCGAACACAATCTCTCTTTATTTTTTTTTTTTCAAATAGTTTTACATAAAATTGTATAAAAAAAAATAAGAAATCACTCTAACTTTCGTCCCACCCAAATGAAGTTTATTCACGCACATAAATTACTCTTTCATTTGAAGTGATTATTTTTTTATAGCCTCTTCAGTTTTCAATGCCAAATAATGTGTGTTTTGTAATCAGTCAGATCAAATTCATACTAGAGTGAAACAGAAAACAACTCTGTGAAGTTTCAGATCTCAATCTTCAAAAACTGTAGAACAAAAACGAATTCTAAAATAGGATTTGTATAGTGACTTTATTTTCTAGTGATGGAATTACGGCGGCTACAGTGATCGTCTGATAAACCAGATGATCATATACAAAATTTCAGGCAAAATCTCAATTGAGGGAATAAAAAGCCCAAAATAATAGGACACTCAATTGGGCGGTAGATGGATTCCCCCTCGCTATGATAGTCATGCCATAATATGTTGCATGCGGAACGCTTTCTGTGAAATACGTTTCAATAAACTTGAAAGTATAACTAGTTTGGATCTTGGTATAGAAAACCTAAACATTTCTTTTCGGTCCCGGAATCTATGCATTGACTAAAAGATAATAACGTGTTAAGCCTCCAGTTTTTAGTAAATAATGGCTTCAAGCTTATTTGTACATCTAATACTTTACAAGATCTACGATGGACGATGTCACAATACAGACTTAAAGGAACTAAAGGGAAAATACCTAATTTTCAGTCGAGTTCATATAATAAACATATCAATTGAATATTCTGACTTAACATTAATATTGCAGTATATCCTTAAAAGAAATCAGAGATGCCATTTATTTCTATGTGTGTATGTTTAAATGTACATTCTATGTAAGACAACTAGTTGAGCAAGTCATAAATATTATAAAAAAAAAAGGTTCGAAATACATACACACAATTATTCAGCCAGCGAGGTTGATAATTTTAAGAAACAAGTCAGTTGTCGCCAAAATATTTCCCGCATTGCACTAAGCACAGAGATGTCATATTTTTTGATGACTTAATATTTATGAACATTGAACAATGTTCATGGCAGACAAAAATTTACTTTTTATTTTTTAAATTATAGATTCATATTTGGAAATAAACGGGAAGCTGCTGATGCTGCTTGTTTAAGCAACATCACTATATGTATAAGACTTTGGTTAACAGAACGCCAGACCGAGCAAACTAAACGTGCCTTGAATTTAAAATGTCGTATTAGCGAAGTCCTCACTCACTAATTGATCCTGACCAAGTAACATGACAAGAAAGCCAACAATGCCCTATAAGGAAGCAGTATTTGATGATGAGAGGACAGACAGAAGCAGAAAGAAAACGAATATGTACAAGAAGTTATTGCTCAAAATTTTATGAGAACGATGACAACAACATCGTGTAGTTATTCAAAAATTGAGGATTGTTTAAAAATAACCAATCATAAAATTATTGCATGTTTGACAATTTTACTGTATTAGGTTTACATCTTTTTTTTTTTTTTTATTATTATACCCTTCACTCATATAACCCATTGTTATTGTGACTACGATGTTTGATCTAAAAGTCTTTTATTTATATAGAAACACGACATTATGAAGAACTATCTTCGTTATTCTAAGAAACTTACTACCCATCTAGGGTGCTATGACCCTTGAAACCAGCTATGCTTTTGAGAGAATCCATTGAATCCGTTAAAAGTTACAAGTAGAATGGTTTGGACCAGTATATAAAGTACATTAGTAGATCTATGATACAATAACGTCTCAATTGACCAATGGTTCTTAAAGCGGGTGACTCAAGAAACATTTTTATTGATAAAATAAAAGTAACATGCACATCCAGATAGCCTTACCATTCCTGATCTATGAGATCTTTGAAACAGATTTGAATTTTAGTTTCAGGTATGAAATAAAATATATTTGGTTGAGTTGAGGTCTGCAAATCAAAATATTGTTTTAAAGTAAAGTTCAAGAGCTCTTGGATTTCACAAAATTATACAATACTAACAATAGAACTGAATAAAATACTTTTCAGATTGGATCAATTTTAAAGGGTATTAAATATTTAACAAAATCTGTAAATTTATTTGATGATTTAAATGGATTAAATTTTGTGTTGCAAAAAGCAATTGATTCTTGAAGTGAATTTCAAATGTGAAAAAATGAAATAAAAATTGGATATTTATAGCTATTTCCTGGGAAATTTTGAGCTTTCCACTTATGACAAAATATTTAAAGACATAGAAAAGATCTTTTCAAAGAAATCGAAATTGTATAAACAAAGATTCATGATGTCATAACGTTAAATTTACAAATTCCAATTTGTTGAAAAATCTTTTCATTAATGAAGAAAATATTTTTAAATAAAATTAATTACTTAAACAAAGCAAAAAAAAAAAAAAAAAACTAAAATAAAACAAATATGATGAATAAGCAGAATCTCCATTGTCAACAACTAAAATTGTCATACTCCGTAAGTCGAAATATACTCATATTGTTTTATATTGTAAATACTTAGTTATGTATGGTAAGTATAAAGCAAAAGGCAATGTATTTGAATGATCTTTTAGCTGAGTTGCTAAAATGGATTTATTTTAAATGTTCATTGTGCATGTAATCGTACAAACGTATCTCGTACGTTGGTATACCTTGATGTATCTGGTTTCGATTCTTTCTGTTGGTTGTCGTCGTTGTAAGCTTCACATTCCTGCAAACTCTTATTGCTTCTTTATACATATACACACATATGTATTTGTTGTTGCTCCCTCTGGCTGACATTGACTTACTCGTGTTTTCCATAGAATTCCGGTAGGTTTTCTTGGAAACTGTTTTTCCCAAGCGCTTTCTGTTTCGCCTAATTTGTTGCTGACAGATGAGAACCAAGAACCGAGAACCGAGAACCTAGCGGCGTGAACGTCCCGTTGACAGTTGAGCTTGTCATGTCTACACGATGTCATTTGAAACTCGATTATAAAGTGCAACGCTTGCTCGCTGATCGTTTACAATTTTTATTATACTACATATTAAATTTTTGCTTCGACATATCATCATACAACAAATCTCATGGACGTAGAAAGGGTGGAAAAAAGGGAAACAATTTACAATGTTACAATGTACAATGTCAACTAAGTGTTAGTCAGTCAAGTCTAATGTAAATCATTGGTGAAAAGATAAACATAATCAAATTGAAGTATAGTCGTACTACAATATGTTAGTCTAAAGCCATTTCTTATTATTCGCTATCACATTTTGTTTTAGTTCAATCTCAACTAAAATGAAAAACAAACATAAAGAAAAGGAAAAAGAAAAGAATTGAAAGGAAAGAAAAGGAATTGAAAGAAGAGGTCCTGACCATTGTTTAGTTTAAAATGAAGCAAACTTAGCGCGTTTCATTTCTGGCCAGAAATCAATAAAATTTTAATTAAGATTCCAACAGATTTTAAACACGCTCAGACTGTGATATATCACGGGGTAGGGACAGACAGACAACAGCACTTCAACGAAGTCAGTCAGTCGGCCGTTGTGGCAGGCAGGCAGGCAGGCAGGCAGGCAATGCTGCATTAAAAATGCCAATGTCGATTTTGTTAAACAAGTGAGCCAACAACACAACAACAGCAACAACACATCGGCAACACAACAGTGACAACATCCGATCGACTGTGCATTTACACTAAAAGTATCTGAATGAAGCAACATTGAATGGAACAAATGAATGAATGGGTGAATGAATGAGTGGAGTTGCCAATTCTAGAAGACAATGTACAAATAAACAAGTAAGCGTTTGGAAATTTATTACTTTCCCATGAAACGAACCAGTTGACACAGGAGGCAGGCATCCAGGCAGGCAGGCAGGCGGGCAGGCAGGCAGACGAATCACCACCATCATCATCATCAGATTTGTGGACGACAACGACAAACACTGGAATGCATAAAATGAGTGCTCAACAGGCTCTAATTATCGACTGCGATCAGTGTGAGATCCGATTTCAAATTCGCAAGAACTACTACAAGACAACACATTATAATATTTTACTAAGGATCTCGCGGAATCAATTAGTGAATCAACAACGCTTGCGAAAATATCTAAAATGATAACAATCACAGATTCCTTTTTGTTCTTCATTTGACTCACATACTCACATACTAACATACATTTATCACCCACGTAGTCAAACAACAACAAAAGAAGGGATGCAGTTTATAATAGTTAAAGAAGAATATGTATGTATATGAATGTATCTGTCAGATTACAATCCAAACAATAAAAAGTTGATTTTTATGTACTTCTTCCTTCCGGATCGGAAAACAAATATCAAGATATCCCTAAGATCAGCAGTACAATAAAACAAAACAAATATACAGAACTAAAATCCACATCATATTTTATATAGTAGATAGTAACACAGGTACGTGAGAGGCTTCATTAAAATGTTTACCTGTCAACAAGAACGTTTTCAAAACAATTGATGTATTCTGATATCTCTAGAATAGTAGAGGAGAGAATTGTTGTGATTTGTTTAACAAATGATTATAAGAATAACACTCTTTCTCCATCTCTCTCTCTCTCTCTCTCTCTCTCTCTCCCTCAATTTGATTGAACATATTTTTTGCACAGCCTGCGACTGTATTATCTTGAAACGCATGCTGAAGAGTTTAGTTTTACTCGCATTTTGATGAACAACAACCAATTTTTTATTTTTAGCAAATAAATATTTATGTATTATATTTTTTATTTTTTAAAATGAGGGGTGGGTGCTAGAATATATTTTTTTTTTTTTCAAGTTTTTATTTCTATTATTTTTATTGAAATACTACATATATATTCTATAGAAAACCGATGTGCAATTTTCAGCACGTGCTGTTATGGCAATAAATTTTATTTTGAAAATTTTCCTTATTGTTTGGGGAAAATGAAAATTTTGACGCTGTTATACATCGATTACAAGAACATTTCATATATTCGTACACAACACATATAACATTTGTAAACCAATACACTCACATCAGAGCACAGCACACAGCGCACAGCACAGCACAGCCTAGTGTATTGTAGTACTTACAATAAATACTATATACTAGTATATACAACTCAACAACGATTTGAAACTAAAATTTGTTGTTGTTGTTGTTGTTGTTGTTATTGTTGTTGGTGCTTTTTAAAAGGTTGTTGCTGTCGTTGTTGTAGTTATTGTTACTGTGTATAACAATGCTTCTGGGGAAATGTAAAAGCGAAACAATCTGCGACATTGTTAAAATGTTCAGCCAACGCAAAGCGAACAACGGTAAAGGAGTCAGCAGAGGTGGCAAGGATATTGTATTGTATGAATATCGGCCCCAGTAGCAGCAGTAGCAGCAGTAGCAGCAGCCGTCACCATATTCTGGCAACGCGCCATAAGCGCCTTTAAAAGTTGTCGACACCGACGACGACAAAAGCGATACAAAAGAAATAAATGGGTTAAAAACTGTTATGATTATTGACGCTTTTTATGCTTTTATAATGTGTCAAAATATTTTAAGGGTTAAAATTTCACCGGATCCACACGCTAAGGACTTTACTTTCATTTCGATGAAAGCAATGAAAGTTTCAAATTGATTCAAAATTATATATTTTAAAATGAACACCGGGTGCTGTAAATTTATTACCATCATTACAAAATCTCAATTTTGTGGGGTAGTAGACGAAATACAATTCAATAAAATCTCAATCGTCCTCATTCATAGTGTTCCTACAAAGTATTCGAAAAGTTCGTTAATTTCGAATTTGTGTTTTAACTAAACCAAATTTTATATCCCCAGACTTCATGAATCTTAATTTTATAAATGAAACAACAGCTAATTTATATTGTTATACAAATTATTATTAATTTTATGATATTTTTGATATTTTCCTAAGAATTCAATTTCTGAAGAGAAATATAAAGAAATATTGGCTTTGGCTTTTAATAAAGCAAACCCAAATTTATGCGACAATTAAAACGTTTTACCCAAGCGTTCTCTGACTCAGAATGCAAGCATAAACACTTATACAATGCGCTTTTAACACACGAAGCGTCTTCACTTTGAACCCGATCTTATGTTTGTATAAAATACAATATGAAATGTAGCTTGAACACTTCAAAATCAGTACACGCAAAATGTTGTTTCCTGTAGAGTTGCCATTTGGTATAAATATTTTGCTTTATTTTCATTTTTTGAATTATTTTTCGAATTATTTATTTAATTAATTATTTTCGACTATGCCGAAGACAAAATACTCTTCACGCAGCGAATGTTTCATTGTAGTATTCAAATGGGTGGTTTTTATAGGAGGTACGATTCAATTTAAAGACAAGTTGTGGCGCCTGTTTGGCGTTACGCAATTCAAATCTGGAATATTGCTACTGCAAGCATCGTTCAGATACTTCAGGCCTGCCAATACAAGACACTTCGCCCCATAACTTGGGCTCCTTGGTTTGTGCGTAACACCATCTTTCACAGAGACCTAAGGATAACCACGGTACGCGGCGAAATACTGCAAATCATCATTTGTCATTAACAAAGGCTTCTAAGTTGTAGCTTACCAGTAACTTTATAATAAACGGTGACAATGCTGCAATATAAAAAGAAATACATTTTTGTTCATTTGGTAAGGCAATGGAATTTGTTATGTATCTGTCCGTTTGTCCAAAATAGAAAGCATCGGGAAGCAAGAATAAAATACCAGAAATTCAATTTATGAATAGCGAAGATGCGAACCCTTTCTTTCACTGGACGTTCTTGAATTAGTCGTCAACCAAGATGTGGATATTCGTAGAATACACTTCAGACATAAGAACAGCATGCAGAAACAAATAGAATAGCAACTGCAGATCCAATTGTCTTCTACTGAATGTGCATAACATTGGAATGAGAAGAAGAAAGAGAAATACCGTCAATGCACCATTTCCACAAATAAAGATACAACTCAAAGCGCCAACAATACAAGTAGGCAAACAACAACCGCTTTGGAATTATCTTAGTTTCGTATATTTGCATTCAATTCTGATCCAGAAATTAAATAAAGCACTTTAATAAAAATGTATTATTAGAAATACGAGTATGGGTCAGGAATATAATTATTATTAGAAGGAAAGCACAAGTAGAAGAAGTATTACGTTGTAAAGTTTATTCTAAACAATAATTCAGACTAGTTTAATGAATTATTAAAATTAAGTTTTTGTGGAATTACATTTTTAGTAAAAAACTTATATCTCCACAATTGGATTTGATATTTAAAAATCATAGGGACCACATTGAAATAGCAACAGACGTACTAGTGGATATTAATAGATCTATGTATTTCTCTTGCAATACTTGTCATTTATATACGCGTATGTATATTCTTTTTAGGTTCCCTGACATCAACACAAGTTGTCAATGTCAATCAATATATTTATTGTAGCTCGCAATGTTAAACAAATCTGTAACTCAAAATATTTGACATAACTAGTGTAATATATGTATATTATTGTAATTACTTTTTAAGAATTTTTAGGCCAAAAAAATTCCCCAAAATAAAATCTTTATAAAACATCTCTTTTGCAATAATACTGTTATAATATTCATTTGTTTAATATGACGAGTTAAAATGTTTATTTTCAATTTCATTCTTTTAGCAATACTAAGAAAACTATTACTTTTATTGAGATCATCAATGTTGTTTTAAGTACGTCACCATTTCACAAATCTATAAGTACTAACAACATATAATTATAACAATTTCAATAGTCAGCAAGATGTTTGCTTTAGCGGAAATAAATACATTTGTCATTTGTCGCCAAAGACCTCCCGCAGATGTTAAAGGGAGATATCCTGGTATTCAAGTCGTCTTAATGTCAACTTTGAATCGTCGACCGACTGCAAGGATTCAACGATATTGGCTGGCGTTGCCGGTGGTGCGTGTATGAACTATGTAAGTACAATGTGTACAATATGAATGAATTTTGTGGTCCTGCGATGTCCGTTTGCAGCCAACATTTTCCCATTCAAAAGGCCACAACACATCCTTTCATTCGATATAAAAACAAGACATAGATCCCCCAGAGTTAGCAACTCAGTATGTGACTGCCTTTGACTCTCTATCTAACTGTATCTGTATCTGTTTGTATGTCTGTCTGTCTGTCTGAACGTGTTTGTATATGCGTGTAGAGATACATGTAAGGGACGCAGCAGCATCATCAGAAAATATACCCAAACCATTTATCACTTTGGCATATTGTCCAGCATCTTAGATTGGCATCGTATTGAACTCATTTCTCGCATCAATTCCACAATCCGAATGCGTTTCGCACTATCATAATAAATATCTTTTCGTGAGGACAATTCAATAGGATGACCTTTTCGCTGTCATTTAATTTCGAGCATTGTTTTCTTTTGGGAACGGAACCCCTAATCTAGCCATGATGCTGCCCGAAGTGGGATCATTAGGACAGATACAAAATCACTAAGGGATGAAAATTGAATTAGATGAAAAACGATTCCATTTATTTGTTTGCTGTTTGCTTGTTTGTTTGTTTTGTTTACTTTCTACTCTATAAGTATATTTAATAAATAACCAAAACACAAGACATCAGCATTTTTTCACATTTCCATTTCCGTTACTATGAAATTTCGATATTGATTTAATGATTTCATTATAATTGCCCCCAGAAAATGTATTTCATTTCCTACTCAAAATTTCTGTGTGGTTTGCAACTTTTATCGTTTTTAAATCAAATCAGTTTATATGAATTACTTCACGATAAGATAATAATGATATTCTGGACATTTCTTTTAACAATGATAATATTTTGACCTCTATATTTATTGCCTAAGCACCCTTATAACGTAGTCTGTATACTTAGGTATCCTTAATTTAGTCCACCTATAAGAAATGCAGCCGTCAAAACAACAATTAATTGTGTGTATGTGTGTGTGTGTGTGTGTGTGTGTAGTAAGTAGTCTATTGTAAGCTCTGGAATACCCGCTGTGTGAGTTAACCGATGGCAACTATGGCTTGTTGAGGTCAAATCGAGAGCATCATCATCATATAGTTAAGGTGTCCATAAAGTTGTGCGGTTTCAGTGTGATTTCACCTAATGAGCTATTCATACAGATACAAAACACGCACACGATGTGCAAACACAACACATTGTTTGCCTGTTGTTTTGGGCGGATGGCTCTATTAAGCGGATTACGGTGACCAGACATATTGTTCGACTCCAAGCTGCGCAGCAGCCAAACACTAATTCATGGAATACCAAAAACTAACTGACCACCACCAGCAACTGGAATCCATACTCTAATAAAACGCAATCAACAATGCAGACTCCTACTGGTCTATGTTATATTCTATGTTGATAACATAAATTATTGAACATACGATTATTTGTCGCAACATCTGCTCTTACCAAGATACAAAATTGAGATACATAGTTTGTTAATAGAAATATTAATACTAAGCACGTGAATTATTACAATCAATATAGCTTTGTTATAGTGTTTATAAGTAATTGAGTTATTTATTTGAGTATAGATACTTTTATTTTGAATACGCTAGTATGTTTATTAGGGTTTCACAAGTCTCGACAGTCTCAAAGTTCCGCAGTACGAGGCAACCCACGAAACCAGGAACCAGGAAGTCCCTTAGAAGTTATACTAAGCTATGTAATCAATAATAATCCTTATCAAGTAACTAGTCATAATCAGAATCATACAATAGATACATTTGTTTTATATTAAAATATTCTATATATAAGGCAGACTTACAAATAGGAGTCGGACTCATAGTAATCATTAATAATCATCACCTAGTCTACATTAATCAGTCAATAAAATAATATAATGAAGTAACATTTACCGAACTATTCTCAAAATTATTTCAAGCCTTAACAGAGGAGGAAACAAAAGTACTTCAATTGAAATCAAAAGAGCCATTTATGAGCTGTTAAAAGCTCTTTAGATTACAATTGAAATATTTTTGTTACCTCCTCCGTCAGATGGTTCAAGAAAACTATTAAATATATATGCACTGTTGTCGCTCTGGTATATGGATGATATTTTGTTTTATTGTTTCCTCACGGAAATTTTGGAAGAAAATGAAAATTATAAAGAAAATTTTTTTTTTTTTTTTTTGTTGCTAGAAAGAGATCACTGCAGTCTAGTCGGTAAACATCTGTCCGTTTGTCCGAGACAACTGTTGAAAAAGCTTTCGAACTCTACATAGCGGAACAGCAGCAGGTGATCCGTATATATAGAGGTAGTTTAGGGGGCTAGAGGACATCCTTTTTGGAAGTGAAGTTGCAAAGAGGAGAAAGAATTTATGTTGAAGGCGAAAAACTATTTTCCGGCCCTGCCCCAACAAAGTTAGTTAACAACCCCGCCTTGGCCGTTGCTAGCAAAAACTCTGTAGGGCGGCAGAAGTATGGTTCCGGTACAAATGTGTTAAAGAAAGGAATGTGTTCAAACTTTTGAGAAAAATTATTAATTCTCAGATATGCTACAGAAATATGCCATGAATCGATACAAGAATTTAGAACAAAAATTATAGATAGTCTACCCAATTTTCATTTATTGTAATATTCTTTATACATTTTAAGAGTTCCGGACCCAAAGGGTACCAAAAGCAAACCTATTGCAGAGACTTCGTTGCCCGTCCGTCGGGCCTCGGGTCATATCTCATAAACCACAATTGCTAGAGAGTTGAAATTTTCACAGAAAGTGTAGTTCTATCCGGGCATCAGCAACAACTACTAAAACTAAAATATTTTCATTAACTTAAAGGGGTCCCTATACAAGAAACATTTTGGTTTGTATGGCAGCTATACAATCCAATAATCCTTGAGAATTTGAAATTTTTCTGGATGGTGGCTTTTCATCAGAAACTTATTTTTCAGTTTGATGGGATTATTAGGGAGGGTAACTCCTATACAAACACCAATCTGGTACGGAAGCCTCCGTGTACGAGTCTGGCTCACACTTGGACCATTTTTTAGTATTTCCAATATATTTTCGTTTTCTTCTAAGTTGGCAAGCCAGAATAAACTGAAGTTTATAGACTGATAACATACACTTCACAGACTGATGTAAAAAAGAGCTTTCAACTTAAGCGAGAATTGCGAAAAACCATTTATATGTCGAATATTGTAATAATATTGCAACAATTTTGAGAATAGTTCGGTAAGACTTCTTGGCTGATTTAATAAAATAGGCTTTTAAAAAGAAAAGAGCACTAACAGCCTTGTACGACGATTCGTTTCTGATTTCCGGCCTGGTTCGTGGTGTACTGTAGGGCTACTGGTACTGGATTCGGCATCCATTATTCAGGTATTTAAAGTTCTTCCGGAAAAGCGATAAGTGCAGTTTTACTCAAATTCAATTTAAAAACCCCTTATTTTGTAACTGTGAACTATGGTGGCCGGTGTGTAAATATTGTATTTTAGCAAACAAATAACCCATTTTGGTCTTCTTTCTTCATGACGAGTTTTTGTATAGATGAAACATCCCGGCACTCGATGTTCATATACAACTAAAATTTAGTGTTTTCATTTATATAAAATAGTGTGAAAGATGTCAGGATATTCGCTAGAGGTAATTTTTGAACACAATGACTTGAGACTAACATTTTTAATAAAGTTTTCGTGCAATTTGAAACTCATTATGAGTAATAATAATAATATGAAAGAAATTTGAGTTTAAGTGGTGGATTCATGACTTCGATTAGTCAGATTATCACAAAGCAAATCATATACTTGTAGTAAAACAAAGATGTGACTTTCCAGAAACCTCTTTAAGTTATTGAAAGCAAAGCAGAAAAATATATACAACCAGACTGGCTCGTTGGCTCAGAGGTTAGTGCGCTGCGCTGACATCCCAAGAGTAGCGGGTTCGATTGCCGCTCAAGTCTGGTCCTGCACTTTTCTAATTTCCTCCTTTCCTTCTTTACTTTCCTCTGAGCTAAAGGCCTCTGTCGCTATTGCTCATATTAAATACTAGGTTATTATTTGTTATTATAATCTTAGTTCTAATAAATAAATAAATAATATACAACCAGACAGATCCAGTCCATCCGAGAAGCTTATTGTGTAGACAACCATGATCCCGATCTCTTCTGAGGGTAAGCCAAAGCCAATTCAATGGAAAAAATGTTGAGTTGGGAGGAAAAAAAATTAGCTAATTACTGGTATAACAGCAAAAACTAATAACAAGTATAATGTTTCCAAATACGAGACTTTGGGTCTTCTGGATGACATAACCCCTTCTACACAAGCAGAATCTACGGACTCTATGAACATACACCACAGAGCCTCAGTTATCAACTCAGAAAAATAAATCTCTTAGAAACCGAGAATTCCCCTAGTTGTGAGCTGAATGTTATTAAGTAAAGAATTACCGAGAAAAGGTTTTCCGTTCGTAAACTAACTGTGTGTCTTTTCCCAACAAAGGACTCAAAAAAATGATTGAACTGGGAACGTAAGCTTATTTACTAGTAGACCAACTAACAAGGATCAAATACTACCTAATTATATCCGAATACTTTCGGTTATATAAGAGTTAATTATTTATTATACAATTATACTTAATTTAATCCAAAAACATTCCAAAGAATATTATTATAATTTTGCAACATAAGCAAAAACCAACATTCTGTATTTGTGTTTGAATAATTAGAAAGACAACTTTTTGCAAGCAAATTATATGGAATATGAATAATTTGTAATACTATTTCCACCAAGTAAAACTTCATGTTCTCATAATGCCCAATGGCAAAAACAAGCGCTTTCATGTTTACATTCCAAACAGCACAAAAAAAAAGGTCAAAATTTTGCTGGTTTCATTTCTTCTCGGTACTCATTTCTATGCAAACTGAATATACTTTGATATGAGGAAGGTTGGGGATTCCACTGGTACGTAAATCCTTAGCTGTGGATTTTCATTATGCGATGATATGTTCATTTTGGTTGTGAATACATTCGTAACATTCGTTTTCTTGTTATCTTTGGCATTGTTTGGTATATTTTTGCCTAAAGGCGATTACTTTTACATTTTCATACAGATGTTTATAAGCAACATTCACACAGATACATTTATATCTATGTATACATGTATATATGTATATGCATTCTTCTTGGTTGTGGTTGTAGTTGTATTTGGTGTATTGGTGTTTGTGATAATATTGATGGTGATGATGCTGCTAATGTTTCTACTCGAGAAGGTCTTCGTGCCAGTTTGACTTTGTGTCGGATAATCAAAATTATAATTTGACTGATTACCCAAGCATGCTTTCTAAGTGAACTCTCTACTCTCACATGCGCATAACATGTTTATAAATATTACATACACACACACATATATATATATATAGATAAAATGAAACTGAAACCTATGAAAGAAAGACGTGCTTTTAGTGGTTATTTCAGAGCGTCTACCCACCCCATGGAATTGCCGACCGATAACTTTCGCACACACATCCATCATAAATTCATTTCTCTTGTAAGCATTGAATTCGAATGAAATTCATTTGTAAGGGGGGTCTTTCTGACAGGATTGTGGTTGTGGCTACAAAAAGCCACTAAAATACATCAAAGAGGTGAAACATATCACTCATACAAATATTTTGATTGAATATCATCAAAATTAAATTGAACTTTTTATGAATTTCTAGTGGTTTCATTTCTTAATTATTAATGGGCAGATTATTCTATTGGAAAATTTTATTATGGCAAGAGTTTTAACATAATCAAGCGACTGTCTGAATATCTGCAGGTGCAATGACTTAACTAGAGCGCAAAAAAAGGTATGAGGTTTCATCACCTCAGCTATTACTTACCATAAATGCAATTATGTAGATGCGCCCCCAAACAGATACACGCCTCAAATATGGAATTTCTGAAGCCTATGGATAATATAAAACACATGTTGACGATGCCGCAAAAACCCATTTTGAAGTCGAACACATGCAAACAAGTGTGTCTCACGCACATACAGTTATACTCTCACAGATATGTATAGTAGTAACCAAATGCATTCACCCAAACTTTCATCCTTCGGAATTCAGCTCGATATGAGTAAACATAATGTTGTTTGGTTGGTATGTTTGCCTGTATGGGCATGTACATTCAAATTTGCCAGGACATCATGCAATTACTCGGTCTACCTCCAACACACACTCCACACAGACACACAGTGTTTTAATCCTCATTAAATATAAGCATTGTACAATAGGTACTATGTAGAATCGATCGAAAGAATGAATGGATGGATACAGGTATCCTCCTGTACCATGCAAGGCTCTACTCCTGTACATTTTCATTCCGAAATTACTTTTTGTCTGCTGCACTGAAACCACGTTTGCAATGTTGTGGCAATTCTGTGGCTTACCCCATATTATGCACCTTACAAATGCATCACTCTGTGAGTAAGAACTGCATGTGTTACGCCCATGAAAGCAATTTTCCTCTGTTTAAAAAAAAAAATCTCTTTTATGTTTTGCATAATAAGCCAACAAAAAAGTGAAAAACTTCCTTTATTTTCTGTCCAAATAAATTTATTATTTTTTTTTTTGTTTTTTGGATTTCAGTTTTAAAAGTTGAGATATTAGTATGAGTATGTCTAACTAACTTAAGACTTTGTGAAGTCTGGTGTTTGATGAAATCAACCAACACTAATCCAGTGAGATTAGAATCCCAAATTCACTTGGCTTTCATAGTGTATAAAACCTTTCGTTTGTTGTATTTATTGTAATACTTAAAATGCAGCATAATTTAATTAAAACTTTAAAATATTTGACAGATTTAAAATAATCCCACAAATTCCCATTAATTCAGTGAGCAATCCGTTTTTTGACCGCAACACAATCAAAATATGCAAATTTCTTGCATTAACATTAAGTAAATGCGAATGCGAATGAAATGCGGAAGGATGTAAGGATAGTATAAAGAACAGAACAGAACAGAACAGAACAGAACAGTGGACTTTCCGCGAACAAATACCCAAAAAATATTTAATTGAGAAGCGGCCACCGACAAATGGCTGGCGATGATGGAAGCTGTTCGGCACTTTCGCGTCTCACAACTTCATTGACGATAGACAATCAGGATATGCACAACCCCACGGGCGGTATCCTGAATCAGTAAGTAAAATGGTTTAGTGAGTGGGTTCGACACACAACTTGAGCTCTAAGCTCACATTTAAATCTCATTCGCAATGATTTACATTTTTAAGACGCTCAACCGCCAACAGCAATCAAATAAATTCATTTGCCTTTGTTATCGTACAGCCAAGAAAGCAAACTTGTCTTAAATTCTCAATAAAGAGCATCAGGCCAGATACAATAGTATCCAGTATCTTTCAGTCTAAGTTTTCACTTAGAAGACTTTAATAAACTGAGAGAAGTGATACAAATAGAGCTGTTAACTTCATTAACGGTGCATATCCATAATTTACCATGAATGATTTTTTTTTTTTTTTTTTTATTTTATATACCCCAATTTTTAAGTGTTGTGAGAAAATTGGGTTACTTTGAATCGGGGAAGTAATATATTTTTTAATAATAACACATTAACTAGAATTCCAGCAATAATTTCATATTGTAGATGAAGAAAATTCAATTGATCTCTTTTTAGAAATTGTTATAGATGTCATGGGTTTGTAACAAAAATTCTTTGAGATAGGAATGAAATCCCTAGATGAAAACATGTAAGATGATCTGTATAATATTTTTTTTTCCCCATTGTTTATATATATTATGTATTGCGTTATGCATCATTTTATTGTTCAGACTTCAACTGAGTGTGGGTCAGCACTTTCAATTGAAAAAGTTTTTGAAAACACGAAATTTGTTAACTTCTGATTCTTTATTTATTTACTCATGAAATCTTTTTTTGAAATCATATTTATTGGGAACATTAAACCACTTAAAGCTATAAAATATTGATATGAGGACTAATTGAAATTACAGAGATTGATTTTTAAACATTTTGCAGAAAGTAGAAAAGTTTTTCAATTGGTGGAGTTTTTTTTTTTTTAGGCGCCTTTGAAGCACCGTCCTGGTTAGTGATTTGAGGGAGACACCAAATCTGTCATTGTATCGGCAGCTATGGAAGTTTATTTCCTGGAGAACTGTAGGCATCCTGAGGTCGATGAAATCTTATTACAGGGTGTATATTATATAGAGTTTTAATTATGGATCCACCATTATTACTAAGAATGGGATATTATAAAGACTTCAGAATTAGGATTTCATAAGAAAAATAGGGAAACCCCTTACATAGATTGTTAAATTTGTAACCTAACCACTAATACAAAAACTAAGTATCCGGTCCTGATAAAGCTAACTTAAGTGCAACCTTAAGATGAACGGATCGTCACTAAGATTATGAGATGTTTTAGCCTAAGAGATTTTCGATCAATCTTACAAACATTTACCTTTTCACCCATTTTCTGATTCTGTTTGTATTCTGAGTTGTTGGTGACAGCAATCTGCTAGATGCCACTGAGTTCTTAACCGCATGATGCATTGACACTATTGCAACTTCAAATTTCTTTACTGAAGGTTTACCTAAAGTGATGGAACATTTTCTTTTAGAAGCTTGAACTGCCCTCCAGGCTTTCTGGATAGTGATTCCTTTGGAGGAATTTGTCAAACACATTTACGTTTCTTATTCTAATATTCAGGAAATAATTTAGAGCACAAAATTATTGTATAGTTCACATTATTTTCTATTACAACACATAAAGAAAACCAAATTTTTTTACATTTTCATATAAATAAAAAAAAATCTTAAACATTTCACACCTCTTAGTGGTGGGCAATTTAGAAATGATGTAACAAAATTTGTTCTACAGAATTGATACAATAAATTCTTTTCGAAGAAATGTCTTTTACAATATTCGAGTATGTTATGACGAAGCCTCTCGATATATTTCGATATAGCATACACATATGAATATGTAAGTGCACATGCCATGCCAACTGCCGTTCACTAATAGGATTGTGTCGTCAAAAACATCCTGTCGGCATTATTGAATAGATGCCAAAATGACTTTTGTAATATTTAATGCGAATGAATTGCAGAAAGCGTGAAGCGTTACATTTTTAATGCGTGTGTTTCTTTCTTTACAATCACAACACACTCGTCGTAGCCATTTTATAATGTGAAAAGGACAAATGAATTACCTACACACTCACACGTGTTGCATACACACACGCAATCGCATACATCACATACATACTTATACACAGGCCAAAGGACACACTCTTTAATATTGCTTATATCTAAATCCTTTTAGGCAGTACAAAGCGAGTGAAAATCAAATGTGAACATTCGAAAGACGATGCCCCGAACATGATGTGCTCTCGTTTCTTTTTTTCACTTTTGAACAATTTTGACATTTTTATTAGTTTATTGTGCGAATATCCTTATGGCTTTCTGCAGATTAGGACTATCGCACCTTAAGTCATTCTCTTTATTTGCGAGAATTACTTTGTTATAGTCATATACTCCTCAATCATGTTTTGGTTGCGAACAAAAGCGCTGGAACGACCTCTTCAATTGGATTAGAACTTTTCATTTCTATTCTTTTTTTATAGCATAAATGAAGGGACGAATCCTTGTGCTTCCTGTCTTGCTTTCAGTGTTTTCCGACATATGACAATGATATTGGCCATTGTTGGCTATCGTCAAAAAAAAACTCGTATGTTGTGTAAAATTGTTTCAGAATAAAAAACCAAAGTGGTGAATAGTTTTTTATGCTTTACAGAGCTGAAAATGCTAACTGGATTAAGAACATCTGGATCTTCCTGATATGGATATACATATGTATGTACAAGAATGATTTATGAAGGTGTAACATTTTTCTCTATATCACAGTTAATAAAAATTTATGTTGATTTAACATACATTAAAATTTCGAAACAATAAACTTGTTTAATACAAAATTTTGCATATAAATAAAGAAAACGTGAGTATTTGTAAAGCAATAGAGTTTTTTTTTTTTTTTTTGTCTAAAAGCCTAAAAGTAATAAAGTTTTTTCTTCAATTTTCCTCTTTGGCTTAGGTTTTTTAGTTAACATAATATGTATTACAATTTTCTTCTCTCAGAAGGTTAAAAAAGATAAAATTATGAATTGTATTGTAGGAAAAATGTAGAGCTTTCAAAACCAAGCAAAATAACAATTGCGTAGAAACCAGGAATAAATCTTTTAAATTTTATCATTCACATAAGAATAAAAATAGGGTTTTCCGGTTACACAAAGGTCCAGAGGCCTTCAAATCTCAAGATTGGAAAAGGTTTTTTAATTAAAACAAAAAATAGCAGAAAAAGAACCCAATCTACCTGCGAGGCAGGCAGGTCCTCCGACATAATTGTCCTCCAATGGATAAGACACACACAAAATCTGAGGTGGCGATTAGTATATAAAATTATAGTATTGCCATTTGTCTAATTATTAGAAGTAACTGAAATCCAATAATTGATCTATTATGAGTAATAAAAGAGAAATACTTTTTCACATATACAAAAATTCAAATATGATTTAATCTACTTCTAATGCCTAATCAAATAAAAACAAATTTATCTAGTAACAATGCAGTTTATATACTTTCATCAAGTCAACTTCCATAGCTTCAGTTGTGTTGAATGCTACATGTTTTGCATAGTTGTAAGTCTATGATAATCATAACTGTCTAATAACTGTCCACAATCAGAGTAGAGGATTCTCATTGGTTTTGCTTTGGCCCAAAAGACATCCAAGGAGTAGTTTACAATCTCACAGTTAAACTAAGAGTACTTGGTATAAAAGACAATCATACAATAGAAATACGAGCATTACGTAGTAGGCAAGTCATTCAGACAAAGAGACACAAAGACAAACAATCAGCAAGACGGACAAGCAAACAAACAAATAAGAAATATGCAAATTTCTATTTACCCAACAATGGACCAACAGTTTAAGTAATTGGATCTCCATTTAGAGCTGTTTACACTCTCAACTCAATGCCAAAATTGCGCATACTACGCTCTTCAGCATGTCCTGCATCACCACAATTGAGCATTTGCGGCATTTGGCTGCCACATTAGGCGGAAAACGGCCGAGAAGAGTGTTGAAAGGGGGTGAAAGTGGGCGTTACTCATCAATCCAATTTCAGGATTTCATTCCTTTTACTATTGTAGCACGACTGCTAGGATTAAATTAGTCATTTCACATGGCAGGGAAAGGTTTCTTGTTCCTTAAGTGAAAAAGCCATGAAGACAATTTCATTTGTTGTTTAGAGTTTTAAAGGGATTTACTATTCGGAAATAATGCGCTCTTTATTATATTCATTATTTATACATGAGAATCCCGGAGAAATTTTCACTTATAATAAAATGCGAACATGTGTTACCGACAGCAGAGACTACCATATTCGTTTATATTCTGACATACCATACATAACATAAACTTAAATCTATTTCTCATATTTATTGGAAAAGTAATTTAAAAATATATACCATATATACTAAGTAATCGTTTATATCAGCTGTTCTTAATCTTATGTAGATCATATCCCAACTTTAATCATTTTATGCCTTTCTTAAAGATTAATTTTTGTATCAATAATCTCATAGGTTAATGGTGATGGTTTTCTTTTTTTATTTCCCGATGGGGAAGCATTAAAAGCCAACTATTCGAAGTGTGGGACTTGCACCCACTAAACCCCACCGTCCCAAGTTCTACAGTCCCCCTGGCACTACCGCAAAGCATTACGTCAAGGAGGAAAGAGGGAGCATAACAGCTCAAAGTAAATCAAAACAAATTTACGTTAAAACTTCTTATGAATATCAAACTAATGACCTATCACGTCTTCGTTCGTCTGAAAAAATTTCCGCCACATGATTTGAACCCAGTTCCTCATTTATGCTGGCCACCGCCTTTACTCACTGAGCCAACGAGCCTTGCGGCTCTAGTTAATGGTGATGGTGAGTCCATACATATGTATATATATCTGTGATACTCAATTTCTCAATCAAAAAATGTTTATTAAAATTCTATAAATATTGACACAAATAATTGTTAAAATATTGAAATATTGTATAAACTTCAATCTTCAGTTTACAAATAAACAAAAAAATACAAAAGAATTGAATACTCACAAACTAAGTGACTAACTCTGCGTACATGGATGAAATCTAAAGCATATGAAATAAAATCATACAAAATGCCATGTTTATTGTCTTTGCCACTCGTAAACATACGTCAGAGCAATGCAACAATGAAATGTTTTGTTTCCGTGTAAACATACATGATAATTTTTTATTGTGAGACCCAAAAAGCAAAATGCAAACATCATAAATGACATAAGTTCGAAGGGTTTGTGGTCTCACGCGGCGCATGTTCTGTGCATCCCGATTTGGTCGGTTGTTTTGTTTAAGCCACGCATCCTGTCTGAACCAGTGCCTGGGCCAGAGTCTGAACTTGTCCATTCTTCGCGATCAGATCGAATCTGACTGAAGTCGTTTCGCTGTTAAGTTCGGTTAAGTAAATTTCTGTTTTATTTTCTTCTTTAGTTTTTTTTTTTTTTGCCAACATCAAGTTGGCGCAGTTCACTTACAAAGCAATGTGTTGGATTTGTTTAACAACATCAACAATGGCAAAGTCATGCTGGTTAACCGACAATCTGCCAGGGATGCAGGCCAACACTAAGTTTAGCTATGATTCAAGTTCCTACTAACCAGGTCAACTTAGCTCAATTCCTTTAACACACTTAAAACAAATTCATACTTAAAAATAAAATAATTTCATTTGTAAATTCATATTTAATAATTTTTAAAATAGCCTTAAATCCCATAATAAAAATCTACTAAATTTCATTATTATATCCAGCAAAAAAAAAAAAAAAAAGAAAAACAAAAATTAGCAATTGTCAAAATTAAATATTGTATTATAACAAAGGTTTCACTTTTCATCCCTGTGATCTTTAAAAACTGCAAACAAAAACATTTTCAAGACTAACTCAAGACCCCCTGGACAGCAGCCGCCGACTCTTTGCATTCATCCAATCCAATAATGTTTGCGCATTTCTGAATTGGTACAAACATAAAAAAATTGTGTTCGTACTTCAAAGTTTATGACAAACTGCAGATATGTAGATACAAAATGTAGTACACAATGTAAAGGAAGTTCAATCAATGGAAGGAAGCCTACTTTCTTCTAGCTGATCATATCAGTCCACACTTAGCTATGCAATGTACGAGTACATGCTCCTCTATTCACCAACAATTGGTGCTTCACTTCATGGAATAGTTGTAAAGGAAAAACTTTGGGAATTAATCGATTGAAATTTAACCTTTTTGTTATTCAAATCAGATCTCGTCTATGTCGTTTGCATTGTATAAAAATCTTTGAGTGTTTATACAAGAATTGAGAAGTGGCATTTGTGAGTCGGTGACGTCGTTGGAATATTGTCAAAGTGTTTATTTGGCATAATTCACCAGGGACAAAACAATGCAACATTTCTGACCACTTACGATGACAATCGAACCCAGTCAGTCGAAGTTTGTTTTTATTTTCGAAATCATATTCCAAGCAAAGTTATTACATGGGAGCGGCGAATCACTACTTCAAAGGGATAAAATTTCTAAGATTTCATTTCGTTCCTTTAACAAATCAGAATCTCAACTTCACTTTACCGAAACTTCTATATCTTTCGCCAAATTTTGCATATTTTATGTAAGTTATTTTCTTTGATGAATTTTGTATGGCTGCTACCATTTCCAATAATCAGAGAACTCTGACAACATCATGTGACAAATAAGCCTGCACCCAATTTCTGCTCCATAGCTCAAGAACTAAGAGCCCAATTATTTCTATATATTATATATTTTATGGGATCTCGAACATACTGTTCTATGCATTGCAAATATCTATTAAGGCAAAGTGATAACATTGTTCCCATCTGTGGGAAAAATTAAAACAAGAGACAAAAAGAAACCCTTTAACGATTTTGTGACGTCGTCACTGTCTTATAAAATTGTTAGGTTTTTAGGTTCTTTACGTCAGCTTGCCGCCTCACTCATAAAGACGCATCCTACATTATTTGTCGAAACTTATCGATGGAAATATTGTACAAACAGACAGACGCGGCCGTGCTTGATTTTGAATTTATGAAGTTTTATGTTTTGAGTTATTACAGTCGGCATCACAACACAGAAAGTCCAGAAATCATGTAAAGAAATCTTGTCTTGGACGAATAAAGTCACTTGCAGCAAGACAATGCATTCACCAATAATGTCTACATATTGTATTGTATTAACTGAGATCTGAAATCAGGATGTACGAGTGAGTACACATGTAGTACGAAAGAGTATGTTTATTTGTACAATATTTTATCGGACCACCATGTGAGATACTGTAAAACACATGTTTATCATATTATCAAGAAGAAATTATTGCAAACTCAGGTTTTTTTTTGTTTTTTGTAACATTAAAATACAATACAAATACAATAGCATACAAGCAATAAATATTATGTTTCGTTCCATGTTCTTGATCTAATTCCCGAGAGAAAGGACTTGACATGTTTTTGTAGGCGATGTCCTTTCACTTCTGTAAACATACAAAACAAATCATTTTTAAGAAAAATCCCAATGTATCTCAAAATTCGTCGACTTATCGACACAAAGCAAAACAAAACCCAAACATACTTACGAACGCACCGAGGGGCATCACAAAGAACACTTTTGGTCTTTCATTAGGCGTCAAGTGTCAATTTCACAATTCACTGCCAAGTAGTCATAGATTTTTTTCTTGTTCAAATGGTTTAAGAATTGAAAAGAAAGCACAAAAGGGAATCGATGACTTCTCGCTATTAATAAAAGTAACGAAAGTAACAATTGCTTGGTTTTCTTTGCAACCAAAAGTGATGTTTTCTATTTTCTTTTATATGCCTTTCCCTCAAACGAGTCCTGAGAATGGTCTAATAGTTTTGTCATGGTGTTTGCAACGTCGAAAATCTGTATTTATACTTGAAAATATGGAGGGGATTGGAAGAGTACGGCTTATGTGGCTTCCTTAGTCATATTGGCAATATGAGGACAAGCGTTGTCGTTCAGCAAAAGAACTACGTGCTACCGATTACGTTTTATCTCTTGAATAGCCGAATTAAGACGTTTCATCTTTTGAACATAGAATTTGGTTACCTAGTAATTTGCTATCCTTTCCCAGTCCCACCATACGCATAACATCATGTTACGTAGACAAAAATTCTGATTGACGCGCAATGTCGTTTGCTAAACCATTCCTTGCATTCCATCAAATTGATGTAGATGCATCATTTTATTGATCTAAAAATTACCATAAATACACTCGAATTAAAAAACCAAGCATACTATCCGATAAATTGAAAAATCCCAATTGGAATACTGTGGCACATTTATTATCAAACAGAATAGTAAAATTTTAAAAACCACGGGAACTTAGTTACCAACCGTATACTTTTCATCGAAGTTGTTGGACCTATAACTTTTTGCAACGTGTTTATTTGTGTGAAAGGTATGTAACATTCGATAGAACTGAAGGAAATATTTCTTATACTTTCTTTTATTTTGTAGTATTCTTTGTACATACACACATGGACATGTGTTATGGGATGTTGGTGGTCCTTGTTACCAACATAATGGGTATATAATATAATAACAAACGATTAATGAAGCTCAAATGACTTGTAAATATTATGATATTCTAGGTGCAAACAAAAATGCAAGTAAATGTATTGTACATTTTGTCAGGTTACCCGGTTATCGAATCCCATGAACCTTTATATGGTTCGAAATGGGAATTAAACATGATCAAAAATGTGGCATGTAGAACCGTATGACATTTAAGCTTAGCTAACAAAAGCATTCAACAACTACACAACTACCTGCTCAGTTTACTGATAAAGAAAAACCCAGTTTTCAATATCAATAAATATATCTTTGCATGACATTGATGTCAAGTTAAAATGGAAAGATCATGTAAAAGAAAAGTAGATTATATGAATATTTACCATAATATTGTTAGAAACAATAAAGTGTGGAGCGGGTGGACTTACTTATTGTATATCTTGTAACACCAGTAACAACCAAGAGAGGAAAAATATAGTATTTACAAAATATTATATCGTCGTTTCGATGAACTTCAATGTAATCTAGTTAGGGATTTTTATACATCAGACTCAACAAATATCATTTCAAAAACATTTCGCAATTATTTTAAACATGTTTAGGAATGTTAATTCTTACGAGTATTTATATATTTCTTGTATATGATTTTTACTTGCTATGTAACAACTAAGTAGAAGGATGGGTGAAATCAATAATTGACGATTGATTTTTATGTTCATTCCTTAGCTCAAACCTTACAGGTCATGAAAAAAAAAGGTACAGTAGGAACAAAATCACCGACGATATATTTATGTAGATGTTATCAAATAGTCTGGTATACCCAACTATTAACCAAGGAAGGAAATTGAATATTAATAGAAGACTTTGCATGGTTACAGATTATTTATCAGTATGGCAAATCATATCGATGTACCCAAGTTCATCTTTGCACAGAACTTCTGAGATAAAAAATGTCGGTTTATTTCATTAAATTCAAAATTGATTTATTACATGTAATTGAAACATTAATCGATTATGTATTGGCCGTTTTGTTTGACCACATGTGTGTCCATCTTTTGGGAAGTTTCATTATTTCGACATCGTAGAACTTCCGATCGTTTTGGGCAAAAAACTGTGTCAAGTGGTTTTTGACAGCCTAATCAGAATCGAATATTTCACTACTCAAATAGTTTCAAAAAGAGCGCAACAAATGGGTGTCTGATGATGCAAAGTCGAGGCTATACAGAGGATGTGCCATCACTTTCGCTATTTAGTTCCAAAAATCTTTGCCGAATGCGGGCGACCATTGGCATGTTGGAATCTGATAGCTAACGTGTGTACTGTCACACCCAAATTGATGGTTTGATTTCGTAGCAATTTAAACGATACTTGTCCAATTCCACCAAATGGGCAGCATCTCTCCTCTGGAGAATATCGGCCTTTGATGTGGTTAGTGACAGTTAATCTCTCTTGCTCCATATTCGTTTTCATTTGACTCTATTGTAAACATACCATTTTTTATCTCCCGTTATGATTTGCTACAAGAACGGATCATTTTCGTTGGATTTCTGCCGTGAAACGCAAATTTTGATGCGCATCCAAATATCGAGCTGATTTACTTATCCAAGCTTTTTAAGGCGACTTCCACTATTGTTCGTGATACGTCAATAAGAACCTGAATTTTAATGGTGGGTTTGTATGGGAGGTACCCTCCCCAATGGTCCGATCAAATTGAAATTTCGACAATATAAGTTTCTGAAGTGTAGCCACTAACCATCCAAATTTCAAGTTCGTGGAATTACTGGATGGGTATAGCTGCCATACAAACCAAAATGCTTCTTGTATGGGGACCCCTTTAAGTTTTTGAAAACATTTTAGTTTTGGTATTTGTTGCTGATGCCCTTTGGGTCCGGAATCTTAAAAAAAGTCAAGTATCAGTATTCCTTAGTAAAAATTCGGGATCATTGAACCAGTTTGACGTCTTCAGTTCATCCACAATGTGTTGATAACGTTGCATTGTGTTGCTTAAACCAGTTTAGGACAATTTGAGAGTTTGACCATAAAGCTATCTATACAAAAAACCGACACAACTTTTCCACACACCCAATAATAACATTGGGATGTAGGTTTGTTTAAAAAATTTTATTTTTCTATCCCATTCTCCTTTTCTACAGATCCGTTCAATGGGAAACCACCTATCATAATATTTATGTTTTGTAGAAGTCCATTTTAATTTTATACATATTTTTCCTTAAAGCATCCTTTAATTTTATCAATTGCATCCAATTAACACAATTGGCTAATAGGAAATATATATATTAAGGGTCTACACGCAACGTGTTAACATTGTTAAAGTGTTATTGTGTTAAACGCGGAAAAGTAAGTGACCTACATACGTCATAACATACAATTGAGAGCGTTATGCTCTTTTCACAGTGCTAAAAAAGCTGCTTGCTTCAAAAACTTTTTTATATTGCTTTCATTTTGTTCTTTCTCTTACTGAAAACAGCTGTTGATTGTTTTGATTACACATTTATGGATCATTGCGCGTACCTTATGCTAATGTCATACGTAAAATTTGTAGAAAATATATGATTTAGAACTTTTGGCATTGTTGCAAATAGTTCTTGCAATTCCCTTTTCCATTCCTGCTACATGATTTATTAAAATTTTAACAAAACATTTACAATTTAAAATTTTTGAAATCAACATCAGCTGTTTTGTGTTTATGCGCAACAAAAAGAAAGAAGAAGACAGGCAGCATTTGCGAAACCTTGGCAGCATTTTTAACAGACAGCATGGTCAGTTTGAGTGCAGGACTTCCACTGAGTAAGCAGCTCAAAAGTCATTTTTGTTTTACAAAAAAAACCTCTAAATATCATTATTTTCCCTGTTATTGCTGTTCGTTTTGGAGCTGCTTGCATATTAAAACTACTTATGCTTCATTCTGAAAAAGGCATTAAACTTATAAATCTAATCGGGGCTGGTAACTTTTTAGAGTTTATTGTAAATTGGCAAGGGTGATAAAGTGAAATGTGTTACTAATTTAATTCAAATTCAAATTGATTAATAGGAAATAGAAGTATTAAAAATTAACAAAATAATATTTTAACACGTTTAACACGATGCGTAAAGACTCTTATTATATTTTTGGAGATATCAGTTTCAAATTTTTATTGAAAATTCTGAAGTTTTTAGAGAACTTTTATGCAATTTAAATTGAATTTGTTTAGTGGTTTCTCTATTTTCAGCTTCGAAAAAAATGGATTGACTTATCTGTTTTTGCTATCTTCTGTATGTATATTATTAGTTCGGAGGTCTCTAACAAATTCATTTACATATTTTGATTCTTGTAAATGATATTTTGTTACAATGCCATCAAATTTTATACTACTTACGAGTAATATTTTTTTAAAAATAATAAGCTGTCTATTTACACAATTTACTAGCTAAAATGTTACAAATATTTCATCTAAATTTGAGTTTCTGAGACCAGTAACCAAATGAAGTGATAAATATGGTATTAATCGTTTGATACGAGTATGTATATTGTTTGTAGCGTGAAATTTAAAAATTAGGTTAAACCATTTTATAAAAATGATATTATAAATTAAATTAATGTCTTCATATCCGTTCAAAGTTGAAAGTGCTAAAAGTCATTTGAACAATTGGTCAAGATTCTAAATTCTTCGCCAATAAGAGTTCTAACTTCATTTTGTGAGTTGGGCGAACCAAAAAAGAAATCACAAAATATTTAACCCTCATCAAAAGTCTTTGTGATAATTAATTAGGCAGTAAACAGCAACTGCACTTATTCCCATTATGGGGACCTATTCATTATGGTAATTTTAAGGTTAATTAAAAAATATACATTCATTCTGCTCGAAGAAATTTTGTGGCCATTCTTAGACACAAGAAAAAATTAACTCAAACTGTTGCAAGAAGGAGTAATCATTAAAAACATAAAAAACACATTAAACCCCTTTACAACACTTACCGCGTTTTCTCAAAAAAAAAGCAATGAACAATAAAGGAGAAATGAGAAAGAAAACCCGTTCGCTGTTTGGTGATAATGCATTAAACGGTCCGTTAATAATGGAAACTTTTAAATAAAAATGTCCCAAAGGACTCTAATAAATTAAATATAAGTACATATATAGACTTAGTATATATGTACTTGACACAAGCAATAGCATTACATACTATTACGCGTACATTACATATTAACTCAAAAACATGTACTCGTAGATATTTGTAAGTACTTATTTATTGAATGTGCTTTACATCAACAAAGTTTGAGGAAAGATGCACCCTTTGCTTGAATAATTAAACTAAACTTTACTAAGATACAACTTACTTCTGTAATCATCATGTCAAATACTCAGTTTATTTCACTTCTACAATAACCAATTATGTTTGTATATAAACTTGTACAATATGTATGTGTGTGTGTGTGTGTGTGTGTGTGTGTGTGTGTGTAGCAGGAAGTAATCTTACGTTAAAAAGACATCTTTGGTATTTAATTTGCAATTGTTTTTAGTTCCAGGTTTAGTGTAGTGACATAATCCTTGACGTTATGATTTATATTATATTTTTTCCCTGACAAGTCTCGAGAAGTTTATTTACCAAATACGAAAAGCGTCGTCTTCTATTTTATGATTATTTGTTGCAATAGCACCCCATTAACATTGTTGTTGTGCTCTCCTCATATGAGTCTGGTCTCTGTTTGAATTGATTTTGAACAGCGAAGGCACAACCCTGTTGAGGAGGCATCATACTCGTATTAAAGAGGAACAACAAAACAACAAACCCTCTTATTCCTCTGTTGCGCAAAACATATTTTATGATAGCAAATAGAGATCGAGCGAGCGTCGTCCAATATTTGTGTTTGCACTGTCACTATCCTGAGCTCTGACTTTGACACGTTTTCTGACTTAATTTCAGCTTATTGCTTTTTACGTTTACATTTCGTTGTGCTTTCGCTTCAGAAAGCGGCAGGAGCAAAGTCACAACGATTCAATTCTGACATCTAAGATGCATGGCGAACAAGTGGCCATTCAAACAAGATGATGTTTTCGTTTCAGTGTCCTTCGAGTCGGCTCTCCTGGCAAAAGTACAAAAGAAAACATTTTTCAACACGTGCTGTGGCTTAAGTTGCAACCAAAATGTGCTTCCCAAGCATCCTTTGAAGTCATTCACTGACTTCTTTGTGGGAGTCACTCACTGTTCGGTTGAGTTGAGTTCAGTTGAGTTGACGTCAGCGTTAGTCGTTCACTCATGAAATTGTGCCGATGCAATGTTGAGCTTCGCAAGCAAGTGTCCTCACTTCGATTTGTTACAGTTGCAAATGTCGCAAGGGGTTGCACCGACCAAGTCCAACCAGATGCGATCCAATCCAACCCACCGTCATCTAGCATAGACCGAACGCTCTGTTTACAATTCTCACGCATGTGACTTTTAAATGACGAATTGAAGTAGACAAATATTTGTACAGGAACGTTGGCCGACTGTTTTGAATACTTTTATGTTCCTATTAGATAACAGGCACTATGCAGGAACGCACACGACCCGAATCATCGTTGTCACCCAGAGCTCACCCAGAGATTATAGCTATGTGATAATGTTAATTATTAATTCAAAATATATTCATCGACTTTCTTCCACCCACCCAAGTTGTTTGATATTATCTAAAGACACGTGTCGCGGTTTAATTTTTACTACAAAAATATGGCTTCATTACACCAATGAGAATGTCTATCTGTTTATTAAATATCTACATTTATGTAGTCAATCATAGTCACAGATACTTGCAACAAAAAAAAAAAAAAACATTTGATTTCAGATAATTTCAAAGCAATTGGTTCTCTCTTTTTTGATTGTATTTACTATTCTACTTATCATATATGAAATGTAGAGCACCACCGTAAACAATTTTTTTTTTTATTTTTAGAAAGAACCTTATGCAATTTTTGACAAAATAAATTCAAAAAATAAAAAATTCAAAAAATTCTCATTTACTTTTCATTAAATTAATTACTAGTCCTGCACAAATATCTTCATTCTTGGCTGTTCCTGTTCCCTGTAATTCAAATGTGAAGTGGACACACTACAAATTCCGTCTGCTTGTTATAAATATTGAAATGAATGCCTGAGTGAACTGAACTCATCACAAACTGCAAATAATGTGTTTTAAAGTTAAGTTCTCAGTTTTGCGTAAACACTCATCGATTGCCACTGAGACAGCAATTAACAGAATAAAAAATTTCCAGAGCGCATATAGTTCAGAATTGGTAAAATGTACCTACACACATTCAACTAAAAAACATATTCCATTCTATTATGGAGTGTGTACTACCTACAATGTTATTTGCAAAATTCATTCAAAGTACATCTCACTATCTTCTATGCATTATTTGTGTTTATGAATGCAAATGTGATCATTTGCACAATGAGCAATATTTATTATGCTAACATTCTTTTAATGGATTCACTTGTTCATTGCATAACATGCCTCATACATGGATACATGATAATCTAGAAATACTGTATATAATATTTTGCAATGCAAAGCACCTGTTTCAGTATCTACTACTAGTATAATACATCAATTATTACATTTTATTTAGTCTTTAAATTTTTTACATCACTTTAATATTAATTGTTTGTTAGCTTTAACTATTGCATATTTATATTGTAATACCAACAGGCTTGACTAGAGGTTTTTTGTTGAGCCTTTAAAGACAACAATCATCGATTTACTTCATATTAAAAAGGAACAACATGTGATTAATATCAATAAACATTGCTAGCCAACACTGCCCCTGTCGCTTTGGTTGGGTTTGGTTTGGTTTGGTTTGGTGTGTTGGTTTGTAATCGGGGTGAAAATAGAGTTCTTGCTTGGGAATGTGAGAGATAGTCATTAGTCATCTGGAATGGTATGAATTTCCCAGTGGAATTCACCAATAAGCGGCAAGGTGGCAGGATACAATATGTAATACGAATGAGCTGCAACTTGAACCGCCTTCGTAATTAATGACGTTGCCGTGAGTTAAGCTTTCGCAAACAAACATCTTAACACTTCTTAAGCTTATCCCCAACCAGGCACACACATAATCGTCGTCGTCATCATCATCTCATCATTTAACATATTGTATGTAGTCTATACAAACACAAAAGCATTCATCTGACGTCTATCGTAACCAACTATGGTCAATAGACACTGACCAAAAACAAGTCAACAACTGTTGATGCTGAAATTGGATGGGGAGCACAGCACATTTACATTGTGCTTTTCAATTTCGATATGTGAGAAATGTGAGCTTGAAGATGTAAGGGTGTGCAGAAACTTATTCCATCTATCTATCTAACCAAAGATTTGTGGCCAGTGTAGAATGCCTTTAACATACTTTCTACTCATGGGGACAAATTTGATCATTTTTACTTAAAGCTAAATCATAAAACTGTCTATTATTCAAACCGCATATGATAATAATGGAATAATTAATTACAAGAACATATACAAATTAATTAAGAAATTGAAATCATTTCATTTTCATTGCATCAAGCGCCATCTCTTGTATGTTTAATTATCAACAATTTTATATTGCATACTTTTAATTGCTTCTTGTATCTTTTGTATGCCTTTTGTATGCTTTTTGTGATGAGAAAATGTATCCTGGAAATTTTATAACAAATCCTCAAAGATGAAGGAACATTACAGTTCCCATAACCATTTTAGAGCCCATTTTGTCGTTTAATTTCGTTTTAATTTTCATTGACAACATTTAAGAGAGGAAATTTATGGTTTTCCAGTATTATGTATTACAATCATTTTAAGTGTACCTTAAGTACAGCAGTACAGTAGTGAAATTTTTCACATAAATTTAATAATTTCATCTTAACTTCTTTCTGATTTCATTATTAATATAAAAAAAAAGTACAGTGAAAAATGCCGGCACTTAAGAATTAATAAAGAAAAGAATGTTTAGTTAAAAGTTTTTAGTTGTGATGCGAAATAAATTGGAATCCTAAAAAATGAAATCCCCCACGGACGAAATGGAGTCTCCCATTTACATTATAGGTTTAAAAACTAATTGGAACTACGAGGGTAATCACATAAGTCAATGTCTTCTTAAGTTTCCCGCTTAGTAATGGAAAAAGTGAATTTCGTGTGCTCATTAAACATTATTTTAAGCAAACAAAAATATCACTCAAACCATGTGGATTCTGCACCATTAATTTCTGCAATGGTTTAAAGTGATTTCCTGCATCTCGTTGTTGTCGTCGCCAAAAATAGTCAATAGTCATGGATTGATATTGAACGATCTCATAATCAAAGTGCGTTAGGTGGTTGAGGCTGAAGGCATATCAACTGAACAAGTACAACACATTTTACATTAATATTTGGACATAAAGGAGCTGTCCGCGCGTTGGGTGCCGCGATTGCTCTCATTTGACCATAAGGGCAACCATGTAGCCACTTGAATGAATTGTTTGGCGATGTTCCTCCGCAATCTAAACGAGTTTTGTGTCATTTTGTAACCGTGGATGAAACATGGATCCATCACAACACACTAGAGACATAGGAATATGTATCAAATAAGGCCAAGGTGAGTGTTTCGGCCATCAAGGTCATACCGACAGTTGTTTTCCACGTGGTGTCCTTATTACCTTGAAAAGGATAAAACAATCACAGAAGAAAATTAACCAGAGCTGTTTGACAAATTTGACAACAATTTGAAGCAGAAACCACACCATGGCAATGCGCGGCGATACCCGTCTGTAGTTGTCATGGTAAAATAGGCTACCAAATGCAACCCCATCCAGCATATTCTTCAGATTTAGCCCAATGTGACTATTTCTTGTTTTCCAAACTGAAGAATTGACTCTGTGGTATGAGACTTGGTCGAATGAAGAGGACCTTGAGTCAAACATATTATTGGCTAGGGTTAAAACAAAATTTATTGACCTAAAAGGAGAGAAAAATTATTATATTAGCAAAAAAATGTATCTTTCATTTATGGAATTGCCCACGTAAAAGGAAAACTAAACTAAGTATTTCTCTTATTATTTCAATCTTATCGAAAATCTTAAAATGTTACAAATTTAAGGTGAAAAAATCCTGAGAACCCCAGTGGTTCTTACCAAAGGATGCTACAGAAAGAACATTGAGGAATTGTGTGGAAGACCAATGGAAATTAAGCTAGAAATAATTTTAAACTAATTATAAAGTTTTATTGCATACAAAACATTAAACTATGAGAAGAAAAAGGACTAAATTTTTCATAAAATTTTATGACAAAATTGTTTACGTTACGTTTTTGGCAATTCAACATTTTATGCCATGTCATTGTATCTCACTTTCAATCAACTTTTCATATTTATTTTGCTTTGTCGGTAATGTATTTATACATAAAAGTAGAAATTTATAAATTAAAATGTGCACTCAAATTGTTTATAAATAAATAAATAAACAAATTAAAATAAACAATTGAGTCTACTAAGGTATAAGAGATATTTTAAATTTTTGATCTATTTCAAAATTAGAATCTTATTAATAACATACAATCGTTTTAAGTATCGAAAAATAAAGAAAAGAATATTTAATTTAAAATACATTTTTCATTTATTTATAAATGAAGTGGGAAGATGGAAATAAGATTCTTTATAAAGCTCAATGTTTACATGTAAAGTAAAGTAGTAGATATGATATTTGTTCTTGCCATAAAACTAATTATGTAAAAATCAATTTGATAATGAGGTACTACTCCTGTTGCATTATGCATGTTTATATGTATTTATACGTATTCTTATGTGCAGGGCTTTGTATCTGATGCACATAAGAAATGAAATTAATTTATCTATGAACGGCGGGAACACGGCTACTTTCCGCACTTGTCCGACAACATACAAACAGCGATCATAAGTTTGTGAGATAATGATAACGATTGACATGAGTTTCTACTTAAACATTGTCAAACCCAAGCGAACCAATGAAAGTGCGACTTACAATCCGAAACGAGAAAGAGATTCAAGGCAGCAACAGATACCAGATACAATCAACCAGCAGCAGTTTGGCATTTGGACATGCAATCCCGGCAGCACAACAAAGCGAACGTTAAATTGAAAAATTATCGACGCTGAAATGCAATTAAACAGGAACCCAATCAGACTTTAAAACAAAATAAAGAAAACTTTATAAGTGCGTTACACGTTACACACGACTATTGTAGACTGTCAAGTGCCCTTCTTATTAAGCGTTTTAAAACAAGTGAATGAGAGTGAAATCATTACAAAATTTCAATTCAGTTTTTTTTATTGCTTCTATTTCTGATATAAATGGTTAATGAAAACCGGAAATTTTAGTAATTCTTATATCAAAAGGTAGAAAGTATGAGTCTAAATATCGATTTCATTGGTCCCAATCCATGCTGTGTTAAAGCGGATTTTTAAGAATTTATCTGCATCGTCTCAAGAAGAATCAAGTGTCCTTGTACTATTGTCAGGTATTACCTTAATAAAACAGACACTTAGATTTCGAGAACTGTATTTCGAGAACAAATTAATAGTGAACGCCTGCATTCTGGATGCAATGATAAAATTAATTAAAAGCCTCAAATTTTTGGATATATTGGTCAATCAAAACAGACGTTTAGAATTCGTAATCATGACCAACAATATTCTTGACACAGAGCGCATTATTATTTGCTTTCGGTTATCATTTCAACGAGAACTTTCTATATCCCTTGTACACCCTGAATTCCTTACATATTTCTATAAACTAAATATTTTTGTAGGGTATATTACTATCATTGAAATACTAATGAACCATTCCATTCTTAGGTAAAATAAAACAAAAGCAAGATATATAAGCATTTTGTAGAGGGAAGGGTTTTGATTGAAGTTGTTTGTGCGGTGAAGTCTTATCTTTATGCGATTGAATAGATTTCGATTAATGATGAACAATATCTGATTTTTAGTTGTTTCCTCTACTTGTTTACAAACTTCTAATACATAAACTTATTGCTTATTGCTTTAAGCAACAAATTTGTCAATAAAAATATGTTCTCATTTTTAGGGTTCCAGACCCAAAGGGTACCAAAGGGAACCCTATTGCAGAGACTTCGTTGTACGTCCGTCCGTCCTCGGATCATAACTCAAAAACCGCAATAGCTAGAGAGTTGAAATTTTCACAGAATGTGTAGTTCTATGCGGGCATCAGCAACAAATACTAAAACTAAAATATTTTCAAAAAATTAAATTAAAATTCTGGTTATTATTAGAAAAACTTTTTTACATCCCTACAAACCCACCATTATAATTCACGTTCTTATTCGAAAAACTTTTTTGTTTTTTGGACTACTAAACTGAAATTTAGACACAATAAGTTTCTGATATAGGCGCGGTACATTTGTTGGAATCAGTCAAATCGGAGCACTAGAGCACCTCTCATACAAATCCCAATTTGGTTCGGAACACTCCATGTACGAGTCTGACTCGCACTTGGCCCATTTTTCAGTTCTCATACGAGTATCGTAAGAAAAGAGTAAGTCAATTTTGTATTTTAAAACTTAATGCGAACAAATGTTTAGCAATCAATACATTTAGACAGAAGGCACTTGTTATCAGTCCATCTTCCTATAGAGATTGACATTATAAAATTATTATTGTAATTTGCTTTTGTCTTCATTTTTAGATAGCGCACATTTTCAATCAAACAATAAATTCAATCAAAATGCCAAATGAATTTGCTATCAACATAAACACGTGTAAAATCTTTCAATACAATTAATTTACATGCTGACAACTTTTTCAGATGATATATTTATTGATAGATAGATAGATACACATTTAACAATTGATTTAATTAATATCACAGAGAATAGTTAAAAACTTTAGATTCTTATCTCTAAGGAAATACTTGCATACTTTAATAGTCATCACTTTTTATGCTCGCTTTCCTTATCAAGTTTTAATATAAAAGGAATGATCAATAAAAAAAAAAAATATGGCAATGCAGAGAGAATTTGACAATTTCGTTTTCTACTGCCACTTGTCGAACGACACCATACTAAAATTTTGACTAATTTATAGATTAGTTTTTAAATGGAATCTACTGAAAAACTTTTTAACAACTGATAAAATATTTGTGATTTAAGTGAAGCTCATTAAAATTCAAGGTGTTCATAACCATTATTATTTACCACCAATTATTGGAAAACATCAATGATGAACGTCGAAGAGATAAGATCAAAAATACAACTTATAATAATTTAAATTCTGCACAAATGGCGATTGTATAGAAAAATTTAGAGAATTTCTGCATTGTGGACAAAAAAAAAACATAAATTCACTGACTTTTATTAAGAATCGAATCCCAATCCTATATCCCAGATACCAGATATACCAGATTTTACCTTCTGCGACTATTTTATTGTTCCAAACCTAAGAAAATAGGAATGACCACAAGTGTTTGTTTTTATTTATTTATTTAATTATGACAAATTACTTACTGTCACTGAAAAGTAAATGATAATGAACATTATAAAGGAAAGTAATAAATAATAATAATATCTATGTATTTAAAATGAATCTTAAAACTAATTTATTTAATTAATGAAAAACTTAAGATAGGAAAGCAAAAGCAAGAATGCAAGCCATGCCCTTCTCACTCACAGCCATCTGTGGTCGATCTAGCCCACAAATTCACAAATTGGTCATCGACATTATTTTCCGCAGTTCAATGGCAGAAATTAAAATTTGAGTTATTTCAAATATCTTAGGTAATAGAAAGAGTAATAAGTGCGTTTAAGAGATGTTGTCTCACTTCCAGCAATTTGAATGCAATATGAGCATCATCAAATTACACTTCCTTCACAGCCATTTAGATCATTTTCTTGAAAATCTCTGTGGCATAAGTGAAGAACAGGGTGATCAATTCCACCAAGATATTTGAACTATGGAGGAAAGTTTCCAGGGCTGGACGATTATTGCTGGAGTCATATAAAAGAAAATTCAACAGTTTGTAGTTGTTAATATCTATTATTTAAATCTGTTGGCCGCTGTAATTCCACTGGAAATAATATTTTAGTTTCAATTCCAGGTCTTAGAATGAATGTACATTATACAAGTCTAGTAAATACATAAAAATAATAGTTTATTTTGTGAAAACAAATCTTTTTACATTATTATCTCATATTTTCCCATTGACTAGATTTTGGAAAAATAAAGTAAATAATATGGTAATTTAAACCTGAGAATAGTATAATAGTATCTATATGTAGGATGTAGTTTTGAGTTTATATCTGTATAAATATATACATGTATGGATGTAGTATGTTTAAATGAATGAATGTACATTTTGTTCTAATTAACAAAACTTCATTAATGTTCACAATACATATAAAATTGATTTTTAAGTCACTTCACCTGCCTTTGGCGGCTTTTGTTGGTTTCGTGATATTGTCGTCGTTGTCGGTCGTCGGTCGTCGGTTTGTAGTCAAGTCATCGTCTTTGTTGTTGCCATGTAAATCGGTCTTGATGATGGCTGCTGCTGCTGCTGCTGCAGTTCGAGAAGTCGAAAGACCTGCCATTTCGTATACCGTGTTCTGGGTTGTTGCTTGTTGGTAGTAAGTTGGTTGTTGGTTTTGTTGACGATTGTTGGCTGTCCCCTGTGTCTGCTGCTGTTGCTGGCTCTTTAAGTGCAAACATTTGTTTGTCCGACATTGTGTCAAAATTCATTTTGCCTCGTATCCCCTTTGGGTTTATGTATACCACTAGTAGTATGGGTATAGGTATGGGTATGTAACGGCGGTATCTCTCTGAGAACATTTTTATGCTGTTACTGTTTTTCTTTTTCTTTTTCTTTATTTTTTTTTTTTTTTTCTTTTTATATAACTCGTATATATGTATATTTTCATTTTAATTTCCCTTTGATTCGGCCTCCGTTTCATCTTGATGTTGATGTGGATGTGGTTGTTGATGCTGATGCTGATGCTGATGTTGAGACGCAATTCTCATCTTTGAATCGACCGTTTTTCAATTTTTGTTTGGATTCCTGCCGCTGTATAAATAATGTTATTGATGATTCGCTCAGAGAATACATGTTTTGCTCATCAATGATTTAAGCTTGTGATATACTAAAGACAAATGAAGGCAGATTTTGGATTTTGTGTTATTGCTACTCCTCGATTTACATCTAAACGAACATCAACCTAATGTACAAGGACATACACATGCACTCACTCTACTAACATAATTGTATATTCAACATGCAATTAAATTTATTATTTTTTTTTTTTTTTTTGTTTCTAATTTTTTAATTTATCGATAAGATAAAGATTTAGTCATTTACATAACTTTATTAATGAATTTGGTAAATTTTCTCCTAGAAAATAGTAATAAATTCAAATGGAATTCTTCGAAACATTGGCCATTTTACTTGAGTTTATGTACTAAACTGTACTACTTACTAAGTACTACAACACAACAGAATATACAATAATACAATACTTGTACAATACAATAAAAGAAACGCATTTTTATTTTGACTGAAATAAATGGAAAATGAAGCAAAAACAAAATGTGTCCCATGTCTGTTGCTTAAAGGGAGGCCCTTCTGGAATTTAAATTTAATAATGGCAGTCAGTTTGCAGCGCCACAACAAAAACTACAATAAATGGCAAAAGCAAGACAAGCCGAAAAAAAATGTCACATGGAGAGAGTGTCGTGTCCGCACGTCGACACGAGAACAATGGGACGACAACAGCAATTGATTGGCAAGTTGCGGCTTCTCGAGATGTGGCGTTGGCGCCCTCTATTACGAGCATTTATTTGTTGCATCGCGTTGTGCCGGGAAACTGAACTGAACCGAACTGAACTAAAAGAATTGAAACCGAAAATGCACAGAAGCTGCAGCCATTGTTTACAGATTTTTTTGTATCTTTGTTCGCAACATAATGACGACCAGAGTTTCGTTGACATGCGCTATTTAAACAGCGATAAAAATCGCAAAGCAACTGCATTGAAAGAGTTTCGAAAAACAAAAAAATATAAAAACAATAAAATAAAATAATGTAGGTACATCAACAGCTCAGCTCAGTTCAGTTCAGTTCAGTAAACCATACCTCCTCGCAAGCATATAAAAATTGAATACATATATTACACGTATATTTGTACAAACACATTCATCTACCATCTATCCATCTATACCTATGTATGTATGTGGATACGTTCAAGTACAATATATGTGAAATGTCTGTTCCTACAGTACATATATAAATATATTGGGGTGGTCCAGAAATATGATCAATACTCCATTTTATACAAAATTCAATTTAAAAAGAACAATTATTCCATCGTTTGAATATAAATTAAATTTTTATAGGCTTACTTATGATCTAAATTACCCAAAGGGTAACGAGAAACCTTCATCAATCCCAAAACATTTAGAACAACAATCATTGGTGAAAGATACAGATTTCTTTCTGTAGTTCACAATACTATTTGTATCACTTTGGTCTGATTTTCATAAAGCCTTTGGCTCAAAAAGGCGATATTATCATATTGGATGAATTCCAAAAAGAATATACATATCAACAAGCAATGTTCCCAAAACGAGTAAACGATATGGGTAAGAAAGAGGGCAATGAAATCTTCAAAAATCCAACTTCTGACCAAGAAAATGAAGAATCTTCTTTTACCTTATGGGAGCAGACGTCTTTTGCCCAGCCCTTTATAGACGAAGTGAGAGCTGTGCAGAAAATTACATTGTACTCTCTGTTAAGGATTCCCCTATATAATGATATGGGGATGCATTTCCATATATAAAACGGTTTCTATTTGGATGCTATAAGGTACAGTTAATGCGGATAAATATAAAAATATCTGAGCTTATTTTTTCAGTTCAATAAATTATTATTTAATGTTGCATTGGAAAATTAAAGGAAAATCTGAGCATAATTTTCTGGTTTGGCCAGGCCTCAGCCAATATTCGAAAGAAGAAGCCGGACTAGAGTATCTGTATTAAATAATAATGAGGTAACTAGATCACGCCCTTCCCCTAATCTAAACTAATGTATTGTCTTCCAGTGTCAATGTTTGTTTATGTCATCGGCATCTAATCACATAAACATTAATATAAAGAGTTCAAAATTTTGCACATAACAGGTGATTCATTAAAAGGTTTTTTTTTGCCAATTGGGTTTCTCTTACAGATCACGTGTGACTAGTGTCATGCTGCCATGTTATTCTTATTCAGTAATGTGTGACATATCATCATAGAAAGACTCACACCACACCAGCTATGATCCAGGATTTGGAAATCAACATCACTTGCGTAATTGGGCAGATACCGGTTGCAATGCTGGAAAGCGTGATCCAAAATTGGACCTCCCGCATGGGCCACCTATGGCGTAGTCGCGGCCAACGCCCATTTGAATGAAATTATTTTTAAAAGATAAATTTCAGAGTTTGTTCTTTCAGGACTTAATAAAGATTCGGCCATCCAATTTCTCTTTGTGTGTTTTATTTCCAATTAAAAAAAAAAATCCTAAATGAATCACCCATTATATGGAAGAATTATTAAAGCCGTCGTATTCCGACCATTAGAATCCATAGTCATCATACAAATATGGAACAACTTGTAAGTTTTGGTCAGTTTCATCACAGATGAAAAATCAATAGTTTTACGCTCACGAGTCCCAAAAGATATTACCATTTAATGTTTTGACAAATAGAAATCTGAATATTGACCAAAGTTTTTGATTAGCTTAAGAATATCAAATTAATTTTGTTTTACTTTCTTCTCTCCATGGAACGATTCACTTTTTAATAGATCTAACTTCTTTGCAGTACAAAGAAAACGCAATTGGCATTCAATTCATCTCTGTGATACTCCTCCTTCTCCACTACTTCAAGTCATAACATAGATACAGAACATGCAGCATTTGAGCCTATTCGGAATGTATTGATTCATCGATGTCTTGTATGTGAAACATCACCAGAAAGTGAAATTTCCAAACAATATGATTCAATCGAGGGTATAGCAATTGACAGAAATTTAGAATGTCATTTAGAAGAACAGTTGAACGCATATGTTTATGTCGCGACTTGTGGCAATGACTGACACTGTAACTTATTGTCAGTCAAAACTGTGACATATTCCTTTGCGAATAGACACTCAAGTATTTGCGGGCAACATCAAGTTATTGTATGAACTGTTGACAGCTGACTAGGATACACATCGTTATTTGGAAAAAAAAATATGTATGTACATACGGGTATATGCAAGAAGATCGTACTCTACTTCAACAATAATTAATTACATATTTTCAAAATAAGGTGAATAATGATGGCAGGGGCAAGTGCTCTTGGACTTACGTACGAGTTTTACAAATTGTGAACGTCAACGTCGAACATAATAAATTTCTGCCTTGAAATATCTTTAAGAGGGCGTAACAATACAATTAACTAAAAATAAACTGATACACGCCTCATCTATCTATCCATCTATCCATCCATCCACTTATGTCTTTCTTATTTTCTTTTTGTATTATAAATATTATGCTACAATACGAATATTATGTGTCTGAGTACATAAAACAATAATACAATAAAATACTAAGCTCCTTATGGTCTTAGATTTATGTACAAATATTATTTTGTGGGTAAACTTTGGAATAATCGTACATGCCTAATTCACAAGGGCTCTAACAAATACCAACAAGTGTTGGTTTACCTACCAACCATCATCCATAGTCCATAGTCATTGCTATCAAAATTTAATCAAAGTCATAAAAATATGTTTTACGATTACATTCCCACTTTCAATGTTGTGTCGGTGTAAATCGAAGAAAAATATACGAAAATATCTTTATCGAATACGTATATGTACTTAAATCCATAACCCTCCATGCATACGTAAACTGTATTAAATTCGTAGACTAACAAGATACAATATTAGGTACATTATTAACTTCTCGTAAAATAACTTCCCTTACTATTGTGTTTCGAATGTTTATAAAAACGGTCGCGTTCAAGAAATATTGATTTTGGACACTAATAAATTATTAGAAAATAATATAGGTGGAAGACATCAAACATGGTGTTTTTTGTGTTAAAAGCTAAGTTATTTGCAAAGGTGTTTTGTAAAGCAAAGATCGCATTATATATTTATCAATCATCATGTATAAACGAAACACTTTGGTGCATCCTGTACATAAAAATAATAGTCTGGAGTACATCAGGCTATCCATAGTAGTAGGAAAATTTGAATTACGCTCCGTTAGGCTGTCAACCCATTCGATGAAACAATTGTCATCAAATCTATGCAAAAGTATCAGAAAAAGACCTAATAATATTGGTCTCTAACAAAGGAATATGTCACAGGAATGCATTTCGTGCAGTAGATCAAAATTTACAAGGAAGTGAAGGGTCATTCGATGATGAAATGGAGGAGATCTAGGTTCGTCCGTCTATACAAATTTAGAAATATTTCACTAGGAATTTCTAGATTTGTTTCTTTGTTTTTTTTTTTTTTTTATAATAAAGAATTTATGTCAAACCCGTGGAACAATGATTGTAATTTTAAAATTTAAAAAGTAGCGATCATTATTTCAAAAATTAGCCGAGCGGATGACTATATCATATTTATAGACCACATAGAAAGACAGAAAATAATTTTGATACTTTTAAAGACATATGTAACCCATTTTTAGATAGTAGGAGTTGGTTTATTAGCACCGATCGGTACAATAAAGCTGCCGCAAATAGTCTCCAATGATTCATTCCATATCTCGAATCTATTCTATGAAAAACTTTTAATTTTCTCAGATTAAAAAATATTTTTTGTGATATATTGTAATCTTCGTTGAAACTTAATATAAAGGTTTTTCTTTATTTCTTGTAGAGAATTTAAGATTTTGATTACACAGTGTGGTAAATGATTTCTTCAAAATGTTCAAGTTTACATTCGTAATCGCTTTGAATAGATTGCCTAAGGAAATTTGTTAGAAATTCTTAAACTGGGAATAGTCTTAAATCTCAATGATTTTAATCGTCAATTTTTGTTTATAAGATGCTTTGGCAGGGTTCACACTTTTTAATCGATTTTCGCACAACAACATTAAGTGTGACAAGGCCACGTGCCGTGTAGCCTTTGGCATGAAAATTGTTGCAGTAGTGTTAACACGAAAACTGTGTGTCTGATATTATTTATTTACTGCACCGCCCACCCATTCGACATTAATTTCTGAGCAATATTTGTTCAGTAATGCTGCAACTGATGAGGTGTGTTTAAATTACAACCACACATCATGCGAATTATCTCGCAGCAGGCAACGATCATAATGTCTGTCTTATGGGCCTTACTGGGCAATACTGAGCCGGATTTCCTTATGATCGGGGATGGTAATTGGTACACGCGTCCAAATTAGTTCAAGTGCGATGTTTGGTTCAGAGCAATAAGGCAATATTAATCACACGATGGTTTTTGGTGACAAATACAAGAATCCATTATCTGCCAAGACAGAAAACAGGGAGGATGTACGACAATTTTTCTTTTCCTACTTATTTTTAAAATACAATACTACAACACACACCCTGTTAAAGTTAAAATACTTATGAATGTTACTAAGTAGATTCCAGTTTAAGTTTGCTTCTACAATCAGATAGACAAACCTTAAACATCTGTTAAAATTATATAGAATTTTTTTGTCAGAAAAAAAAAAAAAGAAATGTGAATTTCACTTCATTTGGTTGAAGACAGAAGATAACATTAAATATTTGTGTAGGCAGGCAGGTAAGCATGGAGGTTTCTGTTCTCTTAGCCAAGCTACTCTTCATAATAATGGTAGAGATTGGATTCAAATGGATTCAATAAGCGCAGGTGTGAATGTCATTTCATCATCTCAATTAGCAGCACAAACAAATTCAAGAACAATGTTCGTCCCGGACACATGTCAATCACTTTATCTCGCTCCACCATCCTATCCTATGGAGATATGGATAAGAGTAAAACAGTTTGGCTTTGAGTTCATTTCAGATAAATTGAGTTCAGTTGAGTTCAGTTCAGTTTTGTTGAATTGAATTCAGTTGAGTTCTGTTGAATTGAGTTGAGTTCTGTTGCATATGTTCACTTCGCGTTTTCGTTTCGATCACAAACAGCAAATTTACTAAGCCAATTTATTTTGACACTCAGACAACATGTTCCACTGCCTCAGTCATTGTCACGGCCCTTTCATGCCTACGTTTCATCCCCACAGTCAAAACAAGTTGGTTGGTTTCTTTTACTGTTCTACCATTATCAACTTCCATCCATGGGTTACTATACTTTATACACAGTATGCACCCTTATACATACCTATGTACGTATGTAGTTCCGTTGTTGGTGACTTGTTAATGCTTTAAACATGTTTCAAATGTTTAATGTTAATAATACACACAAAAACAAAAGCGACCCAACATTAAATTATTATGTAGTAGAAGGAAGCTTCCTCAAGTGGTCGACATCCTCGTGCAGTACAATGCCTTAATTCGTTTAACTCAGATTGACATTCATTAAAAAGCCATTTCTAAATCCACATTTTTGTTAACTACTTATGCCAATCTCTTTTCTCTTTTCTTTTTCTTTTTTATTTTTTTGTTTGAATTTTAAATTCTTCTCGAATATCAGACGACAGTGTGTTAATTTTATATGGTTTTATGCTAGTAGAAGAAAAAAAACAGCGAACTTTGGCCACTGACTATAAAAAGAGAAATATGTTTTACAATATCACAAAATTGTTATGAAATGTGAAGAATAAGCGAAGGATTTGTATGGATGGTGGCTATATCTGCAAGGGGTTGCATCACGTGGAAGACCAAATACCAAATTGTCATATGAATATGTTTTGGAAAATCTGTGTGACTCGATACCTATAACATGTTATCGAAGTAGCAAATAGTATTACCTTTCCGAAGTTTCTATCAATAACTGTATAACTTCGAATGATTAAAAAATAACTATAACAACAATCATGTTTTGGTTTGACTAAATTCCATATCATCCAATTGGACAAAATTTTTATATCAAACTTTTAAAATAGTGGACCTTAAATCTGAGATACACAGATTCTTTTTCCGATTATCTTGTAAATTTTCTATGCCTTTATAGTATATAGTATAGAAGTAGATTTCTAGTATACAAAAAGAAATTTATTACCGTTTAAATAATCAGAAGCTTAACAATAGGGTGGCAGGACAGCAAAATACCACGGGCACAAGAGAATCCCAACATTTATTATTACAACATTTAGTAAGAGATTATAGAAAAGCAAACATTTTTTGAAAATGTGAGACAAATTTATAATCATTTTGTGCATAGTATCAAAAGATGGAATATATCATTATTAAGTTGTATGGAGTCTGGCATCTTCAAATTCGATTAGATGGGATGGGCAGAACCTTTCGATGCCATTTTTGCTTTAAAAGATTGGTTTACTGAATTTGGAATTAAATTCTGCATGTCTTCCTAGAAGACAATGAAAAGTATCGAAATAAATTTCGAGATTTAAAAGCAAATAATATAGCAAAAAATGGCCCATCATTGGGGACTCGACAGACAGGTATGAGGAGTTGAGAACTAGACTAACTGCTCTTTTTATGGTTCAGGTTTCAGGTTCTTATTAGATATTAGATTAGATGGAATCAGTCGAATCGGACCACTAGGGGGAGAACCACATTACACTTATATACTAAAAAAGGTTCGTCTCTTTAAAATGGGCATCAAAATAAAAAATTGACTCGGTTTCAGTCAACGAGTGTTTTTTTCTTTATCATTTGGGCCGGTGGTTAAACAGTCCTGCTTTAGACCAAAACAAATTCGATTTCAAGACTTCATTGTCATTAAAAACACTACATTCGCTCTAGAACATAGGCTCCCAAAGTGGTCGATAACGATTCGATTTGTGGTCACTAAAGGCTTTCAAAGCAGTAAAGGAACATATTGGGGGGCGTTAATGTAATCAAACAAATTATATCTATGAAACCAGAGTAGTCACGTAGCCCAAGGCGGCCCAATGCATCTCGCCAACTTAAACCTATGAACTTTTTTTGCTCACCGATGACTTAAAATTAAACATTTTTGGGACACTAGAATTTGTTTATAAAGTGTGCGGTGGTCCTCTGTTAGTTCTAGAATGCAAGAATATATTGTATATCGGTTGCACAAAAAAATTGAACATAATATTCTATTTTTGTAATATCTCCTCATTGTTGGGTAAGAAGAATCAACTACAGTGACTTTGCTTTATTTATGTATGTACAATATTTCATTTAGTTATTGGGTGATGACTACAACGTTATCAATCTGTCTAAATTTCCACGTCTGGCCAAACTATTGTAGACCACTTTCCATGGTTTTTCTATAAAGTTGTCTAGAATTGTTTTTGAGATAAGTAGTAAGTAGTATATTACCAAAGATAATTTACATACATTCGTTTCTCATTGATTCATCCTGATATTAAAGAGAATGAAGGCATGAAGGCGGTGAAATGTGAATGCAAGGAGCTTAAAATGACTTCACGCAGTTGTCTTTTGCAGTGATGTCAGAGGAGCGATAATAATATTGTTACTTCTTCTTATATTACAAAAAACATCCTATTATTAAGACTGACGGCGAGTTGACGGCTAAATTACTGCATTTTGCACGCTGACACCGCATTTCGGCAAATATGTTTAACTTTAGCTTATTTCGCTGGATTGGAGGTGTTCGCCAGGTTGTCGGGCCTGTGGTTTCCGTTTGTCTACAAACCAGCTTGAGTTTGGTTGTGCTTAGCTGCTATGCGCATTGTAATTAGTAGTTTACACTTTTCACTTTTTAATTTATGTTCTTACTGAAATTGAAAAATAAACATGGCAAGCAGAAAAATATTCTGATAAAACTTTTACATTTTCAACCATCAACAACCAAGTCGATTAAATATATTTAGTTTAAGAATGGTAGAAATAGTTGCAATTCAATTCTACCAAATAATGAAAGGCAACTGCCATGATGAACTGAAACAATCATAATTGTTTTTGTTTCTAAGAATTATTGTAATATTACAATAATTAAAAAATAAAATGCACAGAAAAAAAAAGATTGTTTTTTTTTTTTACTAATTTTGTATTTATTATTTATTTATTTAGAATATAGAATATATATAGACAATCTACAGACATTAACTAAATTTTATGAGGTAATCATTTATCTTGACATTTTAATAGGTAGGATATGGATTAGGCCACTGTTTGAATCCAAAGAATGATAGTGTTTTAGTCTGCAGGGTTGCTGACTGTTGTCCATGAGTTGCACTGCAAGGACGTTTGCGTGGTTTTCTAGACGATTTTCATTGCGGCGGCTAAAAGTAGTGATGGCCTCTGCAACCGTAGCGATCTTGAGGTCGCAGTGTATGACGTCGTTGGGAACATAGAAGGGGCGCCAACTAAATCTCAAGGAACTTTGGTCTGAAATCTCTGTATGATGTTGACATTGGAAGCCGCATAACTGAATACCATAGGTCCAGATTGTCCTTAGAATCGCCTTATAGAGCAGCAGCTTATTGCGTAGTGAGAGCTTCGAACTAGACCTGAGTGACCAGTACAGACGCTTGAGCTTGATGTTTAGCTGGGTCCGTTTGTTGAAGAGGTGTTTTCTACAGTTAAGTGCTCTATCCAGAGTCAGTCCTACATATGACGTTAGAGGCGGTGGGAAGCATGTGTCCATTTAGAGTAACGCCAGGGCAGTTATGAGTGCTAAGTGGAAATGTGACATGAGTCGGTTTTTCGGTATTGATGACAATGTTCCAGTGAGCCACGGTTTTAAGGAAGAAAATTGCAGCTGAATGCCAGAAAACCTGTGTCATCTGTGTCGAAAATGTGGTGAAGGAGGATGAGAAGGAGGAATTAGGGCAATTGTGCGCTGTAACAATAGCAACGCCAAAATCGAACATAGAATTCAAGTTTGATCAAGCGTCGTATCCTGCTTCATTTTCTGGATGCCCGTTATTTTCCATAAATTGAAAAATAGAAGTTTTGCAACAAAAACATGAAATTTGTTGTAATACGTACCCCGGTGCTCCATTTTGATAAATTTTCCATTTCCATGACCAGACATGACCAAAAGCAACAGAAAAATCACACATACATATATAGTTATTTCTGTTACACCTCTGCTAAAAATCAATAAGCCTGTTTTATTTTCTGCATGCCCATGATGTTCAACCTCTGTTAAGTTACTGTACACGTGCAGTGCTGCAAAGTAACATATTTAAAGTTAACGGTTCTGACCCGGTTCAAAAAAAAAATTGTTGATCCGGGGCTGCCGCGCTGTATTATCAATTCTATCAAATAATAAAAGGCAACTGCGATGATTCTTATGTTTTACTGAAACAATTACAATTGTTTTTGTATCTAAAAATTATTGAAATAATGTAATAATATATATATGTCTCTAAAAATTATTGTTATTTGAAAAATAAAATGCAAAACTACATATCCAAAAGGGAGGATGTGAAAGAAGTGTTTGTTTTGTAATCGACAACACCAAGCAGTTGATTGTTGCACTGTTAACAAGCAGTTCGATAAATTTATACAAAGCAGTTCACCAGTTTTCATACGCATAAACAAAAACAACAGTTTATTATTCAAAGCCCAAACAACTTGATGCATATACATAAATACAAAATACAATACAAAAAATACCCTTTAGTACATTTTTAAGCGCCCCGTTTTTAATTCAAAACGAAAAATTATCAAACGTATATGTTTGTTTATGTTGACTAAGACTAAGTTTCCAATTTTGAGTGACTAGACTAGACATTGGCTGCAATCTCTCTCGCTAATGAGACAGGTAATGTTGTCTTTCAATGCTGCAATAGACTCTGGCTTATCGGCATGGACGTATTCCCATTAAAAATAGTCTAATGGCATCAAATCGTTCTCTTTAGGTGGCCAATTAGCGGTCCATAAACCGAGAAAAGATGATTATCGACCTCATTTCTCAATTGTGGGGACTGTAGCGTCATCTTGCTGGAACCACATGTCGTCCATGTTCAGCTCGTGCTATTGTAGAATGAAATGCACATTAGGTTGCCAACTAATGATAATGATTTTAGTAAATATGAAAATGTATATTCTTTGTTAAAATTTAAATAATATACGCAGCAGGAATGGGATAAATGAAACTGCAATTTGCATACACTGAAAATTGTTCTAAATCATGTATTTTCCATATATGTGTCGTTTGAACGTGCCATTTATATATATAACTAGAACAAAAAACATCGGTTCAGAACACACTGAACACAAAAACACTGTAACCGCAAAGCAATACTCCCTCCCTCCGCCCTTTGAACAAGCTATCTTTAGCCAACAAAAGGTTAATACACTGTCGCCGATTACAATACCAAATTGCAAATACCACGCTGCACAGGGATCTCAAGATGCGGACGGTAATGGAGATGATCAATTACAGAAGTCGCTATCACACAAAACCTTCTAACTCACTAGCGTCCACCTGCACCTGCTGCTCAACAATTAAATTAAAGTGAAGCACATTACCACAGGAAAGTGTATTATGCGGCCCATACATTATGCGATCGGTTGTACTACCAAAGATCAAAGACTTTTTATTTTTCATACAACCGACATGTACCCTTCTTAGCTTAGCAGTATTGTCTATTCCAATCTCTAACATGAAGTCGTGTGCTATGTTGGTTTTTTTTTTTTTTAACTCCAACGATTTCCGTGTTTTGTTAAATTCTTTGAGTTCATTGTATGTTTTTTTTTTAATATCATGATCATTTTCCTTTTGAATTCGATCTAATCCTGCTTGGTTTGGTTGTCGCTTCCTCTTGACATAGATTATTTCATCTCAAAGTTCATCTGAGAATTATTACAATTCTTAAGTCTTTGTAGACAGGCAAGCACGAACAATGGTACTTCATTGTCCGTCGGAACCAGGCGAATCGGACCACTAAGGAGGGTACCTCCCATACAAATCCCGTGAGGAGATGCTTCTCTTCTCTACAAAATAAAATTGTGGGACTCCTGCCGCAGAGTCTCGAAAGAGGCGCTGTGTGTAATACGACATTTTGCTTGTCTGTGTTTTCAAGCAACGTTTGATTTCGTCGTCAATTATAAGTTACAGAAAAAACAGAACATAAATTATTAATGTATACAAATTTAAAATCAAGAATTTTAAATAATACTAGGAATTTTGTAAACTCCAAATCATATTCTATTCATCAACTTTGAATATGTTGTCAGCTAAAAGTTACAGCTAAAATTATCAAGTATTTTTCGTAGTCAGTTATAAGTTAGAGCAAAACAATCAATTAATATACTTTTCGTTCTCAAATATTCAAAAATTTGTTCTTCAAAATCTAGTTGGGCTGCGTTGAGCCTACGATATTGTGCGTAAGTACCTTTTTTTTTTTTTTCATTGGTAGAAAAGCATGGAAGTCTTAGCCAGTCTACAACCGAGTATGGGACTTTAACCCACTAAAAACTAACGCACCATGTCCTATTGTCTCCCCGGAACTGCCTTTAGATACTTCGTCGGGTGGAAAGGAAGAGCATAATTGCTCAAGAATCGATCTGTCCCATGTAAATGGGTCGCCTATTATTTCTGTCTTGTGCGTACGAACGAACCCCTGTCCGATTGTGCAGCTGAATGATGAACTTGTGCTCGTAATCATTCAGCTGCTCAGCTGTGCTTTGCTATGCGGAGGGTAAACATAATTCTCGTTGTAGCTGTTTTCACCACTTGCCACTTTCCTAGTGATTGGCACATGTGTGGCACCAGACTACCTACTGCAGGCGGTACACCAGAACACTCCTCTATCTGTGTCTTCTCTCCGCTAAAACGAGGACAGCAGAAAAGCGATACCGACGAAAATAGACAGAAGGGGTCCTCCTCATGTTTGAAACGGTGCAAATAAAATTAAAAGCAACCATGTCCAGTTAGTATCTGCGTCATATGGAAATCCACTTCTCCATGTTTCCTTGTTATCCATACATCCAAGCTGGGAATCAGGGAGAACGTCCATCGCCCTTTACTCGATGATTCCCATCTACTCTGCCATTCCTGAATTGCCGCTCATCTTCCGCAGATAACCCTGTAGTTGGCGATTGGTGGCATAGAGGCTATCACCTCAACCACAACATTAGATATCGTGCAAAAACCGCTCGTTACCCGCAAAGCGCTCAGATGATACGTCGAGCGAATACCAGCCTTGTACGAGTTCTTTCGTGTTGCATCCGCCCACACCGGCGGCGCGTATAAGACAATGGAGGTAACGACTCTGGCTAGCAGCTTCCGCTTGCTTGCCCGCGGTCCACATAAGTTTTGTCATTATAAGTGATAGAGCTCCATTTACTCTCGCCGCTGTCATTTATAGTGACTGGATGCTCCTTGAATGCGTAAGTACTATGTCAGATCGTGTATGACAGCCCTTAGTGTTGAATAACAATGTTTGGTATTTGGTTACATATCAGTATTTCGAAACACTTGCGCTTGTGGTTTGTGAAACTTACGGAAAAGTAAAAAATTAAAGAAAACTTTTATTTCTGCATTGAATTTCTATATGTCATAGTTTAAAATTACGTTTACCTAAGGCATATGCGACTCACAACTTAAGTAATTGCACAATTGTTTTAATTGGATTTAGTGAAATATAACCAAAATCGGACAATAATAAAAGAAGCAAATAAATAAACATCTTCCATAAATATATACATAATTCTTAAATTTAGTGGCAATTGTGTGTGAGTCATTGTGCTGGTGCTGTTGACCCTGAATTTAATGAATTTGTTGCTAAAAAGTTAAATACATATTTGTTTTTCGCAGGAAGAAAAATTGTAACCGAAAAAAAAAACAAAACACCAACGACATCATGTCTTCGTCGGCTTCAACCTCACAAAACCCAAGCACAACGCCAAACAGCTCTGCTGTGCGGGCTTTGGGGTTAGAGTACAAATCATTACAAGATGAGCCTGTCGAAGGCTTTCGCGTAAAACTGATAAATGATGAAAACCTTTTCGAATGGGAAGTGGCAATATTCGGACCGCCGGACACGCTCTATCAAGGCGGCTACTTTAAAGCACACATGAAATTTCCAAACGACTATCCATACTCGCCACCATCAATACGTTTTCTTACTAAGGTATGGCATCCCAATGTATACGAGAATGGCGATCTCTGCATTTCGATTTTGCATCCACCGGTTGATGATCCTCAGAGCGGAGAATTGCCCTGCGAGCGATGGAATCCGACGCAAAATGTTCGCACCATTTTGCTGTCGGTAATTTCTCTGTTAAATGAGCCGAACACATATTCACCGGCAAATGTTGATGCTTCCGTCATGTATCGAAGATGGCGCGACTCTCAGGTATTCAAACTAATGTTACATTACATTGTCTATCAGGTAATTGTTATTTATGATATTTTTTTTTTTTGTTTTTTGTGTATCATCAGGGGAAAGACAACGAGTATCCTAACATTATTCGAAAACAAGCACTTGCAGCAAATGCTGAAGCGAAGCGTGAAGGTATCGTAGTACCCATGACATTAGAAGATTACTGTATAAAGCCCACTCAAAAAACGACAACAGATTCTACATTGGATGCGAATTTCTATGATGACGACTTTGATTTAGAAACGGATGATGACGATGGCGCTTCAGCTGAAGAAACCGACGAAGACAGTGGCAAAGGCGAAACAACATAATCCCTAAGTTAAAAACTAAAAATGGCTAATTGGATGGTTTGGTTGGGTTGGTTGGTTGATGATGTGGTGAAGTGAGGTGTGGTTTGGTTAGGTGAGGAGGTTGGTTTTCAAAAAAGTAACACTGGTTTGATTCTATCAAAAAGTAATTCAAATCCTTGTAAACAACAACAGCAACAAAACAACATAAATTGTATAAATATTAAGTAGACATATTACGCTAAAATAAATTCAAGTTTAATTTTTTTTTTATGGAGAAATATCATCATCATCATCACCCAAACCAAACTTAAACAACCATGAATTAATGTACAACTCTGCAAAAAGATTTACAAAATATATCAAAAAAAGCCAAATATACAAAAAAAAATAAAAAAAAAACAAACAGAAAAAAATAAAAAAAACAAACAACTTAATTTTAATAACAAATAAAATTTCATTGACTAAGAAAAAGAAATACTCATAGAAATTGTAGGATATACACATACTTATATGTACGAGAATATATATATATATATGTATGTACATGCTTAATTGATTCGATTCGATTGGATTGGAGTGGAGATGATAAGATTCGATTATCCATTGTCAATAGAGTAAGCTTAGCTTCTTTGAAGTCTTTCAACAATAAACTCACTAAACCTAAACTCCTTGCTAACTTAAATTCTGTAACATATACATCACAAGTTTATGGTTTTTTGAGTTTTTATTTAATTTTTCTTTTGAAAAATCTCTTAATCTTAAATAGAATTTAACCTATAATTTTTAGGAACTAAACACGCACGCACACACGAACTAATTTTAACACTTTATTACAATAGTTTTAAGCCATCAGCAATGTAATAATAATAATGCATTTTGAAATTCTTCAAATAAATAGTACATGTAATGTGTAAGCTCAATTAATATAAAAATCACTTCCTTATTACTTTTGTTTTTTTTTTTTTTTGTTTTGTAAATTACAATATACCATTTGTATATCTGTAGTAATTTGTGTCCACATGTCCAGTAAAAACAATCACTATAATTTATTCAAAAATATCATTTAATAACAAAATTTAAATTAACTTAAATTGCAATATATGAATAATTTTAAATTTCCTTATCTACTTAAATGAGCTATCAATTTATATATTTTGTTTATTTAAGGTGAAATATTAAGAGAAGGTGACGCTTCTTCATTGGAACGAGCCTGCCGAAAACGTTCATCAGTTACATTTCGATTCAGCTCAGTCACTTGTACTGTCAATTCATGGGCAAGTGATTTTTGGAAATTACTTTGCTCTTGTTCTTTAGCAAGATTTTGCTGCAAAAAAACAATAAAAATTTAAATTAATTTTTACTGTTACAAAATAAAATGCAAGGCTGATTTCTACTTCGGTTCCACCAAAGATATCATAACATTTCATCATCACTAAACCAGTCTGCAAAAATGTGGCATTAACATTTTCAAAGAATCCTAGTTTTTACAAAAAAAAAAATTGATATTTGGACTATTTTGTGTTACTTATGTACTTATTTCCCATATATTGTATATCTAATGCTTATAATTTTTAGAAAAACAGTAAATGAACAAAGAAAGCAAATTAAAGACCGAAAATTTTATATATCCATCATCCGAATCGTCTTTGTTTTCCATTTCTGTGGTTGTTGCTTTTGTCTGAAGCAATTTGACTAAGTTTAAATTTGATGTATTTATAGAAAACAACGCATGGATATTCCAAGTTACATTTGGCGAAATTATCGATGTTTAATTTTTTTTTTTTTCTTACTGAAAAGATTTAGTCCAATGATACTGAAGTTTGTGATAAGCATAAAATATACGCAGTTTGAATGCGTCGCCTTGTGTTGACATTGAGGTTGAAAAATTTGAACTTCCATATTTTAGAAAATCAATAATTTATAATTTTTCGCTATTTTTTTCTTTTTGGAGGAAAAAAAAAGCAGTATGCAGATTTGTGGTTCAAAAAACAACAAAAAAAACAGTATAGTACTGCTTACTCTTTGTTGTTTACACTGACAAAACCAAAAGTGAAGTAAAAAAATATTGAAATATTTTAGCACAAAAAATTGGAGAAATACTTTTTAAACTCTTACACGGTGCGATAACCATTCTAGCTATCAATCAATAAACGAACAACGTCATTTTAAAATTGTAACATATCTCGACCAAACTAAAATAATTGAGCTGTTTGTATCCTCCTGACCCTCTTTAAATTTAAGCCTATTTGTAGATCCAGTTCTGGGCAGCTGAAGTTCCTGCAACGAGCTCTTTTTCGATTTTCTTCTCAACTGGTTCGACAGCATTAGAGCCGTAAGTGATGTTACGAAATCGCCACGGATGTTGCCAGGCAGACAGTCAACGGAGTTGGTGCCACCCAAAATTTGACAGCCATTATTGACAACATGGCAATCACTAGACCGAAGGTTATGTTCAATAGTTAACCAATGATTTTGCCGACGAGTCCACGCTGAATACTGTCTGGCATAACCATGAAAAAAGTGCGGCCCTTGGTTGCGGCCATTGCGTATGACAAGAACAAAAAGAAAGCTGTTATTAAATTAAACTTAAAAATCTGTAAAACTACGTCATCAACTTTCCGGCTAGCGATAAATATTTTCTTGTGGCTTAAACGCTTTTTTGGATGGTAGAGCGTCGCTAAAGGATAACAAACGGGAATGGAGTCGAATTTCAGCTATTACTTTCGAAATTATGGAAAAAGTAAAGTATTTGTTAGCAAACAACCGCAATGATTCACTAATAATGATACAACTGGATTTCAATATTAGCAGAATAATAATTTTGACTCATTCTTCATTAGGATTTACACAGGTAAAACAGACGCTGTAACTAATGAACAGAAATCGCATTGTGCCAATCTTTCCAAAAAGGACCAAAGCTTCCTAAAAACAATTGCAAAGGAATGATGAAAGGTGGGGCTTTCAATACGATCTGAAAACTAAGTGCCAAATTCCGATATGGAAGTCATTTTCAAGACCTGGAGGTCATTCAAAGAGCATAAGAATGTGTGCTTTGATAACTATTTCACAAAACGAACTGGACTGCGTGGTCCAGTGAAACACTATTGATATTAATGTAATATAATAAAGTTTAAATAATAAATTAAAGCAAAATCCAAATATTTCGTTTTAATCATGGTTGTCTGTTCCAGTACTGATACTTAAGAGGCCCACACTGCGTTTGATTCATTTCTTTCTTCATAAATAAATTATGGGATGTCCATATACTAACATTTTGTAAAAGTTCAATGTACCATTCATTTTGTAAAAGCATATAGATTAATATATTTACCATAACGGTATCAAGTTGGTGACGTAACCTTTCCAATTCTTGATTTAGGATTGCATCTGTTGATATTTGGTTTTCAAGTTGTTGTCGGGATCGCATCAAAAGTTCTGCCATAGCTTCATGGGATACAGTACGATCAGTACTCATGGAGTTAATTTCGCTGCGAAGTTTTTCATTTTCCATTTCCAGCTGTCGAATCATTTTAAAGTAAAATTTAAAAAAAAAGTTTAAAAATGTATAAAATTAAAAATAATTTACCTTTTTACGAATTTCATTCAATTCCCTTAACTCGGCATTAAGTTTGCCTTTCTCTATATCAAGTTTTTCGCAAAGTTCTTTTCGTGCTACCAAATCTTCATTTCTTAGATGCAAAGTGTCAATTGTCTCTTCAAGTCGACTCCTTAAGCATGCAATACTTGAACTCGAAGCCGATATCTAATTTTGGAGAGTAAGTTATTACTTAGTAATGTTGTCAATGATATAATCAAAATCAAAAAATTGTCCTCACCTTATCCTCTAAGCATGCATTAGTTTCTTGCAGACAGCAGACTTCGCTTCTTAAAGCTACAACTTCCATTTCTAAATCGCTAATTTGTCGTCTTCATGGAAAAAGAAGAACAGCAACAAAAATAAATATACAAGTCGCTGCATATACTACATAAATCTATGATATTGATACTTACTTGTATTCAGCAGCCTCCGCCTCTAAGCAATGTTTATTACCCTCCAATGCGACCGCGTCATGAGATAGACTCTGGTAATGCTCTAGCATTTCATCACGTTCACGTTCCTGTAATAGACAGATATTTCAACTAAAATGCTTCTGTAAATATTTCAATGATTCTTTTTTCTACCTTTTCACTTAGCAAATCTTCAGCTCGTTTAATTTCTTGTACATATTGACGAAGCTGCTGCTTCATAAGCTCAATTTCCGAATCCGATTCGGCCAGTTTCTTTTTAAGTATTCGAACTTCCGCTTGACTATTTGCCAATTCGTCCGTGAGTTTTCTAAAATTTGTAAACATACATTAAAGTATAATATGCAAAACAAAATAAGATTATGTTACATATGTATATCAGCTATTTACCCATTTTCTGCTATAGTTTGATCATATTTTCGCAAAAAAGTTGTGTTTTGCTGACGCCAAGTTCTGCACTCCTCATGGCATTCGTTCAGTTCAGTATGTGTTTTTTTAAATCTTAAATTAAGATCACTATAAAAATAAAGCGATAAAGCAATTCAGGTAAATGAAAACAAAAAGATTGTTAGATTTCTTAACAGAAATGCATTTGAATTAATATCAAATCCACAATAGGCTAACAGCCAACACAGCGCAATATTGACAAAGAACATAAAAAAGATATCCAGAATACAAAATGTAAGATCAAAAAACAAACTTGAATTTTTTTGAATGCCTTATCTCGTTAAAATTTTTAATTACCATTGAAGAGGGGAACCCAATCTAATGCTACTAAGCAATGAAAAATTGTAAACTAATTTTATATGACCCATAAATTATGCCTCTAGTTTTTGGACAGTTGACATTTAAATGGATACCCATGTAGGTACATACATACATAAGTATGCAGTCGATTGCCATGGCGGAAGTATAGAAAAATTTACGTAAGAGAGTGTAAATGTAAAGATTTAAAAACTCTTAAGAGAAATACAAAAAAGGTAACAACTAAAATTTGATACGTTTTTTTTTTCACCTACCTTTCATACCAAAGTGTTAAGGTATTATCAGATTGTTGTGTTATTTGTAACACACACAAACTGTACGTCAACAAACCCATAAAGTCACAAGAACAAACATTTTTTCTTAGTTCATCTGCTCAAAGAATCTATGGAAAACTAGAGCATATTTTACTATTTTAGATTGCAAACAGAAATTTTATACACATACACCTCGTACCATATACCAATAGACTACAAAGATTGTCATATATCAAAACCGCTTTCCGATTTCTGAAAGTGATAACCCAATACAAAAACAAACTAACCTAATAATCTTCTATCGATATATATAAAAATGAATTGCTGTTCATGTGTTATAAAAGGACTCTGAAACCGCTGAATCAATTTTGGTTATGGGATTATGTTCTGTCGTCATGCTGCAGGCAATATAAATATTTAAAAATTGTCTTACTTAATTAAACATTTAGTGAAAATTTATATACATATATAAAAAAATAATTACTACTCATTTGTAAGAAAAAATATGTCAATCATATGATTTTTGATCAAAAGCTATCAAAGTGAATATTTGCGAAAAAAGTGCGGTTAAGGTTTAGCAAAGTTTTTAGTTTATTTAGTTAAATAATTAAAACCTTGCCACCAAAACAAAGCCACCATAGTCGACAAAAACACTTTGAAATGAGAAAATCCGTGTTGGGAATGGCAATAAATTTTTGCCGTTTCACAAAAGATGGTCTCATCAGTAAATTATGGTTGAAAATTTCAGAAGTAAAATGACATCACGTAATGGGTTGAACATTTGGTATCACAATAACCGTAAAGTATTTGCGATTTTGGAACAGATCCAGTTAAATTAAAAACAAAAAAAGAGGAAGCTGATGGACATCGATTGATATAAAAACATGGGAGAACTGGTTCCGGCGTTTTAAAAGTGACGATTTTGACAACAAGGACGAAGAACACAAATTAAGGCTATTTAAAAACGCTATTGGTCGATTGGGCCAAGATTCAGCCCAATGGATAGGGAGTATCTCAACAAGCGATTTCAAACCGTCTCATGGCCATTGGTATGATTCAGAAACAAGGAAATGGGGTCCATATGACCTCAAGTTAAAGGCGACGAACATTTGATGCAATTGAGCCGAGCACTGACGATCAAACTTCTCCAACATGCCAAAAGGCATGACAAAGTCATCATGACATAATCTTTCACCACGACAACGCTCGGCCGCATGTTGCTAAAGTCGTCAAATGGCTTTGGAGGCTCTTCAAAGGGATGACCTACCCCAACTGCCTAGACATTGCTCCATCCGGCAACTGATTCCGATCGATGTCTCAACAGCACTTTACTTCTTACGAAGAAGCCAAAAATTGGCTTTATTTTTAGATCGCCTCAAAAGACAAGGAATATTTTCAACTGCTCTCCCATACATACTATACTTATATGGTATGTATATCTTTCCTATACACCGATCAGAACAATAAATTGATTTGAAATGTGATTGATTAAAATTTGAACTTGCATCTAACATACTGTCCCATAAATATTGTAAACAAACACAAGATCAGATCATACCCTAGTATGAAGAGTATGTAAACTTCGTTATATCTGCTGTTGAAGTTCTGTGATGATTTGTTATATTGTCCGTATGTATATAAGTATATGTTTTGTTTTACTTTATTATAAGCTACACACATGTGCGTAACTTTACTTTGATGATGTATATTATTTTTATTGAAGAAACTCGTTTTTAATAACATTACGATTTTATAATAACACAACTATGTATTATGCCAGACATCTATAATCAAAAGTGTGAGGCAAACTCTCTTTTAAAAGCGCAACGTGTTGGTTGGTTGAAGAGAGAATCAGGTAGAAGAGTACTTAAACGTGGTAGACATGACATACACAACAGACCTACTACCTAATGAGGCAACAACCTAAATCTTGTCTTTTGCATTTCTCAATTCAGACTTGTATCACCTGCGCAAGCGTGCGGTTTGGTGGTGGTGCGGGTTTTGTAAAAACTCTTTGAATTTATTTCTTTTGTTACCACAAATTACAAATTGTATCGCCAACGCGTTAAATCTTATAAAGTGTCAATGGAATCACATCAATTATTTAGTATACATATATTCTTTTTTGAAATAAAGATATAAAATAATACATAATAATAAATAAACCGAATAATTCTAACTACCGACTTTGAAAAAAACAAACAAATTTTGTTGTAACTATTGTGATCTGATCAAAACATAATCCAGGCAAACCTTTTTGTCTTGGGCGCGAAATTCAATATGTTGGTGGAATAAAATTATGTTTTTGAATATGTAAACAGTTTATTATTATTTCCTCTCTATATTTACGTAATTTTTTTTCTCTGAGAATGTACACATGATATACAATATTTAGGTCATGGTTACAAGCATGACATCTTGAACTACTTGCTCATTCAAGGTAAAGTACATATGTCTTAATTGTATAATCAAATGAAATTAAAAAAAAAACTGATCTTGATCGGTTGTTTTATCAAATGATGATGTTTATTCTTTACACACAAGTGTGATAAAGAACACATGGAAAAGGTCAGCATTACAAAGGCCAATGATCTACATAGTATAAAAAGCAATCCAAACTAGTCTTTCTCTATAGGAACCTAAATTTTTTGAATTTAAAACGAAATCTTATTACGAAAATAAATAAAATAATATATTGTAAAAAGCTTGTATTACATTCTACAACTTTTATTCTTGTATTTATATCTTCTGTTTTAGTGTCATATAGAATAGAATCATAAGACGATTCGGCACATTGGTAATCAATTTAGTAGTTTTTCTTTTTGCCGAAGCGGCAATTGTACCACCACCATGGAGCAATCCAATAACGAATCCCTGTGCAAACATGTCCGGTGGTTGGCAGTTACTTTATTGGCCACCATTGAATAAATGTTTTAAAATTTTTACTATCGGTTACCCATGCCCAGACTCGATGGAATTAACTCCAACGATTGTAAGCAGGAAACTGAATAGACAACAAAATGTGCCACCCGCCGAATGTCGATGCCCACCGGGCACATCATTGGATCCAAGCACAAACAAGTGCCACAAACTATTTGAAAGAGGGCCTTGTGAATTCGGTCAGTATTTTGGACCAATTGTGGAAACTGAGAACAAGTACGTTAAGTATATTCAGATAATCACAGCATTTGAAAGAAACACATAATATTTTTTTATAAATTATTTTCTGTAGAAATGGAAATCGTTTGGGAACTTGTATAAATCCACTTCAATGCCCTGAAGATATGACATTTTGGCCCAACGATGGAAAATGTTATAAACAATTTAAAAGGGGACCCTGTCCAAAGGGAAAATTACTAATTGATTTTGGAAATAGATATGGAGAATGCAAGGTGGGTTAAGTTACACTTTAACTAACAGAAGATTAAAAAATACTATAAATAAATTACTGTGATTAATTTTTATTACATATTTCAGTGTGAAGGAACTGGTTTGCTTAAGAAATATTATTATGAATTGGAACAGGCATGTTACGAACACTATACCAAAGGGCCTTGTACAACGCCTGGTTATCTATTTTTGCCAAATGGAAAATGTGGTTGTCATATTTATTTACCGCATTATCATAAAGAGCATCGCAAGTGTTTTGAGCTAAGTAAATATTATTACAAAAAGTAAATGCCTTAAACCCCTCAGATACAATAATCTTAAACAATTTTAGACACACCAGGACCATGTCCATTTGGGCATATCTTTAAACTACCGGAAAATAGAAACAATTCCGAAATGATAATCAATCCTTATGCAGAATGTCAATGCAAAGATGATTTTGTCAAATGGTCCGATGGCAACTGTTATCGTCTGTATACTCGAGGACCGTGCAAATCAAATGAATTTCTCATAAGTTCTACACATTGTGTACACAATCTATGCAATAAGGCACAACTCTATTTCCCAGAAGAAGGTACATGCTATCGGATTGGCTCACAGGGACCCTGTCCTCAACAACAAGTTGTTGTTTTTGATTATTCAGCACGACCATCTGTAGAAGGTATATCATACAAAGGGATTTGTGGTTGTTCGGGAATAATCAAAGATTTAGAACAAAAATGCTTCTACTCTGAGCCAGAGAAAATTCAAAACGATTGCGCATCTAACTCTGGTATGGTTAGACTTAACGATACTTGTTACAAGTTATATACACAAGGACCATGCGAAGCCGACCAATGGCTGATACCAATTAAGGACTCATTAAATCATGGTCGCCATGAATATAAAAATGGAGCGAAATGTGTTTGTCGCCAAAGCACCACTGAATCTGAGACTATTACTGAAGAAACGGAAACTAATACACAATCACAATGTAGTGCTCCGAATGTTAGCTTAGCAAGGTATTTAACTAAAATACAACATACTATTTTCCCATCAACAAACACTACACGTAGATCTACCACATAATTTCTCTCTCTTTTTAATATCTGAAATTAGTTAGTAGCTAACATTGTGGGACAGTTTCTTCTCTATTTTACATGTACGTATGTATATATGTACATATATTTGTTGCATGTTTCTACATATGTATGTATTTGATCTTTTGTATCTTTCTACCTCAGACTTGCCCAAGTATACTTCAATACTTTATATTTATATGTATCTATCATAATCTAATTGAAATTGCATTAAATCAAATTTAATTTCTTATATTTTAGGTGGTTTTTGGAATTATTGGGTTAAACAACATAAATACAAAAAAAAAAAAAACACAAAAAAATAAAAAAGCCTAAATAATTTCCATTTTAATAAATTAAATGCCATAAATGTAAAATTTTATAATTAAGTAAAATAAGTGAACATATTCAACCAAAGAAATATGTGTATAATGTAACAACAAAAAATAAAGAAAGACAGATTAAAAATATTGAAGATACATACTATAATATTTGATTGCACTTACTTAAGTTGTTCTTTGAGATCTTGTATTTCTATCTCGAGCTTAATTCTTTCATCTCTACAGTGTTTAAGTTCGTATTCAAGTTGATTGGAATGCTCTGTTTTGGCATCCAATTGATTCTGTAAATTGCAGGCAAAATGTTAAAATATATCTCATTTAAATGCATTTACACAAAATAATAAGCTCAACTTACCAATAATTTATCCTTGTCATGTTCTAATGTAATGTAAGCCTTCTTTAAAGAACTCACATTTCCAAGCAATTCATCAGTCTCATTACGTTTCGATTCATGTCTCGAATTAATTGTATTGAATCGGGTATCTGAAGTTTGCAATTCCCGCTCGGCGATTGCTAATTTACTTTTTATATCAGCAAGCGATTGTTCAGTTTGTTCATGGACAAGTCTAGAAAAAATCAAAATTATAATATTCAACAGTCAGTCAAACTTTTTCATAATGAACATCTATAAAACGAAGTAGCAAAGTGGCGGGCATATTGTTGGGAAAATGAGTTGATAAGTCTAAATTCGCACCATGTGCTTACATCCAAAAACCAATTTTCATTGAAGGCTAGGGACCCAAAACAAATACTGTAATAATAATACATTTTTAAGATGGCTTACACTTTGCTTTTCAAATAGAAGGTACCTGTTGGCCACGATATTTTCAACGAAATGCACATTGAGTTAATACAACTGAACGACTATTCTCGTTCATTGCTTCGGTGTGAAGCGATTCACGGTTAAAATTGTTTTGAATTGACGTTTCAAAGACACGTCTACTCAAGTCATTAAATGTTTTTTTTAAAAAAACACGAACAATTTTGACTCAAGTTGATAGATTCAAAGACAATGACCCTCATCAATTAGTTTTTTTTTTTTTTTTTAATTGAAGGCTATTATCGATATGTGTTTGTAAAATAGGACGCGGAAAGCAATTGGACGATTTAAAATATGCTAAATAAAGGGATATTTCAAAGCTGACCTAAAGCGGTACGAAATCCCTACAAAGATCGGCCGAAGCCAAAAGGTAGTTGGTAATTTCATTCGAAATGAATCAAGCTATGTTAATAATATTAAAGAAGGTTCTCAAAACGTAACAACACCAGCAGATAGAATACTTATATACTTATTCGGAGTGCCAAACATTTAAAGAGACCACAAGTAAAAAACACGTCACAATCATGTGCGTTGTGCATTATGGTATCGGGGGGCCATCAAAAGTACATAAAAAATGAATGCGAATGTATACAAAACTGTACTACGAAAAGCTTTTGCCCAATTATCGATTATTTTTTAATGGATTCCATGGACATACCAGACCCCTTCAAACTGCCAGGGTGGTAAAACAGCGGATAAACGACTAAATTGTGAAATTGCTCGAATGGCCGCTATACTCTCATCTAGACCAGTGAATTAGGAGCTCTTAATATTGTACATTATAGTGGATCATTGCTCAACGAGTGTTGGCGTACTATAATACAATAATACAGATCGCCACCTTGTTCTGAGTTGACTATACGACAACCCCATTGAAGAATATAATTTATTTCTAGTTTTAAGAAACACTACATTAAAGAATTTTTCCGTTGCTACGTCCCCTGTGCGTGCTCAGTTATTAACAAAAAAAAAAAAATTGCGAGTCAGACCCGTACACGGAGGGTTCCGTACTAAATTGGGGTTTGTATGGGAGGTACTCCCCCTAGTGGTCCGATTTGACTGATTCCAACAAATGTACCGCGCTTATATCAGCACCTAAATTTTAATGGGTCCGTGGTTCGATCAAACTGAAATTTCGACAATATAAGTTTCTGATGTATAGCCACCCAAACCAACCAAATTTCAAGATCGTGGGATTACTGGATCGTATAGCTAAAATACAAACTAAAATGTTTCTTGTATGGGGACCCTTTTAAGTTTTTGAAAATATTTTAGTTTTAGTATTTGTGGCTGATGCCCGGATAGAACTACACATTCTGTGAATTTCAACTCTCTAGCTATTGCGGTTTATGAGTTATGACCCGAAGACGGACGGCCTGGCGGAAAAAAGTATCCTATGTCCGTCTCCTGGTTCTAAGCTACCTCCTCACCAATTTTCAGCCAAATCGGTTCAGCCGCTCTTGAGTTATAAATAGTGTAACTAACACGACTTTCTTTTATATATATATATATATATAGATTATCGAAAAGACTTGTTAGGTGTAACAAAGAGAACCGTCACATCTTTCTGAAAGAAGCTTTGGCCAGAGAATTCGAGATAGGAAACTTAAGATTGTTTAAATAAAATTTCTCAAAAACAATCGGTTGAGTTTCGAACTATGTTCTACTTACGTTCCAAAGCAAAGTCACATGTGATTTGTGAAAAGACCAATCAGTGTGAAATTCAGTAAGTATACTTACTGGGAACGTACATATACATACTTGTATGTACTTATGTATGATATACATGTTGTGCATATGTGTTTATTAACAATTTTGACTTACTTTAGTTGAGCATATTGGGTTTCTAGCTTGGCATGATCCTCTTGAAGGCTGTTTAACTGATGTTTGCCATTTTTAATCTCTTCTTTGAGTTGTATAATAGTTGATTCCTTAGGTAAAACTTGTGAATTAATCTCTCTATTTTCTCGTTCAGTGCGTCTAAGACTTTCATTGAGTTCCTGACATTGTCTTCGTAGCGATTTCAATTCTTCGGAATACATATGACAATCATGATGATGTTTGTCTTTTAGCATTGTAAGCTCATGCTTGACTTGTTCCAATCCAGTGCGGGCACAATCTCTTTCTCGTTCATAACGCATTATGACGGCTTGAACACAGTCGCTATTTTGGTTTTTCAACACGGGCGACACCAGACAGGGGGCAGCAGTACGTGTCGTTGTTGAAGGTAACGATTCGTAGTGATAAGCTCCTTCTGAGGATTTAGGGTTTAACGTTGCAGTACCAACGAAGCATTGTTCTGATCTCATTTTATGCAACTCTTCATCTTTTTCCTTTATTTGTAACTGCAATAACTCAATTTCAGTATCTGCACTTATTTTGTTTATCAATCGTAAATACTCAGTCTGGAAAAAGTCGCGTTCTGTTTTCAGGCGTATTTTGTCTTCATCAATGCAAACATGATCTTCGCTTGGTTTATCTTGATTCTTCTCATTTTTAATTGAAACTTTACGTAATTTCTTCTTTAACTTATCAATAGACATTTTTAGTTCGGATTCTGAAATGAATGGAATAGGTTACCATTTCAATATCATATAAGATAAGCTGTCATAAAAACTGAATAGCAAAGGGATAGAGAACCTAACTGGGCATTCTGGTTTAAGAGTTCGCAAGAGCTTTGTAAAATAGCAAATACACAATGATTGGAACATGAAAAGTTCATGCAAACGTTCAGTTCTCCAGCTCAGAAACTGAGGGACTAGCTGCACACAAACAGACAGATAGACAGACAGACATGGCTTAATGTTCGACGGCCTAAAGGAAACGAGTTTTATATGGGTTATACAAATAAGAACGTTAGGTAAGAGTGCGATATTATTATGCTTTGGGAATGTTTTTCCTGGTATGGCATCGAACCAATACAATCAAATTACTGATATCATGACCAGATTGGAAAGTGTTATGATGCCAAAAGCTGGACTTTTCAACAGGATAATTATAATGATCCAAAAAATACATCGGAGTTAGTTAAAAAAAAAAAAAAGTCTATCACCGAAATAGAATTCGAGCTGAAGAATTGGAAAGCAAATTTGTTATAATAAGGACGAATTATGGGAGTGTGTCCAAAAATCTAGGCATTAGATGCCAATGGAAATTTTCCAGGTAAAAATATTGAACGAAATAGATGAATGGTAGATGGAGAGTTTTAGAATTATTATTTATTTAAGTGCAAGGCAAGACAAATTCCGACTTGTGACTGTAGAGTCAGTCATGTGACAATTGTTTAGAATATTGTAAGAGGTGAAACATTTACACCAAATAAAATGATTCAATAATAATTTTATTTACTACTGGTATGCATTACTTACCCCGTTGTGTTAAGATATTGATTTTTTCTTTCATTGCATGTTTTTCGGATAGAAATTCATCTTTCGGATTACGTTTGTAAGAAGTAGTTTTACTGACTCTTAATTGCAGTTCACTGTTTTTAAGACGTAAATCCTTTATTTCTTCCATTAAATTGTTGACTTCCTCATCTCGAGATGATAGCGCAAGGTTAGCCTGTGTTTCGACTTCTAGAGCTGCTGTCTTTAACTGCGTCAATTCCTTTTGGAGTTTACTTTTATCATCTTCTGATTTTACAGCTTGTTTCATGGCTTCATGCATCTTATCTTTAAACTTATTTATTTGTGCTTGATACTCTTCATTTTCACCCTTTAAGTAGTTTAGCTCTTTAATAACCAGGTCTTTTTGGCAGCAATCTTTAGCTAATGCTGCCGGTGGCCTGCCACCAATAAGTAAATTTGTAAGCCTTTCTACTTCTTGGTTAAGTCTGTCAATTTTCCTTTTGTAGAAATCCAATTGATCTGTACTATCTTTGAGGGTGTTTGCGAGTTTATCATATTTCTCTTGATCGACATCGATGTCTGCGGTTGCTACTGCCTCAGCGTTTGCCAGTTGAATGCCAGCACTACATTTAGTGCAACGTGGATTTACGGCAGCATACTGTTGTGTGACGGGAGGAAGTGTGTTGCCAGAACGCACAGTAGTTATGAATGGCTTTTTAACTGCAATATATTATGTATATATAAATATAACTTAGTTTTGTTTCTTTTCATCAAATGGTTTTCAATCTACCCTTTTGCACTATGGATCCTTGTGTTTTCTTTTTATTTGGTTCCAGGTACTTTGCGCGTAATATATCCAACTGCTGTTCCAGCTGTTGGCTATGAGCTTCCAAATGTTGTTTATCGGTTTGCAAGTCGCGAATCTTCTTATTCAACTCTGAAATATTGTACAATAGTTTTTTCATCTATTTGAACTAGACTGCAGCAACATTCACTTGTAATACATTACCACAAATTTGCAACTCATACTCTTCGCGTTCTTTAAGCAATTGTTGATTTAATTCATTGCACTCTTTGACTAGTCGCGAGTTCGAGCACTTGTACGGTTCCACTCCCAGTTCCCAGCATGTTCTCTCCTGCAAACAATATCAGCATTGGATTTTGTGCTACAATGATTTCACAAAAATAAGGTCACTTTTTATTTAAACCAAACTTACTCCTAACAGATCGAAATTTTCTTTTTTTGAGTCCCTGAGACTTTCGGTTGTCTTTATTAAATCACCAAATAATGCTTCCACAAGCGGAATTCCGAGGACGGGAAGTGTTTGTGTGTAACCCATAAGATCGAGATTTTTACGTAAATTGTTATATGAACCATCGTGAATGCTCATTTATATATTTATTTATAATAGATAAGACACAAAATACTCCGAACAGTAAACGACACGAATTAAAAATTCTACTCTCCAATCGATGCACAAAATTTGTTAAATTATTTGTTTTGGCGCGCAGCCCTTCTATTTTAAGGTAGCCTTACACGACAAGTCTACAGGGATATCTGACTGAGGCGAAATACATCAGCAAGTAATGGCTGAATATAAAATATGTGTTTCTTATATCCTCCAAATTATACGCACAAAGCACAAAAAGATTTTTTTTTTGTCATTGTCATATTGATTTATTGTGAAATGTTTACTGTGATTATTAATTTCTTGAAAAACGTACATAAATTTCAAAACCATTTTCTCTTTCATTTATCGATTTTTCAGTTATTAATGACAATAACAACTATTGCTATTTACATATCGAGTCATAACAGCGAAAATAACGTAAGCAACATTTTTGCTAAATTTATTTTTTAATGCAAAATTTTTTTTTTTTTCATGGTAAAATATTATAGCGTTAGCCACTGAAGTTGTTTACGTTGTCAGCGAATGTAAAGCAAAATAGCAAAAACGCTCTCCTTTAAAATTTTGTTTTTGTCACTTACATTATTTTGCAGTTAGAAACTTCAGTTGACTATTCCATCATCCTATAATACAAACTCAACCGACTGGAATCAACTCCAGATGTGATGAACCATCATATATCCTTTTTCAAGATCTCCCACAACACAGTTTTTTGTTAAAAACTTGTTAAAGGCTTTATGTACATTTTTCTCCAATTTTAATTAAATTCATAATAGGAATGCAAAAGGGAAAACTTTTTTTCATATTTTCCTTTTGAATTAATTACAACTTGTGTGTATACGTTTCTTTTCTGTGTATAACCAAAAGAATAAAACAGCTGATCAGAATGCAGAAAGACCCATGTAAATTGACTATTAAATAAAATAAAATAATTTAATAATAGCCTTTGAATAGCGACATTTTATACGGTTTTATTTAAATATGCTACAGGAATTTTTATTTAAAACACATTATTTACCTTGAATGAAAGTATTAATATGACTTTGATGAATGAAAATTTCTACCGTTGATTCCTTCTTTTATTCATCGTCTATTATCTGCCTGACCAGTGCTAAATTCTTCTTGTTATCTGACATTTACAGTATTGTAAACGCTACATTGAATTTTAGTTGCTTGATTGCGTTGGATTGTGAAGGAGTCTGATGTACTGGGATTAAGTTTCGATGGCTGATTCAAAATCGGCACGCCGTTCCAGTGGAGGTGCTGCCGCTGCAAGTGGTACTCTATTATCGAAACCACCAAATTTGCAGTGTAAAGATTTCCAGGAGTATCTTCGTACCAGGAATGCAGAGACGCTGGAAAAATTATATTGTTATCCAACTATTTGCCTCGCGGTATACCGGGAGCTACCAGAGATTGCACGTCAGTTTGTAATACGTATCCTATTTGTAGAGCAAGCAGTGCCGCAAGCAGTTGTGGCATCATGGGGCTCGCAACACTATGCAAAGTTAGTTGATTGGTTTTTTTTTTTTTTTTCAATTGTGAATTAATATAACAAAGTTAAATGTTGTTTACAGAGATCAATCGGCAGCAGAATCTTGCCTATCAGATTTGTTTGTCTGGCGTATAACTGCTATTCCAGGTGGGTTACCAGCATGGGAACTGTGTTCCACTTTCAAGAAAAATTTAAAAATAGCCTTACTAGGCGGTGGGAAACCATGGTCAATGTCTCATACACTTGAGCGAGATTCCAGACCACGTGATATTAATTTTCTCGACTCATATGCCATGGCTCGCTGGCGGTGCGTATTGCATTATATGGTGGGGTCTGGAAGTGCCAATACTATTGGGCAGGAGAGTGAAGGTATTAGTCCTGATGCTGTGCGAATTCTGCTACATGCAAACCTCATGAAGCGAGATGATCGCGATGGTATAATTATAACTAGGCAGGGATTCCAGTTTCTGTTATTAGACACGCAAGCACAGGTTTGGCATTTTATGCTTCAGTATTTGGATACATGCGAGGAAAGAGGACTGTCGTTGCCCGAATGTCTGTCAATGCTGTTTCAACTCAGTTTTTCAACATTAGGACGAGACTATAGCTCAGAAGGCATGAGCTCTAGAATGTTAACTTTCCTCCAACATTTACGAGAATTTGGTCTTGTATTTCAACGAAAACGTAAAGAAGGACGTTTTTACCCAACGCGATTAGCGCTAAATGTCACCAATAAAAATGCTGTAGTTCCTGCGGTGACATGTGATGAATACAAAACACAGGAAAGTGGTTACATAATTGTAGAGACGAACTACCGAGTGTACGCTTATACGGATTCACAATTGCAAGTGGCTGTACTTGGATTATTTACGGAACTGCTGTATCGGTTTCCTAATCTAGTAGTTGGTGTGTTAACACGTGATTCGGTTCGCCAAGCGTTGCGAGGAGGCATAACTGCGGAACAAATCGTTAGTTATTTAGAACAGTACGCACATCCAAATATGAAATTAACAGAATCTGCTATCAACTCGAAGTCACCACTGCCACCGACGGTTGTGGATCAAATTAAGCTGTGGGAATTGGAACGAAATCGGTTTACATATACTGAAGGCGTCGTTTATAATCAGTTTTTGTCTCAAGCCGATTTTGTAACTTTACGCGACTACGCACAATCTATACACGTTTTAGTATGGCAAAATGAAAGGACACGTACAATGGTCGTCACAAAGAATGGCCATGACGATGTCAAAAGATATTGGAAGCGATACTCTAAGAGTGGCAGTTAGTTATATTTATAATATTTAAAAATAAAACATATACATTGTAAGTAAAATAAGACTCATGTTGCAGTTTCTTTAAGCTATCTTATTTTTTTGTGTAATTATCTAAAAATTTCAAAACAGTATCATTTTTATTTATGGAATATATTTTAAAATAAGTTAGGACGCTGAGGCATGCAAAGGTTATAGTAACTCTTTCTATCCCAAAAATCAACTCCTTTCCACCCACACCAACCTTTTGTCTGTATTGTATGTAAATCGTCTAAACCAGTATAATGTGGATCGAGAATTAGAAATTTAATTTGGCCTGTGCTCACGCAATAGTCAATGCCTATTATTGTGTGGGCCAAAACTCCACCACCGATCATGATAGGAGTACCTTGTGTCTGAAAATGCATAGCTAACTCTGAGGCAAGTGTAGCCATTTCAGAGCCCGACGTCACATGAAGAATTTTCGAATCAACATTTAAAAAGCCTTGTAAGCACATGCTTACTTCCGTCGATCCAATCCATTGTGTTGAACCTACAAACGAAGCTGGTTTGTCGCCTATTTTATACAAGTATTCCTGAATTTCACGATGTGTGGGAATGTGATTAGTTTGAGTGTAACCCTGTAAAACAAACCACGAACATATAGTCTGAAGTGATCGATAGGCACAACCCCACCCTTTATCTTGTACTTGCTGCTGCAAATAATGATAATAGCGATAGTTGCCCTGTACTATATACTGTTTACCGTCACTGAGGATACTGGATCGCAATCCAATATGAGTATTTAAAAGTGGCGTTGAAGTTGAAACTGCAGAGTCTTCAGTCCTCTCCAGCTCCAACTGAAACTGACAAACATTACCTCGGCGAAAGAAGGGTCGTGTTAATGGCAACCCAAAATGACGATGTAATCGCTTTCGTTTTTCTTTCTCATTATCCTCATCATCATCAATGCCATCTAGATAAGAACAAGAAATAAAGTGCCCTAGCTCATTAGGATAGAAATGAAAAATGTGTGGTGTCAATAGCTTTACATGTTCTCCAACGTCTAACCTTTCGCTTAAACTTTGTTCGAAAAGTCGTAATGAACGACATATACTTTCAATGAGTACATCATAAAGACGATGAACCTTTGTGGTTTTACACAGTATTGCCATGGCGTCCACTTCAAGTTCCACTGCAACCTTTGTTTCTTCGTTTTTAATGTATAAAACAGGCGATAACAATGGAGTAGGTGACGTTAGTCCGTTGTTTTTTTCCTTTGTTTTACATTTAAGAACATCAATGTTTAAGACATCATATTTGCAACCGATTGCTCCGAATACCGTAGACAATGAAGGTACAATGTTTTGACCAGGCTTTTTCTTTTCTGGTGTTTCATTATGTAGTGACGATGATACAACTTGAACAAGGTCTTCCATTGCTGATTCACAAGTTATTGAATTTCCGTGCACTCCATTACTAGATACAAAAACGTTTGCCATTGCCACATTGAACAATAAGTTGCCGCTAGTACATTTAGTTCTTAGTTCATGCATGTGTCGGCGGACCGCTTCTGCATTTTGCTCTGTATAGAGCATAATGCCGCATTTCAGACGAGTAAAACAGAAATCTCGGTAGAGATCACTAGCTTCCATAATTTCATACGGGACATCCTGCAGTTTGCTATGCATAAAAATAGAAACACGTAAACCAACCAATGTACCAACTTCGCATTGCACCAAAACTGGGTTATCAGTTATATCGACATTTTTAATTATTTCACTTAAGTGGGCATCGGTATCGTTGCAATCGCCAAACTTAATCAAACCGCATAAATCCAATTCAGCTGGCAATTTATGTTGTATTTGTTGTTCATAGTTAAGTTTACCAATGCTTGTTTCCACGTTAAAGCTCATCAGCAAAAGGGTAGCTTCGCCATAAAAGACACCATATATACAACCACTGCATTGTTGTTTCACATTCTCGAGGCGCTGAAAGTTCAGTTTCCATTAAATATCTGCTTTTTATCAAAAAATCATTTATTTACCTTTAAAAGAAACGCTGATATTTTAATTTTTGGAGCCATATTCTGCAATTCGTCATCAAAAACAGTGCAGTGCAGTGTTGAAAAATTGCACAAAGGCTAGATAAATATTATAGTGGCCATAGTCAGAGAATGAATCATGAATCGTGAATCAGTTTCGTACGAGATTAAATCCAAAATATATGAAAATGAAATGCGACGAAAATAAAAATTTTACGATGTTTTTATTATATTGGAGCTATTTAGGCAAATACAATATGGAAGTGAAACTTCTAAAGTAGATGGTCAAGCAATAATACAAAATTCGTATATTGTTTTAATTGTTTTAATACAACTGAGTCATTTTATTTTTCGGTTATTCAACCACTTGTTTGTACGTTCTTACGTAAAGTAAACACAATCAGTAAAGCATTTCTCTCTTACTCAGGCATAAGCATTCAATCTCTACGCTTTTAGAAATGAATTTATGTTCTTCTATTGATTATTTTTATTTCGTGTTTTTTTAATAAATTAAACTTGTATTAATCATAAATATAAAATTCTAATTAATTATCTCTACCGAAAAGTTTTTTAAAAAAGAACTAACGAACTAAAAGAACGACCTAGTTCATCATAGGAATTCGAACTAAATTAATCGCTCCCAAAGGAGAACGATTATGCTCAAGACTATTGAATCTTTTTCGTTGTAGACAAGGTTTCATTTCGAATGGGAAGGCACAAACTCATTCCATTCGTTCCAGACCGAATATCGAATACATGCATTCAGTTCTTCTTTCGCACTTTGATACTTGGATTGAATCACGAGTCACATATCGGTCATCGAGAATCCATACGTACAGAATTGATTTACGAGTTACGATTCACAGTCTATGGCCACTATTAAGTATTTTTGCATTATAACAATTGTAGACGCAATTGCAAATCGTTCATCTTTACACAAAGGAAGAAAATTGTGAAATACAGAGTTTTATAATTTTGGTGACGCACATATCGCAATGGGGAAAAAGAATAGTAAGTTGGTAAGAAATACAGAAAATATTTCATTATTTGAACAATATTAATTTTTTAAAAAGAAAAATCGGCAACACCAAAAGGCGAGGGAGCTCAAACTACCCAGGGACCTTCAACTTCTGCCCAAGCTACGAGTGGTAAGTTGCGAATAAATGCCATAAATGTAAAAAAAAAATACAATTGAAAAAATATGTAACATGTATGCACATATGTAAATTGATATATGAGTGAATGAGTGCAGACAACACCTTAATCAATATGGCTAGACAATTAAAGCTGTAGTTGTGTGCAGCGTATATCTATCATGGCGTACTTATGTTATCGTCATGATTTTTTGATATTCCTCTGTCGAAAGCTTTCAAACTGTGTATTTAGGCACAGTATGCACGTATAAATGTGTGTGCGTACATATGTGTGGCTCTAACTGCAGTTGCGATTCCGTAATTAGTATATTATTGTAATTCAGTATATTTTTCTAATTTACGAATTAAAGGTCCTCCACAACAACGAGGGCAGCAGCGTGGACCTGGACAGCAAGGTGGTGCCCCACAACAAGCTCAACAGCAAGGAGCTGGACAACAACAAGACCAGCAGCGAGGACCTGGACAGCAAGGTGGTGCCCCGCAACAAGGCCAACAGTGGCGAGCTGGACAACAACAAGGCCAGCAGCGAGGACCTGGACAGCAAGGTGGTGCCCCACAACAAGCCCAACAGCGAGGACCTGGACAACAACAAGGGCAACAGCAAGGACCTGGACAACAACAAGGCCAACCGTGGGGACCTAGACAGCAAGGTGGTGCCCCACAACAAGCCCAACAGCGAGGACCTGGACAACAACAAGGCCAACCGTGGGGACCTAGACAGCAAGGTGGTGCCCCACAACAAGCCCAACAGCGAGGACCTGGACAACAACAAGGGCAACAGCAAGGTCCTGGACAACAACAAGCCCAGCAGCGAGGACCTGGACAGCAAGGTGGTGCCCCACAACAAGGCCAAGCGTGGGGATCGGGACAGCGAGGTGGTGCCCCACAACAAGCCCAACAGCGAGGAGCTGGACAACAACAAGGGCAACAGCAAGGACCTGGACAACAACAAGCCCAGCAGCGAGGACCTGGACAGCAAAGTGGTGCCCCACAACAAGGCCAAGCGTGGGGACCGGGACAGCGAGGTGGTGCCCCACAACAAGCCCAACAGCGAGGAGCTGGACAACAACAAGGGCAACAGCAAGGACCTGGACAACAACAAGGCCAGCAGCGTGGACCTGGACAGCAAAGTGGTGCCCCACAACAAGGCCAAGCGTGGGGACCGGGACAGCGAGGTGGTGCCCCACAACAAGCCCAACAACAAGGAGTTGGACAACAACAAGGGCAGCAGCGAGGACCTGGACAGCAAGGTGGTGCCCCACAACAAGGCCAACAGAGAGGTCATGGACAACAACAATGGCATCAACGAGGACCTGGACAGCAAGGTGGTGCCCCGCAACAAGGCCAACAGCGAGGTGGTCTGCCACAACAACAAAGAAGTTATGGTGGTCAAAACTTACAACCAGGCGAATGTATGCCTGGTATCCCGATATCTCACACTGGCATAAAACGTGGAACAGTTGGTGAAAAAAGTCAAGTAGGAGTAAACTATGTGAAAATTGATATAAGTAAAATGCCACCTACCGCTTATCATTATGATGTTATGATTGAGCCTGATAAGCCCAAAAAATTTTTTCGTAATGCATTTGAAGAATATCGTAAAACCCATTTAAACGATGTGGCCGTTGCATACGATGGTAAAAAGAGTTGCTATTCTGTACAGAAGTTACCCCTCAGCAACAAGTTTGAAGAGATTGAGGTATGTGTCCATAAATGTGCAATATATTAAATAGGGGAATAAAAGGAACTTTGTAATTTGATTTTTTACAGGTCATCGATTCAAACGGGCGAACATTGCATTTTAAGATTGACATTAAGGAGACAGATAATTGTGAAGTCGACTTGAATTCACTTAGAAGGTAAATTTTTATTGATTGTATTTTGGTTAGATATGTAAATGCAAATGAATTCTTTACATTTAAGTTATTCAAATGAACGAGTCTTTGATAAGCCAATGCGTGCTTTACAATGTTTGGAAGTTGCACTCGCAAGTCCATGCCATAATACTGCTGTCCGTGCTGGTCGATCATTCTTTACAAAACCTGTCCGAGGATTTGATTTGGGTGATGGTTACGAAGCGTGGACTGGACTTTATCAGGCTGCTATTCTCGGCGATCAACCTTTTCTTAATGTAGATATTTCTCATAAATCGTTTCCAAAAGGAATGCCAGTTCTAAATTATGTAGAACTATATCTTTTCAATAATCAAAGAATTGATGGAAATACCACTCTCGATAATTATAAAATTCGAGATTTAACCACTTTTATAAAAGGCGTGAATGTCATATATAAGCCGCCTTCTACTTTTGCATGTGCTCCTAGAAATTTCAGAGTTAATGGTCTAAGTTCGGAATCAGCCATTGATTTGAAATTTGAAAATGACGACAAGGTTCAAATTTCAATTCAGAATTATTTCGCATCAAAGGGATATAAATTAATTTACCCTCGTTTGCAATGTCTGCATGTGGGTTCTACCGCTAGAGCGATTTATGTTCCAATTGAATTGTGCGAAATTCCAGAAGGCCAAGCTATCAATGTAAGCCATATAAGAATATATATTTAAACCATCTTACTTATTTATTTATCTATCTGTGTTATTTTATGTATTGTTAGAGAAAAGATGCATCTAGACAAGTCCAAAACATGATAAAATTCGCTGCGACATCGACAAACGAGAGAAAGAGAAAAATCATGGATTTACTTTCCTTTTTTAATCATAATACTTCTTCAATTATTCAAGAATTTGGTATTCAAATTGGTCAACAATTTATTACGGTACCGACACGCATCTTACAATCGCCAATGATTGAATACTTTAATCGATTAACAGTGCGACCATTCAATGGATCTTGGCAAATGAAAGATTCAATGTCATTTATACAAACTAAGCAAACGAGTACCGGCCATAAATGGGCTATAGTCCATTTCAGAGCGAATTATAATCTTCTTGTTGATTTCCAAAATAATGTACGGTATACCACATAACTAACAGAATTTAAATAGATTTGAACCAATTTTTTTTTTTTTTTTGGTACAATTTACATAGATCGTCCGCCAAGCCGCAACTTTGAAAGTTTCATTAGAAAAGAATGCATCAATTATACAAGGTGACAATTTGGATAGAACTTTCCAAGAGCTAAAAGCAAAAAATTATGATTTAGTGTTTGTGGTTTTGCCATTTCGTAACCCAACCTATGCAGATGTGAAACAAATTGCAGAGTTAAAGTATGGCATTCTCACGCAATGTATTAAGATTAATACAATTGAAAGGCGTATGAACTCAATGTTGATAGCAAATGTTTTGTTAAAAGTAAATTGTAAACTAAACGGATCGAACCATAAAATACAGGATGCAACAAATGTTCCTTTGAAAAATGTTATGTTCCTTGGTGCGGATGTAACTCATCCATCTCCAGACCAAAAATTTATTCCAAGCGTTGTTGGTGTCGCTGCATCACATGATCAAAATGGAGCAATGTATAATATGCAATACCGCCTACAAAAATCTGCTTTGGAAGAAATTGAAGATATGGAGTCAATTGTTCTTGAACATCTTAAAGTATATTTCACTGTACAAAAACGTTACCCAGAGCATATTATATACTATCGGGATGGAGTGTCTGATGGACAGTTTCCTAAGATTAAAAAGTTGGAATTGCGGGCAATGGAACGAGCAACAGCAAAGGTAACAAAGACAACAATAACACAAATAATTTTCTAAACAATTTTCACTTTTCCACAACAATTGACTGACAACTATGAAATGCTTTCCTACTTTTTCTTTTAGCTAAAACTAAAAGTACATTTGACATGTATCATTGTTGTCAAACGTCATCATACACGTTTCTTTCCGCCCGGAGAACCCAGTGGAGGAAATAAATTTAATAACGTTACGCCCGGCACAGTCGTTGACCGAGTTATTGTGCATCCAAATGAAATGCAATTCTTCATGGTCAGCCACCAATCAATACAAGGCACAGCTAAGCCTACTCGATACAATGTTATTGAGAATACCGCAAAATTGGATGTTGATCTTTTGCAAACTCTCACATATAATTTATGTCATATGTTTCCACGTTGCAATCGCGTTGTATCTTATCCAGCTCCCGCATATTTGGCGCATTTAGTTGCATTTCGCGGTCGTGTCTATTTGGAAGGGTAAATAAAAAACTATATTTCATATTTTCATCTTAAATAATAATTTTATTGTTTTCTAATATTTTAGGACTACGCGATTTGGTGAACCGGAAATTGAATATAAGAAACGTTTGGTTAAACCGGATTTCATGAAAAGAAATCCCATGTATTTTGTTTAAAATATATATATATATTCCAAAATGAAATCTCAAAATAACTTTTATTTTACACATTGAATTTATTTTAATATTGGAAAAATAAATAAAAAGAATGTGTTTTTATTATTATGAAAATAAAATCTATTAATCTCTGATAGGCAATAACAATATTCAGCTAGCTACCACTTGTTACAATGACGAGCGTAAGGTTAACTGTAAGAAAATTCAGATAAATCTAAATAACAATAAAAAGATACAAAAACAAGAAAAAAGAAGGTTGACTTCGGCTTTTTCGAAAGTTGTCATACTTTGCATGAACTCCTAGAAAACGTCTTTCCCTACGCGACTGTGATTGAGCATACAGAGTTAGTACACATACAACATTGAGGCCGAAATATTTGTGTGGAACAAAAAGCAGAAAAGTTTTTCTAATAAGCTCTCTAGTTAATCTGTGGAACTAGTTTGCATACATATGTACATACGGACATGGCGTAATAAATTCATCTGATGCAAACAAAGCATATCCGCTGACTGTTGCTGCTTATGCAATTGCTTGAAACTTCGAAGAAATATGAAATGCAGTGACCATACGCGTGTTACACCAATACATACTACTTGCATAATAATAATAATAATATGTAATAAGTACTGTAGCGCTGAGCATTAGCCACAACTTCTGTGCCAACTCAAGAAACGGCCACTATTGTTGTGTGGGAGATATTTGAAATATCGTCTCAAAAATACCATACTAAAATCGAAATCCTCACAAGAGGCCGGGATGAGGATTGAAAATAAAAAAAAATTGAATATTATAAAAACGATTGGGAAATATAAAAAGCCGTTATTCGTTGTCAACAAATTTTGGTTTAGGAAAACCAGAGCAAACTCGCCAAATAAAAACAAAAATAAATTGTTTTTGTTATGTTTTTGAGAAAACTCGGGATGTCAAATGTTGTCTAGTTTATGTGTATTCAAAGCCTTTCATGATGACAAGTTCAGCACAGCCAAAGATAACCTTATTTTTTTCTTGTTTAATCAACATACTTATGCTTATTACAAATATTGTACATTAAAATATCCTTGTATAATTGCATTTTTGCTTTATTGAAATACATATCCTGTATATATAATGTCAATATTTTGAATTTGGAGGTTTCAATTTACTATAGTAGTGAGTAGTAGTTTCTTATTTTAATTAACGCGAGTTAACTGTTGATAAGTACTAATATATGTATTTATACTTGTAAAAAATACACTAGATTTTGTTTTGCTATAGAAATTTTAATTCAACAATATTTTAGTTTCGGTTGCGGCCGAAATTGAGACGTTAGGATTAGGAAGTAATGTAAGACCGACTACAAGAATAGTTTAAGATAAAAATGTATAAAAAGCAAAGAAACAGTTCAATAAACTTAGTGTTACAGTGGCATGCACTTGAATAGGGACAAGAATTTGAAATGAATTTACAACTAGTATTTAACTTAAAAAAAAAAGAAACGAAGCGAAATCAAAAGATATATTTTTTCATTATTCAGTGCTTTATTATGTATTAAGTACAAACAAGAAATCTTTGCTAAATCAGCAGGATTATTTTTTAAATTTTTTTCTGTTCTTTAAAAAATGTGTACTTTTTATCGTGCACTTAAATAGGGACAGTCGCGATTGAACACTAATAAAGTGCAGATGTGCCTACGGAGTTTTCTTTTTGGTTCTCGCTGTGTTGTTTGTCATTGGTGATTACCGTTACCTCTACTCAGTCGTTTACTACGCGCTGATTGGTTAAGCCGATCGCGTGTTTCTTACTTTGTTTTGAGCATTAGCAAACAAAAAAAAAAAAAAAAACTAACGCATTGAATCGCGTTAAGTGCTTGTCGTTGTTGTCTTGCAATAATCAAATGAGTGACTGTGATGGTCTTGGGTTGCCTCCGGTATCCCATTGGCAGAAGTATCTGTTATGGCAATTACTAAGCCGTCACCAATTTTTCTGGATGAAGTTAATGACATTGAAGGTATGTTAGCGTCGATTGAAAAAGTTGTGGAGAAAGGTTCCTACACTTATAAATCGGGCATAAACGGCCAATTCAGAATTATGCTGAAGGATAAGGAGTATCGAGATCTTGTGAAGTTGCTTAAAGAACAGAACGCAATATTCCATACATATCAGTTGAAGGACGAACGTGCATATAAGGCTGTGCTTATTGTACGCCCACATTACTCAACATCACTGGAAGTCATAAAGAATGAGCTTAGTAAGTTGGGTCACTCGGTGCGGAACATCACCAACGCTAAGAATCGTAACAAGAAAAAAATACCCATGTCAATTTTCTTTATTGACCTTGAGCCAAATAGCAATAATAAGAAGTTCTTTGAGATCAAAAGGCTATGTAATGCAGTCGCGGTGACTGAACCACCTAAAAAATTCGTTGATTTGGTTCAGTGCCATAGATGTCAGGAGTTTGGGCACACGTAGAGGTTTTGTAACAAACCCTTCAGATGCGTTAAGTACGCTAAAGATCATCGCACTTCCGTCTGTACCAAAAGCATGGAGGAACAGGCCTGCTATAAAGTATGTAAAATTTATAAACTAACGTCCCAACGGCAATTTCAAGGCAAAGTTAATACCAACAGAATGACAGAAGATCGCCCATCCTTAAACAATTTCCTTATCCCTGGAACCAGTTATGCCAAACAACTAGGCAATTTTTCCACTAGCCATTCAAAATCATATAGTTCTCCCTTCCATCCCTCTTAACCCAGCACATCACCAGTTATAAATGAAGAATCGATTATGAAAAAGGTCGAGATCCTAATTCAACAAATGTCATCGCTCAGTTCACACAGATGATGACTAACTTCTATACATCCCTAAATCAATGCAAATAAAGTTAAAAATAACCATTTGGCATACTAAAGGCCTATCCAAAAGTAAGCCAGAAGTTGAACAATACATCAAAACGAAGAATATCGATGTGCTACTTGTACCGGAGACCCATTTCAATCAACGTTCCTACTTCAACATTCAAGGCTATGATCTCATCAAATCAAACCAACCTAGCGGCAACGGGAGAGGTGGTTCTGCAATTTTAATTAAATCAGGAATTTCATATGCTGAACAAGACCAATTACCCTGGGTACAGGCAGCAGCAGTCACACTCCACAGCCCTCATGGCAATCTGAAAGTAGCGGCACTATCCTCCACGCCATAATATATCGCAGGTTATGTGTGAGCAACTGGTTGATAGTCTTGGTAACAAGTTTATTTTATGAGGTGACTTCAACGCTAAGAGCACTTGTTGGGGCTCAAGGATTACGAAAACCAAAAGAACAGCTCTTTTAAACTGCATCTGGGGCAAAAACCTAACCTGTCACTCACCTGGAGTGCAACCTACTGGTCTACGGACCTCAGAAAAACTCCAGATGTGTTAGACTCTGCGATTGCCAAAGGGTTGCACCGCAGCAATCAACATGGACCTTCAATCTTTCACTTTTTACGTGCGCTACTGCGACTCGAAATCCGACATAAAACCCATCCTGGCAGGTGTACCTCAAGGCAGTGTTCTGGGTCCTGTACTGTACACGCTATACACAGCAGACATGCCGGTATCAAATATGGATTGCTCCTTTACTGCTACGTTCGCAGACGACACAGCTTTTCTGGCATCCGATGACTGTCATATATGTAACAACTTCCAGCAAACTTTAGCTGCAATTGTTTTCCTTAGAACCGTGGCTCACTAAGTGGAACATTGTTATCAATACCGAAAAATCGCAATATGTTGCTGCTCGCTCTATATGGCGATTCTATGTTTGTTGTTTTTGATAGTTAATTGGCTTAGTAAACCACAAGGAGTGTCGAGTTTATAGTTACATGTATTTAAGTTACTTGCCTTAGAAGATCAAATGTTTTATGTCGCCTACAGATTTATGACTGACTCAAATAATCAATTCAGCTAGATCCCTAAGAGTTATTTTGATCACTTCCGAAAGCCAGTATCATGCTCCAAAGTCATAGAAACACTCTAATTTCCTTAACTTGGGTGATAGTGTCTTTGTCCCGAAAGAAGGAAACATACATCCAAAGATTACAACATCAAAAATTTACAGCTTAATATAGAATTTATTTTTTGTTTTTTTTTTTTATTATTATTATTATTATAACAACCTAACTAAAATATATTTAATTACCACCACGTCCCTTGCGGCGCAATTCCTTTTTATTCATTAAGCGACCCTTGCGATAACGTGTCTTCGATCTCTCATTCTTTAATTTCTTTTGCTGATGTTTGGGTACATTCTTTATTGTATTATAACGATCGCGTTTTGCTTTCTTCTGGTTCGCCTTCTTATCGAGGCGTTCCTTCATCTTGAACACCTTACTTTTTTTCATTTTCTTCAATGTTTTCGTTTTCATCAAACGATCAATATCCTTTTTGCTGTGCACATTGCTCACATCAAATCCCAGTGCAGTTTTTTTTTCATTTCCACTCTGTGCTGCTTCAACATCGTCGCCAGCTTGTCTTATTTTGTTTTTACGTTTTTGGTTTATTGCGTTAACATCGAAATCCATTCCAGGTATACAATTTGCACTAAGTGCCTCATCACTAGAATCTGCTGCAGCATAATTATCCATAGCATCCTCATCACTATCACCGGCAGTGTTTTGTCCAAGCATGTTCCGCTGTTTTGCCAGATCATTGGTAGAGAGTTCGACAATATTCACTTGAACTTCGTCATCTTCATACTCATTAGTTTCTTTGTCCTCTTCGGTGAGTTCGCGCAGGGGTTCATAGGATTTTTTTAAATGTTTCAAACCATCTTTCAGTTCTTGTCGTATACGCTTACGTTCTTCTATAAGATTTTTCTCAAGTTCAGCTTTAGCGCGTGTGCGACGTTCATTCTTACGCTTGCGGAAACCAGTTAAGAAATCTCTAAATAAATTTAATATATTATTAAGATATAATTGTATTTTATGTAATTCGCTTACTTCCGTTTCTGTGGATCAAAAACAATTTCGACTTTTGGTTTTTTTGGTCGTTTTGTACGTGTCATTTTGGATTAAATTTTGTAAATGCAAATAGCCCCAAAAAATAAATAACAAAACGTGCTGTTCTGCTTCTTGGCATGTTGCCTTTCACAGTAAATTACCACATTGTTAACTATGCATTCTCATTGATACATTCCTTACCATGTGAATGGCATTTTAAAGTATGCGGCATAAAGTATAATATTCAGTTAAGCGAGCGTAGGTTGGCAAGCCTATGTGGTAGTGGTAACATAAGTAATTTATTACACATCTGTAAGTCATATGCATAATTGAAAAAGTATTATACTTTTGTAGGAGAATCATATGATCTGATCGTAGCATAACAATTAGTTATATAGTTGATGTGAACCATCTTTGGTTTTGGTAATGTGCAATTTTATTTCGCGTCATTGTTTTTTCCCGTCATCGCATCATCCATTTTTGCGTTATCATCGTTGAGCACATAATCGAAGGGTATGAAATAGAGAAATGAAAACCAGCAACAGTTTCCTGTAAACATACACAACTCTAAACAAAAGGGTAAATATGCTGTTTGGGATAGTGAATTATGGAAAAAAATTGAATATATTCAAGTGAGCAGAAAAAAACTATCTCCGAAATAGTTTATTGTCCGGAAAACTGTGGAAAAACAAAGAGAAATAACTGTTGAAATTTCTTGATCCAAATGTACAAATAATGGCTGAAGGCTATACAATTGAGAATCTACCAATGAGACCGAACCACGATGTATTTCAACCTGTAACGGATTATAATGTAGTTCAAATCCAACCGAACCACAGAACCCAAACACAATTAACAACACAATTTTCAACAGAACCATCGTTAGGTGTATTCTTTGAAAAATTGCAACGTAAAAGAGCTCTACAAGCTAAAAACGCAAGAGCTTATCGCGCACGGAAAAAAGCTAGGGCAAAAGAAGTTAATCCATGGGACATTTTGAAAGAAGAAACAGAAAGATTGCAACGTAAAAAACCTCTACAAGCTGAAAATGCCAGATCTTATCGAGGTCGGAAAATAACTTACGCCGAAGCAGTGGATTTTCCAGACACTTTGGAAAAACAAAGCGAAAGAATTGCTGAAAATCTTAATCCAAATATACAAGTAATGGCTGAATGCGATACGTTTGAGATTCTACCAATGAGACCATGCCACGAAGTAATTCAAACTGCAACGGATTACGAATTATTTCAAGTTCAAACGAATCACAAAACCCAAACACAATCGACATTACAATATTCATCAGAACCATCGTTAGGTGAATTCTTTGAAAAATTGCAACGTAAAAGAGCTCTACAAGCTAAAAACGCAAAAGCGTATCGAGCTCGGAAAAAAGCTAAGGCAGAAGCAGCTAATGCCTCGGACATTTTAAAAAAACAAAGAGAAAGATTGCAATGTAAGAGAGCTCGAGAAGCTAAAAATGCCAAAGCTTATCGAGCTAGGAAAAAAACTAAGGCCAAGGCAGTTGATTTTGCAGACACTTTGGTAAACGAAAATGAGGGAATTGCTAAAAATCTTAGATGAAATGCACAAATTGCAACGAATCATGAATCGATAATAAAACCGTAGACTTTGAAATTTTTGTTTGTTCGCCTGTTTGTTTGTTTGTTTCAGTGCGTTTGATTGAATTCAAAATCGAATTACTGAACGATATGATGCTTTATTGTGAGCAATATTTTGCGTTTATTTCATCAAAATCGATCCACAGAATCAAGATATATATGTAATAAATTTGTATTTATTTATATGAAGTTAACTTAAAATTAAAATTACAAGCTAACAAGATATGGAGTACTAGCATCAATGGCTATCGGCTCATGTAATGCAATAAATTTTAAATAAATAAATTAATGTGATTTTTCGTTCCTTGTTTATGCTTTGCTGCTTTGTGCGAACTATGCGTTGTTGTTGTATTTTTTCTCTCTCATTTATTATAACTGCGTACGCAGAAAAGTATTGCGCTGTTCGTTCTTTTCTTTCAGATGTTCGCTGAGAGCGGATCAAGAGGGAGAGAATGTGCTTTTCTTATACAGGGAAGTCTATCTGTAGATTATAAAGGAAGACGGACGAAGTCGCAGGCACATATATTATTTTAATTTACTAAACAACTGTGTATTATTATTATAACTTTTCTTGACACGCTGCAGCGTATGCTCAGTTTAAAGAAAATTTTAAAGACAACTTTAGAATTGTATTTAGGGTATGTAGGCGAAAGATGTAAAGCGTGTTCCATCCGATCGCTGGACTATTTTCTTAATTGAATTTCCTAATATTGATTTAAATAATATGCAAGTTTGATCTACTCATCACGCTTCCTTAAAAAATGAAAAATTCCAATGTATTGAACCACAAATGGATTTTTGTAGCCGCCACCAACAGATTATTTACTTGAGTCATGGTAAGGGTCAATATGGGATTTTAGGACAAATTATAAACGTTTCGGGGTCGGTAAATAATATGGTATGGTTACTTGTCTTCCATGAGTAGTTATTAATGTTGATATAAAGCGCAAAAAGATATACAAGTCGAGTTATTTGATGGGCTTTGTTAATAAACGGGTTATTATTCCTCATCGACACCCCTCTTTATACATTCTATACCATCCAAATTTGATAGTTGTCTGAATATACATGCTCAATTGCAAATGCTCTTATGGAATGCAGGCAATTTTTTAAGAATATCTCCAGCAAAACACGAAGTTCCGATAAGTCATATTTTTAATGAGCACTGCGAGGAGTTTGCGTTTCCTTCTATAGTGTTTTTAAAGAGGGACTAACTGTAACACCATATTTGATAGCATCTAGTGAACTATGAATATTCGGAAAGAATACTAATAATTCTCCTCGTGCTCAGGTAGAATCATCGGATTTTATTAATGGATATCTTGAAGGAAAACTTCAATTGGTTACAACGAAAACACGATACTTAATTTTTTTATTTAACTACAATAACTGAGACTTGGCTGTGTAACAATGAATACGTCTGCATTCCAAACTCCGACTGTTGTGCTCAGTTTAAAAGAGAAGGACAACGTTCCTGTTATGTAGCGTTATATCAGAAACATAACATAGGGCTTCACCAAATATCAACGTGCGCAGCGATAACCCGATCAATTGGAGACGTTTGTACAGTAGAATTCGACAAGTTGCCAATGATTCTAGGAGGGTGACTTTAACATTAACTTTCCTCCAGATGATGTCGAATCACTCATTGAATTTTTAAGCGACAAACTTATTTTACAAATAAATCATAAGTCGAAACTATCCAACAACCAACTACAAAACTACTATCGGATGCAGTCTTCTTGAGTTACATATTTGGATTCTTTTGAATCAATGATATATGCATATGTATATCATATACATATACTATTTTAGCTATCGACTGTATAAAAAAAATTGCAAATTAATATATTGATAAAATTGTGTATATTTTTTGATGTGAAACATTCGTTCAATCAGTCAATATGTTTCACATCAAAGGCTCCTTGACTGCTAACCACACTCACATCATTTCAAATGAATATGTATTTCATTGCCTGCTTTATTAAATATACAATTTCAAAAAAAAAAAAAAAAAAAACAAAAAAAATTTTTTTTCCATCAACAATCAATAAAATCAATTAAAAAACTTAATAAACGATTATTTCCTGTTTTAGTTTTATGAACATATCACGTCATACGTACATAATTATTCGATATTAGTTCCATTCTTTACAAGAAAATAGCTTGGACTCAACTAACTAGACTGGAATTGAGCCTGGAAATATGTATATACGTACATATATATATATATATATAGATATAGATAAGTATAACAAGTTAAATTCGAAGTTGGGATTGGGAATGCGTAGGCGGCGGCCGCCGTCAGTTCATATTTCGTTAGTTTGTGTAAATAACTTACGACGCAATGTTGATGTATCATGCGAACGTCGTACGATGGAATTGGAGCTAAGCTCCAAATCTGCAAAGCTTAGATTCTTTCGGTAAGAATGTTGCATAGCCGAAGAATTGTTATCATCACTATCACTGGCATTCATAGAGTCACTTGAATTAAGAGAAGCAAATCAGTTTCAATACAAAATATATCAAATGAAAACAAATGAACTTACTCATCATTCAATTTAGATTTTGTTAATGGTGAGACATCGAAATCCGGTTCAGGACTGGTATGGAAGTTCAGTTGAATGACCAGTGCTTGTCTTGTTTGGAATTGGTGTTGAGCCAATAATTTGGACGCGCACTTTTGGTGTTTGCTGCTTGAGTTTTCCGTTGCAATCTTTAGGTGTCGGAGGGCAATGTTTGATGGCTTTGCGGATATGCAAGGTGTCCAGCAAATAGCTAAACAAGCGTATTGCAGCACATCGAATATTGCACAATTTTGACAAAACAAAACGTCGAGAATAGCGTAAAGTACGTTGCTAAAATACATAATAATGATCAGAACCAATGTATTTAATTTAGGTAATATAAAACACACCAACTTCCTTAGGGGCCTCCACTGATTGCGACGTTGCTGAAGCGTCTTAAATTGCTTTAGAGACAGTAATTGATTTACTGTCGGCCTACACAAAGGATCTGGATTCATCATGTCTTTAATGACATTTTGCAAATCGGGAGAAATGTCTAAAAAAAAAAAAAGACATATTTGATATTAAAATGAAAGACTTATGCAATCGTTCAAATAACACCCACTATGAAGAAACTCTTCTGGTAGGATGCCATGTCGGAGTTGCTGCCACAATGGCCCATTTGCCGGTAGTTCCAAATAGCATGATAGCTCCAACATTGCAATACCCAGACTAAATATATCTGCCGCTTTGGAAAATTGACCCTGAAGTATTTCCGGTGCCATGTAACGTGAATCACCTTCTGTTGCCTGATGTCGATTCGCTTTATTTATATCAATGACTAAACCGAAATCCGCCAATTTGCATGTCTCATCGTCATCGATGAGGACATTGTCCAGTTTTATGTCCAAATGCAATAGATTTCTATCATGCAAACTTTTCAAAGCTAACAAGAGATCCAACATTATTGACCAAATACGCTCCTCGGGCAAGTGTTTGCGGCGCCACAAGTAAGTTTCCAAACTCTCCTTGCACAGCTCCATTTGCATATAAAGTCTGTCATCCTGCTCCCAGGCGCGATAGAATCGTATACAATTTTCATGACCGGAGAATTGTTCATAGCGGCGCACCTCCTCCAAACGTTCAGCACGATACATTTCCCCACGAAATAACTGTTTTGACATCTTCACAGCATACATCCGACCGTCCTCATTGGAACGCACTTTGAACACTTCCCCGAAAGAGCCCTCACCTAGTTTCGATAAACGCGTAAAACTCTGTTCGAAGAAAGACTCATTTGCTGAGCTGTCATAAGAGCTTGTCGACGGCAGAGGCAATGTATCGGCTTCCAATAAGTCTTTGCTGTCATTACGAAAGGATATGGTTTGAGCTATGTGAGAATTGTTCGACGTCAGGTTGTGCACACTACGATTGAAGTTACTATCACATCGTGGTTTGTACTTTGGTGGACGAAATCGATTGTTGTCTTCTTCACGCCGATAACACTAAAATATAAGAAAATGCATTCTTTTTTTTGTTTTTTACGATAATGAAAGTATATTATTTTGCAATCAAATTTCCGACAAATGGTGGCAGGCAACATGTATGTATTTTCTTTACCTGCTTTTGTGTATACTGTATGATATCCTCACGTATATTTGGAAGCGGAAGGCGTGGAAAATCTACACTTAGATTGGGTATTTTAGTCATAGTTTTTTGATATTCTCGTTTACAGAAATTAATTAATTTCTATAAAATAAATAACAAAACATTGTCCACTTTTTTCCTCTTCTTCTTGATGCTGCACTGAAATAGTGTTGTAGAATGCTGTAAAGTGATTTCTTACCGGAAGCGATGGAAACCGGCAATGTTAAAATAAAATTTACCATTTTGGAGGGTATTATCAGAAAGTGCTGCCAATCATATCATGTTATCAAGGGTATTCTCAGGGAACAGGTGTAAAGCGTTGCCAATCATATCAATATATGATTTGACTTCCACAATTTTCATATTTCTCATCATTTATTTTCAAATTGTCGAATCGAGATGTTGAGTAGGCGGAAGAGCACTTGCTTTGCGCTTGTTTTACTTGTTGCATCAATGGTTGTTGCAGTTCCAAAACCAGATGAGCTGCAACTTAATCCATTGGAACATGACTCATTGCATGTTAAACATTTCGATGGTGTCAGCCATAATGCACAATACGATCACGAAGCTTTCCTGGGTGAGGATGTGGCCAAGACATTTGACGAATTGCTACCGGAAGAGAGTAAACGTCGCTTGGGGCTGATTGTGGATCGCATCGATGAAGATAAGGATGGTTTTGTTACACTGTCTGAACTAAAGAATTGGATCGCTTTCACGCAACGTCGCTACATTGAAGAAGACGTTAATCGTCTATGGAAACAGCACAATCCCGATAACAATGCAACCATTAGCTGGGAGGCTTATCGCAAGAATGTTTATGGCTTCATGGATCAATTGGACAAAGAGGAGCTCGAACAAGAGGAGAATGGTATGTGGAAATATGATAAGCAAAAATTCGAAATTTACTAACTTAATCCAAGCTCATGCAGGCATTTCCTACAACAGCATGCTCAAGCGCGATCGTCGTCGCTGGGGCGTTGCTGATCAAGATTTGGATGATAGTTTAACGCGCGAAGAATTTAGTGCATTCTTGCACCCGGAAGATAATCCCGTAATGAAAGACATTGTTCTCGCCGAGACCTTTGAGGATCTCGACAAGGATAAAGATAACAAAATATCTGTAGACGAATACATTAGTGACATGTACCGGCCTTCCGAGGATGATGAAGATGAACCCGAATGGGTAGTTAGTGAACGTGAAGCATTTGGCAAATATCGCGACCTTGATGGCGATGGCCATCTGGATAAAGAAGAGGTACGTCAGTGGATTGTGCCCAAAGATTTCGATCATGCCGAAAGCGAGGCCAAACATTTAATCTTCGAAGCCGATACTGACAGTGACGAGAAGCTAACAAAGGATGAGATTCTTGAAAAGTATGATGTCTTTGTTGGCTCTCAGGCAACAGATTTTGGTGAGGCGCTGGCCCGTCATGATGAATTCTAGTTGTTATAAACGACGACGAAATGAATGATGAATCTTCAGCGCAAATTGTTAGATTTAACGCCGCGTATATCAAAAAACAAATTTTTAGATTTTTAGTGCAATTAACAGACTTAACTCATCTCTCTATTTCTATGTTTTTTATATAAACATTTTTGATAATGCCAAATAACAAGTTTAGCTATATATATATATATATAACAACATATTGTAATTGTGCCAAGTACTTTTTGTTTTAATACCAAGACACAGGAGCAGCGGAGACCCATAACTAAACCAAACCCAGGATATTTGAAATATTCTACAAGTAGTATATGATATGTGTATGTTGTGCATGCATTTATGTATTTCTTTTTATGTTTCTTAATTCTAAGTGTAAGCAAGAATCAAATAAACTCTTATAAACTTTAAAATGTGCCTAACGAAATCAACAAAGAACAAAAAATTTATCATTTTTCCTATAGAATTGTTTTGATATGCTTTTCAATTGAATTGTGAGTAGCCACGTCAGTCATTGTCTCATGGACCATTTTAGTTGAGATTTATTTTGGACACGTCAGACATCATGTTTACTTAGTATTAATGCATGCATACAAGAAAATATTTATGCCCATACATATTCAAATTCATGATATTCATTTGTATATGTACAATGTAACGAAAGTGTTTTCGCTTCTTCTCTCTCTCTCTCTCTCTCTGTGTGTGTTTGAGTGAGCGTGTGTGTGTCTGTTGAAAACATAAATTTAGTCAATCGAGTCTCTGATTGTTTTTTATTCACTCTTTCATAATAGTTGGCTCGCCGCGACGCTGAGATTTGAGTTGTCAAACTTTGTTCTTGCTGAGATAAGCGATTTGTATTTTAAGCTCGCTGTGATAGACCAATAATAATACACAGTGGCGTACGATACTTGAGGGCGAGGCCGCCGTGGTCACAGTTGGAGGACATTAAATGGGCCTAAAAATTGTTACAGCAAATATCAAATAAACAATGAGTGATAAAAATGAAGGGAGTAAATTAAAAAGATTAATATTCTTCATTACTAGCGAATGTCATCCGCCCATAAAATATAATCATATCATTTGTTTAGAAGGGGGCTATAAAGAAAGAATCAGTAAAGTCGGAAGAAAATCATTAAGAAGGTGAAATAATGCGGCAATATTAAATTTGATTCGTTTAAATATATTAATGTTATACCAAAGCTTGCCGCACAGTGGTACAAATTCAATCAATCTTGCGATAAGCAACACGTTTTTTAATTTGTTGTCGCTTTACAGGATTGTTAAGTCTCCAGTGAATTGGAACCAATATAAAGATAAACATTACTACATAGTATAACAGAAGTTCTCAGACGTTTTAGGCGCCTGACATCCAAACTGTTGTCTAATGGACGAGTTATTGCTATAATTGTGCTATCTACATATGTAGAAATGTATCTACCCGAGAGTCCCCTCATCCGCATCAAGTTTAAACCTGCCTTGTACAGCCGAACTTTGTTCTCTAGGCTAAGGTGAGACCGTACATATTTTGGTTGCATCTATTTCACCTTAACAACATAAGGATCTACCAAATACGCCTCCTTTCTAGATGCATCCCGTGGAATTTGACTGTATCGCTTTGAATACCGTTCAATCTTACTGAGTGATAATAGTAGTTATTAGTTTTGATTTTTATTTTATTACCATTGAGATAGACACATTTATATAATTTCTCATTAAATATTATATATTTTTTTGCTTTTTTTTTTTATTTTTATAATTCTTTATCTTTTGTTCTTTAAGAAATATTCAAAGTTGTTGTGGTTGTGTTTCAGTACATTTAGTATACGAAGGACATTGACCTTATTAATTAATATTATTATTAATACATTTATGATTTATATTTTTTATTTTATGTTTTAAATTGCAATAATTCATCATCCTTCCTTTCCTATATTTTGTTTTTTTTTTTCTGTTTTGTTTGTTTAAATGTTTGGAACGCTCTGCTAAATGATGCTAATCTAATAATGATTTCCATCTACTTAAGCCACATTCTTCTATTCTATCGGATTAAACCCACCGCGTTCTATTGAAAGTCTTTATGATTTTCAAGTTTTATCTCAATAAAAATGTGAAAAACATTTTGAACATAACAAAATGAGAAATGATAATAAAGTGAAGTAAATCTTGAAATTGCATAATTAATAAGTTAATAATTACATAATATCGATTAACTTTCAGTTAAGATTAATGCACATCGCTCGATCGAAAGAATTAATACAAAGAAGCAAATAAACAAACTAAGTATTAACTTAATAAATAGAAAATTGTGAATAGAATCAAAGAATTGATATGATAATAAGAAAAACAAAGGAACAGAAAGAAAGTTGTTGAACAATTGGGTACCACAGATGGTAGCTTCATCATCATTTATATCATTTATCATTTATATCCAAACGAACGAACGACAATTAAACACCTAAGCACATCTATGTTGTGTGTAAGAATGTAAATGTTACCGAACATAAAATGCGCACCTACTACATTTAACTTTAAAACATTTTTTTTTTCTCGTTTTTGTTTCTGTTTAAGACTGTTTTTGATTTGAATTTCATGTTTATACACTAATATAGATATAAGTATGTATTTGTAGATTTATGCATTTTGCTTCACCTGTTCCAATTGTAACGCCGCGTCGGCTTCTTGTTGTTTGTTTACTTACCAACCATCATTATCAGTGTGTGTATATTTAATAATAATGACAATGAATGGCAAGTGAAATGTAGTTCCACAAATTATTGTATTGGTTATGAGGTTGGTGGTAGTCGTGGTAGTTTAGTGTGCTAGTGCTGCTTCCCTCCTTTTCTCCTTACTTTCTTTACGCTTCGAACCTTATAGAAGCGTGCACTTACGTTTCGATTTGGGCTGCAGGACCGGGCACAATACAGAACGTATAGCCTCATCAAAGACGGTTTTAAGACCTTTTTGTGTTAGCGCTGAACATTCCAGATATTTAACAGCACCGATTTCCTTGGCCATTGCTAGACCTTGAGGATATGTAATGGGTGCTAACTTCTTGTCGCGCAATTTCTCAATTGTATTTTTATCGTCGCGTAAATCGAGTTTTGTGCCAACCAATATGATTGGTGTGCTTGGGCAGTGATGACGCACCTCGGGATACCATTTGGCGCGTACATTCTCAAATGAAGCCGGATTTACTAGTGAGAAACAGATGAGGAAGACGTCTGTCTGTGGATACGATAATGGGCGCAAACGATCATAATCCTCTTGACCGGCTGTATCCCAAAGACCCAAATTGATGGGTTTCGCATCGACCATCACATTGGCCGAATAATTATCGAATACGGTGGGTATGTATTGCCGGGAAAGGCATTCGTTGTGTAGCTGATGAGAAGGCAAGTCTTACCAACGGCACCATCGCCTACAACGACGCATTTAATTGCCTGCATGATGACGCTTCCGTCTCTTGTCTATATGAAAATATGAAAATTGTAGCTGTTGTTATATTTTAGTTTGTTATCTGCACGGCGTCCGACACACACACACAATAGTCGCTTTTCTTAAGTCAGTAACTACTTTAAGTATATCGTGTTGTTGTTGTTACTGCTGCGACGCCTCTGCTGGTGATGGTGTGTGTGTGTGTGTGTTCCTTGGGTTGGGGCGACGGCTGCAATGGCTGGTTTTTGTTAGAGCGGCTTTTCTTTGTATCTTCTTGGTATGATTTCTATATTTCATATAGTTTATATTCAACACTTTAAACTTATGATTATAATATTTATTGCGTTTTGTGCGTTAAATTCACTTTTTGCCACGGAATATACAATTTTCCACAAATTCTCTATAGATAACTTGCAATCTTCTTCTTCTTCCTAGGTTAGGTGTTACCATGTTGCACATAAACATAAATGCAGAGTTGCATAAGAAGTAGTAAAACTTATGCTTAATTCATGTAAATATGGCAACACTAGTCATTCGCCTGCAAGTGCCATATAAATGGAAGTGCTGATTCGCCGCGCTGCTAAAACTCATTTGAACCGTGCTTAGGCAAAGTACGTTGGATCTTCCAAGTATTACGTGAAATCACAAACTCGTTAAATATTTTTCCCAACGACCACTAAAGTATTTTCATATATAAAAATATGGCTGAAGTTTACATTGTGTCGGCAGCACGCACCCCAATTGGTAAGTTTTGTTTTGTTAAGAGTCATATAATTTCGAAATATCATAAAAACTTTCTCTACTTTATTGTTTTTTTTTTTTGGGTGGTGCATTTAGGAAGTTTTAACGGCTCACTTTCTAATCTGAAAGCATCTGATTTGGGGGCTATTGTTATTGAAGAAGTAATAAAACGTGCCAATGTCAGGAAAGAACAGGTTGATGAAGTCATTATGGGTCAGGTGAGTGAGTAACAGATGATTTCATTAAACAAATTCGTTTAATTTCAATGTAACATGGTGGATTGTTTTGTTTCGCTTGTTCGCAGGCACTTACCGCCGGTCAGGGGCAAAATCCAGCACGGCAAGCATCGCTGAAAGCCGGCTTACCCATTGAAGTGCCTGCTTATGGTATTAATTTGCTTTGCGGTTCAGGGCTTAAGTAAGTAGATTACAATTTTAGTTTTACAGAAGGATGGTTAAAGAATGTATTCCTTTTTGTTTAGAACTGTTGTTCTCGGTTATCAAGCGATACGTTCGGGTGATGCAAATATTATTATTGCTGGCGGCCAAGAAAATATGTCGCTTGCTCCACATGTCATGCACATGCGGCAGGGTATTAAAATGGGATCCGGCACTTTAGTTGACTCAATGCTGGAAGATGGCCTTACTGATGCCATGCACAACATTCACATGGGCATTACGGCGGAGAATCTGGCGACTGAATTCAATATAAGCCGGGAGGCGCAAGACATTTATGCCTTAAATTCTCAACATATGGCTGAAAATGCACAGGAATCTGGTCATTTCGAAAACGAAATTGTGCGTTTGGAAATTGCTAATCGCCAAGGTATCAAAGTAGTCGACCAAGATGAATACATTAAAATGGGATGCACGATGACCATGCTAGGAAAGTGTAGACCTGCTTTTAAGCCCGACGGCGGTACTGTTACTGCTGGAAATGCATCTGGCATAAACGATTCGGCGGCTGCTGTATTGCTTATGTCTGGTGCTGAATTAAAGAGACATGGCATCAGACCATTAGCTAAAATAGTGGCCTGGGCACAAACAGGCATAAAACCTGAAGTTATGGGCTTGGGTCCTGTTACTGCTGTAGAGGCTGTGGTAAGTAAATCGCTTAAAAATCTCAAATAGCAAAGTGATAATTTTTCTTTTGTTGTTTCATCAAAACAACAATTTAGCTAGCAAAATGTGGCTGGTCTAAGGATGACGTGGATCTTTATGAGTTAAATGAGGCCTTTGCTGCACAATCACTTGCTGTTTTGGCTAAATTAAAGTTACACCCGGAAAAAGTAAACGTAAATGGTGGAGCCATTGCGCTTGGTCATCCAATTGGTGCATCGGGGGCACGTATTCTTGTAACGTTGCTCTACGCATTGCAGCGCACGGGCGGTCGACGTGGAGTTGCATCTCTATGCATCGGCGGCGGAATGGGCATCGCTATGGCTATAGAAAGCGCATAATAAACTAAAGTAACGATACTTAATTTATGTACAATCTTCTAAGCTAATTTATTCAGTTTTTAAATGAAATGCAAATTGTCAACAAGATAAAGAAACACTTAAAAATCATCTGACGTACGACGGATGTTTGAGCTTTGTACTTATTACAAAATTGTATATAATACTTATACATACATCTGTTTTCTATTCTAAACATTTGTGTTTTGTTATAATCGTAATCAGAATATCTAAAGGTGATTTACATAATTTTTATCATGGATCTTATTTTGCTCTTTATACTCTCTACCCTCTATAAGTATGTGTTAGTAAGAGAGCAAAGATATACATATATATAACACCCAGAAGACTAATCGAGCGATATGTGATTTGTCGGAACCACCCGAATCGGACCATCGAATCGGGGGTACCTCCCATACAAACCACCCATTCGAATTCATGTTCTTATCAGAAAAACTTTCTTGTTTTCTGTCCTATCGAACTAAACCTTGGACACTATCAGTTTCCAAGATAGGCGCAGGACATTTGTCGAAACCAGCCAAATCGGACCACTAGGGGAGGTACCTCCCATACACACCCATTTGAATTCATGTTCTTATTAGAAAAACTTTTTGATTTTTGTCCTATCGAACTAAAACTTGGACACTATCAGTTTCCAAAATAGGCCCAGGACATTTGTCAGAACCAGCCGAATCGGATCCCTAGGGGGGTACCTCCCATACAAACCACCCTTTTGAATACAACAATGAAACATTCACTGCGTCCCGTGAAGAGTATTTTATCTTCAGCATAGTCGAAGATAACCTTCTTTCTAGTTTTATATTGAATTTGTTTGGCAGCATGGAAAAACTGGTAATCGTATGCATTTTTAATGCAATCAAAACTGATCATAGTCTTCTGATTGACATTTATGTCGTGAGAAAGCTGATCGCAAGATGGGTGAGAGTATTTCAATTGGTGTTTTTGGAAATCTAGGTTTTCCATCAATGAAAAATGGAACCATCACTTCGCACTTGTTACGAAGGAATAGTCAAAATAATGGACTTAAAAGTGTAGAAGAAAGCAAAGACAGTTCCATTTGCAGGCAATGTAAGGCGGTCGATTTTGTCGAAAAGAAAATCAAGACATACGTTAACGTGATGTCTAAAATTAATGGGTTAAACCTTATGTTGGTTCCGCATGCACTCTATTCGCTAAATTTGGCCCCTCGGTGTATTTTCTGTTTTCAACAAGAAATGTAGAAATTATACGCTCGCTGGATTTGCCAACAATGAAGATGTAAAATCTGCGGGTGATGGCTTTTGCGAGAACCTAACTGATTCTATGGTAAATCAAAGATATTGAATGTTGCTTGGAAAAGTGTGTCGATCTGAAAGGGGACTTTGAAGAGAATTTTTGTTTTTCCTTGTTAAGTTCAGTATTTCTGGGAATACCCTCGAATATATGGAAATGATCAATGAATCGAGGAAAATCCGTCCGTTTAACAGTCCTTTCATTTGTACTCTCTCAGTTAATAAACGTCTTACATGTTGTACCTATGACAAAATCTGAATTCTCCGATTAATAGAAGTGGTAAATAAACCAAAATAAAATTGGCTTTCAAAACTTCAAAATTTGTATTCCATTTACTGTTCACTTCAATTACCATTCATTGCCAGTGAGGAATCTAAGACTAAGGAATCGATACACTTATTAAACTTAGTATCTCTTAAGTTCTTTCTTGCATTAAGGTTGCTTCTTTCTACTTCAATATCCAATGTTCTGGTATAAGGAAGGAATGGTTAAACAAATGACATTAGCCTTTGGCATAATACACTGAAGCTTTTTTACAGGGTAACTAGAGATGATCACTAAAATTATTCGATGGGAAATACAATTTTGTGATGATGATATTCAGCTAAAAATTCTCACGATAAAACAATAAAATTTTATTGAATACAATTAAAATATTAGTTTTAAAGTAAAACGCATAGCAAAATAAAAACGAAAACAAAAACCAGTTTAAATGAAACTAAACAAAGCAAAAACACAATAATATGAAAAAGGGTAAACTAGGATGAATGGCAACTTTGAGTTGATGTGATGTTGGTTGATTGCATGTCGAATGATGAGCATGAATTTGACTGAGTCATCATCATAGACGTGGACGGACATGGTGGTGTCGGTGTTGGACGGTGTCATCCTCAATCAAAGTAAGTACGATTACTATGGTACGATAAAGGTCGATTAAGTTAAGTTGAGTTATTATTTGAAGGCGGCATGAAAAATCTCAAAGTGTTTAGCGAAGCATGATTAAGAAAATATTGTATAAAATAACAAAATATTGTACGTAACATTGAATTACTTGAATTATTGAATTCAAATTCCCTGAAGTATCTAGTTTTGTTTTTATTGTATTTGGTTGTTATTGAGCAAGATTTGTGTTCATCTCAATTAACCCAATATTAATTGAGTTTAAACTTTTCAAATTAACTTCAGGCCCCCCCCCCGAGAGAATTTGATGATTTTTTTTTTAAATTTATACAGAAAAATTGAAACAACTTGAACTGTTGCTTAATACTGTCAACATCATCAATTCAGTCACTTGCCAATAAACGACCTTGCTTTACTTTAGAAATCAATTTAAATGTTAGATAGTTTTACTAACATGGGTAACAACAAGCAGCAGATCTATTGAGCATCACATTGCAACCACTAGTCTGTCTACCTTGCATTGTAAGTATCGAGATCTAATAAAATATTGCAATAAAAACCAAGATTTCTATACCAAAGTTGTATATATTTTTTCCAACAATTATTCGCGCTTGCTATAAAAACACGTTGAACATGAATATTTTATCAGATTTTTACCTTCTTTTTTTTTTGTTGCTGTTGATTTCTTCTTCAAACACAGTATTATGCCGGCAAGTGCAACTTGCTACAATAACCAGATTGTCACCAGCTTTAGCAACAATTGCAACAAAAACTGTTACCGGCAACAACTTGGACTCCTTCCGCTTCATCTTCTGACCATTTGTCAGTCTCACATTATTATGAGTGTTGCTTGTTGCACTTTGTTTATCCATTACCCATTACTTTTTTTCTTCATTTTTTGTCTGCTTCTTCTACTACTCTACCACTGCAAGTTGGCCAAAAACGTTGACCCTGTTCGCAATGAGACATTAACTGGTTGGTTGCATAAATTTTTGGATTTTATTTTTCCATGATTTTTGACATTTTTCTCTATTGAAAAAAGTACTTAAGACTTAAAGTCAAATCATCATCTTCTCGTGTGTCTGTCCCAAGCAAAAATGATTAACAATTTCTGTTTGGGGGCAATTTGTTCCTCCTTTTTGTAGCTTTCTGTTGAACTTTTGATATAATTTCAATCACTTTGGTTGATGTTTTTGTATTGGTACGATTTGACCTTCTATTTAGTATGTATGAATGTACATTATTAATTTTGCTGTTGTTGTTTGCCATTCATTTCAATCATCTGAATGATTTGTGCTCCATCGATCGATACTTTATTGTTGCTGCTGTTGTTATTGGTTATGTTGCTGCCGCCGCCACAACATAAATTTGCAGCTGTCATCTTCAAGTAGTAGCTTACCAAGCTTACCATACTAGTTGATGAGTGAGTATTAAAAATGGAATGAAAGTGATTACAATAATTTTTAGTAAAATAGTAATTTATTTCCACAAATAATTCAAAATTATTATATTTTTATCCCCACAAACCGAAAAACAAAAAACACATTAATAAAATAATTTTTCAAACTCAATACAACACAAAGTCCATACATACTTAACCTAAATTCTTTTTAAACTTAATTACATTGTTCATGAAATCAATCAGTCAATCAGTGAATCAATCAATCAATGAATCACTCACACTCAATTAATTCAACTGAAACTCATCATCATCATCATCAAAGCTTTCAACATACACATTTTTCCTTTTTTTTTGTTTTTTTTTTAGTAAAATTGCACAAATGTGACAAATGTTTGCGCAAATCGACACAAAAAAAAAAAGAAAAGAAAAATCATTTACAAAAACCAACTAAAAATCATTGAAATTCGTTGAAATGCTGAACTTCTTTCAACACCATCCACCAAATCGGAAACCATTTGGATACGACAAAAGTACAATAATCGTAAAGATATTTTTGGTCTGAATGACTGACTGACTGAATGAGTGGATGATTTTGTTGGTAGTAAAGACTGATAATAAAGAAGATGCGGCACCAATAAAAGACAACCCAAAACAAATTTTCAAGTTAAAAGCCACCAAAAGTCAACATGTGTGAAATTAGATTATAAAGCAGCAGAAGACAAAACCCAAATACTCTCGTACTCTACTGTACTGTGTAGGTATGGTAAAAGAGAAAAGCAAAGCAATCAAGAAAGAAGAACTGAAGATTATTTATGTGTTAACATTAAAACAAAATTGAAGAGAAATTCTAAGCGGTTAATTATAATTAATGCAATAGAACAAGTCAATAATTTGCTGAAATTAAGCAATTAATAATCAATAAGCAGCGAGTATGAAGTGAATTCCTTGCAAGGCTACGTGATGTGATGTAAAATTTTTCGATAGACCTTTCTTTAGTGAATTAATATCTCAAATAATGTAAAACCCCGTTTAGTCATCATAGTAACATCATCTTATCAATTCACTTGCATTCTACAATATTAACCAATCATAACACTTTACTCAATCACTCAATTGATTCATTGACGTGAAATAGAATAAATAGTCGTAATCGCAGTTGGATTCATGCTTAACCCGATAATGAGTGTCAGTATGTAATATAGACACTCTACTTGAGCAGCTTGTCAATTGATAGTTTTTAAGTGGAATCATCTTAATCGCATAGCAATGCATTGTTGATTAGATTGTCATAGTTTAAATCGGGAAAAATGAAAATGAAGCAGCAAAACATAATCATAGAATTAGAATTGAAGTCTCATAGTATATCAAAATCGTCAGAGCAGAGAACAGAATTTCTTTCAGGGAGTAAATTCTATTAAAATTGCTATTTACTGATAATAATTTAAAGCATGTCTTACCTTTTATCAGAGAACTTAGAAACACAAGATTTCCATATTAAAACAAATCATCCAGCTGAATTAAAGTTGATGATGCATCATCATATAACCATTGACATTTAATCCTCATATACCATTTTGAATCGGTGCCTATGGCAGAAATATTGTGATGAGCCTTAAGTTACACTAAATGCCTTCTTCGTTTGATATTATTGGGATCTGAATATAAAGAAGATCTTTATTGGTTTTATTATTGTTAAGAATTTAATGCTTTATAAAAAATACTACAACTACTATCACTTGACAAATTGAAAGTTACTAGCTTTCCATAGATGTTAATACACAACTTATTTTGAAAACTCGATCATTTGAAGAAGTTTTAAGCAAAATCGAAATGACTTTGTGGATTTTCTTTTACTTTTTCACCTTCTTTGCCATCTTCTTCTTCAGCAACATGTCATGACACATACGAAAGTCAGTAAATTTACTTGTAACCAGAAGAGAGGCAGTTAGCCAGCCACAAAGTTCATATGGCGGGTGTCTATTTGAATACTTACAATACGAGATAAATAGATAGATAGATATAGGAGATATACATATATATGCACATATATTCATTCATTTCGTGATTACAAAACGTCGTCAATTTGAAATGTTTAAATTCATATGGCGGGTGTCTATTTGAATACTTACAATACGAGATAAATAGATAGATAGATAGATAGATAGATATAGGAGATATACATATATATGCACATATATTCATTCATTTCGTGATTACAAAACGTCGTCAATTTGCTACAATTTTAAAAAAAGGTTTCTGTTTTGTTTCGTTTCGTTTCGTTTAGTATTGTATTTAATGCACAACACGAGGCAAAACAAAACGATCCATTTCAATTTAGCAACCTTTACGATGATGTATGATTTCGATATATTGCAAGTATTTTGAAAAGAAAGAAAACAACGACTCGCTAAAAGATACTTTTATAATGGAGATGCAAAAAATATATATGTATATAGATGATTATTGCGCAAATGGTTTATGTGTGGTTTGGTGGCTGCTACTATTACTGCTACTGTTACTGCTACCTATGATGATGATGATCATCATCATAGTGATGATATTGTTGATGATGATGAGTGAGCGGATGTTGTTTAGGATGCAATGCGATGCGTTGCTCTGTGTGTGTGTGTGTGTGTGTGTGTGTGTGTGTGTATGTGTAAATGTATCTGCAGCAACTCCATTCAGAATGATCCATCCATTCATTCTTTAACCATTCTAATAAAACAAAGAAAAGCAAAAAAAAAAAATACTTGTAAACATACATACGTGCAACAAACAATTCAATGGTGCCACCGACGATTTGGACAGAGACTTCATCGTTCATCGTTGATCGTTGACGCTATTTAGCATATTCATTTGTTGATTTCAAAATCGCGATAAAAAGCAATTTCTATGTGCTTTGCTGCGTTTAATTGCCTCTTTGCTACTTTATCCGTCGTTATTAATATTGTTTTTGTTTTGTTACAACTTGCTTCTTTTTTTTTGTTTTTTTTTTTTTTTTTGTTGGTGTTTTATTTTGTTGTTAATGAAATTGCAATTGCATTTTGTGATTGTTTCTATTGCACTTTGGATGGAATAGAATTTTATTTGCACAATAAGCAAATGCAAAAATTATGTTCCTTTATGTTTGTGCGCGCCTCGCTCTGTTTCGGCTTGAAGAAAGGTTTCCGGTTTTAAGCCAAAAATTTAAACATTTCATTTACATTTATTAATACTCAATGAATTTGTCGAAAAAAACCACAATTGCATTAGATACATAAACACATATATTGTGAGCAAGTATTTCAAAAGATTTAAATGCGCAATATTCTTAAAATTTTTAGATGAAGATCTTTTGTTTTTGTTCTACTCATCATGGATGGATGCCCTTGTGATAGAAACATTTTCGGAGGCAATTGCTTTATTATCTTTTCAAGTATCATGCTTATCATGGTAAATATTATATTTGATATTCTTAAGGAATTCCAAGATATTCTTTAGAGATGAATCTGAAATTTCAGTTGGTTTTAAGGACTGGTTGCCTTTGTAGTAAAATTTGGCCCAAATTAGATCCTTACAGTGATCGTTGAGACTAATCCGCCCATTCTCTTTAATCTCTTGTCAAGAAGTCTGAAGCCAGCTATGTTTTTTGCGAGAGCTAGATGGCATAAAGTTTCCAACCAATATTGGTACTATTTATTTTATGGTTTGAGTTTTATATTTGTGCAATTGCAGAATGATTCTGGTCCAGGGTATGTTGCCCAGCACCTTTCGTGACGATTGCAGCTTTCGTGACTGTGCCCTGGTATTCAAATAAGATTATATGTTAATCAAAAATAGTGCGGTCTTGCTACCACAATGGATGTGCTTGTTAACAAAAACACACTCTATATCTGCTCTCTGCATGGATTTTGACCTGGAAAACTTAATTCGCTTGGCCCATACACTGATAAGCGCATTCTATTGTTTGCCTCATAGACTTCTACTCCAAAACCAATGTCCGTTTTAGATTTATCCGTACCAAATGCAGCGTATTCTAAACTAAGACTTTCTCTGAATATCATCACAACTAATAACTTAGCATGGGGAACATTTGTATAAATGTAGGAACATACTTTAATGAACCACAATGTTTGTTCGTTCGTGATATTAGATTATTGCCTTTTACCTTACATATTAATGACACATGGTAGTAGTAAGCTACGTTTATTTGAAGTCATATTCGATATCTATGTAGGTCTGATCCTGGATAAGAGCCTTACTTGGGGCGCTCATGCAAAGAGTGTCAGAGCGTGTTGCAATCAAGAAATGAGGAAATTGGAAATTGACAGTAAACTGTCACTCACCAGCATATTGACGATTTACAAACAAGTTGTAGCAGTTTGGAAATATGGGCGACTGTGGGTCCATATAACATAAAAAAGTTGAAAGAAATTGAAAACAAGGTTCCCCAATGGAACATTATACTACTAGACATTGTGACCTTAGGATGTCAACGGTGATCGAGGAAATCAATTTCTTCAGCAACCGATACAATCAACGTTTTCTGAAGAACCCCAACCCCTGGCAAGATTTCTAACACACAATACAACCCGCTGTCGGTAAAAAAAAAAAAAAAAACTTCATACCAACGATCTCCTCAATAATTAGACGTAAATATCCTGATGAAGATACAAATGTAAAAAACCCACCCAGTTCCCAAATTAAAAAAATATCAAAATATTTTCCATATTTTTGTTATTATATTTTAAGTTTAATTTTTATTATTTTTAATAAAGTTATTATGTGATAAATTAGCATCCCATTAAATGTCAGATTCTTCTAATTACTTATGTAATTAATTATGATCCATCAACAATAATTTGAAGCATAGTTTGTCAAGGTCAAGAAGCAACAATTGCTCCTCTTATTGTTGGTTTTTTTTTTTTTTTACAACTACTAGTGTTGAAGATAATTATCATGATGATAATGATGATGATGCTGTTATTATTGTTATTGTTAATATTGCTTTCGGGTACGCATCATCATGCTTTGTCATATAAACCAAGGGCACATGTCAAGAGACAATAAACAAAAAGGCTCCTCAACTCGTAATATTTGACAGAAAGCTTTGAATGAAGAAACAAACAAATTAAAGTTGAACTACTATAATATAGTTGAACAAACTAGACAAATCTTATTAAAGAAATAAATCAACAAAATTAAGACATGCGTAAAGATCTAGGGAAACATACGAGGGTCGATCAACAAATGATCGTGTATGAAGTTGTTATTATATGTTGAGTGGAAATGATTAATGTCAGCCAGATTAGTCCAAAGCAACATTGTTCTAATAGTAGAGAATATGTACTTCTTTCTTCAAGGCATTGTTAATTTTAAATGTGCCCAGGAACGATGGCAATCGAATTATCTATGGATTGTCTCGATATTATTACATGATACAAATTGTGATAAATGAAACAAAGAGAAAGCACACACATTTTGAATCGGAAGTAAACTAATAAAATGTTAAAACATAATAGAGTGTGTATAACAATTGACCCATCAACATTATGGCAAACAAACAAAGTTCATATGAAGTAAAGTAATTATAGCATAATTTTATTGAGTTCGCATCTAAAGTCTTTTGTTTTATTAACTAAAGGAAAACAAGGTGATAAAGTGTGATAACACATTAGATAAAAGTTATTACAAAATACAAAAGAAACAAGAAACTATTGAATGAATTAACAGCAATAATAAGAATAATAAGAATAATAACAATGAGGCTTAACTATGATACCATTTTCAGTTATAAACAAAAACCAAAGCATAGATCACGTATAAAAGGTTAATTTATTGTTGATTGGTTGCTTGGTTGCTGGTTACACACAAGGAACTTGCTACAATTTCTGCACCATTTAAGTCTTCTGTGTAAACTGATATTTTATTATTATTATTTTTGTTTTTATTTCTAATGCTTCTCAATGCTGTACTGCTATTGTTGATTTTGTTGTTGTTGATTTCTGATTAAGTAATCTATCTAGCAATCGCAATAAGCCAGACAATATGTCTATGGCACTACATAAGCAAGACAACAACAATAACAATAGACCGGCATCTACAAGCAATAGCCAACAACAACAACACCCAAGGTCCAATAAGTCCGCATTATTTCTACTAACAAATGTGATCTGTAATAAGTTTGAGGTTTGTTTACCACCAGTTGATGTTTGAAAATCTGACTCTTTTATAAAAGTTTCTCATTGCACATTCTAAATACTCAATTTTATTTACCACTAGCGGACTAAGTGGGAAGCGGTCCAGATTGGACCTCCAAAATGTATTCAGAAGGAATCTTAAAAAAAATATTAGCAGAGCACAAACAATTCGAAATATATTTGGTCCACCTTCAGTTCAAAATAACAATCATATATTGTAGAATAGTTTTTGAATCGGCATGGGGCCTCTTTCAGTTTAATAGAGTTAGGAGGGCGTAATCCGCCACTGCGACAAACATGTAGATGAGCATCAGTGATTATTTTTGCTTTTAAATACACGTACTATTCTAGTATATTACCGGATCAGCTTGATTGCGTTTTTAATTTATTATATATTATAATAAAAACTTGTCAATGTTCATGCTTCTTTGATTAGGAAATTTTATACTTTCATTATGCCTGACCGCCGCCTGAATGCAAGTGACCTTTGATTTAAACAGGAAGTTCGGTTTTTAAGACTAAATTTTATACTTAAATAGAGTGACTTTTATAACTGCGGATCTAAGAAGCCGATAATATTCTTACTCTGAAGTAAATAACCAATAAAAAACGAATTTTTAATATTCTAGTCCTAAGTGTGTTAAATGATAAATCGAAATGGATTTTCCCATATAAAAATGAATGTTTGTAATCTCTAGGGCAATGCCCACACTGAACCGCTGGACGTAAGAAGCGTGTTCCTATCATAATGTTAGTGATCACTACTCTTAATGAAGGATCGAAGTTACCATTTACAATTTCAGGATCATTTTAAAAACAATTAAGTCATCTACAATATACCAAACCATGATCCGATTGAATTTTTTAGAATTTTTTATCTTATATTGATGCAAATAGGGGAAGGTAAGACTGGACGGTTAATAATGAAACACTAGATATGGCAGCTACAAAGTCACGAACAGAAAGTTAGTTTTGGAATAAATATTACATATACAAGTATTATGGTACTTATATGCAAATCAAGGTTAATTTTTTAAAATGCTCATCAATTCTTTTACTTCTACTTATCAACTTTACTTTCCAATATTGCCAACAAGTTTGTTACTTATGTCTTTTGTTTAATTAATTCAAGGCATCTATCTGCTCCTTTACACAATATTATTGAAAATTCCTTAAGTACAATATTTAATAATAATAATTTTTTCAATTGACTTAATTTAATCAGTGATGTTCTTGTGTTTAAACAGTTTTAATGACTTTGTGACTCTTTCTCTCTCTCTCTCTCTCTCTCGCCTAATTATCATTGTTTTGACTCAAAAAATAAACAAATTACTATTATTATTTTCCTTACAAATATTCCACTTTTTTTGTTGTATTTTATTTTATTTGATTTGATTGTTAATTTTAATAAAAACATAAACAAATGCTTATTAAGTAGTATAACAAACAAATAACAAAGACAAGAAGTAGACGCGAGTTGTGAATCTTCATAGCCAAATTAAGCATAGTAAATGCATAAGTGAGTGAGTGAGTGAGTGAATGGATAAGAGAGTTATTGTGCGGGTGAAGCGGTGAGTAAATGAAGATTCTTTGAAGCGTACAACTCTGGGATCCTATTTAACGAACGAACAACCGAACAACTGAATGAACGAACAAACAAACGAATAGCAGCAACAATAGCAAGTAAGAGCATAAACATGAGCAACATGAGAGTGAGTTTATTTTGGAGACGATGGCTATGGCGAATATCATGATGATGATGATGATTGCTACGGCGATGAGTTTGCTCTTTGGCAATTACTTGCTGTTTGCTGTTGGTTGAAAGAAGATTTTTGCTGTGGTTGCTGATGTTGCTGTTACTGACTGATATTGATGATGATGATGATGATGATGATGTTGATGACGCTGCGCTCTTTCAGGCTCGCTAGCTGACTGACTAGCTGTCTAGGTTACCTTGCTTGTGCTTATTATGTTTGAAGCTCTCGAATCTTGCTTCATTTTTCGGCGTATAAAACTAAAAGTGATGCGAATTTTTTCCAACTTTTGCATCAAGTCCAGCCGCGCAAGCACACGTGTTCGTTTGTTGATCTCACAAATGCTCGACCATAATTTTGAGAATAGTGAAGAAGTGCTTAAGTGAAGTTCGTAAAACTCATAAAAAAAAAAAAAAATTAAAATACTCTGTGTAAACAAAAACACAAAAAAAAAAAATTAAAAACTAAAAATTATAGAAAACTTTCAATTAAAATAATAAAAATTTTTTAAACTAATTCAAAGAAATTAAATAAAATTACAGAAAATAATAAATAACAAATAAATTAATTAATTATTAAATTCATTAACGATTTCCTTAAAAAAAAAAATTAAATTGTAATTAAAAAAATTCACATAAATTAAAAACCAACGTAAAATCAAATAAAAAATTAAAAAATATTGTATTCTGCTACTGTAATTTTCTAATAATAATATAATATATTATTGTTGTTGTTGCTGCTACTATAATTCCAATAAAATATTGAATTTTTTCTTGCTTGCCTTTCTAAAAAAAAAAAAGAAATAAATTTTATTACTTCACTAAATCTAATTCTCTTTACATTTTCATTTTCTGTTTTCTCATCATTTTTTAACTAGTAAAATCAAATACAAGAAAATCACATTTAAATTACGTATACGCGACGTTAACTGAAACATTGAAACAACCAGAACAGCAACAACAATAAAAACAAAGTCTAAAATCATCGTCGCCAGCGTCATTATGACGTTTACAACTGAAATTGAAATAAACAAATCACAATTACAACAAATGCAACAATCTTATAGTCGCCGTCATCATCATCATCATCATCATCTTCATCAGCGTAGTGCGCAGCATCTTCATTTACAACAGAAAATGTTGCCATCAACTTGGTTGACGCTCTCCTTCTGGTGGACTGCAACAGCTGCAGTTACCTTCGTTATTTTTGGATTACTTTTCGCAGGAAACTGTGTCAGTGGGGTAAGTTTATACCAACAACATTTGCCGCGGGGTGATGATGGTGTGTTTGCCTTTCAATTCACCATCTCTCAAATCAGTGGTTCTTAAATTGTGAGCCCATTACCAGCGGGTAATTGAAACCATTTTTTACTTTAAAAGTTTAGGATGGGTATGGGTGCCGTAAGTTTAAGAAACTCTGTCATAGATTGCTTTGAAGTGTATTATTTGTAGTCCCTTTTGGACAACATTAACGCCAACGTCAACGTTAGCATCATCATCAGCATCAGCAGCAGCAGTTGAAGTTGGAGTCTTCGCAATTTGCCGTCGCTTCATTTGTTGTCGATTTGTATTTATTACTTTGTCAATTATCGTACATTTATTGTGTTGTTATTGTTGTAATAAGCTGTAGTTGTTGTCTTTTCTGAATCTTTGAATTTATTTTGAATTTCATTGAAATCGTAAATTTTGATGCGCTTGGGAATTTCATCTTAATTTATTACATAGTTGATTTTAGATTTGATTTTATGTGATTAAGAGAACGGGAATTTTAGACAATTGGATTAATGAAAAAAATATTTTTAATGGGAACAAGTTCGTTGCTTAAGCCTTTTGTTTCCTTGTTTAGCTTAATTGATTAACTTGAAGAATAAAAGTGACAAGTAGATTTTTTATTAAGTCATCTAAGTCTTTTCTCCATCACATACATTTAGCAAATCTCATACTTTCAATCGTTAAATATACTTACATATAAGTACCTATATTGAGCAAAGAGTAGAATAAGTTCTAGGGTTATGAACCATTTAACCCTTCTTATCCCTTACAAATCACCAATAATCTATTTAGCAGTTTTGTGTCTTTCAAATATTCCTGTACCTTTTCCTTCACTAATAGAAAATGCACGAGTTGAATTTGTTATTATACATCATTTTTACTATCAATCAGCTTTATTAAATCACAGCTAAATCGGTTCCATTGAGCAAAAATCAAGTGTTTTTAGTGAGATCTTTGTAAAAAGACCAGAACTTACTCTCATGCCAATTGAATAATTTTTTAATGAAAACCTCCTGATTTATCATCTTATTATTATGACAACTTTATTTACCTTATTTATTGTTTACATGCAATATGAAGTATTACAATAATAATACAACAACAATCACATAATACAAAAGTGTCATTTCTGATAATTTCTACACTCATTCAACATCAACTTAATGCTAAAAAGCAACTCATTCACTTCAATGAATGAATGACTGAATGAATAAAAATGTTAAGTAAAAGATTGCACACACATTTGTCTCTTGTTTTGATAAAGATCTACATCAAAAACAACAATAACAATAACAAGAACAACATCAGCAGCAGCAGCAATAATAATAACAACATCAACAGTAGCAACAACAAGCGTTAAAAAACAATAAAACAAAAAAAAAAACTCCCACGCAAAGTTGCAACCACAATAACAACATCAGCCAGCCAAAAGGAGAAGCAGCAGCCACAGTGGCACAGTGTTTTGGATTGCACACAACCTAAAAGTAAAAGAAAACAGAAAAAAAAAACCGTCTAACCAACAAAAAATTTGTATTTCTATTGTATTGTACAAAGTTGTTAGTTTTGGTATTGTTGTTGTTGTTGTTGCTAGTGTTGCATGCAATTTTGAAACGTAAAAAGCGGCTGTGTACTACACTCTATTCAAAGATTCAACGATGACGACGACACCATGTCTCTGCAGCAGCAAAGTGTTAGATGCTTCTCACGTCTGCCACAGACACAGACACACATCATTAACAATATGCACACACCACCACTTTTACCTTCCTCACCAGCCCCCAGCCCCCTTTGTTAAAGGTGTCCCAATCTGCCCCAGCTTTTGCCTCTTTTCTAAGATGCTTCTTTACATTTCGTTTTAAGCTTCGCTTTGTATGCAATTTTTTTTTTTTATCAATTAGCCTTGGTGCAATTGTTACAACAATAACAACAACAACAACAACAACAACCAAACACAATCAAAAGATGCACCACAACAACAAAAGGTAATAAATGAAATAAAGAAAGGAAAATTTGTGCAATGTTGCTGCTTCATATTAAAATGTAGTACGAAGATAAAAAGTTGGGAACAACGAGGGCGGAGAGTCGCTGTGGGAAAAATGGTATTTAGGTAATAATTTGTTTCGGAAAATGAGTTTCTCGGTCTGTGGGGCACAAAGTTTAATGTGGCACCACAAATGCATGGCAGGAAAGCAGGCAGTAAAACTGTATAAAGTATGTATGTATATAAAGAAAAGGGCGATGGAAAAAGAAAGGTTCAAAATGTTAAAAACATTCAATTACAAATGCAAAAAAAAGAAGTAAATTGATTCATTCGATCATAACGAAAGCGTTATACCTCTCATGATGAAAGTTGCCAAGGGTTTCTTCTAGTTTTCAAGTACCAAACAAAGCATATTCCTCCTATATGTTAAAAGGTCTTTATACTCATATGTTAATAAGTATATCAAAGCAGTGAAGTTATTTGGGTTCTGCCTTATAAAACATACTAGTCAAACGGACTGAGCTGATTGTTTCCTTTTCAAATGTTAAATTGTTGAAGATATGTAATGAAAACATTTTAATTTTGGGATATTTTTAAGAATGTTTCCATTGCATTTATGATGATTTGAGCCAGCAATCACATCGGAGAATCAAACACAGGAATATTGGGATTATAAAAAAGAAATTACCTCTCATACACTTCATCAAAATTTTTTAATTGCATTTACCATGTTGGATAGGCTGTTAGATGGCAAAAAGTTTATATTGATACTAAGCCATTTAGTGGAATTTATAAAAAGTTGAAAAATCTTTACTAAAATTTACTTAATGAAATTGTCAAATGAAACATTTCACCTGCAACATTTTTATTATTGTATTATTGCCACATAGACGTTAATACGAGTCTCCAACCAAGATCAAGATAAGCATTTATGCATGCAACAAAGACAAATGCATAATACAATAACCTGCAAACACTATTCAAACATGCAATAAATAAATACTTAGTATTAACTAACATGAAAATGGGTTGATAAAATGCCATTCCCGCTAATAAATATAAGAAATGAGTGCAGCATAGCATAGAAGTGTCAGAAATTGTAATGCAATCATCATGATGTGTGTGTGATGTTTTGCGGCTTTGGTGGCGTATGATAAATTTCTATGTGGTTGGAGTGTGTGTTTTGTTTGTACATACAATATATCGTATTTTTGGTTCTCATATTCATTGTTGCTTAGACATATTTAAGTTGATTATATTTCATGGTTTCATACGCATGAGATTGACAGTTGTTTTTGTTAGTTAATTTTTTGTCACACACTCACTACTCACTCACTCACTCACTCAGTCACTCTGTTAGTCAGTCAGTCATACATTCAGTCAGATGGAGCATGTTGCAAGTGCATAAATAAAATTAAAATTTTTGATTCTTTTGTTCACTTCTACGTAGATCTAAAACATATTTGCATTTATAATGAATTGTTATTATAATACTTACAAGTATAGAGTGTTTGACGCAATTTCTGTTGAAATTTTGTAATGAGTTTTTGGTTTTCTTTTGTTTATTTTGACAGGAATTTGTTTTTGTATTTTAAATAAAAAGAAACATGAATTCAAGTGAAGTCATTCGATGAACAGTTGAAGGTCACAGAACTCAATGAGCGTGCTAAAAATTACACGAAAGAATTTTGTATTTATACATACAATACATAATTTGAATTAGTTTTTAATTTTTAATGATTTCATTTCTTTTCCCTACATAAAAAATCTAAATACCAAAAAGCAAATTGATGGTTACCTGGCTGGCGTCGATTATCCAGCATATGAGGCTGTACCCAAAGGACTAACATTTAAATGCCAGGGTAGACAACCGGGTTATTATGCTGACACCGAGACACGCTGTCAAGTGAGAGGAAATTTATTATTTAATTAAAATTTATTTATTTGATGATTCATTTATAGGTTTGGCACTGGTGCTTACACTCTGGTCATCAGTATTCATTCCTTTGTCCAAATGGCACCGTTTTTAATCAAGCTGTACGTGTTTGTGATTGGTGGTCTAATGTCAATTGTCCGGCATCGGAGCAACTTTATCAAAATAATGATGAATTGTATCGTGTGCCAGTGAGAAATGCTGAACAAAGCGATATATGATATAAGGCAGACGATGATAATGAGGCTAATAATAATTATAATAATAATAATAATAATTATAATGATGATGATGATAGAAATGAGAAGCAACAAAGATTGAATAATAATGACAAAATGGATGCTAGACGTGGTCGACAAAGACAATTTATGGTGCATAAACAAAATTATATATTAAACAATAACAAACAGTCACAACAACATCAACAACAACAGCAACAACAACAACAAATACCATATACACAAAACACAATAAAAACAAAGGATAATTCAATAACCAAAAATAGTTTTAGAGGCAACACAAAATACTCCTCAGCAAATAGCAACAAAAAGCAAACAACCTCAACATCATCATCATCATCATCAATATCAACAACAACAACGTCATTGTCATCGTCATCGTCATTTAATAGTGAAAATCAAAGAGATAATAATTTTAATTATCGTTATAGCATAGGAAGTAGCACACAAAAAAATAATTTAAGTAGCACAAAAAATCAAAATAGTTTTATCACCAACACAATGCGAAGTAAAAATCGTAAAAATATTTATGATAATAATAATAATAATAATAAAAAGAACAACAATAACAACAACAACAACAACAAGAGTGGTAATAAACCAACAACAGCAACAACAAATGCAATTCATTTGGATGATGATGATGAATTAAAGGATTACAAAAGTAAAATCAAAAATAAATACAATATCGATTATGATCATTCTTTAGATGAAGAATATGAAATAATTGAGGCCATTGAGTGAATGAGTGATTAAGTGAATGAAGAATGTTTTGACAGAATGAATGGATGCATTTTGTTATTTTTGTTGTTGTTTTCTTTATTTTTTAATAAAATAATTTATTAGAATCGATTCGATTCGATTTGTTGTTATAATTTAATTTGTTCTCACTGTAAATAAAACAAATTCATTAAATACACAATTTTAAAAAAATTTGATTCTTTTCGTTGTTTGTTTTTGTTGGATAATAAAAATCATTCCTACTTGTATTTATTCAATTTGTTGTTATAGCATAAAACAGTAATAAAGTACAAATTAATTCGGTGGGTTTTTTTGTGTTCAAAAATGTGTTTATTTATTGAAAAAAAAAAGTAAAATATACATCATTCAAAGTATTGTCCGTCAGAAGTGACTACTTTTTTCCATCTCTCTGTTAATTTTCAAATACCATCTATAAAAAATGAGTCCTCGCTGGCCTCGATCCCATCATTGAGCCATTTTTCGATCTCTTCAAAAGACCCGAACCGGTAACCCCCCAAATCGTTTTGCATCCATCGAAAAAGCCAGTAGTCGGAAGGAGCAAGGTCTGGAGAATACGGCGGGTGGGGTCAGCGTTTCCAGATAATTTTTGACCGTTACAGCTACGTATTGCTGAGCATTGTCATGTTGCAAAATCACATTGTCATGCCTTTCGGCCGTTTCTGGCCGTTTTTCACGCAACGCACTGACAAACGCATTAGTTGTAGGCGATAACGTTCCGCATTAATGGTTTCGTTTGGTTTTAGTAGCTCATAATATACCACACCCGTCTGGTCCAACCATATGCAGAGCAAGACCTTTGAACCGTGGATGTTTTGCTTTGGCGTCGATGTAGACGATGATGGAGCGAGTTCACCAGGCTTGGCATAGTATTTTTTCTTCTTGGGGTTATCGTAGTATATCCATATGACTGGAGATGTCACGACTCGGTGCAAAAATGCCTTCCTTTGATGTCTTTCAAGAAGCAGTTCCGAAGCGAAAAATCGCCTTTCGACATCTTTCGGCTTCAACTCGTGAGGCACCCAATAACCTTGCTTTTGAATAAATCCCAATTGTTTTAACATCTTTTGGTAACGGACCGAACTAATTTGTACTCCTACTCTAAATTAAAAGACAAACAACAAAACACTAATGGATTACATATTTTCTAATAACAAAGCAAAGATATATACAGACGGAAAGACAAACGTTTATGGATTGGCTACATCAACTCTGACAAATCGCCGATGGAAGCCTCTTCAATGCTGCAATTATATATGAATCGTTTGGAAGCCTGGTTCACTAGATGGAATATAAAGGTGAACTCAAGTTAATCACAACTGTGTTCATTCACCATAAGGAGAAGTAACATAACGATAACGGTGGTCTGGCGATTCCACAGTCTTCAGTTGTGAAATACTTGGGCTTTTTCCTTAATAAACGCTTGACATGGAAACATCATATCACCACCATTGCTCGATCGTGTTCCTTCAAAATGAAACGGCTGAACTGGTTTCTGTGCAAAAGGAGCAAACTTAGCTTGGAAAACAAGCTCTTAATCTATAAGCAAATTGTTGCTTCTTCCTGGAAATATGGTATCCAGTTATGGGGTACATCACGCCCTTCTAATCGTAGGAAAATTCAGAATATACACAATAATGCCACAATAATGAATTCAAAAAAATTTCCAACAACAATATGAAATTTGTTGTAATACGTACCTGTTTCTCCATTTTATTGACTTTTTTAAAATGACCAAAAACTGACCAAAACGATAAAGGCGTAAAGACTAAGCAAACCCTTGTGACATAGAGCAAGATAGAATAGATTTGGATTGTTAAAAGATCATTCATTGCATACTTGTAGGCTGCAGCATTTAATATCGTCACATTGTCTTGTGTTACCCGCAAACACAAAAAAAATGTAGAATACTTTAACGCTCATCAGTTTTATCATTTTTGGTATGGGGAACGAGACACATGCATCATTATGGTCATGATTTGGTAATTTTCCCTCAGTGTTGGTGGAATATTTATTATTTGTTTGTTTTTTGTAAGAGGGATTCAAAGAACAGTCAATAGTGTTGATGTCGTCGGTGGAATTGAAAACAAATAAATTTGTGGTTTTTTAAATTTTCTTAACATACTTTTAGACTGATGGATGTTAAATCTGATCTACACTACAAACAAAGCTTATTTCTCAAACTAAGGAAGTAACCAACACTGACTGGTAAAGATTCGCTTAAAAATCGATCAGCTGTTGATCAAGTGATGGACGGACAATAGTTTGTTGTTAATTTTATCTACAATATTTTGTGGTGCATTTCAAAAATGAATAAAATATACAGGACTTTAAACTGTAGAAGGAAAATGTGAAGTGAAGTGAAGTGAATATGTTATGTTTGGTATAAAACAGATTATCTTAAACTGTGCCCTCAGGAACAAAAAGGTAGGACATGTTGAATCAGTACATATTACAAGCATTTTTGCATTTTGGTACTCATGACGAAAATGAATAAATTTTTATTGAATTCGATTGAATAATAATTGTATGTATATATAAACATGTGTATCAAGCGAAGCAGTGCCGAATTGAATTGAAGAAGAAGATTTTTTCATGTTTAGGGTATCAAAAGGAAGCCTATTATGTACTAAGTATACGCTGTCCCTCGATCCGTCCCTCGGAGTGTATCTGATGAACCGTAATAGGTAGAAAGCTAAAATTTTCACAGACTGTGTGGTTCTATGGGGTCTTCAGCAACTAATACTATAAATTAAATAGAGTTAAAAATTTTGAAGGGTAGTTATACGATCTAGTAACCAAAGGGTCTTGAAAATTTACATGGTTACAGGGTGGAAATGATTTAGAAACTTAAAGTGTCAAAATTTCAGTTCGATAGTACAATAAACAAAAAAATTTTTCTAATAAGAACCTGAATTTTAAGGATGAGGAGGGTTTACATATATGGGACAACCCCACATTTTGTTAGTACTTGGGGTACAACTATGATGTTGGTGAAATATGTAGGTATATTGGATATGTACTTGTAACTAAGTTATATGAAATGTGTATATAAGATTTGGGTAATGTTACTCTTAATTTTTTCTAAAATATGTCAATTACATTTAATTACTGACTCTACAAGCAACTTTAGTAAGTATTAGGTATAACATACAAGTATGTGTGTAGATACAAAGATATAATACATATGTAATTATATAATTGTTGTTTTTAACCTACTATTACTACTACTTGACAATAGCCCATTCAAAATGTGGGTGAGCAAACCAACAAATGAACTCAAAGAAATGAAAACGAATTGTGTAGTAGTGATCGTTGTTTATTTATAGTTTGTGTTTCTGTTTTTGTTGTTGGGAATTTACCTATACTTATAATAACATAAATACATTACATACTTGTAACACTTGGCAATACAACTACAATACTTATAGATACCCGTAAGCATCTAAGGTCTTAGTTTTAATTCTCTTACTTGCGCCACAACATTAATTCATGTTGCGAAGCGTAATTGTGTCATTACGTTGTAGTTATGGCGAAAATCTTAAATAGGATTTACTAAAATATTTTATCATACATAATTGTACTTATAGTTTATTCAGTATTATTACATATTATATTTACATGTGTGTGTGTAGGTGTATATAGTAAAATCTCTAGTCGCGGACTTCTCCCCCAGGTGAATATCTCTTATGGCCGAACAAATTTCGTAGCCCTAAGCATTGATGGAATTTGATTGGCTATTTTCAACGCATATGTAATGTAAAAACGGCTATGCCGAAGTTTTAATACCCTTCACACATCCTTTTAAGAATACTTTTACCTGTACTCCATTTTTGATTTGACTTATGCTTAGGGTAAAGTCAGTTTTCATACTGCATTTCAACATTGATGTGCCTCCTTCCGTCTGTTATAAACTACATGAGAAATTTTTTTTCATTAACTGGCGCGTTTTCCAACACGGGAACAGGCAACATACAATTGGCCATGCGAGTAACATGGGCTTTCAATATTAATTTTGCAAACACTCAATGACTGCCCCTGGGATTTATTTATGGTCATAGAAAAAGTGAGCCGCTCTATAAACTGTAGTCGTCAACACGTGTTCTCCCTATATTTTCCAGCGAGGAATCAACTGATTTATATGTCCTCAATTCAACGGCATTGTCATCTTGTATTTTGTAAGTTTTTGTCAGCCAATATACATAGCTCGTTTGCTCAACCACACATGATCTTTGCAACTTTGAGCAACGTTTGGGAACAGAGTGGGAATGAGTTCGGATTTTGACTTAGTTAATTGACAAAAGTAAGGAAATGCAGTCAGTCAAAACGGCTGAATTGATTTCGCCATTATCTATGTAAATGAGTTGTTTAGAAAATATGTTTCCAGATCGATCATTTTGCATATCTTACTTAAATGCTTAAATATAGGTTCTTGATGTGTTTTCACAAAACGGAATAGGACCAAAATGAAATATATGTGTTCCTTTTCAATTATACTACAGTTATATTTTTGTATGTTGTTGTTGTGCTACGCCATTTACCGGGTCCAAATGTAGATTAGAACCATCTAGGTGACTCCATGAGTACAACAAAATAAAATCATCAAAATTGGTCCAGACGTTCTCGAGTTTTGCGCTTACGAACGCATTTAGCGATTCGTTTTTAAGGTTCCGGACCCAAAGGGTACCAAAGGGAATCCTATTGCAGAGACTTCGTTGTCCGTCCGTTAATCCATCGTCCTCGGAAGAAAAACGAAAATGGGCTGAGGTAAAAAAAAAGTAAGCAGGGGAAAATATACAAATCGAAGTAGAAAATCGATTCTGAGACGAGAATAAGAGAAAGGATAAGGAAGAAAAGGAGAAAAAGGAAAAAGACGGGAGGGAGAGTAAAGATAAGGAAGAGAAGGAGAGAAAGGAAAAGGAAGAGAAACAGAGAATGGAAACGGAAGAGAAGGAGAGAGAAGAAGAAAAATGAGGATCAGAAAAAGAAGAACGAACGTAAGCTGAAATTAGTGTTTGTTTTCATCGAGCTTGAATTCTTCTTTGCATTGATCCAATTAAGTGTTGTATGTCGTATTCCTGAGGTATTTTCTGCCATTCCTCATATATAATCCTGATCAGGTCAGCTTTTCTCTTTGGCGCCCGTTGTGCTACCTTTTTTTTCAAGTGAGCCCTCAAATGTTCAATTGGGTTCAAATCAGGGCTCTGTGGAGGTGCATCGAGGACTTTGGTGCAGTTATATAGCAGCCATGTTTTGCACAATAAGGACTTATGTTTGGGGTCGTTGTCCTGATATAATTTGAAATTAATTTTTCCAGGTCCAGGTTGTGGATCTTCCATTCCAAACTTTTGAGCACTGGCCATCAATTCTTTTGTTAGAATATCCAAATAAAGCTCTTTATTCAAAATATCAGTGAATACTCTTAATTCACCAACGCCTTGCATGGATATACATACCTCATACCATCACTGACAATTTGACTAATTTTATTGTTGGTATAAAATTTTTATCTTGGAGCGCTGTATTGGGTTTCCGCCAAACTCTATGGGGACCATCATTTTGGTAAAGCATTATTTTTGTCTCATCACAAAATATAACCCCTCTCCAATACTCTAGGGGCTGAGAAATCGATTTTTGTTTGATTTACCGTGTGAATACAGAAACAAATTAAATTTTCAACGGCTATGGATCAATTGGATTTTGCGGAATACATATATTGTTAAAATTGTCAATGTCATTTTAATCCAAGTTTAACATTTAGACGAAATGGAACTAAGGTATTACTATCTTGTTATTTGTCTAATAACTTTTTCCTTCCGGAACACAGATGGACAGTTATGTGGTAGTAGTTGCGAAGTGAACACTTTGACGAATAATGACCGGACAATTGATTCTGTTTGCGAACTAGACTGTAATGACTTAGATTTATGCAAAGTGAGTAACTGCATCTCTAAATATATTTTAGGTCTATCATGTATATAAATTTCACATTTATCCTATAGCACTTTGAATACGAGATGTGCTTACTGAAAATTGAGAATGCAACACTATTGGGAAAAGCTCGACAACTCGTCAATACGCAAATCGCGCAACGCGCAAAAAAAGTTTTACAAAAACAATATGCAGAAGATGATAATTTATTGGAGGAAGCAAAAAAAATTGTGAAAGAAACACGAAGATGGAATGAGATAAGAAAACAAACAGAAGGCAGCATACGAAATGAGTTAGAAGAAGGCATGGAGGATGAGATAAGAAAAAAAGAAGAACAAATGAAACAGGAAGCTAAACGATATCCAGCGAGAAAATGTAAGATTAAATTACGTAAATTGCAATTGTCATACATCATTCAGAATTATTATTCATTTAATTTATTGCATTACAATTTTCAGCATGTCCAAATGAATTTACACAACTTGGAAAAAAATGTTATTTCAAAAGTGAAAGATATGTACGTTTGTTGATCTATCATTTATTTTAAATTATACTTACTTAATATACATATTTGTAGGGCAGTTGGCGACGTGCAAAGGATGTTTGCCTCACCCAAGAGGCTTCACTCTTAATGATAGAAAGTAGAGATGAAAGGAAACTGCTTAGCGAATGGTTAAAGTCAGGTACTCAGTTAGATAGTGAGAATCTGTACTGGTCATCTGGTATCAGATTAGATGGTTACAATTTTGTATATCAAAATGGCCAACGCATGAGCTACAGATTTTGGAACGAAAACCAACCTGATGCACCCGAAACCGAAGAAGATTGTCTTTTGTTGGCTTTCTTTAATGATTTATTGTATATGAGTGATTATTTTTGTGACGAAGGGACAATGAGAATTATTTGTGAAATAAAACTTATCTAATTTTATTGTTTATTGTCTATTTAATAGAAAAAATGTATGTAATGCTTATAATCATATGAAGAAAAATGTTTAACAGCTTAATTAGGAACTTGACCGAATTATTGTACTTTACAACACTTTACTCTTGTGCAACTTGGCGACGACTTCTTGATCTGCTCTTGATCTTCTTTTGACATTCACATGCCACTCGTTGCTTTTCTTCTCACATCTTCCATTCACTCCCCGTTTAAGGTGAGCAGCCTTACTTCACAAGCCCTTCTTATGTACATAAGTTTTTTGTTCTATTGTATTAAAAATGCATAAAGGTCCTCCTAAAGTTTTGCGATCTATCTCGTTGATAAGTCTTTCTATCTATAAATTGTTTTTCCTTCGATGTTGATATGCTTAGCATTAAAGGTGACTGCTTGGTGTGCCTTCTAGTCAAGTCGAATTATTAGTCCCAAATTGCTCGTTAGAGTGGACGAAAATGGGACTTCTCGATTCAGCTTCATTCGGGGTACCCAAGGCGGCTGAATGTCCATAATCATGTTCAATTACAATTGGGATAAAATTACAATATCTTTTCTGATAACCAATGAAATACTGATTCTATAAGAGGAAAAGATTGTGTATCTTCCATAGAAACATTTCGGTCTCAAAGTTCTACGATAAGCATAAGTCAAATCAATAATGAAGTATTGTCAATCACAGGAGCGTAGGCATAAATGTTTGCTGGGGGTGCGTACATAGCCTAAGTTAAGCTTCCTTCTTCTTGTTTCAGTATTGATAAATCATTTTGTTTTTTAAATTTATTTTTACATTTTTCAATGGGTGAACCGAATTTAATGTTCTGCCTTGTTATACTACTTAATATAGTAAGAACACTGTACAGTGTATATGTACTGTTTAAAACCAGTAATTTTTCTTTTACGCACTAAAACAATGTCCAATACCAAGTTAGGAACAACATTACTTGTGTGCGTTTTTGGAAAAATGTCAAAAGATCTACACTGTACAGTCTACCAAGTCAAGTTAGAAAAGAAAAAAGAACCGGTAGGAAAGATAATTTTTCTGTTTCTGTGAAATCTTAAAGCGAAGATGTGACTTGCCGTTTCAGTTAATTCTTATTTATTAAATTTCTTGAAAACAAATTACATGTAAGATGACAATTCAACTGTTGACATTTGCATAGATTTTCCGTTTCGTTTCGTTGTCTGTCCATACTCATCCTGTTCATGAATGAAAATGATTACTGACGCAATGATGTTGGACATAGGCAATAGTCAGTTTATTAACTATAACATAGGCACTTCTGACAAATATTTTTGCTGTTTACATGGCCAACATGGTGTCGGATTAAGAAAAATATCTAAAAAGCAAAGAAACAGTTCAATAAACTCAGCAATAAATCAAACAATAATATTCTGTACACATTTTAAATGTTCATTTTGCAATTGATTTTTTGAAAATGTTGCTGGCACAGAAGAAATAACTGTTGTAGTCGTTGCTCCCTCCAGATTTACTTCTAGATTGATTAAAACCGAAAAGTGGAAAGTATTCCTTGCTCATTTCAGAACCCTCATACTCTTACCCACTCGTATTATATTTATCTGCAAGTTTATTGCTGAAGTCATTTGCTTTGCTTTTGTCTCTAAGATCCACCAATTCGGACTTTTCTCATGGATTTACCAAAAAATGTTTTTTCATATCCTTCTAATTTAGACTATAACGAAAATTACCAAATCGCTCGAGTCCTTCTCATGTTATAGAATGACCAATGAACAAACAAACAAACAAACATTGATTTTTGTTTGACTTACCGTGTGAATACAGAAACAAATTAAATTTTCAACGGCTATGGTTCAATTGGATTTTGCGGAATACATATATTGTTAAAATTGTCAATGTCATTTCAATCCAAGTTTAACATTTAGACGAAATGGAACTAAGGTATTACTATCTTGTTATTTGTCTAATAACTTTTTCCTTCTGGAACACAGATGGACAGTTGTGTGATACTAGTTTAGAAGTGAAATTTTGGGAGAATAATGACCGGACAATTGATTCTGTTTGCGAACTCGACTGTATGCATATTATAAAACAAAGTCGCTTTTTTCCTTTAACCGCTTCAATCTTTAAAAATACGCAACCTATTTTGATGCGTTTTTTTTAATAGATAGAGTGATTGAAGAGGAAGGTTTATATTTATAATATTTATAATAACATCCATTAAATAGTGCAGAAATACTGTTATTTTCACTATACATATACCTATATGCCTATCTTTAAAATTAATGTAGTAGGCATAGTGTTATAATTCATGGAAAAAGCATTTACTGTCACTACAATATTCCAGTTTCTCATTGTTTACACAGCAAAGTTTCTTCAAATGTGATTTTAGATTTTTTTTATTTAAGTCTGATTATTACTATCAAGAAATTAAAAAGTCATATCTGGAAGACGTCGTCGTTCGAACATAGGTCGTAGTACAGTGAATGCCAAAAGAGTACGTTCAGCAAGAGATGAAGAATCGTCAACGGAACGTGAGGCTCGCCTCAGTCAGCTTCGGGATAGATATAGAGCACTCAAAAAATAGTATGACCCCGCAAAACTCGAGAACGGCTGGACCAATTTTGATGGTTTTTGGTTTTTTGTTGTACTCATGGAGTTACAGTCAGGTTCTTTGCTACATTTGGATCCGGTAGGTAGCGCTGTTATCCAAATATAGATAGTTTTATGCCATTTTTAAATTTTTTTTTTATTTGGTGCAAAATATACTGAACCTATTTTTTTTAAAAGAACAAATGATTCTTAAAGTTGCTTAGGTTATAATAGAATATTAAAATATATTGTAAATTATTAATTACACATTTTACAACAAAGCTTTTTATAAGAAACACCCAATTAACGCATAGAGGGTGTACCAACGCACGCCGGTTAACGCTAGTATATATATAAATCCAAATGAATTTACTCAACTTGGTAGAAAATGTTATTTCAAAAGTGAAGAATATGTATATTTGTTGATGTTGTATTTATTTTAAATTATACTTAATTAATATACATATTTATAGGGCCTTTGGCAACTTGCAAAGGATGTTTGCCTCTACCGCGAGGCTTCGCTCTTAGTGGTAGAAAGTAGAGATGAAAGGAATCTGATTTCCGAATGGTTAAAGTCAGGTACTCAGTTAGATCGTGAGAATCTATACTGGTCATCTGGTATCAGATTAGATGGTTACAATTTTGTATATCAAAATGGCCAACCGATGAGCTACAGATTTTGGAACGAAAACCAACCTTATGCACCCGAAACCGGAGAAGATTGTGTTATGTTGGCTTTCTTTAATGGTTTATTGTATGAGTGATTATTTTTGTGACGAAGGGAAAATGAGAATTATTTGTGAAATAAAACTTTATAATTTCATTGTTTATGAGGAAAAATGTTTAACAACTTAATTAGGAACTTGACCGAATTATTGTACTATTGTACTTTACAACACTTTAATCTTGCGACTGCAATGTCTGACAACTTGACGATGACTTCTTGATGTGCTCTTGATCTTCTTCTGACATTCACATGCTACTCGTTGCTTTTCTTCTTACATTTTACAAACAGACCGACTGGCAGACTTTGAGATGAGTTCTGTCCGTCTGTTTTTAAGACGTTTCACTTCTATCACGTGTACGATGGCACACGTGCATAATTGTATAAATGCCTGAGCCATATTCAAGAACCATGTAAATTTCATGATCCTACGCATTACTGGATCCTGTAGCTCCCATACAAATATATGTGTCTCAGTGTTGAAATGCTTTATACTGACTCTACCCTCAACATAAGTCAAACCAATAATCAAATATTTCTGATTACTCAGTAACACGAGCTTAGGCAAAAACGTTTCCTAGGGGTGCGTTATAATAATTTCATTGTTCTGTTGGTTTTGTCTATTGTCCTGTAATATGCAAGCTAAATGTTAGTATGTTATTTATTACTATTGTATTTCCCCATTGTATAGATTCGGAATAGATCTGCAAGTTCGATTTTGGTAGATGATGGGACTCTCTTTTTCATGTAAAGGAAATTGCATTTGTTTTATCAGCGTTAAGTTTTATATTAATCAGGAAATGAAATGAAATGAAAAAATTATTTTAATGTAATTTCTAATTTTCTTTTTTTTAGATTTTTGGTATCTGCAACATTGGATTATTAAATGATGTTAATACTCATCAATCAATATATTTTCGTCTGACTAGAAAAAATAAAAGCCAACAAAGAAACAATACAAATAAGTTTACAAATAAAAACTTATAATGCTGCAACTGATTTCAAATTCAAAATTGATATTGCAGAAAATAGAAAAAATATTGACGAATAAAAACAAATAAAATTAAAGGCAAACAAACAAAACAAAAAAAAAAAAAAATTGCATAATAGCAAAAAGGAAAAAGAAGAGTTAAGTGAAGAGAAGAGAAGAAGAAACACACCAAAGCAAGCAACATCGTGCAATATACATACGTGTACTATGTATATTATATACATTTTATATATGTAGCAATACGAACAACAACAACAGCAGCAGTTCACTCCATAGAAATATTGGTGACAACACGACCTCATTTCAATAAAACAAACGAAGAAACAAAACGAAGAAGTGACGAACTAACAAACAACATAAAATCGCAATCAATGATTATTGTTGTTATTGTTGTTGTTGTCACCATTTTGTTTAAACATTTAAATGTTTGTATTTTAGCATAAATCAAACAAAAAAAAAAAAAATAATTAATAATAAATAATAATAACTATAAACTGAACGCACGCACGCACGTTTTGTTTACCTCTTCATAACGCATACGCTGCGTGGTATCTCTCGACTTTGTGTGTGTGTGTGTGTGGGACTCTACATTATAAAGTTGCTTCAAAAGGTGATAATAATACGATGGATTGCTTACATGCGATTGTTGTCAATATCTTTGACATTTTCAAGTTGTATCTCAAGTTTTTGATCATCACTTTGGTCATTTACTTGTGCTTCGAATGGTATTTACTTAAATATGAAGCCGAAATCGATGCTCAATTGGCGCGAAAACAAAACGATTTGATCAAAACTTCATCATCTTCAATAGATAACTCAAATGATAGTATCCTAAGTAAGGTTTATCGATTCTTTATAAATTTTTTGATTTTATAATATTCAATTGTATCACATGTTTATACTTATATTGTTGAATTTTTTTAAAGAAACTCTAATAAAAATACTTGGTTTATTGTAATAAAAATGGGTTTTTCTTCAATTTTTGGAATGCATAAATGGTGAGGTGAAGTACAAGGTTATAGTGTATACACTGAGCAAAATATTTATAATAAAAATCAATCAAAGAACTGAGTAAGTTAAGTTGAGTTCAGTTCAGTTATTTTGGTATCTGAATAAACTGAAAACGTAACACAATTACATTTAATACACGATACATACAAATGTAAATCTGTGTATATATTGTATAGTATGTAGTTACAATTCACGGAATTGCAAACATCGATTCTGAAACAAAAAAAAAATACAAAAAAAAAAAAACTGCAATCAAGGTCCGAAGAGAATGTAAATGATCGTTGTGAGCAAGACAAAACAAACAAACAAACCAAAAGCTACAACAACACAAAGGCATACGAAAACCAAAGTGTGTTTAAGAAAAATACAATAAATGAGTTCAATTTCATTGCATTTTAAATACACTTCACAGAAGAATAATGAAGAAATGAATCACAACAAGAATCTGCCAAGGAACTAGTAAGATTCTAGCAAAGAATCTGTTGAAACTTTGAAAAAAAGATGCATGTGAATACAAAACAATCAGAGGACAATAAATTTAAAAATATCCCCAATTCTTTTTGTATTCAATGCGAAGTAAGTCTCTCATTCATTTAAGTATGCATTGCTTGATTCAAAAGTATGATTCACATTGATCTAAATACTGGTAAATACGAAAATGGTATAGGTAAGCTATGTATGTGAATAGATTTAGAAAGGGTATGTGGATAAATGGGATTACCCGACTGTAACATTTTTATTTTTTTAATTTGTTGTTTTATTCTTGATTGCGTCTTTGTTATTTTTGTTGTAAGTATATGTTGCTATATTGCTGTTGCTGTTGCTGCTGCTGATGATGTTGTTGTTATTGTTGCTGCTGCTTACAACAATAATTGCAAATTAAAAGGCAAAACGAGTTGTTCGGCTTTTGTTGTTTCTGCTGTTATACTTGTTGATTTAAGAACAGAAAAAAGGTAAAGTTAACTGAACAAAAAAGACAAATTAGTAAAAGAGAAAGACTCTGACAAAGGATGGTCACATACTATTTATGGAGAATATCTCTGTAAATTCTTAAATAAGAAAATGATAATGAATTATGAAACTTGAGTCCATTGGGTCTCATTCCAGTTTAAGGCACTTTAAAAATAAAATTTATTAGTAGTAAACTAAATATTGTATATCTTTATATATATAATTCTTCTGTGAGTGTGTATGTCACCGAACTTCTCTTAAACGACTGGACCGATTTTGATGAAATTTTTTGTGTGTGTTCAAGGGGATCTGAGAATGATTTAGATTTACAATCTTTATATATATAATTCTTCTGTGAGTGTGTATGTCACTGAACTTCTCTTATGTGTGTTCATATTGAGTCTTATGCGCGGCTATACCGTTCGTTCATCTGATTGCAATGACATTTTGTGAATGCGTGCATGGTTGGTTTTAGCCTTGAACATAACAGAGTACTTTTGGATTCGATATGTGACGCTGTTGTCGAGAAATTGGTGGATCAAATACTGCATTTGATTTGTCTGATTCTGCGCAATGTACTACAGTTAGTTTTGAATAAATTAAAGGACTCAATAATACAATAACACTTAAGGCAAGACCAGGGAGCTGTGCATTGTTGTGGATTTGGTAAGTCACTGGAATTATTAATGTGACTGACTATCCATTTAGCCAAATTAAAGTGCAGCGGGAAGCAAAAATGAAATACCAGAATTGCAATTCAACTTATTAATAGCGATGGTGCGAAACCGCAACTGTAGGTATGGCCCAATCCACTTGCGTTCTACTGAAAGTGAAGTTTAAGGAATCCGATTGGCCGTACGACGTCGGGCAGGATACCCTAGTATAATATATAATATATTTATGAGCCCATTGGGTCTCATTGCAATTTAAGAAACTTTACAATAAAGATGAATAAAAATAAAATTCATTAGTAGTAAACCAAAAGCTATGTAAGTCAACTGGTTGCTTCACTTTACACAGTAATCTAGTTCTCATATGTCCTTATACATATATGGTATAAACTATAACCATTATCTATCATCAATACAACATAACATAAACTAGGTTTAATATACAAATATAGTACAATTCCTCATGCGATAATGTAGTTAAATAACAGCAATATGAAAACAAACACAATATCATGTATCTTCATGCTTGATTTGAAGCTGTAACAATTTGAATAAACGTTTTTAGTGCAATCAAAACTATGTTAGTATATGTACTACAATACATTCATACGAGTATATGCATACTTAGTACATACATATGTACATACATATGTGGTATATAAAACCCAAATACTGAAAATACAACTTTCACGTGTTGTTTTTATTGTTGCATTTGTTAGTGCAATAATCTGGTACTTTATGTGTCTCTGACGTAATTTAAAGAAATATATATGTATGTATGTATGTATTACTTAAAGTCTTGTCTATAACCAATAACCACAATATTATAGCAACAACAGCAACCCCAGCAACTTGTTGTCTTCATTGATTTCCTTATGAACTACTTTATTTTGATTTTTTTTTTTTTTGTATTATAATTATTTTGTTATTGCAAGTTGTTGTTATTGTCATTAGTTTGCATGCAATGCATTTGAAATTTACTTAAAATTGATTTCCAACATACAAAAAGTTCAATTTTAATTGCCTGCAAACATACCACGTTGCGTATACGCAACAATTCATGAACACATTTTATTGAGTGCTTGGAAAAAAAAATGCCTTGGTATGACTAATGATTTTTTTCTTTGTTGTTGCTGTTGCCATTATTCATTTAAATTCATTAACACAAATTACTTCTTCATACTACAAGTATAAAATAAAAAACAAAGCACGCACCATTTTATTAGTAAATATGTGAGGAAAATTATCAAATGGAACCCAATTTAACCTTATTACACATAACTTTAAATTGCAATAAAATGAGAGTTTCGCACTGAAAATCAATTTTCAAAATATTTATAACAAAATAAATAAATTGAGTTGATCTAAGGAAGAAAACCTGTTCATATCATCTCATTTAATATTGATTGCTCTCTTTTGCAGATGCATACAAAAATAGAGCGCAAGGCAAAACAAAACAAAAGGAACAATATAAAAAAAAAAAAAAAAAATTAAAAGCCAAACAACCAAACAGAGACAGACAAAAGTCTTGTATTGCAGAATATGTTGACATCAACAAACCAAAGAAAAACAAAGTAACATATGCAAGCGCAGAGCGACACACACACACACGCTCACACAGACGAGAGAGAGAGAGAGAGAGAGTAACATCAATACACAAATGCATAAAAGCTCACTCACCTCGCACTCACTGATCATGTGCTTTTCATATTGTCAGACGCTCTCATAGTCTCACGCTCTTTGTACTTGACGCATGCGTAAAGTGCCAGCAGCAATGGCGATAGCAAGAAATACTCATAAATCTAGGAACTTGTTCCCTTCTCCAACTATGCGCACTTAGGTCAAGCACTAGTGAGAGCATACGAACATAAGAGAGCGCGCCCATGAAAGATGGAGAGCACATAAAATGGCGCGCATGCGCTGCGCACATACAAGAAACTGAAGTGGGCTGAAGAAAAATAAAAAGCTCAGCTCGCGCAGACAAAGACAACGCAAACAAAACTTTGTAAATCTTTATTAATCAAACGATCGGCGTTCGACCAAGTGAGTGGTAGCATTATCTCGGCATTTATGACAAACAGATCTCCGCTTTGTCACCAACAATAAAACCGTGAGGTGTGTGTGAAATGAGCGTATAAACCAAGTTTTTAACCAAGCAAAAGCGTACATGCGTAGCCAAGTTGGCCAAAGAGTGTGTGAGTGTGAGTGCTTGTGTGTAGCTGTGTGTGTTCGCTACAGCAAGACAAAAATTATAAAACAAAAGCAAAGCAAAAAAATTATATAAATTATATGGAAAAACAAAACAACAAAAAAAAAAAAAAATGGATAATCGAATATAAATTTTTGTGCAATTTTCTTAAAAAAAAAATTCAACTCATTTGAAACCCAAACAAAAAAAGAAAAAGTTTATTGAAATAGAAAATTACCAAGTTTTATGGAACAAGAAAAATAATAAATAATTTAATTCTTGAAAATTATAAATAAAATAACATTTATAGAAAAAAACACATAATTTTTTATGTGATTTAAATGGAAAAATATATAAAATTTTTTAAGAGAAAATTTAATGTGAAAATTTAAAACAAAAAAAAAAAAAAATTGTAAAGATGCAAAATTTAAACTGCAAATGCAATAATTCAAGCGTTAAATGCAACAAAAATTTACACAGACAATTTCATATGAATGCAAAAACAACAACAACATCAATACACATACATACAGAGCATGCAACACACAAATACAAACACACTCACACAGTCTCATACATGAAGTAACTGCAAAGTCAAAATGCATAAATGGCTGCATTTATTCAGTTGTTGTTGTTGTTGTTTTGTTTTTTTCTTTTTGTCTTTTTTTGTACGAATTTCTTCTTTGCGTGTTTTTCTTTTTGTGTTTTTTGTTTTTTTTTTTTATTTTATTGTCTCTACATTGATTTTTCCCCACTTTCCGTGAAATTGAAAATTTGTGAATTTTCTTTCATTTTTTACAATTTATAAAAAATAAATTTAATAAATAATATTTTTACTTAATCAAACTTCTTAGTGCATTTGCTGAACATAAAGTGAAATATTTTATTTGAAAGGAAATCATAATCAAAAACAAAACCCCCGAAGAAAAACAATAAAGGATAAAGTAATCTTTGCATTGAATTTGACTTTGGAAATTTAATAAGGTAAAATGAATTGAATAGTTTGATATTCTACTGTATGAACAAAATGTTAAGAGTCACAAACAAATTCTAAAGCTGCTGCTGTATTTTGTAGAGATACATCTACAATATTGCCTAGTCTAATTCTTAACCTGACAATAAGTCACACACTTTTAATAGTTTGAAGTATCCCTAGAATTTGAAGTATATTTTGATTGAATCAAGTGTTTGTAAAACATAGAACAAAAGCAATTGTTCATCATATAAAAACGTACAATATATTGGCATAATGAGGAACCCGAGAGGATATGAATGGGATTTGTTCATTTATATCACTGGGTATATAATTCCAGTTGTTTTGTTTTTAATTTTGTTTTTTGTAAGTTTTGGGCTGACATTTTCTTATATATCGTAGATATACAAATCGTGTTTCACATTAATCGTGATCCTACAAGCTAGAAAATATAGTCATCTAGTCATCATAAACGAAACATCATTTTCTCCTTACTCACTCAAATCAATTAAATGTTATTGGTTTAATCACAATAGAAACCATTTGTTGTTCATTTGTTTTTAAAATTAAGAATTTACAAATAAATAAGTTGGTAAATTAGTCTATAAATGTTGATGAAAACTTGTCAAAAACAACTTTTAATTTTGAAGGGAGTACGGGTCACTGACGTTCTGTTAAAGTTTCATAACCAACGGACAATTAGAAGCCGAGTTATTGATTTATAAATGGCCTTGTGTTTATAGCGGAATAGTGCTTTCCTTTCAGTACCAAATATAATTATCCGAAGAGGTAGAAGTCGCAAGCTGTCATACCAGGAGAATACGATGAGTGGTTGACAGTTAAAATGTGATATTTGGTCAAAAAATGATAGTGTCACTATAAAAAGAGATCTTGAAAACGCCTCGTTTGCTTTGCGACACCCTTTGGATATGCAAACTTTGGATTACTTTGTTATTCGCTGGCTATAAAAACCTTCTCGAACTTTTCTGCAAAATCGTTTTTCCCTTTGACCACAACAACTTCATTTACAAAGAAACAAATACAAAAAGACCTCATAAAGATTTCTGAGAAAGATTTTTTAAGTCAAACTTAATAAAAAGATTTAAAAAAAATCATTTACTCAATCGGCTCGATGTCTCCCTAATCCCTTTCAGCATTTTCCTCCCTCTATCTTCTTAATTTAAAAATATCATTCAACTCTTTAGTCTGTCTTCATTTAATTACTACAAAATAAAAAAAAAATATATATATAAATAATTTTTTGTACAAAATCTTAAAAATGAAAAATAAAAGAAGAAAGATGACTCCCCACACAAACAACAATAAACAATAAAAGCATTAACAATTGCAAAATGAAATTAAATGATTTTTTAAAGTGTGAAGAAAGAAAACAAAAACGCACAATTAAAAGATAAAAGATGCTTACAACAAAAACAACAACCATGCATCTCTAAGTTGATTTTTAGGAGTGAAAATTTAAGAAAAATACAAATGAAGTTGTTTAAGGTGATGGTGATGATGATGATGATGATGATGATGATGATGATGATAATGATAATGATGATCACGATGCCGATGAATGAAAGTAAAATTTTAAGAGAAAAATAACAAAAAAAAAAAAACATAAACAAAATAAAAATATCATGATGAAAGTAAAAATCAGCGAAAAAGCAAATCAACATTATTTGGTTCGTTTTTTGCTGTTGTTGTTGTTTGTTGCAAAACATGCTCAAAATATGTTTAAATGTTGCAATACAAATAATACAATAATAAATTTTGTTATGCGTTTCTATTTAAAATAAAAGTTATTTTTCATAAAATAATTAAGATATTAGGTTAGGTTGGTTGATTTTCCAAAACAAAAAAGGAAAATAAGAGAATAATTTGCGTGTAAATAATAATAAAAATACCATAACACCCAATTTAGATAAAGAAAAGAAATTCCCAAGGGACATGGGAAAGTAAGCTGAAGCCTCAATAGACCTAAAAGAATACAACTATGTTATGAGGATTCTAATATCTCCAGTCACGACCCGGTGAAAAAATCCTTTCTTTTGATGTCTTTGAAGAAGCAGTTCCGCAGCGAAAAATCGCCTTTCGACATCTCTCGGCCTCAACTCGTACGGCACCCAATATCTTTGCTTTTGAATAAATCCCAATTGTTTTAATCGAACGGAAATTGCTTGCTGAGTCACTCCCAACGATTCTTGATCCAATAAAGCCTCCAATTCCTCATCTTCAAACTTTTTGGGTTGGCCAGGACGTTTTTTTTCTTCGACACTAAAATCACCACTTTTGAAGCGCCGAAACCACTCTCTACATGACTTATCGGTCGGAGCAGATTCACCATAAACTTCCTCAAGTAATCGATGGGCTTCAGCTGCACTTTTCTTCCCTTTAAAAAAGAAAATCATAACTTCCCGCAAATGCTGTTTATTTAACTCAAATCTGGACATTTTCGAAAAGGCAAAAAACAGTGTTGTTGTCAAAAACAGACGCTGATGCACACTAATTATTGTTGACAGATGTCAAACCTTTCCAATGGAATAGGTAATCGCTTTCAAAATCGGCCACAACTTGCAGGTGGAGCCATCTTTTAAAAACGGACCGATCTAATTTGTACTCCCAATAGAAACCCTGCAGAGTATGCAATTGAAGCCTTATGTTTATGTATGCCCTCTATTTCATAAAGAATGCTATCCCATACTAAGATGCTTAGATGCAGCACATAATAAAAGAAAAGATCTTTGGATTTGGCATCACTATTGGCCGAATGTTCTTCCGGTCTGCAAATCCGAACAATAGTAGTAAAATAGGAGGAAAATCCTCCATCTTAATAAGAATCACCATCCATTTAGATCTGCTACGATTACCTGATTTCTAGGTGGTTGTTTCTTAATTTGAATGCTAGTATTCACAAAACATACAATACAATATTTAGTTGTCCTTTAAGGCAAAATAGCAAATGAGAAACTTCTTTATGAAAAATTCAAAAAAGGTTGAAATAAAATTGATTACGCCAAGTACGATGAGTTATAGATTATACTGAAGTTACAATATATAATCAACTTTATTAAATCATAGATGTGCATTCAAATGTCGAATGGAATTTTGTATTTTTTTTTTTTTTTTCGAATTCTCGATTCTTTGTATATTTGAAAAGTATCTGAATGTTGTCAGCTATCATCCCAAAACCAATTAAATTGAGTTCGACTGGTTTTCTGGCGTTTGGACTAAATGCACACTAAGCTTTACTATTTCTACTTTCAAGGAAATAACAAAAACTTTGTGATTTTGTTAAAAAAAATAATTTTTGCTATTTTACTTTTACAATTGATTTAATTTTGATTTGATTTCCTTATGGTAATTTTTTTTTATTATAACTAAAAGTATATCTTTTACACAACAATGACCCATGGTAATGTGAACCCATAATGCAATAGTTTACAGCCTTCAGTCAATAATTAAATTGAAATGAAATGATAACAACAAAATCCAATGATATTGACTTTTTTTTTAATGACAATAAATCGAATTGTCAGCAACCGGAATTGACGATAAACTTATTTGCCTCGCAGCACAATTTATGGAAGTGCAAAAATAAAAGGAAACGAAATAAAGTTTCACTTGCCATGCTTAAATCGATCAAATGAATGAATGATTGAATGAATGAATAAATGCATGTCTTGAATAAACGTTTTAATATAATATACTAAGTACAAGTAAATTGCAACATTTTTTGCTTTACTAAAATTGCAAAAAGCAAAAGAAATAAATCTATGACATTGAATCTGCTATAAAAAATTGTGGCAACAAGAGAAGCAAGTAACAAAAATACCAACACCAACAACAACAACAAAACAAATCCATTTGACCTTGAAATAAAAATGATTACCAAAGATGCTAATTTCTTGTGACAGTCAACAGCAGCAACAACAACTGTGAAGTATTGGGTGTATGCATATGATTCCGCCCTTTCCGATAGTTTCGCTAGTATCGCCGCTTACACTTGCACACTAAAATACTAATACTTGCATTCGATAGTGCCTTCTATCAGCTGTTAAACACAGTGTATAACATTCGGTGGAAGCATAAACAACAAATATTTCTAATTCATTGAAAATGTCGAGTTTTATCCCAAGTAAACATCATTTGCGGGAGGTTTTATTGCACTATTTTGTTGCAAAGAAAAGTGCAGCGGAAACTTATCGTTTGCTTGCTGATGTTTACGGTGAGCATGCTCCATCGAATACAACTTGCAAAGAATGGTTTCGACGATTTAAAAATGATGATTTTGACATTGAGGACAGAGAACATGGAAAACCACCCAAAAAATTTGAAGATGCTGAATTGGAAGATTTATTGACCGAAGATTGTTGTCAAACACAATCAGAATTGGCAACAACATTAAATGTTGATCAATCAACTATTTCAAGACGTTTGCAAGCAATGGGAATGGTTCAAAAAGTCAATAACTGGGTGCCACATGAATTGAAAGACCGAGACATCGAACGTCGCAAAACCATTTGTGAAATGCTGCTTCAAAGACAAAAAAGAAAAGGTTTTTTGCATCGGATAATCACGGGAGATGAAAAATGGATATATTACGAGAATCCTAAACGCAAAAAATCTTGGCTGAAGCCAGGTGAGGCCGGCCCATCACAGCCAAAGAAAAATATTCATTGTACCAAGGTTATGCTCTGTATTTGGTGGGATCAGAAAGGTGTTGTGCACTATGAGTTGCTGAAACCGTCTGATACTATCACTGGCGATGTTTACAGACGACAACTAATGCGGTTGAAGGTAGCTATAGAAGAAAAACGACCGGAATGGGTGAATAGGCATGACAAATTAATTCTTCAACATGACAACGCCAGACCGCATACGGCAAATGTTGTGAAAACATATTTAAATGGACAAGACTGGGAAGTGCTACCCCACCCGCCATATTCACCAGATATAGCCCCTTCAGATTTTCATTTATTTCGAAGGATGCAGTCTGATCTTACGGGAGAGCGATTCACTTCTTATGAAGATATCAAAATTTGGCTTCATAATTGGATTGCCTCAAAAGACCAGGACTTCTTTATGCAAGGAATCCGTAAATTGCCTGAAAGATGGGCAAAGGTTGTAGCTGCAGATGGGGCATACTTTGAATAAATAAATTTTCCTTTTTCTAAACAAGCAAATTTGTTTTGTTTTCACAAAAAAGGGCGGAATCATATGCATACACCCAATAGTAGTACAACAAACTTGGCCAAAAAAAAAAAACTATGTATAAGCAAACACAATACTCGATTTCTTCTAAGAGCTCCAATATTACCAACGACGCGACACACCCTCTGCCCCTAAGCAACACGACTGAAGCGACAACAGCAGCTAACATTTAGCATCATCACACATACAGCATCATAGACCATCATTACCAATGATATCGATATTGATCGCCCCCTCCTAATGAACCGGTTACTTAAGGCCTTAAACACATGACAACAAAATTCAATTGAAACAAATCTTAAATTAAAACAAATTTGAAAAAAGCAAATAAAGAAAGATAGATTTTGAAACCTGTTGCTGTCTTTTCGCTCAATCTCTCTCTCTCTCTCTCTCTCCCACATAGTAATTTGTCTCGTCTCCAGATGATTCCAAAGATGATGATGTTTAACAACCAACATCATTAGAAATTCAAATGAAAATGAGAGTGAACTTTTATGATGAAGTTGCTTTGCATCTTCTTTCATCTACATTGCTTTTTGTCTCTTATTTATGTTTTTGTATCTCGTTTTTCTTGAAATAAATTACTATGTACGAGTGAGTATTTTCAAAGTATTTTATTTTTATTAGTTTTAATTATGGTAGACAAATCGTGCGAATGACCTTAATTTGTGCTGCTAAAAACGAGAATTTTATTGCCTTAAAACTCTAACAAAATTCTATAATTTTTATTCTTCTACACTACACCGGCAAGAATCATCACATAAGTTAAAAGTTTCATAGCCCCATAGTTCATAGCACCTTACGGCGATATACAATGGTATACTGATTCTCAACCATTTCCCCTCTCAATGGAAGTGTACTAAAACCATCATGATTGCCAAACCTGGGAAACCCGAACACAAATTGTGCTCTTACCGCCCAATCAGCCTGATAGCGGTATTCTCAAAAATATTCTAAAGAATATTCTTGGCCCGACTATTGCCTCTGCTGGACGAAAGGCGTATGATTCCTGATCACCAATTTGGGTTCAGGATATCCCACGGGACCCCAGAGCAGTGTCCACGCGTTGTTCATCAAATCCTCAACACCTTCGAAGAGATAGTTCTTTTCAGCCGCTTTTTTTTGGCTGTACGACAAGCGTTTGACAGCGTAATGCATCCTGGAATCTTATTTAAACTCAAAACATTATTACCGGCACCTTACTACTTGGTATTGAAGTCATTTCTCCATAGAAGAACATTTTACGTAAGATGCGACGATAGAGAATCGGAAAGAACAGGGATAGCATCAACCATTTTGCAGAACCAGATTAATATCCTGGAATCATGACTCAAGAGATGGCAGATTGCCGTGAACACAGAGAATTCCATTCATGTAACCTTTACCATGAATCGCAAGAGCTGCCCTCCCATAAACATAAATGGAGAAAAAAAAAATTTGAAAAGAAACCAGCTCGACGTAAAACTTTTAAAAATGTCTTGGCTTTTAGAATCAAGCTCGCCTAAAAAACAAGTTATTACTCTATAAATCCATACTTAAACCGGTGTGGACTTATGGAACACAGCTATGGGGCAATGCATCCAACTCAAACATTGAGATCCTTAAAAGGTTTCAGTCCAAACTACTGCGTAGACTTGTTGGAGCTCCCTTTTACGTAAGAAACTCAGTCCTATACAAAGATCTACATACTCCCACGATCCATGAAGAGTTCGCAAGAATCAGCAACTCATATATCTCCAGGCTGGAAAGTCATGTTAATCATCTTGCAGTCAACCTGCCGAAGATTGATTCGGCAGCATCCACTGTATTTCCAGTTCAGAGTTTATCATTAAAATTAAAATAGAAACGTAATAAGAGTGCATAATAAAATTCGCCGAATATCATTCACGAGAGATTGCAAATAAAATATAATTTAAAAAAAAAAAAATGTATGATTTTTTTGTAACATTTATCCTTTTTGAATAGATCATTTGATCTAAAGTCAACCATTCAAATACCTCAGCCTTTCGTTTATTATTCGGATTCTTTTTCTTTAAACTGGCAAAGTAGGAAAAATCATTCAAAATTCAAGTTTTGTTTTTTTACATTATGAAATTTAAAAAGTTAAAGATGTGATTTACGTTGAACAAACATTCGTAAGGATGCTCAAAAACCAAAAAAAGCACATGGCCACATTAGTGCTGGATAAAGACATGTAAAGGCCTCTAGGCATTGCACTCAGGGTTCCTTACAAGATTCTTTGTAAAGAAATAATAAATAAGGGATTTCTAAGAAAGGATCCCTGCGAAGACGTGTCCGTCTTCCAATAACAGCAGGGCAGTTACATACTTTCTGATTCTATCACATCTTCACAGCTGTAACAGAAGTGTTAATGTGGAACCTTTGGGGGCATTATCCCTATTATGCAGTGCCCCTTTAGGACACGTGTTCTATTCATGTTAGATAGTAGGAGAAAATCCAAAGAATCTGAACGACGATAGAGTCCAGAGAGTGTATCCCAGTACTATTTAATAGGTAAATCTTTTTGGGATGTTTATATTTTATTCAAACTGCAAACCTAAACACGGGGATAATGGCTCTATGGATAATCTGATAATAGCTTTAAAAACGAACTCAATGAGTAGTGTCTTTAATCATATGTAATATTAAAAAGCATGGTTTTTTTTTAATTTGTTATTAATTAAAATTAACAAATATTCATATTTTATTATAACAAAAATATTAAGTGAAGACGATCAGAATCTGGTGAAGACATGAAAATTAATGTTTTTATGCCAAAAGAAAAAATCCGGCAAACTTAGCATAATTTCAATGTTCTTTCGTTATTTATTATTGTTGTTGTTATTGCTGTTCTCTTAATTTTCAAATCCACATATCTACAAACTTGTATACGTTTTTTTTTTTTTTCTAATTCTCGTTAATCTACAAAACTCGCTTAAGGCATTTCCTCTAAAATTTGGTTTCATTTTATAGATTTTTTTAAATTTATTATTATAAATAAATTTATTAAAAAACAAATTTCTATAGAAAAACAAACACTATAAATAATAAATTGTTTATTATTTAAAGCATCCTCCGTTATTAAGAAAAAGAAGCGTCGGTGGTGTCGATGTCGTCGTAGTCGTCATATGGCTTTAAGTAATTGAATAAGTAGAGATGGGAAGGCAGATAGATAGACAGACAGGCAGAGAGACAGTCGCTTGGCGGCATCGAACTTTTTATTGTCATCGCCATTGCGATCGACACCGGCATAAATTCGTGTTTTTTTTTTTTTTGTAAGTTGTTGAGTCGTGTTAACCTTGAAATTGAACTTGGAGCAACAATACAATAAAAACAAACTTTATTTGTTTTACTTGTGAGTTGTAAAAAAAATATATACTTACAAACATTTGTATATAAAAAATGAAATCAAAATTAATAACACTTAAGAAACAAGACAATAATAAGATTTTAAAGATACAAGCATTTTAATAATTAAGTCTCTAATTAATTAGTTTGTTAGATTTTAGATTTTTGTTAATGTGAGAAAAACATTTACATAAATTTCGTAACAAATACTACAAAATTTGAATAGAGAGCCCTTGAAAAAAGCAGGAAGATTATGAGAAATTATTTCAACAGAAAAGATATTATAATTCTTTGCTATAAAAGTCTAATAACTTTTGAAAATAATCTCAAGAGATAAAAATAGATTCTATAAATAAAACTATAGATGATTTTGTAGTTTATTATCTATGCTTTCAAAAGGCATAAAGGATTAAGGATGACCAACCGTCTAATTTTCAGGCATCACCATGGGACGTATCCTTTTATTTTTATCAATTCTCCCTTTGTTCAATACTTTATTTTTCTCTTTCCATTTTTCCTAGAAAAAGATGTTATATATTAACAATGTCTTTATGGTTTTCCTGTATTAAAGATCTCTTTCTTATATACATACTCGTATATATTGTGTTGATACTAAACTGGAGTTGCAAATTCAAATATTTCACAAAATTTATACCACTAATTCTGATTCAGAAATCAAAATTCCAAATTTCTTTTGTTGTCACAATTTAGTGATTTCATAATAATATCATTTTACATTCATTGGACATCTTAACTTGACTAAAACGACAAACTTGAATTTATTGAAGTCTTTTTTAATGGAAACAAAACCAATTAATATAAAGACACCATTTAAAATTCTCAACACAACTTTTTCGCCATAAAATTCATGACAAACAGAAAAGATATCATAAATTACCACGATCTGTTACAGATCTCTGAATAAAGGCTAAAACGACTCAGACATAATTGAATCAATTTAAAGCCAAAACAACAATGAAATAAGCAAATAAATTTGTAGACACACATATTGTAATACTCGTATAAATTGTCATCTATAAAAGCCAAAATTGTGTCATGAATTCAAACGCCCAAAATTATCACCCACAATAACAACAAAAAATCTAAATACTCATAAGCTTCCCTATTGGCAAAACTTAAATTAAAATTAAATTGCAAAAATATACAAAACAAACAAAAAAAAAATCACTTTGGCAGATAGGCAGACAAGTGGACAGGCGGCCAAAGAAATAACTAAGTAAAGATATTCATATCTTTTGAATGTTTGACATTTTCAAAAAGGCAAGTCTCGTTTTAGTAACCAAAAATTACTTCCATACATTTATGGTGCGCCTTGCTAAATACAACATACAATAATATGAAGAAAGAGGCGTTGAAGATGAAATTTTTAAAGAAATTGTATTGCATGCAAATTGTTTAAATTATAATAATAATAATAGTAACAGTAATAGTAATAGCAATAGCAATAGCAATAGCAACAATGAATGGCTGTCAAACTAGAAAAACAATGCTTCAATGATTTAAGCCAGTGTGTCTTAAACTATTCAGGTCATACATAGTATACCTTTGAAAATGAAAAAAAAAAAAAAACAAAATCTATTTTATAACCCAAACTTGAATGGTTTTTTATTGCTAAGCATCTCCCTTAAAAGCCCAGCTCTATCAAATTATATAGAACGGTGCTTTGGATTCTTCTTTTTAGAAGTTGTCGACAATTTATGCCAATTACAATAAGTAATAAACATAATTAATCAGTAGGAGGCAATATTGCCAGCCACCACATCATAGCATCACAACAGACCAAACTTTTGCCCACTGAACTTGGATGCAGCTCCCTAATACTCTATTGCATTGGGATTTCATAATCTAAGATACTTTTAAAAACAAATCTACTTATTGATTGTATAAATTAAAACTCATTCCATATTTCTGCGGAGCACTGAGAACTAGTGCGCGGCGCATAGTTTCAGAAACTCTGGTCGAAACTCTATTTGCCTTTTCTATGTAATGTACATAGTGTGTTACGCGTAAACGCTCTGCTGCACGCCCAACTTACTTGAATTGTATCTTTGCCAAACCATGCTTCAATGCATTTCATTTTGCTTTTGTTTAACTAAATATATATTGTTTTTTTTTTTTTTTTTTTTTTGTTTTATATTTTTTTTTTCTTCTTTAAATTTTCTTATATTTTGTAACATTGCAAAATTATTAAGGCAAATGCTAGGACGGCACAAGACCAGCCAAGCCAAAATGCGTATAACAAAAGAAAAAATATTTACAATAGATTGAATAAAATAGTAGAAAAATAGAAATAAATAACAAATAAATTAATTGCGTCCATTGTTAATGTTGCTTGTGGCAATTGATTTCGTTTTGGCCACCAAACACCTTCAGATCAAGAAAAACAAAAGTGTATACCAATAACAAAATAACATTAAATAAAAATGCGTAAAAAATGAAAGTGTTAATTTAGTTTAGTCAGACAAATATTGAAAGACAGACAGACAGACTGACAGACAGAAATGCAGGGAGACAGACGTTTGACACAAAGTTACCAAGAGAGACTGTAAGACAAATGGAGTTGTTGCGCATATTGTCGCGTTCACCTGCTCCATCCACTATGTAGTAGTATAACAAGATCTTGTTTGATTATATAACCATATTGGTACAATATTAATTGGTTGTTGTTGCCGTTTTTTTTTTTCTTTTTCTTTTTTGTGTCTTTATTATTATTATTATTATTATTTTGTTTTGATTTTTGTCGTTACAATCGCCATAATATTGTAGGCCATTAATGAGGAGATTTAAGAGAAACTGTGCTTTACTTGCAAATAATAATGAAAAAGGATTAAAAAAGGAAATACTTAGTATGATAGAAGTCTTTCCATATAGTATTGTATTCTAAAATTACCATATACTACAGTTCTTCTTCAAAAAGTAAGCGGATTCAGATGAAGTAATGTAGTGGCCCCTAGGCAATGAATGGCCATGGTTTCAATGGTTATAGAAACAAAATTGTTTCGAAACAGTTATTTATTTTATAGAATTTATTTATTTACTGACACCACGGGTCTCATGGTTACCTATATTGCCTCCATTCATAGAATGAAACTTTATTTACCTACTACATACAATACAAGATTATTAATATTGTATTTTCAACTCCATTGTTTTTATTTCCATTGGCATCTTTTTTTTGTCCTGGAAGGATTATATGTTTGTCATAAAGTTTGTAGCATACAGAAAGAGACATCGAAGACCCCATAAAGTGTACATATTCTTGATCAGCTTGACGAGAAGAGTTGATTAAGCCATGTCCCTCTGTATGTTTGCAAACTAGTTCCTCAGTTTTTGAGCACAAAGATTTCTTCCCATAAAAACTCTCCATTAAAAGCGGGTTCTTATTGAAGTTTTCCTTACATCAGCCGAATCGGATCACTAGGAATGGTACTTTCCATACAAACCCAAATTCAAAGCTATGTTCTTATTAGAAAAACGAAAATTTGAATACTATAACCATACACTAACCATAGAAGTTACAAGATCCAACGATTATTGGATCGCATAGCTCCCATACAAATATTTTGGACCCAATATTGAAATGTGGTATAATTACTGACTCTATCATAAACATAAATCACATCAATATTATGTAATATTTCTGTGTGCTCAATCACAGTGAAGCGTGACAAGTGACAAGGTTCGGCATGTTTTTACAATAAATCAAATCAATTTAATCATGCGATTGTTTTGAAAACCCCAGAATCCATCTACATCTACGGACATTTGGAAAGAAGGCATTTTTTTTACAGAAATAGATCAAATCAATTCTGAGTTTATAAATTTTTTAATTATATACATAACCTCGATTGACTGCATACAATGGTTGCTTCCACGGGGCCATAAAAATCTAGTTCAGACTGAGGTGGATTCTCATTAGTGCAATTGTGACTGTAAAGCTCTCTTCCAAATACATACGACAACATACCTATATGAGTATTCCTAATAATGTCAGTAGCCGGATTTTCATTTTCATATTATATTTTCCAATAACAAAAATAGAAAACAAATACACAAGAAAGAACACTTTCTATAACCAAATGCAGAAATTGAGGGAAGAAACGCGTGAAAGTATTGTTCTCTGTAATTTCTTGACATGGTACAATCGACCATCTAAAGTCTCTCTACTAGAGACTTAAAAGTATAATATGTAACAACAAAAATGTGCCGTAAGTAGCATTGACCGCTTGTGGCAAATGCAGACAGTCGTCATTTATTTAATCAATCCAACTCCAACACAAAACAATGAAGTGAATGCGTGCACTGCTTATGCGCGTGCTTAGAATTTAAAATTGTATCTTTGACATAATAAATGAGAAACTTGAACTCCACCTCCGACGCACCTTGAGCATTTGACGAATGTTTTTGCAAAAACAAAAAAAACAAAAAAACGAAACAAAAAAAAAAACCACCAGAAAACTAAATAATCAAGGAAAAAATCCAAACAACCGAGACACAATGCCAGAAAGAATTGTGTTTTTGGCGTACAATGACTTTATCTATGGATCAGCTGAGCTGAGCTCCGTTGAGCTCCATTGAATATTGGATTGAGTTGAGTTGAATAATAAAATTCATTGAACAAAGAAGACTAAGATTTCAATAATTATGATGGTCATAAAATATTTTTGGGCGTATTTATTATTGCCAAATTCTTCGATTGTTTCAATATCTTTTGTTTTATTTTATTATATTGCAGATAAACAAATTTTGGTTGGTTCCATACAAATTGAGCATTTGATTGACAAGAAAAAACAAAAACCTGCTGCCAATATGAAAAAAACTAAAGATTGGTTGCTTATAACAGCGACGGGTAAGTAAAAAAAAAAAAATTACATAAAACACAAAACAATTGGTAAGCTAAATTCTAAGACTCAACCACAAAGCCAAGACCCCCAAAATCGAAAAAACCAAACAAAATCCTAATAAAGTATTTTTTTTATTTTTATAAAAACACATTGTTAATAATAAAAGTAATAAAACAACGCCCAAACAGCACTGACCGCAAATATTGTATACTTGGTACATCAAACCAAACCAAACCAAATCATACCATGCACCATATTTTATGCCTTTCGACGGACTACCGTCTTTGGTAATTTTCGCACAGTGATTTTTTTTAAATGTTTAAATGTTTTTTTAAAACCGGATTATTAAAACAAAAACAAGACACAAAAACGAATGGAAACAAATTTTAACAAAAAGTGAGCGAATGTTTTTGGGTCGTGATATAATTTGATCGCGCCCAAGAAAAACCAAAACTAAAAACTACGCGTGAGTACACACAGAAAATATTTAGAGTACATAAGATGCAGATTATGCAATTTATCGCTTGGCGTTCGGTCTGCTTCAGTTCCACTCTTAAAAATTAATTACTAAATTCCTTAATTTTTGTACACTTCACAATATTAATTTGTTTAGAGGATTATCACTTTAGTTTAATATTTGTAACATACAATATAGAATCAAAACTGTACTGTATTATTGGCTTGATCGGAATGTTTTCGTTTATTTATTAGTCCTAGATCATTGGAAGACAACTTAAATAGACTTATAAAATTAAATTAAAATGATAATTGTTGTTATCTACAAGTATTCTATATCAGTCTGTTAATGCACTGGTCATCTAAGTTCGCTTGGGGCCCAGGGCGGTAAAACTAAATGAGCAACCAATGCTATGTTTACAAATTTTCAAACTTTATTACTATGAAGAGCAAGAAAGAGGGAACAAGTGAAAGTTTCTTCATTAAGGATTTCTATTTCATCAGTGGTTGAGTTGATAGGTGCTCCCAGGAGCGTTCAGGCTTCCTCTTTGGATGAGTTCAAAGTTAGATTTAAGAAGAATATTGTATTTTTATTTTAAATTTTCATTATTCCTAAATCTAGCACTATTCTTCCTTTACGTGGCTCATGAAGCTGATGCGGCTCTACCATTTAAAAAAGTCTCATTAGCCTCTAAGACAACAACAACGACGACTACAACGACTACAACAGAAGCAAATGCTGGAGAAGATGCTGAGGAAACAGCGGAAGAAGTAGCAACACCTAAAGAGCAAAGCACAGCTGATAATGAAAGCCACAAGGTGGGTAATTGGTAGATTTGAGATTATACATAATAAACAATATATCATACTATCATTTTTAGTCTGACAATACATCACTGACGGGAAAAAACTCAAAGCTAACAGGCATACCGCAGATTGATTATATATGGGATCCAAATTTACCACGAGAGTTGCGCGGGTAAGAGTTGTAAAATGTTTCAATCACAATAATGTGATTTTATATGTTTAAACATTCGCCTTCCAGCTATAACCTCTCGAGCTATCCATTTTTGGCTACAGTACCCGAACAAGATGATATACACTTTAAGTGTGATGGTCTACACGATGGTTTCTACGCTTCCATTGAGCACAAGTGTCAGGTAAGTTTCATATTAATGATCAAATATTAATAAATCTTAGCAGCAGATTTCTCAATTAACCCTGACCTTGACCCATTTTGTACCATGTGCAACTTAAGATGGTAGCTACTGTCGTTTAAAGATAATTTAAAAAAAAAAACACAATTATTTTTATTTAATCTTAACTGATTAGCGACAAATTGAGTTTCTTGCGTGTGCAGACAAAGAAGAAAAAGAAACACGATTGCGTGTCGATCTTGACCTCAAAAACAAAATGCTTTTTTTCTGCTTCTTCTGTTTTAAACAATCTTTTTATAAAACTCTTATGATAATTTGTACCATCTGCTTTACAATAAATAAAAGAAATATATATTTTGTAAGATTATGATTCCACTCACCCACCTTTTCATTTTCCTCCTTAGGTTTACCATCATTGCGTCTATGGCATAAGACACGATTTTCTATGCGCCAATTTTACAGCTTTCGATCAAAGGACATTTATCTGTCATTTTGTCTCCGATGTCGACTGCGAAGGCTCACAGAGATACTGGAATAGGCAAGTGTCGTTTATATGTTCATGGTATGTATGCTAATCTCGTTTATCTCCATTAGAAATGATGAATTGTATATGGCAACAACGACAACATCTACTACAACGACCACTACAGAGCCACCGCCAACGCCACGTAGACGTCCGCAGGCACGTCCTCAACGTCCATTGCGTCGTCCTTATAATCGCAGACCCATAGATGATTACTATTACGATGAAGAAGAGGAGGATGATGATTACTATGTCGAGCGCTACAATCGGAGACGTAAACAAAGACCAAAGCAACGTAAGCCGATTATTGACTATGAAGACGAGTACGATGAGAAACGTAGCTTCGACGATGACGATGATGTTCATGACAACGATAGACCCCGACGCAATCGTTTCCGTGACGAAGAAGAGCAGGATGAAGATTACAGTGACAGCGATCGCCGTTCGACACGTCAGAAAGGTCGCCAAAATAAACCCACCGATAGACGCAAGAATGTTAACCGTAAACCAGGACGTGCTGATGAACGTCGTAGCTTTAACGATGATCGATTAGTTGGTGGTCGTAAGGATAAATTAAGACCATCAGCACCAATTGATGAATCTGTCGAATCAGTAGTTGAAAGTAACCCCCGGCGTTTGGCCGGACGTCGCCGCATCAATGAGAAACGTATAACGCAATCTACAGCAGCAGCCCTTGATGATCTCGATGATTATGAACGACCTCATGCTGTCGATCAAGAAGAAGCCGCTGAAGAGGAAGCTCCGCAAAAGGTAAAAACAACTCCAAAACCATTAGAGGAATTTATAACGCCAAAAGCGGCACCATCGTCAGTGTATTCACGGCCACGGGCTCCACCACGTATTGCTCGTCCGGTGCCAATTAATGAGAAGAAGAAGTACCAATATCAAGTGCAAAAAGCAACGGCTACAACTCAACCACCCGCCAGCGCAGCGGAGGATGGTGACTATTATCAACAGCAAGAAGATGATTATGAAGATGTACATGCTCGAAGTCCTGCCCGACGGCGCACAGCTGGTGCTGACGAGGATGAATCCGCAATATCCGTAAAACGTCGCAATCATAACGACGCAGTGCTAAACAACTCACGTAAACCGACGCGCACTACTTTACGTAAACCTGTAACAGACAAAAAACCTCTACTTGATGATGACGAATACCATGATAACCATGAACGCATTGAATCAACGCGTGGCACAACTAGACGTCGACCGTTTATAAGTCGTCCACGCCCATCTTCACGTGGTAACGATGACGTTGACTTTGTGGACGATGACTACGATGAAAAGCCATCCCCACCGGCCAAATCGATACCAAGAACTCGGATAAAACCAACTACGAGGAAAAGTGTCGCCAAACCACGTCAGCCTATCGTTGAGGAGCACCTTGACGAAGAAGATGTTTCTCTCGAGACCGAACGTCCACAACGCAGTCGTATAAATTCAGTAGCAAAACAACCTCGGCGCAATAAGCCTGTGATACAAACACGCGCACGTCCAACGGCGAAATCAACACCAGCACCTTCCAATGAAGACGACGATGAACTGGACCTCGCAGCTGAACCAGTGATTGATGAAGATATTGTGGCGACTGTTGCACCAAGCAAATCGCAGTCATCTCGAACAGCTTCGGTACGTGTTGTTAAACGTCCATTCCTTCCATCTCGCGGTGGCAGTCCTTATCTGCCACGTGGTCTGCAACCAGTTGGCTTAGCAATCAAACCATTACACGATATACGCACCACAGACAGCACACCAATTGATATGGGTTCAACAATATCTGGTGTTCGCTTGCTTGAGCATGGTGCGCCTATCTTAAGGGATGAAGGCAATGATGACAATGATCATGGCGGTCACGTCGACAACGACGAAGAAGTCGAAACTAATTTTGACGTCAATGAGCCGCAACATGATCGTAAAGTCGCCGCCGTTCCTGTCATTGCTTCGGTTCAGACACCACGCACTACATTGCCACCGCGCAGCGCTATACCACTTTCAACGCATGTTCGCTCAGAGCCACAACCCAAATTAAATTTGGATGAGCTCTACGAGAACGATTACGATGTTACGCTTAATGATGCTCTTGATCCCACGCTTAAACCGCTTACGCCACAACATCAGCATTACAACCGCAATTACGCAAGTGCGTATTCATCTCCAGCGGCGGTTTTACCATCCAATATCAATGCACCAGCTGCCGCTGTGCTTAATCCATTTGTTCATAGCAATCAATCACCCGCTCAACAACATTATCAACAGCAACAGCAGCAGCAATCAGCACCACAGCAGCAATCACAAGCATATCAGCCACAAAACCATCACTATCAATCGCCATCATCCGCAGCAACATCCTCACACTCATCACCGCAATTAAATTACAATAGTGACTCATATTTCTCCTCAACAGATATCCGGCGTCGGGCCATTGTCCCGGCGCAAGTCCCGCGTTCCAGCCGCACCGAATACATCAGGGGCGGCATCGGCGCCAGAATAGCACAGCATTTCTACGATGATTTTGAATATTAGTAGTTGTAACCAGGTAAAACATCAAATCAAATCAAGTCAAAAGATTACCGTTCATTAAGTGGGATTTTTATTTCTTTCCTCTGTAATTTCTAGGGTCCTTCAGCTGTAAATAACTCTAAAGCCCGCTAGTACCAGGAGAATGATTAACTACACTTATATATGGTACTTATATATGTAATATAAATATATAGAGTTCACTCTGCTCTACTCTGTATTAACATAAGCAACGTGCGTGCGTGTCGGTGTGAGTTTGTGTTTGCGTAAAATCTTTCTTGGTTTCCTGGTTTTATAATCTAAATGCTCGTGTACACTACATTCATAATATTTAGGTTCTTTTTTTTAGATCTGAAATTAATTAATATAAACATACAATACATAAATTAATTTTATACACATTAATTTTTTAATAATTAATAATACTCAAAAGTCGTGATAGTAAAAGAGAAAAAAAAAAACGAGAAGGCATCCAACAGGACAAAAATTGATTAATTTGTCCTTAATTCTTTTGTAAACTTTAATAACTTTTTATTCTCTCTCTCTCTTTCCCCTCTGTCACTTCACTTTCTTATAGTACTTTTGTAACACATAAAATTGTCTTCCGATATTGTTGTATAAATTATATAAATATTGTACTATTTTAGTTTAACAAATTTATTGCAATTACATACATATTATAAAGCTCCAAAACAAAGTAATGAAACTGAATATCTTCAAATGTTAGAGATAAAAATGGGCTTTGAAAAAGACTTAAGTTAAGCCAACACAACTGAAATATAAAAAAAAAAGCAAAAAATTATTATACAAAATTAATTAACTACTTGTTTTCTATTTAATCAATTAATATTTTAATTAGCACGCAGGCAATCCATCAAGACTGCCGTTTCCTCCTCAAGATGATCCAATTTCCGCATTATTATAATCTAGAAATGAATATATACATAGTAAAGTAAGAATATGAAGTATCTATAGAGATATGTACATGTATTAAACACAGTCGAACTCCTTTATAATGAATTGACATTTCTTATAAACATACAATATTATGTTTATAGTACTATTAAGGGCTGCATATATATTGGTCTGGACATAACTTCTTATAGAGGAATCCGACTGTACATTTTATCATATATTATACCTTAGCTGCTGAGACAATTTCCTTGGCAATTTTTAGTGGCATATGTTCTACTGATTTGACGAGTTGCATTGGACTTAACTTAGCAATATCTTCGATGCTTTTAAATCCCGCAGCATAAAGTTGTTTGGCGCGATTCTGAAATTATAAATAGCCGAAGAAAGCAAATGTTCGAATGGCACGCATTAAAAAGGCAATAAATATATAATACTGAGCCCACTTGAATTGCTCACAGCAGAGAGTGGAAAGTAATTTTTTTTTTCTTTTGGTATTGATAAACAGTTGGTAGTTTAACACTTACCATTTTCACAGCAGGAAGTTCCAACAATGGTTCCAATTCAACAGTACCACAACGATCAATTTTAGCACTTATGCGTTCAAAAAGTGGTTTATAACACCAAAATTGCTCAATCTGGTCGCAGAGACGCACAATTGCACTTGCTGCACCTGTTGCCTGACTTATTAAGTTTTGCAGTGTTCCACGTTCTACATTGTATTTTAGTGCCACTGCCGGCAAAGGCATAAGATTCAATATATCGACAAGTATTAGAACTTTATAAAGACGATTTAATTTTAACTCTAGAGGTCCTTGAACCGAACCACTTGTAGCTAATTTAGCAGCTTGAGCCTCAGTGAAACCAAACATACGAAACAAGTTCTGCATATGTTCATCCAATTTTGTATAGCAATCAAATAGTATTGTGGCATCAGCGGTAAAGAGTTCATCACCTTTCTCATTGGAATTGAATGCAACAACTAAATACAGTAAATGTGCATAATTAGTAAGTATAAGATGCTTTTGAGCAATTGCAGTTCTTTGTGTATGGCATGAGCTCGTTTGTAATCAATGCCAGACTTGAAGGCAGCTCTGCCAATTGTTGTTAATTGAAAACGCGTCGATTTTCCAATGAAAACACGACGACTTGGACAAGTTTTGTTCATATCTTGCGTTATAACTATATCTGTTTGATCAGACAATTGCTCTTTAGCTGATACCTGTAATACCTTGTTTCTAAACATTGCTCGCACTATTTTCATAACCAAATCCTCTGATGAAACACCTAAAGCATCTGATTGCACTGCAAGCAATGTACTATTGACCAATTGATATAAGTCGTTACGACAACCGGCCAAGTCGAGACCAATCGCGCTCAGCACAAGTGACTGTAGGCCCAAGCATTCATTCTGATCCATCGAACTTAACGCTTTGTCCATTGGCGAGAAAAGCATTTCACCAATCCTTATGTTATCACTGGAAGATGCTATTAATATACTTTCACCAGCGTCACCCAAGCCAGCGCGTCCAGCACGTCCCACCATCTGTTTATACTTGCAAAGAGTCATGAATTCGGCGCCTACGTAAGGTGCTCGTATGATGACCCGTTTGGCAGGTAAATTAACGCCAGCGGCCAGTGTGGAAGTACAACAAATGACCGTACACCAAATCGATAAGCAGTTCAATGAATTTGCGTTCATCTGTTGTGAGTCCCGAATGATGGTAGGCAATGCCAAAAGGTATCGTTCTGGCTAGAACTGGGCTCAAGATACCGCATATTTTGTCAAGAGCGTCCATTAAATCATCCTTTTCACTTTTCCGATGTTCGAAAAATTTATTCTTGGGTAAAATGCGTGTAAGCAGCACTGCAACATTTTCACAATTCTTTCTTGATGGACAAAAAATCAAACAACTATTCTCCGGAGCACATTCTGTCACTAAACCAGCCAAATGATCGGGATCAGCACGTGCAACTGCTGCACTATACTGTGAAAGATATTATAAGAAACATCTGTAATCTACCCATTGTAAATATATGTTACTTACATTAAAATTCACACTCCGTTTATGGACAAAAACCTCCTCTAAGGAACTGCCATTCGCGTTTATTTCCAGCAAGTCACGTCCACACTTTATGTACTCTTTCAATTCAACTGGCCGAAAACCTCGAGTATAAACATCTGCGTTCAAAAACGTCGAAATCTCTGACAGATTGCCAATTGTTGCACTCATTCCCACTATTTGAATATTTGCTAGAAAATACAGATAAGGCGAAAAATTTAACTGAAAAATTACCTTTGTAATTATTAATTTCACCTTTTAGAAACTTTACTTTGGTGAGGAAAGCTTCAAGTGTTGCACCACGACCGCGTTCACCTATTAGATGTAATTCATCTACAACAACCATGCCAATTTCATGAGCACGTTCTGCCTCAATTAAACTGTCCATTAGCACAGCACCCTTTTCTATAGATGCAATAAAGAGACTTCGACGCTTCCGACGTGCAACAGGTGGACACTTGCCTTTGCCAGCTGTATACTCTTCAACCAGGAAGTCCATTGCAATGGCAAACGGAGACATTGCACTCACTTTCTCTTGCACAATCGATACATAAGGTAGAATAAAAAGCACATTCCGATTGCAGCACAAAAGTTCTCTCAGCATTAAAATCTCGGCTACAAGTGTCTTGCCACCACTGGTGGGCAAGGCGTAAATAAGATTTTTCCGTTGCTGAATGGCAGGAAGATTTAAGCACTCATCTTGCCACTCTGTGTACATGAAAAAACCATCCTTATAAAAATTAGTTGTTACAATATTTAAAAACATTTATTACCGTATAAGCTCTTGATGCCTTTATGTTCAAATATCAGTTGTTTGATTTGATCCGGTAAACCGTAGAAATTGCCTTTGCTCGGAAATTGATACATATTTGAAAATTCTTGTGTATCCCAGTTCAAATCTCCCAAATTAACAAATTCCTGACCTGCAATTAGGTGTGCTTGATGCAGTGTGACTGTTCGATTTTGATGCATATGTTTCATATTGTGTGCCTTGAACAATGCCTTCGAGAACAGACTTTGATAGAATGGAGTCGTCAACCTCACAAATTTGTGAAAATTCTTTTTGAGGCTTCTTAATCGCATGTTGTATGGGATTTGGCTTTTTAAAAATCGCCACATCATCAAGGAAGCGTTGGGTGTTTTGCATAGCTTCCCGTTCCACTTCCATTGCGTTTGGTTCATCATCTTTAAATAACTCTTCCGATTCTCGACTACTGTTCACATTTTCCAAATTGATATTCGTGAAAAACGTATTATTGCAGTCAAAATCATTGAGCATTTTTTGGGTTTGAGACGCATGAATTTTGGATTCTGTTGTTGTCGTTGTTGTTGTTGGCAGTTGAATATCACAGAAGAGTTCATCATCGGAGTCACTATCATTAAAATTATTGCATTGCTGGCTTCGATTAATGCTATTAGTTTTTGCTAAGATCTTCTTTACACTGCTGCTGCTGCTGCTTATACTCGTATTACTATCATCGCCTTCTACTTCTAGTTTATCCAACTTAGCATTTTTGAAAAAACTTTCATCGCTTTCTGGCCAAAGTACGCTGTCACTTAATTGAGTTTTTTGTAAGAATTCACCATGATTGCAATGACGCTTAGCATTTATTGTGGAGCTATTTAAACTTAATTTTTTCTTTCGGCTGTTTTTTAACATTTTAACATGATTAGCAGCCGCCAAAATACAAAACAGCTGATTGTGTCGTGCTACAATCGATATCTACCTAAAATACGCATATCGATAGTTTTCATGCAATCAAAGTGAATTTGCAGCAACAACCAGCAGAAGTATTTACTACATGTAATTAAGCACCAGAAAGTTAACAACAATTAAAGCTTAATTGTATTAAGACACTTATAATAATAAATAATTTATAAACTGAAAATTTCAATTCAACAAACAGACCGAAAAACTACGTATTACTATAGCCTAGTGATGTGCACATATGCTGCAGTGTCCGTGTAAGACCGCCTACAAAGAAATTTAGCTTGTGGGTGTATTAAAAAATTTAAATAAAAAACTAAAGCTATTTGCATAGCGACGGACGACGGATTCCCTGTGCAATATTGAATGTCGTGTATTTTACTAGAATGGAAAATAGAAAGATTTCTTCGTGGTACCTGGAACATTTGGGTAACCATGATATTCACAGACTGTTTTTCGGTGAAAATACAATTGGACGCCATTCGAGCAGCACATTAAGATTTGTTTATCATTTTTTATCACGGCACCATGCAAAGATTATTGTCGAAAATGATACAACGATCAGCATAAAGTGTTTGGTAAGTTTAAAGTTATGAACTTGTTTGATATTTTCTTGAGAGGTCAAACTGGGAGAAGGCATTTCAGTTGTCATTGTCAAGTTATAACCACAATGAGTTTTAATTGTTTGGTTTGTTTACAGAACACCATTAATGGCGTGTTTATTAATGGCACTCGCCTTAATGGAGCACTTAGGCAACTGCAAAATATGGATCAAATCAGCATAGGTATAAATATAGTCCCCACAATTCTTAAAAATAGTGATACCATATTCATTTTGCGTAATGCTCTTGCTCCCAATGAGCTAATAGAAATCAGTGATGATGAAGACGATGGTAAGTTAATTCTTTTTAATACAGATGAGGACACATACATATATGAAAATGATGTTTTTCCTTATGTCCCAGTACTAACAGTAAAAAATAAACATCAGCCTCCCTCACCTGATGGTCCCACAACCTCGAAAGAAGCGATGTGTAAGCAACATCAGCCTCCTTCACCTGACCTACCCGCAACAGCAAAAGCAGCAAACGCATTTATAAATAAAGAACATAAACCTCCCTCACCTGATGGTCCCACAACCTCGAAAGAAGAGATGTGTAAGCAACATCAGCCTCCTTCACCTGACCTACCCGCAACAGCAAAAGCAGCAAACGCATTTATAAATAAAGAACATAAACCTCCCTCACCTGACGGTCCCACAACCTCGAAAGAAGAGATGTGTAACCAACATCAGTCTCCTGCACCTGATCTACCCGCAACAACAAATGCAGCAACCGCATTTATAAATAAAGAGCGTAAACCTCCCTCACATGATGTATCCACAACCTCAGGAGCACAAGTAGTGCCATTAAAAATTATGGAAGAAACGCCACCCATACCTGATGAGAACGTTAAATCTGGAGGAGAAGACTTTTTATTAAAAAATAAGCTACATATGCCTCTCTTACCGGTTGTTAAGTTAGAAGGTGTTTATAACGCATCTGCTAAAATAAAGGATGTGTTTGGTGATCCTGATGAGGTTATTTTGGATGGTATGAAAGCTATAAATGGCTATGTCTTCAATAATCTTTGTATTAACAATGTTGGCGTCAATAAGTTAAATCTTGATAAGGTATTAGTGAATGATGATATCATTGACATTAGTAACGATGATGAAATTGGTAAATCAAAAAGGAATATAGACTCTTTTGAAAAAGAAAATAACTTTGAAAAGACAAACACTGTCTCTGATGATGAAATTGTTATATTATCAGATGAAGAGGATAACGAAGGTGACGATGAAGATGAAGAGCTCTTATTCTCACAAGTAATTATCGACGATCTTAAAAAGGAGTGTGCCGATTCAGACAGTGATTTCGACAAGTTTATGTTTGAAGACGACTGCCTACATATTATACAAAAACCAAATGAAATAACAGGTTCATTAAAGAATATTCAGCATAGGAGACACTCAGTGCATTCTTCATGCCTTAAGGATATACCAAAAATCAAAGAAACATCAAGCACATCGAAATTCCATCGTCCTGCAAGCAACTCAAAATACTAAAGGCCTCAGAAAACTTCAAAACGGCTGAGCTTAAAGCAACTTTAAACGAACAATGCGCAAATGACATGTCACAGACAAATAGAAAATTAAGTTATTCGTGCAAATTAAAAAGAAGGCACTCATGCATTGAGGATGAGCCATTTGTAAAGAAAATAATAACTTCATCCAAGCTGCTCAAAGAACTAAAGTCACCAGATAATCATGAAACCCTAGTATTAGATAAAGACAACAGCATAAGCGATAAACCAAAAGTAAATCAAAAAAGAGTTTTAGAAAGAAGACACTCAATCCATTACACATGCTTTGAAGAAAAACAAAAAGAAAAGTCGGCAAGCACGTCCGTCGCTGACAATCGTCCAAACAATCAAGAGTCTTCAAGACTAATCTCATCACGTAGGCAATCTGTTGCTAGCTACTTTAAGGATAAAAAATCTCTTTTACAACTTATAGACGCCCCAGCACTACCTAAACACAAGGGAAAACTAAGAGGTGTGTCAGCTGCGTCAGTTGTGGATCGAATACGTAACGAAAGTCATAACGAAAACAACCTTGCCGAATTGAACAGGAAATGGCATACAAAAGCAGTTCACAGAAAGAAAGAAGTTGCAAAAATTAGAGAAGACCGAAAAGATCGTTTGAAAAAGCTTGCTGACGCTGAAAAACAAGTTCTGGAAGATAAAAAAAAGAACACAAACATTGTAGAAAATGGCCATAAAAATAAAATTTGTCATGTATCAGCAAAAGTGACAAATATCAACCGTGGAGCTCTTTTAGCTAAAGAGTTCAATCAGCAACCAGCCAAGAAGATACCAAAGTTAAGCAATGGACCAAATCTACATAAAATCAACCGAACTATTAGTGTTGATAGCCGTTTAAAAGATTTACCCAATGCAGATCCAGAGAAATCTAAACAACTTGAGGAAGAAAGACCCGCTCGAGGCATACGTGTTTTAAACAAGTTAACATTTGCGAAAGTCGAATCTGCCTTTGAGAAGCGCCGCAACATTGAAAAACGTGTAAGCGAGCTTAAAAAACAAACATTGGAAACTCGCGTCTCCTCAGATTCATCAACAAAAGTAAAGAAAACTGTACGTTTTAATGATGAACCCATTGTGCATTATATTGAGTCAAGAAACGGCGCCAATAGGAAAGTTGATCGCCTGAAAGATATTCCAGCGGTTATTGCTTCCACATATAAATCACGTCGTAATGCCATGCTTAAAAAATATAGTTTTGTTGATTATAAAAAAAGTATAACCCTGGATATTCTGCGTTGGAGTAATCAATGGCTGGAAATGCGTTGTGCTAATGAAGCTGCCGCTGCTACTCACGATACAATTCTGCCTATGCCCAATGAGTTTATTTCATTTGAGCACTACAAAAGGTAAAAACCCATACTCAGCCTCCTCCAATATAACATTCAAATTAAATTAATTATTTGACTGTTTGCTTTCAGTGTGATGTTTCCATTAATGAAACTCGAGATTCAAACTAATATTGAACATGCTTATAAAATAAAGACGAAACCGTTCAATGTGAGCCTGGAAAAAGTATACAAACAAAACGATCGTTTTACACTTATAACTAAAGGTAAGTTTCATTCATTGATTTGAATTTTTTATTTATTATCTATTATTATTTCTTTCAGGAAAGTCATCTGATATCAGTAAATACGATCTTAATACTATAACATTTGCCAATGATTCCAACTCAAAGACTTTTGCCTATTTACAAAGTATGCACAGGGGAAATGGTGAGTCCAATTAATTCAAACTCGCAGTGACATTCAAAGAAAGAGAATGTTTGTACAGTCGATCTCGTCTAAGTATAACGAACTCTAACAGAGAGAAGAATTTTCTGTAGCGAAACTATTTGGAAGACTTATTTTTCACTTTTTTTCATTTATCACTTATTTTTTCATTTGACTTCTATTGCCACGCGTTCAGCGCTACAAGTAGTATTGATACTTGCCAAATCGCTGAGGTTTCTTAACACATTGTAAAGAAATAGAAATTGTTTTTGTATTGCACAAAATGAATTTCAAAAGCGTGAGAAAATTAAAGTTGTGGGAAAGTGATGAAGAGCATGTGAAGAAATATGAAAATCGAATGAGATTTTAATAATAAAATATATATTTTTTATCTTTATACTTAAATAGAATATTCTACATTAGAATTTTGCATTGATGTTGGAAACTTCACCGACAACCTCCTATTAACTCAGAAAACATTAAGTGTTCGGCCCATCGTGGATAATATACGTGTGGAATTTGGCGCTTTAAGTTCCTTATATAATTTAGAAAATACTCCACTATTTAGAAAAATAATAGATCCTTTGAATTTAAATTCAACTGAAGAGAAGCAGAAGACAAAAATAACGACGACAGCTCCCGCGTACGAGGGATTCAATTCATTTAATACAGGTCAATTGAAAGCTTTGCTTGATACATACTCCAAAGTTATAAATGATTTGGAGCCAAATATTACATTAATACACGGTCCACCGGGTACGGGAAAATCAATGCTTATAGCAAATCTTGCGATTCAATGCCTTTTTGGTGGGGAAGTGCGTTTCCGAGATCGAAAGATATTAATATGCTCGAATACGAATACGGCAATAAATGGTATAACGGTACGTTTTAAAACCATTATTGAGAACTCAGTAGAACACAAAAAAATTCGCGTTGTTCGTTTTGGAATGAAAGAAAGAATGTGTTCAAAGTCACAAGAATTCTCATTGGAGAATTTTCTTGCCGAAATAAGAGAAACTAGAGTTAATCAGATTTTAAGCCCAGAGCAAAGAGATCATTTTTCGCGGCAAATAATTCGGCTAAAAGATGAAATCAAAGAGCTTCAATCACGTAACTATAAAGGTACCTTCCTTGAAGATACAATTTTAGCCAAAGAAAAGGAATTGAAACACATCAAACTAGAATTTAATAGACATTTTACGGCTGCTGATGAACAAGCTGCAATCAAACAAATACTCGAAGAAACTGATGTTGTATGCACAACGCTATCGAGCTGTGTAAAGTTAACCCAATATATTGATTACTTTGATATCTGCATCATTGATGAGGCTACACAATGCACGGAACCTTGGTCTCTGCTACCGCTTCGGTTTGGTATACCATCGCTGGTGCTTGTGGGTGATCCGCAACAATTGCCAGCTACTGTTTTGTCAAAAGTAAGTTTTCAATATTAAATTTTATTCAAAAGATTTATAACAAATAATTATAATATTTTGTTTTTTTGTTTTTTGTTTTGCTTCAACATTTTAGAAAGCCAGTGAAATGGGCCTAAATAAATCAATGTTTTGGCGTATACAAAACTGCCTGGAACAAAAAGGTGCCATTGCTACCGATGGCATAATTCACCAACTAAATACCCAATATCGTATGCATCCAGAAATTTGTAAATGGCCAAATGAATATTTCTATAAAAATTCCTTATATAATGGAACAAACACCTTGAAACATGTCACTGATTTTTTGCCCTATTGTGTGTTCGATCTAAAGTACACAAAAAATGAGATATTATCCCAAGGGAAAATAAAAAATAAAATGGAAGCAGAATTTATAACAAAGTTATTATCTCTGCTATTGGAACGTGTCTCAATACAATCGAATAGTTATATTGTCCTTTCCCCATATACAACACAAATTGAGACCATTAAAGAGGAAATGAAGTAAGTAAATTTATAATAAGTACAGAAATGATTTCATCTTCTTTAGAGTCATATACTTATTTTGTTTAATTCAATTGTAGACGACAGAAACTACCGTATATATCAGCAAATACTATTGACGCTTACCAGGGCTTGCAGCGAGATGTAGTTGTTATATCAAATGCTCGTTCAAGTGGTGTTGGATTTTTAGCGAACTATCAACGTCTCAATGTTGCGCTAACTCGGTCCAGAAAATGTCTAATACTCTGTGGCAACTTTCGGGATCTTGAACGGGTAATACTATAAATAAAATAGAGTATAACATTCTTGTAACATTTTAACTAAATTTTTGGAATTCTTATAGAAGGTGCCCGTTTGGAAATATCTCCTACAAGATGCACGTGTACGCAATTTATATTTTGCAATCGAAAAACCCTCTTCCTTAGATGATTTGCGTACAAATTTATTTCCAAAATTATTGGTAAAGAAACAATAATTCCAGTGGCTGACTCAACAAACTGCATATAAAAAAAATAAAATAACAACATTTTGTACATTCCTACAAAAAAAAAAAAAAAATAATGCCGAACTTTAGAATAAGTTAAAAGTTTTGGATGGGAACTATAAACAACAAATAAACCAAAACTACTTATTAATATGAAGATTAGAGTAGATACAATAGTTTATACGGATATCATTATACAGAAGCTGTATAAGTATGTACTTATATGTAGATCGCTCGATTAATTTGCGTTACTTTTGGTAATTATAAATGTTAAAACCAATGAAGAGCTTTGTTAAGAAAGTTAACTAACTGTATATATAAACAAACTAAAATATACCATAAGATGTGTGTGTAGTGTTTTCTCGTAAAATATGAAAACCTTAAAGTCTGAATATTAAATACACTAATAAATAAGTGAGTAAATAAATTCGTACATTAATAAATTTGTTAAGATTCAATAAGCCTTACACGAAACTCTAAAATATCTAAAAAATCGATCCGAATATTGTACTATAACTTTTCTTAATAGTAGGTGTATAAGTGACACTGTGTGTCCAAGAGACATAAGAGAAGTGATTGTTAAATCAAACTAGGCTCAAATCAAGTAAAATAAAGGTTAACTTTGGCTACTCCGACTCGACGCTATTTCGATTGAGCAGAACAGAGTCAGTACACATACAGCTTTTTAACACTAAGACTGAAATATTTGTATGGGAGCTATAACACAAAAGTTTTCCTAATAAGAACCCGTTTTTTAATGGGGAGTTTGTATGGGTTGAAATCTTTGTGCTCAAAAACTTAGGGACCAGTTTGCATACATACTGACAGACGAACATATCTTAATTAACTCTTCTCGTCAAGATAGTCAATATACGTATATTGTATATACTTTATGGGGTCGCCAATGCGTCCTTCTCTCTGTTCCAAAGTTACGTTCCTTAGAAAGCCGTGCCAAAAAAAAAAAAAAAAAATGGTGTAAAAATATACATGCGACATATGGTAAATTTGGGGATATGTTCCAAAATTTTTAAAAATCGTGTAAGATGGAAAAACTATATATTTTCCCCAAAAACCGTGCATAAAAAGTACAAATGAAATCCAACATGAATTTATAAAACAAGAAATAATTCATTTTCATTATAAAAAAAAAAAAAAAAAACTTACTATACAGTAAAAATAGGTGTATCATATAAAAACTTAAATTGAAATAGTTTATTTCGCTACTTGATAACAAGCGTGCACGTTTATTATGGGCTGGACCATCGTCACCTGAAGATACATCAAATTCTTCCACAACTGTCTGGTTTGATTGAACTGAAGAATTTCTATTGTTATTAGACACCGTTGTTGGTTTTTTTTGTTATAAAGTTTTTTATTAGCAGCTGTTTTTTGTTTTTTTACAATAAGTTCCTTATATTGATATTCTTGATATCCAGCTACACAAAACTGAAGATTGCGTTGAAATTTTAATGCACGCTCCATGTCATGATCATAAGTAAGAAAGTGTTGTTCCATGTTTATAGCAAATTTCAAGCCTTCGCAAATTAAATCAGCTGTTAATAACTTAACTTCACCTTCTACTTCGTCATTATCGGCTTCTATGTTATCGTCAACTCTCATGACATCAATCAAATCGTCCTCATCCAAAGGGCTTTCTTCCATCAATTCGTCGATGTCAGTCGTTTCAACGTTGTTAAAACCTTCGCCACCTATTGTCTGTGATATAGCTATAATTTCAAAGTAAACATCTAATTTTTGTGCATCAAAACTTCCTTTGACGCAAGCTGGCCAAAGTTTCTTTAACAAAATTTTACATTTATTTGTAACCAAAAATAATAAACAAGACAAATGTTGCTTCCTTCGGATTGAGTATTTCAAGACGAAATTCAATTTGAAGAACCACGATAAAAAGAAAAAGCTTATAAATAATTATTCGGGCAGTCCCCTAATTGTATTTTGTCTTCGTATACGTATTCACGAATTTGCTTTAAAACACTGGCAAAAAACAATCTTAAATTTTTTTTTTTTTGAATTCGTGCAACATCAAAAAATTATGTTAAATATTTCAAAATAGTGTAAAAAAGTCAATGTAAAAAAGATTTTGGTGTATAAATATGGATGCGCTCATCGCTTTAGTCACATTGCAATTGACTGTAAAAGAGCGATGGCATATTATAGCGAGGAGCGTTTCAAAATTATGTCATCAATTTATTGTGAGGCAAAATACATGAGAAGTATAATTTTGTGCTAAGCTATTATATGCTGACTACTTTGTATTGAGTTGTATTTTCCATGAGATATTTCTCAACAGATTTGTTTTGGTTATATGTATGTATGTAATGTTGGCACGCAACAAAAAAAGAGGAAGACTGCATGAAAATAAAAAAGGGCGGAAATGACGAAACAAAAAAAGGGAATTTGTCAAATCACATAAAAATGGCGACCAGAGACATTTCACAATACAACCCTGCGCTTCAGTTGCACTTGCTGTGTTTAGTTGGTTGCCGTGTTTGTCCGGAATTGGATGTCATAAATTTGGTGTGGAACCGGCGGAAGTGACGCTCACGCTTTAAATACCAAGTAAGTAAAACAATTCTGTTATAAATATATAGTGCCGATTTACTTGTTGAGTTTTATGGGCAGAGCTATCCCTTGAGGTACGAGTGTGTTGACAACGAAAACACGAATCTTACGGGGTAGCTTTAACTCATGTACCATTAGTGAAATATTTTTGTGGCCAAATTTTCGTTTTTATGGTTCCGTACCCAAAGGGTACCAAAAGGGCATCAGCAACAAATACTAGAACTAAAATATTTTCAAAAACTTAAAGGGATCCCCGTACAAGAATGTGTGAATGTGTGGGGTTGCTGTTCTACCTGCGAGTGTGGTACCCGTCAAAGCAAATTGCAACGCTATACCGCTGCTTCTGCAATGACGGCCTGGTGTAAGAAATGGAATGTGTCGCTAATTTTTTACAAGGTAGCACAGCGGCGTTTTTATTTGTCTTCTTTCGAGTAATTCGTTGTTACTTTATTTCGTTTGGTTTTTGTATGAGTATGGTGAAATGAATGAATATGCAAAACAGCGGAAGACAAATATTTTTCAATGTTCAAACAAACGCATTAATATTAGCAATAAGTAGACATTTTTGAAGTGAAGCTTCTTTAGCAAGGTGTAAGTTAGTTCCAAAACGTTTTATTAATCAAATGTGTTGATAGGGAAGAGACACGTTGATGGAGGATACACATTGCACATTCGTCTGCAGCGTAGAGATTGAATGTTTATATATGAGTAAGAGAGAGAGATAGAGATAAAAAATGCTTTACTGATGTGTGTTTTTACGAAGAGTTATGAACAAGTGGCCGAATGACCGAGCGAGCGTCTGTCGCTCACTGACCACCGTACGTAAAACCAAAGGCTTTGCTTGTGTTGCTGTTGTTGTTGCTGCTGTTTGGTTTTGTGTACAAGATAGCAACAATAACCAAAGACTATGTCGGGATTTACACGATGATTTTTTCACTCACGAGTTTCGAGTTTGTTTTGATTCCTTGGATGCGGGAAGAACGAGGCTTAAGTGCGCCCGATATGATCATGCATTTAGCATGCATTTTATCATAATGTTTGTGATATAAGTATGGTATTTATTCTCTCATCGCTCTCTTTTATAAACAACATTCTCTCTTTGGCCATGCTATCTCATTTACGCCTTCACTAGGCAAATATAGGCAAGTGCTCACTTTTATGAAATATTTGGACAAAGCAGAATTATTTGCAAATATTTGCAAAGTGCCGACGACGTCCGTTATCGACAGCGGATGGCATGCGAAATATTTGTAAAGTGATGGAAGAAGACCAATTCACGAAGAAACACAATAAAGAAGAAAGTGTAAATAAGAAAGTTATCGTCTGGATAGTAGCTTGATTGAACAAAGAAGAATAGACAAAGCAAGAAAAAAAAAATGAGGAAAAAGAAAACGAAGAACGTCGTCTGAATCGCAAACTGATGCTGGTACATGTAACTCGATTACCCCTCGCTCACCACGCATCCCTCCTCAACAAAACAAAAGTTGCGAGAGAGGATTCTGCTCAATAGTTGCAAATATGAAACGGCTCTTTCAACAAACATGCATTTGTAGAGCGGATGCAGTAGCAGAGTCGGGCTGTGTCGTGCTATCTATGACTGATTCCTCTTTCTTGTTATACTTTTCACGCAGTGAATAGTATTATAAGTTTGTCATGAAGTTTGTAACAGGCAAGAGACAACAGAGACCACTTAAAGTATATACTTATATTGTTGATCAGCTCGATAAGACGAATTAAGACATGCCCGTCTGTCCGTTTTTGAGATAGAGAGCTGAGATTTTGCACGAACCTTTCTTTTTATTAGACGCAGTACATTTGTCGGGTTTAGCCGAATCGGAACACTTGCGGGGTACCTCACATACAAACCGCACATTTAAATTCAGGTTCTTATTAGAAAAACTTTTTTGTTTCTTGTCCTATTAAACTAAAAAAAAAATACTATAAGTTTCTAATTAATGTCCAAGAAATGCGTAAATTTCAAGACCCTATGATTACTGGATCTCATAGCTCGATACTAACCCAAACTTTTTTGGTTTTTGTCTTATCGAACTGGTACATGAACAGTAAAAGTGTCTGAACCATATTCAACAACCGTGAAGATTTCAAGACCCTAGGTTCACTGGATCGTAAAGCTCCCATAAATTTATTTCAGTTCAGTGTTGAAATGCTCTATGTGTAGTGAATATACCCTAAACATAAGTCATTACTCAATACGAACAGATTTTGTCGTAAAGTGACGCGCGAAAGAGCTACATACAACTGTCCATGGGAAAAACACTCAATGTTCAGGTCTAATCCCACAACGTTGTATGTTTGACCTTGTGATTTGTTAATTGTCATTGAAAATAGATACGTTGGTATTAATGGAATCCGAGGAATTAAAACGACTTATCCAGTTCCACATCCGGTCTGTATTGTGCACTCTATTCTGTAGTTTTTTAATGCTTTTATCTGTAAACATGTCCATTGATCTTTGAAAGAATTAAATCATTTACTTTACCTATTTGGTCATTGGTAGGTGACAAAATAGCTCTCTCCTTTAAGCAAGAAGTTGTCTTAGAACTTATGGTATCAATTTCGGGATAAACCTTTTCTACCAATTCTTGAAGATCATTTACCAAAACGCAAATGTTTTCATTCTGAAGATTAATTCTTCCATTGTCTTGTGGCATCTGTCCATTTCCTATTTTGAGCAAAAACTCTGCAAAATTCAAGTTTTCATGTGTAAGCAACGAAACTCTCATATTCGTTTTGAGTTCTAATATATTCAAACCACACAGGTAAGATCTTTTCAATGAAGCTTTTATTTCATCAGCACGTGTCCCTCTTATCACAACCGGTAAAATTTGGCGAAAGTCACCTGAGAATATTAGTAAAACTCTTACCAAACTTTGATCCATTGGTTGTGCGACACTGTTACACCTAGCAGATGCTTGTGTTTCGGGATCTGATATAAAATAGATCTGTAGAAATTTGTGATCGTCGCACCCATATGGTGCTTTCTGCTAAATAATATACTTGGCCCCGTATTTTAAATGTAGGCATAAAACCTCGCTCGACAACCAGCGTAGTCTTGAAAGATGTCATTTGGAATGCATTGTTGTATCGGTGTATGTTCCGCATGAATGTTTTTGATTAAGGATGATCACCCATAAGAGAGAGTATAGTGGTTCAGGTGGAGGAAGAATTCATGTAATTTTATTTTTCCTTGTAAGCAACACAGACCTTTGGACTCATCCTTCCATTTCAAAGAAGAGCAATATTCGCACACAACCGACATTGTACCTATTGAAACGACATGATCATTCTTGTATTAAATAGAAGGATCATAATTCATGGCAGAATATAACTTATTTGACCACAAATTAGAAGTCCTCATCGACCTGCGTTCGTACAATTCTTGGGCTCTATGAGATCTGCGTCTATATCTAGCGTAACGAAGAGGAATTTAACGTTCGACAGAGAAGTCTCTATTTCTACGCAAAGAACTCATTGGTCTTGCATAGGACAGTCTTGTTTCCCTTTCTTCGTTAGTTTCATTATTCCGAATTAAACGACATTTGGCGTGCTACGACCTATATTTAAACGACTTGGCATAATTGATGTTTTGATAAAAAAAAAAACACTAAACAAATGTTTCCTTTACTACATAGTACGGCTTAAATGATAATAATAATCAGATTTAAATAAAAAAAATCTAAAATCACATTTGAAGAAACTTGGCTGTGTAAACAATGAGAAGCTGGAATATTGTAGTGACAGTAAATGCTTTTTCCATGAATTATAACACTATGACAACTACATTAATTTTAAAGATAGGCATATAGGTATGTAAGGTGCGTTGCAAAATTATAGAACCACCTAAAAATTTTTGATATCTTAAAAACGACAGACTGTAGGGTATCACTATGTTCTACGAAAATGTGTGGAAGGCAAAATAACAAACTTATAACGGTATTTGGTAAAAATTGTTAGTGTAAAGTTTTAAGCAAATCAAAAAAAGGGCTTTTTTTACTGTTGCATTTCTATAGAACCATTTGCATTTTATTTTTATTTTGAAATGAATAATATGATTTTATTTATGTAATTGACTTTAATTAAATAAGCTTCCTTTTGCTGATATCGTCTGAAAAATACAATTCTTCATACTGCCAATGAGATTTTTAAGGAAATTTGGTTCCAATTGGTCCCATTCTCTTATTACTGTCCTTTTCAACTCTTCAATGGAATCAAATTGTATTTGATTGTGATAATCCTTCGGACTATTATTCCCCATATGTTTTGCATCGCATTTAGGTCTGGGGAACAAGCCAGCCAATCCATAACAACAATGGATTTTCTAGAAAACCAAGACATGGTTTCGCGACTCAAGTGAATTCTGGCATTATCTTATTGGAATGTCCATTCTGTTTCCGAATTTTGTCTAATAAATGGCACTAGGCTCATTCCGAGGACATTAATGTAGTCGCTGCTCTTCATTTTCAAGGATACAAATTGAATTTCTAGACAGCCTAATGCAGAAAAAGCCGCCCAAGTCATAAGGCTTCCTCCTCCAAAGTTTCGCTTTGAAAACACCAACGGTTCCTTTCTAATATCATGCCAATACCCTCGGAAACCGTCTGGACCATCCAGGTTCCATTTTTTTTCATCAGAAAATATGACCTTAAACAAGAAAAGTTATTAAAAACCATCACACAGCGAAGGTGCATTTTTCGCTTACGGATTCCCAGTTTCGGGCCATATTTTCTTTTGCGAATCCCAACGTAGCCTGCTTATGGCGTTGTAATAGTCTCAGAGTAGCCTTCATTATAGCGTACGTAATGTTTTGGCTTCGCTTTAAAAGCCTGGAAATAGTCGAACGATGGACTGGAACGTCAACAATCTTTTGTAAGTCCCCAAACTTTTGGTTGTGTTACTCGCAGCCCTCAAAATTTTACGTTCTTCGCGATGGTCTAATTTTCTTTTTCTTCCCCCAGAATTTCTTAGCCCGTAGCCCACCGGATCTTTCAAAAATTCCATAATTACGTGATGACTTCGATCGATTTTCTTGGCAATTTCCCGAAATCCCATATTGTGCTCTCTAAAAGCCAATATTCTTCCTTTCTCAATATCTATCAATCTTTTTCCACGCGGCATAATTAAATTTCACAATTGTTTTTACTTTACTTGATCAAACAACTGATAATCGCTTATTAAAATAGTTCACAAACAAATAAAACGCAAATGGTTCTATAGAAATGCAACAGTAAAAAAAGCTCTTTTTTTTTTTTGAAAAACGACTGGCTCGTTGGCCCAGAGGTTAGTGCACTGGCTGACATCCCAAGAGTCGCGGGTTCGATTCCCGCTCAAGGCAAGTCTGGTCCTGCACTTTTCTAATTTTCTCCTTTCCTTCTTAATTTTCCCCTGAGCTGAAGGCCTATGTTGCTATTGCTCATATTAAATACTAGGTTATGATTTGTAATTATAATCTTAGTTCTAATAAATAAATAAATAAATCTTTTTTGAATTGCTTAAAACTTTACATAAACAATTTTTACTAAACTAGTGGGCCAGCCCCCTGCTCGCTTCGCTCACCAACCCCCGCCCCACCGTTCGACAGCAAGCGGTCTCTCGGGGGGCCCCATGAGCATTTTATATTTTATGGACACTGAAAAACTTTTTTATATAATAGATGGATATCGTTATAAGTTTGTTATTTTGCCTTCCACACATTTTCGTAGAACATTGTGATATCCTACCGTCTTTCGTTTTTAAGAAATCAAAAATTTTTAGGTGGTTTTATAATTTTGCAACGACTGAAAATTAATAATAATTATTGAATCAATTATTTATGTACATGCAATGATTGCAACCGCTATACTATTTCGTAATATATTAGGCAGTCGTCATCGGTTTGATTAAATCGAATTTGGTTTGTTTACAATATGTCAGAGTTGCCATATGCATAAAATATAATGGGTTTCTGTATTGCTCAAAATTCGAAATAATAAATAACGATAACGATAACGAAATATCGAACTAAGCTGTCACATAAACGAGTTAATAGACTCGGCTTTGATTTTACTGTACTTTTTTTTAAGCATTGTGACGGTCGCATCAATGACAACTAGAAAGATATCTTCGTGGTCCCTGGAAGATTTGGACACCCACCAAATTTCGAAATTGTGGTTTGGCGAAACCTCAGTTGGACGGCATTCGACGAACAAGTTAAGATTTATTCATAATTTTATATCGCGGCACCATGCAATAATTACTGTTAAAGATGACGATACATCGATCAGCGTGCAGTGTTTGGTAAGTTTGAAACTACTTTTGTACATATTTAATTTTTTCATAAAACATAAAACCGAAAGAAGGCATTCTAGCTGCCACTGTCAAATTATTAGTACAATGAGGTTTAATGGTTTGATTTCTTTACAGAACTCCCCTAATGGCATGTTTGTAAATGGCACTCGCCTTAATGGTGCCCTTAGGCAACTGCAAGATATGGATCTAATCAGCTTTGGTGATAATAAATTCATTTTGCGCAAGTCGTTACAATCTAATGAGTTAATACAAATAAGTGGTGACGAAGACGATAGTAAGAACAATGATAATGAAATTGTTGTATTATCAAAAGAAGAGGATAACGAAGGTGACGATGAAGTTGAAGAGCACTTATTCTCACAAGTAATTATCGACGATCTTAAAAAGGAGTGTGCCGATTCAGACAGTGATTTCGACAAGTTTATGTTTGAAGACGACTGCCTACATATTATACAAAAACCAAATGAAATAACAGGTTCATTAAATAAAATTCAGCATAGAAGGCACACTGTACATTCTTCATGCCCTAAGGATATACCAAAAATATTGAGCACTTCAGAAATTCCATCGTCCTGCAAGCAACTCAAAATACTAAAGGTCACAGAAAACATCAAAACGGCTGAGCTTAAAGCAACTTTAAACGAACAATGCGCAAACGACATGTCACAGAAAAACAGAAAATTAAGTTCTCCGTCCAAATTAAAAAGAAGGCACTCATGCATTGGGAATGAGCCATGTGAAACTAAAATAATGAATTCATCCAAGCTGCTCAAAGAACTAAAGTCATCAGATAAACATGAAACCCTAGTATTAAATAAAGACAACAGTATAAGCGATAAGCCAATAGTAAATGGAAAAAACAGCAATACCTTAATTAGAGTTTTAGAAAGGAGGCACTCAGAAAAGTCGGCAAGCACGTCCGCCGCGACCAATCGTTCAAACAATCAAGAGTCTTCAAGACTAATCTCATCACGTAGGCAATCTGTTGCTAGCTACTTTAAGGATAAAAAAACTACCTTACAAGTTCTAGATGCCCCAACACTACCTAAACACAGAGGTGTGTCCACTGCGTCAGTTGTGGATCGAATACGTAACGAAAGCAATCATGCGGAATTAGACAGGAAATGGCATACAAAAACAGTTCACAGAAAGAAAGAAGATGCAAAAATTAGAGAGGACCATAAAGATGATTTGAAAAAGTTTGCTGACGCTGCAAAACAAGATGTCGAAGATAAAGAGAACTACACAAAGATTACAGAAAATGGCCATAAAGATAAAATCTGTCATGCATCAGCAAAAGTGTCAAATATCAATCGTGGAGCTCTTTTAGCTAAAGAGTTCAATCAGCAACCAGCCAAGAAGATACCAAAGTTAAGCGAAGGCTCAAATCTAAATAAAATCAAGCGGACTATTAGTGTTGATAGTCGTTTAAAAGATTTACCCAATGCAGATCCAGAGAAATCTAAACAACTTGAGGAAGAAAGACCCGCTCGAGGCATACGTGTTTTAAACAAGTTAACATTTGCGAAAGTCGAATCTGCCTTTGAGAAGCGCCGCAACATTGAAAAACGTGTAAGCGTGCTTAAAAAACAAACATTGGAAGATTCATCAACAAAAGTAAAGAAAACTGTACGTTTTAATGATGAACCCATTGTGCATTATATTGAGTCAAGAAACGGCGCCAATAGGAAAGTTGATCGCCTGAAAGATATTCCAGCGGTTACTGCTTCCACATATAAATCACGTCGTAATGCCATGCTTAAAAAATATAGTTTTGTTGATTATAAAAAAAGTATAATCCTAGACTTCTTGCGTTGGAGTAATGAATGGCTGGAAATGCGTTGTGCTAATGAAGCTGCCGCTGCTACTCACGATACAATTCTGCCTATGCCCAATGAGTTTATTTCATTTGAGCACTACAAAAGGTAAAAACACATACTCAGCCTCCTCCAATATAATATTCAAATTAAATTAATTATTTGACTGTTTGCTTTCAGTGTGATGTTTCCATTAATGAAACTCGAGATTCAAACTAATATTGAACATGCTTATAAAATAAAGACGAAACCATTCAATGTGAGCCTGGAAAAAGTATACAAACAAAACGATCGTTTTACACTTATAACTAAAGGTAAGTTTCATTCATTGATTTGAATTTTTTATTTATTATCTATTATTATTTCTTTCAGGAAAGTCATCTGATATCAGTAAATACGATCTTAATACTATAACATTTGCCAATGATTCCAACTCAAAGACCTTTGCCTATTTAGAAAGTATGCACAAGGGAAATGGTGAGTCCAATTAATTCAAATTCACAGTGACATTCAAAGAAAGAGAATATTTGTACAGTCGATCTCCTCTAAGTATAACGAACTCTAACAGAGAGAAGAATTTTCTGTAACGAAACTATTTGGAAGACTTATTTTTCACTTTTTTTTTATTTATTACTTTTTTTCATTTTAAAGTTGTGGGACTGTTATGAAGAGCATGTGAAGAAATATGAACACCTGATGAGATTTTCATAATAACATATATATTTTTTATCTTTATACTTAAATAGAATATTCTACATTAGAATTTTGCATTGATGTTGGAAACTTCACCGATAACCTCCTATTAACTCAGAAAACATTAACTGTTCGGCCCATCGTGGATAATATACGTGTGGAATTTGGCGCTTTAAGTTCCTTATATGATTTAGAAAATACTCCACTATTTAAAAAAATAATAGATCCTTTGAATTTAAATTCACCTGAAGAGAAGCAGAAGACAAAAGTAACGACGACAGCTCCCTCGTACGAGGGATTCAATTCATTTAATGCAGGTCAATTGAGAGCTTTGCTTGATACATACTCCAAAGTTATTAATGATTTGGAGCCAAATATTACATTAATACACGGTCCACCGGGTACGGGAAAATCAATGCTTATAGCAAATCTTGCGATTCAATGCCTTTTTGGTGGGGAAGTGCGTTTCCGAGATCGAAAGATATTAATATGCTCGAATACGAATACGGCAATAAATAGTATAACGGTTCGCCTTAAAACCATTATTCAGAACTCAGCAGAACACAAAAAAATTCGCGTTTTACGTTTTGGAATGAAAGACAGAATGTGTTTAAATTCACAAGAATTCTCATTGGAGAATTTTCTTGCCGAAATCAGAGAAACTAGAGTTAATCAGATTTTAAGCCCAGAGCAAAGAGATCATTTTTCGCGGCAAATAATTCGGCTAAAAGATGAAATCAAAGAGCTTCAATCACGTAACTATAAAGGTACCTTCCTTGAAGATACAATTTTAGCCAAAGAAAAGGAATTGAAACACATCAAACTAGAATTTAATAGACATTTTACGGCTGCTGATGAACAAGCTGCAATCAAACAAATACTCGAAGAAACTGATGTTGTATGCACAACGCTATCGAGCTGTGTAAAGTTAACCCAATATATTGATTACTTTGATATCTGCATCATTGATGAGGCTACACAATGCACGGAACCTTGGTCTCTGCTACCACTTCGGTTTGGTATACCATCGCTGGTGCTTGTGGGTGATCCGCAACAATTGCCAGCTACTGTTTTGTCAAAAGTAAGTTTTCAATATTAAATTTTATTCAAAAGATTTATAACAAATAATTATAATATTTTGTTTTTTTGTTTTTTGTTTTGCTTCAACATTTTAGAAAGCCAGTGAAATGGGCCTAAATAAATCAATGTTTTGGCGTATACAAAACTGCTTGGAACAAAAAGGTGCCATTGCTACCGATGGCATAATTCACCAACTAAATACCCAATATCGTATGCATCCAGAAATTTGTAAATGGCCAAATGAATATTTCTATAAAAATTCCTTATATAATGGAACAAACACCTTGAAACATGTCACTGATTTTTTGCCCTATTGTGTGTTCGATCTAAAGTACACAAAAAATGAGATATTATCTCATGGGAAAATAAGAAACAAAATGGAAGCAGAATTTATAACAAAGTTATTATCTCTGCTATTGGAACGTGTCTCAATACAATCGAATAGTTATATTGTTCTTTCCCCATATACAACACAAATTGAGACACTTAAAGAGGAAATGAAGTAAGTAAATTTATAATAAGTACAGAAATGATTTCATCTTCTTTAGAGTCATATACTTATTTTGTTTAATTCAATTGTAGACGACAGAAACTACCGTATATATCAGCAAATACTATTGACGCTTACCAGGGCTTGCAGCGAGATGTAGTTGTTATATCAAATGCTCGTTCAAGTGGTGTTGGATTTTTAGCGAACTATCAACGTCTCAATGTTGCGCTAACTCGGTCCAGAAAATGTCTAATGCTCTGTGGCAACTTTCGGGATCTTGAACTGGTAATACTATAAATAAAATAGAGTATAACATTCTTGTAACATTTTAACTAAATTTTTGGAATTCTTATAGAAGGTGCCCGTTTGGAAATATCTCCTACAAGATGCACGTGTACGCAATTTATATTTTGCAATCGAAAAACCCTCTTCCTTAGATGATTTGCGTACAAATTTATTACCAAAATTATTGGTAAAGAAACAATAATTCCAGTGCCTGACTCAACAAACTACATATTATAGAGTAAAATACCAATCAAAAACATAAAATTGAGTAAACTACCTAACAACAACATTTGTATAATAGTTAAAAAACAATATTTTGTACATTCCTACAAAGAAGAAGAATAATGCCAAACTTTCGAATAAGTTACCAATTTTGGATGGGAATTATAAATAACAAATAAACCAAAACCATAAATATGAAGATTGAAGTAGATAGCTTATACGGATGTCATTATATAGAAGCTATATATGTATATGTAGGAGCCATAGGTGTATAAGCGACACTGTGTGTCCAATTTGAGTCTCAGAAGCGAACTGATTGTACTATCAAACTAAGCTCAAAATGAAACCAACGGAAATTGAAAATATGGATGCGCTCATCACTTTGGTCACATGGCAATTGCATGTAGAATAGCGAGGAGCGAAGAAAATGATGAACTGACGGATTTAAGTCTGGAGTCGTCTTACAATTATACGGGAATAGAGTTTAGCCGCTTTGTCATCAATTTATTGTGGGACGAAATACATGAGAAATATCATTTTGTGCTAAGCTGTTTTATGCTGACAACTTTGTATTGAGTTGTATTTCTGAACTGCAGATATGTTAATCATAACATTAAAGAGTATTAAGATTATCTGTTAACTTTTTCAATAGAGAGTCCTAACTTATATACGTACAAGATTTTATTATGATTTGTAATTGTAAGATTGAAAAATAAAATATATAAATATATGTTTTTTTTCTAATCAATTTTAGAGGTGACTAGTTCAAGAAAAGGAAGAGTTTATATCGATAAGGAAACAATTCCCTTGAGAAGTCTTATTAATGCTGCTGTCCAACTTCGCACATTTATGTAACAAAAGTAATCATATGGAATTTTTTACCAATAGACTATTATTTACGTCAAAGATCATACAATAAGATTCTAACGCAAGTACATACTTATGTAGAACATGTGTGTAGCTGCTATCGCTGCGGTTGCACGGAACGAACAACAGATAAGATAAAATTGCAAGGCAGGTCTAATATTTACTTTCATGAGAAAAATATAATAGCACCAGACCAGAGAACCGGCTAGTTGTGGACCTCTTGATGATAGTAAATAATGAAATCACTACGTGAGATGGAAAATTACAAACGTAAATGTTTATAGAGGTCTAGTTATTTACTTTGTTGCTTAATAACAAAATCCTTAGTCTAATAAAAAATTTTGACATGAAATTATTAACATAGATTCAGTTTGCTTATATTAAACTAGCGACCCGTCCTGCTTTCAACGATGATATTTGAAAAGATTATATTAGTTTTCGCTAGTTTTACTTGTCCTTGAATCAACACCTTCATATTCACAGGCAACAGAAATTTTACCTATTGACTCTACAGGATCATTTTTGTATTCAATAAAACAGTCATAATTAGTGGCAGAATTCTCATTATTTGACCACAAATTATGAGTCCTCACAGACCTGCATTCAGTCAATTCTTTGGGCTCTATGTCTGTCTCTGTCATGACGAAGACGTATTTTACGTTTAGCATAGGATTTGGCTGTTTGCCATATATATGTAAAAAATGATTTTTGTTTAATGTTGCCCATAATTCTTTCAAAACAAACATTTTAGCTCCCCAAAAGTAGAGTCCCAAACGGAAAATATCATGGGTAACGCCTGGACAATCAAAATCAGACGCATGACCAGATCGCTTCGGGTTGAGGACAATGCTATGTGTGTGGTGGGATCAGAAGGGTGTCGTGTACTTCTCAAGCCTGGTAAAAAAGTTAATACCAACCACTAACGGCAGCAAAAAATCAAATTGATAGCAGTGATATTTTGTGGCATGACAACGCAAATTTTAAAAACTTTTCATCGACTCAAAAAGCGACAGTCTCAAGTGTAAAAGCAAGCAATAGCCACCAAAGAAAAATCGAGGATAAGTTACTCGAAAGCAGTCTTAAAAACACGCTGACGTGGAGTGTTATTGCTAAAACCGCTTTCACACATAGACTTTTTGCATCAACCCGCTTTCTTGAGTTTCTTGTCTGTGGAGAAGAGACTCATAATGTTATTGTTATTTGAGCATTAGGCCTTCGACCCTAAGAAATTATTATAATATTAGATTGTATTAATGAAATCAAAATTTTTCAAGAAGCCGAATATGTTCTGATATTTTCTAGAAGGGGGCATTGCTCCAAAGTGCATCATAGATACTCCGCATGAGCACACATTCTCATAAAAACAAAAATGAAAATGAATGTGAAAAAAGAATATCGCTGCGTGTGCACAACAACAAGCGACACCACAGAAGAGCCAGCGATAAGGAATGCAAGAGAGTTGCAGTGTGTAAAACGGGTCTATGGCAAAGCAGAACTTTTGCTGTGACGGCTTCACAAAACTGCTGAGTGAAGGTCTGCTAGTCGATAGTTTGTTAATTTGTTGCATTTTCCTATTTTGATTCTGAAGTGAATGTTGATGGGTGGGCAGAGGAGGCGGCAGAGAAGACGTGGATGGTAAGTCACGCTTTTAATATCGAGTACAGTTATTAACATCAATTGTTTTATAAATAAGTATACATACGTCTGTAATACATATGTGTGAATTGTATTGTACATATGTAGGTGCCAATTTCTCAACAGGCTTTATACATATACAATATATCTTATATATAAAACATAACATAGAAAATGGTTTATACGGTTGTGCATTCGTTCGCATGTGTTTTGTTAGCTCAAGTACTATGTGAAACAACGAATTGGTCGCGGGCCTCCAATTACATTACTAATATGTAAATAAAAAAAAACAAGCCTGAATAATTTACACTCAGAAATCTTAGCTGTTAAAATGAGTCTCACGTCATTGTGAGTAGGGAGTATTGAGTATATTCACTTTGTCGTGATGTTTGTTACGTCTACAACATAAAAAAAAAATATAATCGATTGAGCCAATGTCCGCCAGCCCTTCTATTTCGATACATACCAGTCTCTCAGTATTTGATCGAGCTGAAATTTGATACAGATATATCGGATTATCGTTTATGATAATTTTATGATGAGTTCAAAGCTGCCATAAATTGGAGCAATCGGACAAACATTGGATGTGGTAAAGATTCTGTGACCTTGCAAGCAATTTTTCTGTATCAACCCACTTCCGCATCCGCCCCCGTTAACATACGTTACAAACCTACTGTGAAGGGTACAAAATATTCGGTGAAATTAAGTGAATTTTCCGCATTGGGAGTTTGTTATTTTCGTTTGCTTTGTTTTGTTCTCTCTATTACATTTTTGTGGTGAGACTCGCTCATCTCACAAAAGTAAATAAATAACGAATAATACATTCAAAATTTAATTTTACTACTGAGGCTCGGCTCAGTCGTCGATCGAGAGTTAAGTACGTGACAAGTAGTAATTCGTGAGCAAGAAGTGCTCTTAACTTAAAAACACAAACAAAATGAGCAAGTGCAACAACATCGTCATTAAAATCGGAAATAATTCTAATCATGACACTCTGATTAATATATCAATAAATGGTCATCAATATGATAAAACAAAAATAAATAAAAAAAACTGTGAGATATCTGACAGTAAAGAAATCATTTTCATTGAGAGCAATTGCAATCCCAATTGCTTCGATTGCAATAAGATTTCATTTGAGAGAGATCACACGACGAGTGCAGATGAGAAAGGCACAGAACAAAAACAAACACAAATTGTCAATGAGTGCAGTTTGGCAGAGACAGAATACGAAAAGATAGAAAAAAGCATTGCAGCTTTGGATTGCGTTGTGAGCGAAAGCAAAGAAGATAATGTTGTGACTAATCTAACAACACAAAACGATGTTATTGATATCGATAAAGAAATGCAAGAATTGATTGAGTTTCTCAATGAAACTGTTGATGATGGCGATGTCGGAGAAGAATCTGCTCTACTGACATCATCAGAAAATAATTATCTTGAAGAAAATGAAATAGATGTTTATGATTTTAATGCTAATGAAACGATAAATTGCTTAGATAAGCAGTCTCAAGCGCTAAACAAACCAACACATAAACTTCGGAGAGCCACAATTTGCGCATTTAATGGAGCAGAAAATAATGAAACAAAGCGAAATGATGAAATATTTATTCCGACGAGTCGTCGTCGTAAACATTTCAATTCTGAAGAAACTTGGAGTGTTATGGAATTGAAAACATTGCGCATGAAATTGAAAAGAACTACTTCCATATCAACAGAAATCGAAACAGAGGCTCCAACCATAACTACAACTTCGGCAACGACAGCAACAAGACGAACAACAACAACACCAACTGTTGTTTCCCCCTCCGTACCGGTGATATCGACAAAAATTCCCATAGGACTTAAGTGTAAAAAACTAAGAGTAAATATAAAAAATCTCAAAACCTTTAGCATTACACATTTGAATGCCAGTAATAATAATAATAATCATAATAAGAAAAATTTATGGAATAAGAAACTAAGAGTTAACGTTAAAAAATTAAAAAATGTAAATATTAAATGTGAAAAAGAAACTGAAAACAAAACGAAAGAAGGTTTTGTTTTTATACCAGAAGAATTTTTTAAGACCGAGTATTGTAATTCATCGGATGTTCTTTTCGATATGCGGTGAATGTTAAGAGAATGAAAGAATTTATACATATGTACATGAGTATGCGTGAATGTATACATTTTTATGTATTGTAGTTAGATAGAAATGAATTGAGGCATGACTTGAAAACTGAACTAAAATACAGTACGTACTGGTACAAGCACAATGATATAGAAGTGAACCTTGAGTATGTGCTAACTACACACATAAAATGAATTTGCTCAATGTAAGGAAAATGTAAATTATGAATGGCCTAACCTTGTTTTTAAGCAATATTTGTTTTATAGGAACTCTGTCTCTCAAACACATTAGTTGAACATAATGTGTAATGGAAACAAGTTAATTAAAGTCTGTGAAACAAAATTGCGAATTAAAAGAATTAATTTATATTTATATGTTATGTACGAGTCCATTACAATTCCAGATTCTATTTGTAATTTATTTCAAAATGAGCAAAGCGTTGGTTAATTTTATACAATTTGTTTTGTGAAAGACAAACTTTGAAGTATATGGTATACATATGCCTATATAGACTAATATTTGCAGTACCCATTTTCAGAAACTAGAAGAAAATATGCCTGAGATTGTGACTTACAAAAACTTTCAATTCTTGTTTAATAAAAAACATAATTAATTGATTAAGTGAATTATTGTTTATTAACTCTCTTTCTAATCTTTCATTTGCCTTCAACAAAATGAAAAAGAAAACCACACATTTGCTCAGTTTTGCTCGTCATGTCAAATATCATATTAAACTAAGTAGGAATATTAAATTTGGTTCTAGCAAAGCTAATATAATTGCTTTTATATCAAATAATTGTATAATTTCAAGATATTTGTATGCTAAGTCATTTCATATCATTTTGTAAAGTTTTGATGTTCTAAACTTCAATTTTTGGTGACTAAAATGACTACCTTTTCTGCATAAACATACATAAATATGTACATAGTTGTGTATCATTGAACAAGACGCATTAACAAGTGATTAGTTATAATAAGTTAAAGGTTATAATAAGTTAGAAAAAAACAATAATTCAAACAACAAAAGCAACAAGTATTATTTTTACAAAGTACATAAATACTTATTTCGAAAACATCCAGTTAAATTCCTTAGTAGATTGATAAGTCCGTTGAATGGATAAATGTATGAATGGATGTCATTGTTATGATAAAATAAAACATGGCATTCAATTCAGTTAAAATTGAATTGTGTTTACTTTTATTACCAGTTAATTGAAGTCTGCAAGAACTAAATTAACTTGACTAGCATACTGAATTCTTTATGAATTTGATGTTATTTGGATATAAAATGTACTTAAAAAACTTATTATTTTATCTATAGATTAAGCATTTATGTAGTTTTATATTTCCATAAGGAATTCAAAATGAAAATAATAAGGTTTATTTATTGTATATATTTAATATTCTCATTTATTTAACTTTCACATCAATTTTTCAAACGCACACACATTATAAATTTAAATCAAAGAAGATCAATTAAGAATAGAATTAAAATTTTACTATTAGTGTTTGTTGTTTTTATGATATTATTTTTCTTTGTTTTGTTTTCCATATCAGTTTGTATTTTTCTATTTTGACAATATCAATAATATATAATTGGAAATATATTCCATAAATGTAAGTATATTCTAAGTACTCTTAAATTAACTAAGTTTGGAAATTACATACATTTTTCTTTTTAATTTTATTTAGTTTAATTTTTCCATTTATGTTCAACTAAAAAACAAAATAAAAAAAAAAAACAAAAAACAGGAACTACAAATTCACATTTGCATTTGAATTTAAAAAATAATAAAAACATAATTAACAACAAAATAAATATTGCACTAATTAAAAATTAAATTAAAATTATAATTTAATTTGATTTGATTCTCTCTCTAATAACTAAATAAATCAAAGTCTTATTTATCTATATAAGTTGATCGATCATAATAAGCTTTAAACTTATCTTTTTGTATTTAACAGAACAATAAAAATTAAAACAACAAATTGCATGAAATACATTTGAACATTACAAAATCCGTCTTGCCTTATAATTCTGGCGTCTCTTTAACTCTCTAACTGAATCTCTCTCTCTCTCATTCATATTATTTATTCCATTCGAAATTATTATTAATAATTATTCTCAAATACATTTTCTGCTTCGTTTTTAACTTATTCACTCTTCTCTTCTCATCTCATCTCAAGAGAACAATAATAAATTCAAAATAACAAAAGTTGCATACTGTACTATGAGTAGTAGAACTGTAGTAGTAGTCACACATTGACAATGATGATATGAAAAATGTATAATCTCAAGAATTTTTGTATATTTTAAAATTAATGGAATCATCAAAACTTACACTTAAGTTAAAAAATAGTAACAATTTGTTATGCATTGTAAAATTATTCTTTGTTTGGCATAAAACTAAAAATTCTGAATGAAACCTTACAATTGAAAAATTAAAATTAATAAAATTATTTTTTAATAATAAAAATGAAATTTAACTTAATACTAAAGCAGAAATTAAAGCTTCTTCTCTTAAATTCCAAAATATTTATTATTTTTGTTCATCTTTTTTCGTTTTTTTTTTGCACTAAGAGTTTTAATTTTTAGAAATACATCGAAAATTTAACTAAACAATAGATTTATTTGAATCATAATTTTTCTTAAGTGTCGTCGCATCTAAAGATTGGAGATAGATAAAGAATGACAACGACGACGACGACTGACTGCTTATATATTATGAATTATTTTGAGATAAACTTGTTTATACTTGTTTTGTTTGTATAGGAATCTTTTTAGTTTAGAATATCACCAAGGGAATCCTTAAGTGATTGATAAATTTGGTATTGTTGTTCAGGTTTCAGATTATAAATCTAATGGAATGGAAAATACAAAAATAAATATGAATGAAATCTTCGTCAAAGTTTATGTATTTAATGGTTCACTCACCTGAGTTAAGAGTTTAGCTGGCGATGGAGTTCTTATGAAACTGGATATATAAACATTCACAAAGGTAGCCATCAAGAATTGACAATCGAAACGATCCATAATTCCTCCATGACCGGGTATCATATCACCAAAGTCCTAATCATTAAATACAAATACATTAATATAATTATGCAAAACAAATACAAATAGAATGAATGAATGAGTGCTGAAGTTGTTACCTTAATCTTAAATGCACGCTTAAAGCCCGAAGCAAAGAATCCACCAAAAGGCCCAATGATTGAGCTAAACAAACTCAGTGATATTGAATGCAAAATGAATGGATAAATACTGATTGATTTGCCAATACCGAACTGCAATATAGAACAACATTAAGTAAATAATTATAATTTAAGAACATGGTTTTCTATGCAATTTTACCATTTTCAAGCTATAATCCTGTGGTGTGTAAATTGCACTTGGTTCACATGACATTGTCATGCGCCCCAATTCCTCAGAGTATTGTATCGGGCATATGAAGTACTGATATTGACATAGAATATATGAGAAAATAATGCCAAACAAGACTGTAGCAAAGCCACCACCAATAAAACCTTCCCAGGTCTTTTTCGGACTAAGTTTTATCAACGGTGTGCGACCAAAGAAGAAACCAAACACATACGCCATAACATCATTGCAAACAATCATTGAAACCGGAACTATAAACCAAATCAAACCTGTAAACCGGAAGATATGTAGATAATAGATACCATTCAATAGTCATTGAAATATGTACGAGTAAATGCTTAACTTACCCTCAAATATATTTTGTATAATGAGATAACTTTGTGTGACCACAATCAAAAGGGAAACATGTGTCCAGGCAAATAGACTGAATTGTTTGATGTAGTACTTCTTAACCAGCGACAGTACAAACCAAACAAAACCAACAATGTAGAGGGCAAACGAAAGGAAACGATGATAGGTGACCAAAAACTTCAAATATTCCTGCACAATAAACAAAATCAGTATTACTATTACTATTAGTACTTCATCACTTACCACACGATTGATGACAACACCAAAGTAATCAACCAAATTCTCACCATAAAAGAAATAATTTGAGGTTAGAAGGAAGTACCAAGACAGGCTACGGAACCATGGCAAACCATGTATGCGATAGACTTGATAACCAATTGAGATAATCTCCTGAAAACATTTTACCTGCACCAACAAAGTCTATCCATCATTGTGGTTGTGAAATAAAATAGGATTAATTTCAGATTAATGAAACATTTTATATTATACCATATAATCATTAAAACTTACTGTAATCATTAAAGCCAATGGGCCGCCATAGATGACCAATGCAAAGCCGCATATCATAATCCATGTAAATATTCCACGAATTACCCAGTTCTTCCATCTGCAAATCAAAATCAAACAAATCAAGAGAGTAAACAAAACACAATCACATTAAATCTAAATAAATAAAACACACCTGTCGGGCAAATCCTTGAGCGCAGAATCTAAAATCTCCGGCGTTTTATCAGTGCCCTGTGGCAGATTTCTTGCCAATTCTTCGACAAATTTTTCCTCGGGGATTTTCTCTTCTTCTGAATCAACCTGCAAAATTAAAAAAAAGTATTGTGATTTAACACCAAGGAGCAAAGTTCAAAAATCATTTAACTCATTTCTAAAAATGACATGACACAATAACTGCCAAAAGGCATAAGAAGTTGCATTTTTTTCTCTTCTGATCACTGTTTTATACAAACAAGAAATAAATAGCGATAAGAGGAAATTGCTTAGTGCTGGAATTAAATTAATTGAAATGTCAGCTAGCGGCGACTCAAGGCTAACACAAAAGAAAATTCCTTGAAAGACGCAAATAAAACATAACAGAAAAAATAATATAATAAAAATATAAGTGCCAAAGAGCAACACCACCAATGGATGAGATGATGAGGTAAGTTGAAATTACGTAGGCGCCTTTTTTTACCTTGCTCACTAGCTGGACACATATTGCTTTAGTGGATGAATGAATGTATAGACACATAGATAAATAGACAGATAGATAGATAGAAAGGTGGGTGGGTTGGTTGGTTATATGGGTTGCTTATGTTTGTATATTTAGTGGTTGTTTCTACAGACGCAAGCAATCATTAACAACCAGTGCTTCCGTAATGAAAGCTAATTGGATTTGTTTAATTTGTTGGAGACAAGAAAAAAACAAAGTCTATATTTTATTTATATATGCAAATGTATGTATGCATGCATGCATGCATGTATGAGTTTCAATCGCAATATGTTGTTGGTAAAGAATTTTCTTCAATTTTCCAATGCGCAGCAAGTAGCAAAAGCAACAAAGAAACTGCGCATACTAAATACAAGAAGATTAATTACGCGCTCGAATGAATTATGCAAATTACTCTAATTTAACACATAAAGTGTGTCTACCGCTCCATACATAAAAATATACATACATGATCAGAGGAATCAGCGGCAGAGTTTCGCTTTTCCTTGTTGTTGTCATTAGCAGCGCCAGCATTACTTTGGGATAATAAACCATCGCCCTCCTCACTATCGACCTTTCTACGTCGAACCTCGGCCATGATTTAATTTATTTTTTCAATTAAATTCTTCAAATTTGTAATAATTTTTCAATCACTGAAACACTATTTGTTGTTTGTCAAAAAAATTCTGTTAAAAATTGTGTGTCTAATCACACACACACTATTCGTCTGCTTTGCTCCGAATCTTTTGATTTGTTTTCCTTTCTTCGATTGAAGAGATTTTTCTGTACTGCCCTGAGCACAACCCTTGAAAATTTGTCTTAGTTGGCCACACTGGCAAAAATATAGTTAGGTGGCAACAATTTCATAAAAACAGTGCGGTCACGCTACCAAATCAGCTGAACAAGTTTCCGATCGTCTCGAAGTGAAAATTTTGGGTTATTTAGAGGTTTATCGGCCTTGGGCCTTTTGGTCTTCAGGTATTTTGCGGTCTGGTCCTTTTGGTTTTGGACCTCCGCCGCTTGGCATTACTTTATGTATTATTTATTGTCTCGCGCTTTACAGCACTATTTTAGCCGGCGTGGGTTTTAGGAAGAAGAAGGGGCACCGCGTTATTTTTGGCAATTTCGCGACAAAATCTTAATTTTTTGCAACATTCTGAAATTTGATTGAAAAAAAGAAGTGTTTTCCAGTTGCCAAAATGGCTGCTTCTCTTGATGGTGTTTTTCCTACAACGCTACAGGACAAAATAAAACAAGCAAAGGTGTTTGTAGTTGGAGCGGGTGGCATTGGTTGTGAAGTATTAAAAAATCTAGTACTTAGCGGCTTTCTGGATATTGAAATTGTAAGAAAATAGAAAATGATGATTTATTTTACGAAAAGAAATATTAAATGAGTGAATTGACGTTTTCCAGATCGATTTGGATACCATTGATATAAGTAATTTGAACCGTCAGTTCCTCTTCCACCGCGAGCATGTGGGCAAACCTAAGGCTATTGTGGCGCGCGAAAGTGCATCGTCCTTTAATCCAGATACCAAGATTGTTGCTTACCATGATAGCGTTATGAGGTAAGTTGAGCGATTGGACTATATTTACCATGGCATTATGATAAATTAGTACTGTTATAATTTTACAGCGCCGACTACGGAGTAAATTTCTTTAAGAAATTCGATCTAGTTCTAAATGCTTTGGATAATAGGCAGGCTCGAAATCACGTTAATCGAATGTGTCTCAATGCAGATGTACCACTTATTGAGAGTGGCACTGCTGGATATAATGGTCAAGTGGAACTTATCAAGAAAGGTGTTACACAGTGCTATGAATGCAATCCGAAGGAGAGACAGAAGACATTTCCAGGGTGCACAATACGTAACACACCTTCAGAGCCAATCCATTGTATCGTCTGGGCCAAGCACTTGTTCAAGTAGTTAAACTTATTATAAAAGTTTTTTTTCTTCTATTATTTAATTGCATTCTTTTTTCAGTCAACTTTTTGGAGAAACCGTTGATGATGAGGATATCTCTCCAGATGTAGCTGATCCTGAGGCGAAGGGTGGCGTTGGCGAAGGTGAGGGTGAAGGCAATGGGAATGACAATGGCAAAGTTGATGACGATGAAACGCCTGAAAAATACAATATTGAACGCATCAATACTCGTCAGTGGGCCAAAGATGTCAAGTATAATCCCGAAAAACTTTTCACTAAATTCTTTTTCGATGACATCAACTATCTGATATCTATGGCAAATCTCTGGAAGACTCGCAGGGCACCGGTACCTATAGAGTGGAAAAATGTGTCAAACGAAAACGGTAGTGGCGATGCACCTACGGAATCGACTCGTGATTATTTCAAAGTTTGGTCTGTAGAGGAAAGCGCTAAAATATTTGCAGAATGTGTAAATGAACTCAGTACTAGTTTTCTAAAACTAGATGAGGCCGATTCACTTGTTTGGGACAAAGATGATAAACCAGCGATGGACTTTGTTGCTGCGTGCGCAAACTTACGTGCACACATCTTTCAGATTGAACGTAAGTCGAGGTTTGATGCTAAAGCGATGGCAGGCAACATAATTCCAGCAATTGCCAGCACCAATGCCATAACAGGAGGCCTAGCGGTAATGCACGCCTGCAAGATACTGCTTGGGCAGGTTGATAAGTGCAAAGCAGTATATTCACGTATTCGTCTAAATCCACGTAATCGATTCATTGTGCCGGATAACATTTTCGAACCGCCGAATAAAAATTGCACCGTTTGTTCAGTTGACCCGGCTATAAATTTACGTATCGATACGAAACGTATCCGCGTTAAAGATTTCCGTGATGATGTGCTCATAAAGACGATTAATATGGTTCAACCGGATGTGATGTGTGGTGATAAAATTATTTTGTCGTCCGAAGAGGGCGAAACTGAGTGCAACGAAGGAAAGTTCCTTAACGACATAGGCATTGTCGATGGAGTTTTACTGCAATGCGACGATTACTTGCAGAATTATAATCTAAGTGTCATCATTGAGCATTTTGATGCGGCACACGATAAACCATTATTCGAAGTAGTTGCCAAGGAAGATCAACTGAAGCCTAAAGAAGAGGAGCAGCAGAAATCAACAGAACTAGCGATTGCAGATGATGGGCCGAGTTCCTCGAAGTGTCAACGACTTGAGGTTGATGATGATGACGATTTGATGATTGTAGAAGATCCAGAAAACGAAAACCAAGTTAAAACTGCAGTCAGAACTGCTGTCAAACGGAAAAACAATTTTAAAGTATTTACAATACACGATTCAGATGATGAGGAAAATGGCCCCGTAAAACCCAAACGTTCCCGTCAACAAATAGCAATATAGATTCTATATTGCTGTCAACTAAACTTACCACAACCCTATTTTCGAATAAGAGTAAAGTTTCACTTTCTGTATTACATATTATGAACATATTAATGAATAAATATCGTCGAAATCTAATTCTTTCCTTTTGTATAAGTTGGGAATTGAATTTGTAAACTCATTATATTTTCAACAGACAAACAGGTGTAAACACATTACGGAAATCCATTTAAAAATCGCGTACTTTGGATTGGGTTGCATGTGTCAAAATCCAAGATTTATAGTCACGTTTCTTCATAGCCATTTGCTTGTGCCGTGGATGTGTTGGGCATATGACATATTGTCGTTCTTGGCGCACCACAAAGTAGCAATCTTTGCAACGGCGCTTTAGGCGACCTTTCACTTTAAAACCAGCAACTTGGGTGAGTAGAGCACTAAACGGTTTTAAAAATGAATCAAATTTATTGCTCGCCGGTGTTAGTTGGTCCAAGTTAGTGCCTGCAGGTGGTGTTGACGCAACAGACGACGGCGACGAGTCTTTGCCAGCAATAGGCCGCATAAGCATATGAAAACCACGACTGCAAGACATCTGACGCCAAACGCGTGAACTTGTGCTTAGTAATTTCGTTGCCAAGGACATCTAAAAGAAATTCTCATTCAATTAATTTGGACAAAAATCAGTTTTTCATCGAAACTTACTTTGTATAATTTTTTCTTAGTTTCTGTTATTGCCAACCAGCTTTTAGTTATATGATTTCCACTCATAGTTGGCAACACAGTTGGAACAGCTGACAATGTTGTCTTTAATTTGTTGTTGTTGCCGCTGTAAGTGAATTGAGCGAGCGAACTTTGACCAAGAAAAATGGCTTAGAATTAAACTTTTTACGTTGCAATTTATAAAAAAAAAAATTGTGATTTTCTCATTTTGTCAACTGTGATTAAGATTTTAATATTCTTTATTGCTGGACGATTTAATAATTCAACATTTAAATTGCATTAAAATATAAAAAAAAGTGATGGATTTTAAAAAGGCTACCATTACTAATGTCGATTTAGGTAGACGCTATCGTCATGCAGGCGACTTGACTGGTGAAGAGCCAATAAGATCGGTAATTTATATAAACTTCTTACATGTGGAGTTCCTTATCGAATTTAACTTGTGGTTAAAGTTTTCAGAGATAACCATACCAGTCCCATGGGGCCACATATCCGGCAAATGGTTTGGACCACAAAGTGTGCAACCCATACTTGGCTTACATGGTTGGCAAGACAATGCCGGGACATATGATCTTCTTGTTCCACTGTTGCCGCCTGATTCTGCTTTTTTGTCTGTTGACTTACCCGGACATGGTTTGTCCTCACGATTGCCAGACGGTTGTTACTATAACGCAATAGACAATCTCTATGTAATTCGCTTGATTATGAAGCAATATAAATGGGAGAAGGTATCACTGATGTGCCATTCGATGACATCAATTATTGCTTTTGTGTTTGCTGCTGTGTTTCCAGACAAAGTCGACATGGTTGTTGGCATTGATGCTTTGAAGCCACATCAGCGTCCTTATCCAGCTGTTATTCGGACTATGGAAACACGCATGGACGAGTTTTTACGAGAAGACGAACGTAATCGTAGCAAAAATGAGCCACCAAGTTATACATATGATGAGCTCATTGAACGCATCTACATCGGAACATTCCATTCGGTATCGAAAGATATATGCAAACATCTATTGGCGCGTAATATACAAAAATCAGAAAAGTATCCTGACAAATATTTCTTTTGTCGTGATCGTCGCTTAAAGTTCTATAACTATGCAATTGGATCACAAGAGTTGTGTGTGGAAATGGCGGAACGCATCAATTGTCCTTACTTATTCATTAAAGCTAAACAATCCCCATATTTTGAAGATAAGAGATACTTTGACGAAGTACTTGCAGTATTACAAAAAAAACCAAATTTTGAATACTTCGAAGCAGATGGGTCACATCATCTGCACATGAACAACCCAGAGGCTATAATTGATCCAATTAATAATTTCATAAGACGTTTTGGACCGGCAGCACGTCAAAAACAAGCCAAAGAAGCTAAAGAGAGCAAGCTATAATCTGTACAGTATAATTGTTTTGTATTGTAATTTTATTAAATCAATTACATTTTTTATTATCATTTTTTTTTTGTAATATTGAGTCGGGTTTTTTGGGTATTTTTATATTATTTTGTTTGTATATGTAATGTGATTTGTGGTGATATAATGTACAATATACTTACTGCTACTTGAACTATTTATAAATTGTAAATAAAGCACAATTAATGAAATGAAGTTCTTTTTTTTTTTTGGGAATCAGGTTAACATTCAAGTCAAGTTAACCGCACTTATGACCGGCAAACATGCTCATGTTTGTACGAACACTTGCCACAAAAACTACACTACACACACTGTCAATAGAAAACTTATATATATGTTAAAAAATAAAAAAATAAACCAAGAATTTAAAATTAAAACAAATATAGTCAAACAAATCGAAGCATTCAAAGTGAAAACCCTATACACTTCTTTTCTCTATAAGTCGAACTTTGTTTGTGCCTTATGATCCAAAAACAAACAATTTTCAGTCTAACTAAAACGGCAAAAGTTACCGTAGATTACCATTAACATGCTCAACATGTTGTGTTAACCTTTTAACACAACATAGGGAATCCCCTGAAAAATATGCGGAAGATATGACACAATTTGTTCTGGTCTTTTAATATTAATATTAATCTCTGCAAACAGATCGAAAGAGAGAGGAAAACAATCCTGAAACATACTTATATCTATTTGAAATAGGAAAGATATTATTCAGTAAGTTGTAAAAAGAAAAGAAGCCTTGCAAATAAACAGAATACTTAATGAACCATTAGAATTGGGGAAAAAAATGCAATTCTCAGAGGAAAGTAAGTTCTGCATGTTTGGCATCAAAGGGAAGAAGATGTCTTGGTGGAAAAGTATATACTAGTCTTGTATAAAAAGAACCTTCTGCCCCAAATGGTGGTTAAGATTTTTATTTGTTTAACATATATAGTTTTCTATTCACAGTGTGTGGATACTTTTCCTGGCCAGTGTGTATATTTATATTATTATGTTGGCCTAGATTTGTGTCGGCAGCAGTAGCATCTGCTACTTTATGATGTTATGGGTCAGACCAAAACTGCGCCAATGTCATTGGCTTATTACACCTATCCCATGATTGGCACAGTCCTATCTTTACACATTTTCAATTTTATACGATTTTTAAAAACAAAAATATTTTGTTTGATTTCATTACCAAGTTCGCCGATCTGAAATTGTTTCTATTTCATTTAAATATTGAACTTGAATAGCACCGACTATCGAATGATAAAAGTGCAATAAAAATAAAACATGAATTACTTAATAATTTTATCATTTTATGAATAATCAATTGGAATTTCATGTTTTTCTTTTTTTAAATTTACATAGTTTTGTTTCACATTTACATAAATAACTTAATTGTGAATAATTTTCATACATTGATTAAAATTTTAATTTACACGGTTTTATCAAGAGCCCATGGTCCAAGAAAATCATAAATATATGTGAATTATTCATAAGTATGAATCTGATGTCGTCGTTGAAGTCAGAAAGCAAAGTTGAATGAATGAATGAATGAAACTCCTGTCTGTGGGAAGGTAGACAATGAAAGTCAAAGTGTTAACAACTGAAATTGAGAAGAGTTGAAGAAGCTCTAAGAAATAAAATAAAATAAACAAACCAGTTTATTTTGTATCGTTTTTTTGCTCAGATTCAGAGCATCTACATCTACTGTTCAATAAGATTGCATAATATGAGTGAGTGTCTTAAGAAATTTTGGCGGTCAATTGGCAGATTTATATTGAAATGACTTTTATTTTTTGTTTTTACCTTTTCCCTCCTTCTTAATCTTTTTTTTTTTTTGTTTTTTTTTTCTTTTGTGGACATTGCACTGGTACCAGTTGACCATGCCAAGCAAATATAGTAGTGACATGATACCCTGCGAAGTTTTGGAAAAAATCAATTGAACATTTTGTTGATTTTCTTTTTAGCATTTTTTTTATTATGCATTGTTTTTTATATTTACAAAGAATTTTTCATATCGTTTGTTTGTTTCCCCTCCTTACATTGTGTATGTACTAATACTAAGTCTGCTTACAAACTTCATGGCAAATCATCATTATACAATAAACATTTTTCCATAGAATAATAAGATATTTCAAACAACAGAACAATTTTATGCGAGCGCTGATCCTCATCCTCCTCCATCACGCTGACTAGGTTTTTGTTTTTTTTTTTTTTTTAAAGAAGTAGCGGAACGCGATTTTATATTGTGGCTTTAGTTAAAATTAAGTGGTTTAGTTGATTTTAAGATTTTGTGGTGGATGAGCTGCAATGTATTCCAATGCACGGAGAATAGCCTCTGGAATTGGTGGTGGCGTTGGAAGATGTGCACCCACGGGTTGATAGCCATTTTCATCCAGCGGTATATGACAAGGAGATTGGTTCACCTTCAGGTGACACCCACGCAGCTGAGCCAGCGACACCATTTGCATTGCCAGCCTCTTGGGCTTGAATGCCATTGCTAGTTTCGAAGGCCCAAGCATAGTTGCCCTCAGCATCAGCGGGATCATTCTTTTCACTCAATACTGTTGCATCCTTGTTGATGTTGTCGGCGTAAGTGAACGCGACCAAGGCAATGGAAACAATCAAGAACTGGAAATTAGTGGAAGAGGGAAATATGTGGGTTATTAAAATCCATTATCCATGATGTTCAGAGTATCCTCTAATCAATTTTATAATATTAAAAGCCGCAGCAGGATTCCTTCTTCTTGTATCTTCTATTATCTAATATAAGTGTGTATAATATTAAGTATACTCACAATTTTGAACATTTTGTTTTAATTTACTAATTCGAACTGCTGAAGTTTGCGAAGCAACCAAATGCTTTTATACGTTAGCATTTGCTTTGCTCTGCTTCGCCCCAGCATCTTGCGTTTGGTTGGTTGGTTGGATGGTTGGTTGGCCGGTTAGCTGGCTCCAGTATCTAGCTTTGTTCCGAATTTGAGTGAATGAAGCGCTTAGCGTCAGCATGAATCGCTCGCCAAACCAAATATCAAATTTAATAGATTTGACCAAAAAAAAAAAAAAAAAAAAAATCAAATCAACAAATAAATAAAACAAAAAATTTGAACTCATTAAAAGTCTCTGTATTTAAATGTCTAAATGACTATCTATCTGTCTGTCCACCGCTCTGTCCATCTGTCTAGTCATAATCTCATAACGGATGCGTTAGAGCGCTTTTAAATGAAAATCGAAAGGGGCCATCACACAAATACATAAAGATATCTATGTATGTTATATATGTACAAATATCATCTACAATATTTGTCAGTCTGTCGGTCTGTCGTTCGGTTTGATTACCCATTAAAACACTACTCAGTCAGTCAGTTAGTCAGTCAGTCAAGTCAGTCGAGTCCATCAAGTTAACTAAATTAAAAACAAATTTTAAAGTATATTTTTTTTATTGAATACGAGTAGTTTTATTTAACAACAACAACAGTAGCAAAGACAACAAGAAGAACAACATCAGCGCAACATCAGCAGCAATAAACAAGTAACAACATTTTTATCTTCTCTGTGACATTAAAAGGCGAAACTAATCTGATTACCGATCGTTCTTCAACTCAGAACACCTTCAAGCAAACAAATTAGAGGAAAAAAAAACACGTGGAACTCAATAAATTACAAAACTCTTACTTAAAAAAAAAAAAATATAATTAATCTATCATCATTTTTTTGTATTTATTTTTTAATTTAAGCCACCATCATGCAATATGATAAATAAAAATAAATATTATAAGTAGAAGTAGAAAAGAAGAACCAGTGTCACTACTCTGAATTTATCTCCCAATATCTACGATTGTCACTAAAAGCAATTAATTAATTATAAAATTCCAAATTATATACAGTTTTATTTGTGTTTTTTTATTCTTTTTTTCCTTCTCGATTTAAAATTAACATTTTTATGCTTATTTGATAAATGATCTATCTGACCATATAATAGTAAAAAATTTAATATGTTTGATATGCTTGGGGCTATTTCCTTTCTAGATTTCATCAATGTTGTTGGTGTGTAAAAAAACACCTCATAAAATTCCTAATAAATCAAGTTGTTTTTTTTTATTTTTAAAATTAATAGAAACGGAAACTGAAAGTTTTGAACTACTTACATACTTTGATTCTAAGCCCACGCACGCATCATGAAAAATACTCGTAAATACAATATAAAAATCATAGTTTAAAAGATTTTTTCTTATTCTATTTTATTTGAGTTTATTTTAAAAAATTAAGGGATAGGTTTGATGACATTGACAGGGAATTATGTATGTAACAAACATATATTGTACTTAAGTAAAACAGAGACAATAAATTATTGTACACGATATATTCTTAATTAATAAATCTTCATACATATGTCATAGGGCGGGTGAAGCCTTTAAACCTTCTTGGGCAATCATTTGTAAGTAATAGGGGTCATAGCATTGCAACTCTTTACAAAGTAGTGTGTGTAGCAGTAAATGAAAAGAAATATAAAAAAAAAAAATAATTACAATAGAAGAATGTAAATCAAGAGATGAGTGTGTTTTGTTGATTTGATCAATTTAGTTCAGTTAAGTTAAGTTCAGTTTATTTTAGTTTAGTTTCAATTTGATAAGATTTAACAAATATGTATGTATATCTGTATAATTCAAAATCGATATTATTCATAGCCACCAACTAACCTCCATAACCGCGGATGCCGATGTCGCTGCCGATGCTGATGCCGATGTCGATGCCGCTCTCTATTGACCTTCACAAATAAACGAAATGCATTTTGGGGAATTTATTTTATTGTATTTTATTTCAAATATTTTATTATGGTTTTTTTTTTATGTCAAATCTAGCGCATGATTTTGTGATGATGATTATCATAATTATGATGATAATGATGATGATCATGCATATAAAATACATAGTATGTATGTTAATAATGAACATGTTGAGGTAGGTAGATACAATAAGTTAGTTATGTAGAATGTCGTCATCATCTTTCACCTGTTGAGACACTTTTTATTAGTAATTTATTTTTTGTTGCTACCAAAAAATCAAAAATATTAAAAAACTATTTGACGAAATTTTTTTTGTTGTTTGCATTATTGTGATTTGATTATTTTATTGTTATTGTTGTTGTTGTTTCATCTTTTTTTAAAATTCGTTGTGGTTTAATTTTTGAAACAAAAGGGCGAAACTTTTACAAGATTGCAAACTGACATTTAAAATTACCGAAAAAAAAAATATGAAGAAAAACATTGAATTTGACAGAAAAAAAGACAAGTAAAGATATTAAATTCAGTTTTTATGAATATTATATACATTACAATATGAACAATTTTCAAAATATGAACAATTTTCAGAATTTTTAGAAGTTTACAATTTCACAATAAAAACTACTATATTTACTATATTTACTATTGTAGTGGAATTTAGAGTAGATTCTCTTAAAAATGAATTAAAATAAGAATTGCCCATGCATAAATTATAATTTTTAGGGCCATTTAGGTATATAAGAACTTAATGGTATATTGGTTTGGTTAATTTAATATGTGTATAATCATATATAATTTTGATCAATTCACTTAAGAAATAAGAAAATAAATTCTACAGACATTGACACTTTTTTGCTTAATATTTTTTCACAATTCACATTGGACTAATTCAAATGTATATTGATGCGATCTAACAAATTATTAACTATACTATACAATTATGTATATCAAGGAATGTGCTAAAGTTTCTGAAGTTTAATCATCCATTTGCATAAAACAAGAAGCTGACTTTATATTATTATATTATTTATTTATTAGAACTAAGATTATAATTAATAGGGACATAGGCCTTCAGCTTAGGGGAAAGTTAAGAAGTAAAGGAGGAAATTAGAAAAGTGGATCACCAGACTCGGGATGTCCGCCCACCTGTCTAACCTTTGAACCAACGAGCCAGTCATACATTATATACAATAATATTGATGAGGTTGATAAATAACATGGAAATTATGTATTTTGCCTGGAGATAGACGATTTTCAATGTCATACAATATCAATACAATACGTTCACCAACCAATGATTCTTTCTATGAGTAACAAATATCAAATTAGATTGTTGTTAAAGAAAGAATATATCAATGTCATGTATTGCAGATTTTCAGTTAGATAATCGGGAAATAGATAGACAGTCACACAGCTGAGTATTGGCACTCGTCGTACCAATATTTGTATACATTACTTTATGTTGCCTGAAAAGTTTCTCTCTGTGAGTAACATAGATGAATCTGATAGGATTATGATGCATAGCACATAAGAATGATTTTCTATATAAAATTTCAGTTTGATATCTAAAATGTAGAGAAACTATTTTGCATAAAAATAGGCAATCAAGTTTCCCTTACAATGTTAATCCTTCCACATATTTTATGGCCTCTCGGATTTATGTAAATATTTTCTTCTAAGCGTAACAAACTTCTGGTATGTGTGTTGGAAGACTTGCCCTAAATGATAAATAAATACAATACTATATAAATAAACAATTCGAAAGCAATGAAAATAAATTATAGTTAAATGACTCATGAGTTTCTTTAAAATATTTTTATTTAATACAATAATTTTTGCAAGGATATACTACAAACAATACACGGACAGACAAACAATCAATAATAATAATAATAAAAATAATACCCAAAAATATTGAAAACTGAAATGTGGAAGAAGATGGCGGCGCCCAAACACAATGAAACAAGTTTAGTTGGTTAAAGAAAAAAAAATTCCATTTAAGTCAACTATATGGAAACTACATCACCAACAACAACAACACCCCTGCTGTACACGAATCTCCTTACCACCACCAACCAACCAAACCTTTACCATACTTATTTAATTGCATGCGTACCTCAACCTGCAGGCCCCTTGCTGTTACAACAATACCAACAACAACAAGAAGAACTACATCATCAACATGAGCACCAACAAAACAAAAACGACATGAACTTGAGCAACAACATCAACATCTGCCATTACTTTCTGCAATGGAATTTTACCTTTAAATTCAAAATCAAAAATTAACGCCGGGATTTTCGAGTATAAAAGCCGCGCACTTCACTTGCTTACCACAAAAACAGTTTCAGGCAAGAAACCAAAAGCATCTTTGCATCTTAAGCAACTTGAAATTGAATCAATAAATACATAAAATGAACAAATACGTAAGTACACAATAATGGAAATAATCAAGTTACCATTCAGAAATCATACTTGCATTATGTTTAATCATGATTGACCTTCATTGATATAATACTCTCGTACTTACTATAATTTCAATGTAATGGTGTCTTTATTGAATGTAGTTCATTTGTTTGACTTTGTTGTGTGCCTACGCTTATGCTGATAATATCAACAAAGATGCACAAATACAGTTTCCATAATGATGCATCCGATGCCGAGGGCAACTATCAATTCGCCTATGAGACCAGTAATGGTATACAACATCAAGAAGCTGGCAATCCAGCTGGAGTTCGTGGTGCTTTAAATTATGTGGCACCTGAAGGTGAACAAATTTCACTCACTTACACAGCTGATGAAGATGGTTATCATCCAGTTGGTGCTCATTTGCCAACACCACCACCAATTCCAGAATATGTCTTACGTTCTTTGGAATACATACGCACGCATCCAGCACCACAACTCCAAGAACAGCAGTCAATGTATCATTGTCGGATCATACATACTCACTGCATTCATCCTTGGATTAGATCATGCAGGATGATACTCATCATTCGAGTCATTGTTTTCATATTTGTTTTTGGTCTAAATAATACCTATAATACATATGTATGTGTACTAAACTCCATATTATACTTAAACTATTTTAGTTTAAGCTGTTCTTGTTAGTTTTCGATAATAAATCAAGTAATTTGTCTTCTGGCTATTATTGTCAAAGGAACTTCTCATACTCATAAACATATTTTTGTTTTGGTTATAATTGGATTACTTCGAGTACATATTTGATTTAAGATCTGCTTTTACTATATCTAGCTTTTTTTCTATAATTCTGGTGGTGTATTAAAAATCTTTCCAGGGTTTCAATATGATATATATTCTGCTGCTGACCCTCAAAATGGGATTCCACAGGTTTTTTTGTTTTCCTTGTAAAGGAGCATTTTGTATTCAAGGTGAAGTTTGGAATGAAAACCAATCCATTATATATTATAAATTAAATGCCTTTCTACTGATTTCCTTCTGTCAAGTTTGAAACCAAGGAGAGGATTGTTTTTTGTCAAGGTTAGCCAACATTAAATAAGGCCCCTAATATCACCAATCAATATTGCGGAAGATCACATACCACATCATTAAAATAGATACTAGGAAATTTCAAAAAATCTAGTGACGAATTGTTAATTTGAAAATGATAAATCACCTGGTCTTGTAACCTAAATCTTATAAAAATATTTATATGTGTGAAAGTGTTTTTCGACTTCATAAAGTGTGAAATTTAATTATTTATTTATAAGAAAAATAAGATTATAATATCAAATTATTTTTTAATTATAACATAGTATTAATATAAGCAATACCGACAGAGGCCTTTAGCTCAGGGACAGTTAAGAAGGAAATGAAGTACCGTTGTTTTACGTGCTCGACCTATCTGAGAAGACTTAAGAACACGGTTTGAACGTCAATCAACGTCCCCTTGGATATATATCCGCAGGTACCAAATTTGAGTCATATTTATTTTGGTAAATATAACTCCCTCCTTGGTGGGGAGCGCGGCTCATCTTAAACATCTGCTCCTCTCTGGGTCACAGCACCTGATTGTATAACACAAATTCACGTCGAGTAGTTACTCTATCCGCATTTAGGTATTAAGCCACAAAGGGGCCGTACCCGCTGGCCAGGACGGAAACAAGTTCCGTGGGCTTCTGACTACCCGTGGTACCAGAAAATCCTCTGATTAGACTTTGTACCCGAGGTACTTTCTTTAATGTGGAAGCCAAGATATTCCATTTATAGAGGATAACCTGAATTACAAATTATAAATGAAAATAATGTTCGCTCCAGGAATATGAGTTCTAGGCATCAAGACTTATAGAACTCCAAAAATTTCCCAGAGTGGGAAGTTAAGAAGGAAAAGAGGAAATTAGAAAAGTGCAGGACTAGACTTGCCTTGAGCCAGAAGCGACTCTTGCGATGTCAGCCCAGTGCACTAACCTCTGAGCCAACGAGCTAGTCAAGCGGAAATAATTGTTGCCTGGTAAGTTAATTGTTAATCTATACATTAATTCATTATACATGCCATTATTCATATTGAGTTTATCAGAAATTGTTAGCTTATTGAGCTTATAATTATGTCAGATACCATAATTTTTCAATTCCTTTTTGCAGACAATATTTCATAAGGGACATGGAGTTTTTAAACTCACAGAAGCGAAGTCCTACAGATTTTTATCCAAGTGGTGTCTGATGTCGAGATTGAAGATACAACAGCTCAACTTCAGGAGTCAACTGGACTGTCAGCTGAATCAAAACCTTCAACATCTACCTTCAACCCGTTACCGAAGCACAATGCAACCAACAACCGGTTTTCAAGTGAACACAGAGAACATACCTCCCAAATGTTTTTTGTGATGGGGCATATGAATTCGGAATGTACAAATCTGTCAATCTGTATTGAAGCTGATTTATAGTATCAGGGTCAGTAAGATACGCTCATCAAAAGAAGCGCGACTTTACACTTGCAATATAAGAAATGACATGATTTTAACGTATGAAGTTGGTTATAGGCTTCAATATCTTGCCATCATTGAGAGATTACTGGTCTACAGAACCAGATATGGCGGTACCTTTGATATCAAATGTTATACCAAGGGCTCGATTCGAGCAAGTACGCAGGAACCTACAATTCTGTAACAACGAAGACGTAAGACACACAAATATTCCTGATTATTACAGAGCACAAGTAAATAGTTCGGCCAATAATAGAACATTTGAATACTTCTATTCAAAATGCTCACAATAATACAAAGAAACATTGTTGATGAGCTTATGAACAAATTCAAAGGGCAATATACTTGTACATAAAAAAAAAAAGCCCAACAAATGCGGCTTTAAATTGTGGTGCGGCAACAGGTTACCTGTTTGAATTTGATTTATATATGTACAGGCACATGAACTGCCGGGACTGAGTATGGGTTAGGTGAATCGCAAAAGCTGGAGGGCTTGGGATATAAAGTTTATATTGACAACTTCTTCAATTCACCATTGCTGCAATATAAATTGATTAAACAGAATACCAAACCGTGTGGAACTGTTCGAACTAACTGAAAATATCTTCCAAAAACTGAACCGGTTGATACAAAAAAGAAAAAGTAGAGACACTTACACCACAAGTTTCCAAGAAATAACATACATACTCGTATGTGAAATGGATGGAAAACAAAGTGATACATCTATTGATCAACTTTCTATCGCCTATCGAAACAGATACCGCGCATCTGGTTGACTTGAAATGTCCTCGAATCACATTATAATAGGCTTAAGGTGTGTTGAACTAGAACGGAGATCAAAAGTAAAATACTACCTTCGACTATTTTTTGATCTGTTTTGATATACAATATACAAAGCTTCATGATAAACAATCGAAAGGAAAGAGGTCCGTTGTCAAAGTTGCAGTTAAGACAAGTCATGGCTAGAAGTTTGATAAATGGTTTTAATTCTGGGATCTGGGCGCAGTTTAATTAAAAATAATACCCATACTAATGAGTAAGCCTAAAAGCGTAATGAGTAAGTTACTGGAGCAGAAAGTAACTCTTAGCGACCATGAGGACACATTGGTCACAAAAAATTCCAAACAAAAACCATTACAGTTTTTTGGTATTTTTATACTCTTCACGTTAGTGAATAGTATTATAAGTTTGTCATGAAGTTTGTAACAGACAGAAGGAGACAAAAGAGACTACATAAAGTATATATTGTATATTATTATTCAGCTCGATTAGACGCATTGATTAAGCCATGTCCGTCTGTCCGTCTGTATGTATGCAAACTATAATAGTTCCTCAGTTTTTGAGCTAGAGAGCTGAAATTTTGCACTAACCGGACCACTAGAGTGGTGCCTCCCATACAAACCACCCATTTTGTTGCGAATAAAGCTTAAATACTACAATGAAACATTCGCTGTGTGAAGAGTATTTCATTTTCGAAGATAACCTACTTTCTAGTTAAAATAAAATTTGTTTTTTAAATGCTTAATGGAGCATTCTAAGTAGCTAAAATTATTACATAAACTTCCATATCCTTATGGTCCGGAAGGGCGTAAGGATTTGTAATTTAAGGTTTTTTGCTGGAGATTTGCCTTGGGAAAATGCGCCTATAGAAATAAATTGAATCTAGAATGGAATGTTGGTGATTCCGGTTGAACAAGTCGGGCTACTTTAAAAAAAACCGCCTATGAATGTCTGAATAGAATCCAAAACTGTAAGTTGATGGTCCTTGGCTGAAGGATATACATACATATACATATGTACATATTCAATATGGGAAGTTGATGATCCTTGGCTGAAAAATTCGGATCCTTCCATGACTATTGGAAGATTTGTTTGTTTTTATTGTTGTTAACATGTCACTAACTTATTTACTTTTACTATAAAATAAACTTAAATATCTAACAACAAACATTCTACTATTGTAAATTAATGAACAAATATGTAATTTCATTTCATTGAAATTAATCAGACTTCAAATAAATTTTTAAAGGTTTTTAAAAATTCACGCAACTCACACAAACCCTTATACAATCTCACACACAAATACTTACAACCAAACAGAGACACATCATACATGTAAACAATTATATACGAGTATGTAGATAGATAGATAGATAGATAGAAAGGAAGTTTCAATTAAATCTTATTACTTATAGTTTTTTTAAGTTTTCCATCTTCTGTATGCGTTCGTATATATTCCAATGAACGTAAGATATAATCCGGAATTGGTGGTGGTCTTGGTAAATGGCGTCCCACTACATGAAAACCCAATTCATCAGCTATATAACGGACTTCAATGGGGATACCTTCAGGTGATACATAACTATAGATGCCTATAGTTTCCAAAGGACTACCAGCAGCTTGAACATCGATCCCATTGCTGGTTTTGAAAGCATATTTAAAGATTCCATCCTCATCTTGAGGGGCAATACGAAAATCTGTGATTTGAGCAGCCCGTTCATTTTGAATTTGAGCCTCACTTCGTACACTTGTACGAACATGACGTCGATGAGCTTCTACAGAAGATGTTCTTGAAGTGAATGGTGATGATCTTGAACTCAGTCTTGTTGATGATGATGACGACGATGCTCTCCTAGCTTCTGTTGTTGTTATAATTGTTGTTCCCAACATTAACACTAATAAGAACTGTGGAGAACAACACTATGATTTATCACATTAACACTTCTTTTCATTGCGTTTGTGTGTGTCTTACCAAACAATAGAATCGTTTAAATGCCTTAAGCATTGTCATCATCAACATCACCATCACCATGATTATTAGTTAATAGAATAAGCTTTTAATTAAAATCCGCTTAGATCAAATACTAAACTTCTTTCCGATCTTTATAGTTCAAAAGTTCACTAGTCACTGCGGGCGTCGCCTGTTGGCATTTTAGATTTTATATGAAAAACCACAGTTTAATTTTTAAATAATCACAACTTTACGCTTTTTCGAACTTTATAGCTGCTGACCACCAACTGATCTATTGTGTGTTTTTGTTTCTAAGTCTACCATGCTATGTTATACTATACTAATATGTTTTTGTCGTTGATTATCAGGTGTGAGAGAGATCATCAGTTCGTTTGCTCGGACTATCCATCTACACATTTCCGTTTAATAAATACGATTGCTGCCATTCAATGATGAAGATAAAAACAAAATATCATTTATAAAAACAACTTCTAAACATTTAACATTTATTTATTTTTAATACTAGTATTTAGTATTATGAATAAATATACAATAGTTTTATTGCGCCAAACAAAAATGTTGCAATGCTTCAGTTGATTTGTTGATGTTAATCTAACAAAACATTTTAGTAATTTTTAAGCAGAAGCAGAAGCCACAACGAATTATAATAGCAATGGCATAAGATACAATAACAACAACAAGAATATCAACATTAGGAACAAAAGAAAAACTTAAGATTTATGAAAAGATTCATGCTAATTAATTTAGACCAAACTGTTTTACTACACTTTGCGGAAATCAAATAGGCAAAGCAAAGGAAACAAACCATAAACACAATATAAGACTTTGTTTTGGTATTGTTTCTCTTTTTTAAACAAATAAATATGATATATTTTCCATTAAATTTAGGTTCAAATTAATCATAAATATGTGTTAGAAGCTTATGTCACGCTTTGGTTTTGTGATAACAATTCATTATGCTTGTGAGTGACCCCATAAAAACGATTTGACAAGCAACATCAAAACAAAAGCTTACAAGCAAAAAGGCCTTCATGTTTTGTTCTAATAAAAACCGAAATCAATCTTGAAGTCTCTTCATTTATGATCTCATAATTTTTCTTTTTAAGACAATTTCAATCGTAGGTGAGTTCATAATGCGTGGTACCATTGACCGATCGGGAATCTTCAGATAAATGATTTATAACAAAAATACTGATGATATATTATGAAATCGAAGTCTCACCACAACGTTCTTGCCATTATAGTCACGATTTAAGAGAAACCACCAGTTACCACTCAAATTATCCTAAAGACTGAAATAGTATTATTTGCTTTCACTTTATACTTCTTAGTTTACAACAAACTTATAGTCCTTAAGAAACAGATTGTAAGTAAGATATTCTATATATCCCCTTTGCTGGATTACCTTACACCTTGTTGTAAGAATCAGTAGGTGTAAGAACAGTGAGAGCCATGCCGGTGGTAGCCTAGACTATTGGGAGTATATATAATGCCGGTAATGGATCCTGTGGCAGGCAGCCTGTGTATCTCCAATACAAGACAATACTATTCTACCCTATGTACTGAAAGTTTAATTTAGTTTTATTGTAAGAAATCGTATTGTATTGATGAAAGTTTTTTTATCAGTGTATTCATTATTAGCATGATTCATATTGAACAGAAATCTCAATAAACGATTTAAGTTTTTTATTTTAATTTGTTGTATTTTTCGCTTCATCGGAAATGTTTCCGCATATGAAACTAAATATTAACGGACTGACTATACTTCATCATAGTTAACTCCGCTAATTATGAGGAACATGAACAGCAGATACAACTTAATGTCTCTTCATCTACTTACTATCTATTCGATTGTCTAATCTCTCTATCTATCTATCTATCTACATCTATTATCTGTATGTAGTATACTTAATAATCATAAAAAAAAAAAAAGGATTAGTAGTAGTTAAATCAATTTTAAACATTTGAAAGTCGATCAGCATCATCATCATCATTAATATTAACATCATCATCATAATCATTAATATTAACATCATTTATATGATCATCATAATCACAATGACGTACATATCAATGTTAATCGGTTACTTAAGTTCGTGTCTTTAGTCTTTTGTTTATTTATTTAATTAATAAAACAAAATTTATGTATAATAAATAAATAATAATAAAATATATAAAAAGAGATAAAAATTAATTAAAAATTAGTTTAAATTATTAAAGAATCAAGAACATTTATTTTAATTTAGAAACAAAATACTGATGCTGCTGCTGCTAAGGCAGATGAATTCCTTCGTGATAACAAGTTTCTCTTTTATTCTACTTATTTCATATTTGTAGTTTTAACCTAAGCAATGTTGTTTGATTATTTAGATTTTCAAGTTTTTCATGAAATTTAAATTTGTCTTAGCATAATTAGTAATAAAAAAAAAAACACAAAAAACACAAAAAGAATCCACAGACACAAAGTTTTACTATTAAAAAAAAATTTATCAATTTTTTTTTTTTTTAATTTCACATATTTTGCATTTATTTATTATACTAAAAAAAATTAGCAAAATAATTTTGATGAAGAAACCCCTTCACTCAGAGTCAAATGACACAAGACAAAGACAAGTTCAAGCACAAATTTTGACGCTTTAATTTACACTTGTGAATCCTAAGATTAATGATTAAACAATAGTAAAGTTATTTAGAAATTAACACTCCTCTCCGCCAGCAAATCTTTCAAAGTTATTGTTGTTTTGTGTCTTTCTTAAATGAAATAAAAAAAAGACCTCGAAGTAAATTTGTCAATAACAAAAATAAAGATTTAATATATTTTATGATTTAAGAAAAAATAAATCAGGCTCAGTTCTACCGAAGATAACACACCTTTCACAAAAATGAATGAGAAAAAGTTATGTACCAAGTATGCAGATTGAAATCTGTTAGTCTGTTATGTGTTTATAAGGGAGACACATTATAATAATCTAAAATAAATGCTGTCATTTTTAACAAAGATTAATTACATTTTCTTATAATGAGTTGACGTAAAGTTTGGAATAAGAATAAATGGCATTTGAAATATTTTTGTAAAGTGTCTAGCACAAGTTCAAATGGGAAGGGTGGAAGCCAGTAGTCAGTCACCTTGTTACTGCGGTGGCCTACTGTATCTATCTATGGCTATCTATTCAAGTAAAAATGGGAACCAATACAAAATTCAAAAATCTACATAAAGAGAAATGATATTTATGATATAGTATACCTAGAATAGAATTATTGTTCATTATACAATGTTAGACTTTCTGATTTTCTTTTCTTATGCATTCACAGTCTTTGTTCATATGATAACCCCCAAAGCTTAAGAGCTCCATATATTATTATTATTATATTATATTGGCCTTAGCCAAGACATGATAACCTTAAAGATTGAGACTTTTAATAATCTTAAACACTTTAATGGGTTTATTATTCCATATCTATGGAAAGTCTTCACCTGCGTTAGATTTGCAATCTTATTGCAGTGAAAGGTAGCCTGACTTGATGCTCTTTGATTAGCAGATCACACACGATCTTGCTTGATAGACTTTTCATAGACTCTCCTCAAATGCATGACAAACATTTCAACAAAGTAATAATTCCATTCAGTTCATGTTAGTAAGGTATAAAGATGCGATTCTCATTAGCATATAAATCAAAAATTAAAATATCTAAATGCAAAATTATTTAAGCATTGAAAACGTACCATGGCAGAACGAAAAACGATGAAAGATGACAACAACTTTTCTACTTAATCATATACTGTATGTAGGATATAATGTTACATATGAAGATAGTAGTATTTACATACTACTCTTATATCTAGTAGATATGTAAATAGAATATTTAAGATCAAAAACAAAAAAATATTTTAATTAAATAAAATATTAAAAATCAATTCAATAAATTTGTTTCCTTTAGTACGAATATTACGAACTAAACTAAGTACATACCTAGTTGTCTGTCATTAGCATCATCCGGAGGAAGGTATGTTGTGTATGAAAAGCAGATCTATTGTCATCATAATGTACGAGTATTATACAATACAATACAATATTTAGATATATTTAAAAGAAAAAAACAAATCAATATGCTATTCATAGTTAAACGTTTAAGCAAATTAGTTTCCTTGGTGGCGAACCAGTTAATTAAGAAGTTGAAGTCACTTCATCATCAGCATCATCGACCATATGAAGCGTTCATATATCATAAACATGCAAATAAAATACGGTTGGGTCATCGTTCTAAGGTTTGTCTCGTCGCTTGCTTGCAAATCTCATTTATATTTTAAGCACGATCGAAACCACCTTGCCACCCATCAATTAAATAAAACAATATACATTCAATAAATGAGATCCAAAATTTTAGATAAGGTTTCATCTCACCAGCAAGCCAATCCATGTGTGTAGTTTGTGACAAAGCGCAGAGCGCAACGGTTCGGTTTCGCAAGAAATTTGCTTTAATTTCTCTCCAAAACCGACCGACGGCATATCGACGGATTTTATTTCAATATCATATTTATTTGATTTTCATTAAAGAACTGATTTGAAATAATGTGGCTGCGTCAGAAACGCTTTTTTAGCTTTAAGGTTAATACGCGAACATACAAATGTACATACATAATTATCATCATAATTATGTTCCAAATTGGAGTTTTAATGGTTATATTCTATTTTGTAAAATCTCTCTATGTTATTTCTTCATTTCTCTTCTAGTTATGTGTGTTTGCTCTGCTGTATGCTTTTCTGATAACATCACAGCTAGCCACGTCCATATGGGCCGCGCCCCTAACGAAAGAAACAGATAGCGATGCCCGAACAATTTATTATGAGAATGAACCACCAAATGCTCTCGGTCATTATAAATATGAGTTTCAAACCACAAATGGCATAACAACAAAAGGTGCGGGCAATGAATATGGATCTGTTGGTGTTATACAATATGTCTCAGTTGAGGGCATACCATTCACCTGGACCTTTGTTGCCGATGCAAATGGTTATCATCCCGAAGGTGATCATCTGCCGCCTACCCCACAGCATGTGTGGAAATCATTGGAATATATACGTACCCACCCAACGGTCGATGAGAAGAAGTCACGACAGTTCTAAGTAATAGATAGACCTTCATATATTTAATACATATTGTACAATAAGATTTATTTAGTGTTTAAGTTTAGCACGGTAAAAGCAGCAACCAATTAAGCAAGCAAGCAAGCAAAGTTGCAGCGATAACAACTCGTCATTCTTGTCACAATATGTTTGTTAGTTAGTACTCGTATGTTTTTGTATCAAGATAATATTTTTGTATCGATCTTTATGTGTGAATGTGTGTTTGTATCTATATCTCTATGGGTGTGTGTGTGTGTGAGTAAGTTTATTCAAGTTATTTTAGTATTTATGTAGTAGTGCTATTCCATAAATTTAAAAAAATTTAATTTTTTATAAAATATAGAACAACAAAAAAAAAACTAAAATTATATAAAGTGAATTTCTTTTAAGTTTAATAATATATGTTTATCGATTTTGCATGTTAATGAATCATGATCATCATTATCAAAAGCATCGGCAATGCCAATTGCCACAAAAATTTGATTTTATTATTAACAGAAACAATAACAAAACACTTTGTCACTTAGTGAATAAAAATATAAAACCAGAATATCAAACCTTCCTACATCGTTGATTGTCGAGCAGAGCAGCATCACCAGTACCGAGCAATCTTAAACGCATTTGTGGCGATTCTGAAGACTCGTGCCAAAATCTATCTACATATCTTTCTTTCATTTTCAGTTACTTATTGTATTGTGTTATGATTGTGTTTTTGTCTGTTCATTAATCACATTAACATTGCGTTGATGGAGAAAACAAAAAACAAAAAAATAAATTAATTGTTCAAATGGTAACAAGAATGCGTTGAAAGCAATTTAAATAAATCTCCACATTAAATGAATTTTGCATTCCCTTTTCGAAAATCTATAGAGCACTTTCGCTCTCTATCGATTTCATCAATACCGGTTTTCTTTATATATATTGTACATACATACTTACTTATTATCGTTGCCTATCCACTAAGTTTTTATTTCAATCTTAACGAAGAATCTTTACATACTTTCGCAACATATTTTCATAAGTGGGAAGATACAATAAAACTTAATGCGCACAAAACAAATGCAATTTATTTCACCCGAAGAAAAAAATCCTGCTATTTGCCAAACTCGAACTTGCAGGTTGGTACCCAATCTGTAGTATAGGGAAATAGTATTAAATATCTCGGATTATATATAGATAACTGACTAACATATAGCTTGCATATTAGCAGGACAATAGATAAAGCCAATTAGAATATTATTGTATGTATATCTCTTCATAAGCAAGAAGTCATTTCTTTCTATCTATATATATAAAAGAAAGTCGTGTTAGTTACACTATTTATAACTCAAGAATGGCTGAACCGATTTGGCTGAAAATTGGTGGGGAGGTAGCTTAGAACCAGGAGACGGACATAGGATAGGATAGGTTTTTTTTCGTCCATCCGTCTGTCCATCCCCATACAAGAAACATTTTGATTTGTTGGCAGCTATACGATCCAGTAATCTCACAATCTTGAAATTTGGATGGTTCGTCGCTATACATCAGAAACTTATATTGTCGAAATTTCAGTTTGATCGGACCACTAGGGAGGGTACGTCCCATACAAACCCAATTTTAAAATTCAGGTTCTTATTCGAAAAACTTTTCTGTTTTTTGTTCTATCGAAATGGAATTTAGATACTATAAGGTTTTGATATGGGCGCGGTACATTTGTTGGAATCGGTCAAATCGAACCACTAGGGGGAGTACCTCCCATACAAAACTCAATCCGGTACGGAATCCTCCGTGAACGAGTCTGACTCGGACTTGGCCCATTTTTGTTTTAATAACTGAGCACGCACAGGGGACGTAGCAACGCAGGCCGGGTAACGCTACTTCATAAATAAATCATATTTGTTGTTCTTGAATTGGAACTAATTTTATTAAATTTTGAATATACTATTACAGTTTCTAAGAACTAAAGTAATGTAATATACCAATTTAATTCTAACTAACTTAGACCTTGATTATTCGATAACCTAAATCTTTCATTGGTAAGGTTACACAGATCAAGAACACCAAAAAAAAAAAGAAAAACTGATTGATAGTCAGATAAACAGACGAACGGACATCAGATAGTCTAGAGGGTTGAAATTTTCAGAGAATGTGTAGTTCAATCCGGGCATCAGCAACAAATACTAAAATTAAAATATTTTCGAAAACTTAAAGGGTTCCCAATACAAGAAACATTTTGGTTTGTATGGCAGCTATACGATCCACGATCTTGAAATTTGGATGGTTGGTGGCTATACATCAGAAACTTATATTGTCGAAATTTCAGTTTGATCGGACCATACAAACCCCCATTAATATTCAGGTTCTTATTAGAAAAACTTCTCTGTTTTTTGTTCTATCGAACTGAAATTTAGACACTATAAGTTTTTAACATAGATGCGGTAAATTTTAAAGTTGGAATCAGTCAAATCGGACCACTAGGAAGAGTACCTCCCATACAAACCCCTCCGTGTACGAGTCTCACTTGCACTTGGCCCATTTCTTTTTTTTTTTAATAACTGGGCACGCACAGGGGACGTAGCTACGCACGCCGGGTAAGGCTAGTAAAAAATAAACTCTTGTTAGTAAAAATGATATTTACTCCAATTATGTTTTATGGTTCGGAAGGTTGGGGGTTTACAAAGAACTCAAAATAATAAAATCTCTCAATCTAAAAACAAATTTAATATAAGAAATCAAATGATGCATCGTTCCAGTGTTGAGTCGAACTATTCGAGCTAATTCAAAATTAGATTCGTCTTAAGTATCGATCGTTAGTCTTAGTCGTTAAGTTATTTTTTAGAAAAATTATCAAATGTAAGGTTTTCCCCATTTTCCTTATAATTTTAAAATATTTCTTTTTGTAAAACCATTGTAAATTTTAATCTCTTTTTTTTTTTTTTACTTAGTAGTAAAGTTATTAACATAGCTAAAACTCTAAAAAATTTATCAACTGTATGCATACTTAAATATGGATTCATGGGTCAAATAAATAAATAATAATAATTAATAAAAATTTATTTTCATATTAATGTTTTCTTTAGCTTAGATCTGTTTTTGTGACATTGAGTAAATAGAATTCAAGGAATTTTTATAAAGAATGATAAATTTAAAATATTTCAACTTGCTTAACTCGAATAATTTAATACTTAGCAACAATGATTCCTATGTTGAGTTTGATCATATCGATCTATTATAGATCTTTAATGATGGCAGCGTTGTAAATGTACCAATGGAAATAAAAGAGTCTAAGGGGGGTACAATTATTCATTAGTCCATTCATGTTTTGAACTTGGTTGGTTATTCTTCGGTACTTTCATTTGATTGTCAGCAGCAATGAAATAAGTCTTATCAAACTCGCCACCACTTGACATACTTTGGGTAATCAATAATTGGAAAGCTATTTTTATGACAATAACAAAATTAAATAATAGAAATTTAAAACAACTTTAAAAATCGGGGATTTGAGCTATGTTTCTTATTCTGTGTTTTCCTCTCTATTAGCATTGTTAGCACAGTTGTAAATGTATTTGATATCGAGGTAATATTCCTAAGTTGAATGCCTCTGATATTGTAATATTTACTTCTAAGTAGCCTGTGTTGTTATTAGCAATAAAGTAAGCCTTATCAAACTCACCACCACTTGACATACTTTGGTTTTTCAATAATTGAAAATCTATTTCAGTGACAATAACAAATTTAATCAAAAAAGTTGAACTTAAATAAGAGCATCTTGAGCTATTTTATGTTTCCTTTTCTCTGAACAATAAATGTACCAAGTGGTAGCATTAATAATTACAATCTATCCATATTTAAGATCGAGAAAGTAAATTTACATTGATTGCCATTAGTCCATACTTGTTGAGGAGAGTTTTTTTTAAAGAAGAATTTTATTTCTCCGCTTCAAATATTATAAGAGTTGCTTATAAGTGTCCAGATTAGTTCAACGTTCGCAGATTCAATTGATTATGATTACAAGTTTTTTGGTTAGAACTAATGTGTAAATACATACAACATATCATAATATATAATTTTGATATACCTTGATTGTTAATAATTACAAATTTTTGTTAATATTCATTAATCGTAGATTCGCTTTTGTAAAAATAAATTAAAGAAATTTAAAAAAAAAAAAGTGTTCATTGATAAACTTCCCTCTGATCTTGGCGACTGTCGCAGTTTTCTCTTGGTTGCAAAGTTGTAAATGTATCACGTGATGGCGTTTATTAAACATAAGGTTGACATTCTTTCCAAATTTGAACCGGTTGTAGAGTTTTGTCAAGTCAAATATTTTTCTCCGATTCAGCTAAGTTTCGTTTCTACTTTCTCAGTTTCAGTTATTTGATGATATTTTTATTTTATAGGTTAGGTTATACAGGCCGCCCGCGAAAAGACGCGAGTTCACCCAGTGGTCTAACGGCCCATTGTGATGCCTGTTAAAGTCTTTTTATTTTTGGCAGCTACGACAGAAGTAGGTGTGGATCGTGCAGCCTCTGAGCCATTCGCCCGATTGCACAATGCCCCGTTAAAACTCCTGTCATCATCCGAGTTCTTTTCTTGTTAAAGTGTAGGAGTTCGAATGTCTTTATTGACTGATAGGAAGACCAGAGTTTTTAGCGATAGAGCACCCTCGATCGCACAATTCGTCTATGCTAACTCCTTAGTGTCTACTGCCAATTCTGATAAAATATCCAGCAGGGGTCTGTTTAAGTCCTTAACTGCACGGGAGATGGGCAATGCAGAGTAATTTATGTAATATAAAAGTAAAGAAAACATTCAAAATAAAATCACATGTCTGTGTAATGTATAGCGGTGTTAAGGGTGGGAAATATTTATACTTATATAGTAAATAACTGTGAGATAACTTTTTGTGTTATCCGTTGAATTTTTCCACTTCAAAAATACTTCATGCCCAAAAAATAATTTCTAGAATTTAAATACTAAATATTATTCACATTTCTATTAGTACAATATCCATTTAATCTAACCATATTTTTATTACATACATATGTATATTTTTAAAGAATTTGTCTTTACTTTTATCAATATTTTCATAAAATTGAAAACAATAAAACAATTAAAAAGGATTTTGAAGAAGGTATTGATCCATTTTTTGTTTTCTTTTTTTTTACAATTACGATTTATCATTATTATTTTTTATACAATTTACATCATAAATTTTATTTCTCTTGATTTTTTCTTTTTTTATTATTTATTTTTTATATTCAGTATAATTTATAATAATTTTCTAAAAAAATTCCTTATGTTATAAATTAGCGTAGTTAATTGCATTTGTCACACGAACAACAACAACAGAAGATATCAAAAAAAAAAATTAAGATTTATTTTTGTTCTGTTAAATGAGAGACAATGTCCGATGACATAAAAAAAAAAACACACAACAACCACAAATAAAACAAATAAATAAAATTTATTGCAAAAACAAAAAAAGAAGAGAAACTCTCGTAAAGACAAGAACGACAACAAATAAAACACACACACACTATTATTATTAATAAAGATAGATAGATAATCATCATCCTTAAGTCACAGACAGACAAAACCTTACTATTTTTTGTTTTATACTTATAAATTTCTAATAATAGAAACAACTTAACATAAAAACAGACCCCGCGACTAAAAAACTAAATATAGAAATAAAATATTGATAGTTAAAACTAATTGCAAATTAATTGAACTTGAACTCACTTCTTTGAAAGATGTAATGTCCTTGTCAAAGCTTCGTAATTTTGTTTTCTTGTTTGTTTTACAAATTTTCTTTATTTTTAATAAATTTATTTTCACTTCTTTATATATTTTTCATATTTTTTTTTTATTTTCCATGTCTACTTTTTTTATTGGTATTTTACTATATTTTTGTTTTAAAATTTTAATAGAACATAAAATCATGTGACTATTTTTTAAGGAGAAGGACAGCGCAGTGTATTTATTTTAAATGGAAATTGGAAAATTAACAGTGTGATTAATTCAATAATTAATTTTTTTTTAATTACATACTAATAAATCTATTGTAAAAATGAAACATTTTTTGTTCTCAATTAAATTTATTTAATTATTTTATATTTATTTCATACATAGTTAATCTCTATATTATATAGTTATTATATAGATCTTTATATATATATATATGTATATATATATATATATATATATGTGTGGGTGTGTGAGTTTAATGAATAAGTGTTAATGTTTTTATAAATTTCTGCGTTTCTTTTTAATTTCATTGCGCGCTCCCTTTGTCGATTGATTTATTGATCCATCTTCGCTTGCTTGTTCACCTTAAATAATTAAACGATCCACATTCATCACTTGCTATTATCGTTTCTATATAAAACATACAAATTTTTATATATCTGCGTGCATACACTTCAGAGTCCTAAAACCAAATCTAACAATTTTAGCCCATACACTTAGTGACATCTTTATTATCAATATCAATAAGTTGATATTCAATATTTAAGTGTAATAACTAAATACATTCATTATATTCTTTTTCTTTTTGAATTTACACATAAGTATTTGTTTGTATGTTTTATTACTATTACATATTATTATTATTATTTTTTTTTATTAAAAGAGAAATATATATTAACTACATGGATCATCATTAACATTAATCTTTCTTTTGTTTTCTTGTTTTTTTTTGGAACAAATTATAAATCAATTGCTCCATTTTCATACTCATCATAATATAAATAATAATAAAAAAATATTTTTTTTTTTTTAGATTATAGAACGTTTTGCATTATTTTTATTAATGAAATTAATAAACATCATCATATCTCGATTGATCGGTCCATCGATCGATTGATTAATTTATTAATTCTCCCTTCCTTTCCTTGTGTGAGTGTGTGTGTTCTGTGTGTGTAAAGTATACTTTACTTAGCATGTGTAGTAAAATTAAAACTAAATGAAAATTATGTGGGTGCACACTCTACTTGTTTGTTTTTTCGGGGTGTATAGATTTAAGAACTTTATAATTCACATTTAAGTAACTAAAATGCTAAAATACATTGACAAAAGTATAATGAATGTATGGTTTTATATTATAAAAAAATTGTATGTACGATTGTACACATTCATAGAGCATAAAAGCTATCAAAACGAAAATTATCCGACGGTTATAAATTAAAAATGAAGTCGCCATTAGTAAGTGATCTGTATGAAAATCAAGTTGCATTTCATGATGAGTCTACGTACGAGTTTGTCATGCAAGAAAGTTAACATGCAAAAGAATGCAGCCAAGTGCTGTAAACAAATTAGTTACTTGACTCGCATCGCACTCAAATTTGATGCCATAATTAGATACACTTCTGCTGGTGCTGGTGTATTGCATTTAAAATTACCGGATACTTTTCCTATTGAAGTTATATATTTAAAATAATTGCAAATTACGAATTAACAGAAAAAACACGCTTGTTTTCTTTCTTTTTCTCTCTTGTCATTGTTTTGCTGTGTAGGCCTTGTTTGTGTGTGTGTGTGTGTCTGTGACAGATTTCTCTTAGTTTAATTCGTGGGTGGGTGGTGTTACTTATAAATATATATTGTATATATTTATATATGATTCTGTGTGTGTCCATGTCTTCAACTGTGTGTAATTATGGGTTGTCGTATGTTTTTGTGCAAAAATATTGCACAGCGAATGCAATTTAAAAGCCTACAGTGACAGCAAGATTAAATGTAACAAAAACCATCTGCAAATAAAATAGACAAGAGAGAAATTTCTATTAAAATGATGACAAAAACAAAAAAAAAAAAAAAAAAATCATGTTAATAAAAACTTACCCTAAAAAATCCAAACATCATCATCATTATTGTTATGTGTGAGAGACGGGTAATTTGCATTAACCTAAAGCCACTCCTAGTCGGCTTTAGCTTCCGACGTTTGCGGTATGAATTCCTCCAGTGTAAAATATCCACCACTCGCTGTGTTGCTACTACTGGCACTGGTCGTTGTTGGTACAGTTGTGCTACCATCTGTTGCTTGCGTGGCATCTTGATCTCCAACACCGGCGCCATCAGCAGCAACACCTGATGCTTCTTTTTCTAATACAACACCCTCAGCGCCAGCTTGTTCAAGAACTTGCTGTTGTACTTGTACAATTGGTTGTCCATCAGCCGTGTATGATACCGAAACCGGAATGCGTGTACCATCTTCACTAATAACATGCGGACCTTCATTCTCATCTTGACCTTGTTGTATAATTAGCTGACCATCGGCATTCAAGAGTGAGGCGTCAATTAGTTGGGATTCGTTATTTTCACCTTGGACAAGAACCATTTGACCATTTCCATCGGTCATCATTTGTAATGTTTCACCATCAAGACCTTCGCCCGATTGCAGGACACCGACACTTTGCAATAACTGTTGGATTTGTTCGGGATCTTGCACTAAGATTTGATTACCATCTGCATCAGTTATAATATGGTTATCCAACTGTAATAATTGTCCATTCTCATTGAGAATGAACTTTATTTCTCCCCTTTCTACTTGCGCTTGCACCGATTCATCTAATTCCATGGCAACATGATGTTCACCGGCTTCAGCCATTTGTTCGGATGTAGTTGCTTCACCTTCGCCTGTAGCCGCATGTTCCCCTCCTTCAGCGCTTTGAACTGTTTCAGTGTTTTCATTCTCAATACCAGATGCTGGTGTGGCGGCTGTTTCGGCATTATCTTCAGCGTTGGCAGCCTCCTTTGTTTCACCCGATTTGGAAGTCTCTAAAATTTTTTCATCAGATGTTGATATATTGGCAGCTGCGCCTTCTTCGACAGTATCATTATCATCATCAAGGCTCGGCATTGAAACAGGACCCGCATTCGACGTCTTTGAAGCATCCTGTGTACTATCATTCTTTTTATTTGAATCATCTTGTGATGATTGTGATTCATCGTCTGGTTGATCTAAAGTCGGCATGTCTATGCTAACTGATACAGGAGCCGTAGATGATGAATCACTTTTCTCTGTTTGATCTGATGAGTCTGGTTGTGGTATGGTTATATTAAATGTAATGCCACCCGTCCCTTCCTGGGTTATAACAAGATTCTCACCACCAGCTGTGGTTGAACGATTACTGTTGGTCGTCTTAGTAATGCCACCACTCGTAGCAATAGCCGTTTCGGAACTACTCAATTCCTTATCTGCATGCATTTTCTCAAATATACTTTCAATGTCCGCTTCGGCACTTTGATCACCAGGCACGGACTTGGCATTACTATCCGAAGCTTCATCATTAAGCAATGCATTTGCAACAGAATTCATCGTAGTTGACGATACGTTTGAACCGCCAGTCTTCTTGTCGCGACGATGTGTTTCCATATGATGATTATAGTAAGTCTCTTGGATAAATGTCAACGAACATATATGACATGAGAAGAATCTTATATTATTTTCAACACCGGAGACAGCAACTTCCCCACCAGTAGACACAGTTTCACTTAATGCTTCGTCTATGGTCTCCTGCAACAATTTCTGTGTGGTGTGCACATTCTGGATACTTGTTTGTTGCTTCACCACATTTGTAACCGTTTGCGTCTGGGTAACTGGCGCCGCTGTTGATGTGGTTTGATGTACGTCAAAGTGCTTGACAAGCATTTCGCGTTTAGGGAACGACATTGAGCATGTGCCACACTTAAAGTAGTTTGTCTGATGCTGTTTAGCGTGAATTGTAGCAGCTTCGCGTGTTTCGAATCGTTGCGAACATAGACGACATTTAAATGGCTTTGGCTTGGTACCAACATGCTTTCGCATATGCTCATCGAATAATGTTTTGTCTGTTGCCTTAAACTGACAATGATTGCATGTGTACAAGGCACTTGCAGTGCCTCCGCTAGATGTTATCGAATCGGCTGCAGGCGCTGCAACACCAGCACCTGTTGGTATGGTAGCAGTGCTGGTGACCATTACATTGGTAGAATGATTTATTTCCATATGTTTGCGCAAAGCGTTTTCACTGACAAAGTTAATGTGACACACAGCACATGTGTTGTCCATTGGTGTACTATGATCGCGTACCATGTGCTGCTTCATTGCTCCAAAGTTGGGGAATATTTTTTTGCATGTCTTGCACTGGAACGTTTGTTGCTTACAAGACTCAAAATGAGTATTGAATAATCGCATATCAGATGTTTTGTAGTCACACGATGTGCATTTATAAATCCTGGTGGTTTTACGCTGCACAGTCTGTGTTCCAGCTGACGACTGCTGTATGGGTGTGGATATTTTGATTTGTTGAACTGCACTTGCTACAAGATATACAAAATCATTAGTTAGTTTTGCTTAATAGGCGTACATTAGACAAATTATGTAAAATACCTGGTGGCGATTTGTTTATTACATTTGCTTCGGAAGGTAGCGCTATCTTTCTAGTACGATTTTGATCACTGTCTTCAACAATTCGGTTAGAACCGGTGGTCAGTTTTTGCACTTTCGTAGCTGGATTACCATCACTGCCACCGCTGTCATCATTTAAATTGTATTTTTTGTGCAGTAAATTAATCAAATTAGTGCGTACGCGTTCAACGTCATTTTCCAAGCGATCCCAATAGTTAATAAGATTGGTACAACGCGAACACACCAAATCCTCAGGGCTAACAATCACGATAAAACCATTACCCACTAGTTGACCCAGTTTATTTGGGAACTTTGTTGCTGTATGCGTAGTGGTCATTTCGGTGATGTGTTGCTTTGGAGCGGTATTGAGCTGGTCATCGCAAATATAGCAACGCATCAATGTATTGGCGCCACCACTGTTCGAGTTACCACTAACTGTGGTAGTTGTCACTTTTTGTTTCAATATACGCGGCTGAGATGGGCCAGTGACTGTGACTGTCCCACTCGAAAGTAGATTGTTAATTTTTCGATATGCGGTGTTAATTTGATTATTCATTGTTGTGCCTTGTGCTGCTGCTACTGCTGCTCTATATTCCGAGTTTTCTTTAATCGCGTATCAGTGACAGAGGAGTGAATGCGTCGTCACGGTAATTAAAACCTGAAATGAATTACAATAATTTTAAGTTACTTTCATCACAACTTTTTCATCCCTGCACTGCAATGTTGCAATGCAGTTCCGGGTTTTTCTTTTTCTTTATTTATTTATTTCTATTTTCTTGCGCCCAGAAGGCATTTAAAAACAACCAAAATATACTAGCAGCTAATTTTTTTTTTTCCTTTCAACACACATTCACACACACACACACGCGCGCGCGCGAAGATATCATAATGGGTGCAATGTAATCGTCGTCGTCGCTTGCCTGTGGCCTGCAGCTAATTTAACTCGGGTGTTCGCCTAGGCCGAGCCCACACACAACAATTGTTTCATTTCATGTATGAATAATACAATCAGAACTTAATTTTAATTATAGTAAAAGCAATTCTACGTACTTTACTTTGAACTCACTGCAAACCTTTTTTTGTTAAGAGTACATTTATTTTTTTCCAATTGATGTCGGCGCTTTGTCACTTTACTTTTACAAATACAAAAAGACAATACAAATTTTGTGAAGCGGCGTTACCGCCGCCGCTGCTACAACTCTGTGCAACTCTGTAGGTAGCAATTGGCTCCAAAAAGACACATTTATTTCTATTTAACCATAGTATATTCGAAAAATAATTTAATCTAGTTTGTTTAAAAATATTTCTGCAAGCTCAGCAAACTTAACTGCACACCTTTTATTTTAAAGAATTTTTAATTTCGACGTCCGCGTTGTGTCACGGCCGCTACTGTACAACGATCCAAAATGGCTGCCGCTTCGTTTTTTCTTCATCCACGCCGAGTACCGAATGCGATTACTTCGATTCTGTTGCTAACAGCGAACAACAGAGGGCGGTGCTCTAAACATATGATTACCAGCACTGAAATTCTAAGTAAATTAATAATAAATATTAAAAATTTTGACTCTTCCAAAAGAAATTGTTGAACAAAATGCAAAATGTTTGTATTGCAATAAAAGAAACTTGAAAAATCATAAAATTTCCAATTGATTATATACAAATAATTCAAAAAATAACTTAATATGGATTGCTTAGCAACCAAAATGGCCAAAGGAATGACAACAAATCGAAAAATAAGTAAACTTTGAAAAACAATTGCATCTTAGAAATCTAAAAGATGCGTGGAGTGCTGAAGTGGTTGGAACGTGTGGAATTTCCCAATGCCAAGGATGAAGATACCAGGTAACAATTAAAGTAATTATCACTTTACATTGCTGCAAATATTAAAAGTTTCTCCTCTATTTTAGTATTCATGCAGTTTGCTATGCTCCTGATGGAAACCAATTAGTTGTAGCTGCCGGCGAACGTCTACTGATATATAATCCAAATGATGGTTCATTATTGAATACACTTAAAGCACACAAGGACATTGTCAACTGCGTTTCCTATGCACGTGATGGCAAGCGTTTTGCTAGTGGTGGGGCTGACAAGATGGTCATTGTCTGGTCGCCACAGCTTGAGGGGTTATTAAAATACTCGTAAGTACTATGTTTGACATTTTATTTAAATTTTATGTCCTAAAATTTGCCTGCAGACATGGTGATTCAATACAATGCATGGCCTTCAATCCCATCTCACATCACTTAGCGTCATGTTCGACATCGGATTTTGCCTTTTGGACAGCTGATCAGAAGGCAGTGCAAAAGTACAAAATATCATCACGCGTAAATGGTTGTGCTTGGACAAATGATGGACAGTACCTGATACTTGGATTAGCTAGTGGTACTATTTCAATACGGAATAAATCTGGCGAGGAGAAGGGCCGCATCGATCGTCCTGGTGGCGCAAGTAGTGCAATTTTTAGTGTACAATGTTGTCCTGCTACGAGCGCATTATCAGGAAATGTTGACACTATTGGCGTTGTTGATTGGAGTCAAAGTTTGTCCTTTCACACACTCAGTGGCCAAATGATAGGAAAGGAACGTGCTCTTGGCTTTGACCCCCTATGTCTGCAATATTTCTCAAATGGCGAGTTCTGTGTTGTCAGTGGTTGCACAGGCAATTTACATTTTTTTACACGCGATGGTGTTCGATTGGGTATTCTTGGCGAAGGATTTGATTCTTGGATTTGGTCAGTTGCTTTACATCCAAACGGGCAATCGTATACCTTCGGTTGTCAGGATGGCACTCTGGCATGCTTCAATATAGCATCGACGACGGTGCATGCGCTTTATCGAGAACGATATGCATTTCGTGAAAATATGTGCGATGTCATCATACAACATTTGATATCTGGTCTAAAGGTGCGTATAAAGTGTCGTGACCTGGTGCAGAAAATTGCCATATACCGTAATCGTTTAGCGGTACAATTACCGGAACGTGTTGTGCTGTACGAATTGAACTCTGGCGAAGATCAACCGATGCATTACAAAGTTAAGGAGAAGATACAGAAAAAGTTTGACTGCAGTTTGTTGGTTGTGTGTGGACGCCATATTGTTCTTTGCCAGGAAAAACGACTGCAGTGCTTAGACTTTGTAGGCGTTTTACAACGTGAATGGATTATGGACTCGTTTATACGATATATCAAAGTATCAGGTGGCCCTGTCGGACGTGAAGGTCTTATGGTTGGTCTCAAAAGTGGTCACGTATTTCGAATATTCCTCAATAATTCATTACCGCTACTAATAACCACGGCCGTGTCTGCTGTACGTTGTTTGGATATCAACTCAAATCGAACGAAAATTGCTGTGGTTGACGATGCCGGCCGCCTTTTGGTGCGTGATATTGTCAATGATACGATACTGTATCAAGATTCCGGTGTTAATTCGGTAGCGTGGAACACTCATCTTGACACAATGCTTTGTTATACTCACACAACGGGTGGCCTTAGTGTACGAGTTGGAAATCTACCGCCAAAATTGACACCGCAAAATGGTGTGGTTGTAGGATTGTGTGGTGCCACCGCGTTTTGTCTACGAGGAAATGTGATGCATAATACACCACTTGCGTTGGGTGCCACAATGTGGCAGTTTGTAGAAGCAGGACTATTTGAGTGAGTATACTGGTGAGTAAAGCTTCGATATCTCTTCTGAAGCATTGCAATTTTTTCAGTGAAGCGTATCAAGTTGCCTGCCTTGGTGTTACAAGTGGTGATTGGGAGGGTCTAGCTCAGTCAGCTCTAGAGGCACTACACATAAATATTGCACGGGATGCCTATGTTAAAGTGCGTAATTTGCCTTGGTTGCAACTCATCAATGACTTGCGTGAAAGCCAACAACGTGCCACGGTGCCCAAAGAAGTGCTTCTAGCAGAAAATTTCGCTTTTGCCGGCAAATTCAAAGAAGCTGCAAGACTATTTCTAAAATGTAATCAATCGAATCGCGCTTTGGAAATGTACACAGATCTACGCATGTTCGATCTTGCGCAAGAGTATCTGAAAGATGGAACTGAACAGGACAAAAGAGAACTTGTACGGAAACGTGCCGAGTGGGCGTATTCAGTAAAGGAACCGCGAGCTGCAGCAGAATTGCTACTTTCGGCTGGAGAAACACAAAAAGCAATTGACATAGTTGCAGAGCAAGGATGGGCAGATGTGTAAGCAGAAATTACCTTAATCAGAAATCAGTAATACAAAAAATCCCATTTGGTAGACTATACGATATTGGACGCCGTTTGAGCCTGAGTGATCGCGAGGCATTGCAGTCGGTTGCTTACAATTTGAAAACACTTAAGGCTTTACCACTTGCTGCAGAAATATTCAAGAAACTAGGTGATGAAGCACAAGTAGTTCAGCTACATATTGAGGTACGTGACTGGTCGGAAGCATTTCGGTTGGCTGAATCCTTACCGGATATATTGCCAAATGTTCACTATCAACATGCTCAATGGTTAGCAGAATCAGATCAGTTTATTGAAGCGCACGAAGGTTTGTCATCAATCTTTTTAATGTAATACCATATTTTCTATTGACAAACCCAAATTGTAAATTTTTTTTAGCTTATCTCAAAGCTGGCAGAACGAAAGATGCCAATCGCCTACTCAAGCATCTTAGTAATTCAGCCATTGCCGAAGAACGTTTCGTGGATGCCAGTTACTTTTATTGGTTGCTAGCGAAGCAGTATTTGGATATTTACAATGATAAAGAAACCCAAAATGTATTGGACTATCATTTAAAGGAATACAAAAATCATATGCGCATATCAAAGGTTTATTATGCCTACAGCATCATTTTTAGTTACATGAAGGAACCATTCACCACACACTCACCAGTTAGCCTCTTTAACGTGAGTCGTTTCATACTCAACGAAGTTGAATACAAAGGAACACCCAAAGGCGTCAGCATGTTGTGAGTTAATATTTCGAAAAACTAATGGTTTAATACTTAATTCCAATTTCAATTCATCAGTGCTGTGCTTTTTACCCTCGCCAAGCAAGCGAAATTCTTGCAGGCAAACAAATTATGTCTTTTGGTTAATAAGCGACTGCAGTCGCTGAAGCCACCCGCCGGAGTACAAGAACAAATCGATGTAAATATGAAGAATGTGAAAGCTTAAGAACAACAAAATTAATTTTGTCCCATTTGCAAGCAGATAAACTACTTAAATAGTAAGGCCTGTAAGAGTGGTTTTAATGATCCCGAGGAACTGTTGCCACTCTGCTACAAATGCTCTAACTACAGTCAACATTTGAATGGCAACACATGTCCAACATGCAAGCAGGATTATATATTTTCATTTGTTTCTTTCGAAATATTGCCTTTAGTACAATTTTATCCAGAAGTTGATATTTTGGATTCTGAAGCAGAACGTCTGCTTCTTGCACCCGCCAAGCAGGCAGAGGACAGTGATCCGTTTAGTGAAGATGTTGCTAGTGCCTTGCCACTGAGCCTCGATCGTAATGCCTTGCGTGCCATTGATCCGAACCATGTGTTGATTTTAAAGCGTCGCGATAAACATGTTAAGAATATTTATTATCGAAATATTCTACCCGATCTACAGGTTACCTATTGTCCAGAGTGTTTGCTGGTAAGTTTGCACCTTGGCACCCCCAACAATTTCCGATATTCATTTCATTTCCCATTATATTTTTTAGCTGTTTTATGCAGAGGACTTTGAGCTGCAAGTGCTACAGAAAGGCTACTGTCCATTTTGTCGCACTTCGACTGACAAACTATTTGAAGACTATTGAAGAAAGATAAAAGTTGCCCTACACCACGTAGCCTTACTTGAATTTATTAACAACGTAATAAAATTTTATAAAAAATATAAGATATTTAATTTGATTTCATGACCATGTTTCCTCTTGGTAGCGTCTCGTTTTTATAAGATTTTGTATATAAGTTTCATCGCAATCAAGTACTTCAATGAAGGCATCCTTAACCGATTTTGGCATGTTGAGTGATGATCCTGCCACATAAATGCAGGCATTTTGCACTTTTATCAAGTTATTAAGTAGTTCCTTGGCCTCCCTAATTCGGTGTTGGACATAGATTTTATCATCTTGATCACGAGAGAAAGCGAAAAATGCTTGGACGACATTTTGAAGTTGCCATTCTTTGAAATCATTAGCGAAATGAAAATCTTTCTTCTCATTACGACAACCAAAGAAGACAACCAGCTGCCCAGCAACTGTGCTATCTCGCAGTCTATGCTGGATGACGTTTCGGAAGGGTGCAATACCTGTACCAGGGCCAATCATTATCAGTGGTCTATCCAATTCCGTTGGTAAGAACATGGTGCCTTTCTTTATTGATCCGAGTACAATTGCTCCTGGCTGAAGGTCTTTCAACCAATTTGAACAGAGGCCAAGGCGTGGAGTTGACAGTTTGGTTTTGTAGTTCACAACCGCTACGAGTAGATCTAAAGTAGCGTTGGTATTGCCAGCACATGATGCAATAGAAAAACTTCTAGGCTGAATAATTGGCATTAATTCAAAGATTAAAGGCATGGTCAAACCAGAGGTAGCATGTTTGAAGTCTTGCAACACTTCTAGGATTGTTCGTCTGGGCCTATTCACATAAGTTATTAAATCCTCAAGACCCTCCATTGTTCCAAATTCCAACAGTTTCTCAGATTCCAATTCATTCAAGGTATTTTCGCCTAGCAGCTTAAAAAACGGTTGGCGCGGTTTCGCACTCAAATCCCAGATGTATTTAGCTGCCATTCGCAGAGTTATTGGTTCCTCATATGCTTTAGGCAATGGCATATCTGGAAAAGTACTATTTAACTGGACTACGGTATCGGCATTGAAGCCCAATTTGTGTTCCTCAATAAGTTCAAAAAATGCTGTCACTTGCTTATCGGAGTTGCACGGACGCACTTGAAGTATATCACCTGGTTGCCAAGTTATTTGATTTGGATACATGAAACGTAATAATCGAACATCTTGAAAATGATCTTCTGCTGTGGTTCGCTTGTTTTCCAACAATTCAAACTGACTAGGTTGTTCCTTTAAAGGCCAAGATAAGCGTTCCACAGTTGCCAGTCTGTCGGATTTCTGTAAAACTTTCACGTGCCATTTGTAGATGAAATCATGTTTGCCATCGATTGCGGATAGCTGCGCACTACTACTACATACTAAGGGCCAAAGGTTTTTTATCCAATCCAATGCAACTGCTCCAAATCCGTAGTCATGTTGATCATCACATAAACCAATGGGGCACAAAGCCGAAGCCCCCAATGCTTGCAACCGCCTGTTGAGCTTCTTTGCAGCAAAGTTAAACTTCTCATAACTTGAGTCGCCCAAACCGAGACATGCAAATTTCAGTTGTGACAAGGAATCCTTTGGTAAGCTGCGTCGCAATAGAAATTTCCATGTTTGTTTCATATTATCTGGTTCCTCGCCAATGCCAGTAGTGGCCACCACAAACACAACAAGTCGCTCACCTATCAATTGATCTATGTCGTAATCATCCATCGGTAGCACTGGGCCATTAAATCCATATTTCTTTGATTCACGCCATACTTGCTCGGCAACATCCTGCGCTGTACCAGTTTGACTACCATAAAGTATTAAAAGTCGCATCCTAAATGAAAACTAGTAAAACCTTCACAGCTGCTATAAAAGTGCCGGTAAACAATCATTGACATGTGACTTGGAATCTGAAGATGAGCTCGTGAACACACATAAATTTTGAATGACTATCAAATTTATGAATCCTTAATCAGCATCATTAAAATTTGTTGGGCTATCTTTATCAAACATTTAATACTTCCAAAAAGTTAATTTATTCAATAAAAATCAGATATGAAAATCGATGATATTCTTCTTAAGGGATTCACGCACGCATCTATAGATTTAAGCACACATCTCTAGATTTTTGATAACAGCTGATTTTATTTACTATACATTTTCTACATCTGGTTAAGTTTAGCTCTTATATTTATATAAAAATGATCCGGTTAACGTTTAATATATTAAAAAGGACTGTAACTGTCCATAGAATATCAAATGTTAGTTATCAGCTGGTGCCTCATGGCAGAAGCATGACAACACAACGAACTACTACTACTACTGACTTGGGCATGATGTTACCGAATTCTGCAAAAGATAATAAGATTACACCGCTTGGTTGGTTTCTATTGGTAACATAACACATATGAGTGCATGCATGCTTACATATATGGTAATTCAATACTAACATTGCATTGTTGGCTTCTTCAGCTTATACCGGCGACTACTTTTGGACTTGGGGTTTGGCAAGTCAAGCGAAAAATTTGGAAGGAGCAGCTTATTAAGGATCTACAAGAACAACAGCGTATGGAGCCAGTGCCATTGCCAGATGAGTAAGTTGCCTTCAGTTATAAATATTCAATACATATACATATGTACGGGTATCTTCTCCAGTTTAAATGAACTATCAAATATGGAATATCGTCTTGTTAAAGTACGAGGGCGTTTTCTGCATGATAAAGAAATGCGCATGGGACCACGTTCGCTAATTCGACCCGATGGTGTCGAAACACAAGGTGGTCTCTTTTCACAACGCGACAGTGGTAATGGTTATCTAGTGGTGACACCTTTCCAGCTGTCAGATAGAGAGTGAGTACAATTACTCACTCATTACCAATAATATCATCATGAATAATAACTTTTATTGCAGTGACATTGTGCTCATCAATCGTGGTTGGATCTCACGGAAGCATGTAAAGCCCGAGTCGCGTTTGGAAAGTCAAAACCAAAAGGAAGATGTAGAATTAACTTGTGTTGTACGCAAAGGTGAGGTACGTCCACAATTTACACCCGACCACAAAGGTGATGTATTCCTCTATCGGGATTTGAATAGAATGTGTGCACCAACTGGGGCTGCGCATGTATTCCTTGATGCCACCTACGATCCTAAGCAACCACCTAATGCACCAATTGGTGGACAAACCCGCGTAACATTACGTAATGATCATTTGTCGTATCTAATAACTTGGTTTAGTTTATCGGCAGCGACTTCTTTCCTTTGGTACAGGCAGATTTTAAGAAAAGTACCATTTTAAGCTAAGTGATGCTATGATGTCATTTAATCTTACAATAGTAACTTCTCACAAAGTAGAATCACTTTGTAATTGATGAGGAAGTTCTATGTTCCAAATTGTTCTCATTTCTGGATTGGAAGAATAAAACAGAATCTACAATATTTTTCCCATACAAATTGTGTTTTTATGCTGCTTTAAAGATTGATATTACAAATACAAAGAGATTGGGATTGTCCATCAGCAAAAAGTGTTTTTTCATCTGATTCTGCAACGTTGAAGTCTGCATGCTTCCATGCATTTCTTCTGTCTACTAATACGATCAATTTGAATCAATTGTCTTTTCATTGTATTACGAGTTTCTTAGAGAAGATCATGATTTATATTCTGGTTTTGCAATATCCAATGTTGTGCTAGTGGCTTCAAGATCGCCAATTCAACAATTTCGATTAAGATTTTTTAATTATTTTTTATGTCAATTCATTCAACGGAAAACTTAAACTCATCGAAAGTATCTATACTTCTTAGTTCAATTCGTTAAAATGTTGCATAAGTATATTTTGTTCCTAATAATAAATGGTAGATTTCAAATATATGAGCTTCTACTGTATTTGGAGCTTTCTTTCTTTATTCATAATAATAATAATGATTGATGGATGATTTGTGATTTATAAACATAATTTGTGAACAAAATTAACTAGAACCGTTTGTAACGGATAAAAATTCTTTAAAATATTTGAATATTATTGCAATTGATTAGGAATATTTATATGGTATGTATTTTATATTAAATGTTATGTTGTAAACAGGAATACTTAAACTTTTGTTGTCTACACACAAAAAGACTAAACAAAAAAAAAAATATTTATTTACAATTTGAAATTCGCAAATACTGACGAAAAGAGAAATTATTGAATGATTAGTGACTTGGTAACTTTATGCTTAAAAATACTAAAGACGCTTTTGAAATGCTTTTTCTTTTATTGCCATGAAACTGCCACGTTATCTTATCGTTGAAGTGATCAATGTAGTGCTCACCAGTTATGGCAGATGTACTGCACATAATTCCTACAATTGTGGCACAATGCCCCAAGAGCGTAAAAGTCCTGCACGCTGATATTTCTTGCCAATTGTTTGCACATGGAATCCGATTTGTTGTAGACGCTCATGATCGAGTATCTTACGACCATCGAATATGTAAGCTGGCTTCATCATGGATTGGTAAATGCGTTTGTAGTCCAAGTCAATGAATTCATCCCATTCTGTGCAAAGGACAATGGCATGAACGCCACGCACTGCGCTATATGGATCACTGTGTATTTGGACAGCCTTCTTGACACTTTCCGGAGATTCAGTAACACTTGGATGCGTTAAATCATCAATAATCTGCTCGGGTTCAACTTTGGGGTCGTAAATATCCAATTTGGCACCTTCTTCCAAAAGGGTTTTACACACCGTTATGGCAGCAGTCTCACGTGTGTCTCCCGTATTCTTCTTGAAGGCAAAACCAAAGATCGAAATGCGTTTATCTGATACTGTGTTAAATAGACTCTCAATGATTTTCTGTGAAAAACGTCCGCTTTTGATAGTCATTCATGTCAATGACTTGCTGCCAATAGGCTGCCACCTCCGGCAAATTCAAATTCTCGCATATATAAATCAAATTCAGTATATCCTTTTGAAAGCAACTGCCACCAAAGCCCACCGAGGCCTGTAGGAATTTTGAACCAATACGCGAATCTAAGCCAACGGCCCTTGCCACCTCGGAGACATCGGCACCAGTTGCCTCACAGACGGCAGACAATGAATTGATACTCGATATGCGTTGCGCTAAAAATGCATTTGCTGCCAGCTTCGATAATTCCGAACTCCAAGTGTTCGTTGTCAAAATGTTTTTCTTTGGTATCCAATGTTCATAAATCCATGAGAGCTTCTCAACAGCCTTGTTACCCTCAGGCGTTTCCTCACCACCTATCAATACTCGATCGGCATTCAATAAATCATTTATGGCAGTTCCTTCAGCAAGAAATTCCGGATTTGACAATATATCGTAATGGATTCCTGGCTTTTGATTTGCTCGTAATATATGCATAATACTCTCGGCGGCTCGTACAGGCACTGTACTTTTCTCTACAACGATTTTATTTGATTGAGCAATTTCAGCAATCATACGTGCCGCACTCTCCACATACTTTAAATCGGCAGCACGTCCTAGAAGAAATTTTCATTCAAATTATCCATCTATCAAGGTATTTAAATTATCATTATTACCTTTGCCACTACCGCAAGTCTTTGTTGGCGTATTCACTGAAATGAAAATAAGATCCGCTTCCTTAATGGCAGTTTCTATGTCCGTTGAAAAGAATAGATTTATGTTACGACACTTCTTCACGACTTCATCCAAACCAGGCTGGAATAGAAAAAAATCATTGAAACTGTAATCTTTCCTTCCAATTATATGATCACTGAAAGTCAAATGATGTATTTGGAATCTTTCTTAACAGAATTTGGTAGAATGGAGCTAAAGTTAATCGTTTTAAAACAACATAGTGGGAGCTACAGAAAAGCCGAGCAAATAAGGTAATCATCTAAAAATTGAAGGACCAATGAAAAACAAAGACTCCGTGAATAAGCTTTAGTATCTATTAATTGTTTATATCTAGAACTTTTCTTATTAGAGGATTTTGACGTTGATTACTTTATAATACATATTTTATCGGTCGAATCACAGTAAGATTGTTAGGACATTGAAGACACTTTGTGTTGACACACCCACCAGTATTATGACTGAAACAATTTTTATAAACATTGAACAACTAGAAACCCATGGAAACCGAACACAGAAAGAGCAATTGGAGATCAAGACTCTTCGCAATAATGACAACAATAGCAATATAATGTTATATTTTATAAGATCTGCAAACAATGATTTAGTAAAGCATTAGAAATATCATACTAAACAGATGCCATTTAAGATGAATTCCCACCGAATGATGTATTGTATTATGTATAGTTTGAATGAAGAAGCATCAGAAGGCGTTCAACCAATAACTACTATGTGATCTCTTCTTGGAAGAAAGTCCCGATCTCTCGGGAAACCTTTCTTCAAAAAGTTGGAAAGTTATACAAATTTCCCAATGGGGACTTGACTCTTTTTGTTAATTCTGAGGGTTTTATCCATAGTATGAGGTCTCCAATGTGTGATTGTATAAGTACATATATATGTATATTTACACTAATGTGAAGTATACAAAAATAGAAAATATTTTTATCTTCAAAGTAGTAAAAGGAGAGAGAGAAAGACAGAGGGAGAGAAAGTAAGATTTGTGTGCCATGTAGGCATTTCTGAATATTGAATGCGTGTAGAATGCTTTAAAAGCTTATCACGCTTGCGCATGGCTTCGGTCGGTTAACACGTACAACTTATTTAATTATGAACGATAAAGTATGTGGCTAAACTCGAAACTCAATTTATTGAATTTCAAATATGCGGGCGAGCGTTCTTCTTGTCAAAGAGAAATGTAAGAAGGAATTGCATAGGAAATGTGATTAAAACATTTGAATTCGTAACACTTTTTGACTTATCTAAAAACTAAAAACAAAAAAAAAAAACAAAACAAAAAAAATTCAAACAACAACAACAACGATAAAAACGCTTTAAGAAAGGCGTTTTGTAAAAAGAATAAGTTAATGGCAATGGGAGAGTTTCTTTTTGTGTAATCTTATTTATTATTATTTTAAATTGCTTTTGAGTTTAAAACAAATTCTGTTAGCAAAAAACAAAAAAAAGATAAATTTTATTAATGATAACAAATAATTTTTAATTTTGTTGATTAAGAAATTTCTATAGAATCGAAAAACAAGTACCTCAATACATATATATATAAATTAAATTATGAATGGCACAAGTTACATATGTTTAACATCTTTGCGATAATGTAACAAACAAAACTACTTATTACTTATTACTATGCTTTTTTCTTCTTATATTTTTTGTTTTGTGATTTGTGGAAAATAAATGTAATTAACTGAAACGTTATTCGACCATGACAATTTATGGCAAATAAAGTGTGTGTCAAGCAAAAAAGTGAGACAATCTACTAACACCAATTGTGCAAATACTGAAAGTAAAAAAGTGAAGTACCCACAAAGTGCAGACGTATACATTATTCTAACTAATGGGGGGCGCAATCAGCAATGGATCCCTGGGCCCATTCAAAGTATTCATGAGTCATTTGAGATCCACCAAAATTATATAAGAAAGATAAGAAATATTACCTACCACTTCTGCCAGCATTTGCTGCATAGATTTAGATAAAAATGGGTTAAAAACACAATAGAAAATTTAAGAAGAAAAAGCTTATCATCAAATACACATGTGAGCTAGCAATTGAATGAGTGAGTGAATGGCTGAGTGACTGTGAGTGTTTTGCTAAAGAGACCAATAGCGGAAGAGACCAAATTATATGTAGGTAGGAAAGAACAGTACGAAACGAAGAAACGATTGTGTCGAGGTGGAGCAAGAAGAAGGCAAGGCAAAGAAGACTGACTGACTGACTGACTGACAGAGATTTGCAAAGCAACATTGCTATTGTTGTAAGTAATTTAATATGCGTTGTTAGGGCACGACACGATTAGTGCTGTTCTGCATCTGCCTCTGCCTCTGCGGCTGACCATTGACCTTGTCCAGTTTAAGTGCCAAGCACCTGTAATGTATTGTTGAATGACCTCTCCTACTCAACAACTCAACTCATAATTTCACATTAAGAGAGGAGATAGTAAGTACGTTTGATGATGCTGCTGACGACGATCAAATAAATTTCAAGCAGGAACTGGTTTGCTTTTAGTTTACACAAAAGAATTAGCAACGACAACATAATAAACAACATTAACAATAGCTACAGTAAAACACTCATTCTCATGTGCTCGTGTGGTCGATTACAATTGGCATTGCCGATGGCACCACACTACCGCAACAAGCAGCCATCAAAGGCCCACAGTTATGGTACAATAATAATGCTAATGCTGATTTGTTTAATAATAATTGTTTGTTAAGAATTTCATAGACTCTTCTCACTTACCTCATAAATTGGCAATTTATCTGAGTTCCATTGAGCAATTCGTTCTGAGCTTTTGTCGACAAGTGTTATTGTAATATCAGGACACTTGAGCGCCATTACGGCGCACGTTGGTCCCCCAACATAGCCCGCGCCAATACAACAAACTTTCATAATGGTCATTTTGTATTTGGACCTTACTGTAGTTACTTCCTTCGTTCCTTCTCAGTTCTCAGTATCCGTGATTAAATTACTAATTCAATTTTAATCTTAGGTTCAATAGAACATATAATTTTATTAATATTGTATTTATTGTAGGTGAGATGCGTGCGCGTGCGGTTGTGCTTTCTTTATTTGTCGATTCGCGAGTGTAGTGAGAAAATAGTTAATTCTCAAAATTTGGACTTGTAATTTATTAATAGAACTAACTAATATTATTTAAAACGATTTTCATGCAAAACAATTTTTCCACTTTCGTCTTAAAATTTCCCCGACGGCCGAAAAAAATCCGCGCGCTGATCCACACTCCCTAAATACCAAATCTCGAGTAAGCAGCGAGTAAAAAATAGCGAGTATATCGAAGTGGCGAGTGGAGAGAGCAGCCGAATAGAGAGAGAGGAAAAAAATAGCGAGCAATTGGTTTTTGGTTGGATTTGGAATGGCGCGGGTGATAAGAATACTATTCGAAATGTTAGAATTGAAACGGGGTTTCTGCTGGGATTTTTGCTGTTTTCTGTGTTTGGATCGATCTGAAAACGAAGGGGCCAACGGGGCGAACAAAAGAGTGTAATTATTTATCTCTTTCTCTCAGCCTCCCTGTGCGCAGTAATTCATTTGATCTTTTAAATAGTTTGATGGAAAAATTTAATCATTTTTCCAGCTAATAATTGAAATTTATTTTTTTTTTTAATATGTATCCACACATTCATTTTTGATAAACAATATGAGATGATCCCAACATGAAAATTGGGTTTCCTTTAAATTTTGCTAATAATGTGGCAACGATCCGGAATTTTCAGATGTTCCAGGAACTACTTATGCAAGCATCAAGCTAATCAATATTAAAACAAGAAAGCACAGGAAATGGCTATGAGTTTGAATCGGAAATGTCAGTAAATTTGCTGATCATGTCATTTGAAGCCATGACCAATCTGCTGCGCCTGGTATTAAGATGTGGCAAATTAACCTAATTTGATCGGAACGTTTTAGCTTCGAGCCTTTTCTATACATAATATTTACTACTGATAAGCCGATATGCACTTATTAATGTTGAGGTGACATCAAAAGAAAACAATGTATTGAATTGAATCAATTTTGAGCTGAGTAAATTTGGTAAAGATATTTGTGACGAATTTGTATTGAAGACAAAAGCAGGATATTTATACCTCGATACTTGCAACATAGTACTCGTATAAATCTTAATAGGGTGGGTAGCGATTGGGTATTCTTAGTTGGAATCAACTCGCAAAATATACAAAAATTGCCAAGCTCCTCAGTGAAAAATTTTCCAAACTGTCACAATTTTCGAAAAAAGTCTCCTCGAATTCATCTTCCTAGAAAAGCAGATAGCCATGGCAGTCACATTGCAGGTGTTGGATTCTTTCTGATTCTTCTTTATCTTAGTATGTGACTCAACGGAGTTTTAAAATTATAACTCTACAGTATAAGGATAATTCATAGAATTTTCATCAAATTGAATATGTTCACTTTCATTATTTAATCAAAAACAAAATTCCAAATCTAAGAAAAATTTTCTGATCAACAAGATTTTAGAAAACCTAATTCGGCCATGAAGTTTTCCATTTTGCGCTCCTTGCCAAAGATCATAGCATTACAGAATCGTACTATTTCCACAACTAGTCATTTGTCATATGTTCTAAAATCCCAGGTATTTTACAATAAAGACAAGAAAAGCGGCGGCGGCGGAGAAAAGAAATGCGACGATAAAAATGCAAAAAAGGCTGATTCTAAAAAATTTGAAGAACTCTCGAAAAAATGCGTGGGTAAGATCTCAAATCTTAAATGCAATACATCAAACAATTGTATAATAATATTATTATATTACAGAGAGTGTTGCGAAAAAAGGAGGATCAGAATGCAAAGGTAGGTTTTCAAATCATACAAGAAAAGTATAGAATAGAATAGACTAGGGAAGGCCCGCCCTTCTAGTCATCACCTCACGGCGGCCTAAATTGAACCTGGGCATGTTATAACAAACCTCATATATTACAGTTCCATCCAGAATTTGGTATTCATTACAAGTACTAAGATTTTCTTTGGACATATGTATGTCTGAAATTTCTGTGGGCTTTGCTTAGGTACAATTACCTTAGATATCTGACTCTGATCCAAATTAGTCCATCATAGTTGTATAGATGCTCTGCTGTTTTCGCATATTGTATGTACAATGCACTGAACCTTGAAACAATGACCTGGTAATCTTTTGAGCTAAAAGGCACTTTGTATAATTATTATTTCCATCCAATATTTAATACTCAATATTATTATTACAGACAAAGGTCCAAAAAAAGCAGATTCAACAGCTAAGAGCAAAGGTAAATGAGATATTGATCGATTGTCTGAAATAATTTAATATGGTGATGTTTTATAGAGGTGAAATGTGAGAAAAAAGGGGCCAAAAAAGAAGCAGATATGACCGCTGTTAAAGGTGGCAGTGCGAAATGCAAGAATAAAAAGAAAAAGGCTTCGCCACCTAAACCCACACCCAAAAAACCACTATCATGTGAAGAGCTTCTCATGAAACAAGCAGGTATGAGTTCCATGAAATGCGGGGGTGATTTGAAGGAAATTCAAGGGGGCAGTCCTAAGTGTCCAAATGTGAAAACGAAAAAGGAACGTAAGTTTCATCATAACATTGATCATCGAACACCATTCAATTGAATGCAATTAAATTTTCTCTTAACAGAACCACATAACAGTCACAGAACATGGCAAAAAATATCATTGTTTGCAGCTATTCCGGCTTGCATTTTGATTGCGTTATTTGTATTTCAAACACATGAGGAGCACGAACGTCCAGAATTCGTTCCGTACGAATATAAATATAGACAGAACAAAGGATGGTTTATAGGGGACCCCAAGAAGACACCTTTTCATAATTCAAAAGTTAATGCTTTACCAAAAGGCTATGAGGATGAAATCGATCAGGAAGCTGGAGATGAACCTCCCGAAACTGATAAGCAAAAGGCTGAGCGAAAGAAAGAAGCAGATAGTGTGCGAAAAACTTGGAATAAGAAGTTTTCTGCACGTGAGAAAGAAGCCGCTGCAGCAGCAGCAGAATCAACAGATCATTAACTAAATTCAACTAAACTAAACATCATAGCATAGCCAATATGAGGACCGAAACTGGTGATAAGAGCCTGAACCTGATAAGCAAAACGACGAGAGAAGGACTGAAGCAGATAATCTGCCAGAAACCTAGAATAAAAAGTTAACTGCACATATGAAAAAGCTTCAAGAGCAGCAACAACATCGAACATTAACTCTACGAAATTAAAAAAAAAAAAAAATCCAAAAATTTTTGTGATCATTTATATTTCGAAAATAAACTAAAAAAATTTTTTGTTGAATTTTGTTATTTTTGCATGAAACCATAACATTTTAAAAAGGTTTATTGTATTTGAAAGTCCTAACACTTTCGAATTGGTGGTGGAAAGTTGCATTCCAATTCGGGTTTCTCAGTCTTATCAACCGGTGGACATTCAACACAGTTGACATCATTTTTAGCCGATTTTCCTAGGAGTCCGTTTATATTCTCCTTCGAGGGTTCCGGCTTACTGCTCAACGCAGAATCAACTTTCGATTGAACATTGGCGAACTTGTTCTTTGGATCCTTGGATACTTCATAGAGCGGCGCATCTGGTGGATTTTTTTTGCCCCAATACTCAGAGGGTATATCCCATATTATTAGTGAGCCATCAACGCTACCAGTTACAATCATTTTACCACAAGGACTAATTGCATTACTTATAACTGAAGACGCATGATCAGAGCCTTGAGCAACAATAATGCCGCGATTATAGTCCCATAGCTTGACCATCAAATCATTACCCACCGACACAAAATAGTCGCCAGTTGAATTAATCGCAACACTATTAACTGAAGACTTTTTAGAAGCTGTAAGCTCACGTATTAGACTTCCATTGAATACCATCCAATAGCTAATACGTCCGTCCGAACCACAAGTGACGACATGAACACCAGTTGGAAAATAAACGGCCGCCATGAATTGCGTGTTGGTTGTAACCACTTGTTTGCGAGACATGCGACTTTTGAGAAGATTGAATGATTGATATTTTTACTGTAAAGAAAATCAACTTACTTGATATCCCAGATGACACAGGAACCATCAGTACACGCCGATATGACTTCGGTGTCCAAATAATTGATATCAAGTTTTGTTATTGGACCCGAGTGGTCTTTGAGGACACCAATCAAACTTTGCCGATATGGCTCAATTTTCCAAACACGCACTTGACCCTCAACACCGCCAGTCACAATCAAACGTCCTGTACTTGCAACAGCTAGAGCACTACAACCCTTATTGTGAGCATTGGGTATGGCATAAATCAGACGGCCTGTTATGGGTGTAAAAGCACGTATAATGCCATCATTCCAAACCGAAATTATACTAGAACCATCGTGAGAGAAACGCACAGCGGCGCAATCAAAATTATAAACCATAATACGAAGCAGTTCCTGCAAACGTGTTGTTGACCAAACGCGAATGCTCTCATAGCCGGCAGTGGCAAAGACTGCTGAATAATTCCTGGAGAGCAAGGAACAGTATAGTAAAATAATGTTTCGATAAATGCATGGAACAATGGATTCACTCACTTTGGAAAATCAATATCACGAACGGGCTTAGTGTGACATGTCTTCAACAATTTCAATTGGAAAGTTTTTACATTTAACATGTAGATCTCATTGGTATATGTACAAATATAGAAATTGACATCGCTGGCCTTCACAATGGAAGATATCATGCCATTCACTTTGGTCTTTTTTAACTAAAATTCAATTAGATGGTATAAGTAATGACAAGAAAAACAAGAAATTAAAATTTTTAGTACCGTTTTTAACATAGGCCAAGTTGGACCTGGATATTCCTTGAATTGTGCAAGGGTTTTGTCTTTACGTTCCTCGACCAGTTCCACTGTACCATCACCGGCTCCAACTAGTAGCACACTTTTCTCAACGCAATAAAGACCGCGTACACCATTCACCCAACGCACACAATCTTTGCCACGTGGCTTACGTGCATTATATGTACCAAAAGCTCCTAAGGCTGCTGATAATGTGCCAGGTCTGGTTACATTATCTTTGTCGCAGCATTGAAGTGCGACTTTAATAATGTCACCTGTATTGCTACCAAGCCATGCATATTCATCATCCTTATCAATGCGACCACACCAAATTAATCGCTTTCGGCTACCCACAGCTGTATCCTGGACATGTAGTTTCTTTCTCTCTCGCAAAATGCTCCACATACGCAAATGGCGATCACCAGCAGTTATAAAAAAATAAGGATTCTTGTGAAAGGGCCGGACAGTTAATGGATTGCCAGATATTCCTTGTGAGGCAGGTTGTCGACATATTGGGGAACTACAAAAATATATAAATATGAAAAAATAACGATGCCCAAATTTTAGCATTGAAAGATATCTTACAATGATTCCATATCAAAAACAATTACTGATAGATCATCACGACCGCCTACAGAGATAACGAACTTATCGCCTGCTGTAAAACAAATGTCTTGGACGCGCACCTTTAAAAGAAAAATCACCGATCAAGTCATTACAATTATGGTACATATGGACATGTGTACCTTATGCAAATCGTGACGAGCAATTTCCTTGCGCTCAGCAAAATCCCACACTATGACATATCCACGAAAGCCCATATGGTTCTTCTGTCCCGAAGCAATGTACTTACCACTCTTGCTAACGTCAAGACATGAGATTGTATTCGAGTGTCCAGCTACAAATTCCTGCTGGTTAGTCTTCATATTGGAGATGCCAATCTTGTTGCCCAATGCAAAGATCATATCCTGCCGGTTCGGGTGTAACCTTAAGCCTTGATTAACTTTCCCATTAATACCGAAAATAGCGCGAGGCTTCAATGTCTTCGTTTCACCGCTTTCCATTGAAATATTTTTTTTCTAATAATGAGCAATTAATTGTATTTAAATAAAATATAATATTGTATTGTAAGAATAATAGGAAGCTTCCTTCTACTGATTTAAAATATCTATCAGAAATGAACTGATGTATATAGTATGGTATTTGTATTGTTGTCAAAGGCAACTTGGATATAATAATAATCATCATTTTTTAAATCAAATGTTGTCAAAATAAATTAACGTTACCATGTCAAATAATGAAAAATCAAACAAAAATAGTGTTGCAAAACTTATCAACGAACAAAATTATTGTTGGAGAGAGTGGATTGAAATTTGGAGAGCATAAAAAATATTTGAAATAGTGAAAGATGGCTAAAATCAATAGGTTCGAGTAGGACCAAGCATATATACCATAGTTTGTCGCTAGTGTTGGAAAATATCGTTGCCATATGAGCATATGAAGTGCATAATTCCATATAAAGAGGCTCACCAGCAGTTTTTTTTTTGTTTATTTTGCAGTTTACAAACAAAGGGAATCAACGCATTCGCACATTCGTCGTTATCAATCAAAGATTAATCTACTGAAGAGTTAAGGTCCCTTGACCTCAGCAAGCAAAGCAAAACTAAACGGGAACATGGGTTTCTCATTTACCACTGCGGCTGCTATTGTCGCCATACTTGTGGCTATTGGCGTTGATAACAGCGAGGCTCTTCGTTTTCGCAATGGACGAGAATGGCATGGATTTCTAGGTGAACCCAATAGGATGAAGTTTGTGCAGCGAGCTCAGGAAATTCCTCAATTATGGTTTGACCAGAAGCTCGATCACTTTAGTGAAACCAATCGGGGAGTTTGGAAACAACGTTACTTCATCAATGATGCCTATTATCGAAATGATAGTACGGCACCGGTGTTTTTGATGATTGGCGGAGAGGGTGAAGCTTCAGAGAAATGGATGCGAGAAGGAGCCTGGATACATTATGCTGAGCAATTTGGTGCCTTGTGCATACAATTGGAGCATCGTTTCTATGGCAAAAGTCATCCAACCAGGTAGAAGTGATACTGATTTACAATGTGAAAATATTCAATTAAATTTTTCCAGTGACCTTTCCACCGAGAATCTGCGTTACTTGTCATCCGAGCAGGCTCTAGCAGACTTGGCCACCTTTGCTAAGTCAATTAAAACACAATATAAAATGGGCAATGGCAACAAGTGGATAGCATTTGGAGGTTCATATCCTGGTTCGTTGGCTGCTTGGGCTCGTGAAAAATATCCCGATTTAATATATGGCGCTATTAGCTCCAGTGGTCCCCTATTGGCCAAGGTAGACTTCACCGAGTACTTCGAAGTGGTAAAAGCTTCGTTAAGTTGGTATAAACCTGAGTGTACCGAGGCAGTGACAAGATCCTTTGCCCAATTGGAAATCATGCTAAAGCATATGATCGGTCAACGTGGTATTGATGAGAAGTTTAGGTAAATGTGGATATACTTTATACTTATATAATATGTACAGCTGGACTCCTCTAAAGCGAAGTGATTAATTAAGTGATCAATGTCCTAGATGAGTCCAAAGTTCTTTAAAGCGAGTAACGACTTCTTTATAGAGTAGTCTAACTGTATACAATAAGTAGCTTTGTATTGAGCTAATCCTCATTTTATACATTTTAGGACCTGCACACCTATTAAGGATTCCATAGAAAACACATTGGACTTGTCCAACTTCTTTGAAAATGTTGCTGGCAATTTTGCTGATGTTGTCCAATATAATAAAGACAACAGCCCACATGCCAACATAAATATTGATGAGGTAAGATGGGATCTTGATTAAACATAAACAAATTTACTTTAAGTTGTTTCCAAATTTCCAATAGATTTGTGATGTTATGTTAAATACAACTGCTGGTCCACCAGTCACTCGCTTGGCCATGGTCAATAGTATGCTTTTGGATAATTCAAAAGAAAAGTGCCTTGACTATAAATATGACAAAATGGTTGCTGAGATGAAAAATGTTTCATGGGATTCAGAAGTTGCCAAAGGCATGCGTCAATGGACTTATCAGACTTGCAATGAGTTTGGTTTCTATCAGACATCGGAAAACCAAAGTGATACTTTTGGCAATCGTTTTGGTGTAGATTTTTTCATACGTCAATGCATGGATATATTCTCGGACAGTATGGATGCCAAGTATTTGAAGGAAGTTGTGGCGAATACTAATAAGAACTATGGCGCTTTAAACCCGAAAACAACCAATGTGCTCTTTGTACATGGCTCAATTGATCCATGGCATGCACTTGGCCTTGTCAGTTCAAAGAATTCTAATACTCCAACAATTTATATTGAAGGAACCGCTCACTGTGCCAATATGTATGAACCAATTAAGACTGATCCTCCTCAACTGGTGAATGCCCGCAATAAGATCATTAAATATTTGGCCAAGTTATTCGATAGCTTCACTCTTTATCAGCTGATTTAAACACAACATGGGAATGAAATTCTTACTAATTGCATGTAAGGTGTAAATCTATTATAATTTAATCTAATCAAACAATCCAAAGTAAAATGTGAAATAATAATATGTTTATGATATTTTGTACATTTATTTTGTTTTACAAATTCCAATAAAAACAAAAAATACATTTCATGCATGTACAAATGTGTTTATTTGTTTGCGACGCCTGTGTGCATGGTAATGTGTGGATATGATGTTGTATGGGTGTTTAGAGGTCTTCTAATAAGCGCGCATCTCTTTTTATGATCTCCAAACTCTTAATCATCTCGTTTGGCCTGCTGCATTTTCTCATGGAATTTCTTCCAATATTCCTGAACCTTCTCATTCTTGAGTACATGTTCATCGAGATTTTTAACGGTCCAGTTTAAAGTTAAATAAGTGAGATCATAGACAAAAGCAACCACACGAAAGAAATACTTCTCCACTTGCTCCTTACTGGGTAATTGCAATTGTGGTTCAGTGGTTACTGTTCCGCCACCTCCAGTGCCAGCACTACCTGTGCCACCACCACCACCACCACTGCCACCGCCACCAGAAGTTGTTTTTGCATTTTTCGAAATTTCAATCTTATAATCGGATTTACCTTCACGACTAGCGGCCAAGGCGCTTTCACATTCTTGAAGAGTTCTCGGTTTCTTCGTATCACTTCCCATATAAGCAGAACTTGCAGACCCTTGAGTAGCGTTTCGGGCCGCATACGTCGTTGGCGATGATTCACCATCCTTTTCTGTACTAAAAGCAACTACACGCAAGTTTCCGGTGACTGGCGGCACAAAGGTCCCGAACATAAATTGGCCATTGAAAACCGGCATTGGGTTAGGTACCAAAGCTGTGAAAAATTGAATAAAGAAAATTTAAAATATTGTAAAATGTCCATAATTTTACTTACACTTATTGCAAATTAGTAATTTGCTGGAGCTTGAAATGGCGGCAACAAATTGCTTGGACAGAATTGGAAGTTGAATGTTGCGAGCAGCAACTTTATAAATGGCACAACGAAACATATTTTTCAGATTGATTTTCACTTTTTCTACAAAATTAAATTGGAAAATTGATGAAATAATATTCGATGCACAGAAAATGTCGGAAACTATTTTCGATTGAAGCAGAAAATTCCGGATGCCAGACAAAAAGTTTAGTTTGTATGGCTGCTTAGCTTGCCACCTTTCTAGAAAACTCAACGGTTACAGGGCTGCCAGAATATATTATAATATATATTAAATAATCCCACCACTTTGCGATGATTTTTCTTTCAATTGAACTTTTTTAGCCGCCCTAAGAATTTTCCACCGGAAATGGAAAAGAATTCTATGGTTTCTTTTGCTTTCAAAAACTTACATTGATATTTATTTGTTTGGAATCACTAAAAGTATGCCTCTGGAAGTCACGATTGATATGAAGATGTGCGACTTCTAGTTTTTATAATTTTTTTTTTTTTCAAATTTTATAACCGAAAAATATTGTTTGTTGTGACAAACGTTTTTTACAAATAAAACTTGATTAAATGGGTCTTTTTTTAATAAATTTTTGTTTTTATTATTAATATTATTATATTATATATTAAGCTGCATTTTTTATTTGCTAAACTAAGAAAATCATCATTAATACACTGAATCAATCAATCCATTTGAGTGTTTGTTTCAATGATTTTGTGTTCCCATACAAAAAAGGACAATGCTTTTTGTGTTACAACTCATCATGCCTCACAAAGATAATCAACTTCATCATTATATTGAATTGTATACCAATGTAGTTCTGGTCTGCAGCTCTACTGGCAAAGTAGGCTTAGCATTTTGTTTTAAAATTAATAGTTAAAATAATATAGTAATTATAAAGAATAAAATTACAAAGAAAAAGTCACATAAACTTTTGCTTGGAATTAAATTAATTAATCAATTAATTCATAAAAATTATTATGTATTATTATTATTAGTAAATAATCTCTCCATTCTAATTAATTGCAGAGTTAATTTAATAGTTAATTAATTTTATATTGTGTAATGAACGCAGCATTTTGAGTCTCTTTTTCTTACATTCAAATTATAATTCAGTTAATCATTATCGCTGCAATTTCTTATTGGCAACAATAAAAAATCATAAATACATATAAAAAATTAAAAAAAATATTAATTAATATATATGTATATATAGATAAAGAAAGAGAGAGTATTGATAGTCTTAATGCAAAATAATGGAAATGTTCTCTTGCAAATCATTTAATACTAGATTCGTCGGTTTCGTCACGTCCTAATAATGACATGGGCGTATTGTATCTCTATGAATAAACGCTGGAGGAGTGTATTAAGAGTGTAATAGTAGTATAGAATGAAAGTCAACTAAAACAGACCAATCTGTTTTAGATTATTCTTGATGATAACATCAGTGACGGCATCGAAGACAAATTTCACATTGTTTGTGTCTGTGGCGCAAGTCAAATGCGTGTAAATCTCCTTCTGGTCTTTTCGTTTATTGAGATTTTCAAATTTCATGCGTATATAATTGGCAGATTCATCAAAGCTATTCGAACCTATAATATAAACCAATAAACAATTAGCATGATGAATTTCTGAATTAATTGTAAGAAATTCATGTTAATTACCTGTATACTCCGGGAAGCATATCGTCAATGGAGATCGCTTGATTTTCTCTTCGAATAAATCTTTTTTGTTTAAAAACAAAATTATTGAGGTTTCCACAAACCATTTCGAATTGCAAATGGAGTCAAAAAGTTTTAAGGATTCAATCATACGATTCATTTCCTCATCCTCGGCAAGTACCAAATCATAGCCTGAAATTGGATAAGTATGTTAATTCAATAATCATATCAATATAGTGCCATGATTATTTACCTGATAACGCTACACAAAATATAATGGCAGTGACACCTTCAAAACAATGTATCCACTTTTTGCGCTCCGAACGTTGACCACCAACATCAAAGAGTCTGTTTTAAGTTAAAAAATTTCAATCAATATATAAATTAAATGTCCAATGGATTGTGTCGACTTACTTGAAATGTAAACTTTTGCATGTGAAATGCGTTTCAATGATTCCCGTGGTCTTGACACGTGTACGCAGGACATCCTGCTGTGTTGGTATGTAATTTGGTTGCGCAATGCGATCCAATGAGTTTAAATAATAACCTGCCGAATCATTAAGTTGATATTCACGTGAGCGACTAAACGATTGCTGAACACCACTATCAGCCCAAAGTTTCTTCATTAAATGCACAATCTCTGGCAGCAAGATACCCTCATCAGCTGCCGATGCATATGTAAAGAATTGACGGGCAATTTCTGTTTTCGATGGATCACCGAAATCAATCTTCAGTCGACCCATTGCACGTATGATGACCATAAGACTTTGAATTGTATTACTATACACGACACGTCGATATTCCTCGCATTCTTCTTGTGAGTAGCCTGTTTCATGGATGATTTTCATTTGTTTCACAATTGTCGACTTGCCAGATTCACCGGCGCCTATTAAATGATAAGATATAAAATGCATATTAGTAATTGTTATTAAATAGAAATTCAAACTAAATCAATTTATTTATAAATGTGGGCGTATATCATCATAAGTTTTTGTAAATAATTATAATAGTATTTTTCTGGTTTCATAAATTGAGTATGAATGAATAAATAAAGAAATGAATGAATGAATGAATGAACGAATAAAGACTTAACAAAGAAGCTTCCATCATATGCACAGTTTATGAATGAATTTCTTCAATTGACAACAAATGAGTTCAAAGGCCAAAACAATATAATTGCCTCAGCCTTAGTTGTTCTCGCTCGTTCCACCATTATTGTAAAATGTTGTGTTCTGTTGTGTGTTGTGTTGCGTTGGTCAGAGACACCGCCGCTGGTGCATGACATTTGTTTGAAGATATACATATATGTACTTAGGCCTTGCCTTGCCTTGTATAAATTATAATTGTAACAAAGATCTTAGTAGATTACAACATAATAGAGGAAAAGTTCATGTGACCCTTTCTCATCTTATTGTATTTGCAAATTGTACAATAAAATAAATAAGAGTCTTCAAAAACAGTTTCTCCTCCTCCAAGCAGACTCAATACTTTAGAGATAATAATATTGTATTTTTCTTGTATTTCTGGATTTTCCCTTTGCTTGAGTGTTTTTTACTTAAATAATTGCAAAGTACATACTTTTATTTTTCGTTTTGTATTTCTTTACATTATTTTCATTTATTTTGTTATTGCAAGTGTTTCAGTTTTTCTATCAAAAAAAATGTGGTAACAGTCAAGTTGAAAGAAATTTCGTGCAAAAAAGAAAATTTTTTAAGAAAAAATAGTAAAAATAATAAAAACAAATTAATTTTACATTAAAATCATCTCATTAAAGCGAAGAAGAACTTCATATCTTATTCAATAAACCATTCCAAGCACGAATGAATATGAATATAATGCTGCATTCTGAATGATACAAAATAAATAATTAAATAAAACAAATGCGAAACGAAATAAAGAAGCTAAATCGCGCTTAATTTAAATACAATATATGTAATAAAAAAAACATTTTGGCAGCTACTAAAAATTATTACTACACAGAGAAGAATAAAAGAAAAGCAATCAAATAAACAAAACAAAAGAAAGCTCTTGTTGAATGATAGTTAAAAAAAAGAAGATAAGAAGAAAAGGGTCAACATTTAATAATAGAAAATATGTTGGATTTTTTTTTTATTCGTAAATTGAACACAACAACAATGTACCGTTAGTTTTGCCGTAAAAACAATAAAAAGATTAACCAACAAATACGAAATTTGTTTAAAATTCGTTAGCATACATTAGATTAGTCTTGAGTTTGAATAGGCTTCACTGGGAACAATATCGTTAATGGGGCTCGGTGACTAAAAGTAAGACATCCAAAAGAATGACATCAAATTAAGCACATTCACATGGATGGATCATATAGAGATAATGCCCGCGGTGGGTGAACCACATATTTATTTAAAATATTCATTTGATTGCTGTTCGTGTTTTATACTATTGTTGTTTCTTATGGTCAATTTTAAATAGTTTTTCGTTAATATTTTGCCAGGTTTATACTAAAGTAAGTTAGTTTTTATTTTGTTTACATTAGATTTAAGAAAAAAATTGCATCATTAGGTAGCAGAATTGGGGCCTTTTTTACTTTTATCCAGCACTGTAAGTTTCAAAACTGTTGGATAAGATTATTACATATGGATAATGGTACCCAGACATCCTATAAGGTCAATTCTGTGGAACATAAGATCGAGAAGGTGAGACCAATGTATGTACTTCATGCCAGATCTACACAGATCCCATTCAGATTGTATGCTCATGCATCAGAGCTCCACATTCCATTGAAGCTGAATTTAGGTTCATAACATTCCCCCCTACAGAAGCTATGTATATCTAAAGTCTGATTTAAGCAAACAATGTAATGCATACTTCAATAAATTTTGATTGTTACTAAAAATCAAGAAATGAGCATGCGAATGAATGTGAATGAAAGACATTTGTATGTATCTTCATTTCTTCTCTTGAATATAATCATCGTAAAAGTGACAAGAAAAAATTAACAGATCAAAGGCGATAATGAGTAAATAATAATCATTGGTTACTCTTCAATAGTGCAATGTACTCATCAATTAAAATAACACACAAAGAGAGAGAGAGAAGAGCGAGTGCCTTACCAAAGAAAAGAGAGATGGCGACAAGTCAGAGAATGTGACAAAGAGTTAAAGGCCGGGATTTTTTTTTGTTATAAGTATGTAAATGCAATGCACCAACAATAACAAAAACAACACACTATCTTTGACATTTTAATAATTTATTACGAAAAACAAACAAACAAACACACAAAAAACAAGACAAGAAAAAACACAAAAACTGTCGCTAAGGTCATATATTGACAACAGATAAGGAGAATTTCAGTGAATTTAAAATACAATAAAATAGAAAAAAATAATAATAATAGTGAATAAATATAAAAAATGAAGCGATAATGACGCAGTTTTCAGTGCGATTCTTTTAATTTGTTGAACAACCACGTTCTTCTTTAGCAATTCTTTTTTTTTATCAAAAAAATACGAGTACGGCGACGTCGTTCTTCTTCGATTAGTCATTAGTAATTTTTTTACTATTGGCAACAATTTATTGAGATAATTTTACAAAGTAAAAAGAAGAATATACAAAATTTAAAACTTACAACATAATGAAAATAAGGGAGTAATTTTTTTTTTTTTTTTTTTTTGCATATTTCTAAATTACCAACACAAACATTGGAGGGGACAATAATAAATTAAATCACCCCATATCCCGTATGAGTGGCAACACAAACCTCAGTCAATCTGATCCCCATTGGAATCGACTCTCTTATTACAAACACAAACAACATTTAAACGATCATATAATAAAATATGTACAATAAAACTGACTCATACATTTGGCCAATTTTCAAGTTTCATTTCATTTAAACTAAATTGTGCACAATAGCAAATTTTACTTACAATTTATTAAATCTACTAACAACAACGACAACAACAACAACAACAACAACAATAACAAAAATAACAATGTAATACAACAATGTTGTTGTTGGTGTTGTTGATGTTATTATTGTTGTAAATAGTTGGTTGGTTTGTTGGTGCAGCTTACTTGATTATTACTAATATCATTCACCCCACTTGAAATGTCAGTATCAACAATGAAATGGGATGAGATGGAGAGAGAGTAATAAGTGTAAGCTGGGTAAGTGAGAGTGACTAACAGACAAACGTACAATGGGGAGACTGACTGACTGACTGACAGTCACAGAAAATGAATGCATGATGATGATGATGATGATTGTTGTTTGTGATGCTGTTGTTATTGTTGTTGCGACTGCTGAGTAATGAGTACAACAATAAACACATGCAACTGTAAAGCATAGTAGCTCAATGTGGTGTTGTTGTTGTTAGTGACACGCCTCACACCGATCTGATCTTTGTGTGTTGATGGTTCAACAAGCTTAATACAATATTTATAACTTGCTTATGATATTCATGCAAAAAAATAAGAAAAATTCAAGTGTAAAGTATTGTTTTGTTGATGGTATGCACTACTAACAACAACAACAAAAAGAAGTAACAACTTTTAATGAGGAACGAACGAACACAGAAAGAAAAGTTGTTTTGTAAAACAGATACACATAATTTCACATTGTTTTAACACAAAAAAAAAAAAAAAACTAATTCAATTCCTTTTCTAATGTGGCAATGAAAATGAAAACTACATATGTATGTATTTCTTTTGTCTCATTGCAGAAAATATTTGATAGATAAAATAAAAACAAGTAAAACAAAATTTGTGTTGAATATATATATATATATATATATATATATATATATATAGCTGAATTCAAAAGTCAGACTTTCTTTAGATGGTTTTTCCTAAAAAAACCGATTGCAGCTAATTAAAAACATTCAAAAATATAGAGCACCACTTCCCTTTCCCTTGCTTCCATCCTTGTAAATATGGTTAGTCTAATATGAACAACAAGCAATGCTTTTGATATCGAAACAAACACACAGAGACACATTGAGACAGACGCATTCACCCAGGCCAAATAAGCAACAAGCAAGCGATCACTTTACTTTATTGACTGAATGAATGACTGATTGATTGTGCAAGTCAAGTGGAGAAGTGGAAGAGTGCTGGAGAGCTTCACATACATACATATGTGGTTTCAATTAAAGTAGAGTGATATTTTTATTTAGGAGATAAGCAATCATAAAAAAGTATTTTCAATTGCGTAATGTGTTTCTGACATGTTTAGAAAACAAAATTTAAAACTGCGGAAAACAATACAGTAATGAATGCATAGTATGTGAGTGAGAAAAGATCTTATAAAGCCGACACAGAGACATGACTTAAAACCAACCATGAACCATGTTAGCGAGCGTCACTTGTTAAAAAGAAAAATGCATAACAAAAATCATATTTGATCAGAAATTTAAACACCCACACAACACGGGAAGTTGCAGATTATTTAATAAAATATAAAAAAATTCTGCATAAACTATAAAAAACAAAAAAATTTACAAAAAAATAAAAATTAAAGCGACGCACCCAAAAGTAGTAATTTCACTTCCGAAGCCGCACGTTCACCCTCTGCCCGCAACGCTCTATCGATATTCTTCGAACGTTCGATGGCTTCTTTATCTCGCGCTGTACTCACGGCACAACCCATTTTATATTATGTGTTTCTGTCTTTTATTAAATATTAATAAACACAAAAGTAAAATTTTATTAAATTTTCACTTATATTTTTCACTTTTTGTTATTTTTCTCTTTTATTGTCGTTTTCTTTCGGCACACGCTTTGCCAAGCGTTCGCGTCTGCGCTGCTTCTCGCAGACACCACTGTACACACTTTTTCTCACTTCTTTTTTGTTTTTTTGGCCAAAAACGAAATAACGCGTTCCTTTGCTTTTGCTTAAACACTTTTCTATTATCGTTTTCCTTATGATTGTAAATTAAAGAAGGCGTTGCTTCGTTTTATTATATTATTATCACAATTTAAACAATAAATACGTTATTATGCTTATTTAGCATTTTATAATATTAAATTCTTTTATTTGAGTGCAATTTGTGATTCACTTTTTCCTTAAACGAAAGAAGAAGAAGCAGAACACGATCACACAAAATTCTGAATACCGAATGAACGTGTGTGTGTGTGTGTGTGTAAAAGCCGACGGTGATTGTTTAATTAATGGATAAAATTAACAATCGAATTATTATATTATTAAAAACACAATTTTACAGATTTTATTGAAATTAGCCGACGGCCGAAAAAATTCCAATTTTAAACGTGCTTTCTTTGAAATTCAAATGTCGATTAAAGTAGCGAGCAAAAAATAGCGAGTATATCGAAAAGTAGCGAGTGATCGGCGAGTAGAAGTAGACAGAAAGAATAGTAGCGAATTACGACTCTAAAAGTAGCGACTGCCCTCGAAAGTAGCGAATTATTACTCTGGATTGGTTTTTAATCGAAGAGGGAAAAGAATGTGTTGGGAAGAGCCCAGGGGCGTAAGCGAATGGCTTAAGGCCTGTTGTCACATAAAACAGAAACAGGTGTCAGTACATTTGCATCAGGAATCAGACAAGAACAGAAATGATCGAGAAAACAGTGTTGCCTTGTTGTATTGTCATCTAAAACAGAACTAAGTGTATTTGCTACAGAAACAGAAATAAATACTTATGTCGTCTTTTTGATGTCGGCAGCAGTAATTTATTAACAAATACCGAAAAAATAAAAAGAAATTAAAACAACGAGAATACCACATTTGAATGAACTACACAACATTTACAAATATCTTATCGTAAAAGTTTCATGCAAATTAAAAATACAGCTATATCCGGTGAATTTTGGGTATGCTGCGGGTGATTTATTTAATGGTGCCCATCAATTAAACAGTTTGATGGGAAAATTAAATAATTTTTTTTAAATTCAGTTTATTTTCATATACACATTCATATTAGACAAACCAGATGAGATGATTTTAACATTAAAATTGGGTTAGCCTTAAATTTGGCCCTGTATTGCATTGTTTCGGTTAGTTAAAACTGTACCTAAGTATACCCTTGAAACCTTGATTGGCAAGTCTCTTTTAAAACTGTTCCTCAGAATGCCCTCGAAACATTGATGTGATTGGCATCAGTTACAAATTTGCGAAATCCCTCGAAATATGCACATCATTGTTATGTTATCTCGCTCTAACAAAATTGATGGCTAGCAAAAGGGGATGCCAACTTGCTGTTTATAATGCTAGGTCTAATTCTACGAACTCGATTTTTAGCTCGGCTGGAAGTCGTTTGAGCTTTGGTCCGCTTGAGCTTTGGTTTTTTTTTGTGTTTTGGTCTTTTTGAGTTGATGCAGTAGCAACACCGACGTTTTCTCTTGTCTTCTTTAAAATATTGGAATGCATAGATGGCGCCTTAATTTTTAAAAACAAAAAAGAACTGAAATTTAAAGAATTTTCTTCGCTTTTGACATACATACAGTACATACAGTACGAGTGAGTATGTATTCTCTTTTAGCCAATGCTAATTTTAGGTCTTTGCCTTTTGCCTGCTGCTGTTTTTGTTTTTTCCTTAATAATTTCTCTGTTCTGTTTGCTGAAAGTATTGTATTATGAATGCTCAAGTGTAAACAAACAAACAAACAAATTAATACTTTATTGAATCTCTTTGCGAAAGATTATGATTGCAAATGATTACACAGCAGGCTGCCAGCTGAATGGGTGTTATGTTTTTGTAGAAATCAAAATTCCCAGGATGCTTGAAGATTATTATTTTTGACAAATATGTGGTAAAATTGTATTCGTCTGTGTGTGTGTGTGTGTATAATTGAGTGGCAGACAAATGTTTGCAACATGGTTTCCAATTGATAAATGAAATGTTTAGTATTTAAACTGATGGATGGAATTTTATTAAAACTCAACTAATTACAAATAAGTTCATTTACAGAAACTATAAAAGTTCTTTATTTTTTTTTATCTTAGACCATCACCAACATCATGACCAGCAAGAGAGTCGGAGGCTGTTGCGGAACATGATTTACACTTGTTTACATTTACAAAAAAAGACATTTTAACAACATTAAATGGGGTGCAGCAGCAGCAGCAGCAGCAGGGACATTGTTGTAATTCATCTTAAGTTAGAAACATGAAATAAAATGAAGAATTATGCGGTTTAAAAAGCCCGAGAGAAGATGATAATGATGACGACAGGCAACAAACAACCACAGCAGCAGCAGCATCATCGAAGAAATCATGTTGGGTGGTCCTGGTTTTTTTGGCTTTCCGTCTTCTCTACTAACTCCAATATTATTTTAGTTCTTGTTGTTGTTGCTGTTGGTGATGGTATTGGTTGTGTTAGTGTTGGTGTTGCTCTGATTTGATCTGATCTGATTGCTGATGCCAACAAATTTAATGGACGGCAAAACTTCAATCGCTTCAATCTGCGCGCAACTTATAAAAACAATGAAGGCTGCTCAATTGCAGTTGCAGCAGCAGCAGCAAAAACAACAATAACAACATATTAAAATTAGCCTTGAATTGTGCATTTGTTAGTGTATGAGAAGATACTTAGAAATCACATAACAATGACTTTGGCAACACACTACATACTTTTCTTATTTTTATCTTTTGTACTCTTGCAAAGCAACATGGTGGGTAAATGTTGAACTCAAAGGCTTCTTATGTCTTCCTATGAAAAACTTGGGTAAATGTCAGGGGCTCCCCGAACTTAGGCTAAAGGGTCTCCAAAAAAAAAAATTAGAACTCATAAACAAGTTCAGTGAAAGTGTTTTTTAAGTTCTAGTCCCTTGTAAGATATTGAGACAAGGGATCACCAGTGAGTAGAGTGCTTCATCCACAGATATACAAAATCATGGACATGTAAGCAGACCTGAGCCTGAGCTCTTGTATACAATACTTTTGGTCACGCTTGGAACTTTCCTATGAGCTTAGTCTGTTATTTTTTTTTTTTTGGTTGTGGGAACAAGGAGGAAAAAATCTTCGAATCCTATCGCCTTAAACCCCTTTTTTTATCCCTACGGAACTACCAAAGTATTACTTCGTAGGGAAGGAAATAGTCCTTACGCAGGCGCCATTAACCGCTCGTACATTCGAGCACCACGAATGATGTTTGCAATTTCAGATGAGAAGAATGCCCACTCTTCCAATGCTGATAACATACGCCCTATGATCTCCCGTTAACTGCAGAGAGATCCAAAGCGATCATACATCCTACTTCGCTGTACATCAAACGGAGGACACTCATGCATTAGATGTTCTGGGTCTTCTACCAGATTTAGGCAGAGGCCGCAATATGGATCCTCGGTATGCCGAATCTTATGTAGGTTTTGCGTGAAACATCCATGTCCAGTTACGAATTGGGTAAGCTCGAAACCAACGTGTCCGCCGCTCCTACTCATCCACTCTGCTATATTAGGGATAAGCAGATGGATCCTTCGTGGCTCCACACTACTCCACCTGTGTTGCCATACGCTCAAATACCTGGACCTAATCTCCACCCTGCTTGCTCCATGGGCCGTTATCTAGCCAGGTATATAACCCTTGCAGCCAAGGCTTCCAAGTCAATTGGAAGTCTCCCTGCCTGTTATTGTAAATATAAAATTATTTTCCCAAAATAAAGATTTATTGGGACTATTTTGCCCCACTAGACAAAATACGCCACTGATTGCATTTGAAGAGAATTTTGTTTTTTATTTTTGAAAAATTTTCCAAAATCTTTGGAAACACTGAGATATCACGGCGTTGAAAGGTATAAGAAACTAAGAAGTCAAATCACTTTTGGTTTATACAAATATACACAAGCAGACAGAAAGACTGAGAGTCATACAGAAAGACTGCAAGACTGCAAGACTGTCAGACTGACAAACGAATATAAGATAGATCGATAGTTGAGATGCTTGGCTTTCGGCACCTTTGACTGACTAGTTGAACAAGAAAAGAAGTCTGAAAATCTGCAATTATCAATCAGAGACAGAGAGAGAGAGAGAGAGAGAAAGTAAGAAGAGAATAGAATCATTGAAATTTGTATCAAAATTTTTTCCCAGTTAAATTTAAAATACAAAAAACAAGGAAATCAAAATTTAATTTTCATATTTTTTCAAATCTAAATTAACAGTTTTTAAAGATGACTAAGTTTGCAAAATTAACACTTTCACGGATGAGAAATCTAAGTCTAAATGTCACTAAAACTTGTCGTTTTCTAAGCGCTAAAAATGGTGAAAATGGAAAAGGCAACGGTGAAGAAAAGATAGGAAAGTGCGGGCGCCCTGAAAGTTAGTATTGTATTTCAAGAAAAAATTAATTTTAATGCATAAATTTCATTTACAAATATCTTTGTCAGCTTATAGTACAAAACCAAATTGTAAAAAGAGTGGAGATAAGAACGGTAAATGTGAAAAAAAGCCTGATCCTTGTCAAGAAAAAAAGGCAAAAAAATAACAATAATATTTCATACAATTTAATCCATCCAAAGATAAACCAATAAACCATGTGTGTGGGTGTGTGTGTGTGTGTGTGTGTCGCAAAAAAGGGCCTCACACTCCCCGTAACATGATTTAATGAAGATCATAAAACCAGAATTGCCGACAACACATTATAAAGTCATAAAAAGTCATGAATTTTCTATCGAAGATGGAGAAGATACTCACCATGTCGACGCTGGTGGTGGTGGTGGTGGTGTCTCCAGACAAGTGAAGTCTGTAAAAATAATAAAATGTAACTTTATGCATTTTATAGTTTAAAGATGACGACGACGCCTAACAACAAAACACAACTATCTTATATTATCCAATAAATGGATTTAAAATAAAAAAACAGGGAAAAAGAAAAAAACAGTAAAATAAAATAAAGTTAAGAGAAGAGAAGAAACCAAATCAATTGAATATTTACTCGTTTTTTGTGCGTCGGTGTGTCTGAGTGGCCCAAAATGGCTACACGAAGGCCAATGGGTTGAGTTAAGTGCAAAAAATGAATTTGAAACGGCTGCTATTTGTCATTCGCAGGTGCTTAATTCATAGGAATATCAATTCCCACCACCTACACATGATAATGATGATGATGATGATGATGATGATGATACAATTATTTCGAGCAGCACAATGCATTGCATTCAAAATCAATGAGGATGAGCGAGCAGCAAGTGCAGGAACTCATAAATTCAATATGCAAAACCAAGTGACGCACATGTCGACTGATAGATGAAAGAGCAGATCGGTTCGGAACGGATTGGATCAGTTGGGATGGGATGAGATAAAATAGAATGGAATGGAATGGGTGGGTGATCGGGTGATGATGGTGTTTCGTTTGATTCTTTTTTTTTTTTTTATGTTGTTTTTTTGATTGGAATTCAATTGCATTGACCTCACTTGCTTCCTGCAAGGCAACACTCTCTCTATATCTCTTATGTACATACAATATGATCCCATCGAATGCATGTCGCCAGTTCGACAGGTTCACAACACTTTTTTTAGGCTTGTTACCATATGGCGGGCGGGCAACTCTTCATGTTGCTTCTGCTGCCTGCTTGCTTATGTTGAACTTATGCTGAACAAGTATAATTTTTTTTTTGTTTCGGAATTTTCCTTTAATGTAAACAAAAGAAGAAAATCAATGTGCCTTGCTTGCCTACCAAGAAAATATTGTACATACTCGTAGTATGAGTAAAAAAATTCATTGATTTCTTCTCCAAAGATGTTGATGTTGAAGATGATGATGATGATGATCATGATGATGATGATCATCGCACGGTTGGTTTATTGAAGACGATGACTACTGGGTAATTTATTTGCCCTCGTATATCTTCCATTGGTAATTATTACTTTTCTTATGTAAACAAATTGCTAAATTTAGGCGGATATTTTACACATAAAAGCAAGAAAAACAAAATATTTAAAAAAAAAAAAAAAAAAAATCTAAAATAACGAAATAAATTAAATTAGAAAGCAATGGAATGGAAAAATATTGTACATATTATGAAATCAAAATACAATTGTAGATATGTTGAAGAAGGACAAATTACAATAGTATCTACATAATAAGTATATGTTCTTTCATTAAGAAATGTCGCTGGTTTACTTGTATTGAATTGAATTGATGGAAATTGCTACTGTTTCGGATTCTGTTTCTGTTGTTATTGTTAAAATCAAGTGGGTGGCTACAAGTAAACAAAAATATTCTAAAAACAATTCAATTCTAAAAAATCTTGAAAACAAATCAAAAATCTTTCAATAATCCACTAGAACAGAAAGACCACAGACAATGGTTGCAAAAGGACACGTGCATTGGCGCCAACACCATTTATGTACTAGAAGAAGAAGAAGGAGTATCTTACTAAATAGTTCAGTGTCACAATATTTGTCACATCCTTTTCATTCTTTAAAATCCGTGTGTGTCCTGTGTGGTTTGTCACTTTAGCATACAAATTCCAGTTTTATGCCTCCACTTGAGATTTCTTCTAATCTCAGGACAATTGTCAGACACAAATGATGCTTGAGACATGTATTCTATTCTATTGTATTGTATTGCATTGCATTGTAGTTGTAATGTGTGAGTAACATGATGCTGGATCAGTAGTTGTCAATTGTGGCAAGCAACTAAGGAATTTACTAATTATGGTATAATGTGTGAGTTGATATGCAGGAAAATTGAAGTAGATAAGATTTGACACAATTTCGTAAAGGAAAACTATTAAAATTGATGGAAAGTTATAAAAAGTTATGCTCACATTTCTTTTTCCTTTCAGTTTTTTTGTGTGTTAAAAGTAAGATTTGGTAGAAATTTCTACAGTAGAGTGAGTACAAAGCGGAGTCTCAGTTGTATCTCATGTGTCCATAAGAGAATCAGTTCTGTCTTGAAAAGCATAAGATTGTTATGCAGAGTTTTTTTGAACTCAGCTCACCAAAAAGCCAAAAGAGAGTCTCCTACTTTTGATAATCAGTATTGTTACTTTAGTCTGATATTAACAATGTATAAAATCCTCCTTTGAAGAGATCCTAGTAGAAGTAGAAGGCATTAAGTTGGCATTCGAACGAACAAAAATGTTCTATGTTCTTGAAGAAGAAATTTAAAATTTTGTAAATTTTTCTAAAAGCAAATCAAATTTTGTAACTTTTCTCTGAGCATTTGTTGGCCATACATTATCTCTAACCAAGACCTATGTACTTATGGTAAGTAGACTAATGAACTTCCAATTGAGCTACTTATCAAACGTGGATATTTTGAATGGATAAGCCACATTTTACGGTTTAGATGCCGGCGAAATGTGTAAGTCACCCCAAGGTTCGAGAAACTGCGGAAGACAAAAAACATCTGAGAGAAGAATAGTCGATCGGAATGACTTTGTCACTATACTTCAACCGAAGTTAAAGGAATTCTTATATTTCAACGTCTACAAAACTTAGCCACCATGCTAACAAAATCGATAATCGATAATTTGTCGTGCCAACAGTTTTTGAAATACAAAATCTTTTACAAAATCTTCTTTTCCCACTTAACTAAATTTCAATCATGTTAATCCGAAAATTGCATACACGACATAGGCACGCACATTAATATTATTAATATCTTTTCCTAAAACATTATGATGATCTTTCGATTGTAATTGGTTAACTCACTGGTCACTATGAGCTCAGATATCATTTTAAGAAAATAGAAAATTGGTCAATTTATATAGATTGATAGTTACATACTTTCTCTGATATCATCCTGCTGGAATCATTTGGGAAAGAATCTCAGCAAACTTAATCGAAAATATGAATTTCTTTGTTTTCTTCGTTTTTCTTTGTTCTATTGGTTTTTTGGTTTTTTTTTTTTTTTTTGCTCATAATAATGACAATGAAACTGAGATGAAACAGACGCCATTGAAATGAAATCACTGAAAATCGCTTACCGTGTGCTTTGCTGATGAGTTGGTAAGTTCTTTGGTACTGACTGTTGTACAACATTTAACACATTTGCACTTGGTTCGGTCCACTCATCATCATCATCATCATCATCATCATCATCATCATCATCATCATCATCATTGTATGGACTCATTTGCCTGGTTTTGCCTTTGGTCGTTTGGAGTGCGTTAAAAGATTAATTACAGAGTTCAACAATTTCAACATAAAACAAAGAAAAACGAGAAAAAACAATAATAATAAAATAAGTAAAGTCAAGTGAAGTGAAGTGAAGTAAAGTACTTTTGAATTTCAGATCACTTTTGATATGCTTAACGCTTAAGAAAACGCCATTAACGATGAAAAAAAAAGCAAGTTTTCTTTTTTGTTTTCGTTGTGCTCCTTTACTTTTATTGTTGTTCAATAATGAAATTTTCTTTTGTTTTTAAAAATTTAATTTTCTTTCTTTATATCGTTCGATTATTGCGCAGAAAAATAGTCGATAAATCGTTGTATTTTATTGCCATGCATTGGAAACTTCGACATTTAAATGGCGTAAAATAAAAGCACACACAAATGCCGCAACATGAGTTCAACAAAATGAATAGGAAACCAAAGACAAAAGGCAAAAAGCAAAAAGCAGAAGGCGGTAAAATATTTTATCAGAAATGGTTAAAAGTTGAAAGCGCTTTTAATGGTTTTCTTAGCTTTTCATCTTTCTCTTGGACGCCATTTTGGCAGCCATTTTGATTGTGATTCTGATATCTTTCTTTCAATTTTTCAATTTTTTAATCACATGAATCATATTCTAAAAAAAAAACATTGCACTCTGTCTGACCTTTAATTCGATCTAATTACAACAATATTTTTCAAAAATTCTAAAATTTTGTTTATTGAACAAAAAAAAAAAAAAAAATTCTTTTTTTATAAGAAATTCTTTAGGGGAATTTCCTTTATACTCGTACTACAATATAAACAACAAACACTCATCTCTACTACACGCAATGGTTAGTTAAATATGTAAATATTTATATAATCATAATTTCAACAACACAACAACAATAACAACATTCTATATCTCTGACTGAATGAATGAATGAAGAAACAAGCATCACGTGTTGCTGCTCTCAAATTTAACCCATTTCTTCTAAACAATAATTAAACTCATATTGTTTAAACTAAAACTCAGATAAAATTAACGCTATTGTCACTTACTCACTAACTCACTCACTCACTCACTCAGTCACCTAATGTCTGAACAATTGAAGAATTTAAAATCTGATATAGAGAAATTGCAAATAAAACTTAATTTTGAAAATTAAACAAAAATATCTTGTCTGATTCAACGCATTTTGAAATATTGTAAATATTTTGAATTTCTTTCATTTATGATTATTTATTTATTTATTTTACTCGTATAGATGAAAATGATGTTGATCATGATGAAGATGATGATGTTATATGGCGCTATAATGCAAAAAATACATTGTATGCCACATCTGGATATTGATCATGTCAACAATGCGAATGGGATCGAGTACAAGATCAGTTGGATGATATCTTCTGAAGCAAGAAGCAATTGTTGTAGTAGGTCAGTGTGCGAAAACAAATAATGTCTGACGGAGAGTAACACTGGAATTACCATACTACCATAACAATCTGTATATCTAAAACAAATAGTCAGCCGGCTTCATGGCTTCATCATATAAACAGAAAAGCGTTAGATTTGTTTAGAGTCAAAAATAACAAAAATATAAGTTCAATGTCTAATTATTTAATGTTTATAAAAACTACGTGCCTTTGCCAGCCAGTAGAACAGAGTTTCTTAAACTATTCCGAATAGAAAGGACTTTTTAAATTGAAAAACACTAAACTTCCAAAACTTGAATCAATATTTTGGACTAAAACAAGGTAATCCGAATCCACTTCATCATTGTTCGATATGTGTTGAATCAATTCTTCGTCATCTTTACTTGGAGCTGGAGGCTTATTAGCTCTGAGCGATAATGCCATCTTTTCAGAAAGAATGCCTGCTGTGGAATTTTCAAGACTAGAAATCTTATCCATGCTTCGTAATCAGCTTCCATCAAGTTTCATTCTTTATCAATATTATTTAGATAAGAAAATTAAAGGTAGATTATTAATCAAATCCAAATATTCTTGATGACTAACTATATACCATGCATTTACAGAAATAAAAAATTTATTTATTGTATAATGGGGCTTTCCCTAAAAGAAGCCTGCTTGAGGGGGTATTCTGGTCTAGAAAATTGAACAAATCGAATTTTTTCAAAGCATAGACTTTCAAAAATATACTCTTAAAAGGATTTTTCAAAATTCGAATTATTTTGGGAGATACAGCGGATTTTGTGACGTGGCATCTAAACCGGCCGAGCGGAGTGATCACACAATGAACGGCAAATGTTCCCGGTTGACTTGAGGATTCATTCTTTCCAGAAATTCTTTTATATCCGACTCGAGCTCTTTATGTATATACATACATATACATGTGCACTTTTAAATTTCCATATAAAAGCCAACCCCGTCTCAAACTTCAAACGCGTTTTTTTTCTTAAAACTCCTTTTGTTGAGGTGGTTGACACGATATCTCAAGTTCTATCTGACCGATTCCTTTGAAATTTTGTGAGAATCTTCTTTATACACCTTTTTATCACCTGGACCTTGAATTTTGAAAAATTTTATATCTAAGTATTTTTAAAAAATTCGTAAAGGTCGAAAAACAGGTGTAAAAAAAAATTTTTTTTTCAAGTGGACGCCAATTTGGTAATGTTTTTTTTTTTTGGATAGCGACATTTTTACTGATTAAGAATTTTTGTTATTTGTTTGATTTAGATCACTACAAGGGTTAGAATCTTGACAACCAGGGAGCACCGTTTGACTGGCAACCCCCACTTCACCGGCCTGTCATTGACTTTTTTTGTTTAACTTTAACTTTACTTTAAAAATCAATAAATATTATATAAAAAAAATGGATGCTAAAAATGTTTTTAATTTATTTTTTTTATCCTAGTTTGAAAAATACCCAAAAAGTAGGGCCCTTAAGATTGAATGTGTAGTGATTGTTCTATGGTTTGTTTGTAATTCGAATTTGATGCATGTCCTTTCTTTTATTGTAGCTTATCACTAGCACAAAGACAATAGTTTAAGAAACCCTGCACTAGAATAAGAAAAAGGAATCTATGAACAGCAAGTGAGAGATTATGTAAGTAAGTAAGCGAGTAAGCGAGTTTAAACAATAACAATGAGAATAATAACGAGTTAACAAATGATGCTGATGTTGTTGCTGTTGCTGTTGATATTAATGCTGATTCTGCTGATGATGATTTTGTCTGGATCAATGAATTGTTTCTTTTGGACTACTAAGCATTCATATGTTTATATATTTATTGTATTGTATATACATAGTATGTAGATGATGTTGTTGCTGTGCTTGTGATTGTTGTAGTAGTAGTAGCAGTAGTAGTAGTAGTACTCACTCCTTCTTGTGGATAAATTGTTTACAAATGTTCATATAATAGTAAACAATTTGGCATTTAATAACATTAACATTAAATTAAAAACAAAACAAACTTTGCATCATCATCATCATTATTATCATCATCATCACCATTACCATCGCAATCATGTGTTCTGTGTATGTATGATTATTATAAATATTATTGTTGAACTTGAATTCTCCTCTTTTGGTTTGTCTGGATAGAAACGTCATCATCATACAGTTTTTTTTTTGTTGTTTGGGAATTCCCAAACAAAGTTTGTTATTTGTTTGGAATAACTGGGCGTATGAGTGATCTTAAGTTAATTGGTAATTAATTGTTGATTAATTGAAGTGAATTTCATGTGATATTTGATCATCTTTTTAATTTTTTTTTTTTTTTTTGTTAAATATCATTGAAATATTCTTCATTGCTGGAGGTACTCAACAAACACAGCAAGTTCAAAAATATATGTAGTAAGAATTGATGGCAATTTAATTTTGAATTCCACGAAATTCTAAATGGCGAGTGTTCTGGTTTTATTGGCACATACAGGAAAGCGCAAGCTACAAAAACATGAAAAAGAAATTAAAATATCTTTCAAGCATCTCTACAAAACACAAAGTCAAACGCACACACACATTGAATCACATAGTATGTACCTACTACTTAGTTGTTGGTTTCCAGATCAGATCGTCGTCGTTGTTGTCTTTGCCGTCACTATTGCCATAGCCCGCCATCGATCGACGTTTGGCTTCATCAATTGCGCAAAAAAACAAAAAACAGAGACCAGAAAAATGAAAACAGAATTGTGAGAATATGAGCAAAGAATTTTGAAAACCACCAATCGGCAGAAGCTTATCCAACAAATAGAACGCGCTAAATGTAAACAAAACTCCGCCTTCTCACACGATCTCCCACCAAAAATAGCAAGCAGCCTCCGGCATGGACACAAAGACACAGAGAAAGGTCGGGCAGCAAGCGTAGTGAAAGAGCCCCCAATTGAGTTATGCTTTTGCTTCGGCCCCAGTCAAGGCAAAGAATGATGAGATAAAATGAAATGATGCCAAGAGAAGCAACAACAAAATTAAATCAAATACTCGTAACAAGCGAATCGAAAAGCCAAAGACATCATCACACTTTGTCATCAACATCGTCGTCCCATCGTTGGTATTTTTCTTTCGTGAGTTGAAATTTGTTGACAGCAATGATGGCGGAACTCATTGGCAATGAATGAATGAATGGCTCGAATAGACCAAATCAATTAACAGCTCGTTAAGCATTTAGGTTCCTCCACACCCCAACACACAAAATGGATAAATTTCAATGCTTCTGACTAATTTCTTTCAATTAATTTGGGATTTAAGTTCCCTAAAAAATTAAAAAAAATTAAAAAAAAACAGCAGACACACCAACTCACTCCTTCTTCTTAACTCTTTCAATTGAATGATGTTGATTGAAGTTTGATCGGTGCGAGCGGCAAACGGTTTAAAAAAAAAAAAAAAAATAATTGATTAAGAGTCGAAGAAAATAAAGATTCTTAAAAGGAAAGTACCGATTGTCATTAACCAAGTCACTCAAGAGCATTGAGAATAGGAGAATCAGAGTTTAGTAAAATATTCACTCAATGAGTAGATGATGTCTCTCTCACAAATCTGCTCTGGGAAATAAGTAATCATGCTGCAATCAAATGTCTATTAATCTCTTTATAAGATAAGTGAGCTTATAAATTGAAAAGATACATTGGTTCCAATCTAAAGTTTGGATTTTTTGTATAAATTCCTAACAAATTTGATGAAGTGGTAAAAATAGTAATTTCTAGGTTAGTTCGTAAAGCAACATTGTATCTAATATACACAAGATATATGCTAGACTACAACTGACAAGATCAAGGTAAAAACCTCTGAACTCTTATTCGGATTGGTAATTAGATTGTTTGCTCGGCTTCCAGGACATTTGCCGGAATTGTCCATAGGAAAACGTACATATACTGACATATGGAAATGATCAGTTCTGGAACTGTGGATGCCTAAAAAAAATTTAATATGCATGAAGCATATTTATAGAAATTCTGCACATAAAAATTCTTTCTTTTCAGCTTTAAGTGTACATACATATTTATGACTCTCTATATATGTAAAAATTGACGAAAAAATTGTTTGACGGCGCTAAACTCTGACACTATTTGACCGATCGTTATGAAAGTTGCCACATATATGTATATTTTTAAGGAGAAGGTTTATATGCTATCTACTTTATTATACCTTGCCAATTTTTGCATATTTTCTTATTTTTTCCTTAAGAAGTGCATCTATTTTTCTCCACTGAACGACGTTTCATTATGCCCAGCTGAATGCTGCTATATAACCCAGTTGCTTAATGTTCGGTAAAACAACAATATGTGATAAGTCGGAAGTATATTCATTTACGAGATATAATAGTGAATGATAAAAATATTGTTCACATTGACAGAAAATCGGATCGATACCAGTCGATCACATTTCACTTAGTCAAGAGAAAGAACCTACAATTATGACAAGAAGAATGACTAACACCACATTGGGGGCGTAGGATCGTACTTCGGGTAACACTAGTATGGTATATGGGTTCATAGTCTATTCGTTATAATTTTAAGGTACTTTGTGAGTGATATACAATAGCTATACGGTGTGGGCTCTCCGATGTACAATATATTTTGCCATTGGTAGCAAACATCATGTCAAAATAATCATACCAAATCTATTATGTGTGAAATGCTTGTATACAAAAATAAACACGATGCCGTTGCTCTCAATATCTCTCGTTTTGCATACGATCGAGACCGACAAGGATTTCTATGCCGAAGCACTTGAGAATGTATTTTGTATCTGAGTTGAGTTGAGTTACGTCGAATTGAGTTGGTTAAACGAGTGTAAACTAAATGAAGCATAACTAGAGCAGATCACTAGATTTTGATCAGTGAAGGCGTTGAGTTCGAATTCGGTTCGGGTTTGGTCTATTGTCTATCCTATTCGTCGTCGTCACCGTGTTTGTGAGGAAAATTAATTTTTTTAGATTAATCAAAAATTTTGTATTATATTGTACAACATCTATATTTTAACTTAATAGCGTGCAGTTCGAAAGAATAGAAAAGATAACCAAAATAATAAAGAACAAAAAAATAAAAAAAAAAAAATAATAATAAAAAAAAAAAATAAAAGAATATGATTAAAACCGAAGATGTGCATGAATTGAATTCGCGTGATTTAAGCAGTCCCAATGTCGAAATTGGGCTTATTAATGGTGTCAGTGTTAGTGGTAGTGGTAATGGTATATCAAATCCCTATGGCCACCATCATCATATTAGCCATCATCATCATCATCATCATGCGAATCTTTATCGTGTTCCAACAAATAGTGATTTATTGCGCATGCAACAAGAGTCACCTGATCTCATTGATGAGAAACCCTCACTTAGCTATATGGAACGAAAATACTATTGCCCAATGATGACTATTGGAAATGGTGGCGGTAATGGTGGCGGAGAAGGCGGTGTACTTGTTTCTTCCAGCATGACAATGCCAATGTCTTTTTCAACACATGACAATGTGACTTATGCAATACCAACTTTACAAAATCTATCAACTCCACCTGCATCGTTAAGTCCTACATCCTATGGCACTTTGTTGCCTGTGCATGTGTCAACTTCAGCGGCTATCGATGCTTCACCCAGTTCCAGTTCGCTTACACCAACGACATCAATTTCAACAGCAACAACATCATCAACCGATCAACAAGATCTTGAAGCCAACTATGCTATTATGGCTGTTAAGACATTTCCTCCATCGACATCATCATCATCAGCAATACCTTTGAATCATCAATATACATCGACAATCAAATATTGCTCAAATAATACAATTCTTAGTGCCAATGAGTTCATGACAGAGCATCAAAATGGACTACATCCTAATCAAAGCTCACCATCCAATTACAATTCAATACATCCGCCAGGAAGAATTCTGGATACAATTGTGCCAATGACGGAACCACAGAGCCATTCAAGTTCTTCTTCACCGGCAAAGTCTCATAGTGATATAGATATGGCCGGAAACCAACAGCAGCAGCAGCAGCAGCAGCAGCAGCATCAACTAAAGGATATCGATTCCCAAGATCAATTAACAACGTCGGACACAGCAAAAAAGTCTGGCACACGTCGGCCAGAGAAGCCTGCACTTAGCTATATTAATATGATAGCGATGGCCATAAAGGAATCGCCAACAGGCAAATTGACACTCAGTGAAATTTATAGTTTTCTCCAAAAGAGGTAAGAGATAGATACTCGACTTTTGACTAGAATCTTTATGAATTTTACATGAGCAGTTGTTTAATAAAGAGAGGGAATTATATACTTAAATTGATCTATCAATATTTTAATTTCAAGTTTTGACTCACAACTTTTGGAGCAAAACAACAAAATTCTAAAATAATTCTATAATTTTTCTAAACTATAATTTTTTGGTTCAATATCATTTAATGTTTAAAGTTTGAGACATCTTTTGACAATATTTTAGGATCTTAACTAGGGAAATGCAAAAATCAATTCAAATGGGATCAAATCTGGAATTTAAATAAAGGTTTTGTAGACAATTAACACAGCATTTATAAATATGAAGATGAAAGTCCTGAGGTTAATTGTACTGGACCATCGTAACCTTTGGAATTGAGCAATCTGATAATAAGATTTCCTGTGTGTAACCGTAAACGTAGATAACTTGGAGGATATCTCGAAGATCTTGTCTGGTTATAGGTACATTTTGCTAGCCTTTGGTTTTGACTCTTGTATCATAATATACAAAGCCAGGTTTCATGGAATTTAAGTGTAGTAGTAAACTTCATTCAAGAAGAAAATGTTCACACACTTTTTGTCTTGCGCAAATTACAAAATACTGTGTTCCCATGGGAACTTTGCGTTCGCATCGAAAACTTTCAATGATAAGACAACAAGTCTTTGTTATTTCATATAAAATGTAAAGAAAGGGAAAGACGAATTTAATAAACTTAGTTAAAAGTGCCGTGCCATCGGCGAATTCGATACCGTCTCGTATATCCGTTAGTCTTTCTCAATCGTGAGTTGTGAATTGTGAGTTTTATATTTGTTTGGTTAATGGTGATATCTTTATTATTTTTTTGTTTTTTTTTTTGTGTTTGTAGCAACGCCATCCGATTTAATAATGTTTGATAAAATCAATAAACAAATGCATAAATATTTTAATGAATTAAGTTTTTTTTTTTATTAATGTAAGTTAATTAACATTAATAATGCATTAAATTTATACAGTTTAAATTCTACATACTCGTACGAGTGCCACCATATCGAATTACTTAAAAGAATTTATTGTTCTCATCGTTTAAATAGATTCGAATTCTTTCGCGGTTCATACGTCGGCTGGAAGAATTCAGTGCGTCACAATCTTAGTCTGAATGAGTGCTTTAAGAAACTACCCAAAGGCATGGGCGTTGGAAAACCGGGTAAAGGCAACTATTGGACAATCGATCAGAATTCGGCTTATATGTTCGAGGATGAAGGCAGCCTACGTCGTCGGCCACGTGGTTATCGGGCAAAAGTCAAGGTGAAACCATATCCAACGTCAAATGGCTATTATTCTAGCAACAGCTATAATGATCCAGGCATGGTAAGCAATCACTTAACTTAATCAACTTAAACTCAAGATAAGAATCAACAAAATTCAAATACTTATAATTTAATAGGAAAATGGTAATTTCTATGCTTCACATGCTTATGGTTCCTATGGTGATTATCCGGTGCCAACGTCTTCAGTAAATATGTCTACCAGTTTTGGTGATGCGTGGAATGCACATGCTGCTCATAGTTCGTCAACAGCAGCTTTGCCACAGTTTGCTGCTGTCGTTTCCAGCAATGGAAATCATAATCACATTCTTAGCAGTCATCATCAACATCTTCAACAGCTTCCTCCTCATCATCAGCTTCAGCATCAACAGCATCAACATCACAGTCATAATCATAGCAATCACTCTAGTGGGAATATCAATAATAACAATGGCAGTGGTACACCCACTCCGCCACTGGCCCATTCGGCATCGCCATCATCTGTTGTGCTCCACGGCTCCAATGCGGCTGGCCTGGATTATGCTACAGCATCATTAGTTGCTGCTGCCGGTTATCCATATGCAACAACAAGTGCCAGCAACACCAGCAGTCTTGATAACGGTAAGTAAAGTGGCTGTGTGATTGTTCTCCCCCTCTTTGAATGTCATACTCGTTGCTCACCACTTGGGTGTTCGTGTCAATCAAAGAAAAAGAAAAAAGTAAAATAAGATCAAGCGCGCGCGTTCACTCGCGTGAGTTAATGCTGACTTCAGAACCAGAACGTGAATGTGCCTCTCAAATTACACAGCGGGATCTTCCTTCACCCATGATGCCTTAAATGATATGAGTTTATGATCAGTCGGTTGTCGGCGCTATGCCATATGCACATGTGGTTGTTCTAGTAGTGGTCGTTTTGTCTTTCATCTATGCCGCCTGCGCGGATTGTGTGAATTTTAACACTTTTCATTGTGCACATTTTGATTTTATTCTGCTTTTTTTTTATTAGATACTCGTAGTATATTCATTCATTTTTTAAACTTAACTACATTTAACTCTTTCGGTTTTTTTTTTTCTTAAATCTTCTTTCTACAGGTTTACGTTCTATGTCACTCTCACAGTTATCCATGACAACGTCGCCATTGCAATCGTCTTCTGGTTCTAATCATTTACTACTGGATCGTAAACCGGTTTGTTTGCCGCCCATCACTTTACCAAGTTCAAGTATGATGGCGTCTGCAACGCCATCGCAAATGGATGGCGCTACTGCAAATACCAGTTATTATGATAACCTTAAATATTCGAATTAGTTGAGACTTTTGTTTTAAATAGTTTAGATTTAATTTCAATTTACCAAAAAATCATCTATCATTTTAAATACCTCAAAGGATAAATTTTAGCAATATTAGTTTATTCAAATTGATAAATAAATCAAATAACAAATACAACATATTTTAATATATCTTTATATTTTTTACAATCAATTCGTTTGTAGTACATCCAATAGACTTTAGCAGGCAAGGACAACTCTAATACATACAGACAAATACAACTTTTACTATACTTATATATTTACTGGAAACGTGCAGTAGCACATTCACATTGTGACCTAATATTGTAATTTATGAATGTAGGAATATACAAATTTAATGTACACAATGAAACTTGCAAATTGTTCATTATTTGCGAAAATTAAGTGAATGTATGTTTGCTATACCTATACAGTCTAGAACGGATAAAATGTGTTTGGGCCTTCACATTGGAAACATTCGACATGAAACAATCATAATATACAATAATTGTATAGTTGGATACAATAAAAAAACAAACAAAGATAAGAACAACAACAACAACAACAACATAACTGGCGAATGCCTCTGCCAAAAGTTCTCTTTATTTTATATTGTGTTTTTCGATATTATTTCATTTTATTCAGCGACGTGATCATTCACTTGTACATGGGTAAAATGTACAATAAAATGCTATACTCATAATTCATCAGTCCCAACATTCAGTTTCATTCACAATACATGTACATGGGAACAACAGAAACTAAGTTCAACATGCATGCATTCACATTCACTTTAAACAGATTCGGCAAAACATGTTCGCTTTTTAAAGTGAATGGTTCGAAAGGTGTTTTGAAAGCACTCCCGCACAAGTCGTATTTGTATATTGTTTTTAGATCTTACGACAACAAATTCTTTTTATGGTTTTATGGTCGCGTCGTGTTTGCCTATGCCAGTGCATAAAGGATAATATTTCACAGGTTGCCCTCACATGCAAGCCGTTGAGTTACTTTTATCGCCAATCGAGTAGCTAAAATTCAAGATTTGACTCACATAAAAGAATGGTTCAAAATAGAGTCCATACTAAATATTCTGTGGTGGAAGGAGCCTACATTTTTAAGCGTTCATCAGAGGAATTGTCAGGGGAGCAGCGTAAATCCACATTCAATTTAATTGGATCAGTTTCTCAGAACCTCAGTATCGAATTGTAGTTTCGCAAAGTCATTTCTCAAATTGAATAGTCTTTGCTTTAATTTATCGCTGACGTTCTATGATAATAGGCCATAGGGTCGCTTTTTTAGGTGCGTTGAAGTGGTTTAGCTTACACCACAGGATTGATGAGGTTCCAGCGAGCTGATTCATTTTAAATATTATAAGATCTATGTTAATTCTTAAAATCTAGGTATGTTAGACATTCTCACTGTTATCTAATAAATGTTGCAATGTTGTTGGCAACGTTCTATATCTTCTAACATAAGAAAGGTATTTTTTTGATTATCTTTGATTTCATTCATTTCCTCTATTAACGATCTTACTTTTATAAAAAGCCTCTTTTAACCGTGATTTACTTCTTTTAATTGTGATTTCTCAGATTAAGACATAAAAAAACAAAACTTTAATCATGTGTTCTTAGAAAACTGCAATTGTCCTGGATTTTTAGAGTTAATCAAAAGCTAAATAGGAAAGTTGAACTACCTTAATAGACTTTTTTATTGGGTTGGCAACTAAGTTCTCGTCGTTTCTTCCCAGCGCTTCTTCTTGTTAATGTACAGGCAACAATATTTTTCACCAGTAACGATTCGGTAAGGATATCTTTGAATCATGAGTTCAGATGTGACTCACTGATTTTTTTGTTTGTTGCCACTTAAAGTAAACGAAACACATGCATCACACTTCTTAAAATTTCTTATCGAATGAAGAAGCCAGTTGTCTATAGCAGTATGGACCATACCATTTTCTCTTCTAGATCCTTTGTCGTTTGTTTGATACGATTATCCATGCAAAAGTTGGTTTAAGCGCATTTCAATGAACTCAACTAGATTGGTAATCGACGAGATGCATTTTTGAGATCAATATTTTCATTTTAAAACTTGGTTCTCTTAGCTATGCCTTGCCGTCATGAAAAGCAAAAGGATGGAGTTGTCGAAAATGGTAATTTTTCTTAACTGGGTAGTGCATTTTAGTGATTATGAATGATATTTCACATAAACTCGATCAAATAAAAAAGAAATCATATTTGTAGATTCTGGAAGAACAAAACATTCTCTTTGGAATCAAGATATAAATGTAAAAATAAAATGACTTAATAAAATTTATAAATGTTGACAATCATAATCCACTGTTTAAGACCAGGCTATTCGGATTTTCCATAATGAGTTTGATTCCGAGAAACTATGCAAATTGAGGTACAACAATATTTTAAATAAGAACGTGAACTTGAATTTGGGATTGTATTGATGGTATCCCTCTTAGTAGTGCGATTCTGCTTATTCCAAAATTGTGTATCGAACATGTCTCGTGGAACTGGTCAAATATGTATTATACTATATACTTTATGGGGTCTCCGATGTCTTTTTCTGTCTGTTACAAACTTAATGACAACTTATACTACTATTCACTGTGTGAAGAGTGTGCAGGGAATATGTTTATGTGTAATGCTTTAAATGACAAATGACAGTTACAAGATAATCTGCACCCTCTATACCAGGCCACACATTTTACGATCAATTGGTCTTACAACCAAAGATCAAAAAGTTGCGCCTGCAGCGTTCCATTCCATTCAATTCCATAATAAGATGACATCAACACACATAAAAAAATGTTTAAAAAAAAACAAAAACCAAAATTACAATTTATGCAGCAAACAAAACAAACTAATTCAATAAGGGTACTCAATAGACGAACACCAACGAAAGCACACAGCCGAATTGATTTGGCCGAATCTCTTCTGCGTTTTTGTTCGTTTGTTTTCAATTTTGTGTGCTGTCCTCTCATCTTTTGTTTGTACGGTACACGTTCACGTACATACAATAACCGTAGCCAAACACGTGCGGTCGCATTATTTTTTGATGAACCATCAGCCGAACGAAACGCTGCGAACCCGAATTGAAAAGACCGAACATTTTCGTTCGCTTTCACTTCGACGTACACATTGACTGAACGGATGCAAATTAACTTAACAACAACAACACGTTTCACCAGCGAAAGAAGACAAGAAACACATTGGTGTCGCTGCAGCATACGCCCAAAAGGTTTAAAACTTTAAACGAATAAAATAACAAAAAACTCAAAGACCAAAACGCTCGCATCAATTAAGTCTCATTTTCCACCTCACTCACTCATATGTTAAAGTCTCGTAGAGATCATTTGGTTTGTGGATTTGATGACTGTAAAGTTGTCATGCATTTTGTGGTCATGTATTCAATGAATAGTGCACATTAGCCAAAACACTCACAAAAAGCTGGTGGCTCCAGAACACATAATAAACTAACTGATATCTGAAATAAACAAATAGAAATTACGTTCAGTTTTTGAATTTTTACGTTTTACAAACAATTTTTAATGTTCTGCAAACTTCATCTTATATGTAATGTAATAAATAAAATATATTAACAAGTCATCTGACATTAGCATAGTCTATTAAATTAATAGATTTTACTTCTTAAGGCGATCAATATCCAAGTGATTAGATTTCAATACAAGTTTAATTTTACACCCTTTAACACCTTCACATCACAGTCCAATGTATTCATTGCTTAAAGAAGAACACAAATCCAATTATTTAGTTAATTGTCTCATCTTTATCGACAAAACGAAAATCCCAAAGAGTCAAATGGACACAACGAATGCATTTTTCTGCTTTGGCACAAAGAGACACAACACAGAATAATAACAAAAGTATGAAAAATTTTAGAAATCGCATCAAAAAGTCGCCTTAACCATCATTATCGCATCAGTAGTATACAAAAGAGCAACGATAACAATGACAATGACAATGACAAAAAAGGACATCGTCAATGGACAACGAAAAGGCAAAAACGAATCGAAACGAAGGACACCACCAACATTTCCAACATAACCATCCAACAATAGAAGCCATTCGAAGATATTCAGTAAAGAATAACACAAAAATTTCATAGTCAGAAATGTAGAAAGAGGGAAGATTAAATCTCCTTTAAAAGTTAATGTTTACACACGCACCTACCGATGGATAAAGACCATGAGAGGACGACAAGCGGCAGCAGGATGAAGGAAACAAGTGAGGAAAAAAAGAAGAAAATCAGCAAAAAGCTGAGAAAACACTACACAGGGAAAAAGTGCAAAAATTATGAAAATATTGTCACAAGTGCAAAGCAAAAGATTCCTTGCACAATCATGAAGAGAAGGAACAAGGTTGTGGTTGAATTGCAACCACAAAAAAGAAGGACAAATTGAAGGCGTTGGCAGTGGCAATTGAGATGATTGCATTGAATGAAAAGGGAACAAAATAGAAAAAAAAGTAGAATACCGAAAGAAGTAATGGGTTGGTCCAGAGAAAGAGGATTTGTGCATCAAGTAAACACACAGACAGACGACAACCACAACACAACACAACACAATTCGACTGTAAATGGCCAACAACAGATAGAGGATAGGATGCGATCGGAACAAAACAGGATAATGCCGTTTCATACAGTAGGAAAAATGCATTTGCAAAAATCGAATCGAAGTATGCCACCACAAAAAGATGCAGCAAAACAAAAATAAATAAATAAAACGATGGAAGGCAGCTAACGAATGAGCAAACGAACGAACGAACGAGAGAATAATTTTCATTTGATTTTCGATTTTTCACCCAAAAGAAAACTGACATTTTTCGTTAAAATAAATATTTTCTTTCGGTTCGTCGTCTTTTTTTAACCGAGTTTTATTTATTTTAAATTTATGCGAAATTAAAATTACGACGAATCGGAGGTGAACAAAAACAAAATCCGCAAACGGCAACAAGGATTTACTTTGATGCGATACTCGTACCAAGTCGTGCAACCCATGTATCCTCGTTTGTTTTTCTAGGCTCATGAAATCCTTCTTACAGCAATGAAATCATAGTAAATCAATTGGACACAATCGATTATTAAATGATTAAATTTTTATACACTTTACATTTAAGAAAAGGACCAGTGCATCTTGGGGATTGATAAATAGGTAAGTGCATTCCTTGTTTAAAAGAATCTTTTAAAAATTATCAAATCCCTGAAGTATCCAAAGAGAGAATATTAGCTTGACTTCAACTGAGTTTCATGGAAGATATTAAGAAAAACTTGTTCATCCAAAAAATAATAATTCACAATATTCAATGCGCTCCATGCTCATATGGTTTAATGACATTGGATTATTTTCTGTGGAATTTCTTAAAGTCTGAGATTTATACCAAGAATTCAATAACCAGCTTGAAAGAGATAATATAATATATGTACACCAGGGGTCTCAAAATCTCGAGAATACCACTCTTTCCCCGAAAAATAAAAACGAGATTGAAAGCAGCTCAGCTATCCCGTCCAAAATTATGCTATCTTCCAAGCTGCAACCAAACATACTTACAATGTCTGTATCCAAAGGATTGCTCCCTCATTACTACTCAGTTCTTGCAGCCGAAGCGGTTGCAATAGTAAAAGCTATTCACATAGCGCAAGCACATAAAGGAAAGAATATAATCTACTCGGATAGCCTATCAACAGTTTTAGATCAAAATATATATAACAACAACCACATTCTCTGTGAACTCCGCAATCTCTTCATCAAATGGTTCCTGGCCACGCGGGAATAGAAGGGAATGAACAAGCTGATACAGCAGCAAAGGAACCGGGCTATGCACCTTGTCTGACAGTCATCCCGGGCGTAGAACGCGATACCGGGAAATATATAAAAGGTATCATAAGAGATATGGAACTCTCACAATGGCGATCATACAACCACTGGTATAAAAATTCCAACCCTTCCAAAACACCTATCCACTTCCCTGACTCCTGCGATGTTCCAACTTGTTCCTTGTTAGTACGACTGAGAACGGGGCACAGTCAACTCACTCACCAACATGTCCTCGAGGGCAAAAGCCAACCTCCTTGTCCATTCTGTGGTGACTACTTGTCAATAAGACACCTGCTAGATGTTTGCATAAATCATCACATCAATAGAACACAACTCTTCGGAGACATTCTACCTTCCGCATTAATTCAATTTCCTTCCCTCGATAATATTAGCAAAATGGTATCCTTCATCAAATCCAGTAACCTTAGTCATTTAATCTAATCTTTTTTATTTAAGACAGACGAGTTGAAGGCCTTGTAGCTAGCACTCCTTACAAAACTTAGGTTATATATTATAAGTAACTAAATGTATATAATCTAATCCTGTAAATAATACATACAATGTCATAAAATTTAATTGAAATCGGTTGGGTGGTTTATTAAGAAGATGAGGTATTTTATATGAAGGATAAAAAATGGTACATCCGAACGATTATATTCTTAGAATTGAAATTGTTTTGTGTAGTTCATACAAATTCGAATACAAAAACTCATAAGAGATTAAGGATTTATGTGGCAACTATATGAACTGAACTATTGATTCCATTAGTTCAATTTTTCTAATATGTTATGTATTGTTTTGCCATTTAAAATCTTCTTGTTAAGATTCGTTTGAATTTCTTAATATGTAGTACAGAGGATGTTCATAACCATAATTTACTACATATTCTCCCGATATGTTTGTTTTTCTTTAATATCTTTCATAAAATCAAGATTTCTTTTCTTGACTGTTGAAGAATACAGTTTGAAAATCGAGATTGTTTTAGTGTTTATATGGGGCCTATTGCTTTCAGTAATCGAGAAACTTTGATTATGCACAAGAAACAAATGAATTACAAACAATCTATTATACTTATCATGCTGATCATTTGCATATATTTATAATGCTACGATTACATGATATGACAACCTGTCAAATGTATGGCACCATATAAATTGGTTCATATAACAATATGGTGGATGTTCAGACAATATGACGACTTTATCACAAAAATTGAAATTTTTTTTTGAGGTGCAATGTGTCAATGTGTGTGTCAAATGCATTCATTGCGTTGAAGGGTTTTCAAACAAAACGAAACTTTCGTTCATGTGAGATATTTGAATGAGTCTGAATATGAATATGTATATGAAAGAAAATATGTGGACTTTCCAACTATTAATTGTCGTTTGAATTGTTTACGTTTTGTACTTTTTTTTCTTGTTTTTGGTTTATTTATTTAATCAAATTTACATGGTGAATTTGAGATGAAAGACAATAAATTAATTCTTTTAAATTAGTTTTGAACGTGACTCGCAGAATGTTCTATTTATCCTTACATTCGGCCGATGAAAACTTCCCAATGGAACTAAGACTAAGACTTTTGGTAATCTCTACTTAACCATTGCCTTATCTGCGTACATAGAGTATTATGTATGGAACTTCCAACTCTTCCCAATTTCACTTCACTATTCTCCCTAGATTTTGAGCAAAATATCCTCCTATTTATATATGTATGTGCATATGTATGTGCATGGTAAATAATCTTAAAGTGGCGCTGAGAATTCAAAACTTATTAAAATAAACAAATTTCAAAATGCTTGCATTTACCACACACTAAAATTGTCTACGAAAGCATAAATTTAATACATTCACATTCACATTATCACCATAGCCATCACAAATACTCGTAATGATCATTAAGTTAAAACCGCAAACCATTAATGCAGTCATAAAAACTAAACGCAAGAGGACACGCGTTTATGCTACGCAGTAAATCCTTTGTTCTTCGGAGTTACACTTGAATGGAAAAACCCTGTGGCTGTGGATGGAACATGGGGAAATCCCACTTAAGAATTCATTAAGTATTTCCGCGGAGCGTATTAAGTCAAAACATGCCAGCCCAGCTTTCTTCTTAGACGGGATAATATTCATCATAATCATTATGATTAGTAGTCAGTTTGTCGTCAGTTAGAGAATATTTCTTGGACAATCTAACCGACAAAGTGGCGGCGCTTTTCGATTATTTTTCTTAAAAATAAATTTTAATCCAGATCAAGATCTATTTAATCTCCTATAAATAACCAAAATTTCCCAACATTAATGGACACAGATGTCGACATAACAAACATATACATATGTAGATATACAATAACCTATAAATTTATTAGTTGAATCATTGATTGATAGATTCAATCATCACTTGCTTAATTCATTGATAGGATGAAATTCAGAAATCTAGGTAATTTTATACAAAAATGCCCTTACAAAAAAGCCAAGGAGTAGAATAAAGAATAACAAATATAAACTAATCTGATAAATACGAAACATACACACAAACACACACCTAGAGAAAAGGGAGATGAAAATAATAATAATAAGAATAATAATAACTAATAAGCTGTATATAAATCATAAATTTTAATGACTTGCCGCTGCTGCTCTTACTAAACTCCTCATATCTTTTACGGTCCAATTAAGTCAAAAACCAAAAAAACAAAAAAAAAAATATAAAACTTCAACAAAAATCATGCACAACTTAAAGGAAGTAACTACTACCACTTTCTCTTTACTCTACTCTTACTTCCGTACTTCTTTTATTACTTTCTATCTATTCTTTCATTCACTCTTTAGAAAAGCAATGGGGCGCTAGTGCAATGTTTGAGCGAGATGCATGCACATGAATAAAAGAAAAAGAGAAAAAAAAAGATGGTGATGTCTATTGACCACGCCCCACAATTGTTAGTTGCGTGCATTGGTGTGAGTAAGTGAGAGTGTGTGTGTGAATGAGTTTATTGTGTTTGTGTGAGTATGCGCAGATTGCATTGCATATTCATGATTTCATGATGATTGAAATTTTTGAGTTTTACGCTAGTATTGTGGTTGCGTTTATCTACTACGCTCTCTCTCTCTCTCTCTACGCTACTCTTACTCTCTGGCATTCGCACTCACTCTCCACTCCCTCTCAGTTTTGCTTTTGCTTATCACTTTATAAAAGTAAGTATCTTTTATCTTTCATTATCATTCTTCTCAATAGGTTTTATTGAACTGCGATTTCTGGTTTATGCGATTGATTACTGATATAATGTTGATGTATTGTACTAAGCTAAGAAGTATATGCTACTTAGAAAGTTACTATTACTTTTATTATATGTAGAGATGTGTTTGTGTAAATAAGTTTCCAAAAACAAACAGTTTAACCAAACTATTGTATAAGATAATAAATAACAAATATTCAATTACATTAGGAATCATAATTTTATTCTTACAATAGTTTCAATACTCAGTTAAGGATGTCACTCTCTCGACTACCTAACCTGTGTCCATAACAGAACCATCAAAAATAGTGTTTTACAATTGTAAGTATCAGAGTACTCGTACTTGTAAGATCTTATACAGTATGAAAATGATCAAGAAATGTACAAATATAAAGAAAATTTAGAATCAAAATTCGTCTAAAATTCCTCTACAAAACACATAGTTTCTATTCAAACATACCTATCCTTCAGAGTTTCATACTACAAAACTATCTACAATATAACTTTCATATGTTTCTTGAGGATATAAATTCTTGTATGAAGACTTCTTTTGGTCTGAGTATGTCAATTGAATGTAAATCTTTATTAACCGCAAAATCCATAAGCCAATCTCTTGTCCCCATTAAAAAAAGGAAGCTCTTAAATTAGCATAATCATAATTTTATGTCGGAATTTACAATACTAAAGTTTCCAGAACAATCGAAGTTGTTTCTTTGTGTAAAAAATTCCTCTCCTATGTTTTTTTTTAATGAAGAAATAAATACACAGTACTTGGTTTAATTTCTTATCTGCTGATATTCCTCTATTCTTTCTTTCGTTGAAACATAAGAAAATATTAAAAAACTTAAGAGTTTCCTAAATGTAATTTTCTACCAGTTGATTATTGTTTATCATCAATGAATATTTTCATATTTTTATTGCCTTTAAAAATTTTAAGAATTTTTCAATATTATTTTTTCTATTTAAATCCTTCATCGTTTACTTATTATCATCAATATATCTGTGTACCTTTATGTAAATATATGTATGTATGTGTGTTTGTTTAATAAAATGGTTCACTGTATGGCAAATGTCTGCAGGAAGGAAGGGTGAGTACACATGATTAGAAGGAAGGATATGTAAGCAAGCCTGCAGTCCTCTTTAAAATAAATATTTTCTTTAGATTTCTTTTTAAATAGCAGAAAAATTAGAAAAATTTCCTTAAATTAATATGTCAATTCTTTTTCTTTCTTAATTTTTTGTTTTTGTATGCACATGTGTAGAGAAATAAAAACAACCTGTTTTTTTAATATTCACTTTTCACACTTTAACTTTCTTCTCTTAGGGTGACAAATTAGTTTAATGACTTTAAGTTCAATTTATTCACATTTATCACTTGAAAGAGAAATAATTGTTATCCATAAGCCTTTATTCTTGATATCAAATATTTAATAATAAAATAATTTTTCCAATTAAAGAAAAGAAAATCATAATTTTAATATAAAAATTGACTATCAGAAGAAATGAATTGACATTGATTATCAGTTAGATAGAAATTTATTAGTAAATTCCTTTAAAACTGAAAAAGCTTTAACTTCTATTCTTTCCCCACTTTTCTCTTTCTATTCTTCATTCTTATGTAAGTTCTTTGCCTTGTTAGTTTGACTTAATCTAAACAGTGAAATGAAGCATCAAAAAGCCAGCGAAGCATATTGAAAATCTTCAAATTTAGCATTAGAAATGCGTATTTCTCTAAAAAAGAACAAAGAGTGTTAAAGAACAATCAGTTTGATTGATAATTATATACCCTTCACATGAAGATAATATAAATATTGATCATCCATTAAGTAAAAGAATATCTTCCATAGTAATTTGATCAAAAGTGATTGTCTTTATTGGAAAATGTATTTTTATAAAAATGTATAAGGTGGTTGGGCGAGTCTTGAGTTGGCAGATGCACCCAGTTGCAGAAGGTTTGTTATTTTTTCTGTTTTTATTCTTTTATTCAGACTTTGAGGACTCATAAATGATATTGGTTTCTTTCTTAGTCAGTCTTAGTGTAGTACTGATTTTATCGATTATTTAGAATTTAACTTATGGATGATTGAACAGAAGATTCTATAATAAATTTAAGCTATTCACACAGAAACTTTGTATTGATCAGTCGGTTTATTGATCTGAATAATCTGAACAATAATTTGTCTATAAATTGTTGTTTATAACAATAGAACATTTGTTTTAAATTTGAAGATAAATAAATGTATTATTGTATTGTAGATATATATTTTTTAAATAAGAAACGAATAACATTAAAGCTAAAGAGTAACAAACATCATATCAATTTGTTAATGCCAAATGGTAGTAAAACAAAAGAAATACAATGAATTCACATGTCCTTCACAGAAGAACAGACATGGCCATGGACACAAACATATAAGTAAGTAAGTTCTCGTATATTCAAGTGAGTTCTGTGGGTCTTTGCTTGAACAAAGTTAGTTTGCCGAAAAGAATGAGTGAACATTAGCACAAATAAACTTGTATCCATCTACATCTACAATTGGTACACTTTACCCGCCAGCCGTTCTTGCCTCTCTTGTCGGATGATTCGATGCCATTCCATTTCATTCCATTCCAGGCCATGATGCTACATTGATTTTCAGCTCAGCTTAGCTTTGGTGCTTTGGTGCTTTGCTCACGCATCCGAATTCGTATTCCGATTCGAACGATACGAAAATTATGTTAAAGCAATAAAAATATTTGTCAAAATAATGCGATTGCGTTAATAGAGAAAAATATTATTCTTGTATCAATTACATGTTTTTCACGTCATCACTCAATGTATTTTGTGATGATGATTATGATGATGATGATGAATGCGATGGTTTCGATCGAATACGATTTGGTTTTATATCACAGACAAAATAACAAATTTCTGCAATTGCAATTGTGCAATTTTTTGTGTTTTATTACAAAATAGAAATTAATTATACTTTTAAATTTGTGACCTAGGAGATTTGGTGTTGTTATTTGTTGAAATGTATCTGATTGAATTGTATCATAAGTATCTATGTATTGTATCTGTATATGTATGCTTAATGCCTGCCAGCATTCTAAAGTATCTCATATGAAAATACAAGTATTGATGTACAAATAAACAAACCAAATTTACTTTAAAGCTGACAAAGTCAATAAATATTTGTTGTACAAAAAAATATTATCTCAATAAGCAAAAAAGTGCCGGCAAAAAACATAAAAATTGATATGAAAACAAAAACAAAAAAAAAAATTATAAAAACACAAACCGAATAAACTAAATAAAATGAGAAGAAGCTGTTGACGAACAAAACAAAATTGAAAGACAAGACAAAAATACACAAGAGAAAAAAAAAAAAATAAAACAAGTAAAAATTTCGCACGTGAGTAAGAATTTTTATATTGTTTTTAATCGTAAAACACGCGACTTTGATTGTGAATGCCTGCCTTATGAAGACAGGAAAGTAGAAGAGGAAAGAAAAAAGGAAATAAAAGTAGGAAGGAAATAAAAAAAGAAGTAGAGAAAGAAAAAGTTGCCAAAGTGACTTCATTTAAAGGCAGCAGTGGAGACAATAAGAAAATGAATGAATGAATGAATGAAATGAAAAAATCAAAGAAATTCAACACAAAGTTCAATTAAGTAGAGCAGCGGTTCTTAAACTGTGGGTCGCTTATGGATCCATGCATCCATTGTCTCATTTAATACAATAACCTTACACCCCCAAATTTTCAACGTTTTTGCCATTTGTAATTAAAAATTTATTCGAAGTGAGTAACATTCTTTTGACGCTTAAAGTGGAGTCAGCTGAGATGCCATAAATCCTTAAAGTTCTTCATTCCGAAACAGTAAATCCTAACGATGACATTTTTGTTGATCTTTATGGATTCGCTATCAGTGACCTATGTTATTATTGACCTAGAAATCGAGTTTTAAGAATAAGTAACGTTAGTATAAGATGAGGTACGCTTAGAAAATGTTGATGAAAAGAGGAGATCTGCAGACTACATAAGTTTAAGAATTGCTGAAGTGAAATTTACAGACGAGACAGAGAGACTGATAGAGAGATAGAGAGACAGTGTAAGCTAAGCTTGCAGTGTTAGTAAGTTATTAAAAAAGCACTTAACTGTGCTAAAGTGGGAGGCAGTTGGGGAAGTGAAATGGTGAGTTTAAGTGGGTGCTTAAAGCACACAAACAATTTCTCCTACAAAGGTGTGTAAGTGAGATAGTAAATGCGGGGGTCGAATGAAAAGTATTCCATACAATTAATTGAGTTTCCAACTAGGAAGCTCATATGATCTCAATAGTGTGTCTGTGTAATTGGAGCGAGGTTTTCTCTTACAGTATTAAATTGAATAACAAACAAAGAAAAAGCAAAGAAATTTAACCCTTCAATTGATGCTGTTGTTGTTGTTGTTGCTGTTGTTGTTATTGTTATTATTTAGACAATTTCCACTAGAAAATGCTTAAATACGAAAGGCGGGAATTTCCACAATTAAACTCAAGCAAACACAACCAAACCATAAAATCATATAGACAAAATTGAGAAATCATGAATGGCGGCAATAGAGCGAGCAACAACAACAACAACAACAACAACTACAGCAACAACAAACACATAATGAACAAATTCTGAATGTGTATTGGCAGCAAAAGATACATAGCTGCCGGTCTTCACTTACTGACTGAAACACAAACACAAACACAAACACAAACAATCCAAACACACATATTATAGTAAGTACACAGATACACACACACACACACACACATACACACACACACTCGTTATAAAATGAAATCCAGCACAGTGGTTGGCGTAGCTTAAGAACCAACAGAACAAACACCAATGCAAACCAACAGAAAACAGACACAGATACGCACGCATACGTTTGCACATTGAATTCAAACACAATGTGCGGGTGTTTGCGTGTATTTGACGACGTCGGCATCGGCATCAACGTTAACGTCGAGATTTTCATGTATCCCATCGTCATATACAACAGACTGACTCGAGGTAAATGTTATTTCAGTTAGAGATTCAGAGATTCAGTATCTGACGTGTGTCTATCCCGAACAGTTGCATTCTGTGCTCTCTTCAAAACGGCTCTCGACACCGACAACTGACGGCGAGTGTGCAAAAAAGGGAAAATTACAAAAAAAAAAATAAATATCAAAAAAAAAAAAAAAAAACGAAAAGAAAAAGGAAAAGGAAAATTGCAAAAGAAAATATTGTTTGAAAAAATAATAAGCATAAGTAGGAGCAGCAGCAACGTTAAGTGGAGAGAAATAAAGTCAACAAAAACACAGACAGAGACCAAGTACAAGTACAAGATCAAAACTAATAGACTACAAGAAATCTAAATAAAAATAAAAGACAAAAAAAAAAAATATTTGTGTAAAACTTTTGGCAAATAAATCAAGAATGCAAATTTAAAATTCGCGTTAAAGTTCTTTCAAATGAAAAACTCGCTACTATGCACTTCAATTTATTTCTCTGATCTTGAGTAAACCCAGAAACCAACAAAAAAGTGACTTTAGAATAAATTTGATAGAAATAATAGATAAATCCGATATGCACACACTTTTTACCGATCAGAATTCATTTTCGCGTCATTACGCTCAGACCGCCGGCTATTCATCTGCGGCGGTCGCCGCTACAGCTGCTGGAGCCATGAGCAGTGCTTCTGCTGCCGCCGCTGCCCATGCTCATTATGCCTATGCGGATCAATATTCACGGTATTCATATTCGGCGAGTGCCTATGGCTTGGGTGCACCACATCAGAACAAAGAGATTGTGAAGCCACCGTATTCGTACATCGCTCTCATTGCCATGGCCATACAGAATTCGTCGGACAAGAAAGTCACTCTGAATGGAATCTATCAGTATATTATGGAACGTTTTCCATATTATCGTGACAATAAGCAGGGTTGGCAGAACTCCATACGTCATAATCTCAGTTTGAATGAATGTTTTGTGAAAGTAGCACGTGACGATAAGAAACCAGGAAAAGGCTCCTACTGGACTCTTGATCCTGATTCGTATAATATGTTTGATAATGGATCGTTTTTGCGTCGGCGACGTCGCTTCAAGAAAAAGGATGTTATGCGTGAGAAAGAGGAGGCCATGAAACGTCAGGCTATGATGAATGAAAAGCTGGCCGAGATGAAACCTCTAAAGTTGATGACAAATGGCATTTTGGATGCCAAACATGCAATGGCCGCCCATGCACATGCCTTCAAAAAGGAACCCATTATGGAATTGGGATGTTTGAGTGGAAAGGATGCCCATGGCGGACTTAGTACCGCTGCCATGCTGAACTCGTGCCATGATAGTTTGGCGCAAATGAATCATTTGACTGGCACAGTTGAACATGCTGGGTTTACTGTTGATTCTCTAATGAATGTCTACAATCCGCGCATCCATCACAGCGCCTATCCATATCATCTGAACGAAGATAACCTGACGGTAGCCTCTAGTCAGATGCATCATGCTCATCATGCTGCCGCCGCACATCATGTACAGCTACGACATGCCGCTCATGTAACACATGCGCATCCATTGACACCGGGAGGTCATGCTGGTGTCCAATTGGGCGGCATTAGTGCTGGCACAACGGCAACAACAGGTTCATCGGGTGCTTCGCCTACAACGATCTCAACGCCACATGGTCCAGCACATGGTGGTTGGTATACTCCGGAAACGCCGCCATCGGAACCAATTACAACAAATGGCAATACACCTACCAATAACAACAATAATAATAACAACAACAACAACAGTAATAATAACAATAACAACAATGGTAATAGCAACAATAACAATAATAGTGGCGGCGGTGGTGGTGGTGGCCACCATTCCAGTATACATTCAAATCCCAATCATAGTAGCGCATCAGTGGTCACCAGTAGTCCACAATCTACTGTACTGGGTCACACTACACTTGGATTTCGTGATATGATCTTCGAACAGAATCAAACCTGTCAAATGGATACTGGCAGTCCAACAGGCAGCTTACAATCCGCCAGTCCACCGACTGCCGCAAGTGCAGCCGCTGCCTCAGCTGCTGCAGCGGCGGCTGTCATCAGCAGCCACCACCATCATCATCACCATCATGCGCTTAGCGGGAATCTCGGTAACCTGAGCAATCTAAGCAATCTCAGTCATTATCGTTCACATGTTGGCCATTACCAAGAGTATGGCATCAAGTATGGTGTCTAAGCTTACGCTAAATCTTCATTATTACATGTTAATGTTGTATATCATTCTTGTACATAAATACTAAACTTTAAAAGTATCTACAAAGTACATAGTTTATGAATTGCATTCATTATTAATCCCACACACTCAGACCTACTCATAAGTATGTATTTAAAGTTATTGCAAACAACAACAAAAAAAAAAATAATATATACGATAAAAGTATCTCAAATGGCAAATGCCATTTTTACAATAATTTTCTTATTATTTAGATATATTTTTACATACATAAAACTATTTATTTAATTCTATAAGTTTTGTTTTCTTATGTTTTTCCCAACCATTTATATTGTTTTTTTTTTATTTTTTGTTTAAGTGTAAATTAAAAAAAAAATATAATAATAATAAATTTAAAAAAATTATACAGAAAATATCTACTTATCATGTTTATTGGCAAAGAAATTTGTAAAGAAAATTTGTTGTCCAACTAAGTTTAGCTAAATACGAAATTTGTGATGATCTTAATCGTTTAATAAATAATTAGACTTTAAACAAAAAACATTTAATGAAATTTGTAAAAGCAAGAAAGAAAAAATCTTTTAAAAGTTGTTAAAAAAAAAAGAAGCTAAGAAAGATCTTAAATCAGTTCTAAGGTTGGAACATACATATGTTATGTATGTACATATGTATGTTTGTGGTGTGCAGCTCAATTGGCATAAATAAATAAACAATTTAAATACTTGTAGACTTAATTAAGCAATAATCTATGAAGATAATTAAGACAAGAAAAAAAAAATATTACGTAAAATAATAAAAAAAAAATAAAAATAAAAAATAAATTATATTGTTTAAATATTAGATAGGTTTTCTTGGTTCAAATTTCGGATTTAAATGAGTCTATTTAAAGTTCTGAATTGCAATTCAATTTAAGGTGTGCAGAATAAGAATTTCGTGAGAAGTTTCTTGAGAAGATTCTTGAGCAAATGTTGCCGTTTGAAATCGTCTTTTAAGTTGGTGAAAAAGAGTATAAAAAGGAATATATAGAGGAAACTAAATATTCAAAGTTATGGACTTAATACTAATTAAAATTGAAATAGACAGAAGTAGGAGTCTACCAGATTTCCTAAACCCGCTTCCTAAATATCATTGCAAAAGAGATAATAATTTAATGATTATTATTGGTCAAATTATAAAACAGATTCAAAGAATGTTTTTTATATAATCAAAGATATATCCCGAGAGATTTTGATTATAAGAGGCTATACAAAATTGTTCAAAAATCATCTGTAGTTTGATCATCTATAGGGTGAAGTTATCTTTCTAAATGTAAAATTAAAGACATAGATAAATTGAATGAAATATTTATTTATTTTTATTGAGAAATAAACTACATTGATTTCTGTTAATAATGAGATCCATTCACAGTAATTGTTTGCCATTTTGAATTTCCGGAAAATATAGGCTAATTTCGCCACTAAACCAAAATCCACACTATACAGTAATATATATTTTTTTTTTGGTTTCATTGGCTTGTTTGTTGACATAGGCACCAATTTCAAAATGAACTTTCCTGGTGAAAATAATTTCTTTGGAAAAATTCTCACTTTCTTCTTGTTGGTTCATGTTGTGATCCATTTTAACTAACCGGAATCGGTGTAATCTAGTACCTGTCAGAAATGCAGTAAATTTAAAAAGATACATTACATTTGAACATCATACATAAGTGAGTCAATTTATATGGTATGGACTAGAATTGGTCACATCATGATGAATTTCAGGAAAAAAAAGTGCATAGCTACAGACAGACAAATGTATAAACAGATGGTTTTTATAAATGCAAATTTCAAGCTTATGATTTTTACAGATTTTATTATAATTTGATGTGTAGTATTAGTTAAAAGATAGCAAACATGAAAGACACAGAATGTAAAGAGTAAAGAACCTTACACCCCCCATTACAATTTGAATTTCGATATCTGTAGAGTCTGCTTTACCTGCATTTAAGGTTTTGTGAACTACAAAGCTTTGTAGTTTATATTGTCAATTATCCTTAGATCTCATCAATGTTTACATGAACTTCATATTAAAAATGATTGATTTTAAATTAAAGAAGGCTAACTATTGATTCAAAATACAAATGTCTAAAATCAAATATTTGCCATATATTTGAAGCATGAGTTTAAATAATCTACTTGTATGGTAACTATGCCATTCTATGGTTGGATCACAAAGAATTTAACAGAAAAAACTGCAAGCTACAGAAGAAAAAAAACAAATGGATGGATGGTAGGTCTATCATTCAATTCTCTTAACACTGCTAATCACATTAATACGACTTGCAACATGGTTCTATGTGTACTAAAGTAATAATCCTTATCACACTAGTGATATCGTTAACTAAGTGTAAAAGTGTAAAATTCAAAGGCATTGCTAAACATTTACCAAATTTATTAAATCTTAAATCCTATAGCTTTTATATTCTCCAAATTTTCCTTCAATGCAGTTTTTTTTATGGTTTCGGTCGAACAAATGCCAGTAAATTGATAGAAAGTTTAAGTCTTGCCAACGAAAAAACTGGCTTAGAAATTCAATTGATTTTAACCACATTGAGTTCAAAGCAAATAGAAGAAAGTGACAACCGATAAAGATAAAGAGAATGAAAATATTGATTATGATGATGATGGTGATGATGATGTTGTGTGTTGTTTTTTAAATAATTTAAATGATATCAATTTCCATTGAATTTGGTACAGCTGTTTTGCTTTATATCACTTTCAGCTAAATAACGTGATGCTGACCATTGCTCAATTGATTGCTGGTATTTCTATGCGTCACTTTCGGAAACTTTACGGCGCCACTGAGTTTGAGTATAACAAGCAACAAAATGGTTAAAAATATGGGCTTAACATAACTTCAATTAAGTGCCAACACTTACCCATTATAAGTATACAACATTCGTCTATTGTCCATAACAAAAGACTTATTCAACTCAATTTCAATTGAGTAGGCTCAGGTGTTTTTACAGGGTATGCGACACCCTTTCAATTTGTTTGGTATGCGATAAAGTGTGTCAAAGTTACTACTATTGTATTGTAGATATGTGCATACTTTGTTTAATGACAAATTGCATCTAAGATAAAATTAAGCTTCTTTCCAATGCATATGCCATCATCGAGAGTAAGAGAATGGCTGAGTTAGGGACACTTGAGATGTACGCAGACATGTGGCATTTATAATTTGTTTTGTTTAAAATGTATCGCGATACTTTTGCAAAGTAGTTGCTGGCTGCCTAATTTTAATATGCGACGCTGTTCAACGCACTCGGCACTTAACGATGGCTGGGCTTGCCGTTCATTTCGGTTAAGAAAAATAAATAAACCCGAAAAAAAAAAAAATTGTTTTCATTTTTCATTTTTCGTTTTTCGAATTTTGATATTTAGGTTTTTGGCATTTAAGCGGCGCAAGAGTTCAATGCGGTGTTAAAAGCAACAAAGTTAAATGCGAAAAAATATTAAAAAGTTTTTTTTTTTGTGTTTTGGGTATGGTTTCCACGAGCGCGGGTGGTCGCAACAAGCAAAAACAAAAAAAAAAAGAAACCATGAACATGTACAACGGCATCAATAGAGCTACCAACAACAGCAAAAGGCAACAAAATGTTCTACTGTTTGCTTAGCGATAAGGACATAAATACATGCAACATGCTCACACACACACACACACACACACACACTCACACAAAGATATGAGTGTGGCAGGATAACAATAAGAATAACAAAAACGGCTATTGTAATCAAATCAGTTGAGTGCTTCTTGTTGCAACCATTTCATCATTCATTTACCCTCCCTTTGTCACTCCTCCAGTCATCAATTTACAATTTGTTTTTCCCGCTTGTGTATGCCCGTTCGCTCATCTACCATCATCACAAGCAAAGGACAAATATTGACGCAGTTACATATGGTCGCACATCGAAGCGCCCAATTTACATAAATATTATTGTAAGCCTAATTAAATGCAAGTAATATTGCAGTAGTAGGTATGGCTTACAGTTTTTGGCCAACCATCCAATCAACTGCACCAATCAACCACTTAAATGCATCAAACCATATGGGGCCAACTAGGCAGGCAGGCAGCAGGCAAGCAAACAGGCAAAAGGCTAAATTGGAATGAGTATTTGAAAGGACACACATCATTTGCTTGCAGTTGTATAAACATATCATTAGGAGTTACATATAATATACTATAAACATGATGTACTGCATGTATATGTATTGCATTTATATCTTCTTGGTTATAAGTACAATATAACCCACATGTCACTATTTAATGGAATTGAAACCTTCTTCATGTTCTTATCATATCAATAATTAACTTGGCCCACTTAGTAGCCCAAAGTATTCTATTATAATATCTATTATACAAAAGCAAGACATTTAATATCTTAGAGTATTGTATGGCAAAGGAGATCTTAAAGAAACATCTAAAGTATATAGCTATAGTATGACATGAGATTTTAATGACTTGTCTCAATTTTTTGTATGAGGCAAGCAATGATTCATTGGAAAATTATTAACATTTGATTTGAATTCGATTCGTAATATATTTTATTGTATATTTGTATGCATTCTTTTTTGAATTTATCATAGAGATTTATTAAAAGACATAATAAACTAGAAAGAACATTCGACTATGCCAAAGATAATATACTCTGCACGAGATTTGTATGGGAGGTAACCCCCCTAGTGCTCCGATTGTGCTGGTTCCGACAAAAGTCCTGCACCTGTCTTGGAAACTGATAGTTTTTAAGTTTAGTTCGATAGGACAAAAAACAAAAAAGTTTTTCTAATATGTATTCAAATGGGTGCAAAATTTCAGCTCTCTAGCTCAAAAACTGAGGACTAATTTACATACATACAGGCGGACAGACGGACACACGGACATGGCTTAATCAATTCGTCTTATCGAGCTGATCAAGAATATATGTATATACTTTATGTGTTTCTTTTTTTTTTTGTCTCTTTCTGTCTGTTACAAACTTCAAAATAAACTTATAATACTATTCACTCCCGTGAAGAGTATGAAAATACATGACTCTCTTCAGAAAATTACATACTTAAACACGAAAGTGCTGAGTTTCATTCACTTTAATGCAATTCTAATTGTTTAGTTTTGCAAATTTAAGGACAAGTATACCAACAAGAACTCCCATCTCTAGTAAGATGATAAGAGCTAAAACAATTTTATTGATTGGCATCTTCCAAGCGACGTGTGGAAAATAGAAGCGATTCACGTTGTTCACGTAACTTAGAGAGCACTTCGGTACCAATTTGCTGAGATTCCATGGCAATATACTGGGAACATTGCTGGTGGCATTCCGTTCCAGGGTATTGAATTATTTAATGACCAATTGTAGGCGTAAGACCATTATAAATGATAATTAAAGAAGGTTCTTAGTATAAAAAGAAATTATCATTCTACCAATCAATAATACGCCATGGATGCACTTTTTGTAAGTATTGGACTAAAGGGTTTTACATTCATATGTTTACTTGATATAGTTCAAAGGGCGTTGTTTATTCACGAGATAGAATGTCAGCTGTAACGTGACTTCTCACGTGATGTGTTAAGCGATGACCATAGTTTTGCACTTGATACAGCGCAACTCTGGTTACAAAATTGTTAAAATTTAAAAAAAAAAAAAAAAAAAATGATTGCAATCTCATAATAAAGAAAAAGAATCGTATATTCTGTAAATGTCTTCAACAAATCACTTACTTTGTAAGTAGTAAGACTAACAATTTCAACTAGAAAACTTTGATTTTGTACAATATCAAGTGAGATACAGATGGAGTAAGAGAAGAGGCTGGAGTAATACTTTTGAAGTTTTATGAACTTATAAATACGCAAATGGCATTTTCTCATTAAAGCCATGACCAAAGAATTATGGGTTTGAGCGCCAGAGACGTAGTACTCGTATATACAATACAAACAGACCAATAACTTAGTTTATAGCAACAAATTTATGATCGATTTCCAGTCAAATAACGGCTAGTTAGAATTAGTTGATGATCTTCAAAGCTTAAGCAAAGAGATACACAGCGATGAAGCAGCAGAAGTGGTAAGCAAATGAGTTTAGCAAAAACAAAGAAAAGAAAAGAAACGAAAAGCGCCTTGCAAATTTATTACCCCCATAGGGGCTAACAAATTATGACAGCAGCGGCAACAACAACAAAGATACTGAATGAAGGCAGCAGGCAGCAACAGATTACGCGTGTATGAAAATCACGAAAGATTTTCATTTTCCATTTTTTGTTTTCATTTGATTGACTGCTTTGCTTGAAATGCTTTGATCTTTAAATCAGAGAAGACAACAACGATGACGTTCATTCTGAAGCGGCTGATGATGACGATGATCAACATCATCAAAATTAGCAGTTAATAACAAGTTGATCTCTATAAAAAAAAAGATACATTTTACTAGCGGCATTGAACGTCATTTTCATGATTTGCACATATTTTCTTTGTCTTTTTCTAATGCCAACAGATGGCGCTCATTATTCGCTCAATGTTCGCGAGATGTAGAAGTTTTCCTTTTGGTTTATCATAAAGAAAATATGTTTTGTATGTTAGTTTATTATTGCTATCAGTATAAAGTTTAAAGATGCTTTGATCCAATGATGTTGCAATAATAGTGTATAGATAGATGAGCATTGAAAAATGATCGATGGATCAATTGATCAATGGATGGATAGATGGATCGCTTGATGGGGTAACTATATCGTTTGGCGAAATGTTTTGACATAATCATCAACAATAATAATGATGAAGACGATAACGACGGCGACTTCATTGCGGCCCCAACATTTGATCAATTTGTGCACTGTTGCATGATTATTTTGTTTATAAAATCATTATTTTCCTTCATCGTTTTTGTTATGTCGATTTCTGTTTGGAAGCGGCTCGCTTTGGTCGCTTTGGTCGCTTTGGTCGCTATGGTTTATCTGAATCTGACGCCACCACTACCACCATCACCACCACCACCAGCAGCAGCAGCATCTCCCCCAAAAATAAATGATGAGACATTTCAAAATAAATACTCACTCATTCATACATACATACATAATTGCCTGAATTTTGCTAATAAATGCTAAAAAGGCTTTTCATAAACAGGAACCAATAGAAAATTTGTAGCCAACTCAGCATTAACCAAACGAAACGCATAAAAATTGATTCAAAGAGTTCTTATGTGATCAAAATATCTACTTAATATTCTTATAAGTTTAAGAAATCATTATTTTTATTTTTTTTTTTTTTTGAATTTTGTGAATTATGAAATTCTTGTGTTTCGTGTTTCTTCTAGGCAATTCGCAGAAACCTTCATAAAAGTATAACAAAAATAAAAGTACACAAATGAAAATAATCAAAAATAGAAGCAATAAAATCTTTTTATTTCCTACTCCAACTACTCGTATGAATTGTGTGATTCGAATAGTTTGAATTTAATTGGTTTCTCCAGAACAGTTATATATTTTTTAAAATTTCTTTTTGTTTATTTAAAACTTTTAATGCGAGTAAATTAAATGGATTCTTTTTGTTTTTTTACTATTTCGATCCTCAAGTACAATTCAATCAATGGAAGCAACTCTAACTTTGTACATTGAATATCTAAATATGTACATAGATTCATAGATACTCGTAAATTCCTACATACATACATACATACTAGTGTTCTTGTCGTAGTATCGTCCCAGACATTCTGTCGACAATTTCCAGTGAAATTTGAAGTCTCATAAATCAAATGCGCCCCAATAATTTGGGGTTTTGGCCTTTGGAGAAAATATTGTTATTTAATTTGTTTATTTGTGTATGTATTTATTGTCGAGAATCATAACATTATTACAACCCACTTACCATACTCGTACATACATATTTCGTATGATTGACTGTGAGAGGGGTAAATTATTGTTACAAATCCATAGCAGTTAGATGATGAAAATCATATAATCATTGTATATAGATTCTAGTGAAATGCTAAATAAATTGAATGTTCTTTTTGTAGTTTCCATAAATTATTTATATTACAATAAATCCTAAACTTCATTAATCCATTGACTTCACTTGTTTAAAATTATTTGATCAAACTTCATACTACTACCTATGTTATTATCCCTATCTTTTATTTCTGCAGATCTCTCTCTCTCTCTCTCTATCTCTTTGTTCTTTTAGATATAATTTTTTAATAAGTTTTTTCTTGGAGTTTTAATTTCTATATTATTTAATTTCTTACATTGGATGGAGACATGAAAGACCTCATTTTGGTTATCTACTGCAATTGACCAGACAGAAAATAAGGCAACACCAAGCGGCTACCCGGCCTCCCTAAGCATTAAAATACCGCGTGGATAAGTTTTTCTTTTCGTGATTAATGTTTTTTCATGATTTCAATAGTAATCGATATTTTAATAAAGAAACAAAGCGCATTGAAGAGCATGAACAGCTCATTCCAAGACAATTGCAAAATGTCATGAATATTCATGGAGCATAGATTTAATGAATTTATAGCAGAATATTAATTTTTCACTTAACTTTGACATTTACACATTCTATTTAATATTTCTTCAAACAAACGTTTTATATATTAAGTTATGAAATATAAATACTTAGAGACCAAGAATATTCAATGATTTCAGTATTTCTTTTTATCAAATCTTCATTCCATCATTACTTTCTTTCCCTTTTAGCAACAACATTTTCATATCAGAACTTCACCACATATGGAAAAAGTATCACAAAAACAACTTTATGCTTTAATGATGTTCTTATATCGACTATAAATAAGGGAGTCCAGAATCTTCATTCAAAAATCATACACCTGTTAAACAATTTTTTACAACTGTTTCAGGTATTTTAAGTGGCTGTCATTGCTGCTTTCATTGACAATTAAAGAAATGAAAATTAAAATGTAATTAAGTTAATAAAGCCACTTCATATGAGAAACAACTTGCAATGTAGGTTGGCGCCAATATTAAATACAAATTGTATTAAACGAGGCCTTCCTAAACATACATACGTACATAACAGTTTCCTCTGCCCACACCTCTAACTCACATAAAGTGATAATACGCCCACGAGTTGCATTTAGCTGGCGTTAACTGCCCACCAGGAGCGTTCCGTTCATAGATTTATCGCACACGAGGGTGGTACTGATGCACTCGAAAAACTTATGGCAACAACTATTGCAGTTTAGTTAGATAAACCAGACAGCTATTAAACAGATCTATACAACTTAAAAGCGCCAGATCAGCGCCACATCCCGCTGTGTCATGATTTCATTTTCTTTCATTTTCATTTACATGGTTCTTACTTCCTTCTGTGTTGTTTTTTTTTTTATTTTTGGAGGATGGAGAAGGTAGAACTAAGGCGTTTTGTTATTTCTGAATAGTTCAAAGGTTTGTTGCATTTTGGGCGTTGCAATGTGTTGCCAAATTTGACAAATTTCGATATTCTTACTAATCCTCGGCATATGTTGCATAGGTCAAATTACCATATATATTTTATTTGAAATCATAGACTTGGATTTTCTAAACCTCATCATATGTTATATCGTACGTTCTTAAAGCAAGCAAAACAAACCTTTGCTTTGTTGTAATGTAAGTATGTACTATATATGTAATATGTAGAGATCATTTGTATCTAATGGAATGTAGTCGTATGTAACGAAAGCTCAAATCATTTAACACAATACATCGCAGTTGGTGATCACTTTGCAACTTTGGGCAACAACAGCAGCACAGTGTGCGGAAGTATAAATTACAAATGAAGAAAGGTAGATAAGATACATAGATAGATGGATGGATAGATAGATAGAAAGAAAGAAAGATGTGTGCTGAGCACGTGCAGTTGTAGTAAGAATGTACTATGTGTACTATATCACTTGTTTACGGAAGATGATGGCGGTGGCAATTGGTTTTCATTGTAAAACATATTCTAAGCGAGAAATTGCAAACACAATAAACATTCAATCGAAGTAAAAGCAGCAACATCAACGATGTTTTCAACATTATAAAAACGAAATGAAAATGCTCAAATAAAACGTGCGTTTCAGCATGAAGATACAGACAGAGATAAATCTCTCGCGCGCTTTTCCATATGGCAAGAATGCAACAAAATCGACAGCATCAGTAACAGCAGTGGTAGCAGCAGCATCAAGTCGAGGTGTTAATTTATGATTGCCACAGCCGCCAGCAACAATAACTTGAGGCAGCTGAAGATATTCGTACTTGGCGTTATGTTGTCTACCACTGCCACATTCTGTGGAGCAACAAATAAACAGTAATAAATCGCCAATCGACAAAATTCACTTGCTTTATGAAACAATGCAGTGAAACTGAATTGTAAATTGGGATTTTTGGATGGTTTCAAAGGCAAACTGGCAGTAGGGACAGAGATGTGGATGAGGAGATTCTCGCTCTCTCTCTCTCTCTCTCCATTGCCGATTTTCTCACTCGCATAGGCATAGGCATAGGCATAGGCATACGCATACGCATTCTTCATTCGCACATTAATCTATACAATATTTATCTATTTGTTTATTTAACCCAAATTATAAAAACAGAACTCGAACGTTGCCACCGCCAACACAACAATCACAAGGAAAAGGAGTAGGAGAAGGAGATGGAGATGGACGAGTAGAAAAAGCAACAGTAACAGCAACAAGATACGAATGGGATCACGTTTGTCTTAATGAATGAGGAATGAACGATCGATTTCTGTTTCGTTCAATGTATCTTACTCGTAAATGCAAAAAATTGTGCATTCAGACAAATTGGCTTAAATTTGTTTTTAAATATGTTTCATTAATATTGTAACACTTGGTTGGGAGGAGAAGGAAGAACAATTCTGATTTGACTGGAGATGGTACATATTTAAGTATCTGAGAGTTACGAACTGACTCACTTGACTGACTGACTGACTGCAAGTCTGTGGCTGCACTCATGCTGTGCGTCGAGAAGTCTACGATTTCCGTTTATTTGTATCTACGAGTAAAATACATATATGTTGATTTGTATGAGAATGTATAAATCACGTTGAAATACTTTTTGGAAGTTGTTAAATGTCGAAATACAATTTGTTTTGTATGCAATCAATTTGATGTGGAATGAAATCAAATCACTGGGCATTCATTCATTCATTCATTCATTGGGTGGAATGGTAACAAAATATGTATGTATGTATGTACATAATCATACCAACAAATCCGTCAGATCAACACAGTTTTAACAGAAAATAATTTTTATTTATGTATTTTCCTAGTAGACAATACAAACAGATGTTTTACACTGGCGCTACAAGCATTGATTTGGTTGTACAAATCTTCATCCAATTCAAAGTTCCAAAGTCTTACACATGTATGTATGTATGTATGTATGTACGATGAATGTGAGAGTGTTTGAGCCTGTTTGGAAAACAATTTATTAATGAATTTTAAAAATGTTGCTAATCGATCGTTTGCACTATAATTAATGTCAGATGCGCCCATTGAGGAATGATTAGAATGTGTGATTTGAAATGAATTTCATTCACATTATCTAAGAATAGAGAGAGTATTTTGCCTAGAAGTTCAATGTTGGAGAAGCAAAAGAAAGAATAAAGGCTGGAATGATGAAAGGATGGAAGGAAGTTTTCTTAAAAGAAATAGGAAGTAAGAAAAGGTTTATCCATTCACTTATGAAGTATGCCACATGCTGAGCGGTGAACCAAAATAAGTATAATGAGAATGATGATGATGATGATGATGATGATGCAAGTACAAATGCAAAACTCATTTGGAAATGAAATGGAAAATTTGTGAAAAAAAATGTTTTTGTTTTTCGTTTTTCCTCCATTCAAATCGGATGTCGATGAAGTATGCCACTTGGTGCCGTTCTGTCTGCAGAAATTTACAACAAGAAAAACACTAGTAAAATAACAAAAACAACACAACAAATGTGATCTACTTTTGTGCAAATAAGCATAACAAGAAAAATAGAAGAGAAAAAAAAAACCAAACATAGATACGCACACATACACACACACACACAGGCAGAGAAATGAAGCAAAGCAAAAGTCAGAAAATTAATATTATGAATGGGCACAAAAAAAAAAAAAAAGGAGGAAAAAAGAAAAGTAGAGATACATACATATACTGACGAGAAGAAGCAAGAAAGAGAAGTGAAATTGTTGTAATTTTTAACCAGTTTACAGAGAAAATATTTTATCAACATATTTTCTGAAACAACACAATAATGTTTATCTTGAAAATATTTAAATATTTACATTTTACGAAAAGAAATAACAACGACGAATAAGACAACTATGATGATGATGATGATAATGATGTTGATGATTGACTAAGAGAAGCAGCAACAACAACAACAGAAGTAATAGAAAAAGTTAAGCAACAGAAACATCATCATCATCATCATCATCAGTTCTCAGCTCTCAGCCGTAAGGCGTAAGGCTTAAAAGCGCCAAGTGACAACACTCGGAGAGAAATGTTAGTGTTGTTTATTATTTTTCCTTTTGTTATTATGCCTTATTGGTATTGTACATATTACTTTTAGATACTTTTCGTTCTCCTTCTGCTCCTGCTGTTGCTGTTGCTCTTTTTAATTCATTTTTTTTTTTTCTTATGCGCCTGGCAACGCCTTGAGCTTTAAGCAAACTTGCAAATTTGGCTTTTTATTGTTTGCTCAGCAATTAGTTGACGCCAAGAAAATAAAGAACTAGAGAGTGTGCTTAAGTATCTAAATGTACTCATATGGGCAAGCGAGCATTTGATCGGCTCTTCTCTAAGATAAAATTTAATGATTGAAGTGATTTTAAGACTATTTTAAGCAGACAGTAGACATACAATATTTTTTGGAATAATATGCATAAATACACAAAGCTGTTAACTGTTCGGTTTGTGCAATCAAGTTAAACATTTTCAGATCTATCTATCTATCTATCTATCTATCTATCTATCTGATGTATCCAAAGCTGCATTTCGTCATGCATATCTCTTCTGACAATAATAAAGCTAGAGGCGTATAAGGATAAATTAAACATAGATCTCAAGAGTTTTTTACTCTACACAATTTTAATTCACATCTTTGGTTAGACCAAATCTTTAGTATGGGTTCCATAGTTTAAAATGTTACTGATGGCATTGAATCTGTTCAAAAACAATTCCGCAAATGCATCTTATTGTAATTGTACAACCCTATCTATGTTTTAAATCCTAATATAAGTTTATGTAGTTACATGATAGTATATGTGGCTGATGACAACGATGATGATGATGAGATCTGTAGGCGAAGAGTAGTCGCTAAATTTGTATTGCATGGACACTTCTAGAGTTAGTAGTTCTGTACCGCAGAGACTTAAAATCGATATCCAGTCTTGATTGCTTGATTGAATAGACCCCAGCTATCACAGGTTCTGGACAAAAAATTGGTGAAAAAATGTTGTGCAAAAAGTTCAATTGCTGGATGATTGCGACATAATAGACATGTTAAGTCACATTGAAATTTGCTATGCTTTCTTTAAAACACACCAATTCTTTATGCTCAAGAAGGCTCTCCATTTCTTTTGAAAAATTTACCCACAAAGAATTGGTTTTTTATCACTTCTTTTGACATTTTCTCAATATTTATCGATTGACAAGGTTCCACAGCCCTTATTCCATTTTTCTCTTTAAGTTTTCTCCATTTTCACCTACTCCTTTTCACATCAAATAACACCTGACACAATATTTCACAGTATTAACCAATCATTATCACCTACAAACAGATAATTTTACTGCACAAACTCAACTAATAAATAATCCAAATTTTCATATTTATTGGGAACTTTGGAATGGATGAACAAAGGAAGATGGATACTTCTATATACATTTGTACAAGTATAAGATAAATTTTAATAATTAGAGTGATTGTATTTAAAAGCAAAGCAAGCAAAATATCCATTCGTGTATGCATGAAGTAGTGTGAGTATCTGAGTGTATAAATTATGAAAATTTGCAGTTGGCAGAACAGTTGATGATGGCAGCAAAAGACACATGATGGTGATGATGGTGATGGTGATGGTGATGATGATGATGATATGTCAATTGAACAAAAAGAGATTTTGCAGCCAATTTAATAAAGGCATGGGGAGGAAGAGTAGGAATAAAAAAACAAAAATTATTAGTGAGCGCGTGTGCATTAAAGATACATCGACACATGCTTCAGCAGCAGCATCCCTGCCACAAATTAATTGCTGGCGTTCATTTAATGTTATTGTTGTTGTTGTTGTTGAGGGATTTAAAAGTAACAAAAAAAAAAAAGAAAGAAGTATCTACGGTTTGTTGTTTATGTTGCAGTCAGACGTCAGTCAGTAAGATATTATTGTATATGCTGCCCTCGCTTGCGGTTTTTTTTTTTTCTATCTATATTTTACTTCTAAGTGGACTTCTAACAAGGTAGACAGACACACATACAAACATACATAGATACAAAGACTAAGCATCACGTATACAATGCAACATGCAGACGCGCCACAGACTTTGGCTCTGGGCCTGCTATGGTTTAGGTTTGGGCATGGGTAAATGTGATGCCATAAGCGCGATGAGCAATTTCCTGCTCGTTCGTTCGTTCGTTCTCTCACATTCAGTCCTAAACAAACATTTCACCATCATCATTGTCATCGTCGTTGCTGTCGTTTTACTGCTGTTGCTGCTGCTGATGATGATGATGATCGTCAGCAAAACTCTTGGCGTTAAAGCGTTTAAAAGTGCCTGGGAGTGACTGCAAATGGAATATGCCACCACCATCACCATTATCATTATAATTGTCCTGCCCGTTTCCATAGTCAACCAATGTTCTTCTACTGTATTTCATATGCTACTAAACTATATACATATGTATATACATAAATATAGTATATTGCCATTCCACTCATTCATTTATTTATTCATTTAGTCAGTCAGTCAGTCATAGTCGTGGTTGTCTTCGACGTCAGTCAGCCATTCAGTCAAGCTAAAGCAAACGAAACCAAGCGTTCGTATGCTCATTCGCCGCATATGCTAAATAAACATTCGAATGTCATGGCTTATTGAATTGTCACTTCACTTTTATTGTGCCCAAACTCCCGTTTCCCATTAGTTTCAGTTCCCAGTTCCCATTCCATATCCATACCGCATAGACTTACTCATACAACTTCAATAACTCTAACTAAACTCGTATAGAGTAGTTTGATTTGTCACTTCTTCTTTTTTTTTTTTTTGTCCTCATCGTCGCCGTCTTTGTCAATTGAAATGTCAGCATAATGGCGACTATCTGCGACTATAACCAAACAAGCCACCGAACTACCCTTCTACACACCATTCAATTGGATGGCGGTTTCAATGTACGAGGAGTATACCAATTTTTAATTAGTTTTACTTCTCTTTGGGTTTAAGGTTTTCGAGGTTTCTGTTTCTTTCAATTCTGATGATTTGAGTTGAGTTGAATTGAGTTGAGTTGAGTTGTGGTCTTTAAAGAGTAGCGTTAAATGCATTATCAGTAATCGATTTATGTATGTTTATTTATAGAATAAAGGAAGTAAAAGGGAGCAATGCAGGAAGGAGAGAAGCAGAAACAAAGAAACGAATGTTTGCTAATTCGAAGAGTATCAGTGTCAGCCATTGCTTCGTTTGTTATAACGAAAAGTTTATGAAATAAGTTAGATTTCTAATTGAAATTGACCATGAAACCATAATCAGATTATCTTCAGAGACAATCTTAAGAATTGTTTGAGGCACCCAAAACGATAGCATTAAGACTCCAAACAACAAATACAATATAATAAAAATCGAAGTCAGACTTGCACACGAACGGTTCCGTACCAAATTTGGGTTTGTACGGGAGGTACCCGCCCCTAGTGTTCCGATTTGGATGATTCCAACAAATGTACAACGCTTACTTGCTGGAGTTCAGTTCAATAGTGTAAACAAAAAAAGAGTACCCTCTTTAGTGATCCAATCAAACTAAAATTTCGACACTATAAGTTCCTAATCAATTTCCACCAACTATGTAAATTTCAAGATCATAGAAGAATACGGGATTGTATAGCTCCCTTAAAAAAGCCAAATGTTTCTTTCAAAGATTTTAAATATACTTTAGTTTTCGTATTTGTTGCTGTAGCCCGGATAGAACTACACATTCTGTGAAAATTTCAACTTTCTATCTATAAAAGTTCATGATCTCATGAGGACAGACTGTCCGTCCGCGTAACCTTAGTAACAGGATCCGAAACCCTAAAAAAGATGATGATGACATGAAGCAATCGTAAAGCAACCCATGCTTGTCGATCTCCTACTTACACTTAGTTTGTGGAGAAATACAATACAAATACAGTAAGTTGTAATGGAGACTTTATAAAAGTTAATAGTCCAAATCCCTTCCTTTCCACATAGATACTTCTAATTTGTAGTGTTAACCTTCCAACATAAGTTCATAAATTAATTGCAGTTCAAATTGATAAAAGGACATTTATTCATTTTTATTGAAATTCTTACTAATAAAAACAAACAAAAACAATAAATAGAAAATCAAAATTCAAATGCTTTTTAAGCTCCATTAAAAATATAAAATATCCGCCGGATGCATTTCAATCAAAAACAAAAAAAAAAAAAAAATATATATATACAAATATATTTATAAAAATAAATAAATAATAAAATTACAATAAATTCATGTTGATGACTTTCGTTTAATAACAAATAAATCTCATAATCCAAAGCAAAATATTTTCACAATTAAAATTTCAAATACAATAAATTTTAGCAAAATTCTGAACAACAAAAAAATACATGTTAGAACAACAATTACAACAATAATAATAATAATAACAACAACAACAACAACAACACATAATAATGCAATAAAACAAATTAGCAAAATCCGAAATCAAATCACAAATCGGTTTTATATTGAAATCATAACAATAAAAAATAATCAAATAGTAGAAAAAATCAAACAAATAAAAATAGAATTTCTTTTTTTTTTTTTACGAAAAATATATAAATTATTGATATAAAATACCAGCAAATGCAATAAATTGTATAGCAAATTAAAGAGATATACATATAGTTGAGGGAGTCATGATGATAGTGTAAAAGGGAATTGGAATGAAGTTCTGGGGGATATTAAAATGTGTGAAAAATCAAATTTTACAAACTAAAACAAATAAATAAATAAATAAATGAAATGAATGAATGATATACAATATTATACTTGTGTTTGCTATCTCGCTCTTTCTCTCTCTCTCTCTCTCTCTCTCTCCCTCTCCCTCTACGCCTGTTTATAAACTTATTGAATAGAAATTAATCAGCGAATATAAAATTTTGTAAAATATTTATTACATTGAGCCGCTGCAGCCGTCGCCATTTTTCAATTTGTTATGTTTTTATTATAAAAAACAAAAAAAAAAAAAAATTAAGGGTCGTTGATGTTGAAGAGGGGAAGCAGCTTGTCATAATCTGCGCATAATAATTAGTCGAGCCCTCTCTCTTATTCTCTCTAGAGATTCTCTTTCTCTATCTATCCTTCGCCCACAATAAAAACAAGTAGATGAGTAAAATTCACACCTTTAACGCTTTGCTATTCTTATTGTTATTCTTCATGCTGTTCTTGTTGTTGTTGTTGTTGTTGCTGTATCTGCATAAATATTTATGTATCTAACTGGGGCGTGCCACATTGATCAACAAGAACAATAGCAACAACAACAGTAACAACAACGATAAGTGCAAAATAGTATAAAGAGCGAAAACAGAGAAAACATACACAACCTCAACAAAATGTAAATGCCACAACCACAACCACAACCATAATAACAACAACAACAACAACAACAACAGTGACACAAACAACAACAACAATTTTAACGCATTTAAATATGAGTGTAGAGTGAAATTTCGCTAACAAAATTTTGTATTGTATGTTGGCTCCGCCTTCTGTGCTCACACAGATACGAAACAAACACACACATACACATATACTTCCAATTACTTAGGGTTAAAGCTATGAGATACTTTGCCTTGCTCACATAGATAAACGAAATACAATACAGACAGATACACAATACTTTGGTATGGAATTTATGAAAATACGAGTAACCACCTCAGACAAAATGATTTCAAACTGGTTACGTGTTCTGCGAAGTAACAAGAGCAGACCACGAGTCCATTTCGTATTGAATATTGAATATTTACCGTCGGGCAATGGCTGACTAATGCATAGATGCATAGATACACTCTCACACATATTCACATTCTTTTTATCAGTAAGGTGTTTTGCATTCACAAGTTTATGTATAATATTTCATTATCTTTGTTTATGTAAAAGAGTGGCGTCAGTTTTCTATCTATCTTTATTTCATTCAAGGTGAATTCTACTGAAATTGATATTTGAAAACAGCTTTCACCAGATAAAACGAAAGATAAAAATTGCAATGCTTTTGTGAATGATAAAGAGCTTAAGTTACTCATTCATTCTGAAACAGACGAGTCTTCTAAGTGATTGTGATGAACAGCAAACACATTTATGAGCAGTGACGCACAATAATAGTGGGGCAAAGTAGATTTTTAAAGCCCCTAACCTCTATTAAATAATCATCATTTTGTCCGGTTTTAGAAAATATAATCTCATCTCATCTTCATCAATCTTATATCTGAGGAATCGCTCGTGGGCCTAAGACTGATTTTTATACATTTTAGTTTCATTTCCATTTTAAGATTCCGGACCCAAACGGTACCAAAAGAAACGATATTGCAGAGACTTCGTTGTCCGTCCATCCGTCCGTCCATTCGTCCGTCCTCGGATCATATCTCATAAACCGCGCAGAATATGTAGTTCTGTCCGGGCATCAGCAACAAATACTAAAACTAAAATATTTTCAAAAACTTAAAGGAGTCGCCATACAAGAAACATTTTCCTTTGTATGGCAGCTATACCATCCACGATCTTGAAATTTTTACGGTTGGTGGCTATATATCAGAAATTTATAATGTTTCAGTTTGATCGGACCACTAGGGAGGGTAGCTCCCATACAAACCCGCATTAAAGTTTAGGTTCTTATTTTAAAAAAACTTTTTTGTTTTTGTTCTATCAAACTGAAATTTAGATACTATAAGTTTTTAATATAGGCGCTGCACCTCTGTTAGAATCAGCTAAATCGGATAACTAGGAGTGGTAACTGCCATACAGACCCACCATTAAAATTCAGATTCTTATTAGAAAAACTTTTTTGTTCTTTGGACTATTGAACTGAAATTTAGACACTATAAGTTTTTGATATAGACGCTGGCCATCTGTTGGAATCAGACAAATCGGACAACTAGGAGAGGTACCTCCCATACAAACTCACCATTAAAAATCAGGTTTTTATTCGAAAAACTTTTTGTTTTTTAGACTATTGAACAGATATGACACAATAAGTTTTTAATATAAGCGCGATAGAATTTTTGGAAGCAGGAAAATCGGACTACAAGGGGGAGTACCTCCCATACAAACCCCAATCTAGTGCGGAACCCTCCGTGTACGAGTCTGACTCGCACTTGGCCCATTTTTTTAAATTTTCAAATTTGTTTAATGGGGAAAACACTAAGTTCGGGTTTCGGATTGGGTTTGAAGGAGGCTTCCTTTGTTTTCTGCTCTTTTTGCTTAAGGCCCAGCGCATTTGCTTAATATGTTCTTAAGGAACGGCACCTACATATTGAAATGAATAACTTACACCATTTTTTAGTTTATTTAAATATTGACAAATTTTGTTATATTTTATTTTATTAAATTTTCGTGATTAAGGGAACCTGAAAGACTCTTTTCGATTTGGCAGTTATTCTCACTAGAATCTAAGACATAATTATGTTACAAGATTTTGTGTGAATCTGCGAATCACCATCAATTCAATGATAAAAAAGAAGGGGATATCATCATAGTTTGGTATGATATAGAAAACAAATTTATTTTATTGTTTATACTAAGTTTATTTTGCATATGCAGCAAATGAAAACAATAACAAAATAAAGCAGTCAATGAATGCTTTTGCTGGCTAGAGGATTTGTTTTCACCAGACTGGCGACAATCATTAATCATCTTCAATTTATTAATCATGGAAATTATGCATGGTTTGCTTTGAATGTGGATAAGATAATAATAAATCTGCGTTTGCTGCGTAATTTGAGACGATAAATTTGAGTGAAATCGAAGTCAAAAGTTAATAAGAAGAAACAGTTGGCAACTGTTTTGCAATTATTATGAGAAGATATTAAAATTGATTCAAATCACTTTACAGGACAACAACTCAACAACTCAGTTGAAGTGTATGAGTAATTAACAACCCAAATAAGTTGTCGCTTTATGAATTGTACAGTGGTTCACAAACTTATTCCATCAATGTACAGGTTAAGTTATAAAGTTCCCTTCACAACATTATCGCAAAGATATAAGAAATATTGTATTATTGTTGTAATATGATTAGTGAGTCTTAGTTGACAAAATCGGGTTCTTTGGATTCATAGACCTGTTTATTGCAGTTTTACAACCACAAATCAAACCTTAAATACTCTTAAAAAATGCCTAATAAAGCACGCAGAGGTAGAGTGACTAGCTTCCGTCCTTCTTTTGATCTAAACTATACCTAAAAACTGTTAGAATTTCACGTTACAGAAATGTGGGGTCCCTGGATGCTGTACACCATCCATGGGTAGAGAACCACTGATCTATGTAGCATATGGATGTTAATGATGGTGATGATGATGAAATGAGCGCCAGCCAATAAATCATACGTGACGAATTAATTTCAGTGCCCATTAATTTGGTCTATAGTTCAAGCATGACATTATTGGACAAAGTCATACCATATGATGAGCATGAACAACTGTCACACGCTCATTCAAATGCCTTCAGAGGCCCACATACAAAGAGAAACAGAAAGAGAGAGAGAGATGAAACACACAATACACACGCCACAAAATCAATATTTAATTTATAATTAACTTTACAACATGAAAAACACAAGAGCACACAACTTCATCTATCTTTTTAACATTTAAACAAACAACAGCAACAGAAGCAACAAAAGCAACAACAGCATCAGCATCAAGACCAACAACACACCATCAAGAGTAAGCATGAAGCTGCTGGCAGTAAAAGTTCTCATCCATATTCAGTCATAGACCATAGCATAGACTCCGTCAGGTCTTTAACATCAACTCAATCAGTAAATCGTGCGCCCTTGGTATTTTTCAACGTTGTTTGGGCGGTGGCATTAACGCAGCTTTAAATGTTTGTCACTATGGGCAATTAACGCAGGCCTACAAAAACAATCGCTTGATCCTTTACACAAACAATGTTGGAAAATATAAAGTACAATAACAAAATCATTCTTTAACTATGGGCGTTTTTCCTAGGTGAATTGAATTGAGTCTCTGATACTAGTATACTAAGTATTGTATTTACTTCAGATCAAATACTTGGAGGTGAAAACGTTGAGTGGGAAATGGCAATTGAAAAAGAACCCAATTTCAATATTTGTCTATGCATTATGGCTGGCAAAGGAAGCATAGCTTACCTTGGTGGTTGGTTGGTTGATAGAACTCAATCTATTTAAGGGTAGTTAATAAAAGCATGAGAGCGAGCAACCATTTTCTTACTTAAGATTCGTTCCGAACTGAAGGCAGACATTAATACGAGTAATGTCTATTCTATCCTAGAATTTAGTTACCCTCCTTTTTTTTCATTTTTTTGTTTTGTCTCCTTGGACTTGGATTTTCTTTGACCAAATAAACAGGAAGCATGCCACCGCGCAATTTATTTCTTCGTTCTTTAAATACAACACAACACGCAACAACATTTTTCATTGGCGCTTAGTACTTCATCTGAATATACATTTCCCAAAATAGTCAAATATTATCATGAACAGTGGGGATTGGGTGGATGGTGCATCATAAGCTTCCAGTCTAAGGGGGCTTCAAATTTTAAGAAGTCCTTTATAATTAAATTTCCATAAGGCTAAACTATTTTCAGAGACATTATGATTCCAATTCATTGGGTTTAAAGATTTTGAAAATTGAGATAAAGAATGATTGGCATCCAATATCATTGATTAAACTTACTTGATATAATAAAGGTTTTGTAGATATTGGATGAAGCTACTTTGCCTGACGCCTGCTATGGCCTGTGCTACCAGCAGCTCATATTCATGAAGCACATGCCACATTAAAGTGCATTCATTCCTTATATATGAATACTATATAAAATTTGCTTGAATGGCTTTTATGATCTTCCACCACGAAAAATCTCAGAGCCACAGACAGAACGTCGACAAAATTTTCCAAGAAAAGATTTATTGAAAACGAAATGCAACCAAATCAAATCACCAAACAGCAAAAAGCAAAACATTAAGATGACGATCTCTACTTATTGAGCAATGAGCAATGAGCAAATGATATACGGCAACTTCTCCATGAATACTCACTCACTCGTACATAAACTTCAATTTTATTTGCTGTAACTGAATTTTAATGCTTGTGTTCAGCCTAAATTGTTTTATTACAAGAACAAAATCGAAAAACAACAAAAAATAAAAACAAAAAAAAAAAAAAAAATTATATAAACAAATCATTAAAATTGTTTTTAATGGATTTTCTATAGAATTTTTAAGAGTTTACAAAAGGAGGAGAGAGTGAATGTAACAGTGAAAGAGAAATAGTAGGAGTATTGGGAAGAAAGAATGAAGCATTTCATTAATGATTGCTTTCTGTTTTATTAAAGGAAATTGGAGTTGTAAAACACCTGATCATATTTAAAATACTCGCATGATATGATATCATATCATATCATATCAGAAGTGACTTCAAGTCTAGTAGTTCTCTCTCATTCATTGACTACTGAATCATCTAAAATTGAAATTGAAGAGACCTCAAAATAAACAATTTTTGCATGAAAGCGAGTACATCTGTTCAATTCAGATTGGTATAAAAATAAACTCTTTTGGATCAATAACCAACTGACTGATCTAATCTTACTCGTACTCGTAATAGTGTAGATGCTGTCAAACAGCAAAAATTCTTCCGGAAAATCCTAACAAGAAGAAAAACAATCAACACACGAAACAAAATAAAACAAAACAAAACAGATAGACAAACATTTAAGTCAATCTATCAATCAATCAATCAAACACAAAACTATGAATCACAAAAAAATCAGATGTAATGATCTAACTGATCATGATCATGAATGAATGAATGAATAAAGGATGGAATGAGAGATTGAATGTCTGACTAACTCACTCACTGACTGACTGAGTTCTGAGTTTTGAGTTCTTCTTGTAGAAGAAGCTTGTTGAAATGCAACAAATGCCTTATTGTCAAAACATAAGCAACAATTAGTTTACCAAATTACACAAAAAATATTTTCGAAATGTTTTCAAAACGTTTTTCTACATAGTACTTTCATAGAATAATGTAGAGGGTTCCTTCCCCAAGGGAAAGTGAAAGAGAAATGCGTCTCTGACAACGATGACATGAAGAATTTTGTCATCTTGGCAGACAGTTTAAATTGTTGAGGACGATGCCTGATGCTGATGATGATGATGATGATGATGATGAGAGAAGTAGCATAGGTCTGACTGAAAGTGAGTAGTGCAATGAGAACTGAATGAAAAGGGCAAACTGAAGGTGGAACTCATTGTGGTTTGGGGGAAAATGATATCATAATGGATACGAGATATGCAAGTATATATCTTCTCCTAGGGGGAATGGAAAATGTAGTCACACAGAACACATGTCAGAGTCAAAGTCAGAGGAGCGAGATACTAAAACAAAAACCAAACCAAAAACAAAGCAAATCAAGTCCATTTGCGGTATGTCTAAATAAATGAGTATATGTATCTTATATTTTGACTAGTTGCTTTTGCTTTTGTTTTTGTTTTTGCCTTCCTTTCCTTTCTAAGGCATCATTTGGATTCATTCATTCACTGAGTTTTCTTCTGCAGTATGTTTCATTTCAAATAATGTAACATAGAATTTAAACTTTGTTCTATTGCTCGCTCACTGGGCAAATGGGGCCCATTGAATCTGGAATCACTCGCTTCGAACCGAAAAACCAAAGCACCATGGGGAGTAAATCTCGTAAATTATCACACAGATTGAATGCAACAGAGAAAGATGGAGACAGAGATGAGAGAATATACTATATGTATATTGTAGTACAAAAGCTCAAACTGTTTATCTAACAATAAAAATAAAGTTTCTATGATGGTTTTTAAGATGCAAATAATTTATGGCGATTAAACTATGCACTACAATTCTTTGATAGATACTAAATCAATACCACACACTATATCCGACAGATCAACTGACAGAATCCCATACAATCCGATAGAAAGATAGATAGATACAATACAATAGAAAGATAAAGACAGCACACAACACCTACATACTCGTACTAGAACAATGCTATGTTATGGTATAGATTTTGATGTTGATTGACAGGACTACACAGGGATTGTGAGTTGAGTAAGAGCACAACTAGGAACCAGAAAATAGAGAGAATAAAATAAGTAACAAAAGATAAAAAACGCTTAATTCGTTACAATTCTTTACGCAATTTGTTCAATTTTTATCAATAACCAATAAAGAATTGCCTCCATCCCGCCCTTGTACATGCTATTGTACAAGCAATCAATTGAGTTGTCTTGAGCTGAGAAGTGCAAATGTTTGGAAACAATCTTTGCATTGTTTTGTTTTTTCTTTATTTGTTGGTTCTTCTTATAAGGATCAAGGTTCCTTCGTCAAAGGTCCTGGCCCAAACGATCAAATGCTCATTTATTGGAAGATGCTATTTCTGTATTCTATTCTATTTTTATTTGTTTATTGTGCAGCATGAAATTAAGGTGCTTACATGGATTTAAGTGCAACGCATAGATGCATTTTATATGCAATCTGGTTCTTTCTAAAGTCCTTCTTCTGCTATTACTACTGTCTACATCATCATCATCATCATCATCATCGTGTTTTGAGTTGATCTTTTTGTTTGTATTTTGTGGATTTCTGCTTTATTATTTGCTTCCATCATTCAATTCATTCCATGAAGTTGTTGCGAGTCAGATTAGCTTGAGATACTTTTTTGTTAGGGGTTAGCTCGGGGGGTCGCAATGAACTGTGAATTTATTAATTGTAAAACAATTTGCTTTGGTGGTGGCTTAACAGTTTGCTCACTAAAGTATCTTTGTATCTATTTACAATTACAATATAACAATGCAATTGCCGTCGGCATGGGATTTGATAGCGCGTAGTTTTATTGCACAAAAAATAAAATACAATCTTCAGCGTATGAGAATTTCTTTGCGCTTTTAGGGAAAATGTTTGCTAACTTGGTGGTCTTGATGTGTTCAAATGAGTGAATGTGAGTTAGATAAAGGGAGAGGTTTTGGAAACTTTGAAACGTGTAGAAAGTTAAAAGCCGCCCGCAAGCGTTTCACCTTAAGTCAACACACACAAAGCAACACAAAGCAACGCAACGCAACGCAACACAGCACAACTAACAATGTAAAGATAAGATATTCGTTGAACAACCGCCACATCAGAGAGAATCCTTGGCTTCGCCATTTTGCATAACAAAAGCATAAGCCATCACCACCACCACAATAATCATCATCACTGAAAGCAGCAGCATTATCCTCATCATCATCATCATCATCGTCATCATTCACCGTCTGTGTAGATATGGTTGGCTTATGGAAATTAGTTACTATAACTTGGCAATTGTTAAAAGTCTTCGCTTCCTTCCGCCGTCTCTTTTATTTTTTTTTTTTTTTGTTGGCTTGAAGCTTCCTTTCTTCGTTTTTTTTTTGTGTTATTCAAAACCATGTCTAATGTCAAACAATGACAATGACGACAACGTCAGAGTATAAATTACTTCATTTATATGCAAAAATCATCATCCATTTTACCATACACAATGTTATCAATTTTGGCCAGCACATGCCCACTTTGCTGGCTTAAACTCACCATAACCTCAAAATACTCGTTTTACTCAAATTACATACAAGTATTTCCGTATTTTATCGTTATTATTTTGTTGTTTATTCCTAGCAACATCTTCTCTTTCTTCTTTTTCTTTTTCTTCTGACCGGAATAAGTGGAATTGAGGAGGGCGACTCCCAAAATTTATTTTAAAGTACCCATTTCATATTACAAACAATCATTCATTCATATAAAGAGCAATAAAAAGATGTGAATGTGCATGAGAATGATCTGGGTCCCCGACCCTAGATCACACTTGAATCTCGTTCGCTCGCGTCTATGAAACCTAAAACTTATTTCCCTTTTTGGTCAGCATTATTGTTGGCTAACGACCACGACACAAAGACGCAATGATAAACAGCGTGTGTGTGTGTGTGTGTGTGTTTGCCATAAATATGAAACTCATTAAGAAAACCATAAATAAATGCAAAGTCAGTGCATCATGAGACTTCACTTCAATTGGTTGGGCAGGCAGGCAAGCATGCAGACTATAAGAGTACAGTAAAAGCAAAGCCTCAAGATCAGCTTCAGTGGAGCGTTCCACAGTGTCACACAAACCACTTGATGTAATATGAGCAAACATTATGAGTCAGAAGACAGTGCACACACAACGTCTGCAACTAGTAGTATTTATAAGAACAATGTAAAATTTTATATTTTATTACTTAGAAGGAAAACAAAGAGAAACGAAACGAAAAATTGTCGCCAGAATGTCTGGTCGATCGGTCGGTTAGACGATTTACTCGAGTCAAGTTGTCGTCCGGTTGGGATGGGTTGCTTGGATTTTATTGGGTTGGATTGGGTTAGATTAATTTGGGATACGCAACTATGCCTAAATCATTGTTGAAGCACTTGAGTGCATTTCTACATTCTAAAATTGTAACAAACTCGAATATATCAAGTGTGAGTTCCTAAACACTGACTAGGTAGACTGGTTGTATTGCATAGGGAATTCCAAATTCTAAAGAAATTCTTAAGAATTCAAGACTCTCATACTAGTACTTCTGTATATATTGTAATTCAAACTCAGTTTAAAGTTACACAATCTCTTTATTTTTTTTAACAGAACTCAAATGAAATATGAAGTTTAAAGTTGTTCACTTTTACGCTGAGAATCTCTGCACCTGTCATAAATCCACACCAACATACTCAGAGAATATCTATGTAGATACAATAAATAAGGTATGTATGTATATATAATAAATGTATATGCTTTGTATATATGTATCTTTATCTATATGTGTGTGTATGTTTGTTTTCATGAGATGCGCAAAGGTGAATCGCAATATTTCAATCTATTAAAATCAATATATTCCAAGTAAAGCTTTATGAAAACCTCATCCCATTCCAATGCATCCCCTGCCACACTCTTTTATTCTTAGCCATAACGTAAAATTTTGATTTCAATGGGTTACAGTGTAGTGTAGACCCCCCTACATAATTCAATAGCTGCCAACTCTATTGCCTTGAGGCATTTATTGTATATTTTATATACTCGTATGCTCCACATTGCGTCAACTTTTTCAATCGATTGCTCAATTTCTCGCATTGTCGCGCGTTCAGGAAAAATACCCGCGGCAACTCCTTCCTTAACCGACCATAGATCCACCACAAAGCGTAAATGCTTATAAAATTATTATTTTAATATATGCACCCTTTAGCGAGTGGTGGACACTAAAGAATAAGAGAGATGAAGGGGTAGTTATGGCAGAGTGTTGATGATGATAACAAGTTCGCATGTTCACGTTAATTGAAATATGTACGATTATGCTACTTGCTGGTACATAGAATATTATCCATTGTCTCAATTGTTTGATTATAATTGTTTAGGGATTTGTTTTAATCTAATACAAGTACAACAAGAGATTGATTTCATACAAATTCGATTTAGCGCCAACATCATTAAACCAATGGATAGAATGTTTATATTTATATTACACTTGCATTCTCAAAAAAAGAAAAAAAAAAAAGAAAAAACACACACATACACACACACTATGCCATTACTATACTTAGTATAGTAGTATAGAGATGCATGTTGCGTGTAGCATCATCATCATCATCATGATCATCATCATGAATCATTGCGACTAATGAATGTGTCTGTCAAAGCTGTCAACGCGTCTTTTTAAGTTAAGACGCCTTAACACTAAAATCAGTCTATGAAAATGAAGCGGACCACGCACACGCAGGCTCCTACGCATGGATTGATTGGGGTTGTTCCTTCATCCATCCACTCATTCATCCATTGAGCTATAAGTATTAATTCCAAGTGACACAAATTAGTACCCACTTTGATTAGTTACGCTATGAATAAAACATCCAAAGCTATTAAAATGCAACTAAGAAAATATTTGAAAGAATTACGAGTAAATTGAAATAGTAGAAGCATCAGGAGCGAGTTCTACATACAAATCATATGACAGCAGCAGCAGCAGCCTTTGTTGAGCCCACAAAAAAAAAAAAAAGACGAAAATATAATAAATTTGTTATTTCAGCTTTCTGATTATTTTGGTACGTGTATTTTAGACACACACACACACACACATGCCTAAAAATGGCAAAAAAAAAAAAAATGAAAAAAAGATACAATAAAAAAATGTTACATAAACAATTATGCAATAATAATAGATCAATCCAATGTGCAACCGAACATAAATTGGCGCGCAACCAATAGTTACAACCTAGAATAATAATTGTATCTCTCTTTTCCATTCAATCTATCTATCGATCGATCTATCTATGTAAGGGACACTATTAAACGATGATCAAGGATCTTCATTAAAGCAAAAAACACATACATGGTGGCATGAGATTCTTCAGAATCTGCACCATTTCATTCATTCATTGTTTAAATCTAAGCCTGAGGCTAAGCCGTTGCCTGTGGCTTTATGGAGAGAAAATATTGGTTCTTTATATTAAGAATAGAAGATACCTAAGGTTATCTCTATCTAGCACGAGTTCTTAATTCAACATTGTTACAGATTTTCAGATTGATTTGTATTTTATACTTTACACTGGCGGAATATGCTCTGAGGGTATCCGGGGCAGCAAAACTACTTATGTTAATTGAGGCATCCAGGATATTCAGAAGTTTGTGAACTTTGAAGTGAAATGAAGACAGAATTTGACAATATTTTAATGAAATCATTTCCATAAGAAGTCAATGTATTGATATTTCTTTTCTTCTTTTATAATTTAAACAATCTTCTTAAGATTTTCAAGCATCAGCCTGTGGGTTGATCTAGTAGCGGAAAGCTTCAAATTCCTTTTTATTGAAGGCGGCCCCTGGACCGAAGATCCTTAATCCGTCAGTGATTCTTCACTCTAAAGAAGAAAATAAAACATATTAAGAAGGCATCATCTTTCTACCCTTGAAGATCATGATTTTCCCCCTTAATTTTGCAGCGTTGACGATTTCTTTTCGCACATGTGTTGTGCTGCATGAAAGTATTATGTGGCATAGAGATACAAAATATAACAAAATCATATAAGTAAAATATATGTATCACTATGCGAAACTATTTACAATTGTTGATGATGATGCTTCTGCTGCTGTTTCCATCCAACACCGCATTTTTGATTTAAGCATAAGAAAACGAATGCGCAAGTGTATTGTAAGTAAATGTATCTGCTATGGCAAAGATCAAAGTGGCGTGCGCCACAAGCCGCTGGCTGCGAATCGGTTAAGTCTTTTGAAATGCGCAACTTTTTGACACCCAATTTGTTTAGAAGTGCGCCCCGTTTATCTTCTATACAAACACTCACTTTATCCCCATTTATACATACCTAGATATTGTACATTAATACAATAAATACTCGTACTATATGTAGTAGATACACATGTAGTCATATGTGATTGCCACAGCAAGAGGTAATAAACTTCATTGGGGCAGCGTGCTTTCATTTCTGCGAATTTCATTAATAAAAATGCTAAGCGTGAATGAAGCATAAAGTGTTTAAGGTAAGAAACTACATACTTAGTACATAGATACATATTTCTACTTTAGTAAAGTGTGCCATCAGCAATAACAAAAACAATATACCAGCAGAATATTTTGCCTTGTTGTATACTTTCTTCACGTTGCACCCTATAACTCCCCTTCATTCATACGTTATTCATTGTGAATCAAACGATTTTGATTTGAATAAAACAAAATTGAAAAAAAAAAAAAAAAATGAAAAATCAAAGAATTTTCCACTTAAATTTCTATAATAATCATAAAAGTACCTGCCATTATGCCTTTGCCATGCCATGCCATGCCATTGCTATGCCATGTTTATGAATGATTCAAATAGATAATAAGTGTTGTACTTCGATGGGTAGAAGGAAGGGGGTTCGAATCGATTCATACATACATACATATGTGGCAAGCAACCATTCATAAAAAGTTCTTATTCCTCTATACCATATTTATGTTTGTATATTGTTTAGATGATGATGATGATGATCATGATGCTGATGATGCTTCAAAATCGAAATCTTCAATGAACGAAGCGTGTAATTATTATTGAGTTTTTCTTTTTGTTGTTTGTTCTTAATAAAAAGAAAGAATCTTTATTGATTTCGGATATATGTATGTACATATTGTAGTATATAGTAAGTATATTGTAACCGGATGTTGTTCTTATATTGATTTTGGGGTGCAAGGTGCTAATACTTACAGTACTACAATATTTCTTAATACTGCGTGTGAGCAGATTTACTGCATAGGTTGCACGTAGATTTAACGATCAATATCCATCAGAACAAGTGACAAGTGATGACGCCAAATACTAGCCAATATTTTCTACATTCAGTTGCATATTCCATGCACATATCCCATTACTTTTGTATTGCAGTTAGTAGTCTCAGGTTATCTCAATTTCTCAACTTTTTGGTTTCAATATTCTTTCATACATACATACTTATGAATATATATGATTCCTTTCATTGGTTTGTTTGTTGATTCGCTTGCTCATATATTCTATATTCTACATAGTATAGATAGTCAGCAGGATTAGTTGTCTTAAAGTTGGAAAGTTGAAAGTCAATCCTACTAGCTTGCAGCTTAGACAAATGCTAATGGAATTTCCAATATTTCTATAGACTAAAGTCAAAACATGCGGTTTATGTCTTTAGAACCAGGCGTCCGTTTTTACTATTCTTCCATTCTTTTATTATTTATTATTCATTCCATTCTTTGAACCTTTCTTTTGGTTATGCATAGCATCTGAGTATGAATATTGAAAGGCAGGATTTATTTAGACAAAATGACTTTACAAATGAGATTCGAATGGTAGCCAATATGTCAATATTTATTATTCAACCTATGCAAACATTCCGACCAGAAAGACAATGATGAATGCAAAAAGAACATTCCTTCCATCCTCCCATCCTCTCCTAGCCTATGCTAGCCATGTTATCCGTACCTGCTGCCATGTTGATAATTACAAAATCCATATGTGATTGTGTGCTCACTCATAACTTAATTTCCAACACCTTCTATTTCTATTTCTACAACTCAATGTAAATATTAATTTTCTACCGAAATGTAACAACGTGACCTGCCGAGTTGAAGGTGGCATTAAGCCAACTTATTATGTTGGTAACCAATAGCAGCAACAAATGCTTATGGATTAAACATCACAGCATGAGAATGAGTGACTGGTTGGTCCCAAGATACCAAAAAGAAAAAACGATCAAGTGACATTGCGAGTCGAGTGGCAGCAGCAACGTTTGTTGACAATGATGATGCTGATGATGATTGTGGTGAGTTGGTTATCATAACCGATGAGTTTATGCCGTGCGTTTTTATAATTTTCAATGATTTGTGAGTGCTTCATCAAGTAATCAGTTTAAACGACATTATATTCATCATGGCAGTTACCACCTACGTATGGACAACGTAACAACAACAAGAACCATGAACCAAGAAGGTAAGCATGACATGCATTTCTTATTTGTTAGGCCTAAATACCAACAGCATTGCATATCACCATCACCACCAATATCAACAACAACATTGAGAGCTCACAAAGCCCCTTCAAATTTATAATAAAAAATTCGAACTCCGTGAAGTGCAAGAGGAAATGAACTGATCTCGTTGAAGGCACTAAAGGCACTCACTCATGGCCAACAAGTGGATAAGAAGCCACAAATGATGCCAAACGAACTATCAATGTCAATGAATTGGCAAAAATTTTTGAAGATAATTTGTATGCAGCCATCACCATCATCATCATCATCATCATCATTATCAACACTAAATGATTTCGATCAACGAGGAAACCCTTTTTTTCTCTTCCATTAACCCAAAACTTGACACACCTTGGAGAGGAGATTCCAAATACTCAAGTGGGACTAACAGTCATAGCAGTGACTGTGATTGCGATTGAGAATGCATCACATTGAAAATGTGTGTGTTCGTCATGTGCCTGTCTGTCTGTCCATCTGACTGACTGCTTGAACTGCTCCAAGTTGAACTCATTTATTTCTGTGTGTCCCTCTGTGTGTGTTGTTATTGTTGTTGTCTTAAACTGCTCAAGTATGCAGTCATACTCGTATCAATGTAAAGCAATCGTTGGATTTCGTGATCCAAGTGATTATAGTGGTGTTTGTGATGATGATGATGATGATGATGATGATGAACATCATGACATTGCATTTCATTTAAGTTTGGCTTATTTCATTCATTCATTCATGCTTACAAATATTCGCTCTTCTAATGAAAATGCTCACTCACATTCATCAGTATAAACTTGTTGAAAGGATATTCATTGGTCACTTTTGCCTACGCAGGCGAAAATTGAGGGTAAAAACTTTCTTTTTATAGCATTAACAATAAAATTAATATGTAGCATAACATCTTGTACCTCATGTAAAATTGCATGCTACATTTTTCTATTAACATTTTTCTGTTATGTTAATTCCATTAACAATTAAATTAAATTCAATGAATTTGAAAAAGTGGAAATATGACGCTGCTCTAACACAAATGTAGTAGGTTCATAAAGAGTGCGACAACACCCCCTAGTGGGCGCTGGAGTATTTCAGAAGGAGGGGGCGAAATAGAAGGCTTAGAGCAAATTACGGAGCGTTAAGGCTACCTAAAGGGGAATCTGGTGACAAGTATATCCGTCTTCTAAAAACAAGAAAAATTAGATTAAAAATTTTGGGGGTCTTTGGAATTTTTTTACATATCAAAGTGAGCGATAGTCGAAATAAATTTGAGAACCCATGCTCCATATTTAAACAGATTTTGTAGCATAACATTTTCTTCCTTATGCTACATTTTTTATATCATGCAACATTTATCTATTATGTTAAGTTCAAACTATAGAATTCAATGAAATTCAAGAAGTGGAAATGTGACGTTGTTTTGACATGAAGCCCATCTATCTTTCAACACATTTAATATAATTTTTCTTTATGCTACATTTTATATATCAAGCTAGATATTCAGTTGTATCAATACTACGCTTAGGATACTAAATATTAGAAGATCCACAATAGTGGATGGAATTAATTGTATCTTAAGACACAGAGCCTTCGATTAACAAATCATAGTAGCGACAATGAAATGAAACATAATTTTATTAGAGTGCCGAGAATTCAAAAACACATCATATCTTTAAAAACTTAATATAAAGAGAAATATTAAAAGAATAGGAAAAATAAGTTCAATAGACAACAAAAAGTTTGTGAATTCACTGCCGAAACACCTCAACGGGTTTCTAAGGATCATAAGGATTAGCCTAAAACCTACAATATTTATTTATTGGGACTATGCATTAATTTTAAAGGTTGCACACAGATGGCGTTATTTACAACAGTATCGCATCTGGCAATACTGTAACTATATTCATGTCAAAGCCTCATCATTAGGCTTTGTTTACCAGTATCTGTCATTTCGCTGAAGTGTACACAACATAGTTTTTTTGTGCTCCGAGTATGTCAACTTTCGTGCCGTCAAAACGCAATTTGCGGGAAGCCTTGCCTTTTCTGCTTCAATTTGAAGAAAAATACCACCCAAGCCCGTCAATTGCTGTTGGATGCCTACCCGAACCATACTCCATCGATTTCAACCTGTGAGTACTGGTTTCGACGCTTCAAAAGTGGTGTTTTTGATACCGAGGACAAGGAGCGACCTGGCCAGCCCAAAAGGTTCGAAGACGCAGAATTGGAGGCATTGCTGGACCAAGACCCGTGCCAAACGCAAGAAGAGCTCGCCGAAACGTTGGACGTTGACCAAGCAACCATTTCCAGACGTCTCAAAGCGATGGGAATGATCCAAAAGCAAGGTAATTGGGTGCCATACGAGTTGAAGCCGAGAGACGTCGAACGCCGATTTTTCACGTGCGAATTGCTGCTTGAACGACTTGGCCGGAAGGGTTTTTTGCATCGTATTGTGACTGGCGGCGAAAAGTGGATCCATTACGATAACCCAAAGCGTAAAAAAACATATGTCAAGCCCGGCCAACCGGCGCCATCGACGTCCAAGCCGAATAACTCATGGTTCGAAGCTCATGCTCTGTATTTGGTGGGATCAGAAGGGTGTGGTGTACTATGAGCTGCTCCAACCCAACGAAACCATCTCTGGGGAAGTCTACCGACGTCAATTGATGCGTTTGAGCCGAGCATTGCTTGAAAAACGGCCGGAAACGGTCGAAAGACACGACAAGGTTATTTTGCAGCATGACAACGCTCGGCCGCATGTTGCACAGGTCGTCAAAACATACCTTGGAACGCTCAACTGGGAAGTGCTACCCCACCCGCCGTACAGCCCAGACATTGCTCCTTCGGATTACCACTTGTTCCGGGAGATGCAGCGTAAGCTGGCTGGACACCGCTTCTCTTCATATGAAGAGACCAAAAAATGGATCGATTCATTCATAGCCGCCCAGAAGCCGGAATTTTGGAGAAACGGAATCCGGAAATTGAAACAAAGATGGGAAAAGGTTGTGGCTAGCGACGGACAGTACTTTGAATGATGTATCAATCCATTTTGAAATCGAAATAAAGCCCCATTTTTGGTGAAAAAACCTTTAAAATTAATGCATAGTCCCAATACAAAATTTTTCATCCTATATTTTCATTTTCTTTCTCTTTCTCTACATTTATTTTTTAAATAAATAAATTAAAAATGTTTTTTGAGCATAAAAAAAAAACAATTAATAAAGAAAATTGTTCAAAAAATTAAATAAAAATAAAATTGATTCCATTATTTTAATATTAAGTGTTGTAGTGGATTGTAAAAGTTGAAAATTAATATTTTTTTCCTGCTTTTTGAAGAAGTGTAAATAGGCTCAAGCAGAAAGCGGATGGTTGCCTTGACATAAAAGTCACCCACCCACCTGGCTTTACTTATTATTTCGTCAATCTTTGGCTTACGATAATTCTTAGTATTTCCTCTTTCCATTATTGATATCCTTCTTTTTACATAAATATGTATTAATAAATAATTTGCTTTGTTTTCACTTAAACCGTTGTTTTTTATTTTATGATTTATTTAAGTATGGGTTTTTTTTTCATTCTTAAATTATTAAAAATTAAAGCAAAGCAAAACGAATCAATTGAGAAATGTCTGTGTGTGTTTGTGTGACACAAATTTAAATTTATTTAACAGAAAAAAAGTAAGTTGATTTTATTTTAATTGTTTTATGTATTTAAGAATAAAATAATAAGAATAATATAAAGTATCTAAACAAAATATATAGATTTTTATGTATGTATTTTATATATGTATATTGCATATGCATATGCATGTGTATGTGTAAATAATCACCGATTGTAAAGAATACTTCTTCTTATTTCTTATTAATTGCAACGAATCTCCTTATCCTTTGGATTTTCATGTTCTTGCTTATTAAGGAAGAATATTTTTTTGTAATTAATTTGTTGCTTATCTCATCTCATGGCAAAGATAAAACAAAAATAGTAGTCAATATTGTTTATTGTAAAGTAGGCAATAAATAAATGTATGTAACAAACAAGCGAATGATGGTACAGCAACAAATATAATAACGTTCGCTTTTTGTCTTTCGTTTTTCCTTTTTTTTTTCTTCTTTCTTTGCTTTTGAGATATTAAATTAATTAAATAATTTGTTCTAAACCATTTCACAATAACAACAACAACAACAGTGCAGTCTATGCACGCAAAGTTGTCTATGCCAGCCAAATAAATTTTTGTATTATAAAAACTAATTTCTGAACTCAAGCCAGAGAATCATTATGATGACCAACAAAACAGCACTGAGTATGCCAACCAATATGAGTTTTTTCTTGCGCAGCTTATTCTGTGGATAAACAAAGGGAAATATTAATAACAATTGATTATATAAAACAGATTGTTTGGTAATGGTTTGCAGCTGTTTAATCAAAACTAAAGCAATGACATGTCATTTTGTTGCTAATTTGCTAATCATTCATCACCTGCCACTTAACAAACAAATTTATCAAATACAACATTCTGTTTGCTGTAAAGCATCAAATTACCTCTGCCGAATAATCGGCAAAGCATTACCAAACAACCATATATGTATATAAGTAGTACATATACCAATACATCGTAATACAATACAATACAACGTAATCTTATATCAATCATATTCACCTTATATGAGCTCGCCTTGCGTAGATTTTCCGTGCCTTGTGAGACAAAAACACTGGTTTGCTCTACTTGTGATTCGATTGAGTCAACTGTCAGTCCTTGCTCGTATACCATAGCTCCCAGTTTCTTATAGATTTCATTCACTCCCACAATATTATCTTCCAGTTCGCGTATGGCGCGTTCTTGTTCTTCCAAAGCCTGTAAATCGATTTCCTCTTGCATTTGCGTTTGTTGCTGCTGTTGTTGTTGTTGATTTGATTTGCGATTGAAGAAGTTATCTTCGAAGAAGGAACTGTTGTTCGAACCATTATTGCTGCCACTGCCACTACCCGAGTTGGTCGTTGAGCCTGGTGGCTTGGCTATGTTATAACTATTGGCACGCGCTTGGCGCACTGCATTCTTTTCGATGTCAACCGTTTTGCGTTGGACGGCCTGGAAAATACAATAATTGAAATGTACTTTAGATAAGAGAATTCAATGACTAATTGTAAATATCATTTTGTTGGGAGCTTTTTTTTTTTTTTTTTTTGTTATCTTAATACTTGTTGTTTAATACCTGAAAAGCGGTTAAAGCCGCCGTAAATTCATCGACTAGACGATCGCGTTGTATTTTCAAATGTCGCTCCTTGCATTTGTCCACCTCTTTCAATTGATTGTTGGTATCGGAAACCAGCTGATGGGTATAGGTCATGATTTGATGTCTGTCAGTAAATACAGATTGGTTTAACAAAGTAAATATGCAATAATAATAATAATGACTTACAATTGTTTTTTCAAATCAGGTGAATCCTGTGGTGTATTGAATTGATTGACCATGCGTTGCATTGTGGACACTACAAATTTTAATGTTATTTACAAAATCTATAATTAAGGTGAATTACTACTGACCATTTTGTTGAATTTTTTGTATGCTTGTTGCAATGATCTGGGCCAAACGTTGAAAATCAATCTCACTAAGGCCTCCGCCAACACCACCACCGCCACCACCGCTCCCATTCTCCATATGCTGTAGATCCATACTTTCGTAGGCAGACACTTTGCTGACGTTCAGTTCGCTTTGTTGTCTTGGCAATAGATTTTTGCACAAATGTCTTTGTTATGGAATGTAGTTTGTTTTTTGTTGTTGTTGTTGTTGTGGAATCAACAAAGTTTTGCCAAATTTACTGCTGCATAATCTGTCTGCGTATTACTACTTGTTTTCTTTGTTGTACATATGTAATTATTTTTATCGCGACCTCTCTTTTTTTTGTCGTCAATGATTCACTGCTGTTTACGCTCGTCTCTTCTTTTAATCCTTTAACTAAACTTAAATTAATTACATATTCCTTGGTGACATTAGTGGCAATTTTACTGAAGTCAGATGTTTTCTTCGTCTCTTTAATTTGATTTCCTTTTTGCCAACAATTAGAAATTTCGTCGTAATTGCTGTGGTTTGTTCAAGATTTACTTAATTCCCTCCCCCTTTTGTTAAAACAAAAAGAAAAGTCACACAGGGTTGCATTTTATCAAAATATCATACCGGATATGAAGACTACTTACACATCGCTCGATTAATCGATGAAATTACTCCCATCTTGGTCATCTGCCTTGACCCATCCAGCTGATTGATGCAATCTGGCAACACCAAGTCGGCGCAATTTGCGGAACTTTGTTGTTGTTGACATTGTTAGTTTATTTGTTTATTAGTTGTTTCGATTTGTGTTTATTTCATTAAAATGGGCGGTTGCCGTTGCATGTTTCGTGATTGTGAAGTAAATACTGCCCATCATCCTAATATGCATTTCTTCAAATTTCCCATTAACGAGAAGGAAAGATTCGAAAAATGGGTGAAGTTTAGTGGCGCTGAAAGTGTACTAAAACTGAAGCCTGCACAACAATTAAATCGTACGGTTTGTGGCAGACATTTTCGTGATGAAGCCTTTATGAATTACAAAAAGGATCGCCTGTGCCGTAATCAAATACCAACAATTACAAGAATAAGCGAGACTTTTGCTTTGGACTATGAGAACTTAAATAAAGATGGAAAACCCAAGTTGATAAAATTGGAGAAGACAACGCTATCACATTTAATAGGACCACCGGATTTTGTATGTCCACTTGGATTACCGCCTGACCATGAAATAGCATTACCATCAACATCTTCAGCTGCTCCAGTTTCATCTGTCGTAAAACGTTCCTTGGACCAAGAATCTGATAATTCAAGTCCAAACAAGAAATGTCGCAAAAAAGATAATCCAAAATCACCAGTATGCAAAATAATTAATAAATCATTTTTGACTAAATCACCAACAAAATCTTCCAATGATGATTTAAAATTTGTGTTTGCCGATGAGGCTTATTTCAAAATACGTGATATTAAGACAGAGATAAGTGGAGAGAAATCTTCGCCAAAAACTTGTGAGCGTATCTCGGTGGAAATAGAAACAGCAGGAACAGACTCAAAGATTAAGAAACTAAATGATTTAATAGAAACCCATAAAACATTAGAACTCAAACATAAAAAACTTACGAAAGAGCACAAGCATCTACTAGTCGCCCACGATGAGTTGCAAATGAAATGCGACGAATTGGAGAAGGAACTTAAGCTAAGTGAAAGCAAAAAAGCAACAACAACATTAGCTCCACCAGCTGCATCAATACAACAATTAACAAAGGCACAAGTATTTCATGGCATCAAACGCTATCTTTGCTCATCGATGACGACTCTGGTACGCATGGAAATGTTTGGTAGCAGTGAACGTGAATGGAAGCCAGACGAGCGTTTTGTATCTATGGATCTGTTGCGCTTAGGCGACAATGTGTATAAATTCTTTATTGACGAATGGCGGGTACGCATGCCATCCATAAGAGAAGTTCACTCGTGGCTCAGTAAAGAGGCAAATACGAGAGGAAATCATGAGCAAGAGGAGGAAGATCTTTGAACTTAAGTAAATAGACATAATATATTTATATTTTATTTGTTTTTTCTTTTTTTAAACAAAATATGTATTAAATTTTAGGTGAATCTCATTTAACCTTCATTGCAAGTAATCGAAGTTGTCTGAAACACAAAACCATCATTATCATCATCATCTTTCATATTATTTCATTAAGATTAACTCACCTGAACTGTATCAACACAAATGGATTGAGAAGAAGCATCACACACTGTGCCTACAGGACAAGTTCCAGTCACATTAGTTGGCTGCAAGGCACCAAAACAAAAAGCAAATGTTGTTCGTGATGTGCAGGCAAAAACTAAATTTGGATTGCAAAGGCCACAACTGTCGGTATCATTACAACTAGCAGGACGTTCACTGCGTTGAAAGCAGATCATTGGCAAATTGGTACACACAAAACCATCCGCACAATTGAACATTTGTTCAGTATTTGGAACGTTGCCTGCACACATCATCACTCACATTATGTCAATTTCTTATATGTTAAAAAGAAAACGGACAAAAACTCACTGCCAAAACAAAAATGATAAGCGGTATCATTGATACATGATACTCCATTCTCCTGACAAATGTTGCAGGCTGCCTCACATTGGATCAAATAGTACGCAAAACTTATAACCACAAATGTATACTGAGAATTGAATAGTCAATTTAAAGGGATTTTAAGTGGTTTGACTTTAACTTACAAAGATTTTCTGTAGGCCAGCCATAACCGATATGTGTTTGTGTGATTTGAGTCTATTCTTCTGTCTGATGATGTTTGTACTCCTCTTCGACTAATGACTGACTGACTATCAACTGTTTCGTTTTAACAAAACAAAAAATGGTTTGATTATTTGTTTAATCTTACTAATGTTGCTAATTAACAACCATAAATTTATAGATTTCTATTTTAACTCATATTACTAACCGTTCAGAGGCGTATCAATAGGGCGGCATGACGGGAAAATGCCACGGGGCTCCATCCAATGGGATGGGCTGTGAGCACAACAAGTCCTTACATTTATTAGTACAACATTTCATAAAAGTTTATAAAAGAAATGCAAACAGTTTTTGAAACTGTGCAACAAATTTATATATTTATTGAGCAAATTTTATTTCTTAAAAAAGACAAGGAGTCAGCCTGGGGAATCTTCAAATTCTGTAACATTAAAAACATCATCATCATCGCGGCCTCTAAAACACTTTAGTTTCAAGCCATTGATCTTTCAAATGCCGATTTGACGGAAGACATTGAAAAGTATTGCAATGAATTTGGAGATTTAAAAACGCAAAAAATGGTCTATAAACCCCGAGTTTTCCAAAGTCGTGATAGGAAGGTGAATAGTCGTTTAGGTGAAATGTGTAAAGATGCTGATCACAAACAATCATTTTATTTTTTCATTCATTCATAGAAAGCCAAAAAAAATTGTAATTTACTACTAGAATGATGATTTAATAAAAAAAAAAAAAAAAACCGATAAAATTGGTTGAGCTTCTTTACATTGACAGAGAGAGCTCTCCCTATCCGATAAATTTGCCACGGGCCTTAAATGGTATAGTAACGCCTCTGAAACTGTTTCCCCCAAAAATACTTCTTTTATCTTTACGACTCTTCTTGGATTGTTTTATTGACAAATTTGAAATACACATATGTATATCGATTTTGGTGGTTTTGGTGAAATTTCGTTGTTTCTTTATTCGTTCACATTTTATTAATACAAAGTTGCTTGGTTTTAATTTTTACTCGGTATTATTGCTAATTAACAAATCTATGTTAAAAACCTAATTTAAATGCCAATTAAACAGAAACAAAATTGTAAAGCATCAAGAAAAGAACATGACTTTCTTTCGGACAGTTTCAAATCATGTCATGTCATTTCATTTTACCAATTTGTATTTTAATATAAAAAATATAATATATATATATATTTAATTTAAATTTAAATTAATTTACTAAAATCTAATTTATTTTATTATTATATAAGTTAAGTGTTTCTTTGTTGGTTTTTTGTATTTTTGATAATTGCGCTCATTTTCTTTTGTATTTTATATAAATTGGAAGCTGCTCTTTCTATTATTATAGTAAATATGTAGTATAATATAAGTAATGAGTTATAAGTTGGACGTATTTGACTTGGTTACACAACATAAAACAATTTAAAAAACAATATATATTATGTATATAAATGCTATAAAAATAAATACGTATTTGTTTTTATATAATCGTATATGAAAAATAAAATAAAATGCACATTATTTTTAAATTATTATTGTTGTAAATTACAAAATGTAGTTTGTTTCTTTGTATCTAAGGCAAATCATTTGTCGCTATATAATATAAAAGCACTTTAGGTTCAATTCAATGCAATTGATTAAGAAAAATTCAATCAATTAATTTGTTTGGTGTTTTGTTCATTCGAGTTCATTAGTGAGTTAAGAGTGGTGATTAGTTGCTATACATTGATTTCTAGGCTTATAATTTTACAATACAATACAATATAATCGAGTATATAGAGAAAAAAGAAAGGTTATAGATTGATTTATTTATAATAATACATTCGAGAATAAGAAAATAAATTCGCCAATTAATACTATTTTATTCGGGTAATGTGGCAGTTTAAAGTTCCTATACTGTTTACAATTTACTTTCATTTTAGGACGTTTTACACACCATCATCATCATCACTTATTAGTTATCATGTTTATAGTCTTGTTGTTTTTTGTTTTTACACACAACCATATTCATACCAAATACTATTGCTTTTATCCTCTGTGCGTTTACGTAAAGCCTTTTCATCCGGTGTGCCTGCCGCTACCGCCATCGTTGTGCCTCCACCAGAACCACCACTGCTATCAAGTGGTTCAATGCCAGTTATATTATTGTTACTACTAGTAGAAGTAGCAGCACCACCAATTGTTGTATTTATACGATTATACATAAGAAATGTTGCTGGGCTATTATTGTCATGTTGTTGTTGATTATTTGTTGATGGCATTTGTTGATGCTGCTGGGATTCAACATTAACATGGGCAGCCGCATCATGTGTGGAAGTAGTGTTGGCAGCAGCAGATTTAGTGCTGCTGTTATTGATATTGGTAGATGCAGTGGCACCACTGCTGCTGTTTCTACTGGAGTCAGGCAATTTTTGATTCTCATCAATTAAATAAACTGTGCGTCGTGAGCCTGCTGTGCCTAGAGTCAAACTGCTACCGGTAACGTCGGGTGGTTCAAGGCTAATGATGATGAAGTCAATAAAACCACATTAATTTCTTTCTCATTTCAAAATTAAAGACAATTGTTAATTTTTGCAATTAGTAAAGCTTAAAACAAAGAAGGCAGGATAATTAAGGATAAATAGCGGCAGAATTTGTGGTGGTTGATTAGTTTTGTTTACACAACAAACAGAGATGCTTCACATACCTAGACATCATCTCCATCAATTATTCATTTCATGATCCTCTTAACCTCTCAAGAACAAATGAAAAATCTTAATAGTTTCCATTTGCTTAAGTAATCACAAAACCACAAGGAATGGAAGAATATTAAATGTAAAGTGGAGTGGAGTAGGGAAAGTAGAAGGTTTTATTGTATGTAAATATTAACATGCTTTTTTTTTTGTATAAATTTCAAATTAAATTTGTTTCCATACCCGTGCACGCTATTTCTACGTGAGTTATTCAAATCCGTACGTTTTTGTGCTTGCAAACTGCTTCTCACAGTGCCACCACGTGACAAAGTTGAGTCCAATAGTAAATCCCTGAGTGAATTGTGCATAAAAGTATTGAATGTTTTTTGGTTGGTTGTGGATAGTGAGTGATGATGAATGAGTGTGTGCAGTTGTTTGTTTATGTACATGAAAATAGTAAAGATAAATGAACAATAAATGAGACCAGACCAAATGTCATAAATGCCACATCCATTTATAATTAAGTACATATGTACGAGTATATAGTAATATCACAACCAATCAATCAATACAAACAAACAACAGCCACTCACCGTTGCAAACTTTGTCTCAGTGGCACATTTCGTTGTAATAAATGTGTATCGGAAGCAATGGAGACTGGTTCTTCAGTACTATTGTCGGAATCATTGCCTCCCGATTCAGAGCCAATCATAAATTGCGAGGTACGCGATTCATCGATCCAGGAACGTCGGTTCTGTAATAATGAATAAATATTCCATCTCAAATTCTTGCTCTTGCTTTTGTTCTTGATTTTAATTAATTTTTCTTTTTCTTTTCTTAAACTCACACGATTGGCACTTTGTTCATTAGATCCGAACTGGCTTTTTTAACGCGACGCACTAGGCTACTCGCAAATGGTTTCCTATAATAATAGTAATAGTATTAGATGGTTTTCTATAATTGATCATCGAATTCTAATACTTTTTCTGTACAATTGTCTCAGACTTCTTATAATGCTCCATAATCTTCTCTTCTAGTTTCTCTTTTTGGCGTATTAAATTATGAACACGTTCGGTGTAGCTTTTCTCTTCTTCATGAAAATGTTGTTTGTCCTCCAATGATATGGCCAACAATTCATGATACTGTGATAGTAATTGCGAGACATTGTCCATCAAAGCTTTACGTTCAGCATCAAGATCTGCATTATTTGCAACAAGCATCTATGAGAAGGGAAAAAAATAAATAAGTATATGTTTATTTTAATTTACTTACTAATTTAATTTATAAAACCATTAAAAATTTGACTGGAAATTAATTACCTCACACCGTTGAGCCACATTAGTGTATTCCAGTTGCAACAATCGGAATTGATCACTCTTGGTACTCAATTCTCCTGAGAGCTCAGTATTTTGTAATTTCAGATTACTATTCTCCATGCGCATCATTTTATATTGTTCCTGTATATTTCTACATTCATTCTTGAAACGATCACTTGTCGCAAAGAGATTCCTGAAGTCATCGGTCAACTTTGAATGCTCATTGCGGAGTATCGAAAGATCTTCACTGCACGTCTTCATGCTGTCATTCTGAGTTGTGAGTTCTTCGATGCGTTTCTCCAGTGCTATGATGTGTTCACGTAATTCACGTGATTCATTGCGTAGATCACGTACAGCGCTCTTAAGGTGCTCCTTGTCATTGTTGAGAGATTCGTATTCAGCGGACAATTGATCATGTAAGCACTGCAATGTAAGTTGATCTTGCAAGGAATTTTTGTGAGCTTGTTTAAGGACGTCATTTTCTTTAAGCAACACGTCTTTTTCGGCTGCCAATTGTGAATTGGCTAGTTGCAGAGCAACATGCTGTGTGTTTAAGGATGTAATCTGTGAGCCCAGGGTGGCTACATCAACACTAAGACGAGCACTCTCGGCTTGTAGTTGTTCATTGCTTGATTGTAGTGCCGCATTCAATGCATTCAACTGAGTATTTGTCTCCGATAGCCGCGCTATTTCCGCCGTATCACCGGGCTGGACTTACACGCACTTTGTGCTCGAAGCTTAGTTCTTGTGGCTCATTATTGGATGAAAGTTCGATATTCTTTTCAACTGTGAAAATCTCTTTGCGGTGACACAAGACACACATATCCGACTTAGCGTTTTCGTTGCCAGCAACGGAAACTTGCTGCTCTCGGGAAACGTTCAGCATAATCTCACGCACAGTTTTAAAGGTTTCGGGATTGCGCACCAACTTTTCGACAACTGTTTCAACATTGAGTTCAATTTGATCATTTGACTGATCAAGACTGAGACCCAATTTCTCTAGGTTATTCTTTACTTTGTTTGTGGCTAAGGTGCCGGACACTAGATCATTGCGTAACGTCGCGATTGTCTCTTGATCAATATTGCGTTGCGATGTCAAATCCTGATTTTGTTTCTCCAATTCAATGATCTTTACTTGTGCCTGCTCAACTTGTTGCAGTGTTTCGGAGAGTCTTAAGAGTTCTTTACGCTGAGCATCTAATTTTATAGTGGCCTCATCCAATTGAACGCTCTTTTCTTCACTGCTCTCTTTCAGCTTAGTCACCTCTTTTGTGAGACTAGCATTCTCACGTTCGAAGGCAGTGATTTTTGCTTCAACATCATAAAGTTTTTGTTGCGTTTGCTCATATTGCTTTGTTTTCTCGGCAAATTGTTCTACCTCCTTCGTTTTGGTATCAGCCAAGCGTTCTAAATCTTCAGCACGACGTTGTATGCTTTCCTTTAGAGTCTGAATGCGTTGCTTCTCTTTGTTCAGTGTCTCTACATGTTGCTCTAAATCGATTAATTTATTACGTTCAGCATCGCGTTCTTGACTTTGGCGATCGTACGATTTTTGGCGATTATCCAATGCATCTTGAAGTTTTTTATTCTCCTCCAACGCATTCTTGAACACGTTCTCCAATTCCACATTCTGTTGGGTCATTCTATGTAAGTTATCCTGCATTTGTTCAATTTTCAATGACAACTTTTTCTTATCTTTCTCCAGTTCCAGAATTTTGTTCTTTGATTCATGGAAAGATGATTCTTTTAATTGATCAAGAGCTGCTACAAGTCGCCTGTTTTCCAATTCTAATTTTAAGGCACGCGTCTGGGCACTATTCGTCAGTTGTTCAGATAAACTATTATCGCCCGAATTGCAGTCATCATCATTGTCAGAAAAAGATTTGTCAATCTCTTGGGTGGAGTTGAGGTTTTTGGCAACCAATTGTAGCTGTGTGTTTTCTTCAAGCAATTCCTCCAGTTTTGATCGATCCACATCGCGCTCGAGCGCCATGTCATTGATCTTCTGCTTGTATTTGATAATTTCAGACTCCAAAGTCATAACATGTTCCGAGCGTTTACGTGAACGTTGCAATTGATCTTCCAACATTTCTCTGTAAATATATAAATAAACGTTAAAATGATCAATGGTAAATGGTCATTAAGAGGAGGTTGGTAGTCCCATAATTTACATACTTTGTTTCCAGTAGCATTCGATTATCTTCGCGTAACTCTTCAACGCGAGTCTTGTAGAATTCAGAGTCGGTCAACTTCTCACGAAACTTTTGCACTTCAATTTCAAGACGATCGGCACGTTCAGCACGCTCACGCAGTATATCCACCTCATCGCGATAGGCTGAAGATCTTTTAGCCTCGGCATACCATTCTTGACTCTCCTGCCTTAGCTTTTCATACTGAGCTTGCTTATGCTCAAGTTCTTCACGTGCTTCCAATTGTGCTTCTGATTTCTCTTCCCTTAAAAAGAATAGGATATGGAAATAAGTACGGCAAAGTTAGTTGATTGCACAAAAGTTTGGAAAACTTATAGAAACTTACAATTCTTGTCGTAACTTGCGCAGCTTGGATTTTAGATCGGCCAACTCAACAGCTAAATGACCGCTCTCCGAATTCGAGGCAGAGGATGGTGTCGATGTTGTCATGCCACTCGATGGCGAACGTGGCATATTGTTGCCACCTCCACTCTCTGCGCAGTCACTAGCATTCAAATCGGTTTCAGAACAGATTGCTTGTATCCACTTCATGTGAATGTGATCACGCTCCTTGGACAAGCGAATAATGTGGCTATACATGTTGGCAGGTGTCAGACGCTCAAGGGACTCTTCAGTCAATACCAAACTATGACTATCCGTCACTTGTTTAATAAGCTCGACAATGGCATGTTGAGTTTCGACATCCAATTCTTTGATGCGTGCTATGAAGAGCTCCTTATTGGGACATTGCACTGCTGCACCCAGCAGCAGCGTAAGCAAAGTTTTCATATGTTCCAAACCATTTCTACTCTCCGGGTTATAGCCCAGGGTGAAGGCATCCGGCAGCACAAGTATGGTCTGACCAAGTTCTTCCTCGAACAGAGACTTCAGATTACGTACGATGCACTCGAAATTTTTGGCTCGTGCAATGCACAGAGCGATGCCATTTTGATCGTTTATTTCAGTGGGATTATTTTGAGGTTCCGGGTCAATTTGCAACCACACACTGTGTATAATATTGCCATCAAGTAATGAGGCGTAGCCGGAGAGAATTTCAGCGCGCGGCAGACATGATTCCAACTACAAATACAAAAAGACGAAATGAGAACAATTACAATAACTTTCTATGCATTTGTATTGATCTGATTTTGCAAACAAAAGAAATGAAAAATTTGCTTCGTCAATTGTATTAAATACTTACTTAGAATTACTATTGAGTAACCGCAATACTCTCAATCCTCTTAAGCATTTATCATTTATATTTATTAATTAAAAGTTCGATGAACTTTCGCAACAATAAACAAAACATAACACAAAAAAAAAAGCTAGAAGAGCAAAGCAAACAAATGAGTTCGGAAGGTTGCCGCTGCGCTCCGTTTTATATGTAAAACTTGTTTTCTTTTATTGTTGTTATACTAGAGTAAAGAAAAGAAACTGAACTGGTCAAATGCTGTGCGGTGAACACAAGAGACACACGCACTGTTGTTAAAATGGTGGCATGGTGCTATGCCTTGATGGGCATCGCTTAGTAATAATAGAATAGTGAAAGAGAATTTGAATGTTAATTAATTTCAATGGCCTTGCACAAATTCTGTAACGGATGTGTTGGAACGTGACTGCAGCAGGAGAGTTGTTAAATGTGCAGCCACTCAATGTTTTGTAAACAATAACAAATTATAAATTCCGCGCATGATCAATAATAATGCTGCGTCGTATATAGTACATATGTATGTGCATTGATATTTACTTACCCAAGTAACAAGTGCTCCATTTATGAATTCATCAATTTCCATTGGCGTCGCCGTGGCGGCCATTCTCGTCTTGTTTATTCGATAATCAAACGATGTGTTGGTTGGTTTTTCCAGCAATGCAGGCAACTGTCTTTTAAGCCAAAAACAACAATCTAGACAAAGGCTGCTGCGTTACTGCTGCTGTTGTCCTACACCTGTCACCAATTGTTTTCTTCCTTCCACTTCTATCTTGCCTGAGCTACTCTACGACATGTATGCACGCACTCACTCACTCACATATAGAAATAGACAAAGATCATTTGTATGTGGTAACTAGCAAGCATGAATGTCTTAATTAATTAAGATGCTATTTCGTTTTTCAGTTATTTTTCTTTTGATTGCTATTCGCTGGAAAACCACCACCACCCAGCACGAAGCATTAGCAGCAGAGCAGCGTACAAAGTTGTTAATGAGTTTTGGTTTTGGCAAGATTTAGCTGTTGACCGACGAGTATTAAAAAGCACCTTTTTCGTCTTTTATTTGCTTATTTAATATAATCTTTTATTAAGGCATCGATTACAGGAATCTTTAAGTTGATTTTTCTTTATTTAGGTTACATTATTTTAGCACTTTTCACTTACAAGATTAGGAAGTTTTATTGCCTTGTGATGCGACTATCATAGCGTTCATATTTTTTCAATCTTCTTCTTTTCTGTTCACTATTCACCTAAATGCTGCCATTCGAAAGACAACCAAGACTGCCAACCTGTCAGAATTAAGTGAGCGGGTTTTTTGAAATGGTCGAAATGCTTGAAGATAAGTCACAAATTGTGAATCTAATTTCCGATAAATCGGTCCGTTAAATAGGAAAACAATTTGAATTTAGCTTTAATAATAATTTTTATTAAAATATATTTATATTTGGGTTGGCACATAAGTAATTTCGTTTATTTTGTTGTGGTATATTTCTTGTTTTGCATGAAGTAGCGCATAAATGCCAGCAAATAATCCACCAAAATCTAATCGATTTTAGAAGGGTATGACCACAGGTGGTGAAAGATTATTCGTCTATAACAAAATCAGTCGAAATAATGTAGTGTAGATGAAACATCGGGTAAGCACACAAAGGCGTTTCCAAAGAACAGATATGCATTTAGTTAAAAGTCCATAGGTCGTCAATGCTAGCGAGACTACACACAATTTTAGTTACCTGGAAAAAAGTGTTAGTGCTTGTTGTACACACTTCAATCTTGGAGTAATTCATTCCTTGCAAAACTTCTTCAATGGTAACGTTTGTCTCCGATGGCCTTATCAAACAGCAGCATTTCTCTTTTCATGACAAAAGCGACATTACTTCTATGCCAAGCCAATACATATTTTGTTTTCAATGCTTAAAATATCTCTATGGACTTGTAACTTAAAATTCAAAATTTTTTATATTTTGGTTTATCAAATATAGAAAAACATTAAAGAACAAAAAACAATAAATTGTGGTTTTTTAGCCTAATATAAAAATAAATATATATAGAGAATTTTAAACTGACTTTGAGCAAATTCAAATCGCAATCAATCGAAAAGAATTACATGTATGTAAACATATTCTTATTTATGTATATAAATATATGTATGTATCTTATATTTTATGTATGTAAATTTTTTCTTACACTTGTAGATCTTATAACTATTTTCTATGAAAGCTTTTCACGATTATAATTGTTTTTATTGACATTGCACAAAATGCCAGGGAAATGCTTGCAAATGGGCGCGTGTTTTTGTGATTAAACAACAACCGCGACATACTTATGTATGTAACCTTAGCTTTCCCAAGCCTCGTCACGTTGTTTGGCAGCTAAAAGTTTCCGTTCTGAAAATGTTTAGTTTTCACATGAGTTAAGAGATTTGAAAAGAATTTCCCCATTTTGCCAACTTACCTTTGGCTTCACGTAAAACACGCTTCTCATTCTCTCGTTCAGCAGCTGCCGTCTTCAGACGCACGCCCAATGCGCCCGTAACCAAACGTCGAGCTAACGCAGCACAAGTTTCCGGTCGCTGTTTGTAAGGTTGCAATGAGGTAGCAGACTTTTTGGCCTTTAGCCGAGATTCAACTGTTGCCAAGGCCAATGGTTTGAGTACAACAAATGGATGACCCATGGTAAGTACTTCAGCAGCTATAATTTTTATGGATGATACAGATGAATCAGTAATTAGTAATGAGATGGTAACAGAAGGAGCATAAATACTTACCAATACTTGAGCTACTAAACACGGCCAAAGCGTGTGTGTCGTCCACCCATTTAATATCGAAACCTGATTCTTTGTACTGCGAAAAGACCATCAAAAGGTCTGGAGTTTTAAATTCAGTCGGAAAGTTAGATACTTCCAAAACATGTGGGAATTCCTCATCATTAAGTATGGCCTGCTTACTAAGATACGCCTAACATATCATTTTGCAAAAGGAAATTAATTTCGATAGAAATAAACCAAATATATAATAGTACATACGGTGTAATCCATTTTTGGTAATTCAATCTTCACTTTGCCAACTGAGGCTGTTAGTTCTTGCATAATTTTTGGATCCAAACACTCGCCAGTTTCATCAAACATACTTTCCCAGTCATCTTCGTCCTCTTCATCGGTTGTACTGTTACCAGCACCAGCAGGTGATTGTGGGCTTGTTGTTGCTACAGCTATAGCATTACTGGTTCCATCACCTTCTACTATTTTTCTGTTTGAATGTTGTGAATGTACTGCTGACAACAAATCATCATCAATTTTGTCAGGTATTTCCAAAACATCGGAAACAAAGGTTTGTTTCATTATACGTCGATTACTGCGGTTGATTTCCTGTGTTCAGTTTTCAATTAAATTTAAATTACAAATTTATCATAAATACAAAAGCCACCTACCTTTGAGGCACGTTGTAACTCCTGTTCATCATCATTATCACATTTGGATGCGTTGCTGGCGACATCTTCAATACGTAAAGCATTTACAGCTGTTGCTTGTTTGGTTGGTGACGACGACTTGTTACTATTCTTTCGTCCCATCGTGATATTGCTTGTATTGTTGAATTGATGATGATCCGCTACTACTGCAGAACTGCTGAGCTGATGCTTCGCCTCACTTGCCGGAAAGAGTGTAGATGAGAACTACATACATATGTACATATATGTAAGCAAATTATAAATGAATAAATTATGATTAATTAAATCATTAGGAACACAGACCTGAGTAGTTTGCTCTGGAATTGTATTGTCGCTATCGTTATCACAGTTGCTAATATCGTTTTGGTTCGTTGTTGTTATCGTTGATATTACGGAGGAAGTGGTGGAAGATCTGGTGTGGTGTGGTTTTGGGTCTTTTGTATTGATATTAACTATTACAGTTGCTGATGATTGTTGATCACTGCTAGTAGGAATCCCTTTTGCCTCAGTCGTTGTACCAATACCAATGTTAGCATCAGAAGTTATGGATTTTTTGTTACGTTCTTTTCGTTCTTTATGAATACCGCTTCCACTACCGTTGTTGGCAGAGTTTTTTGATTTTTTCGCTTTAACGTGAGATATGGTAGACGCGAACGACGAAGCTGAATTCACGTCTGTTTTATTTGGAGTTGCATTTGCGACTAAAGCTGTTTGATCCACTGATTGAAATGGCAATTGCTGCTGTTTGTAAGTAAAAGCTGCAGCCACAGCCGTTGTCGTCGTCGTCGGCGACGCTATTGGGACTGCATTCGTTGCCACTGCTGGTGGTGTTGTTTGACTGCGTCGTACTGCCCTTGGAACGTATACAGCACGATCTGGACGGCGTTCACGTCGCATTGTTGTTGTTTGATTTCTGTTGCCATTGTGTTTGCGTTTAGCCAAGTTGAGTATTCGGTCATAATAATAGAAAGCCATTTCCATTGTGAGAGAGCGTGATTAACATTGTTTGTGTGGTTGTTGTTGTTGGCAAAGCAGATGAGCAAAACAAAATCGTTTCAAGCGTCGTGTTAACAACAACAGCAAATGAGCATGTGCGTGTGGATAGTGGAAAGAGGAATAGAGCATTAAATTTTGTAAGAATTTCGTAAAAGCAAAAAAAAAAAAAACCCAAATTGGTTGGTTGTTGGTTTTTGACCATTTACCTTTGTTGCTGTTGTTGTTGTAGCTGAGTTGTTGCCATAGGCTTCTCCGAGGTCATTATCGTTGCTCTTGCCGCCGCCGTCGCGGCGTCGTTCTGCTGTCGATTACTTCGCTGATCATTTGCATTTGCTGCATTGTGTTTGTTGTTTTCATTGGTCACAGCGCACACCTCAGCTGATGTTGATAGCGTTATTGTTGTTGCATTGTTTAAGTCGATCAAGTCAGTAGCACCAACATTAGTCTGTATTATTGTTTCGTCGATGCTAATGCTGTGATTTCTTAATGCAGGAGGCCGATACAAATCCACAGAGTTTGATTTGTTCACTGTAAAAAAATGTGGAGATTGTTATTAGGTCAAGGTTTAACTACCAAACTAAGCAACTAAGCAGCATTAACACCTGTCACTGCCTATTTCTTTATTTCTATTTCTCTTTGTTTTGTTTCTTTATTTGAGACTGTAACAATCTCAATAGTGGCTAAACACTGTTGTTCACAGAAATTGTATGTATGTATATTTTCTTAAATGTGCAACGCGTGAACGAATATTAATTTGAAATAAATAACAACAATAATAATAAAACAAAATATGAGGCAATGTTCGCAAGAGCACAACAAAATACAAAATAAACCAACAACAAAAACAAATCAGCGGCAATCAGTAATGTTTTGACCCAAATTTATTTTCGGCTTTGTTTTTCGTCATGACTACGACGACCATCATATGGCATTGCGATTTTTAATTCATAGTATGGTACACTGCATCATATATACAATTTACCCTCTCTATCTCTCTCTCTGTGTAGAGAGAGTGAACTTTCAAATCGATGAGATTATACACATAGTAAAATATGCATCCTAAAGTTAAAGCACATGTATGTCCATACTACGACGAACGGGTATTCGATACTCTTTCAGAGTAGTGATCGGTGTGATGCAATATGAGAGATGCGATAGGAGCTTGAGGTGGCTTTGCAACTTAATTTTTCTGTACTTTTGTTGTTTTTTACATTGAATGTTATCAACATCGTTGTATTTTGTTTTAACATATTTTATTTCGATTTGTAATAAACGACGAACATGACAACATAAAGCATTCAAACACCGCAACAACAATATTGGTTAGCGATGCTCATGGTATTCCATGCCCCAAATACAAACGAAACGCACAATATGAAAAAATACAATAAATTTGAACAAAAAAAAAAACAAAACAAAAGAGGCCGACCTTGAAAACGTTTGCTGCGTTACGTTACTCCCAGTGTGCTGTTTGTTGTTGCTCTTGTGTCTTTCTGCGTGAAACGTCGTTTTCGAACAACAACCGTCTAAGCGCGACCAAGAAGCAAGTAAACGAACGAGGTAGCAAAGCAAGATATGGTTAGCTTTAATTGACTTTTAAGTGCGTTTGCTTTTTTTTTATTGTTTTTCGTTGTGGAATTGATATTTTTATTTTTTGTTTATTCATTTATTTTGTTTCTTTGCTTAAGTGATTGGCTTAATGAAAATATTTAAATATTTCTGAATTTGTTTTACACCAAGTGTGTTGTTTGTTTTTCTTTTTAACACTTTTTCGTTTAAATAGCGATGGATTTAGAGCATTTTTAGTTATTCTTAAGTAATATTTTCATAGGCTTAGACGTCGAATCAGCGGTATATTAATATATACAAAAATCTCATATAATTATGTAGCTGGATCTTATGTGTCTTATGTAATGCAATGTGTCTATGTATGTACATACATAAGATCAACGGCCACGAACGTTTCATTAGCACATCTGACATGAGTACATCTACCTAAGTATATTGTGTCATTTTGGTGTAACTGGAGCAATGTTTGCTCAGTACTCCACTCCACTCTACTCCACTCACTCTACCATGTAATACTTACAACATCTTACGGCGGCCTCATTATTATGAGTCGCTGTCATCTGATGCTTCTCAACACCCATTTTCGTTGCTTCCCAATTATCAAGATGATGATGTTGATGTTGTTGCGTTGAACGTTTTGTATTTGTATTGTTGATTTCGTGTTTGCGTGTATAACTGGTGGTGCTCGTGTTGTTGTAGCCACCGTTGCTACGCCAACTTCGTACAGGTGTCTCTTTTTGTTGCTGTTGTTGTTTAGATCTACAATCAAAAAAATTATAATTAACTGACACTGAGAATTTCTAAGTATGTAGAGTTACACTTACGTTTCAAAAGCTTGTGGATCCAAAAGTTGATTTCGAAAGCAAACAACTGTACGACGATGTGGTCCCTGCCCGATTGAGAACGTAAGCAGATCGTATTTGTTTCGAAAATGCTCACATGTTTGATGTATGAGATAACGGCGAAAATTGCTCACGGGCGGAAAGAGTAGAACACTGAAATCAGTCACAAAAATAAAAACAAAAAGAGAGTAAGAAACACAAAGAGAAGTATGTACATTTGTATAAACAATAATATGGTATCTGCCTAACTGTATTTAATTGAATCGAAGATGGTGGCGTAGAAACGTTAAAGGCGGCAATGTAAAAAGTTAAAAAGCTGCACAGTGTCTAGAAATGCATTTTGCCTAAACAAATTTAATAAACAAACTGGTTTAAGTATAACTGAAAATAATGTAAAACCACTGTGTGAATTATTGTTACAAAAGAAGTAAAGAAAGAAGTAGAAGAAGACAAAAATACTGAGAAACAAAACAAAAAAAAAAAAAATAATAATAATGAACATTTGTAGTCGCATAGCGCAAAATTATGCAATCTTAAAATGGAATTAGTAGCACAGAAAATAAACAATAAATACGAGTATTTGATTTCAATACGAAATAATAATAATAATTGTAATTAAAATCTATGCAAGTATCCATATGTATGTAGTACATATATTTATATTTATGCGCAATTATTAATAACATTATTTATTGTTATGGTTTTTGCACCAATAAAACATAACTAAAACAACACAAGGCTTGATTGGCTTTCGAATCAGAAGACACGTTTATTTGTTTTTTATGAATTTTTGTTGTATGGTGTTTTATTATTATTATTGTTTTTTGTGTTTTGCTCTCTATCTGCTGTTGTGTACACAACAAAACGAGCACGAACTAAATAAAGAAGTAGACAAAAAGCAGAATGAAGTCGTGTGGCTCTTTGTTATTGTAAGCCAAATAAACTGAAAACTGAAAGATAGTACAACACGCCGACACCAATTACTATGACGTCTAATACGCTTCACTTCAGTTGTTGTATTGCGGAAAATACACATAACAAAGTGTATTTGGGAAAAACTTGTTGGGTTTGGATGAGGAAAAACTATTGTGTTGTATGCAGTTGCAAACCGGTAACATAAAAACAAACTGAAGAGTCGTGCAAAATATTGTTGTTGCTATAGTTGTTATTAGTATATGGCAATGTGGCATTTCCTGTTGCAACAACTGGACTAAATCTATTTATTATTTTTTTTTATTGTGGTGGTAATGGTGATGATGATGGTAGTTTTTTTACGATTGTAACAAAAGGGAGCGCAGCTGATGGAAAAATTATTTATGATGCAATCATGTGGCACTCACTATATTTGCACATGTGTTGTATTTTGTTGTAATGTAATTAATTTAATAATTCTTTTTTTTTGTTGCTGATATATAAAATTTAACATGCTTCCATTATGTGTATAAGTACATACATATGTATGTGTGTGTGTACATATAAAGGTCACAACTTACCCGTTACTCGGACGACGCTTTAGAAATTCTTCAATGTCACAGCTAACATTATCAACAAATTTCTCATCAACAAAGCTTAAATTTGTATCAATTGAAACACGGCGATGGCACTTCTCCAGTTTTATTCTTTTATTTGTTAATTACGCGGTCTCTGTGTTCGCTCAAACACAAAGACAACGCAGTATTCCACAAATTCAAAGTATGAACCACAAAAACGCACACACACATACACACACACTTCCTCGGTCACTCAATAATCACAAGAAGAACACACACACGCACGAACTCTATGCGAATTAAGTAAGAACAAAAACAAATAATTTCGTTAATTAAATCTTTTCTTCGTTGACATTCAATGTCTTATTAAAATTATTAAATATTTAGGTTATTTTTAAATTAAATCAAATAAAATAAATGCAATTTATAAATATAATATGGAAATCAAATACGCTTCTTCAGAATTGTTCTGAAATCGCTTCTTCTTGCAACTATTTGCAAGTCACAGTGCATAGTCGATATTTACTGACTGAATGGTCCGATAAGCGATAGCGACAAATCGCAAAGAGTAGTCTTGACTCAAATCATAAAAAGCTTTCATTTAATGTTTGTTTCACACAAAATTCAAATAAAAGAAAAAGCTTAAACAGATTGTTGCAATTTGTACTATTTAAAGTAAATTTATTGTATTTGAATTTATATCAAGTAAAAAATACAATATTAGAATTTATTAAAGTGATGGTGGTGATGTCCTTTCGCTTCAATGCTTGTAAATATCTTATCTTGTTACAGCATGTAATTCACATGGATTAAAGTGTTTACTTTAGTAGAATTTAAATGTGTCGTAAACATAACACAATTTAACACAAGAACATAAAGACATCGATAAACATTGTGGGGCAGGCAGTTCATAGACTATAAAATCTTATGGGAAAAGTAATTACACACAGGCAAATAAGCAGACACAAAATAGTTTGCCCCCCACACACACACACACATACACTGTTACAGAAATCAAGTCAGATGTAATTTCTTGAGATACATCAATAGATAAATAGTAATAGCATGTGAATCGCTCAGATATATTTTTATCGAAAAAAAAAAAAAAAAAAACAACCAAAAATGAACTAAATAGTGACAATTCATTTTATGAGCCGCAAGTAAAATAACACAAAGGCGGTTTTTCTTTATAGGCCAAAATACTCACTCATACTATGAAATAGAAGCAATATAAAAAAAAAACTATGAAAATTGTTCAATAAATGACCAATATAAATATGAGGTATGTTGAACAAAAATAAATATAAAAAGACACTAAAGAAAAACAAATTATGGGCAAGTGAGAAAATCAGTAGAATGATAGACCTTTATAGGCTTGCAAGGATCTAACAGCATAAACCACTTTTATTTATCATAAAAATATAATTAAATATGTTATAAATCCAGTTCCAAATGTTAAACCAAATCAAGTGCCACAAAAAAATGTTTAAATATTTCAATTTACTTGGCAATCAGGAGGAAAGTTAAAGTCCTGCTCACTTGACAAAGTTTTATTGTTGTAAGTATAAAAGAAAGAAAAGAAAGGATTAATTAAGCAATTTAGCATAATCACAGCTCATCAGACATTCCTGCAAGCAAGAGTCCTTTAAACACACTTATTAAATAAATGCACTTAATTGGCTTTTATGGTGCACATGTGAGCGTTTTGTGGTTATTCATTTCAAATGACAATTTTTGTCTGTTTGCTTCGTGAATTATAAAAGAAGAAAAGAGAAACCAAACCAAACTAACCAAACGAAAAGTGTGTCACGTAGTCAGAAAATGTGACAGCAAACGGAATAGAAAGACTAATAAAAGCATGAGAGAATCGAAAAAATAAGTTTTATTTAGCAATATCGTTTAGTATGTCGATTTGTAGTTTAAGAATGCCAAGTTTTTCTTACTTTATTCATTCATTCAAAAAGTTGACATGTGTCAATTGAAAAGTTTTATCCTTTAAAGTGCCAACAGGAAGTTGATACGAGTAACTTCTTCCTTTTACTCAACCACAATTTGTGGTCTTTTTCACTTTCAAACTCCTATTTCACACATGAATGAAGAATATGAGTTGAGCTGTCATCTTCAGAATTAAACTAACATAAGTACAAGTATTTTCACACTTCTTACTTTCTACTTATTGTACTCGTATGTATGTGTGTAGTTTCCTTTGTATCAATTCACACTTGGCTTGTTGCTGCTGGTTGCTTTCATGTATAAAGTATCTGTTGAGAATATTGTATTTATTTCGTTGAATACTTTATAATTTACAACAACACAAACACATATGTAAGTAAATAAGTGTGTAAGGTTTCCACTTCCTTTGGTTTTTGTACTTGTAAGAGTATGTGTATGTATGATTGTATTGCCAAGGACTTCAAAATGATATTTGAAATCAATTCTTAATTAATTTAATTATTGTTGAATAGAATTTTATTAATAAAAACGAGTATAAATAACTTTGTCTTTGTTATCAAGAAATTGTGTGAATTTGCTTTATCAACTTCTATTAAGTGTTGCCATGACACCTTACACACATACACACATATACATATATATAAATGTATAAACACCCACTCACCCTACATTGTTAGGCTGCTTATGCTGAATGTGTAAATTTAAAATTGAATTCAGTGAAATGTTTCAGTGTGAAAGATCAAATAAATATACAAGTGTTTTTTGCTCTTTGTTTACATTTAATGTGTTCATTTTTGAAAATAACTTTATTCATTTGTACACACATAAATAAGTGTATTCAACTCCTTGTAACAATTTGCAAGGATCATAAATTTGCCAAATTGTTTGCACGTGTTTGTCTCCCTCCTTTAGTGCTATGGTTTTGGTACATTTTTCAATTTGCCCATGGTTTGTGGCTCATGTGCTGTCATTATTCATTGAATCTGGGTTCTTCTCATTTGCTTAAATTTAAGTTTTTTCATGAAAATGTAAATTGAATAGCATGCAAATAATCAAGTATTTTTCTACATGTTTTGTATAATTTAAGAAAACATTTATTGTAAATATTGAGTTATTCTAATATAAATACAAAAGAAAAGTAGTCTTTCTTAATCGATAAATTAAATGAATTGATAATCTATTTATTTTAAGAAATCAATCTTAATACTTGTAAAAGCATCAATCATACGTCATGTTGTTTGCTTAATTATACTCTTCACGGAAGTGAATAGTATTATAAGTTTGTCATGAAGTTTGTAACAGGCAGAAGGACACAAAAAACCACATAAAGTACATACTATATTCTTGATCAGCTCGATTAGACGAATTGATTAGGCTATGTCCGTCTGTCAGCCTGTATGTATGCAGATTAGTCCCTTAGTTTTTGAGCTAGAGAGCTGAAATTTTGCACGAACCTTTCTTTTTACCATACACAGTACATTTGTCGGAACCACCCGAATCGGACCCCTAGGGGGGGTACCTCCCATACAAACCACATTTGAATTCGGGTTCTTATTAGAAAAACTTTTTTAATTTTTGTCCTATCGAACTGAAACTTAGATACTATCAGTTTCCAAGACAGGCCCAGGACATTTATCAGAACCAGCCGTATCGGACCTCTAGGGGGTACCTCCCATACAAACCATCCATTTGAATACTACAATGAAACATTTACTGCGTCCCGTGAAGAGTATTTCATCTTCGGCATAGTCGAAGATAACCTTCTTTCTAGTTTTATTTAATTTAGAATAATATAAGTACGAGTATTTACAAACTGTTGATATATTCAACTTAAAATCTTATCAAAAGTCATCATTTTATTTTAATTTATTTTTTTATCAACAATATTTTGATAAACACAAAAAAAAAAACAATTTAAAGTGACAAATCTTTGATGTTTACCTTAGGTTATACAAAAACATAATTACATATAATTACATATATTAAATATATAATCTATACCAATTTATATTCATTCATTGGCATATTGCATAATTAGTTTTGAATTCATAAAAAAAAAAAACAAAACAAAGAAAAAAAAAAGGAATATAGTAAAATAGAGTGGAAAATAAATTCACAAAGTATTTATCAATCTTTGATCGATTTAACTGAAGCTTATGCACCTTTCACAAATTGGCTGAGATAATGAAGTTCTTGCCTATATATGAATAAATAAAAAGATTTTAAAAATGGATTTCATAATATTTTATGACAGACAAAACAAAAACTTTAGATGGATGATATTGGACATCAAATATTGTTTATTGTTTATTCCAATTTTCAATTATATTGTAACATGATTGAATTTACATTCTTCTTTCGGAAAAGTTCCACTAGAATTTCTTAAGAAATGCTAAACTTGTTCATAATAACTTTTCTTTTTTTTTCTACCATAACTTTGTATGGGGACTATATTAAATATTGCAGCGATATGATCAATTTTTGAATATAAGACTGATAATATGTTTTTTTTGAGGAATGGCGGATGCATTACATATTGATCTGATCGATACATTTTTTTTTCTTTTTTAATGAAATATTGTATTAAGCTTCCTTTGGTATTTTTAGGTATGGCGAACTACCTTCTTCAATAATCACCAAAATCTGATTGAATTAATTTTTTATATATGATTGAGTTATTTTACATTTTACATAGAACGAACGGTTTGGCAAACTGGAACAAATCATTATGTTGTGTCATGCTGATCATTGTTTAATATCAGATACTTTTTGAGGTTTCCGATTTATGATTACAAATATTACGACACATTATTATGACCTTTATTCACTTTAGTGTGCATAAAAAAAAAAATTTTAAATTTGAAATCAACTGGCTACTGTTTTAGACAGTAAACAGTAAATTCCAAATTTTCCATAGGCTCTTTTCACGCATATTTTACTCTTTTGCCATTTTTAACAATCTGCAAAGTATGCAATTTTACTCGTATTTTCGGAATAAATGAAAGTTGCCTGTGGTGCTGATGGTGGTTGCTCATATTTGTTGTGTTTTAGGCTGAAACAAAACGAAATAACACAAAAAAAAAAAACATTGTTAAGTGGCTTACAACACGTTTTTATGGGAATTTTTCACAGTGTTTCCTTGTCCGTTTTATGCGCTTATGATATTATAAATTTTTGTGTTTTAGGTTGCACTATTGTTGCACTAATGCATCCGTTGTTGTTGTAGTTGTTGTTGTTATTGCAAAACTAATCTTCTTCATTTTTACCAATATGTGTGGTTATGGAGCAAATCCATTTTCATTCATTTTCACTAGAAAATGAAACGAAAAATTCTATGTTTTCCATATTGTACGAGTGAGTATTAGACAAAGTCCATGAATGCCATGAGATTACGTATACAAGTGGGTAGATAGAGGGGGTGAAGTCCTACTTCAAATATGCAATTTCTTTACTACTTTAATGTTTAAGTTTAGTTGGCAACACTGTTGCACTTTCATTGTGTTGGTTTCTTTTTTAATTTAATATAATTTATTCATGTGAAATTACACTTACCTCTTTCCCTCGTTTTTCCGTTTTAGTTTCAAGGGAATTATTGTTAAGCGCGTTAAAGGATACATAAAAGTAAATTTACACACACTTCAAGTGTTGGTAACTTTGAGAATGACACCACCATCCTTTATTAGGTATAGTTAGTCAGGCTTTCTCTCTCTCTCTCTCTCTCCCTCATACTGACTGTACTTTCGTCTTCTTGTGAAAGTGCAAATGAGCGTGAGATCCTGCATTGTTTTCTTCTTCGACTTCTTGTTAAACTAACGCGAATATTGTATGCAAATGAAACACAGAGTGTCGTTGTCGTTGTCGTTTTTCATTTTCATTTTCCATTTCTTGTTCATCTACTTCTTTTACTTCTTCATCATCATTATCATCACCATCATCATCATCATCATTATAATATGAGAAGGACTTTCACGTTTTTTCCAAGTAAGTAAATTGCAGTAAGTTCGCCTTATCCTACTTGTATTATATTGTATGTACGATATCATTTCACTTACTTTGCCTCTGCGAGCAATAAAATTGTGTCGTAATAAAGAATTATTTACTTTTGTGCTGCCGACGCCGTCTATCTATGCATTGTGGTTGTTGTTTGTGTTGTTGGTATTATTATGTATTAAGGTTCTCTATGCATTTTCTTGACAAACAGTTAGAGAGGAACAGGCAGACTTACCATAAGTATTGTATATAGAGAGTAGCATGGAAGGCAGGCAGGCATTCATTCATGCAGACAGGACTTCACTATGCATAAGAATAACAAAACAAAAGGATTACAAGCTTTTTCAATTATTCATTGTAAGCTTCTTGCTTTCTGCTATTGCTCACAAATATCATTCCTCCCCTTCCTCGTCTCCACTCATTCACTTTTGATCACATCTATTTATCGTTGCATATCCAGTTAGCATATCTGCCTAAACATGTTGATAAACCCGGAAATGAAGATTTACTTACACTTGACACTTTTTCTCCTCCTTAAGTTTAAAGTTGATTTTTTAAGATCTAAAAATAAAAAAATAAAAAAAAAAAGAACAGAAAACACAAACCAATTACAATTGTTTAATGCGATTTTGATTTTGATTTTTTTTTCTTGTTTGTTTGGAATAATTTCATCAATCACACTTGGCTAAATGCTAACTTTTTTGGTATTTGGAATTTATGTATTTTGCACTTTTTGTTTTGTAAAACATAAAAATAACTTCATGTTAAAATGATTTATTGAGTGCGTGTCGTCGGATTTGGTTCTCATTATGCGCATAACTTATTTTCCTTGAATTTTTTTGTGTTATCTTCCTTCAAATCCAATATGCCAGCCAGGGTTATTGTTGAAGTTTCTCCATTCTTCTGCATTTCTTTTGTTATCTAATATACCTGAGGACAAAGTTTTTCAATAAACTTCACTAATTCGGAATAAAATCAAGGACACTAAGGACACACTTCTTCACTGGATTTATTTATTCATCTTCAGTTATTTTGTCTGCTTTGAGCAATGAAATTAATGAGCTTCAGGAATTTTCAGTTGGAATTTCATGCATACGAAATAAATTTTATTTAGGAAAATTTGTTTGGATAAATATTTATAAATATTCTCTTTGAAAATGCATCATTCGTGCGTATGAATTTCTTGAAGTACAATATAGTTGTAGTAGTAATGTATGTGCGTATTTATCATGTTATTTTGTTGGGTAAGTTGACATTATTCAAATTGCTGTACTCACGTCGATGCATTCATTCCAAGCATATCAAGCAACTTGCATCTACATTTAAGTACAATAACTACAAGTATTTCTGCCATAAGCCAATTTGTATGCAAAGTAACAATACCAATGAAGCGTACTGAAATTCCTCATTCGATTGAAATCTGTCAGACACAATAAAATGGTAAATACTTGAATTTTCTCTATCTCAACGTTTTTAAGGATTCACATACCATAATATACCGTATATTAAATCAATGCTCCGGTAAATAGTAGTATATAGATAAATGTTGATGTTCATACTTGCAAAAGAAAGCAATCAGAATTCAACTGAACTGCACGTCTGTGTCTTCAAATAGTGTGAGTTATTATCACTTTGCCTTGATGTTTGTAAGGTACTACAATTGTGCAATTTGGAAGTAGAAATTTAAAGGAAAATATGGACAATATTTGCATCACAAGAACAAGTAACAATGTTTCTATGCAAAGATGTGGATCAATGAAAATGAAAAATCGTCTATTCTAGAATTCAGAATGAAAAGAAAAAGGATAGCCTAACTTTATCTAAACCAACCGAATGAGATTCAAAGATCAATAAGATAAGATAAATGTATCAGATGAATCTTCTATAAGGGTGACTTCCTTATTCAGTTCAATTAAGGAAATGAAATTTTACTAAAATGTAATACAGAATCATGTACTCGTATATTATTCTTATAATCAAAACAAAAAAATTACTATGATTTTGAATTTTCACTTGAAAAGTGCTCTATTTTATAACTAGAAGCATCTGTTTACATTTTATTTCATATACGATGAAACTGAATTGATTGAATTTTCTTCTTATCTTTTGTTTTCAATGGAACACAAACGTTGAATTTATTGATGAGTTGGACTGGTCTTTAGGTGGTCAAGATGAATGTATTGCATTTTCTTTTATTTTTTCCTACGGAAATTGAGTTGCATGCAAAAATGAAATAAATAATTGAAAATTTTCACAATTTCCTGATTTTTCATGCCACCAGACTCAGTCCAGCTATACTATAAAAGTCCATTGAGTTTGATTTGAATGCAAGTTGTTGCTTCGTAGTATTGAATATTTGTCATTTGTCATACGCATTTGTATTTGCGTTTCAACATCACATTTTCTATTTACCATTTTCATTTAAAAAATATTTATATCCAATTAGAAAGATAGAGACTAATAATATAGTAAACAAAGTTAACTTCGCCTTTTGCCTACGCTTAATAAAGCATTCAGAAATATTGTATTTGTGTACTATGTATATTCTTTACGGGATCTCCGATGTCTCTTTCTGTCTGTCACAAACTTCATGACAAACTTATTATATACTCGTATTTATACTCTTCACGCAATAAATACTATTATAAGTTTGTCATCAATTAAGCAAAAAATCCATTAAAGAAAGAAAATAATTAAAATTGATTTCATTGCACATTTCATAATCCTTTGGAAATACTAAAGTATTTGAATCATATTTAATATTTGGAAATTTTATGAAAACCAGCGTTCTTCTTCTCCTTTACTTACTCATAAAAATTGAAGTCAGTACAAATGCTCCCGAACACGTGTGGTCCACATTTTTCTATGATTTACTCCGTAATAAAAAAAAAAACATTCTTAGTGCAGGACTCGAACCCCATACCCTCGGTTTGCAAGCTCTTAATCTTACTGACACATTTCAACTGTTTAAAGAGTTCCAATATAGTAATAACATAGTAAAATTTTGATTTTCGTCACATTTCATTTTCATATTTTTTTGGATTTACTCCACTTCGCTAAAGAAGTTTCATTTAAAAAAAAAAAAATCTTAAAAGTATTTGTTCGTCTTCATTTCGAGTACGTAGCATTCGCTCTCGTACATTGCATTTTCGCTAGTGTGTGATACAGCTTAAGGTTCTTGAACATTGAATATATTTTTTTTTTCAAAAATGTAGTAGATCTCCGTTTAAAATCTGGTCATGAAAATATTAGTATAAAATGAATGTGTCTACCAGCAATCAGTGAAATTCAATTTAAATTGTTTTTATAATGAAATGAAAAGAAAGAATGAAGATGAACATAACAAGGTAAATTTCTTGGCATGACTATGAAAAGTACTCCAAACAAAAAAAAATACTTTTATTATATATTTCTTGGGAATAAAACAAACAAACACATTCTTGGATTCCTCATCAAAATATATACTTGCGGTATATTGCATTTTACAGAGATATCCTCATTGCATTTGTACGAGGGTTACGTACTTAGCCTCACCGCCCGATGCCGCTGCTATTACAAAAGAGTGCTGCCATCGTACAGTACATTCTTTTAGTAACCTACTCTTAAAGTTTCAGTAAATTCCCTTCATTAGTTTTGTTTTGATAGCCTTTGGAACCGAGCGTGTCGGTCAGTTTATAATAATAAATAAGAATTTTCGGCAATCAGGTTCAATTATAGAAAAGTTCTTTTATAGAATATATTGTAACAAGAACAAGAATGGTGAAGGCATACCAAGGCAAGTCTTTCTGGAGAATCCATTAAAAATGAATATATTTTATAAAGGAGTGAATGTAACATTCATTTGCTTTAACAACTGTTGAATCGGAAAACTGTTGATTACTGAATATTTACCAAGTGAATTACAATTAATACCTACAGCCCTATCAGTCATACAGTCAACTGTATTTGTGAAAGGTATCTTTGTTTGTAATATAAATACATAATAATAATTGCGTGGTTACATTGTATTTACTGCATTGCATTGCAAAAGTTCACTCAGTTTTTGGCGTAAATAAACCATAATAAAATAATTTTCTTCTTAAATATGAAATTCATTTATATGAAATGAATATTTTAAGTTGCCACAGCCTTGAATGGTAGGAATAAAGGAAGGAAGGAAGGAAGGATACTTGTATACATGTGCGAAGACTGTGTACAGTGGTTGATGATGTTGTTATTATGTTGATATCCTGCTGCAAATGAAATGATAATTAATTATACGCCAAATGAATGACTATGCTTAAATGTAAAACTGATAAAGTTGACTTTCTTTTTTCTTTTACAAGAAACATACACAAAGGCACAAACACAGCCACACCCATACACAACTTACATACATTAAGACCCAAAATCAGAAGTCTATTTTTAGGCGAAATCTAAGCAATGAGCATTTAATGGCACCAAACTAGCTTTTATTGCTTTGTATATTTTATATATTTTTTTTTCTTTTTTTTTTTTTGCCATAATTTATATTTCTAGTTAAACAATAGATGTTCTTAGAGGAGAGGAGCGGGAAGTATTGTAGTTGAGTAAAATGGCCAAATATTGTTTATGTATACATGGATTTAATGTTGTTAGCTGCCTCTAAGCGTTGTGATTATATGTTTGTTATGTGATGGACTTTAATAATTTTGATGCACGCCATGTGTTTGGTCATAGGAGAAAATAACATGCGAAAATCCTATACGACCTTGTGTATGACTAATTGAACAGGATTCGCACACGAACTCGGTCTCGACTTGACAGAGAACTCTGAGTACTCAGAGAATCTGAAACTATACAAGTATTGACACACACACACAGACATACACACTTAAATTTTGTTAATTGTTGCCAATAAATTCTGTTAAAATCCAACGAACACGCAAAGTTACAAGAATAATTACAATTAATTCAAGTGACGAGCGAGTGTGACAGCCTAGAATTTCTATAGTATTGTATATAAGTACATAATAGCATAATTATATTTAGAGTTAACGTCATCATCATTATCATCATCAAGTTGATTATTATCATTATTATTATAAAGCAGAATAAGGACATGAAATTTGTGGTAAGAAAACAACTCAATGAATATTGTTTCATCTATCTGAAGGAAGAAGCATACAAAAGAAACAAAACTCTAGTAATAAGTTGAATTATAACATAAGTATAATGACTTCTTCTTTCAGGTAGAAGAATGAATGAATGAATGAATGAATAAATGAGCAACAATGAGTAGTCTACTTTATATATTGTATGTATGTATGTATGTATGTATGTATTATGTAATTCCATGTTTTACACGTCTCTGGTGGTGTTGACCTGCGGCTGTTCATACAACACGCAATGGCGAATGACTAAAGGTAAAGAAACCAAATGAAAGGAAATGAAACTGTGTTCTTTTGTCTAAGTTGACTTCAAGTTGCTAGCGGCTGCCATGAAATATTAAAGTCAGTTTACTTTAATGTTGGTGGCAGTGTAGGACCTGCCAACATCCAAGGTTGTCCTCGGCCAACTAATTGTAGCTACTTATAAAGCTATTTGTTTGGTATTATCTTACGCCATGCTGAAAATTGTTGACCATTTAGAAGTTGTTTAGGTTTTATGGTTTTACATTTTGTGCAAACATTTTAACTTAATTACATACATTACATAAAAACGAAGAACATTTCACACTCACACACATACACATTGATATTAAACATACAAACCTACTAATTTAATGCTTCCAAATGTTAGAAGGCATTTCAATTTTCAATTACTTACTTTATTCATAAAAATATTTTATAGCCAATGAGGAATTTTAATGGACAATTTGGTATACAATACAATTGATATGTATATAATATTATATATAGTATAGACATAAATAATATAAAAGATACTTTCACAAGCACACAAAAATGTTGTTTAAAATTTGCATAAAAAACTAATTATGTGCAACTTTATGCATCAACGGCAGCATCATTGATGTATGAACAACAAAATGTTTAAATGGAGTCGTGTGGGATTCTACTTTCATTATGAATCATAATAGAATGATAAAATGCCGATCATTGTTGCTTTTAGATGTTATTGTTAATATTTTGTGAATGTAATTGTTACGTAACCATAAATTATGAAACCAATAAAAGTTGCAACTAGAGGGAGACATTAAGCCAAATTGGCATCTCTCTATTGGCCTGTCTATTCCTCAGTGAGCTGTAATACGAGTTGAATAACGTAATTTGGGAGATTTCGTTTTAATATTTATACAAAACTTATATGTATATTGGTAAGCTAATACAATAATATAGTAAGTCAATTTTAGTTTGAGTTATTGCACCGTATAGATTTAATTCAAAAATTTTGATGGATCAGCAGCATTTTAAGTAATCGGAAAAGGAAAAATTCAGCACTTTAAGCCTGGTACAAAAAATAAGTTGGTTGCAATAGGAATAAAAGTCCATTAATTGCGAAACAGACACTGATGCAATTCGACTTTACTGGCTTACTGGCAAAAAATAAAAGGGCCAAGTGCGAGTCAGACTCTTATACGGAGGGTTCCGTACCAGATTGGGGTTTGTATGGGAGGTACTCCCCCTAGTGGCCGATTTGACTGATTCGAACAAATGTACCGCGTCTATATCAGAAAATTATAGTGTCTAAATTTCAGTTCATTAGTCCAACGAACAATAAAGTTTTTCGAATAAGAACCTGACTTTGTATGGGAGGTACCTCTCCTAGGTGGCCGATTTGGCTGATTCCAACAGATGTTTAGCGCCTATGTCAAGAACTTATAGTGTCTAAATTTCAGTTCGATAGCACAAAAAACAAAAAAGTTTTTTTAATAAGAACATGAATTTTAATGGGGGTTTGTATGGGAGGTACCCTCCCTAGTAGTCCGATTAAACTGAAGTTACGACAATATAAGTTTTTGTTGTATAGCCACCAACCAACCATATTTCAAGATCGTGGGATTACTGGATCGTATAGCTGCCATACAAACCAAATGTTTCTTTATGGGACTCTAAGTTCTGAAAATCTTTTAGTTTTAGTATTTTTTGCTGATGCCCGGATAGAACTACATATTCTGTGAAACTTTCAACACTCTAACTATTACGGTTCATGAGATATGACCAGAGAACGGACGGACGGACAACGAAGTCTGTGCAATAGGGTTCCCTTTGGTATCCTTTGAGTCAGGAACCCTAAAAAAGAACGTCCACAAGATGTGAAAATCGATCTGATAATCGAATAACCTTTTATTATTGACAATGCCATGCTTTAGTGTCGAGTAGACAATAATATTGTATGCCAAATACAAATTCACAAAGGGAAATCATAAAGCAACAGCATGAAAAAAGGTGATACAAAAGAGTGTCTTCCTCAAAACATACACTTATGTCCCTATGTATTCTATTATTTTTAGTTCAATATTGTTCACTTTTAAAAGTGAGTATCGAAAATCTTATTTGATTGGAATGCAGTCGTTTGACAAAATAGTTAACAGCATAAGTTTAAAGTTATACGATAAAAGACTCCCATGTACGAGTACAGAAGACAGAGGTAGATAAATAAAATTCAATTACCCGGAGCTTTTCGAAGCCTTAGGAAACGCCGAAAGATTAACAATGAATGTATTGGCCGCAAATAATGTAAAACTTTTTTGTTTTAAAAATCATGGAAAACTTTGATAGTTGGGCTGGATAAAATCTTCATTGACTCATAGGTGACAATACTCGTAAATCTCAGTTAGTCTGATGTTTTTTTTTAACATAACAACGCACTAATCTCGTATTTCATAAACCTTTCTGATTGAATTTCTTTGCCTTAATCTTGAATAGAACCAACAACAAATGTTATGTATGTTATGTAATAGAATTTGACTATAAAGAATTTATTTAAATTATATTAAAAATATTTAAAAAACAAAAATTGGTTATTTTAGTGGAGAACGTTGCGTATGTGTAACATTTTATTCATTGTTCTATTTTTGAAAGGCATCCATGGCATGGTAAGGAAAATAATAATAGGAGTAGAAAATCTGCGAAACGGAAAACGCCAACATAAAATGAAATTTATTGTATTTGCGTTGTTTGCCGTTGGCGCGATTTCAGTTGACTTTGCCTCCTTGTAAATCAACCTTAAATCAACCTTCTTCAGATTTAACATTTTGTTGTTCGTGGTATTTTTTTCTTACACATTTTAATCTTGTTAGCAAATTTTAGGCTGCCAATAGCAAAAATTCCAAAAGCAACAAACACCGCAAACAACCAACGCGAAGAAGAAAACAAAAGTGAAGTCAAGTATAAAACAATGCTGACGATGAATTGTATGTACATACATACATACGAGTACATTATGATGGAAATGTGGATGATGGAGATACATCCAAAGATGCTAAATAACTGAAAAGACTGCGTCATTGTTAAATGAAATTGCGTGAGTCACAGCCCCCCTTTCTGCTCTTTTCTCCAAGATTCTTCTTGCAAAAGTGAGTTATTCTTTTGCTTAACGTTCGCTTATCATTCGTTTATTCATTTAACCTTATGGCACAAATGATTTTGGCTCTTTGTTGTTTGTTCCTTCACTTTTCTTTTCTTTAATTTGAAATGAAGAAAGTTTTCTTAACGCACGTTTGCAATACAAAATAATCGTATGTACAATTTATATAATCACCTCATTTAAATAAAAATATATTAGTATTTTGCTTTTCACCACAATATCGTACACCTATGTATGTAATCGGGAGAAGCTGTAACAGAGCCTATGTTACAATCTAAGAAGGTGAGAGAGTTCATCATATTAAGGTTATTTTGGCATATTTTAAGAAGTGGGAAATTTAACCTGAAATGTTAAGATCTGCCAATGTTGTTATTATTGTTGTTGTTTGTTAAGAAAAGTATTATGAACTGTGTACCGTTTGACCGTTTGACCTTATGACCTTAACAGAATACGAGTAGATTCCTGTGGTGCATCTTTTGACAAGCAAATAAACAAGAATTTGAACAAAATGAAATGATAAAATGAATCATCAACAACTTTCTTTCAACTTTCGACTGTTCAGTTTAACAGTTGAATGTCCATTTCAGTATTTCAATCATTATCCTTCATTCATTCTCTCATTCATTCTTTCATTTATTGTAATTTGCCATGAATTAGTTTGTTAATGAGGGTGTCTTGTTAGTGAGTATTTTCACTTTTTGTAATAATAAATCCAAAAAATTTATGTTTTATTAGTTTTGATCATTTTTTATGTATTTTGGTTTGGGTTAACGTAAAAATTTATTAAATTAAAACAATCGCAAATTAATTACACATCATTAATAGCATTTTAATGGCATCTGTCTATTTTTGTAATATTAATATGAAAAAAAATTTATGAAATTCAGAAAAAAATCAATTTTTAATTTAATTACATTTACTTTAACAAATTTATGCCTGTCATTTATTAATTTATGTTAAAATTTTTCTCATGAAAATTTCCATATTCTTATTGTTTACATTATTTATTTTGTTCTTTATTACGTGTATTTATTCTTATTTTTGTATAATTTCATTTTTGCATTAAATTAATAAAATTTCAATTTGGCCAATAACAAAAATATATGTTCATCTTCCATGAATAAGCAAACCTTGGGTATTATCCTTTTAAGTAAAGGTCGCTCAATTGCTCACTTAGTCAGTAGCTTTATGCAAATTGGTTTCCTTTCCGTCTTAAATGCTCGTTTCCTGTGTCAAATTCAACTCGACGCTCTTTCACTTTGCTTAATTTGCACAATGTTCTTGAGGGTCGGTCACTGTTCGTTCACCTAACCCTACTTACTACGCCACCACCATCATGAAGACAAAAACCAACCAATGAATTCGAATACTTCTGCGTGCTTGCAGTTGCTCGTTTACCTCTACTATCCTTGGTTATAAAGCACTGATGGCATGGACTTTTTATGGTTTTAACATTTTTTTATATGAATGTTTACAAATGCAAATCAATATGAGAGAGAGCAAAGTCCCTCGTTAAATTTTACTTGAAATAAAACAAAAATTTTACACATTTTTTCTCACACCAAGCTCAAGTTTCTCGTCTTTATTTTTAGTATTTATTCAAATGTAAGTTGAGTTTGAATAAGCCAAAAAAACATAAACATAAGACAAGACAAGTCACGTCAACTCAAGTCAATTCAAGTCAAGTCAAGTCAAGTCAATGAATGCCACCATCAGTTAGAGAATGCAATAACATCATCCACCACTTGACCAGACACCACCATTCACCACACAACATACAAACAGAATGAACACAGAAGGTGGGCGATACATTGCACGTACTTAGATAGAAAGGTAGACAAACTGACGACTGACTGATTGTCTGACATGTTTATCAATATTATAAAGTCATAAAGCAGGTGAAAGAACCTTTGAGTGAGTTGAAAAATAATTTATATATATGTGCTTACGTATATGCATTTTTGCCACCGCTGACAGTGTTAAACTAAATATTATTGAAACATTTCAAAACTAATGCAAGAAACTAACGGAAAAAGCTTTTCTCTTCTTCTTCCCATAGTTTGCCACTAAGCGATCGATCAATGAATGAATGCTTCGTTCCAGTGTTGCAAGTCTTTGCGTGTTTCTGTTGCTGCTGCTGTTCGTGGCTGTATTGTATTGCTCGAACAGCTGATTAAGCTGATTAAGTTTATTTTGGACTTTGCTCGCTTTTTGCTGTTTTGTGTTATTGTTATTATTAGTTAGTTCGACGCCGAGCGAAGCCATAAATTGTTGCAATTATTATTTTCTGTTTATTTAGTTTAAATTCATTTCATTTAGTAAGCTTTAAGTTGTGTCTAGTTAAAATGTTAAAATTAAGAATAAATAATTATACTACTAAAAGTGCACGCAATTTGGCAACAAAATCAGCAACAAAAACCGATGCAAACAAAGATGAAGAAGGTCAACAAAGAACCAGCAGCAACAGCACCAGTGCGAGTTATCAATATTTACAGCAATCGAAGCTGCCAACAATGTACTTCCAACGCTCTTTGCCCCGATTGCCAATACCATTGCTGGAGAAGACATGTGAACGATATTTGAATGCTATGGCACCCATTACAACGCCTCATGAATTTAATGAAACCAAACAGGTTGTGTCAGACTTTCAAAAGGGCATTGGTATGGAACTGCATGCCAAGCTACGCTTGAATGATGCAGCCAATAAGCACACAAGTTATATATCGCAACCTTGGTGAGTTTGAGTTTGAAGTGAACTAACACAGTTTGGTTTTGTTATCGAATTTCATTTAATTGAAAATGTGGCTTCTGATTCAATTGCATTCTATAGGTTCGATATGTATTTAAGTGATCGTGCCCCATTGCCTCTTAACTATAATCCCTTGTTGGTGATGAAAAATGATACTCGCCGACAATATCAAGATCAATTGGTACGAGCTACGAATCTTGTTATAAGCTCATTGCGTTTTTGGCGTTCTCTGCGAGATGAATTGCTCGAACCAGAGGTTTATCACTTGAATGCCAAAAAAAGTGATACGGAAAGCTATAGACGATGGATGGCCCTTGCGCCCACATCATATGCAACCTACGCTTCATATGCGTTTAAAGCATTTCCTTTGGATATGAGCCAATACAATTGTTTATTTGGCACATCACGCATCCCTAAACTGGGCAAAGATGAATTGGTCCAGTCACCCGATGCCAAGCATATACTTGTAATGCGTCGTGGCAATATGTATGCAGTGAATGTTCTTAAAGCGGATGGTACGATTGAGAGTCCAAGTATTGTGCTTGGGCGCTTGAAAGCTGTCTTGCAATTAGATGCACAACGTGAATCGGCAACGGTGCCTTTGGGTGTGCTTACGGCAGGTCAACGTGACAGTTGGGCACGCACGCGTGCACATTTCGTGACAAGTGGCGTCAATTCAGAGTTGTTGCAACAACACGTTGATGCTGCACTATTTGTTGTGTGTTTGGATACAGCAGAAGACGGCATGTATAATGAAGACAATCCCATACCAACATTAAAGCATTTACTCGCTGGCAAAGCACAAAATCGGTTAGTATTTTATCAATTATTTGCTATTGATGTTAAAGCATTGATTCTACAAATTCGTTTTCTCGTTTTAGTTGGTTTGATAAATCTATTTCATTGCTGATTGGTGCCGATGGTATTGCGGCTGTGAATTTCGAACATTCTTGGGGTGATGGAGTCGCTGTACTTCGTTATTTCAATGAAATTTACAAGGACACAATGGAACGTCCATTTGTCGACACTTCGACAGTGCCGGCACCCGGTGTTAGCGATTCGAGCAATGTACGCTTCATTGACTTTGAATACGATGATAAAATACGCGGTGATGTCGCTGCGGCTTACAAAGAGAACGAACGCATAGTTGATAGCTTGGATATGCATATGCTGCGTTATCCGCACATCAATAAGGGAGCTTGTAAACGCTATGGTCTCAGTCCTGATTCCATTATGCAGTTGTCATTTCAGTTAGCATACCGTCAGGCGTTCGATCGATATGTCGGCACGTACGAATCTTGCAGCACGGCTGCCTTCCGACATGGACGCACAGAGACAATGCGCCCCTGTACAATGGCAACAAAGAATTTCTGTGAGAGTGTACTGCAATCGTCAACAAATCCATTGGAATTGCGTGCTATGATTGATAAATGCTCAAGTGTACATGGCCAATTGACTAAAGATGCTGCCATGGGTCAAGGCTTTGACAGGCATCTGTTTGCATTGCGACATCAAGCTCTGTTGAATGGGCTGGAAGTGCCGCAACTATATGAGACTGAGGCTCACAAGCGTTTAAATTACAATATCATAAGTACCTCGACTCTGGCTCCAGATGCTTTGCTAGCTGGTGCATTTGGGCCTGTGGTCAAAGATGGTCTAGGCATTGGGTAAGTTGCGTTTTGGCTTCGACTTTTTGTGGCAATTGAAATGGCATTTCCCATTTCCCATTGTAGTTACTCCATACAAAGTGAATTCTGCGGTGCCATCGTCTCATCCTATCGACAAAAAGCAATTGGTAAAGACTTTGTTAATAGCTTGGAATTAGCATTGGACAAAATACGTGCGGTAATTGAAAAGAGCAGCAGCAACAGCAGCAGCAAATAGAAGCTTTTGTGATTTAAGATCACGTTTCCCCAAGATGCTTTTAAATTATATTTTAATAAAGTTGCGAATAACGAGAAGAAAATACAATATAAAGAGATTTTGGTTAGAAAGTTCGATAATCAGCTTAACACATATGAAAATCTACTTTAAGTCATAAGATTTGCAATCTCCAGCATAAACTTTCTCTATTGTTGGATTAAGAAGCGAAAAAACATGAAAATATCATATTGTAGTATTCCTATTAAATAAACAAAACCAAAAAAAAAAAAAAAAAAAAGGAGATAAGAAAAACAAAATAAATGTTTAAAATACATAATAAAATAAAGAAAAGTTTATCGGAATGTCTCCCTACTAAGACAAAATAAAAAGAAGAAAAGTCTTTACATACTTTGTGTGAAAAATAATTTGAACAAAAACTTTTCCCGACAACATATAATTCTAATGAAAGCGGTTATATCATGCCCATTGTTCTCTTTCCCTTGGTGCCATCATCTTTTTTTGCCCTAAATGTGGTGACATTATCATTTGATTTATCGTTGATTTAGAAAAAACAAATTAACAAGTTCTGGAGGCATCCAGGATACATTCGAGTTGGAAGATTTTCCCATCAAGGCGCGCACTTTAATTTTAAATGCACGTTTTGCTTGAATTAAGTATATTTAATTTTTTTTTTTTTTTGTATAACAGAGAGAGAGAGTGAGAAAGAAAAAGCAAGTAATTATGTACTTGATTTTATTTGCTTGAAAAAATATATTGTAAAAACCACAAAAACCAAACCAACCAAACTTAAATTAATTAAATCATTTGAACGTTGGTTGCGTTGGTTTGTTGGTTGATCGTGTTGGTAATGGTGTTGTCCTTTAACGCATCGGCGTATTTTAATGTGACGCCGTCGTGGCTGTGGTTAAAATTAACTGCGACACTGACTTTAATGTTCCACATTTAAGTTATATTAAAACCAAAAGAAATAAATACTCACTAGTAGGGGAGAGAAAAAGAATATTATATGAACCCAGCTCACAAATGATGACAAACAATGTTGAAGGCAGCATCAGCAGCAGCATGAATAAAGTATGCTTCAGCCTTTTTGGTGAGCTGACTGACTGGTCTGTAGGGTCATTGAAAAAGCCATTATAGTGACACTTGGTTGATAAACAGACCATAAGAACTGTATGAGTTCTACTATTTCCTCTGGAGTTCTGGTCACAATTAAAGGCATAAGTATAAAAAAGGGATGCGTCCATCATTATATAATGTATAACTCATATACTGGAAGCATGTATTCTCTCCCTCTCATGTCCACATGTCTCATTATTATGTTGTGGCAATACAAATTTTAAGTTATGACTCATACGACATGTTGCCCATACACAATAGAAAAGTTTAACAAATGCATGCGTGTAAGTAGACAATTGAGTTTCGTATGTACACACATATGGACGAAAGTATTTTATGCTTTTTGCAGCTTGTTTAAGTAATAAAGATGACAATAAAAATCAAACCAAAGGCTTAGATACCAGCAAGTACTACTCGTATACTTATAATGAAATACAATTTTATTGTTTTATTATTATTTTTCTTTTTATTCGAACTGCTATTTACCATTCGTTTTATTAATTTTCTTGACAATAAAAATGACTATGACATGTTACATGTTTACTTACATCAAAAGCGGCATGTCTATCTATCTGTGCGCCAGTTGGTCTATCTTTTTGTCTTGTTTTGCTTTTGACAATGCTTCAACTGATTTACTATTGATTCAAGTAAATTGCTTTCCTGAGAATTGCAAGAAGAAATAAGAAAAGTTTGAAGTTGTTTCTGCTTTAGTACTTACTAAATTTCATTTCTACTCTTGGCTTCACTTGGCTTTGCTTGAAGATGATAGTTGCAGAATTCAATTCAACAGAGAAGAAACCAAGCACACATTTAAGCACATACCACACTTACAAGTACACACAAATGGATTAAGCCATAAAAGAGTTGAGAAAGAAACTGTATTGTGCAAGTATAAAGAATGAGAGGACGCAGCTATCAGCAAAATGAAAATGAAAGTGTAAACCACAAGCCACATACAAAACAAAAAGAAAAATTGGACCAAATGCGATTGAGACTCGTACACGGAGGGTTACGTACCAGATTGGGGTTTATAGGGGAGGTACTGCCCTTAGTGGTCCGATTCGACAATTCCAACAATTGTGCCGCGCCTATATCAGAAACTTATAGTATCTAAATTTCAGTTCAATAGTCAAAAAAACAAAAAAAGTTTTAGAATAAGAACCAGAACCCCTCCTAGAAATTACGACAATATAAGTTTCTGATTCTGTTTTTGATACCCTTTGGGTCCGGAACCCTAAAAAATTTAACTCACATCACAAAGAAGGCACAAAGTGATGTTGGATAAAGGAAAATCGTAGCTTTCTGGTCATGACAATGAATGTCAATGTCCACGCAGAGTCATCCATACACTCCATAAAACCCATGCGCAGCTTTGAGCGATTGAGTCTTTTGCATCATTTATTCACTCCTTCACCCCTTATTCTTCATTCGTTAAGTTTGGTTGTCTCTACTACATAAATTCAAAATCAAAGGAAACTTGGCAATGGCATGAGTGTGTTAGTTTTGCGGTTTCATGCGCATAAATTCATGTCAGGATAATACTGTGTCCATGCTTGTATGGGAAGTTGAGTATATGTGGATGTGAGCGTGCAATCCTACCAATACATTTCAAATGAAAGTGCCTGTGAGTTCGTGTGTGGAAGATTAACGTCCACTTGTGCAAGCACAAAATTAAAGTGTAGCAAAAAGGAAGAAAAGCTAAAAGAAAAGCAGCAAAAAAAAAAAAAAAACCACAAACAAAGTGCGGCTAGACGCATTTATAATTAACACAGAACAGTCACGAAAAAAAAGGGAAAGTAAAAGAAATGTGTGAAAAGTGATTTAGAATACTCGTACTCGTAGAGATGCATATAGTCGTAAGAATATCTAATACATAAAAATCAATATTTTTTTGTTCGTGTCTTATGCGGGGCTACCCCGTTCAACTGATTCCAATGTAATTTTGTGTTTGCGAATGCTTGGTTTCAGCCATGTCTTGGACGCGACGCAGTTGGCGAGAAATTGGATCAAATTTTGCGTATAACACTTGGAGATATACAATACTATAAATTCAATCATGTTGTCTTTGTTAAATATCTCATAGTCAATAGATTTTGAGAAAGTTTCGTTTATTTTGCGACAAACCTTGTATATCAGATGAGTGTTTTGAAATGAATTTCAGTCTTATATGTAGTATTCGTGATAATAATCACTCATACGAGCATAAAGTAGATTATCATCACCAAAAGCTTACACAATGTTGCCTGCTCCAAGGAGATTCTCTGGTTGGCTTCTGTTCCAAAATGTGTAGTATATATATATATATATTATTGTAGCATCATGATCATATTTAAATTTTGTACCTCCTACTCTTATAGCAGATGTCCAATAAAAATTTATACCTATTTATAACCAATCTCTAAGTAGTTTTCTTTCCGTTCGATTCGTTACCATTAAAAGTGTGCCTAACGTTTTGTCTAAGTTTCTTATACCAGTGTCGATACACATTTTAACCCGAGCTGGTTCCTCTTCTGTAAATACATGGATGCAAACTGAAATTTATAGATACATATCTTTATATATATAATTCTTCTGTGAGTGTGTATGTCACTGAACTTCTCTTAAACGACTGGACCGATTTTGATGAAATTTTTTGTGTGTGTTCAAGGGGATCTGAGAATGGTTTAGATTCACAATATGTATGTATATCTATTATATAAAAATTAAACTTTGTTTGTTTGTTTGTTTGAGTCTTATGCGCGGCAATACCATTCTTCTGATTGCAATGAAATTTTTTGTATGTGAATAGTTGGTTCCCGCCTTGGACATAGGATAGTTTTAGATCCGATATTTGGGGCAGTTGTCGCGTAATTGGTGAATCAATTGTTGCATATAAAGCTTAGAGACATATTTTTAAATTAATCAGGTCGCCTGCGTTAAAACCCTAAGGATACTATGCCAATTTTTGAATTAAATTATTCGATTCGTCTCATTTTTTCAAAAGTATTTCAAGTGCTGTGCAACGCACTACAAATTGTTTTGAATAAATTGAAAGACTCTATAATACAATAATACTGAAGACAAGGCCAGGTGTACGTTGCTGTTCATTTAACAAGTCACTGGAATTTTTTCTGTGTCTGTCCGGTTGTCCAAAAAAAAAAGCGGCAGGGGGAAGCGAGAATGAAAGACCAAAAATATAATTCAACTTTTCTATTCATGATCGTACTGGTCACACAAGTTTAAGGATTTCGGTTGCCTGTGCGACGCCGGGCTGTGTACTATAGTATGTATATAAAATAATTCTAGATAAATATAAAAAACTGTAATTTAATTTAATTTTATTTCATTTAAACTTACCGTTCCTTACACTTTGCTCTTTTTCCCGTGCCTTTAACGCCGCAAGTTTCTTTTCATATCTCGCCCTCTCCTCCCTTTTCCTTTTTCTCCTCCTCTTCCCTTTTCTTTCTTTCCTTCTCTTCCTATTCTCTTCTGTCCCTTTCTTCCTTTTAACTTCTCGCCCTCTCTTCCCTTTCCCTTCTCTCCTTCTCTTCCCTCTTCCCTCTTTTTCTGTCTCTCTCTTCCTTCTCCCTTCTCCCTTCTCTTCTTCTCTTCCCTTTCCATTCTCTCCCTCTCTTACTTTTCCTTTTTGTCTCTCTCTTCCTTTTCCTTTCTCTCCTTTTCTTTTCAAATCTTTCTCTTCTCCTCCAATCATTTTTCTACAGTGATTCTTATTTTATCTTCCATTTCTCTTCGTATCTCATCCTCTCTTCGTTGTAGTTCCTCTTCCTCCTTTTTAATCAAAATTTTTCTAGCCCTCTCTTTGTCCTCCCTTTTCTTTCTCTCCATTTCTTGCGTTTTCCTACTGTGTTCCTTTTCCCTTGCCCTTCTCTCCTTCTCTTCTTTTCCCTTCTCTCCCTCTCTTCCCTTTCCTTTCTGTCCCTCTCTTCCTTTTCCTTCTCACTTCCTCTTTTTCAAGAACTATTTTGCTTACCCTGTCCTTCACTCGCTTTCTCTTTCTCTTTCTATCCTCCTCTTCCTTTTTCTCTTTCTCGCTCTTCAATCGCCTTTCTATCACGATTTGTATTTTTTCTTCTGCTTCCTTTCTTATCTGATCCCATGTTTGTTTTTCTGCCTCTTGCTGCGCTATAATCGATTTCTTTTTAGCATTCTTCCGCTCTTCTTTTACCTTTCTCTTCTTATCTTACTTTTTCTTTTCTTTTTCTCTTCCATCATTTTTATTTCTAAATCGTTTCTTATGTTTTCTTCTGCTTGTTTTTTCATTTCATTCAATCTTCGTATTTCTTCCTCTTTCTGTTTTTCTATCACAATTTTTTTTCTTCCTCTATTATTTTCGCATCTTCTGCATGTTTTGTTTGCAAAATTTTTCATGCTTCATCCGCGATATGGTATTAGTTATTGACAAGTTGTCGAGCTTCCTCCAAAAGTCTTGCATTCTCGATTTTCTGTAAGCACTTCTTGTATTTAAAATGCTATAGGATAAACGTAAAACATGCAAACATTAGTGGTATTTATGAGTATGATAAGCCTACAAAATTATTTACAGATGCAGTTACTCACTTTGCATGGACCTAAGTCATTACAATCCAGTTCGCAAACAAAATCAATTGCCCGTTCATTATTATCCCAAAATTTCAATTCGCAATTAATATCACATAACTGTCCACCTGTACTCCAGAAATAAAAGGTTATCAGACAAATTAAAAGGTTATCAAATAATAATTCAATTTGTATTTGAATTATGAATATTCATTTACTCGGTAAATTTTCTTAATATATAAAGATCAATGTTTGTTTGTTTGTTAGTTTGTTCATTGGTAATCTCATGACTTGAGAACAGTTCGATCGATTTGGCAGATTTATATTTTGTTTTCGTTGTGTTCGTATTAGACCAATTTGGAAGAGAGTAAGAGATGGGTAAAGTTGTTTAGAATTTCCTTTCTTAAAAATTTGCACTTCCTGACCTAAACTCACTCAACAATTCGAATCACTTTTGGTTTCTTTGATCTTTTTGTAATATTAAATTTTCTATTTATAAAAAGACATGAGTATAGGAAAAAGGAAAGACAGAAAACGAACAAAAAAAAAAAAAAAAAATGGTAAGCTCGGTGCAAAACATCTTCCATGTCCTTGTAGACAATTTAAATGCATCTTTGTGTGAGGTTGTATGAGTGTATTAGTAAGTATGTGAGTTAATATAAACTAACTGACGCATACAAAATTTGGCATTTTGACAACCAAACAAACCAAAAAAACAAAAAAAAAAAAAAAATGGGCCAAGTCCGAGTCAGACTCGTACACGGAGGGTTCCGTACCAGATTGAGGTTTGTATGGGAGGTACTCCACCTAGTGGTCCTATTTTGCTGCTTCCAAGAAATCTACCGCGCATATATTAAAAACTTATTGTGTCTAAATTTCTGTTCAATAGTCCAAAAAACTAAAAGTTTTTCGAATATTAATGGTGGGTTTGTATGGGAGGTACCGATCCTAGTTGGCCGATTTGGCTGATTCCAAAACATGTACCGCGTATATATCAGAAACTTATAGTGTCTAAATTTTAGTTCAATAGTCCAAAAAAAAAAAAAAAGTTTTTCTGATAAGAACCTCGCATACAAACACAAACCCAAATTTACGTTTTTATTAGAAAAACTTTTTTGTTTTTTGGGTTATCGAATTGAAATTTGAACTGAACCCATATTCAACAACTTTACAGATTTCAAGACCCTAGGATTACTGGATCGTAAAGTGCCTGTAGAATAATTTAATACTTCTGAGTGATCTATCACAGAGCGTAAGCAAAAACGTTTTCTAGGGGGTGCGTGAAGAGTATATCATCTTCGGCATAGTCGAAGTTAAACTTCTTACTTGTTTTCATCTCATTCTTGTTTCATCTATGATGAGCTATGTTGCAATGTGATGATTCAAGTAGCAGATGTAATGATGATAATTTCTCTAAGATTGTAGGCGGATACAAATTTGTTGGTAAAGTCAAAGTCAAAGTCAATTAATATGAAATTGTTGAATTTTTCCCTTGATTTTTGCATTCACTTCGATTTTGATACACAATTCGAATTGAGTTAATAATAATAATCTTGCTTAATATGTTAATTATCATGTCGGATTATAATGCCAAAGAGAAAGGAAACACAACTAAATAGAAACGTTTCGTTCATAAATTATGCAAATAGTATCTACATAATAATGAATCCCAAACTGTACATAAATTTGTCTGATTTTACTCGGTTATTATTTGCTTGCCAAGCAGTTAACCAAACTGCCTACTTATTACTTTTGTTGCTATTACTACTTAGTTCCACTATCATAATAATGAGGTTCTATTGGTATTATCAGATCAACTGGTAACTTATCGAATTTATGAAAGCCAACAATTTATGTAGTCAGCTGTTATCTTTTGTCCTATTAAGTTTTAAGACTTGTGACTTATCTGGTAAATCATTGCACGCGCCTTTAGTCGCATTGCTCATTGTTCATTACCTTTATAAGTATGGGGTATGGTACTTTGAATTCGTATATTTTATAAGATTTTGGCATTGGATTAACTCTGAATGAATTTATGTAGAATTTGAATTATTACAAAATAACACAATTCTTGAAGCGTTTTAATGATGTTTTTAATAAACTAAACTGGCTAAGGGGAAAATTACAACAAAAAACAAAAAGCAATCTTACCTCTTAAATATAAATAGCATAAATGTTTATTTGCCTGCATGTTGTATGCTTTTGTATCTGCCATTGGGATATGGTTTTTCCGAACCAATTACCATAAAATTTATAGGCTCATACCACAAATAAGCCTACGCTGGGTGCAATACATAGCTAAAGGATCCTCCTTCTACACAAGTATATACTTTTATTGTATGCCACTCATTCGACACAAGCCTCTTGAATTACTTGTAGTTCGGGTATAGAATATTCCCTACTTATAACTGAGCTTGGTGTTGTTTGTTCGTTTTTGATGCCATTGAATCCCATCCGCTTCCCTGAATTGCTATTTTAAAGCTATTCAACTTAATTGGTACACGCTTTTTTGGTGCCTTGTTATTTTATTTGTACAAATTGTAAGGATTTAATGTGTTGGTGGAATGGGGGCGGAAAGAAAAACAAGAAAGACATGTGAAGTGTTCATTTGTTTGTTTGTTTGTTTGTTATTTCATTTTTATGCGCATAATTAAATTCAATTAACATTTCTTCCTACTTTTTGATTTTGATTGTTTCTGTTTTTTTGTTTTTTTTTTTTTTTTTGAATATTAAATGTATGTACAATAAATGAAAATGTTATTGTACTTCTCCCCATTTCCCACCCGCACTCTTTCTGTTAGGATATTGTGATATTTTGTCCTTTGGTATTTGGATTTACTAGAAAGGAAGGTAATACGCAAAGTCCTTAAATTAATGACACATGATTACCAACTTGCCGTTGCTTTGTTGATAGACAAAGTTCAGTTCGTGTTTTTGTGTCATTAATTCATATTATTAATTAATATGTTGGTGACAGTGCGAAAATAAGGAAAACATCAAAAGTCAAATAGCAAACAAAACAAAATAACAAACAAAGCAGCAAAGCAATCGAAATGAAGTATTTTACCGAAAATGCCGGGACTTTGCTATATTGAAATGTTGATGAAGAACTGAATTATTGAATAACAATCATTTATTTATTGATACACAAACGAAATGAAATGAATGAGTGAATCAATGCATTCAAACAAATTTTATGGATGCATTGCTAACAAATTGGGGGAGAATATAAAATTGACACAGGCAAACCAAAAATGTAAACCAATAAAATCCACAAAAATGCAACTAAAAAAAAATGATAAACTAATAATGGCAACAACAACAACAAGAACAACAAAAAGATAAACCACATGGCTAACATAAGATTCTGTTTCTGATTTTACAACTTTGCATCATCACGAGACGAATACTAACTCACTTGTTTGTTTGTTTGTTAACTTTAGTCAAAGACTTTTTTATAGTGTTTGTCTTTCGTTCATCTCAGCAACATTTTCGAACTACGAAATGTTGCTAGCAACATGTTACTAGGACCAGACACTTGTTGTATACGAACGAGTATTGTGTACGAGAAATTTTCCTTTACTTTATCGTGCGTATTTGACATACTTTTCTATTTGTCTACATTCACTTTGATTGTGTTTGTGTGCATTTTCTTCTTTGTTTGTTTTGACTTTGGGGACAACCAGACGTGTACGTAATTTAATTAATAATAAAAAGAGGAAGCCGAAAATGTTACATGCCGATGAGACGACTTGAGAAGTCTTAGCAAATAATTCTATATGTATCTCAAAAATTGTTGTAGTGAACGAACAAATAAGCGAAAGAATGAATAAGTTATGTTAATCTCAATGCGTGTCGAGATGAACTTATGCACGATTATCGACAACAATGAAACTGAAGCCAATTAACTTGACTTACTTAATGTTAGGGAACATTATTCGTTATGAGCTATATAAAAATGATGACAACGAGTACATATGTATGTGAAGAAGGCCTCCATTTTGATGTATGTACACAGTCAGAAAGACAAACAGACAGACATAGTAAGGCGGAAGGAAGGATACATAAAAAACGAACCAGATAGACAATAATTGAAACAGCGAGACGCCATTGCTTTGCTCTCTCATAAGTTGCGACTTTATTATTATTTCGTGCACAAAGCTATTTTAGTTCACACATTCTTAGATTCATATAGGCAGTTACGGTAGAGGCACAGACACCATAAAAAATTGAAAGAAAGTGACAAATGAAAAAAAAAAAAAAAACAAAAACAAAACCTAACAAAAGTGAATGTAAGCAAATCTGTACTCAAGTTTGAGCAAAGCAAAACCTGAGTTTGAGGTTTTATGTATTGTATATCAAATCAAATGAATCATACTTCCTCTATGCCGAGTTATCTGTTTTTCAATATGATGATCCTTGCTACTTTATCCCCCACATATGCTAGGCCGGAAATTTAAAAGAAATCCAATTTGCAATTGAGTCGCGTACTAAGATACAAAAGGTTAGTTAATTCACTTTTCATTTTACTAAGCACTTTTCCTTGAAATTTTTTGGCAATTTTCTTTTCTTTTTTTTTTTTGTTTGTTAGATATAAAGGAGCTTTTATGCTTATCATCTTGATGTTGAGCATCTGTGACGTCATTCTGATTGTTGTACAACAAAAATACATAACAATAATTTAATGCTTGATTTCCCCCATTTTTGTTGTATGCGACGGAGGTGGCCTACAAATTTTACATCCACTTATCTTTTCAAATAAAATATCATTAGTTAATTTTACATTCAAGACGCGTTTTATGCTTCTCTAATTGTCTAATTTATTTACAGAAAATTTTGAATGAAATATTCAAATTTAAAAAGTCATTTCCGCAATCTAAAATTCTTTGGAAAAATTTCTAGTAAGCAACATTCAGAGAAGTGAAACCCACACACACATTTATTCAATTTGGTTATAAATTTCCTTTTCCTTTTCCTTTCACGAATAAATGCTTGTAACTTATCCAAAAAGGGTAAATTTCCTTGAATTGTTTATTGTGAATGAAATGAATGAAATGTGATTATGTGTGTGTGTGTGTGTGTTTGTGTGTATATGTTTATATCTTTAGCATTTTGACTTTTTCTCTAAAGTTGGAATAAACTATAATGTCATAAAGCAAAAAAAAAAAATTGCTCAATTGAACGTAACAACTTTCATTCTATGAACATTTAACGTTTCTCTCCTGCATAAAAAAAAAAAAGAAAAAATAAACAAAACCACAGAAATAAATTTCGCCATAAAAAATGAAATAATAATTTCTAGATGAACGAACAAATGTCATAAAAAAAGCACAAAAAAAACACTTGATGACCACTAAAACGTTCGGTCACACACAACCAAAATGAAAGCGAACCAAATGAAATGATGAAAGATTTAACGAAAAATATGTTAAGCTCAAACTGAGAGAAAAAATGACGCCAAGACTATTTTTTTTGTTTATTGAAATTCGCGTATTATTTTCGACCCTTAAACCTCAGTGACCACTTATTGTACTTTATCCGGAAGTGGAGGGCATTGGAAGGTTAAAGATTATTGAATCAAATTTATGTACTTGCAAATTTTATGAAATTTACATTTCATGGTAAAAATGCCATAAGATTTTTATTTGTTGTATAAGGAAACTATGTAAGATTTAGTATAAAAAAAAAAAAAAAAACCAGAATCAGGAAACAAACTACGAACACAATATGGACGTAGGTTACAAATACTATATGGTATATCTTCAATCTTTTTGTTATTTTGTTCTATCATCTTTTTCATTGCTTTTTTGCAAATAACTTTGACTATTAGTGAGTGCGCTACGGGGCGCCTTTATGAGTTTAAGTCAAGTTAGAAAAGTAGGGAATAAAAGGCAATAGTGTGCGTTTATTAAAAGGAGCTGAGCGCGAAGATTGCAGAGAATACTGACACTGCATTGCCAGCATTCATAATGGAAACTTGATTTATATTGTTTGACTTAGAGACTTTGACTTAGACTTTTTCCACCGATCTAGTGGTAACTATTGCTTTTACTTTGATTGTGGTAATGGTTGTTACAACTGTGAATAGTGAACAGGACTTGTGGCATTAGTGGTCAGGACTTATGACATGCTCGGATATCTCTGCAAAGTAGATGGCACAATATTCGTGCTGCAGGCTCAAAGTCATAATAAAATTTTTATTTTTTACTTTTCCATTGTCGTTCTTGTTGCCGTTGCCATTGCTATTGCCATCTATGAAGTTCAGTAGCTCGTAAATTCTTATATTGTCTACATCCTGTAGGTTGTGTTGCCTTTCACATATTGTAGAATCCTTAGAGTAGATGTTCGTTCGGATTGTTGTTGTTATTGTTGGCCTTAAATGGTTTTTAGAAAAATAGTCGCACATAAAACGCTTTAAGCAGCTATTTTCTTACAGTTTTTATGTAACAATATAAAATGTGTGTTTGAGTGTCTACATGTGTCTGTGTGTGAGTCAGTGAGCAAGCTTAACCCAAGTGTCCTTTACACTTGCCACTTGACCATATATGTATATGCCCACAGTATCACACACACACTTATCTCTTGGAGGACTCTACTGAGCAGAGGCAACTACAAAATGCTAACAAAAGAAAACATACATTGACCCCTTTCAGACACATGTATGAAAACATACACATTCATACACATACACATTTATATGTTTGCGCCTTGTAGATGGGTTTGTGTTTGTGTGTGTCTGTGTCTGTGGGCATATGTCTGCTTTTGTGTTCATGAAAACTGCAAGCTTAGCTATAAATTTACTATTTTTGTTTCGCCTCAGCTTAGGCCTTAGTACACTTTCATTCCCTTCTCTAATTTGTCCCATTCTCCGATGATATTTTGTTTTTGTATTTTTATATATATTTTATTTCTTTTATTTTTGACATTTATTGTTTCATTAGAAAGGAAAGGAATGCAAAAGTAAATATAATACAACAGAAAAGGGGAAAAAATTCCAGTTGATAGAAATAAAATATGAAAAAAAAAAAAAAACACACAGTTTCCTTTGTCAGCAAAACGTGCGAAAGTAATTGTAGCAAAAGGTCTTCTACTCTACCAGTTTCTTTGCACACTTTCTTTTTTTTTTTTTTGGGGGCTTTATCACTTCACGTCGCATATCCTTCCTTCATGCTCTTTTCTTGGCATTTCCTTGAGTACTTTCCTTTTTTTTAAATTTCCCTTACTCACTACCGGCTGAAGCGTTCAACTGTCAAAGCAAGTAAAATGGCGTCGTTTGGTTTCGGTTTGCTCTGTTTACATCCGCTTTGTACTCCATGACTTCTCATGACTGTCCTTGTCAACTCTGAATTGCATCACAACTTGTACTTTCAAATATATAATATTACATAGATATTTTTCTTTTTAATATGCAGTTTGATGATACTGATGATGGAATTGTAGATGAGTTTTTTGTTATTTGATGCCACAACTATTTATTGTAGTTAAATGAAAATATTGTACCTAGATATACTGAGAAGATTATCAAAAGTATTGAAAACAAGTAATGATTTTTCATTTGATTTTGCATACATTTAGTTATTTTATTTGATGTTCTTGAGGAAAATTGAAATAATATTCTTTAAGTTCGTTTCATGACTTGATGACTTCTTGTTTCAGCCATAAAGATCAATTGATGAGGTCGCTTACTTATGCGTGTTGCCTTTGACAGCTCATAAAGAAAAGAAAAGTTCTTTTGTTATTGTCAGCAGCGCACATTGACCCAGTGTGAGAGAGTGAATAACATTCCTTCCGGCAAGGACATTATAAACATTCATGTGTACGTCTAAGCAGAACAAAATAGTAAGCATGAAGGCAAGCAAGCAATGACGTCCTTACACTCAGTCAAACAGTTTATTTCATTTGTTGTTGCTGGAAATTCTTCTCAGTTGTCTCTTTGCAACTTGATTTTCATCTTGACATGAACTCAATAAAAGTGCTTGCTATACTTGTGTGGGTGTCAACAATCAAATGATGGCAATACCAACAGCAACAGCAACAACAAACAAGTGATTTACAATTGAAGTATGCACACCACCACCATCGACACCATCGACATCATCGATATAATCAACGCCATCAACATAGTCTTCATTGTTATGTATGTATATGCAACATGCTCCAAATTGGATAAGTTATAAATTTCGAAAAGCAGGTGACAATGAATCTTGAGTTTCCTTTTTAAAACATATAAATAGTATTGACAATGACACAGACGTAAGCCATTTAGAAAAGTTTTCCCATCGATTTACATTCACTTCATGTGTAAGGAAATGTTCTAAATGTTTGTTACTCGTAACTTTATTTGCTACATAAGAAGAAAATTGAAACAGAAGAAAAGTTTACACAATTCACATTCACTCATTTAATACTTGATGGCTGAGACAGTCATTTGAAAGTCATTTTGTTCCTTAAACGGTTTAACAAAATCATTTTGGATTGAGTTAATCAAATATTGATCAAGCGCTTAATTTAATTTTTTAAATGATTTTATAATATAAAAAGAAAGGAAAAAGAAATTCCTTATCAGGGTTGTTAAATGAAATCCAGTTATCGTTGTTATTTATTGTTAAAAAATAAAAAAAAAAAAAAATATCGCCAACGATGCCATTTCAATGAAGATATTTAGCCACAGTTTGGTGCCTTTGTTAATGGCAGACATGATTACAGTAATGATGATGATAATGATGATGATTGTGGCATAAGTAAGGAGGACTGCATAAAGCTCATTTGAGCTACGATAGAATTATTCAATTTGCATAAAATCATTTAAACATCAAAATAAAAATTGAAAAAGAGAATAATTGAAAGTTTCGTATATTTATTTGTTATTGGTTTTGTTTTTGGCTTTTGCATTTCTGTCATTTCAAATGATGCCATTGAGCTCAAGCGCAAATCAATTCCATCTCAATGGAGTTGAGATGCCAACAAAACAAATGCCAGAACAAAAGAGAAATGAAAACAATAACAAATGAGTAACGGTAGTGTCAACAAAATGGCGGGCGTATTTCCGGTTCGCCCAGTGGATGCAAATAACTGAGACCAGACCAGAGGTGGCAATGACTGATGAGAATGTGTATGCGTGAAGATAGACAGCAGGCCAACCAACATATGTCTATTGTCACAATATTATACTTTACTCGTATCCTTGCTGGAAGTTTTTAATATCGATGCCATTTTGTTTATGCAGCCATGTTTCAATGAATATTGTTTGCCTATGAGGTTGACGTGACTTGTTGTTTATAAAAATTTTTTTTATTAAATCTCACAATTTGTTGTTGTTGACATAAATGACATAGATGAGGGACTCTTGATTTGCCACATGGAATTTTTCAATATTATTACCAATATCATTTAGCATTACAGAGATAGATAGAGAGAGAGAGAGACAGAGATTCTCTGGAAACCACCACCACCACCACAACTTTGGTCTTCTTTATGTTATTTATTAAATTAAAAAACTTCTTTTCTCTGCTCAACCGAGTATAGCAAAACGTGATTCCTGACTCTACTACTAAGTACATCATTATCATTATGCTGCTGTGGTACTTGAACTAATATTACTATAGTTTTTGACAAGAATTCATCATTATTCAGATAGTCATCACAACTTCAAGACTCTTTCATATTAATCCATGTTCATTTTCAACTTTACAAATGTTTTGCGATGTCTGGCATTCGCTTGGTTCCTGCTGTGTTGTGCCCTTGACATATCTTTCAACATCTTTTTCATTCTAATATTTAATAAATTTCTTGGCCTTTCGTTGAGCAATAATCATCCATAATAATATTATTAATAGTAATAACAACAATTTTTTGTTTGCAAAAATAATAAACATATTTCTTGTGAATTTTCGCTATTATTTCTAATTCCTTTTTGTGTGAACAGAAACTGGTATCGAAAAGTGTAATTAAGTGTGGAAAAGGAATGGAATGGAATGAATGACCGTAATTTAGCCACTGGTCGCCTTTATGCCACTACCATGACAACAATCAAAATTAAGCCTTGACGATGAGTACTTGATGTTCATTTTTATTACAGGGATTGTCTTTAAAGTGGTAAGATTCAATTGTTTACGGGGGAAAAAAATAATAATAATAATAACGACACTTGAAGCTGCAATCAATTGTTAACAATGCGAATGATGAAGACATTGGACCCTTTATAATGACAATTTTCTCAATAAGCTAACAAAAAATAAAAATTAAGTATTTAATATCTTATGCTCAGTTTTCTATTATTTCTTTTATTAATTCTGCAAACTGAAGTTGACGCCCTGTCACACGTACCCTTTGACCTGTCACCCTCGTTCCAAAGGATTTATATGGCTTTGTGTAAATGGCATAATTTTTTTTTTTTTTTTTTTTCATTTATAAAGAAATGTTTTCGTGTTTATGCTAAATTTCATTAATTTCATATTTTGACACATTTTGCTTATTCGAAGAAATGTTCTTGAATATTAAATGCGGTTACACAGAATTTGAAGCAAATAAAGGCTGACAAACGATTTCCTTTTTATTATTTAGTGATTATTGTTTTTTGCACGAAAAACACTAAAATAAGAGAAAGGGAAACAACAATATTTCGACTTCATTGAAAGATTTAATACACTAAATATGAAGCAATTAAATTTGTATATACTATTTGATGATAATAAATTTTATGTAGAATTTGAAATGAGGGGATAACTCAAGTTTAACTGATTTATTGTCACAGAAATACTTATCTTCTCAAGAATAGTTTCCATAAGATAGAGAGAGTCTTTGGACAAATACAGTGTGTATTAAAGTTGGGAATAAGACAGAGTCGGAGTAGAAAAAGATTATACTCAAACTCACGATTTATCAAATATATTAATATAAATGGATATGATCCGTAAGGGAATCATTCAATACTTCAGAGTGATTTTATCAGTGGGTTATTGAATCCTATTTTAGTCTTTTAACTCTAAACAAAATCATGTCAAAGCAATGGATTGTAGATATATTTTATGCATTTATTTAGTTATAAAATGAAGCCATTAGTATTGCCCTTTTTTCACTATAAGTGAGAAGTTTTCTAATATTCGGTTGATTAAAAGATTTTAGGAAAATGCGAAACACTTCATTCTTAATCGTTGGTAATATGCATACTAGTATGTGATATGTTCTAATATCTAAGTGTAGCACAGATAAGGTTCCACCGAATAAGCGAGTAAGTGTTGGTGCGTCAATTGAGTATGCCTACCTTCGCACAGAGTCGCACAGAGGTCATTTAAATTGGTTAAGGCTACATTTTTTTCTAACTTTAACAAAATGATAAGCACAAAAGAAAATTATACAATGTGATCAAAGCATTGCAACCATTTAATATTTCCAAGTAGAAAAGGGTATAAATAAATGTAATAATAATAATTATAATAATATTGTAATAATAAACAAGAATGTATGCAAATGAGCCATTGACCATGACAAAGGCTCCTTCTACCATAACGATAACAACTAAAACAATGACAACAACAACAACAACAACAACAATACAAACAAACAGAATCTAAACAAAATTTAACCCCCATTTTGGCATTTCGTTGTATTTTGTTATCGTTGACGTCAGTCAGATTGAAATCTAATTGCGGCCATTTTATAAAATGAAAACTCCACAAAACTTGGTCACAGAATTTAATTACAGAAAGCTTACCACAAAGTGTTTGGAAATATTTGCGTTTTAAAAACTCATTGCCATGTAATTGTTTCAGCAGGGTGAACAAGGACTAGAGAGAGAGAGAGAGAGAGAGGCAGCGAGTTGCGGGTGTTTTCAAATTGCCTTCATTATAATTGACAGCGAAAGTTTTTTCATTAAAAAAAAATATCTAAACGAACAATTAGACATTTCTCTACATTCATTTAAACCATCAAATGATAACGACATGGAAAATATAACAAAAGAAACGGGTCAAAGCACACAAGTTCTATAAGTTTACAAGTAAATTGTTGCGATAACATTCATTTTTATTAAACTTGTTGGTTTTGGTTTTCTGATGAAAATAAAAAAAAAAAAAAAATGGAAAATAAAACTGTCAATCAAATCAATTGCATGCATAAGTAATAAAATAGCAATAAGCAATAAACAATAAAACCAATGACAAAGGGAAAAGTAACAAAAAGAAAACAATAACTAAAAAAACAAAAGAAAAATTGTGGCGAGTTATCATTTTTTTTCTTTCCCAATTTTCTCCTTTTTTGCCCAAATTTCTTTTGTTTTTTGTGGGTTAGAATTTCATTTGAATTTTTGTTTTATCCGTTTTGGTTTGTTTTTGTGTTTTCATTATTCTTTTGTTGTATGTCATTTTTATTGATGGCGTGTGAACAAGTGTCTACCATTTGACAACAGCACCAACAGCAGCAACATTTCGACACTTTGAAACATAATACAATACTTCTATTGTATGACAAATATCTAAACGATGTTCAGTATAAATCGTATGTCTATTAAATAAACTAAATTTTTGGGGATTCAATATATTTGATTGTTAAACATAAAGGTTTATTTTTGTTGGATTTATCATTTGTTTTATGTATATTTTTACATTCTCGTCATAGATTTCCTATTTTCGTTAAGTGTTTCAGAGTGAAAAGTTTGATTTGATCAGGCAATGCCCACAATCACTTAAGTTTTGTTTTTAGTAATATTGATTTTATTGCAAATACAAGTATTTTAATATTAAAAATGTTCTCTTTGTAAGCTGATTTATTGGTGTCTGTCTCTTTGAATATACTCCCCTTAAATAACTTTACCATGTTACCATGTTGATGGCTATCAATGTTTTTGTTTTTACTATCGATAATATTGATAAACATTGATTCCTTTCTGTTTGACAAAAAGCAATTAACAGAATAAAACAAATAAACGAGACTTAGTTTCATATTATACGAGTATTGTAGGACGCAATGGGAAGTGATAAGCCTTTGTAATAAGATACAAAAAGAGTTTATAGCTTTAATAGTTAAACCTATTTACATTTGTCAATAAAAGTAAACAAATACAATAATCTCTTTACTGCACTAAAATAGATGAGACTAGTATAACCTTTATCATTAACTTACACTGATTTTCATTCAAAATACATAGTACAATTTGCTTCATGCCTTAAATTCTTTACAAGATTACTTTAATTCTCTTTACCATTTCATTACCTAAATAAAAGTTCTCAATTTGATGTATACCTTAAGTTATGTGCGAAACAATTTATCATGAATTATGCTATTACTCGTATCTATGCTGGTGCTATCTTTTTTGTTCATTCAGGATCATTTGAAACCATTAAATCATCTACTAAGCCATAACTGCCATAGTATCAAAGTTGTACATAAATGTAGTTATAATTTATCAAGTTCATAAACAGCCAGACTTGGCCGGCAAATGATTGGTGACAGTGTAGGAAATTATAGACCATCTATAAAAGATATAGATGACAAACACCAAGTAATGACTTAGGAATGTGATTCCGTTCATTGACTTTTGTGGAATCATCGGTCAATAGTCATTCATTTTGTTCAATGTGCAAACAAAAAGATTGACAAAATGATGATAAAAGAATTTGATTTGGCTTTAAATATTGTAGAAACAAAGACTATGGAGAGAGAAAGAGAGAGGAAAAGGTAGAAATCAAATATTCAGGTGTCTTAAATATGCAAATGTTAATAGAGTTGAAGGACAGGAACATCTGAAGGTGGCGACATGGTGCATGTCAAATAGCGAACGAGTGAAGACAACCTAAGGCATTAATATAATGGCAAATATAGACAAGTCCTTTGTTTTGTTAGCATGAGTTCGATTGGATTTTGTGGCCAAAAAAAAAAAAAAAAAAAAGTGTGTAGAAATCGCACATGTACAAAAGTTTCTTAACCTCAGTCAGTCAGATGTTGTTGTTTTTTGTATTTTGTCCTGGTTTCCAAAGATTAGTTAAGTTTTTTGGTTATGTTTGTTCTGCTAGTATCCTTGATACGGTTACACCAAGGTGCCAAGGTTTGTTTGCTTTTGGTCGCCGTCGAAGCGTAAAAATGTTGAAATATTTTACTTGATTTTGCTTTGGTGGATGCTATTCTTTTGGTGATTTACTTGTGTTGAATTGAATTGGCTGAACGATGTCTGCTGGTTGAAGAACTTCACAGGATTAAAGATCAATTTGTTCAAGAAATGTGAGAAATTTATAAGGAAACGTGCCATGATTTTCAAAGCAGGCATTTGTTACATGAAATTGATGAAATTTTCTACAACTTTGCTTCAATTTCCTTTTGTTGAATTTTTCCTTTCCATTTTTTCCTCTGAGTATGTGCACGTGTGTATGTTATTTGTTTGCTTGTGTTTTTCTTAAGTTTATTTAATTTCCAATAATAAATTCAAGCAGGAGAAGATATTTTCCGAAAATGAAAAAGCAAAATAAAATATTTTCAATGTTTTCATGTTGAACATGACAATAAATAATTTAAAATACAATACATTTTTAAAATTTCCAGAATATGAAAGAAGAAGAAAAACCGGAAATGTTGCAAATTTGTTAGATATACAAAAATGTGTGTGTGTGTGTGTGTGTGTGTGTATGTGTGAAATGTGAAAGGCAGCATATGTGCTGAGAATTTTTTAAATTATTCCTGGACTTCATAACAAAAGAGATTACCAATATTAACACAAATTTCTTTGTTGGACAAATGCAAACAACAAATTTGCTATAACGGAATATCCATTTACGATTGATTTCATTAAAAATACATTCTCTACCATTTCCATTGCATTTACAAAATAAATTTGTTAAATAAACTGATTGATGTAATGATAAGCAATCAGAGAGAAAAAAATGATAAATTTTGGGTACCAGTAGCCATATGGGAATCCACTTAGGCTCAGATCCACTGTGATGTAATATGAGTAACAAATGAAAAATGAAAAAACATTGTGATTTATGGGTGAAAATTATTTTCATTCCAAAGTAGCCTAGTAAATACTCGTATGTTTTACATTCGTCATGACGTATACGCAACATTATTCACACTTTATTTGGCATTTGGTACGCCTGCATTAAGGATATTAATGCAATGGGTTTCTTTTTTGCGAAGCAAGGAGCAGAACACATGCAAATCAACAGTAATTGGCAATACTTTATTTGTATACAATATTATATATTTATATTTGTATATGCATGCAAAGGAAGTTTGATAAGTTTCGTAAATATTGCAATAAAGAGACCAAATGGGGCCCTAGGAAGTTCCAATCATTTGATGCTTAACATAAACTTATCTTCACTTAAGACTCCAATATTCAGTTAAAGTTTTTAAAAGTTTTAACACCACTTCGGTGTAGTGGTGGATCCTAATTTATTCATTTGTTATGAATGAATAAATAAATTCCTTTCAAATCTCCAGTGTGCTCCAGTGTGCACAAATATGGTATGCATATTTCTGATATCTTCTTCATTTGCAATATTTCATGAAATGCATTCTACTGAGATGTTAGCTGTATCATCTCTTTCCCTTTGATCAATCACACAAAATGCTCGTATAATTTTTTTTTTAAACATAAAATACTATTTATAAATCGATTTGAGAAAAACAATATTTTACGCAATATAAATTTTATTCTATGAAAATTAAGAAAGAAAGCATCACAATATTTTATTTTCATTCACAGAATCGCCTTCTTTTTCCTTTTCAATATCTACTTCTGTGGTTGTTACTTTGGTTTGAGGCATTTATTGCAAGTTACATTTGACAATCGCCTTCAATATTTCAACTTCTAATCGAGTTTTGTCTGACTTGCAAGTTTAGTTTACTGCAGAAAAGATTCGTTCCACTGATGCTGAAATTCCTGGGTAGCATACAATGTATTAAGCGATTTTAGCCATTTCTTTGTATTCGCAAAAACATGAATAATGATGATATATTGCTATGAACATTTCATTTTGCAAAGCAATTGATAAATTTCATTAATATATTTTAAAATAAAATAACAGTATAATGCTGTGAAATATAGTATAGGACGAGAATTATTCACACAGAATGATTTTCGTTTGATTTTTTCAATCAATTCATCTTCAGTTAGAACGTGGTACATTGTAGTGCTTATTTCTGTGATGGTCAGTAAAGAAACTCATCAAATCTCCCTCATATAGATAAGGTTGTGTTTGCTTCATTTCGTTAATACTACCCACGTTTTTTTTCAACTGTTTCCACTTGTTTTAAAGGGGTCCAAATGATATATTTAAATTGCCACGACCCCATTTGACATTGCATTGTCTGCAATACATTTTTTGTGTTACAGTTAAACAAGATATGCCACATTTATACATATACATAAGAGGTTTATTCAAAACGTATCGCGAATATTTATTTTTCTCGGTCCACGTGCTAGCGTTATTCTTTTTTTTTTGTACATATATCCCCAACATATATTGTCATTATCATCCATTTTACATTGTTACTTTTTTTTTTATAGAAAAAAACGTAACACGCGTCGTTTTGGCTGGTTTTCGATTTTTGCCTATTCCAAGAAAAAAAAAAAAAAAAAAAAAATTGCTCAAAGAATCTGTATTTTTTGTGAAATATAAAATTAAGATCTCCAAAGCACTTCAAATGTTGTCTGTGGTATTTGCCGAGTCTACATTGAGTGGTTCAAGCTCTTCATAGAAGGCCGAGAAGATGTTAATAATGATTCCCAACCTGGACGACAACAACCGATGATGAAAACGTTGAAAGAGTGGAGAAAATTGTTATGAACAATTGTTAAATCACTATTAGAAAAGTTGCTGACAATGTCAGCATATCGGTTGGCTCATGCCATGTAATTTTTTCAGATGTTTTGGGCATGAATCTTGTGCCAGCGAAGTTTGTTTGGGAAATGATAAACTTTGAACAAAATAAACGTCACCTGACCATCGCTCTTGACCTGTTGATTAACATTAACAACAAAATTAACTATGCAAAATTACTAAAAAAGGGTCATAATTGATGACGAAACATGGGTACATGGTTATGACGACGAAAAAAAAAAAAAATATAATACAGACCCTGTGATACATTTTTGTTTGATAAGACAAAAATCGAAGACAAATATTCGCGAAACAGACCTCGTATGTGTACAAGTTATATATTAAATAACAAAGATATATATGTATTTATATACATATATTAAATTAGTATTCTGTAATTGATAAAACTAAAAATGTTAATTAACATAATATTGCTGTACTTGTTTACAAGTATTTTTGCACATAACTGTTTCTTGTTATCGAAAATTTGTGCACGAGCAATTCCATTTGATCATGTCCTAATTTGCTTTTCTATTGATCAAACTTAATATAAATAGTATGAGGATGAATTGAAAGGTTGTCCAAGTAACATCCAATTAAAAGATTTTCGGTCAAAACAACATTTAACAAACACACTTCTCGGTTTAGAGATCGTCATAAAAACTACTACTAAAAAAACTACTAAATAATCTATTGATTAAATAAAAACTAAATAAGTGAACCAAATGTATTGATTAAAAAGACCTTAAAAATAAATGACTTTCTTAAAATTAAAAATGAAAAAGAATTAAAAGAAAGTTTTTAATTAATATAAAACTTACATACTCGTATGTGTGTGTGTGTGTGTGTGTGTGGGTGGGTGTGTTTATTTGCACAAACATCATTTACGATATTGATTAAATTGTCACTGGGACATATGAATGTGAAAAGAAACTAAAAAATAATAATATTGATGACAAATGGCAAAGAAAATTGCCCAGATATCTGTATATTTTGTTGTATGGCAAGTGAGCAAGGCAAAGTAAAATAGTAAGGACAACTCAAGCTTAAAGTAAGTAATCTTAAGAGGAATGAACATCAAATTGTGACAATATTGAATGATGACTTAACGATAACAAAGTAAGTAAGACAAAATTGAAAAGTAAGTAAAACGCATACGGCATGTTGCACAAGCATATGGCCACAAAAGCTTATTACTTACACATTTTAAGAGGGTGTGCACGTGGGTAGAAGCTAGGACGTGCTACAAAAATACACGAAATATGTTTCATTTCATAATATTGTACGTTTCCTATCGTTTTCATTTCATTTTCTTTGGCGCCGGTTTCCTTGATATCAGTAAATCATATTATTTGATGATTTTTATTAGGTTCCGCAAATCAGAAAGAAATTCATTATTTTTCGCCCCCTTGGAATTCTCCCTTCTATCATCAACCAACAAATTCAGTTCTCTCAGCTCAGTCCATTTGTTGTCATTGATAATCTTTTTAAGTGGTTTTTCCTCATTTACACAGAGACACAGAGACGCTTGATAAACTAAATTAAATGCGCATTAATGTTTATTGCTTGATTTGACACCCAATACTTGTGGGTTGTTTTTTTTTTTTTTTTTATATAAACGCAAACAGAAAGGCTGATAAACTGACAGACAGACAGATAGACAGATAGATGGAGAAACAATCCAATTGAATCGGATGTGATGCCACCGTCTTTCATGGCATTCAACTAAGCCAACAGAACAGCAAGTGTCAATGCAATCTTCTTAGCAAGTCATTCTTGTATTTAATGCTCCGAAAAAATTTGTAATTCTGCGAGAATGCACAAAATGCTCGAAGAAGACTCTAATTTACACCAAAAAGTAAGAGGATTTCCGTTTCTTGTTTTAATTTTTCGTGGAAAGAAAGTATAAAACATTTTCATTCATGAAAGTATAAAAACTTCTGTTGCTGAGACGAGAATATAAAAAACAAAGCTAACTTTATATTCGAAAGTGAATTGTGTTTTACAGCACTTGAAGCGTCGACAAACCATCAACCAACACTACAAAACTTAACAAATGATGATTCCTTCTCGTATTTACAGGGAAAAAATGTGGGAGCAAATAAAACACGAAATACAAAACACCACAGAGCTTTCTTTCTTGATTAATAGCATTTTCTTTTATCATGGTTTTGTTTTTTTTTGTTTATGTTTCTTTTCGTCTCTTTTGCAATTTTCATTTCCGTCTAGAATTTCCCCTTTTTCTTTATATCTTGACCTTTGACATTTGTATGAGCAACATTTATCGAATGCTCCACACACACACACACACACACACATATGTACAACGAATTAATAGCGGTTTTAGCCTTAAATGACATTATTTTTGAGATAAATTGTGCAATTAAGATATTTGCATTGATGAATTAATCAAATATAAGACATAGCCACAATAGAGAGAAATATACATTCATATGTGTGGAATGCAAGAAGAAGAAGCGAGAGATAATACAAACAAATGTTTCTAATTATAATTTTAGCCTAATGAATGAATGAATCTGTGCATCTATTGTTCATTCATTTGTCTTGTGCATCCATATTTCCAATCCATCCTCAGTAATCAGGTTGTGCTTAAAGATGCCACCATAGAAATAGGGGGAAGTGTGCCGCAATGCACTTCATTTGCATGCGTTAATTGGCTTCCAATTTAACAAAGGAAAATATCATGAATGCAACATGAATTTAATAGAAAACTTCATCAAAAGAGAAGATACAAATTCCATTTTCTCATTTTAAATTAAGTATTGTATAATATACTAGTGTTAACCGGCGTGCGTTGCTACACCCTCTATGCGTTAATTGGGGGTTTCTTATAAAAAGCTTTGTTGTAAAATGTGTAATTAATAATTTACAATATATTTTAATATTCTAAGCAACTTTAAGAATCATTTGTTCTTTAAAAAAAAATAGGTTCAGTATATTTTGCACCAAATAAAAAAAAATTTAAAAATGGCATAAAACTATCTACAATATATTTGGACAACAGCGCTACCTACCGGATCCAAATGTAGCAAAGAACCTGACTGTAACTCCATGAGTACAACAAAAAACCAAAAACCATCAAAATTGGTCCAGCCGTTCTCGAGTTTTGCGGGGTCATACTATTTTTTGAGTGCTCTATATCTATCCCGAAGCTGACTGAGACGAGCCTCACGTTCCGTTGACGATTCTTCATCTCTTGCTGAACGTACTCTTTTGGCATTCACTGTACTACGACCTATGTTCGAACGACGACGTCTTCCAGACATGACTTTTTAATTTCTTGATAGTAATAATCAGACTTAAATAAAAAAATCTAAAATCACATTTGAAGAAACTTTGCTGTGTAAACAATGAGAAGCTGGAATATTGTAGTGACAGTAAATGCTTTTTCCATGAATTATAACACTATGCCTACTACATTAATTTTAAAGATAGGCATATAGGTATATGTATAGTGAAAATAACAGTATTTCTGCACTATTTAATGGATGTTATTATAAATATTATAAATATAAACCTTCCTCTTCAATCACTCTATCTATTAAAAAAAACCGCATCAAAATAGGTTTCGTATTTTTAAAGATTGAAGCGGTTAAAGGAAAAAAGCGACTTTGTTTTATAATATGTATAAATGTATGATTCTTTTCTTGTCATCAAACTAGACATTGATTTATCTTTTAGTTTGAAATTATTGTATATATTGTCTAGTAATTGTATTCAGTGATGTCACTTTAATAAAATAGAATACAATTTTTTTTATCAATTCCATCCAAATTTTCCATCTTCGCAAAACAATAGAACAATTTGAAATAGAATCAAAGCATTAAAATGCTATCAGCAACCAACATCGATTTTGAGGTATGTAGATATGATGGATGCAAAAGTATCTTTTAATTGCTCTTTGTTTTTAATCCACAGAAATCATCGGTGTCCTCACGTGTGGCACTCTACAATGAGCATTTTGCACAGCAATCAGAATCACAAAACTTCAATTCATTCAATAATTTTCGCATGAATAGAGTAACCAAACGTTTATTTAGCAAAGAGGAATATGCTCGAGAACCAACAGGAAGTCAATCGGAGGCACGCAGCCTGGAAGCCAAAGTCCAATTGTGGCAGGACATTCTACATCTATGCCAATTGTTGCATAAGAAGAGTCGTGTAGACACGTACACAGATCTCTTGTGCATGAAGTTCGGTGAACTCTTTGAGGTGAGTCCATTTGTAATATTGAACAAAAGAAATTTACCTATTTTCATGAATTCTTTTCAGCTTTATCACAATATCTCTGATAAATTGGTGGCCACTTTGCTGCGTGCACGTAAATATAAATATGTAGATTTCGAAGGCGAGATGCTTTTCCAGGGTCGTGATAATAGGGTCACTATAAAATTAGCTAAAAAATTTGAAGACATCAAACAAGAAGTGGAGCACATAATTGAAAAGTTAAAAGCTCAACTTAAAACAAATGGGAACAAAGTCAAAGCGTAAAATGATTGAGTAAAAATATAATAAGTTTTCTTTAAAAAAAAATATTTCAATTAATTTCTGACATAAAATGTTCAAAAGAGGATGCTGTACATCAAAAAAATCTTAATAAACTGACATCACTGTAACACAAACAAAAGAAGTTTTTCTTACTTTAACCTGAATCAGGACAAAAAACTTTTTATATCACAACAAATCTTTCTTCTACTCTTACTAACATCTCCTTCATGATAAATTTGCTAAGTAAATATTTAAGCATTGGCAAAATTATAAGTTGTAAATAATTCTACCAAGTTATTTTCGCAAACTGAAATTAATTAAGCCGAAAAGAAAACCTTATGCTGCAATAACAAGGAAAATCATTTCACTTTTGTGCAAAAGTCTTTCTTCCTTAACACACCTCAGAAGCAGTAAGTACAATATGTACAATGCAAGTATATTAGGCTCACTCCTTTTGGGCAAAGGCACTGTTAAGCCATACATCATACAATATGTAATTGAAGCGGTGTTAGCGATTTAAACCGATTATAATGGAAACCACATTAATGCTGAATAGCTTACGCGTGTTTCAAACAAATTCTGTGTGTGTGTGTGTGTGTGCAAGTTACTCCGCAAAGAAAGTATGTATGAAGTATGAACAAGGTGAAAGATAATTAGGAAAAAAGCTAACTTGGATTGAAGTAGTAGTAGTTGATGTACACTTCACATAATTTATGTATTGAATTTTGTGCAGTTCTTCCACTTCTGCAGGAATTTGGAGTAAGTACATAATTTTAGAAATGTGTGTGTGCAGATTAGAAACAAGTGAAATAATTACTACTTATTGTATTGTATATTGTGCCAATATATCACTACTTTGTAATCGCTTGATGTCTGTATTGTCTATGGCCAAATGGAAAAGATACGACAAATGATCTAATGATAGATGACATCTAGTAAGTTCATGATCTCTTGATATCGATTTTGTCATAAAACCTAAATAAAATGGGCCAAGTGCGAGTCAGACTTGTACACGGAGGGTTCCGTACCAGATTGGGGTTTGATTTGACTGATTAAAAAAAATATACCGCGCCAATATCAGAAACTTACACTGTCTAAATTTCAGTTCAATAGGACAAAAAACAAAAAAGTTTTTCTGATAAGAACCTGAATTTCAATGGTGGGTTTGCATGGGAGGTACCCCCCATCTGATATAAAGCCACCAAGCATCCAAATTTCAAGATCATGAGATTACTGGATCGTATAGCTGCCATACAAACCAAAATGTTTCTTGTATGGGGACCCCTTTCAGTTTTTGAAAATATTTTAGTTTTAGTATTGTATATGTTACGGATGCCTGGATAGAACTACACCTTCTGTGAAAATAATAACTCTCTAGCTATTGCGGTTTATGAGAGCCGTGGACGGATAACGAAGTCTCTGCAAAAGGGTGCATTTTGGTACCTGTTGGGTCCGGAACCATGAAAATTGAACTTCTAGTTGGCATAGAGAGAGAAGTTGGCTCTAATCCCCTATCTTTGAGTGATCAGATCGGATGCTTATAGAAAAAAGAATCACACCCCAACTCTGGTTTTAAGGCACATAGAAATATAATTTTGAGGAAGACATTCAATTCGGCTCTGATTCCCATTAGAAACTGTATTATTTCTATAATACTTATGTACATATATTTTTGGTATAAAGTAATCTACATGAAATATGATCCTGGGTAAATTTATTGTGATCATGCATGCAATTTCAGGGATAGAGAATTGTAGAGGAAGTAAAGTGATTTGCGACCGACCTCATTGGCAGTCAATTCGCTTGTGAATAGTTGAGATGACTTGTGTCTGAACTGATCCTGTGTCTGTATTGGAAGTTGGAAGTGTATTGAAGAATATAATGTTCATAAAATAGTCGAGGTGACTTGCGAGCGATCTTGTTGGCTACTATAAGAATTTTTGAACACTATCACACACTAACAAAGTTAAGAAGAACTCAAGCACAATAAAAGTACAAGGAATCTAACAAACTTGGAACTGTTGTCAAAATGTACAACAAATGAAAACTGCAAATCTATGATTTGATAGATCAATGGGATTTTTATTTTTACAGTTCCAAACTGTATATTGACTTGCTTACAGTACAGTCGTTTCTCATTTGTTTCAGTTGAGCGGATGCAACAAAGGATCTGGTAATGTGAAAAAGTACAATTTCATTTCAAATACTTAAAATGTGATCATGCTCAAATACCATATATTCTATTCATATACCAGACTCAAATAATAATACCCTATACAGTGCACGAAGTGTACGAGTGTATCTACAAAAGAGATTTATGAAAAACGTGTTAGCAAAACCACAAAATAAATAATGTTGTTTAAACACATACAAGTCGCACTTTAGCAATTCATGAAGAGCAGCCAGACGCTGTAGTCAATCAAGAAAATTTTAATTCTAATATATAACATATATTTTATGAATATGTACCATATGTGTACGAGTATTCATTATGTATAAGTAGGTACACAACATGTATTATGTTATGCATTGTTGTGATTAAGTGAATCATGAAAATTGAATGCTTTTAGTGAAAATTTCAGAGATGAAGAAAGAGAAGCGGGCACTCTTTTCTTTATAAATAAAATCAAATTACATCTTACTTTTGTTTGGCATCTGTGCAGATACTCGTATTATTAATGTAATATGTATATCTGTATGGAAAAGTATAAGTATTAGCTTTCTATCTACTATCTACTATCTTTTTGTGAACTCGTGCCAACGTGATGTTTATTTAATGTGATTCACTTGCCCTTTTGTCATGTGCCCAGCTTGAATCAAGTGTGTGATTCAAGTTGAGTTGAGTTGTGTCAAGATGAATTTTTATGTTCATTTACAGTGATTCTGAGTTCATTTATTCATGGTTTCTTTATTATTTGTTAAGATAAAAACGCTAAATCAAAGTATCTGATCAGACCAAGTGCTTCCTTTCTCTAAGTTTTGCCTTTCCATCTTTCAAGATAAAGGCTAAATGATATCTATGTACCTAGTAGTAGTTAACCTTTGGGAATTGTATCTTGTTTCTATAATCTTTCCAACCATTGGCTTTAATGCAGAATGCCGCTTTCATTTGAGACTTTCCAGCATTTGATTTAGACCTTTTCAATTCTCTTTTGTTTTTCTTTTTCAACTTTAAATAAAACTTTAAACTTTCGTTGTTTTTTCCGAAATATTTGCGGTGCCATGTTATATTTTGGTTTGTTGAATTAAATTCCCCAGATCATATGGAGCACAATGATATATGCATCTGTGCTATAGTTTGACTTTTTTCAGCTTCGACACGCTTTGATGAAATCTCACATTAGGTGGGAGGATGTGTTTGTTAACCTTATTACTCGTACAGTTGAAATAATAAATAAACATCAACAGAAACAACAAACATCATATTTTGACCTATTCAATTGAATATCAAAAGACACATGCATGCTAACACACAGAGGAATATATTGGAAGCAACACATGGAATGATAGATGCGCACTTTTGGTATAATATAATGTGTGCATGTGTGTGTGTGTGTGTGTGTCTAACTTTAGTTTAGAGATATTTCGTATAGATTGCTGGATCTTGAATCTGTTGAATTGTTTTCCTTGGGTTTGTTTGGTGTTAGGAGAATCTATTGTTCAGACAAAGGTAAACAATTTATCTACCCGGAAGTTGAGTTGAATTGACTTTAAATCGAATTGAATCTCATCGCATCGCATCAGATCGGAATGTCTTTAAGTTTCTCATATCATTGTTTAGCTGTAAATTAAAAAAAAAAAAAATATATATTCTATTTAGGTATATTTGTTGCCATTTAATATAATAAGATATGGCTATGTTACGCATTCCCTACAGGCCTCGTGTTTATGTTGTTCTTGTGTTGTGCTAACTTGAGCTGAGTTGAGCTTATAGTGGCATGAAATTTTATGTTGACATAACTTTATGATTTATCGTAGCCATATCAAAACCAACGACGACAAGCAATAGGCGGCGGTATTCTAGAAGGGAAAATCGAGCGATTGGTAAAGTATCTCACAGTAGTCAGAAAGGAAAACAAGAAGCAACAGCAGAAGTTCAACTCACTGAAGCAAAGGATCCTTGGAGAAATACTTGTTGTTGCTACTATTACTGTTCCTGTATTTGTTGTTGTTAGCCGCAATGTAAACTGAGAACTTTTGCGTGTTTTTGTTTCCGTTTCCGTTGCGCTTTAAGTGAAAATTTCAATGAAACTTTTAACAAAACTTCTGCACTCCAACTTCTTCTTCCAATCCTTCTTCTCATTTTCATTTTATGTTTAAATGTAATTGTATGTATGTCCTTGAAATTCCGTGCTTCTATGTACTCGTATGCGTGTATGACTTTCATAAAATAGTAAAATTCTTCACACTTTTGAATAATTTAAGTTAAAAATTTATGATGGAAATATCATTTACTTAGCTCATCATCATAGTCATCAGAATTGATGGAATAGAATCAACTATAAGAAAACATATGAAGAACGAATGAAAGACTGAAACCAACAAAATAAAATAATAATAAAAAGTGAGTAAAAAGAAACATAAAGGGATGTGAGGCATAAATTGCTAAGTTGTATATACATAAGAGAAATACTCTTTTAGGATGGGGGACTGAGTGCGTGAGTAGACTTGATAGGAGTTGAGTTGAGTTGAGTTGAGTTGAGTTGAGTTGAGTTGGGTTGAGTAGATCAGATCAGTTGAAAAAGGCGTCCTTTGCTCATTAGTAAAGATATAAAAGAATCATTTGTGAACTTGATGATGAACCTCAAAAGTAAAAGTGCTAAAGAATTTGGATTTATGAGTGTTAAAAGTAACAAAAATAACATAACGACCACCAACAAAACAAAATTAAGTCCAATATAAAAGTTACGTATACGACGAGTTGTCCATAAACAATTTCAGTTTCACATTTTGATAATCGGAATTTCTTATTGTATAATATTTTCCCTTTTTTTTTTTTTTAATGCTTAACACTTTGAGTTAAAAGGACTGGCCTTTTCTTAGCCAAATCTTTAGCAGGTCACTGAAGCAGAAAGAATGTTGTTGTGATTTTTGCATTAACCCAAAAATTTAAATTTAAATCGTTTGTATTCATGGTTGGCATGAACAAGTACCATAAAAGTGTGTATTTTTCGCATTTGTTTGTAATAATAATAAAAACGTAATATTTTTTATTTGATATTTACGTATTATACTAAAATGGCTCTCTTACAAGGTACACAGAAATGATAAACTACGAGAAAATCATTTGATAGTCAGCATTAAATTGAAGAAGCCTCGGCATTGATGGTGAAACATTTTAATGGTAGAAGCATCGAAATTTACATACAATACACCTACCTTCATAACAATAAGAAATTAAGTTCCTTTTTTGCAAAGATTTATTATTGTAAAGTGCTTCTCAATTATACCTAAGTAGGGAGAATTAGGGGCAAAGTTATTAGTGGCACACAAGACTGGGTCTGGTTGGGGGTGTACGAGTATTTTGGTTTAAAATTTGTTGTGTCGAAACCTTTAAAGCTTATTGAAAGTTCTGAAATATTTTGTTGCAAACTATTTGGTTTATGTGTGAATAGTGTTGGTGTTAGTTGTGTGGTTACTAAGCTGCTTTTTGGCCCATCTGGAGACAAGTGAAGGTGAATAAAATTCTATGAAAATAGAGAAATATGCAACTGCTTGCACACCATTTAAGTACGAGTAAGCATTTTATTGGGATCAAATACTTTGGTGCAATTTTGTCTTTAAACTTTAGAAATGAAGGACTTTTATATTTCTCTCTTTTACTATAAGTTCATAATCTTTGAAGTTATTAGTTTCTCGTTCAGTAGAATTGTAAGAATGAAATGCACTTTGCTTCTAAGAGTTAGATTTTTGTGCAATCCTTACTTGTAAATATACACATTCGTATGTATAAAACGATTCTTCCTCGACCATGAGAATTCTTTTTCCCTTTCATTTTCTATTCTATATTTTTTATGTTGCGCAATTCTTCGCTATCCAATTTTATTGCGGAATAGAATAAGAAATAAAACAAAAATGTTTTTTAAATTTACTACTCTATTCTACTATATGAGAATGCTTTCTTCTTTCTTCTGTTTGTGTTTTCCCTTTTGGATATGTGAAAGTGTAAATAATGTAAGTGTAAGTCAATTTTCTGCATATGCAATTTTCCGACGAGATTTTTGCAAGTTTACGAGTTGGAAATAACATTTACATTGTCACGTAGCCCAAAAGGATCAACAGCAGCTCAAATTTCCATGTACCGGAAGCAGACTTTTGTGCTGGTTGCACAAAATTAGTTTCCAGGACGACGACATTTGAATGACAATGAAAATAATTAATGAATATTTTGTAAGTCTTCCAATAAATGGCATTTTTACCTATTGTACTTTGAATATTTGAGAAATAAGATAGTAGTATTCTTCATCCATATCCTTTATCAATTTTTGATTTTCAAGAAATTTTATTGCATTTTCAAACTGATTGATTGACACTTGCCCCACTCTAAGCAAGAAGAAGCTAAAAGAATATTCGCATTTCCATGAAATACATAATCTATTTATATATCTTGTCAGTGCCAATCAAAAGCTATGACAGCTGGAAGGGCTATTCTAGCAAAAAGAGATCATAACAAAATGGCGGCCTTAAAAATATTGATACAACAAGAATGAAATGAAAGATGCGATAAGATGGGATGCGTTGCTATGTGAGCAGTTGGGAAATCCGCTTATGCCTTAATCTTTTATATATTTATTTTAATATATTCTTTTGTTTTCATATCCATATCCATTTCCATTTTATTTGAATATTTTCTACTTTTTATTTGCTTCTCTAAATTTTTTGTGACGACGTACATACAAATGTATGACAGTCTACTGAACTTTTAATGCTACAAAAAGATGTATTTGTTTTTGTGTGATTTGTTTTTAAACTTTTGGTAATAATTCGTCATATTTTTTTTGCCATGAAGCCTGATGATGATGCCTCGAAAAACATATTTTATATAAAAGTGGCATATTGAAAGAAATCATTTTCCATCTATGATTTTCTTTTTTTTTTTATAGTGAATAGTATTATAAGTTTGTCATGAAGTTTGTAACAGGCAGAATGAAATAAAAGAGAATAACTTTTTTTTTTATCTAGCGCTTCACTATACTAAGCCGATTTTAATATTTTGTTTTTTTTAAATGACAAATGAATGCAAAATAAAAGAGTTGCATACTTATTTTTTTCAGTTCTTAACTTTTAATATAATATTTTTAAGTATTAAGTTTTCTGAAAACTACTGCAAGTCAAAGCATAATGTTTTTTTATGCTTTGGTTGTTGTTATTGTTGTATTTTTTCTCTCTGAGCACGCACTTTTGCGCTCTTCGTTTCTGTATTCTATGTTCATTTAAAGTGGACAAGAAAGGGACACTGTGGGTTTGTTGTTTGTGCTTTGTTTTATTTGTGTTTCGAGAGAAGGTCGCGGGGTAGTCATGTACCAAAAACCAAATTGTGTTCTGCCGATTTTTTTTTCTCTTCTTCTTTTGCGTATTTAAGTATTACAAATATATTTCGAATACCACGCGTACGAAGTCAAATTTCGTGAAGAGTATTTCTTCTCCGGCATAGTTGAATATAATATTCTTTCTAATTTTTATATAAGATATGGAAAATAAATTCTAATAAGAAGCATGTAAAGAAAGAAAAAGGAATGATAAAAGAGACAAAAAAAAAAAAAGAAAATAACTGAACTGACATTCACATGTGGCGACGTCCTTCATTTTTGTGTTTTTGTTTTTGTTTATCATAATCGCTTTAGGTTATAAGACATGGCAAATGGACATAGTTTGTACTCAGACATACCAAAAGGACATTTGTTTGTTCTCATAATCGTCATGAGCATCATTATTTTGCTTACCAACATAAAACTCATTCACAAGGACATAAATGTTTGTCCATAACTCAAAATATACTTTAACAACAGTAGATATGTAGACTAAGTATATCATAAGAGAGATTGTAAGTACTATACAGACTCATAATGGACATGTGTTCGTCCAAGCCTCTTAATAGTCATGGTTATGCCTACAAATGTTTTGTCTTTTGTACTCGTAAGTGTATGTATTTTTAAGTCTCTGCCTTTGTCTTTATTATACGAGCATCTTGTATTTGCTTAAGTTGCTTACAACTAAGGACAGGTTTCATTCTCAGTATTGACATAAATGAACTGAAATATTGCAAATAAATTTTGACAATGATAACTTTAATTAAGACCATTTCATTTTCATGCAGTTTTCATTGAAAATTGCTTATGGGGTAGAAAACTCATAAAATTCATGGTAGTAAAGTAGTCACATCAAAAGTTGTCATGTCCTTGGAAAAGTGTCACATTTTCCAATACAAACATACCAGTATGCACAAGTAGGCACATGATTCTAAGCTGCAATTAAATTAATTTCATATATTCGTATACACGCAGAAGTTGAGACAATAAAACAAAATAAACCATTAAAAGTTAGACTTGCATATTTTCCAAGCCCCCCCACACAACAGTCTTCATGTTCTTCCAACTGCAATATTTATTCCAATACTATTACTTTTTTGCAAAGTAATATGTTTCATTTTGTTTTGTTTGCTTTTGCAACTATAATATACAATAAATTATGTTTCCGGTTCCTACGACAATTTCTTTCACTCGCTGCTGCCATCAAGCAAATGAAAATCTACTGTTCATTGAATTTGTATGAGTTTTCGCATTTAGATAAACTAATGGGGAAAAATCCAAGTTGATTGCGTCATTGCTACTCGTACTATTGAGATAGGAAAACTTTATTGTTTATTTACCAAGAAACTAAGCAATAGCATGAGCAACAGCATTACGGTATTTAAGTCTTTTGTGGTCCATCACCACCATCACCACCATCATCATCATCATCACCATCATCACCATCATAGAAATGTTGTGCAACATTAATAAAATGGCGCCAAAAAATATCTTTTTATGAATGAATCCTAGACACAACAGCTGTTCTTTTTGAGACATCATAAAAATAAATGTTGCCAGCAGCAAATGTTGCATGCACTCACACTCATTGTTTGTTCTTTGCTTGTGACATGGCAACATTTTCGAATAACCAAAGCGCAAAGCTGCCATCGTGAAATGAATGATTCAGTTGGCTGCCAACGCTCAACATATTCGTTCGTATTCGTGCTCAATACAAAGAAATCTTCTTTGGGCAACATTCAAATACTCATTTCGTTTTACTCATTCAACTCATCGAGTAGCAGTGAGTGGCAACGGCGCGAGTGGCCTAAAACGACTAAGATAATCAAAAAAATAAAAATAAATTTAAAATTTATTGTTTCAACACACAAAAGCAAACAAAATTTACAAAAAAACAAAAAAAAAAAAAAAAAAAATGTGGCAAATTCATGAAAATTAAACGTAAAATTTTATATTCAATTGAATTGTCGATTTTACAAAGTAAAACGAATGAAATTTGTTTACTTTAAACGAAAGTGAAAGGTGCAAAGAAAATAATTGATAAATTAATATAAATTCTATTATGAACTTGTTTCAACTTGAATTGAATTGGGGAAGAGCAAGGAAATAATATATGTAGTCCAATTTAATTAATGCATTGCCACAAATAAAAGGAAATTGAAAAAAAAAAAAAATATAAATAAATAAAAGGCAAAAAAAAAGTATAAAGAACAAAAGATAATTTTTTTTTTGTAAGCATTTTTATTCTATTTATGTATGTGCGTTGTTTTGAATTAACCACATAAAATTAAGTAAAAGTAAAAATAAAACAAATACAAAATCATAAAAATATACAATATATTATTGTATAAAAATGAGTGAAAATTAAAAATATCAAAAGAAATCTTTACAAAAACAACAAAACAAGGTGACAACAAATTAGCTGTTTTTGCTATGCTAAGAGAAAAGTGAAAAACCAAAAGAAAAATTGTCAAAGGGAAATTAATAAAAGAATTGAAAATAAAAATAAGGCAAAGAAGACAAATAACATAACTTAAAATCAAATAAAATAATAATACAATAATATTGTAAATCTGAGTATCGAAAAGTGTGCAATTTTTTATAAATAAAAATTATCAAAAAATATACAAGTACAAGAAAAAATAATAATAAAGAAAAAGTGTTTTCGTATTGGGGAAAAAGTTAAGATCAAAATCCAATCAGAATTTTGTATTCAGTTTGTGTCTAAAATGTCATAAAACGTTCGCTCGTTTCTCTAGTTTGTTGGTTCCTTCGTTCATTCATTTACCCACTCGTTCATTTATTGTGCCAGTTTAATTGCAAAGAAAAAAAAAAAAACTGACAAAAAAAAATAATTGCAAGGAAGAAATCCTTCCAATGTGTTTTGTCGTGTGTAAAAAAAGTAGTAATAGAAGGTCCTTGAATACAATTCCTTTGAGGATTCCTTCTTATTGTTTTCTGTCTTTTGGCACTAAACTAAAATTGTACTTATAATTAAAAATCAAAACAACAAAAGACCACAACAGTTGCGGATATAAAAATACAATAAAAATCAAGAACAACAACAGATAATAACATCAGAGACACAGAAACAGCAGATGATGATAATAATAAAGGAAATAAATCGTGCGAATGAATGAATTGAAAAATGTCAGAAAAACCGAACATTTTCACATTTCACAAGGTAAAATTTTCAACGAAATACTCGTACTCGTATATACGAGTATGTAGTAATTTTCACTGTTTATGGTATCTTATAAATTAACGCTTTTGATTTCGTTTTTCCTTTGGCGGTTGTTACCATTTTCTCCATCATTTGTAATACATTTCTTAATGTTACTCACTCGTTCTTTAAATTTATTGGTTGAATGTCTTTTATTGTACAACCCAGTGAGTGTGGGCTTGGATATTGAAGCCAATCGAGAATGTTGCCATCTCTTTACAATGTTTAAAGTCATGAAAATGAAATCTTTTAAATTCATAAATCCATTCAACATTTTAGTTGATCCAATTTGAATATATGTTATAATACTATAAAAATCACAGCTGCATATTTTAGTGTTTAAAGGTAATTTCCATATATTTTTATATTGATAAGAGCTTTTGTTGATTGGAAGTGAAAAATCTTTCCATAAAACATCACATTACAATCACCAACTCAAAAAGAAGAGAAGACAAAGCTATAAAATTTTACTGGGTCTGGTTATTTCCTTTGCTTTGTGATACCTTACCCATATTAAATTGTGAATTGGTTTTATTATATTATTATGACGTTTGTAATAAATTGGAAGAAAGATTGCAGAGAGCAGAACATTATTATGAGTACAGTTTATTTTGCTATGATTGTTAAGTGAAATTTTGAGCAGACTTTTAACTGTCATACAATATGATGATAATAGGATTCTGTTGTAGAAAGAAGGTTGATCGGTTATAGATCAATTTTAGGGAGTAGAATTGTATAGAATAGGAAACCAAAAGAAAGAAAAGGAAAGGACAGAATGGGATAGGATAGAACAAACACTCGATACTACGTCAAGTTCAGTGCCACCAGATCTAGTGATGGCTGAAGAGTTCTACTATTATAGGTACCCATACAAACACAGCACTAAAAGGGTCACTTATTGTACGATAGAATAGGAAAGGATAGGATAAGTTAGGTTAGAATAGAAAGACCACTCGATACCTGGTCATATTCACTGAGAGGCCTAAGGCCATCGCTTTGAATCAGTCAAAGAGCAAGTGCTTTTGTCTTTAAAGAATGGTTTTCCATTATAAATGCGTGCATCTGTGACATGTTTAAATTGGTGTTTTTAAAGTATTTTAAATGAAATTGTGTGGATTTTCCTAATACAATATGCACATCATTTGCCTTATACACCATTTTTAGAAGCATACAAATTGATGCTAAGCTTCTTAGAAATCGATGACAATAAAAATAAATTGGAATTAATACTTATTGCACCCACATTCTTTTATCATTTTCTACCGATGCCAACTGAATATTTGTCAGGCAACCCAATTTAATGTTTCATCTTTGGACTTTTGTTTTCATTTTATAGTTCAGTGTATATTCAAAAGATACATATTTGAAATAAAGAGTTTCACAAGGAAATAACAAAAAAAAAAAAAAAAAAATAAAAATAAAAATATAAAGAGTTTTATGAAAAACTATAAAACTTGCTGGGGGATCAAGTTATTTGTATAATAAAATGATATAAAAAACATATGAAAATAAAACCGGAGCTATAAAATGCTAGACAAATCTGGTCTATTCAACTTTTTAGAACAAATAAAGAAATGTGTGGACTTTTGTATATTAAATACAATAAAAAGAATGTGTTTTAAATTTTCCTACAAAGATATTCTCAGTGCAATACATATATTGTACAATAATAGTAAATTCACCAAGAAACTTAAACTTGAATCAATTGAAATGGGAACACAACAAATTGTCTGTCAGTAGTGCAAGTGCAAGGCAATTGCAAGTTCAATGTGTAAATAGAAATGTTCAACATTACGATGATGATGATGATGTTGCCATGGTTATGACTTTGATAAGATTTTTCTACCATTCATACATCAATGCATTTTATTGCAGATAGTTCGTTTAGTATAGAGGAAAAGTAACAAGTGCAAACATGAATCTGAAACATAAAAATGTTCATCTTTAAGGACAACAGCATCTACAGAAGTCAACGATGTCAAAGGCAATATTCAATATACCCAAGTATATTTGCATACGAACAACATTAAATTAAATAATCCAAATAAAATAGTCGCCTTAATTCGTTTATTCAGTCATCCATTCAAGCATTCAGTCAGTCATGTTCTCATTCAATGGCACTTAAAGTTGAACAACAAATGTAAATAAAGGATAATCGCATAATAATAATAATACGTGTAATACTGCATAAATTCACTTCTTTATGATTTTCGTGGAATTCCATGTTACTCGTTTTATTAATTTTGTGAGTAGTCGTTTTTGTCAGTGTGTGTAGGTGTAAGCGACACGTATATTCACCTGGATTGTGGCTCCATTTGCCCCAAATGGTGGAACCCAAATGATGGTGATGTTGGGTTGCATTGTAGCTCTTCAACAATTAAAATGCGTAAAGCGCTCGCGTAAATATTTCAAATGCACACTAAAGTTAATGTACTTCACAACTGTTGTTGCCAAGCACAATATGCAAGATATAAAGATACAGCACGCTGGCATTCGACAAACAGACAGTGCCTCATTCATTGCGTCAAATTAAGTCAACTTGAGAAATATGAAGTACTTTCATTGAAATTGCCACACAATGCGAGTGGGTATCTGAAAGCAGTCGACAAGCTTCGGTGATGATATTGTATTTACACCAATTTCAAGTGAAAATGCGTCGACAGCATGTCTTAACACATCTACTTGTACATCCTCACATACATATGGTGGACCGCAGGCAAGAGCGGTCTGGGGCACAAGTTTGCCACGTTGACTTTTCTTTTTCTCGCGCAGTGTTTATGAGAAAAGCCTTGAAGCTGTCAACTAAAAATAAATAAAAAGAAAAGAAAATAGGAATAATATACTCAAAACATGAAAAAGAGTTGCGACGTCGTTGTCCCCAGTGTGTGTGTGTGTGTGTGTGTGTGTGATGCTGTGAGTATTCATATCTCATCAGCAACATTATTTATAATTTATTTATTTTGTTCTTTTTTTCTTGCTCATTTCTTATGTTTATATTTTGTTTTATTAGGTTCTTCAGATGTTCAACTATAATACTTAATATTGTCTCTCGTTTCATTAGCATTTCTTATTTTTGTATGCAGATTTGTCATAAGAATATGCGATGAAAAATGCATAATGAATATGTATATGCCCACATACTTAGATACAAAAGATATATTCAGATTCAGAAATTATACTTTCTAATATTCGCTTTCATACAATTTTTAAAATTGAGCATAAGAAATGTCAACATTATCACACAGATGCAAACATTAAAATGAGATTAATATTCATACATGTTAGAGATACAGAGTCTCAGATATATAGCAGATATTATACTATTGTATTGTATTGAGACGATGGCGGCGACAATCCAAGTCACAAAACTAATAAATTAATTTATTTAACCATTAAATTGAATAAAACGAGAACAAATATAATATTGAAGAATGACAATTTTATGAGTTTTGTTGAGTTTCAACGAATATTTTATGCTCTTCAAATTAGTGTTTTCTTTTTTTTTTTTGGCAAAGTTAAAAGCTGAATTCTGAAACATAAATCAATTAAATGGACAAACAATGATAAGAGAAATTATTCTGTAAATCAAAACTTTTAATTGAGGATAAAAAGATGAAATAATCAAAGAATAATATGTAATGGTTCAGTACTCAGTTTAATGTCTTCTTAAATTAATATTCCGAACAGGCGTCTATAGATTTTGTGACCCCAAAAGCATTTCCTTCTACACTGACTCATAGCTGCAAGGAGCCTGCGAATATCACAAAGACCAACATGCCCCCACTCAGTTGTGAGCTTAAACTACTAAAAGATCAATGGGATTCCAAAAGATTTATTTATGTATTTATTCATTCTTATAAATATTCATATCCTAGAAGAACCTTCTCAGGCAACACAAACATTGTAATAAAATCGAAAGTCTCTTATAATAAATTAGGGATGGAAACTCATAAAACTTTTTGTGCGGTATCTTGTTTTTTATTTAATTTATAGAGAAAGATTTCTGTTTTGTTTTATATTCATAAAATCGTTTCTTTTCTACTCGACTCGAACTCAAACTATTTTTGTACGTGTTCCACAACTAATCATCCAATGATTTATGGTAAAAACTTTGTTTTATTTTGTTTAACTTTTAGACACAAAATTAGTATTTTCTATGACTATTTTGAGAAAAGTTCTTCTGAATGATTTTATCTGTGTAAGTTAGTATGAAATTAATTCTTGTTTTTCTCATCAATCTAAACAATCATAGATACAATCAAATAATCAATTTGTATTCCTATCTTCATTTCGTTTCATTAAGGGAACATATTGAGTTGGCAAGAAAATGAATGGATTTGTATCAAATATGTACAATATAAAGTTTGAGAATGATTGGGTTTCCCCTGAAGCGAATACAGTTTTAGATTCCGCTAAAATATCCATTAGTAATAGTGCTTTGAGTATATTGTATTATATTTTGTTATGCTGTTGAATATGTGGTCCTTTCATTAAGAGAAATTTTTTAAATTATAATTTCAAGTGAAATTTACCAAATGAACATTTACAATGGATATTAATGGGCGCACAATAGCATTACTCATTAAATATTCCAATTATGTATCTATTCTGAAACAATACAGACAAACGTGTATTATAGTTTAAAAAATTCACTCGTATGGAAAAAATTTGAATAACAGCTTACATTAATAAAGAGTATTTAACACCATATTGGTGGATAGGGGAGAGTAGACGAGCAGCTCGCTATAGTTCCCACAGAAGCTTTACAGTCCATATTGTTGATTGGTTTGATGAGATCTTAACTTCGACCTCATCAAAACTCTACCGATACCTTAGACTATCATCGGCATTGCTCTCAGGATCTCTATATACCTTCGAAGTTTCTTAACCATGACAAGAATGTGTGACATTGTTTGGATTTTGAGTATTTTTATAGATATATATTGATATAAAGATGTTAATACATCGATTTGGAGCAATAGACAAACCTTTCTCATCTTATCGCCGTTTAATGTCAATTTACATTTTTAACGAGTTCTTGGCTTATTTGCATATTTAGATACAATGAGTAATGAATTTTTAATAAAACAATCACACTTAGAAATATGCATACGCACAGATAAATCACACATGAAGGGATTAGATAATTTTATCTTTGATTAAACTCTTTTCTTTTCTTTTTATTACAAATTATCATAATCAGGTGAAATTACATTGAAATGAATAATCATTGATTGATTACAATTTTTATTAAGGACATAAAGAAACAAACAAAACAAAAGTGATAAAAATTGAATTTAGAAAAAAATATCCAATAATTAAATTCTCGATGCGCCAATAAAAAAGAAAATAAAAACTTAAGTTGGCAAAACGAAAATAAGAAGGGAAATTACACGGAAAAATTATGCAGAAAACATCTCAATTTTCATTTAGCGTTTGCCAAAAAAGAAAATTTATAAAAGCCTCGGGTGGCTAAATTCAAAGAAAGAAAGAAAAAAAAAACGAAAGTGAAAAAGTGATGTTTTAAAGGGAATTTGTTTCTTTTTTTTTTTTGCTGGTATAGAAAGCACTTAAGCGTCGTCGGTCTGTCGGCTTGTTACAAAGTTACGAATGGAAATGAATGGAAAGTGACGTCAAGGTAAAGGATGTAGGAAAATTTTAATAAGAGGATAAAAAATAAATGGAGAATAAAAAGCAAAGGAATTATTTATTGCTTACTATAACAGATTAGTAAAAAAAAAACTTCAATCTTTTGGTAATAAGCTTAATTCTTGAGGTTTTTTTCGGAAGAGATAGTTGATAAAATTTGTTATGTTTGGAAATATTTTTTCGCGTTGGCATTGGATAATTTGCATGGGTTATACATATTTATGATATTGATCGCATAAATTATTAAGAAATAGATGCACCTTTTCGACGCCCATGACTATGACTGACAATAAAGATTCTTTGCCGCAATATGCCTTGTTCGCAATAAGTTATAATGCTGCTGCTGCTGCTGCCTGTTCTTTGTATCCTCAAATGCTTGTAATTGTCCGTTAGTTATTGACATACTTTTCTTACTATATCCATCCAAACTATTGCACCTTCAATGCCAGCATACGGAAAATAATGACGACAAATGCATAAAAAGCACATGTTTTGTAGCAAACTGAAACAGGAAGCTAAACATACATATATAGAAACGGCAAATAGAAACTAAGAAACAAAGTTTGGTCAGAAGTCCGATGAAGGTGCTTTGATATATCAGCGTCATAGATGCATTTACATCTAATGACAATACTTTTGTTGTACAATATCTATGTGACGACATTGGCAATGGCAAGGCTAATACAATGCACCTGCTGTAGGATACTACTACAAGTCTACTATTGTATAATGCATACATAAAGACAATTGTTATAATTGTTGTTGGTTAGTAGAGCAAAAATCATAGGGTTATAATTGTGTTGAACTTGTTGGAAGAACAAAAACATTAATCGTACTATAATAATCTGCATTTGTGGTCAAGTGTTAATGAGTTTGTAAGTTTAGAGTTGAACATGCACATGACACTTATGCTTATGCTCTGCAACACTAAGCCAACCCCAAGTTTGTACACTTAAACATAGTTTTACACTCCCTTCCTGTTTAACATGTTGAACATACTATTAGCTTGCAGATACAATAATAGGTAAATGAGAACATATTTATACCTGCTGTTTGTTGCCTGCATGTGTTCTGATTGTTGGTTGACCGCAAAGTGATGATGCACTCTATTCCTCATTTTCTTTAAATCATAAATTCCATATTTACGATAATCAATGCAGAATTTGCAATATTTGTAATTGGTTTAATTGGATTTGTTTATTTATTTTACAATAAGTTTATTTAATATGACTTTCAAAATCATTTTCAGAAAAGATTTTTTTTGTTTTATTAACTGGAAATCCTCTTCCGTTCCACATTGTCAATGTTGATTCTCATCTGATATTCATTTTTAATTTCTTTATTACAAAGAAGAGTTTCAGTTCACTGCAGTGCATTGTGTGGGAGTGTCATATTTTTTTGAGAGCGCAATAAATCATAAAATATCTTCGTGGCGCAAACACAAAAAATATATGTACATACAAAGTATGAGTGAGTGAGTGAGTATCTGTGAGCATGTGAAAGATTGAATGTATGTATGTGTGTGTGTGTGTGTGACCAATGGGTCATGCAATTTAAGTCTGATTGATGAGTCAAGGTGTGCATGTGTACTTTAGTTCATGATACTTGATAGAACTTCTTGAATTTCCAAGCGTTTGCCATTTTGTTAAAGTTGCAGCACAATAAACTGATATATTCATATGTACAATATATACTAAGCACAATAACTTAACATGAAACTTTTAATAATGTAATTTCTTCTTTTTCTTTTCCTTTTCCTTTCTTCTACTCACAGTTAAACAATGCACTTTCATTGGTATGAAAAATGATGACGCTATGTGGAAAACATTTGCGCAAAATGTGGCAACAGGCAACAACAAGCTGCAATATTTGTTAGTTGTTTTGTACTACCGCTATACTTCCTTAAGAAGGTCCTGAATGCACGCAATAGCCCCCTGATTCCCCCAAAGAGTCAGAGGCAGCCAAGGCTGAGCTGAATTACAAGTTTAACATTTCAATGTCAGCGTGAGACCGTACTAAAGGAATAGAAATTGCAAAGAAACCAAGCCAAACTAAATACCAAACGAAACCAAAACAAAACGAACTAAAATACTGAAAGGAAAGAAGAAAGGACTAGAAGCTTGGAAAGTTGACGACATTTGCAAGTGCATCGTCTGAAGCCCACACAAGTTTCTTTAGTGGCATCTGGTCCCTAACAAGAATCTACAATATTATTATAAGCCAGACAACAGCGTCAGACAACACTATCAGGTGTGCGTGTGTGTACCCTAACACACTAAAGAGGTCACTGGTTGCCATTTTGTGGCATGAGAATTTATGTGGCATTTTGTTGCTTTAAAGAAACACGTCTCATACAAAATGCAAAATCACGATGCTAAACTTCTATTAAGTACTACTGTGATCGAAGGAGCTAAAAGACATTATTGTCGAACAATTGTTAAGCAAAGTGCGAAATGCGCAACTACATAAGCGATGCACGTAAAAGATACTAATCCATATAGCAGATGCAATAAAGCAAAGCAAAAGTAAAGTTCAAATTTATAGATAGAAGAAAATAAAAGAGGTAAGCTGAAAAACAATAGAAGTATATCCGAATGATCGAGTACGCCAGCAGGAACGTGCTGCGTCGTCTGCAAAATGCCTTCGTAGCTACGAATGAGGTAGAGCCAGTAGAGTATGCTCCAAGTGAATTTGACTTAGCGCCCATCGATCTTCAGCAATTCCTGGAAAGTGCTACACATGGTGATGCAGCTGAAGATGTTAACAGTGGAACTAGTGGCATTTTTCTCGACTATGCCTCCAGCAATGCCGTGGATTTCCTATCAAGTACTTTACAGCCAGTGACTGCTAATGTTTTTGAAGATGGGCAACTGCCCAATTATACTTATTATAATCTCTATAATAATGCAACGTGGACGCATCCTTACTATCCACCCTATGATGCTGCAGATGCTGATAATGCTCTAAGCTATGAAGGCAACGACAATTGGACACGCATTTGCAACGAAGAGTTCAATCCACATTTGGATAGCAATCGTTTGGAGTTCTGGATATGCGGTGTCATGCTGAATGTTGTCGGCCTCTTGGGTATACTTGGCAATGTCATCTCCATGATTATACTCTCCCGTCCTCAAATGCGTTCCAGCATTAATTATTTGCTCATTGGCTTGGCGCGCATCGATACCTTGCTCATTATCACGTCCATGCTGCTCTTTGGCATACCTTCGGTGTATCCGTACTCGGGGCACTTCTTCGGTTACTATAATTATGTGTATCCATTCATATCGCCTTTTGTGTTTCCCATTGCCATGTTGGCACAAACCGCTAGCATCTATATGACATTTACCGTGACTTTGGAACGTTATGTGGCCGTTTGTCATCCGTTGCGTGCTCGAGCCCTTTGCACCTATGGACGCGCCAAAATCTACTTCATTGTCTGCGTGGTATTTTCGTTACTCTATAATTTGCCACGTTTCTGGGAGGTGCTCATGGTCAGCTATCAGCCACCGGGCAGTGATATTGTATTGCATTGTTTGCGTCCTTCACCGCTCCGACGAAATGTGACATACATTAATATTTATATACATTGGTGTTATCTCATAGTGAACTACATCATCCCGTTTTCGACACTGGCGATACTCAATTGTCTGATCTATCGACAAGTGAAACGTGCCAATCGTGAACGTCAACGACTGTCGCGTTCAGAGAAGCGTGAAATTGGCTTGGCCACCATGTTAATTTGTGTCGTCATTGTGTTCTTCATTAACAACCTTTTGGCACTGGTACTCAACATAAATGAGGCATTCTATAATTATATCGATGACATATTGACAAAGGTGTCCAATTTGTTAGTCACGATCAATAGCAGCGTCAACTTTTTGATCTATATTATTTTTGGAGAAAAGTTCAAGCGTATATTCCTATTGATTTTTTTCAAGCGCCGCCTGAGTCGTGACCAACCGGATCTCATACACTACGAGAGCTCAATATCGAACAACGGCGATGGCACGATCAATCATCGATCTTCGGGCCGCTTCTCACGTCATGGCACCCAACGCAGTACGACGACGTACCTGGTTGCGACAGGAGGCGGCGGCGGAAGCGGTGGTACAGGCGCTGGCAATGGCTACAACAACAGCATGATGAACAATGTCCGACTCACACAGTTGGGCGGCAGTGCCGGCCAGGGCATTGTGAAGATCAAGCGCAATCGTGCACCATCACCCGGTCCCGTAGTGTATTATCCGGCACGCGAACTGCAACGCTCTGCCTCGACAACAGCTCCCACATTGGCATCGAACAACAACACAGCCTTGGGTTACGACTGGACGACAACAGTAGATGGCGGCGGCAAAGGGAACAAGAAGAGCAATCACATCACATCGGGATTCTGATTGCCATGCATCCAGTGACAAGAAGGACTACAAAAACGACAACTACTACAACAACGACGACTGATTTGGATGTGGCTGTTAGCGCCGTATAAACTGATATTGTATATAATATACTGTAATAATTGTATGCTTGTGAGTGATGTCTGAATGAGTGAATGTGTGAATCTCAAAACAAAGAACTTTAACTAGACAAAAAAAACAAATATATAGTAAATTAAACGAAACCTGTTCTATTCTAATCTAGTCTAGTCTAGGAATTAAAAATGTCTTAAGCTTTATAGGTTAATTATTGATTCGAAATCAATGAACGCGCTGCTGTTAAATTGGACAGTGTCCTTCATCTTTAGTCCATCTTCTTTAAGTTGACGCGTTCATCTGTTATTCGTTTAACTTGTGATAAGTAATTTTAGCTAATTTTCGCCTTCTTCTTTTTTAACTTTGATGTAGCCTTGGTCTCCTTGCTCCATTTGATACAGTCTGGTATCAATGATACTTGTACGTGTTTAGTTTAGTTAAAGCTTCGAAAGTTTTCAAAAAGTACCAAGCAAGCAACCAACCAACCAAACATCATCAATAGAACCCAAAATTCTTTGCTAGCACAAAAAATTCTATCCGATTTTTATATTTTGTTGGTTTATTTTAACATTGTCAGAAGAAAAAGTTTCATTTACAATATTAGTGTAAAGTAAAGTTCATTTTTTGCTATTATATGCATTCCTTCTTTCGAGTCAACACTATATTTCTTCTCTACTTCCATCCTTCAGATTTAATTAAATATTTCAAACTTTTAAATTGTGTTTGTTATTAAAATTGAGGGAGAGAGGTTGATAATTTGATAAATAGTCCAGAAAATAAATAAAATGAAAGAAGGAAAAAATATATAAACATCAAAAACACAAAAAAAAAAAAAAAAAGAGAAGGCAGAATTGATTTCCAATATTATCATTGGGAAATCCTCGATACGGTTTACTTTTACTGTTGCCTTTTCTTCTTAGTATCAATGTGGTGTGCATTAAATGAAATGAAAAGAATATCATTTTATCAAAAATCAGGAAGAAAGAATGAGCAGCTTACACAATTTTTTAAATTTTGTGTTAACTTCCAATGAAGTAAAGCAAGGATTCGTCAGAAAGTTGTGGTTAAATTTAGCTCCTGGGATGAATTAATCTAAAAGAGAATAAAAGGTATTCAGACAAAAGTTTGGGATTCCTTGCCATGACAGAAACTACAATTCAGACATACAATGTCATGTTCATGTCCCCTGTAAAAAGAATGTTGCAGACTTTTGTCACATTTTGATTGATTTTAAACTACAAATTCCTAGTACCTCAAACTTCATTAGATGTTCGGAAGTATACGAAACAGATTGTCATCACGACCATACAAATTGATTGTTATCCATTTGCTTTTTCTGCATTTTCTTTAGATCCAACAAAACAGTAAAGATGTTATTACTTATAAATAAAACTATGTATCTTCCTTTTCCTTAATAAACAAATAGTTGTCATAGTTTCTTTTTCAAATTATAATTCCTTTTCCTTGTCAATAAATAAAAGTATGAAATACTTGTTATACAAAAAGAGAAAAAATATCCAAGTAAATAAGAAGAGATACAATTTTTTTAGAAATTTAAAGAAGAAAAACCGAAAAAAAAAATGTAATTATATAGAAATAAAATTTATAAAATAAAATTTCCATTTAAGCTCAAGAAACTCCTATTGACTCTACTTGTATTGTAAATAGAAATAATTTATTTAAAATTGAATTTAAAATTAAAATGAAAATCAAAAAATTAAATTTTAAATAAAAATAATATTGAAAATTTCTATCTTTTATATACAAAAATTGTTCACATTCTTTACAGGAAAATACGAGTATTACAGCAATTTCATCAAACTATGTAATTTGAATAATGTACAAATAATTTTCATAATCAAGAATTCTCTTTGTACTGTAGAATAGGAAAGCTAATGCGTATTTATTGTACTTAGTAACTGTTGTTGGCTACGAGTATCATTAAAATATAAAATAATTTTATGGCCAGTTGTATTTAATCGTAGTATAGTGGAAGAGGAAGGAAGAAGAACAATATTTTCTACCAACACAACAAGACAAATGATTCCAAAAAAATGTTAACAAGCCGAAACGGTTTGTATTGCGTTGCGTTGCTTTGTTTTACTATTCATGTCACTTAAAAATCAATTTAGTATACAAAACACAAATGGTTCAACTAAGAGTACTAGTAGACACAACGAAATATTGTATTAGTTAATGTTAAAGTAGATTTTGTTTGTCAGAAATTCACTTAATCGCATACCCTGTATCTGTAACTTTAGTGACGACGAAAAAGATATGACAGAGGTGAAGATATGACAGAGGCATTGTCTACAGTTTAGAATGACTAAAAAGTTGATGTATCATAAACTTACAATCCAACTTCATTGTGTTCTTTAAATATTGTTTATTTGAAGTTGAGTTGCTTTGCGTTGAGAGAGCTAAATGGGAAGAAGGTTCCTGTAACAGTTTGCCTCAATCACTCAAGTTTATAACTTTGACATTTGAAGCTGTGGAAAATATTGAAACTACTATAAAACATCATCTCACAGCTGTTGTTACTGTAATATAACTTTTTTTCATTGTTAATTTTTTGTTTGTTCTCATTTTAAAATAATGCCAGACGCGTTCTAAAAAGGCACCTAAATGAAAACATTTGTTGTTAAGAGATTCTTATGAAAGTTCTAAACCAAAAGATAAACAATTTGTTATTTGCTGTTGTTTTTTTTTTTTTATTGTTATTGTTATTGTTTATTGTCCTCTGATAGTAATTTTTTGTAGGTATTTAGGATTCATATACATAAAGGTATTTTTATCTTATCCATCTACTTTGCCCAGTCATATGCAGTCGTATAACGTGCACAGCTTGTCCTACATACTTATACATAAGTGGATTTCACAGATTATAAATGCCGTTACCTGGTATGTGAAGCTAATAAAAGCAAATTACGTACGTGTATCGTTAAATATAAAGAGTTCCTGACTGCGTGGTCTAAAGCGAAGTCAACTTTTAAAATTTTTAGACAAGTGTGGACGTGTGATCGTGTGTTTGTGACAGATATGAGGCCTGATTCAATTCCTTTTGTTAACTTTTTTGGGCTATTTTTAGCTGATAAAATCAGTATCGAAACAATTGTTGTGAAAGATTCAAAAATACATAGCAACACACCATTAACAGACGCAAACGCAAACCTTATCTATAAAATATTATATTCCTGACAATTGATGTGAATAGAAAAAAACAAAGCCATTGAAATGAAACAAGAAAAAAGTGGACAGTTGAAACTAATTAAGTCAAAAGTTCTTCTTTCTTCTTTGTGTTCTTTTATATAAAATTAATGAAGACAAAGCATCTCTGTCTATGGATAAGGTAAGGTACTCGTATACACAAAGCGAAAAAGCGATACACTGTAGAAGTGTCCATACTCGTAACATAATATTTACTAGACGATATATGAATTCTCAGATACATACATATACAAGTACTCATACAAACAAACTCCTGCGTCCATCACAAAAATAGCCGCTAAATTTAATTCAAAAGTTTTCTTTACTTTTTTGTGTTTCGCAATTTGTGCGTGGTGGAGTATAAAAGTTTATGGCTTTTGCATTTGAGTGCCGGTTATTAACAATAAATCAACAGATAATGTCGACATCAACACGCACAGCAAACACAAATACTCACTGACACTCGCATACACAGATACTTATGACAACTAAGGCGACTACTTTAGTATGTGAAGCAACAAAGGACCACAATGGTTAAGTTTATGGTAAATTATTTTTAGTGTCAACCAGATTTTGATAACTTTTTTGTTGTATAAACAGATGCTTTTGTTATTTTTCCTTTCAATTTTTGTTGTGGTTTTGGTTTTGTTATTGTTGTTTCGTTGAATCAACATTGTTATTTTTTTAATATCACTTTTGTTGTCTTTCAATCTTTTGTTTGTTGTTTGGCGTTTAGCAGCATGACACTGATGATGCGATTTTGAAAGCTATACGCATTCCTCTTTTAATTTTTTTTTTTTTTCGTTTTTCTTTTCAGAAGTTACTCACTCACTTGTATACTTGTATAACTATACTTTTCGTTGACTGATCATTAATGATGCAAGCGAGATGTGACTAAGTTTGCATAGAAGAATGTATCTTCGCTGCTGACATTTTTATCATCTGATGCTACAATCTACTTGCAAGGATTTTTTTTTTTTTTTTTCTCAAATTGCAAATGAGCAAAGAGAAGAAAAACAGATTTTGTGTTTTGTGATATGTTTACTACTTGACAGTTTCTTCATGGCGTTGGTTTAAGTTACTTAATTATGGTAAATGGAATTCTTTTTATTTTCCCAAGTAGAAGTTAGTTGATGTTTGCCAAACATTTGCCACCCACATAATTCATCTAACGCGTTCCATATGCCTTGCGCTTGTTAAAAAGTTATCCCTAAAATAAGGACTCTGTGTTTGTTTTCAGATGCTATTAGATTGTATTTAAAGATTAAAGTCGTTTTTGTCGTTTTCTTTTTGGTTAAGTTACGGCTTCAGCTGTGCAAACGATAATCGACAAAAATAAGAAAAATGAAAAAAAGGGAAAGGAAAGGAAAGAAAAAGTATAAGGTGTTTGACTTAAAACAAAACAAAAACCTTAAAATAAGAGTGCACAGGTCTTATCACTTTGGATTGGCGTTTGTAACATTAAGAACCGTGTATCAGAGACACTATTCGATATTTATGGAAATTATTAGCATGATGAGGAGAACCGATTTATTACTAAAAACAAAAAACTGTGTATAGAAGAGGCACTATGTTCCTTACTAAATGGTAGGTAATGCAAAATAAAAAAAAGATATTGTACAATACTAAAAAGAGGAGGACATTCTCTGCTATTAGTTTTTTACTTGAAGTTTGATATGTTTCATTGAGATAAGCAACTGATATGTTAAAATCAGGGTTCTGCAATTAATGAAATATTGTAGTAGGTTTACTTAAAAATCATGTTGTTGATACTGATGTCAATTTAAATTAACGATTAATTCAATTTATATATACATTTGGAAGTGAAAGGTATGTAAGGTTCGGTGAACCAAAGTAATTTTTTTTTTCTGTTTTCTTTATGCCTTCCGGGTTGGTTTTTTTTTTGTTTTTTTTGTTTTCGCAATTTATCTCTGTCCACATGAAATGTGAGACTAAGCGTTCCTCCTACTATATCACTTGGTATCTCTTTGCTGGTTATTAAGTTGGTCTTACTGTGTATCTGACACTAATATACTTACTACTACATATAATTGGCTAAAATCATTGATTATGGCTTAGATATATTGGATGACTGTTGTTTTGCTTTGGTTGTTTGGATTGTTTATCTCAAATCAGCTAAGCTCATCGCAGCTCAGCACTTTGGTAAATGGTTTGTTGCCTTTTGTATTCTTAATGCTTTGCTTAAGCCAGATGAGAGAAATTGGATTTGGAAAGGAAGTAATTATGTAGCTTTATATTAGCGGAAACGGAAATGAATGAAATGATTGAATTTGTTTTTTTTTTTTTTTTTAGAAAACTCATGCTGTTTTTTTGAAGAAATTTTAAGGTTAATTAATTGAAGTTAATTAAAGGTAAAACCAAAGCAAAGAAAAACAATTTGAGTGGATTAAGAAAAAAACAAAAACAAAAAAAAAAACAAAAAAACAAGAACAGTACACGTGCCACACTTCACTTGAATGCTTCACCGATTTGTGAGAATGACTAGAATTTTTGTGTACCCTGAGCCTACAATGAAATAAGAAAAACGACAGGTGCTCCTGACCTCAGCTGTGATTGGCAGTCAAAAAAGCGACTCAGCAGGACTTTCAGCTTCTGACCTGAAACGGAGAAAAGCAAATTTTGTAGAGCAGGGAAAGCAGAGCAAATAGAGAAAGCTACAGAAAAGTTTAAATCCCGTTGACATTTACAAATCCTTTTTGTTTTTAGTTCAGATAGATTTATTTGCAATGTTTCTGTCTTGCACTCTATAGAAGAAAGGTTACGTGAACACATGAACTGAGTACATTGTGAGGAATAATTAGTTAGTTGTTTTTTCACAATGTTATTTATAATCCTTTGATTGGCAAGAACTGCATAAGATCATGTAATTTGGGCAAATAAACGTCCGGCACTAATTTATCAAATTTACCGCCTTCAGAACACTGCGCTCGACGAACATCGTCCAATGAATTGAAGCCAGAACCGACGAATAATGTTTGAAAGCCACAATTATTGCCCAGTGCTATATCAGTTTGTAGTCTAGATTAGGAGAATTTAATGAGAATTGCACATTGGAATGAAGTTAACTTACGTATCGCCAATCATAAGAGTCCTTTCAGGCTCAATAATGCCACAATTGATAAGCTCTGCACAAAATAAAGGATTCGGTTTGCCCAAAGTGAAAGGCCTGCGTTTGCAGGAAGTTTTTACGGCTGCAATTAAAGGACCAGTATTTGGTATGACTTTGTTGTCGCGTATCAAACCAATGTCACGATTTGTAGCCAAAAATAGGCAATCTTGGTTCAAAAGATAACTGGAGGCCTTTAAAAGTTTCGCCATGCTGAAGTGCATATCTTCGCCAACGACCACAGCGCCAATATCCTCATCAAGCTGCAGTGTTTCGGCAATTGCTGGCAATCCTTTGGTGACAATATCTGGTCCAATAGGAGTATGCTTGATATTTACTTCATCCAATTCCAAAGCAATGCCCTCTTGACCAATTAGATAAACCGTTTTATCGAATTTGCGTTGTGCCAGAAAATTTGCAACAACACGTGAGGAAGTTATAATTTCATTTGGTGTTATATAAATTCCCATATCGTTTGCCTTCTTGACAAGCAACTCACGCGGATGAGCCGAGTTGTTTGTACAAATGAAAACTTTTTTGCCCATGGCCTTAAATGCATTAAAGACATCGGCTGAGCCAGGGATTGGATCCCTAAACCACCAAAGGACCACCTGCCAATGAAATTGTGAAAAGAAAGACAGACCCGAAAAGGCAAAGAACTCAACTTACCGTCAGCATCGAAGAGCACAGCATCGAATGTGGTGACCCAGTGACGTACCCGTGACATTGGAATCTTTAATAAATTGCAGCACGTATGCTTGTACATATTGTGGAGGAATGTGGCTTGTTGCATTGTGATTGTATTTTGTAAAATAAAATAAATAGTTCAGACTTGAAATACTAAATTTAAGTTAAAATATTTCTGATTGAAATTTTATACACGCTTGCTTAAATCAAAGTAATCAATGTAAGGAAAACTTTTAAATTCTTTATTTTGTGGTATTTCGCTCCATAGAATTGTAGTGTGCAGGTATTTGCCATAGTTAATTCCAAAGTATTCTGAGCTCATTAAATTCAATGCGAGTAAAACTTTTAACATTTGTTATTTGAAAGTTGTTTTGTGAAGGTGAAAACAATTAGAAAATAATGGCGAAAAATTGTGGGGAAATAAAAAGCAATTAAGGGCAGAAAAACTTGCAAATAGCTAAACTTTTCAATAAAAAAGACAACATAAAGTGATAGCGCTTAGTTTTGGTTTGCTTATAATGAAGTAACATCCGCATAGGTACTTATAGGAACTAGAATAAATTTTTTATTATGCGCGGTTGTGAATTACGGTCAATAGTAATCATCTTTATTAAGTTTCTATAAACATGATACAGAGGATGCTTTGAAGAAACTTTATAAAGTCATAATAAGTATCGTGCCATGACCATCAACATTAGTGTTTGCAAACTATCGTCGATAGTCTTGACTATCGATAAAGACGATAGTTTTAAAACGAAAGAAATGGATGGAAGTATATTTGAGCATCAAGTTTTGCAGCAACGACATTAAGTATGAAATGAAATTATATCACTTGACTAAACGTTCTTTAAAATTTCTACAAGAAACTTATTTTGTCACTGAAAAATTTTGAAATGAGACACAAAATCTATTCGCTTTTAAAAGTCAAAAAAGGCATTACTTTACTAGTCTAAAGTCACAATTTCTTCTTAAAATTGCAACTTATTGTAACTTGTCAGATTCTTGCTACAATTGATTTTTATAGCGGGTTAACAGTAGTGGCGCTGGATCAGTTGAGACACCAGCCGTTCTTTTGATTATAAACACAAGTAAAAAGTTCCGTGCACGTTGCGCTAAGTTCAAACATAAAACTAGTAGAAAATACATGTTCATACATGATTTAAAACTTGCATTTTCCTTTCTGATCCTGATACGTGTTTTATTGAAGTTTTAATAAAAAAAACTTGCAATTTGATTAAAGAAAAAAGAACACACCTGACAATCATCAAAATTAGTGATATTACTAAATAGCTGCCAACTTTTATCAAAAAATTGTCCCACACTGATGAGAGTCACCGTTTCGAAAACTTCGAATCATGACATATCAATTTGTGATTTGACTTTGATTCGAATCACGATTGATTCAAATTATATATTTTCCATAATTTGTAATATTTCGTGGCTCAGAATTTGTATTAATTCCTAGTAGTATGCTCGGTGGCAATTGTCCCCTTTTCGCTAGTTATTCTCTAGTCCCTTTTCTTATTCTCTTGGGACTAGCCACGAGGGAGACCGGATCGAGACAGAAGCGAGCCAGTAAGAGAGAACAATTGAGAGGCAACAATTTGTTTACCCTCTTTGAACTGGTTTCGAGAGTGAAAATTCTGAACAATGGATTATTATAACGAAACGTTATGAAATTTTGTGAATTGCAGTGAACAAGCGTATTATTAAACCAGTGCATTTGGGAAGATTTGTATCAATTTTGAGTGGTGTTTATTGTTTACAAAGTGAAAAAAAATTTTGTGAGACTGCGTCTCAATATTTGAGCCGGCGTCATAAAGATTATAAAGTGAGGTGAGTGAGTGGTGTACTGTTAATATTCATTGTTTATTCTATTAATTTGTACTATTACTTTCTTAAGAAACCTGTGGAAAGCGAATTGAATTAAATTTGAATTTTTCTCAGTGCCATTATTGTGCAAAGTAAGTGAAGAAAAATATTTTATAGAGTGAATTTTTAAATTGCTTTTCTTTATATATGTGGCCTTATAATTTAAGAATAATGTTGAAATATTATTTATTGTTTTTATTATATATTAATCGTAAATAATTGTGTTAAAGCACATGTTTTATTTTAGCGTCAGGATGAACAAACAACCGTCTCCTATAGCTTCGGTTCTACAACTCACTTCTTCGAGCGTTTAACGAGGACTGCCCTCTCTACTCGTTCTCTCTTAGTTCACCTCGTTCTTTCCTAATTCACCTCGGAACCTCGAGTCGTGCTGCCACCCGCTGCAACTCAATGGGGCTGCCACTTATTTCCACACTCTCCTAATCCTACATTATTTCATTATTTCTAACTGAGTGGCATCAACAACAAACTGCAAACGAAAACGAAAAATAACAATTAATATTGGCGCGCCATATAAAAAGGTAAATAAAAAAGGAAAAAATTAAATTTAGTGAATTTCATACAATTTTTAATGTAAATTTCTTTTTTTTCATAATTTCTTGCGAAGACCTGCTTCCAAGTCCGGAAGAAGCGACTGCACAAGAAGCAGGCTCTCAAAAGGAAATACGGGGAGTTGGACAAGGAAGTTGAGGAAAAATAGCGGTGAAAACAAAAAAAAAAAATTTATAGTAATTAGACTTAAGTTGTAAAAAAATTAATAAAATGTAGTATACATTTAAAATCTTTTTAAAGTTAATTTTAAATTGAGGAACTTTAAATTTCAAAAAATACACAGCTCATTTACATGTAAAAGAGACAGGAATGGAACTGCTGAATTCCCTTATATTTACTACTGGGATGTTTAAACAACGAATTAAATGAGACGCGATAAGCAAAAGCAAATCACAACAATGAAAGGGTAAATGTCTTGTCGTTTTCGGAAGCATCTATAATCGTAGCAAGCCAACATAACAGGATCCTGTGTAAATAGTTTGTTAACAAGTTGGTCTGACCTATGTACGCAATTGAACATGCCTACGATAGCAATAGCAACATCAACAAAATAACATAAGGAATACAGAAAAAAAAAAAGAAATCTTCTTATAAAAATGCTGTCTCAAAAAGTATATTTTACTTTTTTATTTATTGTGAAAATCCAAATACATAAAACTAAATTTTTTTAACTTTTTCGGTGGATTTAGCGAAAAATTTCTTTGCTATTTTCTAATTTGGCGTATAACAAACACAACAAATAAAAAAATTTGCCAAATTGTTCAATCCGATCTCAACAGCAGTGTCACATTTTGACATTACCATGGAACCCTTTTTAAAAACATTTTCACATTAAAAGGCGAAAATAATAAAAACAGAAAGTCAACAACTCTCAACTCATATCATGTAATGTAATATTTTTGAAAACATTCCGTTGTACATATTTATCGCATTTCTCACATTTGTATAAATGTTGCTATGGCAGATGCCACAACGATTGCGAATATTGAACTTATCAGGCTAGTGACTGACACCGTCATAACGAACACATATCACACGTTTTTTTCTCTAATTCCCCCGGATGTTGTTTTGTTTCTTTATTTTAATACTTCCTGAATAAGGAATTTATTTGCCAGATATTCACCATACAAGCATAAAAAGAATTAAGCTCTGATTTGTAGTTTCAGGAATAATCAATTTGTTATTCCAGCGAAAAACGAGCAGCACTTTTTTTTTTGCATAGAAAAAGTATCCATTATGTCAAAGCGTTATGTTTTCATTTGAATTTTATTCTTCTATATATTACTCTTCATGGTTCACTTGATTAGAAAGTTGCAGTTGTACTATGCGTAAAGATTGGTGGCAGATTCTATGATGCCCCAATAAGTGTTCCAAACAAGTGCAGGCGGTAAAGAAAGAAAGTAAACTAATAAAGATAGCAATAGATTAAAGAAGTACAGTAAATTATAGTAAAAAAAAATCAAGGAATAAAGATGATGAAGTTCCTAATTCCTTTAAACTAAAATTAGCAACACACGTGACTGGTGACATTAAACGACTGAATGCAAAGGCCAATTAAGATCTTCTCAGTTTGAAGATTATCTTACTTGTAGTCGAAACAAACAAATGATGATGCTACACAAACAGAAATAGCACATAACAATACAGAATGCGAGAGGTTTAAAAATTTGAAAAGTTTGTGAAAATATCGATATTCTCAGAGTTTTACAAATAGATAAAAATGATTCAAAAATATTGAACCCTTTATCTATTTGTAAAACTCTGATCTTAATTTGAACCTTTATTTTTGATTTGACTTCAAATCTATTTGAAATTATGTTTCATTTTCAAAACCCTTGCTACTGTAAATGTGTTAAATTATTCAAACAGACCTGATGAAGTTTAACCCAATCAGCATTGATATGACAGAAACTCAGCACCTTGACAGGGTTGAAGCCAAGAAATGTGAAGAAGTGAAGAGCAACGTTATTTTGACATTTTGATTTTTTTCACGCGTATTTCACTTTCTTTTAAAAATATGACGTATCGAAATGAATACTCTCCTCTTTTCACACTTCTAGTTCCTTTATCTGTGGTTTTATATTCTTACAAATGAAGAAAGTAATAACATTGTTCACTTTCATGTGAGAAAAATTCTTTCAGACAAAATCATCGTGTGAGTGAAGATTTATGTAGCAAACTTACAAGAGAAACAGGCAAGTATTATGTCAATGGGTTCTAAGTTCCAATGCAGCGATAGCAATGTATCGCGTGTGTTAGAAATCAAAATCATTTGAATATGAAAATATTTGAAAACATAGGAAACTTTGATTTTCCAAAAAAAAATAAAACAAATCCTCAGGTAAAACTAATGTTAGCATTTTCTTAATGCTTTACGAGACCCGAGGCTTTCACTTATCTGTGAATGACGAAAAAAAAAAAAAAGAAAAGAACTATGGTTCATTAACTACACACACACACACACACATATGTACATACCACAAATAAAGTCAATCTGAAACGCCTAACAAATTTCAAGGCCATTTGAAATTGTCATTTATTGTCTTTTTCCACGATATCAACATCGTCGGTGACGTCAATAAAAATGTGCTTAATTTGTGAGAAAAAGAAAATTAAGGACCAAATTCCAAAATTCTGCTAATGAAACAACTACTGATACTCCGTCCTTTTTCAGTAATACTTACGTACTAAACAAAAGAAAGCAGCAGGAATACGAATAATTACACCTGGCACACAAACTAACACAAAGGAATTGAAAGCGCAACATTTGACCGAAGACCGAAGGGTGAATTTGGTTCAGTTAAGTTTTTCGATTATTTTTTTCAAGAAATTTAGTTTAAATTTATCTACCATATCTTAAGATAGCTTTTACCCAAAATTTTAATGCATTGCATTAACATATCCTTTTGAAAAGGGATTTCATAAGTACATATTGTAGTATCTATCGTCTTGCGTTATTTTGTTGTTGACTTAATCCTAAAAGTAAGAAATATGCTGAGAATATTCTACAAAAAAGTAGAGAAAGGAACATAACAATCTTTAAACCTCAATTAAGTACGCCTCAGTTGATGTTGTTTAGCAGCCCTTTAGTCGTAGCCTTTGGCATCCTTTAGCATTGCTTCCATAAGCTCTTTTCATTTGTGTCTCAGTATGTTTGGTTTAAATTTTAGATGATCTCTGTAGTCATTTTGTGGCAATTGGCATTTTAAATGGGCTTAAATGAAATGTAGCAATTTTATATTATTACTGCTGACTGCGTTGCTCTACTACGACGAGTATGACATTCCTCCATCCTTATATAATTCTTCTTTTTTTTTTGTGTTGTTTTCTTTCCATTTCATTTATTTACTTTCACAGCGAAATTAAACAATTTCAACAATTTTCTACATTAATTGTTTTTATTTTAACGTTAACAGCAAATGGTTTAATATTACGCAAAATAAGCAAAAATGCTACCAAATTGAAAAATATATTGTAATAATAAAATAAAAAGCAAGAAAACGAAAAATTTGTAACATAAAATTGGCGTGTAAAAGTTTAAAATTTAAAACGAAAGTTTTTTTATGCTATGCAACTTTGTTTTAGTTATGTATTTTTTTGTATTGTTGTATGTTTTTCATATTTTGATTTTGTTACTTTTATTACTAAGTTAGTTGGTCCTTATTTGTTTTGGTTTACTATGATATTTTGTACTATTTTGTTCGTTTCTTTTTAGTCAAAATCAACTTCATTATGTTTTCACCTCAACTTTGTGTTAATTTTTATTTGTTTTTTTTTTTGTTTTGAATGTTTTTATGTTGTTTCTTTTGTTAATAGACGATTTCTGATTCTTGCAAAGAAAAGAAAGAAAATAGCAGTTGAAATGAAACTAAAAACAATTGGATAAGTCATAAAGCAATAATAAGTATTGACTATTGTTAAAAATTATGAAATATATTTCTTTTCAGCTTTTATTTGTTAGAAATAACTGATAATTGTGGTATTTCATAAAATTAATATTTTTATTATTACGAATAATTAAGGAATTTTGTATAGAAGAAAATGAAGATATCTATGATTGAAAAGAAATTGAACGACAGAATGCATGACATTCCACCTAAGCATTATTAATGATTATGATCACATAGGCTCTGTATAAGAACTCTAAACGATCAAGTTATTGTGATAGACCAAAGGCTTCCTGTCCACACATCGTTCAAGACAACATAAGGATTTTAAGGACCATAATAAAAAATTGGAATGATTACAATATTTTTATGTTGGTCCAATGCTTTAATCGGAGTTGAAGAAAATTATAAAAGCACTTATAAGCCATTGCAGGAGCAATGAATTGGGTCAGATAAGGCAGATTTATTACATTTGAGGAGAATCGGTAATGATATAGGCTGTAATTTGTTACAAAAGGGAGATTCCAATATGTTTCATATTAACAAAAACTAATGCAAATATGTTTGTAGAACTACTGGCCAATGAATTAATAGAATTTGCAGTTAAATTAAATAGAGATAATTGAATATTTTAGTAGGATGACGCACCAATGCTAAGGTTACTAAGACACTTAAAAAATATTCCAGTACAGGACTGGTAATTTGAGACAACGAAGTTGCTAAAAGTTTCAATATAATAAGAATGTGCTGAAAGTTGCCCAGCTACGATTAAATCCATTTCATTTCAACTTAATTTCGTTATAATTCAAAAAGACAACATATTTATGTAGTCGTAGATGTTTATTATTACGAGTATGAAAATGTTTTAATTAACAAATAGTCTCAAATATTTAAAATTAACCTCGTAATGATTGTGAAAACTCGCTCTTGGATCGTTCCTTCGTCATCGATCAGCAGAACACCACTGACTCAAGCCTTCACGCAGTTGCCATCCTCTACTTTGCTTCATTCTGTTTGTCTGTCGTTGTCACTAGCGACTGTTGCTTCTGTTAGTCGCTGTTGTTCTTCATCATCGTATTAATCTTTCATTTCCACATTAAATTATTGTAAACTAATTAAATTAGTTGATACGTTTTAAACAGAAAAAACGTTACTTTCTTTTAATGCTTATATAAGTAACTAGCGTTAACCGGCGTGCGTTGCTACACCCCCTATGCGTTAATTGGGTGTTTCTTATAAAAAGCTTTGTTGTAAAATGTGTAATTAATAATTTAATATTCTATTATAACCTAAGCAACTTTAAGAATCATTTGTTCTTTTAAAAAACAATTGGTTCAGTATATTTTGCACCAAATAAAAAAAAATTTAAAAATGTCATAAAACTATCTATATCTGGACAACAGCGCTACCTACCGGATCGAAATGTAGCAAAGAACCTGACTGTAACTCCATGAGTACAACAAAAAAAAAAAAACAAAATCATCGTAATTGGCCCAGCCGTTCTCGAGTTTTGCGGGGTCATACTATTTTTTGAGTGCATTTTTATATAGAGTGAAGTGGTTCGGGTCTCAATTTGACTTTTCCTTGTAAGCAACACATGCCTTTCGATTCGTCCTTGAATTTCAATGCCAAGCAATGTTCACACACTACTGACATAGTACCAATTGATACTATACGATAGCCCTTGTAAGAAATCGAAGGATCGTAATTCATGGCAGAATTTTCTTTATTATTAATTATGAATTAGTAACTCGTGCTGATGATTCTCTGGCTCTCTGTATTCGAAGTCTATCACTACCTCGGCTGCGGCGAACCTCACGCTCTACTGAAGATTCTCTCTCTCTCTCTCTCAGGTCTATATCTATCCCGAGCCTGACTGAGGCGAGCCTCACGTTCACGATTCTTCATCTCTTGCTGAACGTACTCTTTTGGCATCCACTGTACAACGACCTATACTCAAACGACGACGTCTTCCAGACATGACTTTATAATTTCTTGATAGTAATAATAAGACTTAAATAAATTTGAAGAAGTTTTGCTGTGTACATAATGAGAAGCTGGAATATTGTAGTGACAGTAAATTTTTCCATGAATTATGACACTATGCCAACTACATTAATTTTAAAGATAGGCATATAGATATATGTATAGTGAAAATAACAGTATTTCTCCACTATTTAATGGATGTTATATATAAATATAAACCTTCCTCTTCAATCACTTTATCTATTTAAAAAAACCGCATCAAAATAATTTGCGTAGTTTTAAAGATTTAAGCTTACAGACAGAGAAAGCGACTTTGTTTTATAATATGTAGTGATAATATTAATTTTCAATAAGTATGTATAATATGAAAAGTTATTATGCACTTATAAGCCTTCGCACGAGCTTGAATCTTGCGATTGAAGTTTTATGTTTTCTGTACATTACTTTACTATCTGATTATTATTACGAATTTTAAGCACTACAAGTACAAATCTTGTGTCTACATCTTATCTTATTAGGCATTTCTTTGAATGAATAATATTTAATTATAATTTGAATCCATCTTCATTCATATATAGCGAAACACATATTACTTTGTACATAGGTCAAATGCCGAGAACACGTAGAATGACATTATAAATGTAAAGATGAACACTTGACTATGTGTTCCTTAAAGTTGCAACAATTTGCATATGACAGACAAAGTTGATCATAAAAAAGTTCAATAAAAACATGCACAAGAATATCTGATTACAATAACAACAACAAACCAACTTGAAAGAAGCAAAACAAAGGAAACTATAAAGAAGGTTATCTTCGACTATGACGAAGATGAAATACTCTTCACGGGATTTGTATGGTAGGTACCATCCTTAGTGGTCCGATTCGGCTGGTTCCAAAAAATGTACTGCGTCTATATTGTAAACTGATAGTGTCCAAGTTTCAGTTTGATAGGACAAACATGAACTCGAATTCAAATGGGTGGTTTGTATGGGAGGTACTGCCCCTGGTGGTCGGATTGTGCAGGTTCCAACAAATGTCTTGTGCCTGTCTTGGAAACTGATAGTATCCAAGTTTCAGTTCGATAGGCTAAAAAACAAAAAAAGTTGTTCTAATAAGAACATGAATTCAAATAGGTGGTTTGTATGGGAGGTACCCCCTCTAGTGGTCCGATTCGGATGGTTCCGATAAATGTACTGCACATGGTAAAAAGAGAGGTTCGTGTAAAATTTCAGCTCTTTAGCTCAAAAACTGAGGGACTATTTTGCATACATAGAGACGGACAGACGGTCAGACGGACATGGCTTAATCAATTTGTCTAATCGAGTTGATCAGGAATATATATACTTTATGTGTTTTTTTGTCTCCTTCTGCCTGTTACAAACTTCATGACAAACCTATAATACTATTCACTTCCGTGAAGAATATAAAAATTAAACTGGAGAAGATAAAAGTAGATATTGAAGAAAAAGACACAAGACAATATCTTTTACCTATATTGCATTGTGGAAAAAAGAAAACTAAAGGAAAAAGCTATTATGTGGATAGCGAAGGTGATATTGACGTTGATTACGGTATAATGCTGATGACTGAGGACAGACACAATATTGAATGTGATATGTATATACGAGTATATACGAAAGTAGCAAGAATAATAATTGCTACAATGATAATATGAAACTTTAGTAGTTTTTGTTATTTGTATATATGTACAATATATATTTCTTTCTATAACTTTTCCAATTTTACTTTACTTTAATTATTGTAAAATAAATTTAAAATGAATATTGAATATTACATTTTATTTTATTGGTACTAAAAAAAAAAAAAAAAAACTGTTTTTATGCGTGTGAGCAAAGCTTGTCAAAACTTTTGTTTCATTTACTTAAAATTAAATTACTCATACGCAAATTGTTGGAATTGTCTTTTGTTTGGAAAAGTAATTATGCTCTTAGTGTATGGGACAAATAACGCATGGAATGGATAAAGTAGTAGTATTAACACAAGGTTACTGACGCCGTCATGAATGTCATGAACTATGTAAACAGGCTTGTGACATTTAATTATTGAGGGTCTTTAACATGTCAATTTCGGTAGTCAAACTGAAGAGCAGGCAGAAAGAAACAGAATGCTGAAAGCATCGCTAAGAGGCACACATAATACAAACAAACCAAATAACCAACAAGCCAGAAATCTTAAAAGGTCCTTGCTAGAAGACATCTGTTCCATTAATGCTTTTGCTGTAAGCACAAATATCCACAATATATTCTCTTGAACAATGTTTGTTTGAAAATTAAAGAAAACGAAAAAGGTTCTTTGATTCACGCTTTACTTGGAGTTGTGAAGAATTTGGTATAAAATATAATAATTACTTAAGGATAAAATGTTTACTTCCACACTTTGGTGTATTCCAATGTTAATATTTGTTTTACAATTAAGTTTTGTTTTTATTTAGTTTTTTTTATTTTTTTTTATTTTGAAAAAATGGAATGAAATTTAATTCAAATTTGATGAAATCTCCTGTGTCCACTTTATGTCTTCAGTTCTTAATTCATTAAGTTCATAACCAAAGGCGGCAGCATAAATAAATGTCAAGCAAAGAGTTGAGAGTTTCATTGAAATCTTTGCTTAAAGTTGTCACAAATTAGCAATGTTAATGTAGTGGGTCTTTAAGGACACGTTCTTTAAATTAACTTAATTGCATAATTGTGTCAGTGATTACAGCGAAAGTGGTTGAGGTTGAGGTTGAGGCCAATGTTGAGTTTGAGTAAGTTGTGTTAAGTTTATAATTACATTTTAACCTGACAACGTTTCTTTAGTTCACCCTCTCATTAAGTTTCTTATTTTCACATTTTAGTACATTGCATAATCGTGTTAAAATGACAGAAAATTGTAATCATTTGCATAAAGGACAATGGTAGGTAAATACTGGCATCGGGAAACTGCCTTCCAAGCGATCGTCAATCACGGTGGCCACGACAATTTACGGGTATGTCAGTTTGTTCATCGTTCTTCATTTGTCTGTGAGTTCGGTCAGCCTCAGCGCACTTAAGCAGCTGTTTCCGTTTCAGTTGTAATACCGTGTAGCATAACGGAAGGACAACAAAATCTGTTGTCTTTCATAAATCATTTATGTGGTAGAATATACTATATACAATGTCTATTGTGTGCACGAGTTTATATTGATTTACAATCCTACGGTTTCTTTGCATATGTAAATAAAATAAAACAATGAATGAATATGTTATAGTATACAAGTTTATAATAATACACACTGATAAATACCTCAATGTTGCATGTTACGTTTTCTGTCTCATGTGTGTGTGTGTATATGCCCCATATTTTATTACCAATACATGGAACAACATGAGTGCAATAGAATAGAATGGTATTACAGGAAACATTTTTACTAGACACTGGCAAAGTTAGTAGATACATGCAAATTTATTGCTTCTGATCATGTGACTCATGTATGCACAAGTGTTTGTTTTTTAGGGTTCCGGACCTAAAGAGTCGTGGCTTCTTGTCCGTCCGTCCGTCCCTGTCCGTCATCAGGTCATAACTCATAAACCGCAATAGCTAGAGAGTTGAAATTTTCACAGAATGTGTAGTTCTATCCGACATCAGCAACAAATACTAAAACTAAAATATTTTCAAAAACTGAAAGGGGTTCCTATACAAGAAACATTTTGTTTTGTGTGGCAGCTATACGATCCAGTAATCCCACGATCATGAAATTTAGAAGGTTGATGGCTATATATCAGAAACTTGTATTGTCGAAATTTCAGTTTGATCGGATTTTAAGGAGAGTACCTCCCATACAAATCCCCATTAAATTCAGGTTCTTATTAAAAAACTTTTTTGTTTTTTGTTTTATCGAACTGAAATTTAGACTCTATATGTTCTTGACATAAACGCTACACATCTGTTGAAATCAGCCAAATCGGCCGACTAGAAAGGGTACCTCCCATACAAACACACCATTAAAATACAGGTTCTTATTCGAAAAACTTTTTTGTTTTTTGGACTATTGAACTGAAAATTAGACACTGTAAGTTTCTGATATTGGCGCGGTATATTTTGTGGAATCAATTATGTCAAACCCCAACCTGGTACGGAACCCTCCGTGTACGAGTTTATTTTTATTTTTATCTAGTCATTGTAGAGTATTCTCTTAATATGATCCTTTGTAGTGGTATCTAAGTATCAATAAACTAACTAAAGTACGATTAAGATAGACAAAGGCAGCAGGAAAACCATCTGAACATAGTTTAGAATAGAATTTGGTTATTTTCACTTTCAGTTGTACGAGAGAAACACGACCAAAATGGCTTCCGGTTCATGCACACATGCGAGTGATTTGGATGCAATAAACTCACAGAAAGATGTTTAAGGGTGTTAAATAGCACAATTGAAATCTCTGAGTAGCGAAATTACATCACCAAGCAACCATTCATGAAAAAGAGACCATTCTTTAGATTATAAAAATTCGGTGAAAATGGTTCAGTATTGCTTGTTGTTGACCACCAAGCAATGATATTTCATGGTTGTAATAAAGTCTAGAATATCTTCCAAAGATTCATATTGGCCACAGTTTTACTTAATCTGAAATGGGCCAAGCCACACTAAACTAGGCAAATGTAGTTTTACGCCGTAAAAATTACAATTTTTGGTACACGTTGAATTCTGAAACACTGCAATAGTAAATGTTATTGAAATTTCTATAAAAACAGATGACAACAATTGTTTGGGACTGTCAAGTCACAAATAATTGGAATATGTTAATTCATAAAACCTAAGAAATCTCTGCTACTGTCTACTGTCTTAGAGAATTTGCAAGACGCAGGGACGATATGATTTTATAGTCTTTAAGAACATTTTCAGTGTTTATTATCACACAATAAATGTGATGATTTGCAACTGAATTCTTATTTACTTCTCTTGTTTTATGTCCATTTATATGAATGACTATCTGAATGACTCTGCTCAGTCATTGGAAGTAGTATTTATTGTTACGGTTTTTTTTATTATTTAAGTATTTTCAAACCTACACTAGAAACACACTGAAAAAAGTAAAGTGCAAGAAAAAAGCTTCGCTTGCAAATGACATTCGTTCCTTGCTTGGTATGTCATTCTATGATATGTTTTTATTTTTGTATATAATCTGTAAACCACTCACCAGACCACAGAGCGAGGCACTCTATCTTCTAAACTCATTGTTGCACCGCTATTCAACTTTAAGCTGTAATCTGTCTGTCCATCCATCCATTAGTTTGGTGAGTGAATGTGTTTTCTCTTGTGCCAGCATGGATATTAATGACATCTTTAGGCTTATGGATGAGTACAAAAACATTGAACAAAAAAAAAAAAAAATAAAAAAAATCCCTGAATGAAAAGGAAAATCTATTCACAAAAGGAATAAGAATAATGACATCAACAACAATATTCCAAGCGGAAGATGTGCAATTTTTATGCGCTTTAATGGTTCTCATAAATTCTTTTAGCGCCAACTAAATGACGGTAACAAGAAAACACAATAATACTTGTAGAAGAAAAGGGAATAACGACAATATAAACAACATTTAAGAATTTCTCATAATTCATAATCACACACAGCCCCCATTTATTTTGTAATTAAAAAATGAAAATTGCTTGTAAATTCTGATTTATGTGCAGAAAATATAAAATACGAGTCACTATATTGAAGGATTCAATGTCTCAGCAAGTGCACGGGAATTTAGTGTCCTTATTGAGAACTTAATGAAATATTTTGTGTATTTTGTGGTGTTAATGAAGACAGTCAAGAAAAAAACAATCTATCAATTTTGTTTTCTTATGATTTCATTTTGCTTTTTACTTATTGTATCTCGCTCTAGTCGTCATCGTCGTCATCGTCGTCATCGTCGTCATAGTCGTCGTCGTCGTCGGCGTTGCTGTCTAGCGGTCTTTAACCCAAATAGTACAACTATTCAATGTATGCTGGATAATATTTGCATGACCTTTGAACTGTCTTTAGCCTGAAGTTTTATGGCCAAGCTCAATGGTGCTCAACGCTTGACCATACAATAATCAAAAACACAATTGAATTTTGTTGCACAAAGAGAGTAGTAAGATTATTGAGTGATAAGTAATATTGTGTTGGTTGGTGTTGGTTTATTATTCTCAAATAGCTTTGCCTGATTATAATCATAATAAAATGGTATTGTAATTAAAAATAATATTAATGGCTTTTTCATGCAAAAGAACGAATGTGTTTGCCTTTCTAGAACTCTTGCTGTTGCAAAGCATATTCCAATGGGTCTGCATACTGAAATGCATAGTCTGCTTCATCGAAATCGGTGTCCATAAGTTCTTGGTGAAGGTTTTCTGTGGTCATTGGAATTATGGAGTTTTTATCATCATCATTATTGTTATTATCAACATCATCGTATGTAATTTCAGTAGTGATCATGTTAGTATCGGTTTCATCGGTTATTTCTAATATAGAAGTAGTAGAATTGTCGTCCAAACTCTCGGAAAAAATGGAATTGTGTTGAAGAGCCTCATCAATATAAATGACGTTTTCATCCTCAGCATCAACGTTAATCATCTCATTATCATTATCATGCATTACAGGGAAAATTATTTGGTCTTGCTGTTTATAGGGAATCATAGTGTACACGATATTGTCATTGACATTGATTGGTATATCAATTCCATCCTCAGATAACATGGGATATACAATTTGTTCTTCATTGTCAATTTGAACTAAATCATAAATAATGTTGTCATTGACATTCTCGATAATATTTGTTGTATTATGTTCAGTTATCATCTCATCAATACTAGATTCTTCTTGCATATTTTGTTCCTTCGATTCTTCTATGGGTTCTTGTAACTCACCAAAGAGTGAGTGGTCTCCTAATGGATGCATATATGAGTATGATAGTTTTTGCAACTGTGCGGCCATTTTGGGTGTTAAATTTTTACAAAAATCTGTTATCAGAGTCTCAATTGCTGAATATATTAGCTTATGATTGTCTGGAGTTATATGCGATGCAAGAATCAAAAATGTATGGAAAAGCTTAATTAGTGGCTTATTGAATTTAGAACAAATGCGAAACTTGCGTACTTCATGATTGAATGCAAATTCAGTGGTACTGAGACTCTGTTCGATAAGTGAAGCGTTTTCGGAACAACTTTCAATCGCCTTGTCTTTGTCAGCATGATCTTTTAGGAAATTGTGCAAAATACCAAGTGGTTGCATTAAATCTGTATTTAATTGGTGAATTGAGGATAAGATTGAAACCGTGTTTGTTTGGAATTTCTCACGTTCCTCCCGATCTTCTAGTTGCTCGTATTTATCATTAAATTTAGAAAGATTTTCTATTTTTGTGGTCTTCAAGCGAGTTAATTGCTCAAGACGAGCCAACGCTGTTAGAAATGACTTTGTGCATTTGTTAGCTGGGAAAACTTCATCATCATTTTCGTCTTTCTTGTTCTCAGTATCGGGGTTTTCCTCCTCATCATCATTTGATGGCTTTTCTTCATTTTCATTCAATGCTGTTAAGTCAGACTTCTTATTTTTATCTTTATCAGTCTTTTTCTTATCTCCATTTAGTTTATTTTTATCAGACTCTTTCTCATCTTTATCAAATACGCTTGACTCAGGTTTCTTTTCATTTTCATGTAAGGAATCTATGTCAGATTTTTCTTCTTCTTCCTCTTCATCATCATCATCAACGAAATCAACAAAACCAACTTCATTATCATTTTGATCATCTTCACCGTCTTCACCACGTTCACCATCTTCTTCACTTAAGAAATTTAAGTCAACGTTTTCTTCCTCACTGTCAGTTTTTTCCTCTGATTCATGAAAGACAGCACAGGAAGGCACTTGACGAGTTCCCAACTCATGATCATCGAATTCAATTACATATTCACTCTTACCCGCATCAAAGCCTGTAATTTTACCAGGAAAAGTGTCATAATATGGTGAATTAATTTTTGCAAAAATCCTTGTATTTATGGTCATCAATTGTGCGTCCCAATCTGGAATATTTTCGCACATTTTGAAATCGACTTTGCCAATATTTTCAATTTACTTATTGGATATTGGATATGGCGTGTTGCTGTTCAATTTTTTTTTTCGTAATGGGTTCTAAAATTGCGTATAAGATGTCTGCCAATATCGTCCGCTTCACTTCGCCTGTCTGTCTGTTGACAAAAATTAAATGTTTAATAAAGAAAACTATCCTTGTCTTCTTTTACAAAAAAAAAACAAATAAAAAAAAAATAAAAAAAATAACATACATATTACCACATACATTTTGAGCCAATATTATAATTGAATTGCAATTTCTCTTGACCAAAAGTCTTTAACACTTGATAATTCAATCTAAGAAACTAACTTTCCGGATAGGATTGATAAAAAAAAACTAAGTTAATAATTCCCTGAGCGAAGAGAGACTGATTTAGAAATGAAATAAAATTGAGAGAGACAAGTCGTCACAATTTGTTTATGTTTTTATCAAAGTTTTTGTTAGTGTTGGAAAGTTGCAAAAAAAGAAACACATGGTTAAACACATGGTCATCAGTGTTGTAAAAATAGACAATTTGTGGCATGTGAACAAAATTTTCAATTCGAGTGACGATAGTATAAAGTCTTCTACCGGCGAGAAGAACCTTTTAGAAGCAAAATCTTTCATTCATGGTATGTGAGTAGATTGCCATCACTGTCTTAAGAATTACGTTATAAACAGAAAAGCGGGGCCTTACGTAGAGTTTTGTCCGGAAATGAAAAATAAATATTGATATTTTATTATAATTCTAATATTAACCGCATAAGTGCATAAAATATTGTAAAGTTTGTATTCTGGGGTCTACAACTTATAATCAACTTATTCTACTCAATTTACAATTATTGTTATTTTTGGAGTCGCACACATACAATCAATGTGGGACTGTATCTAGGTGTCTTAAAGGGATGCTTACTCAAATATTAAGTGTTGAAAAAACAACAAAGCTTACAAAAACATTCGCAAACACAAATGTTGGACTCGAACATTTGATCAGGTCACTTGTTTTTGTTGTTGTCATAGACATTCATCATTATTATTTGGTAGGATCAAACGCTTTATTTTTATTTTATTTGTTGTCGCTGATAAAATTTATATGGGACCACATGACAAGCACTAGCTTTCAAATAAAAAAAGAACCATCAAAATCGGTTTGCCTAGGAAAAAAATCCGAGGTAACACACAAAAACAAAAAAAAAAAAAAAGGAGAATACAAACGAATTAAGAAGTCTTGAAGTCGGTTAAAAAACAATAGTGTTTTCGAATAAAAAAGAAAGAAGCATGAAGTAGCAACTGTATCACTTGTTCATTTGCAAGTTCAAGAATGAACACCCAGGAATATGTGTTGGGCAATACTCCCGTACTATTCCTGCAGATCATAAAGGAAAGCCCTTATGTTTTTATGCATCTAGTTGCCTGTAAATGAATCTTTTATTTAACAAGAATAGTTTGCTAGTTGTGCGAAGCAACCAGTTCAGTGCCTGTAACTTTGCGTAGCAACATGTCGTGATGGGTTGCCCAGGACTAGACCAAAGTACCAGACTTAGTCCGCCATCGGATTGGTCACCAAGCCGTATGTGATACTTTTAGAAAAGTTGAGCCCTAGCATGAAGTCAAATTGGATGATTCGATTAGTTTCGTTGAAATTTGGGGATGAAAAGTATACATACAAGTATGTCCTTTGTATTTTTACAGAGTCCTTAATTTATTTAAGGACTTCTTTACTTGAAATACTTTTGAAAGAATCATGCAAATTAAATACTTTGTTGAATCATTGACATAAGTATTTTTTTTCTGAGATGTTTGACAAAGATTACTTGAATTTTTTAAAATTTGTCTCTGAGCATGATATGCAAAATTTTATATAGGAATACTCTCCCTGGAAGTTTTGATCAAAATTGGTTCAGTGGTTTGTCTTTGTTTGTAGTGGACAAATAATAGATAAGAAGCTGCTCCTGTTTGGCACTACACGATACAAATTTGGGGTACCTCTGCTACCAACATTCAAAGATCTCAGGCCTATTAAAATAAGACCTTTTGTCGCATAACTGTGACCCCTTAAAAAAAAAAAATTTTAAAAAATTCAACTGCAAACTATTGAAATTCTTAATTAAAATATTTACGACTTTTGGTCCATAAAATTATTTGGTTTTTGCATCGGAAACTTTTGCAAAAAATGATAAAAAAAACTTTATTTCTTAATAAATGGCATGGGAAATTAGCAGGAAAAGCGCGAAAATACATATTTGAAAATTGTTCTACTTAGAAAAACCAATTGAGTGCGCGATGCTTTGTGCTTTGTGTGTCGGTTTAGTGGTAAAGCACAGAAAGCTGCCGGCCATAGAAAAGAATAGACATTCTGACATTTTGCTCGAAAATCTGTCTGTCCGTTTATTCTTTTGTATTGTATATTTTGTTATCTATAGCGGAATCTCTCCTGTGGGCTAGAGGGCATTGAAGCGAGTAATTAATAAACTTTTTGCGCTACTGACGATGATTACGCATAGACTAAAAGGCAGATTACATAAACTCAGACCGCCAGGACACCAGTCCCCGATTTTCAATAGTTTTTCTTCTTTTCATGTATTCGTTCATTTTAAGTCACAAACACATTACCCACATTATGTATATACACGAGTATGTACAGTATGTGTGTGATTAGAAAAATTTCCAAGGAAATGCATTTAACCAGCAGGAATATTTTCAACATCTGTTAATGACTTTGAAGCCCATTGACATTGAGATTCATTCATTCACTCTTCTCTTCAAAAGAATGCAGCCAATCAACTCGGCTTAAAAAGTATTTTCTTCTGCAGAATAATAATGAACTTTTTTCCTGGAATGATGTGCATTTTCAATTCAAATCATTTACTAACAATAGGACGACTACCATTCAATTTTAGTAATCCTGGTCTTGATTTATTAAGTCTTCCAATGAAATTTTAAATTTGGTTTTTATGCCTTGCATCCAAACGTGTATACATATATGTACAATAATATCTCATACATTCAGAATCAGTATATATAAGCAAAGGAATTACAGAATAGTGAATAGACAGGCTTTTTCCGCTCTATTTGCTTTTTTGGCTTTGATATGTTGAAATAAATGTATTTACCTGATTTGAATGAATTTAAAATGAGAAAAAAATCAATTATGCAAAAAAATGTATGGTTTCAATTTTAAAAAGAAAAATTAAAGGCAGAAATACTAAATTCCAGGAATTTTCATTTATTACTTCTAATCAACAACATGCTGAGCAAACCAGATGAAAAAGTTACCAACTGTTTGTTACAGAGAATGAGTACACATACCAACATGGTATTTATTTAATATAAATATATCCAGGGAAACAAATGCACACATAACTATATGTGTAGGTGTAGAAAGTATCTGCATGGATGCATGCATTTGTGTATTTCGACAACAACTGTACAAAACTGTAGAAATTTATTTTGCAAATTGTTTCTCACAGCAAACCAAAACTAATTATATGAAATTTAAAGAGCAATTGAGTTTTATTTCACTCAGATGAACATTTGTGGTGGAAATTGAGTATACATATTAATCCATTAGTTCCCAAAACCACTTATGTAATTCCACCCATGGATGAAGGTGATAACATTCTATGAGAGCCAAAGGTCGGTCTAACAATAAGTCTTATTTGATATGTCGATGACTGTCAATGAAATTGTGTACGATTCTATTCATTGAAATGTTTTCTGTAAACAGTTTTGGTTAACAGGTGAAGAAGCTTACAATTTGGAAGAGCAGTACAAGTAACAAATGCTGCTGGCAATGTGTATGAACCTTGAGCGGCCAATAGATGTCCAATGTTATTGCACAATATTTACTTCATACTACATGTGAAAGTAGCCAGTCGAAATGGTGAAAGCTGATGAGAAAATGGATTTTGTGAACTTCATTGCATAAATTATTGCACAAACATTTCCTTTCATGAATGATAAACTAATTGTACATCTACTGGCCGCTTAAGAATCTTTTCTGGACAAAAAGGGTGAAGACTGCCACTCAATGTAATATAGACGTGTAGGTTTATTTTGCCCTATTAAATTATTTATCTTGCAATATATGCAAACATAAAAGATACAAAACATTGCTAGGTTTATTTAAACTAAACAAATAAACACATTAAATGGTTAACTTTGTGGCTTGTCAATTTGCCAAGGAATGCAAACATGCTCGAATAAATAAAGAAAAAATGTAACACTGAATGAAGTAGGGAAAATACAGAAAAGGTATTCTGCTCAAAAGTGAGCAAAAAGATTTAAACATTTACAAGTTAAACTTAATCTCATTGTAAAGTTTAAAACATTTGCGGTTTTCTTCCGGCTCTGAAATACTTTATTCTCAGGTAAATCTGGTTATTATTATCTGTTTGTTGTGGGTTATCTTTGTAAAATAACAGTAGAAACGCCAATAATAATTATAAATAATTTCCTTTATGCTACAAAGTGACCCATGTCAATATAGGTAAAACAAAAAATAAAAATGAAAAATAAAAGAGTAGAAATTAAATGGAAAACTAAATAAAAATGCGAAAGAGAAAAGAAATTGTGACGCCCCAGGGAAATGTAGATAAGCAATAAATAAATGTTAAAAGCTTACTAAGCCTCGGTTTTCTTACTACTTATTTAGTATATCCTTCTGGAATTTATGTGATAACAAAATTGTTAGTGGCATAAAGTAACAGAGAATATGAATGAATAGAGAAAACAATGAAAAGAGTTTGCTTTTTAGTATAAGAATAGGAAAAGTTCAATGGCCGCGGCCAAGTTTAATAAAAGTGACCACTTTAACAGCTTTCAGTGCTTCAGGTTATTTGATTCTTATCTTTTTTCTTGTACTTACGCTTCCTTTAATATTCTAAGAAGATTTGCCTTTAGCCAAAATAAATATATGAATAATTTATGTGAGCAATTGTGAGAGAATAGAAAAAATATTATTTTATGCCTTTGGTTAACAAGAAGTTGTTTGAACTTTTGGGTTGGCAAAAAAGTCAAGGTATTTTAGATGTTTATTTGCATGTGAGCGTCGCCATGTGAATAAAATAAAATATAAAAAATATTGACTTAATGGTGAAGAAAATTCACAAATTCACCATCAAAACTGAATATGCGAAAGTTTGTAAAAGATTTGCATTTTGAATGAAAATGACTGCTGCTATTACAATACTTACAATAAAATAAAAACAAAATTGAGTCCACCTAAGAGGAGGAATCAGTCAAAATACTGGTTTCAAAGAAAATAATTATCTTCAGAGAAGGCAAAGATAGTTCCATCTGCAGGCAAAGCATGAGATAATTTTCATTGAATATGTTCAAAAAGGAAAAACAATCAGCGGCGAGTAAAATAGTTTTCTTTCATCAAGACAATAAACTATTTTAAACAATAGATATCGCGTTTGAATTGATTCACACGTAGCATACAATATTTACTAGTTATGTTTTTAACCTTGAAGAAATGACTCAGCGGTAAAAGATTTTCCCACAATGATAGAGTAAAGGATGGAGATTATTTATTGTGCTTTCTTTGCCATGCCGAATACTTAAGATTATTATTATTAAGTGTTGTATTTCGAAGTTTTTGTCACAAAAATAACCAATGGTTTTATTGCCATAGCATGGGATTGCCATGAGATTGGCAATAAAGTGAAGGAAACAAATACAAATATATATTTTGATCGATTAAAACAAACTTTCAACAACACTTTGCAAAATTGAATATGGTTAAATATAGTCCTTTGAGACAAAAATAATCAAAATCAATGAATTCCAGTAGAAGTCTATCAAATTATATGATCATAAGAACAATATTTAATAGAAACATTGAAAGAAACTACTTACTTAACTCTCATAATATTCTTTCTCACTATTGCACTATCCAATACCATCCAATCTTGATGTCTTCACTTTGGTTTCAATGATGCTTGTTACTATGCTTCAAGGGAGTGCACTTTACATTATTTTTTATCTACTATTTTCGTAATGCATTTGTATCCTTGTATTCTGGTGCACCAGTGGGCATTGAATAGTAAATGCCATTCGATGATGAAAATTGTTATTCTCATATTGCAAGGAAAATATGTTTCGTTATTCGATTAGCTTTTCTAAAGAGTGCATTTGTGCAATCTTTATCTCTGATTCAGTGTTTGTTTGAAGATGACAATGTAAATATTTCTTTCTTATTCTTTTCAATTGAATTGGTATAGTTTTTTAGGGTTCCGGACCTAAAGGGTACCAAAGGGAACCCTATTGCAGAGACTTCATTGTCCGTCCGTCTTCGGGTCATATCTCATGAACCGTAACAACTAGAGAGTTGAAATTTTCACAGAATGTGCAGTTGTATCCGAGCATAAGCAACGCATACGAAAACTAAAATATTTTCAAAAACTTAAAGGGGTCTCCATACAAGAAACTTTTTTAATTAAATGGCAGCTATACGATCCAGGAATCCCACGATCATGAAATTTAGAAAGTTGATGGCTATATATCAGAAACTTGTATTGTCAAAATTTCAGTTTGATCGGATTATTATGGAGGGTAACTCCCATACAAATCCCCATTAAAATTCAGGTTCTTATTAGAAAAACTTTTTTGTTTTTTGCTTTATCGAACTGAAATTTAGACACTATATGTTCTTGACATAGACGCTATACATCTGTTGAAATCAGCCAAATCGGTCACCAAGAAGGGGTACCTCCCATACAAGCAAACCATTAAAATACAGGTTCTTATTTGAAAATCTTTTTTGTTTTTTGGACTATTGAACTAAAATTTAGACACTATAAGTTTTTGATATAGGTGTGGTACATTTGTTGGAATCAGTCAAATCAAATCCCAAGCTGGTAGGGAACCCTCCGTGTACGAGTCTGACTCGCACTTGGCCCATTTTTTTAAATTTTTCTTAAATGGAAAACTGTACTTATTTTTTAACTCTTTGTAAGTTTTGAATTAAAATGAATTATCATAAAATTGTATACTTTTTCTTAGTAGCTTTAAAAGATTAAAAGAGACATAAATTATTGTTACAATTACATACTTCATTATATTTAGACATTTAGATTTTTGTAAATTGTATACTATATACTACGCGATTAGATTGTTTTTTGCTCTGTGGCACAACAATTTACATAGACTTTTGATAACCATTGTTTCTACACGTGTCACATAAACAATTGTAATTCTGCGAGGCGCCAACAATCCAATTCAAGTGATTTTCTTTTTTGTTTTTGGTTGGTTTCATTGAACTTGGTTTTAAACTTGCAAGTGCAAGTATCAACTAGAAGAAGTGTGATTATTTTGTTTACTAACAAAGACAATAAGTTTTTCTTTAAAAGTTTATTGTGTTGTTCTTTTCATTTCGTTTGAATCCATAAGTAATGAAACTATGTTTTGCACTTACCTTCGACTTCAGTCAGTGAGGCGTATACTTCATATAAATAAATATCTTTCACCTACGCGAGAATCCCAAAGATTTCTTTGACAGAATTTAAATTGATAAAGTGGTACGAAGAAAAAAGTTGCCTTTCCTTTCCTTTTCTTTTCTTTTTGTTTTAATAAAGTCTACGGCAAAGTTTGTCAAAGGCTTTAGCCTTAAAGTTTGTTTGAACGCAGCTTAGGTAATCATTTGTCGAGTCGAGTTGAGTTAAGTTGAGGTAAACATTGTTAATATTTGTATTAATTTCCTTTTTAAAAATTAAAAATTTTCTTCAACAATAAACACAATAATAATGGTAAACTTTTTGAGAATCTACACGCGTGGTTTTTGTTATTATTATTTTTGCGCTTTAGGAAAACACAAGTTTTATTGAAGGTTTTGCCACTTCCTATATCACTGTCATCCATCATCCTCATCATCAACAATATTGTCGACATTGTCAGAATGTTGTCTGTGGCTGTGAACAGTGAAATTAACTTTCACGTGACAGAATCTTTCAGGATATGTTGACTTTGCTCCTGTGTCAATGACTAAAACAGCTTTACTCCGAGTAAATTAAAAGCAAATCCTCTTTGAAACTCGTTGTTGTTAGGAGGAGAAGTATGTATGTAAGTACATAGGCAAGTTAGGACGATGACTTGTGATGAAAGCATGTCAACTTGACTAGTTGAAAATGGAATTTTCTATATAAATCACGTACAACACGAGAAGGACCTCGCTCATCCTTTGCACTGCAGAATTAAAAACATTTTCTCTATCTCGTTTATTCCAACAAAGCTTGTCTATTTTTCTGCAATTATTTTCTCTTTCGCTTGTATTGCCTTTAAGCGCTGCACGTATCTCAATATTTAGCATACTGTTTGATGATCTATAGACCTCTTTTTGGGCCTGAACAAAATAGAAAGTCAAATATCAGTCAAGAACAAAAGATGAAGTCCACAAAGGACAAGTTGGCAGCTACAACAGACACGTGCCTCACATTAATGTAATTCTGTTATAGACGACTGAGACTATGGGACTGAGATTGTGAAGGAGCTTGTGTACCTATTTGTTTAATGCTTTCACCTGGTGTTCAGTTCCCTCCACACTTACCAACTCACTCACATTCTTAAACGAAAAATTCTTTATGTTCATGATTAACTTGGCGCTGCTGTTGCCATCGACAACTTTGATGTTGAACGTGCATTATTTTTTCCAAGAAAGTGATGTCCACTGTTTATATTCTCCATAGTAGACAAGGAACGTGGATAGTGTGCAGTTAATTGCAACTTCAAGAGAATATCTTATACTTGCATTGATGTTACTGATGTCGGGTCGGGTTGGTTTGCCTTTCTTTTGCTGTATTTTTCTACTTGTGTTAACAATTTCTAGTGAGGTTGTGTTGTTGTTTTATTTTCTGTGATAATTATGAGTTCATTATTGTGCAACGAAGTGTTACACAATTTATTATGTCATTAAATAGTTTTTTAGCTTACACTTACACTAAGAGAAGTTTACCATTTTTTCTTGGAGTAAAAGATAAAAAAAAGAAAAAAAATTTAATAACAAAATTTTTAATTGTAAATTTTATATCAAAAATTATGACCCTTACCAGGATTCTATAATGTCCCAGTTTCTTACCATCCAGTTTAGCTTCTTTCCTTTTCAACCGTAAGTCATCTATATGTGGGTCATGTTTATGGTTTAACTTGGCAGCTTTTTAATTGCTTTCGATTGATATCATTTTAATTAAATTTGAAATAGTTTATATTTGAACTAGTTTTCTTTTTGCTCTTGAGTTATAGTACAAATTCAGTTGCATCGCATGACATACAAATTTCATTTCTAATTGACATTGAAAGGGTTTCATAGAATAAATACAAAATCTCTTAAGCTGCAGTTAGTAGTTAGATACAAGATACAAGCAAACAAAGTCGACAACAAGGATCCATGGCACATTTCAACTTGTAAATCATAATGTTTTCAAATCAGTAAAGCTTTCGTGTTGAGTCTAGACAAATTGTTGTATTTATCAAGAACATCATACACATCGATACACATTTCCTACCTATAAATATAAGTACAAAATCTTTATGAAATGCTTACTATTATCATCATCATTATCAGCAGTAATATAAACCAAATGCACTCTACTCTCATGTATGTACATACTATTAGTATTATTTATGAAGTATCTACGTGTCTATTTATCTAAAGTATATACTAAAACATTACCGATTGCCTAATCGTAGTATTGTACATATATATATTCAATGTTGCTCGCTATCATGCAACATTTGGCAATAAATGTCAATGATTTATATTTTGTGGTATATACACACAGCGTCAAAAGAAGTGAACACATGAGATTTTTGCATTAAAAGTTTTATAATTATATATTAATGAATACAAAATAAAAAGTTAGTATGCAGAATTCAAGGCTTATATTTTAGGAGTCGATTTCAATTTAAAGTGTAATCAAAATTAATACACAAACAAAAATAATTCACATTAATTAAAAAAAGTCCAAATTTTACGCGTCAAAAAAAAAGTGAACAGTATATACAAAGTGGCAAATATTAAGTTAAAATATTACACTTTTTTAAGTTTTAATATTTTGTATTTTTCTCTTTAGATTACACAACCGCCTTAAGTCTCCTTGGCATCGATTGGACAAGGTTTTTTGTCACATCAGGAGAGATTTTGACCCATTCTTCCATTAGACACTTCTTTAGGTCTTCCTTGCTCAAAATCGTCCTCTGCCTGATCTTCCTGTCCAGGTGTTCCCACAAATGCTCAATTGGATTGAGGTCTGGAGATTGTGGCGGATGGTCAAATGTCTTAGGGGTCCTATACAGTAGTCATTCCTTCAGAATTCTCGCTGTATGTTTTGGATCGTTATCTTGTTGGAAGATCCAATTGCCCGACAGGCCTATTTTCTCGACACTGGGGGCGACATTGTTTTGGAAAATGTTTAAGTAATCCATCTTGTTTATTGTTGATTCAATGAAAACCAGATTTCCGACTCCAGATGCCGCCATACAGCCCCAAACCATAACTGAGCCCACATCGTGCTTAACTGTGTTGGTTACACAACTTTCTTTAAATGCTTCATTAGTGGTACGCCATATTTTTGATGTCCTTTTGGCATGAAAAATTTCAAATTTGCTCTCATCAGTAAAGAGAATGTTTTTCCAAAAAGTTGGAGCCACATTAATGTATTTTTTGGCGAAATCCACACGCTTGCTCTGATTTACCTTTGATATCAATGACTTCTTGCGGGGTATTCGTCTGTGTAGGCCATTTTTATGAAGGGCTCTCCTGACCGTACTCGCGCTAACTGATTTGTCTGATGTCTGGGTAATATTTTCTGAAATTTTGACTGCACTTGAGGCTGGATTTACCTTTACTTTTCTTACTACAGCTCTAACTTGAGTATCAGTAAGTCGCTTTGGACGCCCAGTTCTCGGCAAATCTTCCAACCGACGATATGTGGCATATTTGACAATAATTTTTTTTATTGCTTGGGCCCCTGCCTATAATTTCGGCAATTTCACGCAAAGATTTGCCTTTCTCTCGTAAATCTAATATGATTTTTCGAGTGCCACTAGATGTTTGCTTTCCCATAGTAAGAATTTTTTTTTTTTTAATTTTATACACTTTTATTTTAGGAATTCACTCAAAATAACATTTACCATAACAAAGCACGTGAGTAATAATCGTTTTCCTTAAAAAATTTGGTTATTCCCCGAATTATAGAACGAAAAGAAAAATAAAAGTAAAAAGTGTTCACTTTTTTTTGACGCGTAAAATTTGGACTTTTTTTAATTAATGTGAATTATTTTTGTTTGTGTATTGATTTTGATTACACTTTAAATTGAAATCGACTCCTAAAATATAAGCCTTGAATTCTGCATACTAACTTTTTATTTTGTATTCATTAATATATAATTATAAAACTTTTAATGCAAAAATCTCATGTGTTCACTTTCTTTTGACGCTGTGTGTATTTTTATGTTAATAATATACTATATATATTTGACACAAAAAAAAAGTGAATTGAACCAGAAAAGGTCAAAAATTATTGACATTTATTGAATTATTGTAGAATCAGTGAAAAGGGTTCAAATCATAATGACATTTGTTTCTCTCTCAACACAAGGTAAAAGTTCTCATCAAAAATAAAAAAACAAAACAACTTAGACAGAAAAACATTATAGAATCTTAAATTCTTCATGTAGACTAAACATTTAAATCAGATTGAGTTTGCCGGCGCCGTTGTTGCCACCACCAACGTCACCTAAAAGAGATTTTAATTTAAAGGCAAGCAATTCCAAAGAACAACAAATTAACATATGTTAATCGAAATAAATAACAAAATTTTCGTTAATAAAAATAAAATGAAATAAAATAAAGAATCGCTAAAATGAGAAGTAAATGAAAACAATTTTTAACTTACGCACGACTGATAACTTTTGACTTTTCCAGACAGCCCACACACACACACACACACACACAGAAGAGAACAAAATGGAATGGAATAGAATACAATAGAATAGAATGAAATAGAATAGAATATAATAGAATAGAATAGGATAAAATGCAAATTGAGTAGCAATAGTAGTAGCAGCAGCAGCAGCAGCAACAGCAGCAGCAGCAGCAGCAGCAGCAGCAGATTAGATAAAGGACACAACAAAGCAGCAATAAAAATAGTATTGATATTTTCCTTTCTTTCTTTATTTTCTCAATGATAAGTTTGACTTTCAGTTAAACAAACAAACAAACAAACAAACAGACAGTAATCGAGACGATGAAGGCATGCAGTTGATGTCTGTTTATTTGCTTTGCTTAAATTGCGTGAAATTCGGTGAAATGCTCTCTAGCATTTATTAAATTCTTTCAACAAGCATCGATACACTTACTTTCTACATTCAGAGAAAGCACGAGCAAGATATACTCGTACATACTTACTAGTTGTATCCTGTTGTATAGAAGAAATAGATACTGCGGCTTGGCTGTTGGCGGTAGCGATGGTGATGGCAATGGTGAAAAGGCATATCCATGTTTTCTGGAGCACACACATTTATTTTGTTTGTAGTTATCTCTATTCTCTTTGACAAACTCACTCACGCCCTTCTAATTTCCTTTATCATGTTTATGATGATGGTAAAAATTTCAGGAATTGGCAGGATATGTTCGCTTGCAAGAGTCAACGACAACGACACAGCAGAGTGATGGCACGCACATTGGAAAGAATGAAAAGAAAAAAACGAAAATCGGAAACAAATGAATGAAAGGCAAAGGAAAAAAAAAAATAAATAAAAAATAAAGTAAAAATTCCATGCGTCTTATAAGGGATATGTTTGGCTTACGACTACTCAATGGCATCCATCGTCTGTGGTATGTTTGCTGTGTGTTGGCACGTACTTTGCTCAATTCTCAATTCCTTTTTTTGCATGTGTTAACATCTTCAAAGGATATTTCAATTTAAATATGTTTAATATATGTTTTACAATTACGGTTTCAAAGATTTTCTTATTTACAATCATGTTAATACATAACTAATGTTCAAATATTTTATTGGTTTTATCAATTTGCCTTGATGTTTGCAACATAAGAAATTCTGCATCGGACACCCCAAAATTTAAATATGGAATTGGCAAACGTCTCAAGTTGATTCCATTAATCTGTATTTATGTATGCTGGCATGTCTAAGTCAGAGGGCTCCGATTACTGGAAGACCTCGAATCCTGAAACAAAAATTTCATTATTTAAATTTTGTTATGGTTTTAGATATTTCTAAAAGTCCCAGTTTGACTTTAGAGATGGACTTGGAACTCAAGACGCCTTGCTATATATCCAATTTTTAGTAGAAAACTAAAAAGATGTGCAAGAAGATATTCCTATTCCTATTCCTATGCTTCATCGACTAGAAGAAAGCTTTTGACCCCGATAAACATGACAAGCTTATGCGAATTTTTCAATCTAACAGAATAGATGACAAAGAAATTCGTTGGATAAGAAATTTATATTGGCAACAGACTGCCCACGTAAGCATCAAATGTGATATGAGCGACAGGGAAAAATCAGAAAAAATCTTTCAAGATTCGATAAGCGACATTGACCGAGGTGTAAAAGTAAATGGTGCATTTATGTATCAACAATATACGATATGCAGACGCACCACTCTTATAGCCGACAGCTTATTATGTCTACAAATTAGTTAACAAAGTTAATTAAGGCAGCGAAAAGTTTGGCCTATGAATAAATATCAATGTATATGACTGTCAGCCGAAATAAACATTTACGGTAACACAAGCATATTGGGAAGGAACACTTTCATGGAAAGAGTAAACCATTTTAAGTACATTGAAGTTTACGATTGCACCAAAAAATTAAATGCCACATAGAAATATAGAGAAATACTTTTCTCAAGTATGGAAAGGTATTCACCATTTATGATCTCAATAAACAGTGAAAAAATCGATTTTTAAAATGCTAAAATATGACAAAATGTGTAACCAACGCTGAACTTCTAAGAAGAATGTGCTAAAACCATGAACTATAAACAAAATGTTGGCAATCTTATAAATGTGGCGACAAATAGGAAAGAATACGCAGAGATTTGTTTATTATTTAGTGCAATAGTTGCGTTTACAAGTAAGTTTTAAAGGATTTTTTTTTTATTGATTTTGACAATGACTTTTCCCCATTTTTCTGGTAATGCATGGATTCTGCGGCAATAAAATTATTTGCTTTTGGAGGCTAATAAAGCATTAAGCCAATTGTTGACAACTTCAACTGCGTATTCCCGAAAGGGGCTTTCTGCATCGACCGGAACAATTGGTAGTCTAATGGTGCTAGGCCTGGACTTGAAGGCGGCTCTCATCATGTAACATTGAAGAAGGTTATAACCTATGGCTTTTGTCTGGCTGCACTTTAAAGTCGTTTTTCCGCAATTGCCCGCTTCAATCGCATCAGTTGGTGTCTGTAGAGAGTCCCGTCGATTGTCTGACCACTTTTGAGAAGCTCGTATCACATGATTCCCTTCTGGCCCCACCAAATGCAGAGCATAACCTTGCTGCCATGGATTTTTGGCTTTGGCGTCAATAGTGCGGGTTCGCTGTGCTTAACATACGCCTTCCTTATCGCAGTGAATCCATTTTCATTGCCGGTGACGATACGATGCAAAAACGACGTCCCTTTCTACCATTGACAAAGCATTTCGGAAGCAGTGACACGCCGTGTGATATGTCTTGGTTTGAGTTCATGAGTTTCCGACCATACTAATGGCTTGTTCAGTCACGCCTATTGGTACGTCCAAAATTTCCTCGGATTCGGCGTCTACAAACGTTGGCGAATGAAAAAATATGCTGTTATGCTTTCACATAAAGTTGGTTCCAACTTAGTCCGGTATGCTTAAACAGTACTGGTGTCCTCTGTTGGCAATCCGCTAAAGCTTATTTTTACTCGTATTTAGTATGTTTTATAAAGTTTTTTTGTTTTAATATTTTCCTTTTTTTTTTTTTGTTATATTATTACCAATATTCGAATTCCCTTAAAAATTACTTTTATGTTTCTTTTCATAAGTAGCGTCCAACCATATGGAAATACACCATCACATTACCACTAATAGGATTATTAAGATAGTAACTAATCTGTATGAATCTATGTGTTGTAGATGATGTATGTTAGATATGATATTTTTTGGCAAGTGCATCAGTTGCTAGCTTAGCTTCTCATCAAGAAGCGATTCATTACTCATTTGTCAACTACATACAATATTGCGTGCAAGTTGCTCTTGAGCTACTCTGAGTCCCTAGAATTATTACGAAAAACAAATATTTATCAAATGTTGTCGTCATCACCAGACTTCTTCCATAGTCTTTCATTTTGTCAACTTTCAACTTCTTCTACTGCTTGTGTATTTGTGTGTGTGCATGTGTTGTCTGTTGCCATGTGGTCTTTGCGTCGCTGATGCAGCATGATGTTTTCAATTTTTTTTTGTTCTTGCAAACTTTTTAGCGGAAATGTTGGCGCCATGCAGACTAGTCATGACGCAAAAGAAAAGAAGGATATAATCGACTGCACTAGCCAAGTAAAGTAAAAGTGAAATGTTGAAAAAAACCAAACGAAAAACAACAGAAAACATGTTAGAGTAAGGCAGATAGATATCCAATCTAATTCATGTTCTTTATATAATAAGAAGAGCATTGTTCAATACTTAACAAAGGATTTTCACTTATACTACTTCCTTAATGTTTTGTTTGAGCTTTGCTTCCTGCAATGTTTTCTTCTGTTTTTTGGCAAACGAAGAACAACAAAAATATGAAAAATTTCCATTAGGAAGTAACTTCCAAATGTCATTGGCAAAACAAAAGTGGAGACACACACATGCGAGATCCGATGAAGTTAAATGTTATGGGAATGGGGATGAAAGTTAGTTCATGGAAATGGAGATGACTATAGCGATGACTATTGGCGATGTTGACCAAAAATAGTCACGTATAAAACACAATTTTGGAGCCTGTTATTGTTTGCTGTTGTTGTTATTGATTCTATTTCACGATGCTCTTGTTATTGTTGTGATGATGACACACAAACATCATAAAAAATACATGCTCTAAATAAAGCAAGAGGGGAGTCTGATAAGTTTACAGTTGGCAAAAAGAAAATGGGTCATGAATGTCTTACTCAACTTTATTTCATAATGTTTGGAAGGAGATAATGGTCACAGAATGTTAAAACTGATTTTTTTTTTTTTTTTGTTATCCTACAGATGATTGGGATTAAGTTTTGATCAAACTCTAACAGCTGTCACTTAAAAGAAAGTAATATCTAATACTAACAATTTATGTTCTAGTAATGAACTTATTAAACCACCCTCGTTCATATTCGGACTCATGCAGAGAAAATGGCAAAAAACACACGCATAAAATAAAGGAAAGTGTGTGTTCTGAACAGATAGTGATGAAAAGGGAGAATAAGTGAAAGGAAGGGTCAATACATTGTGGGAACAAATGGCGCCATCACCAAATGCTAAATGGGCGCTTCAAGGAAAGGAAAATTAAACTCAGTGTAGCCTTTATGATGACTTGTATCACAGAATGACGCAATTATCCTTGTGACGTTGTTTGCTGTTGCTTCTGCCTTTGAATCGATTGCATTATGTTTTTCTTTCTGTTCTATTTATTTTTTAATACAAAAAAAAAAATTACAATATAATTTATTGAAATGTTACAATCGAAGTGTATGTGTGTGAATCTGTGTGTAGATTAAGAATTGAATGAAAACAGTTAAACTTTAAATACAATAAATAAATTCATAGTATTTTACTGTTTATTGCGGGTAGCTTGAACAAAACCATGAATTTCCGTTGCATTCAAAAAATTAAATCGGCAAAGTATAAAAATAGAAATTATTGCTAAATTCCAATGGAAGTTAAAAGTATCTGCATGTTTTACTGCTTCCTTTTTTGCTATTTTATGCAGCGAACAGCAAGGAAAACAATACAATTAATAACTCTACTACTATATAGTGACTTATGTATGTAGGCTGGCATCAGATTTAGACTTCATGCTAGAATATATTTTGGTCTGAAAACTTAATGCAAGGGAAGATTTATTGCTGAAGCAACACAAAATAAATGAACATGAACAAAGCAGAGCCGAAGTTGGCATCAAGGATTAGTAGTGTAGACTTATTCTCGACTTTATTTTTAGTTTGAAAATGTTTTAGGTTCTTTCAAAACACTTAAATGAGCAACAAAAGCATTTTACTCGTATTGAGGCTACGACTATGTTGAAGTGTATAAGATTTTAGTACAGAGAAAGCATTCAAATTAACATTGCGTGACGCGTGAAATCCACAATCCCAAGTTCGAAGTTAAACATGTTGCTCTGAACTGAATAGAATTCACTTTGATGTGAGATTACGCAATAGCAGGAAATAAGAAAAACTGGATCTCACCATCTGTAATTAGTGTGAAACTTTAAGAAGTTAAGTTAAATGAAAGTATGGCATACTCACAGCCAACAATGTAGGTAAGGACATGGTAGTGAACCAAGATACATCCAAAGAAGCGAAGCGATTTGTTCGCATAAGCATCATATGGATGAGTTGACGGAATTCACGATTTTCCCCATACCAAGCGCAATTATAGAATGCCTCAGGAAGTTCTTCACTCTATAGAGGTGAAAGAGGACAAGTGTGAGGTAAAATAAGAAATATTTATGTGTACAATAGTACCGCTTTTGCAAACTGTTGACCATTGTAACAGTAAATGATAATTTGATAGCCTGCAGCCATAATATACATTACCATTCGTATGAATGTGATTTTGCTAGACTCCTGGAACAAAGATACAAATACAATTGTGTTCAATAAAAACAACAACAAAACAAACGAGAACTCACAAGGCCAACACCCAATTCGAAGAGAACAGCACCCCAAATTATGAGACTCATTATAAACTGTGGCAACATAATTTGTTGATATAACTGACGCAATTCGGAGACATAACTGCAAGCAATAAAATGGTAAGTTAGTGTTTATGACACGTGAAATGGATAGTTTAATGCTAACATCGTTATTCGCTGATATTGATAGATGCAATAGCGTAGATATTCAACTCGACGTGTTTTTGGAACTAATTCTGAAGTCGAGTTGTGTACCATTTCCATGAGCGCCCGCATGAGGGCAACACTATGCAGGCATAGGATTACAAAGAGACAATCATAGGAAATGGAACCTGACGATGAATAAGAGTACGAGTAGTTGCTCAATTTAAAGAACTTTCAGTTTATAGGTTTGTAGGTAGTGACTTACCAGCGCCACAGATCCAAACGGCACAAGTACCAAGATACATTTCAATAGGATAGTAGGGAAAAGACATGCCTTTGGACTCCCAAGCGGGATACAAAGCTGGATATGCTGTATTATGATACAAGAAATACTTACGTAAAAAAGTTGTTTAAGAATATTATTTTGGAATAAACTCACGTAAAACCACATGATAATTGGGTGTGCCAACATAATAATGATAGAAATTAATTATATACGCAGTGATACAATAGTTTGTCATGATAAGTGAGCAGAGAAATAAATAAACCAATAACTGACGACGTGTGCTACGCCACTGGATGGCAACGACATCATTGATTTTTAACTTCAATTCTTCATTTATAGGAAAATCTAGTAATTATAAGAAAAGATTTATTTAGATTTTATGACCCCATAGTAGCATAGTGGTATTGACTTGATTTTACCATGTTGAAAAATCTCACATTCCTGCAACAAATCATGTCCCAATGCCTGTTTCAAGAGGTGTGAATAACGTCGCTGATTTGGCAAAAAATGTATCAGTTTCGTTATGGAAATTAATGCCTGAAGTCCTGTGCAGATGGACTACACAACATAATTTAAATTTGGATTATATTGTATTACGTTTAACCACTTGATTCATTCATTTAGCCAACCTACCTCAATCATTTTGGGTACATCATGCACATAGCGTACAGCGCGACACCAGTGACCGTAAAGTGATAATGTACTGCTTACAACAAGTATAACATTGATGCTGAGGAGGTCAATGCAAAGTTCATTGGCAAAATCAAAAAAAAAAAAAAAAAAATAGTAGAAAGAGATACAATTTAGTTAAATTGACTTAATGCATTTGGCCTTTTTCGGAGAACAAGTTTGCACAAGTTGAAATTGGCTTAGACAGAGGACGTACACATTTGTTAATAGAATCCAACGCGGCACACTTAATACATTCATGCCCGTCGTGTAGGCCATGATTATAAGCTCCAGGATGCGACGATAGTTACGCGCTTTCACAGCTTCAACTTCAACGGGTGAAAACATTCTGATAATTAACACTTAATTGCTATAATCAGCTATATTTATATATAAAATTATTACATTTCCATTTTCATTTCCAATTCCAACTTGCAATACAATATTTATGTATTGTAAATGGTAGAAGGCGGAGAATGTACGTGTATGATGAGTGAGCGTGAGCCATAAATCCTTTTTTGTCTCGTGTTTTTCACATAATTACATATTTAAGATTTGGTAACCGCCCCATTACGTGTTTAATTATTGGTTTGAAATGGGAAACTCACAAAATGGTTATACAATAGTAGGGGTAAATGGTAATAAAATATGTGAAATTTTGTGAAAATTAGATATTAAAATGACTCAATTGAACCTCACAAATTTAAACCATCTTCCTTGTATTCCACAATCTGGTAACTCGTTGAAATATAAAGCTTTCATCCACAGAGCTTTTATATTGAGTTTAAACTAACCGTAATGCTTTTACTCTTACAAAAGCTTTGTAGGACAGATTCAATGAGCTTACTCATATATTTTTTAGAAAGCTTTTGCTTTGAAATATCAAAATTTTTGTAACCCCAAATTGTATTGTTCTTTATCAATTGAAATCCTTATACAGTCAATCTTCCATGTCTCAAACTTCTAACCATAACCAGAAATAGAAGGTTTCAACTCGAAGTATCCATCATCAGTATTAACTGAAACTCCTAGTGTAGCATTTGAAAGAGATCGAAAGAAGTGGAAATCCCTTGGTTTCAAATCGGAAAAGTATGGTAGAAGCCGTTCTTTTAAATAGCTTGCTTAATGTTGATGATACGAGGCTGAATTTTAGGAATTTTTATCAGAATTGAGATGGCTCTGTATAGCAGTGTCGATGCATTCAATATTCTTTTCCAGATCCCTTGTCTTTTAATTCGAATATTCGTGTAAAAGTTGGTTAGTCCATCTTCAAAGAAAAAACGAGGGAATTAAGTTGTCAACATAATAAATAAAAATGTGTTTAAATAAATTGTGTTATTGTAGAGGAATATTGTCAGGGTTCAGATAGTTTCGACTTTGGCTCATAACTTTTATTAAAAAAGGCAATGACACTTAGAAGAATTAAATACTTTTTTTTCGGTATTTTTACGTGCACTTATCATGACTCTATTCTACTACATTCTGCTAAATTCCCTTCTTTTAGTTTATCATTTTTTGTGTATTATGGCGTTTTGATTTATGGAAGTTCGACTGTATTAAAATTCTCATAATAGCTCAATAGAAGTTCAAGATCAGCCGAAAGAAGTCTTTGAACTCGATACAATGAACATCAGTTCCGCGTTGTTATATATATTGTTATATATTTCATTGAATATATGTATTTATTAGAAGCTATACCAAGATCATGAAGACCATGATCTATCATCGTAAATGTACCCAATCTTACCTGATTTTAGACTAGAAATTGTTGAATCTAATTTTGCATATAAAGCTGAGAGACTAAAGTATTTTAAAATTCACACAAATTTGGGAAAAGATACGGTTATTCGTGCGACAACGGGCCTGGGTGCGCTAGTAAAATAATAAAAATGAAAAACTATAGATTTTCTCAAATATTTTTTTTTTTTGTTTTTCAAATTTTCCTTTAATATTTTTTCTCATGACAGAATTTCGCTCAAACAATTTTATACAATTCTTTTGTATAATAATTACTTTTCGTATTTTGCATTAAATTTGTTTAGTTTTTGAGTGATTTTTTGTGATTTCTTCATTTGTCATTGGCAGACAGACGACAACAAAATTTTATTTAATTTAATTAATTTTTAATTGTTTTGTAATAAATAAAAAATTTATTTCATTAATAAAATTATTTTTTGTTCAAATAATTAATTCTTAAATAATTTATTAATTTGCTTGCTTTTATTAGTTTAACATTTTCTGAATTTGTGTAACTTAAAAATTCTTTGCTTAAAAAAAAAAATTATTGTACATAATGATAATAATAAATTAATTAATTTATGAATTAACAATAATTATAACCTAAGTAAACTGTAAACAAAATTTGTAGCATTAAAACGGTTCCCTTCCTAAAAAAATATACACATTATGTTGTATTTTGTTGGTTTGTTGTTGTTCTTGTTGTTGGTATGAAATTGGTTGTGTGAGTGTGAGTGAGTTTGTATCTGTATGAAGATGGGCTATGTTTTTTTGTATTTACAAAAGTATTTCATTATTTTCTTTATACAAACATATGAATGTTTATCCGAAGTGGCTTGGAATGTTATGCATGCATTAGTTGTGCATCTGAGTGTACGAGTATATCTGTGTGTACGTATATCTGTGTGTATGTGCGAGTGCATGTGTAAGAAATTTAGTAAATTGTTGAAATTGAAATTTTTTTATGTCAATAAGCGGATGATGTTGATGTATTGCATAATATTATCTTAAGAAGTCTGTAGTTTTTCTCGCAGTATATTAATATATGGTATGTGTGTGTGTGTGTGTGTGGTTGTGTATAAGTATAAGTATCTGTGTTTTTATGTACATATGCATATGTAAACATGTGCGTGTATCTAAGTGTAAGGTATGTTTAATGTAATAAATGTTCGTCTTCATCTCTGATATGTTTCTAAGAGGCTAATTTGCAATAATTTTATGCTTATTTTTTTGTATTAAATCTTTGATTAGAATTCTTGATTAATCTTGACTCTATACGACTTACATAAATATATACGACGACTACAATATATCGAAATTACTATATGCATACATACATTGAATTTTGTATTTTTTGTTTTATAAATGTATAATTTTAATTTTAATTTTTTTTCTTGGTTTTGGTTTTCAATTACATTTAATGGCATTCACAATTTTACAAACATATTAAAACTAAAAAAACTTTTGGACAGTATTTTGCTGTAATTTTATATATATATATATATTTTTTTTTTATATTTTAATAAGTATAATTTTAATATTCTTTTTAATAAATGCGTTTCTTATTAGATTTAGTTTGTGTGTTTCTTTTTTTTTATTTTCTTTGTGAGATATTTTGTAATTTCTTTTAGCATAAAAAATTTATTTATTTAATTTCATTTAGTATTTTATAACTTTCACAACCTATTTTTATTTTTATTATTTGTGAAAACTATAAAAATATCGGTACAACCGAAATATTAATGATTTCCTTTAGCATAGAGTTTTGTATTAATTTTAAGATTTATCTCTTGATGTCCTTTATTACTTTGTTTGTTTTTCTTTGTTAATTTTATAGTTTGATACACCTTTCATACGTAGTGAGTATTAGGGAGATCTTTAAGTCATATGAACACTTTAAAGAGGTGAACAGTAAATAGTGTAAAAGGGATTTGATATCCAAAATGAAAATGTCTTTTTAATTAGGAACTTCAAAATCTTTTATTCACCTCAATTCAATTTACTATTTTATTAATATATTTATTCACATTCTTGAAATTGTTTTTTTTTGCATTGGAATCTTTTATTGAAATTATAAAGAATATACATTGATTTTGTTGCATAAGGAGAAAGTAAGAACATAAAGAAAGTCATACATATCTTCAACATTTCAGTGTTCTTATTTATGCTTAAAATTCTCATCAACTCTCTTTTTTGATTAATGTATGGAAGTACTGGTACTGGTATTTCATCTTAAAGGCTATTTTATCTTTTCATCTTTGTACTCTTCTATTAACTTTTTGCCCCTTTGATTTTGTGTCTGTAGTATTAAACTCGAACTTTTAACTATGGTGAGTTTTTGAACACGCCTTGGACAATTGAATAAGGTTTTAAAAAAATATTGTATATTTTTAAAATTTGATCAAATCGGACTTGTTAAAACATTTAAGTTGCTCACTTGAAGTTGTTAGTGTAGAACAGTAGATTTATTCAAACTGATGAAAGTGGAATTAATTTATATACATATAGAATATTTACTATTCAAAGTATTGTATTTGCTAGTATGAAAGGCATATGGAATTATCGGTGGAACCGAAATTAATGCGTTTCTTCTTAAATTTTTTGTTCAACTTTTGTTTTTTCTTGAAATTTCTTGTAAATAAGCTTAAAAAATTTTACTTTTCTAAATATCTTTTATGAATGCTTTATTTCATTTACTTACACTGATCTGATTGATTGTACTAAGTACAATATATACTACTGACATAATGATTCTCAAGGTACTGCGAAAAATACATACAAACGTACACACACTGAAAGGAATTTTCTATTATTATGATGTTCTATAAATGTATTTTGTATATACATATATTTATATATAAATATTACGATTTCAATACTAAGTTTTTTTTTTTTTGTAATTAATTTTTATAATTTTATTCACTTAATTCTTAAACTTGCATTTAAATATTTCAAAAAATTTGAAGAATTTTATACCACAATTATTTTATTTTATAATTCTCTTATTGTAATTGTAATTTTATGAAAAAAATATTTATAAAAATCTAACAACAAATTTGTATAAAAATAAAATTATATGGAATGATTTCTGTTATTTTTTTAAAAATAAATTTATAAATCTTTATAAAAAAAAAAAATTACAATTATAAAATGGTAAAACAATAAAATAAATAAATCAAAACTTATAAATGATAAATTTGTGAAAACTTAGTAAAAGAATAAAGAACTTTATTCCTAGGAATTTGGGACACTATTTTATGTAGATTTTTCCTTTCAGATTGTTGACAATCAAATTATATAAAACCTTGTTTTACTTTTGTGGAAACTGAATATTGAAATTATTAAAATTTTCCTTTTTTTTTATTGTTTTGAAGTGAAAGTTCTTTAGCGGTGTTAGGCAAAAATTTATTCTAAAAATTTGAGTGAAAAAATACAAATCATCAAGTTTTGAAAGCATCTGTATCTCATGAACCGCACTAGATAGGGACTTGAAGTTTTCACAGAATGTGTATTTCTATTTCCATATCCCCGAAAATCTACCAGAAAAGTCTTAAAAAAGAGATTACATTTCCACAAGAACAACATTCAGTTTGTGTGTATAAAAACTTGCAAGCAAACAGCTTATGTTTTGTACAAAAACGAGAACGGCACAGATGCTCGTCGATGATCTACAATAATTTATGTGCAAAAGGGAACAGACGGCAAACGTAAATACAACAACAACAATTAGACACGCCAAAGAATCCTAAATCAATGTACAGACGGACAGACAAACAGACTTTGAGATGAGTTCTCTCTGTCTGTTTTTAAGAAGTTTCACTTCTATCACGTGTACGATGGCACACGCGCATTTTTTTTTTATTTTTTTTTTTAAATTTATTTCTTATGTATGTTTTATATGTATAACTTATTGCTTTTCGTTAAAACGATTATTTTAAGATAGTCATTTTCAATTTTTGCATACCATTCACATGAAGAGGATGGGAGTAAAGGAGCCTCCGCTATGTTTCCCTTCAAATGCCGCAATTGCCTAGGATTTGCAAAATCTTTTCTTGTTCAATAAGTTCTAAATAAGAGTCAAAGCTTTATAATCAACTAACAACTCACATTATACAAGTATATCAGATCAAATTCAAAATGGTCATATTTTTCTTTATAATATTTTCAGACATATTAAAATTCTAAATTTATTAAAATTTCCTTTCAACAAGGCAATGGACAAAGAAATTTGGTAAATCAATTGGATTGGATTGGCCTTTGTACTTTGTATTTATAAATGTGAAAGGTATGATAATGATATGTTCGGTGCGACCGAACTTACTATTCTTGCTTATTTCTTAAAACATTGTAGATTCTAAAGACCTTTCTTCATATTCCTCTTAGACAATAGTTTGTAAACTAAAATGTACATAACAAATACAACATTCAACTGACAACTTTGTAAACAACTAACAAACATACACATATAAAGAAGCTTGCAACCCAACATTCAAGGGTCGCTCACTTGCCTATTTTCTAAATTTATCTTACTAAACATTACTCACATCATTTGGATTTGCATTTGCTTCCAGTTACATTCTTTCGTAGAATATTTCGAGTGTAACAATGAAGCGAACTAATCCCAATTCATTGGATATCATAATAATTTTTTTTTTTAGCTTTGGTACATTTTTGTTTTTCTGAAGCATTCCTAAATTATTTTTCTAGGGTTTTAACATTTGACGACGACATGGGTGAATGACGTTCAATAATAATAAATAATTTACGTATATGCGTGGAAATGAAAATATGTTATTTAGTAATAAGAACATACGAGTTTACTTAGTATTTAATGAAGCTTTTTTTTTTTTTATACTTAAATAGTAAAAAAAATTGAAGATCTTATAAGATTTCGAATGAACGATATTTTAAATTTATATATTTTAACTACTCTAATCGATTGTAAATGTGTGTTTTTTATTTTTTTTTTTTATAAATTTTTAGATTTTTAATAAATTTTTTATTTTTGCTTTTAAATATTAATTTTTTTTTTTTTTTTAATTCTTTTGTTGTTTGTTTTGTTTTATTTTTTTTTTCGATTGATAACTGTGTAAAAAAGCGCAAGTCGTTGCAATTTGTAAATATTTCATTTCATTTCAATTTATTTAATTTTATTTTGTTTTGTTTTTTGTTGTATATATATCGGGCTATTATTGTTATATAGTACATTATTATACATTAATAATAGGTAATAGGTAATAAGTAATAACATTTTGTTTTTTTTTTTGTTTTGTAGGCTTTTTTGGTGTTTCAAGTTTAGATGAAAGCTGTAAATAGGTTTCCTTTTTTCTATATATATATATATATTTCTAGATACATGTAAATAACATATCTCTCTTTTTGTTTATAAGTATATATACGAGTATATAGCGCGGTTTAACGATATTTAATATGATTGAGAGTGTCTTTGTTTGTGTTTGTATGTGAGTGTGTGAGTTGTAAAAATATTTGTTTTCTTTTGTATTTAGACTAGGATACTGTTCATTGCTTTGGTAATTCACATTCCAAGTTTTTTGCTTTTTGCTTTCTGACTTTGCTATCACTTGAGGGTTTTTCATTTTATTTATTTTTACTTTTGTTTAGTGCTATCAATTTTTGTTTGTTTTGTGATTTGTGCCTAACAATAATTGCTACGCTGGGTCCCCACCACCATCACCTGTGTCGTTAACATCCTTGTTATCCTTCTTGGTGTTGTCTTTCTTAGTACTACCACCTTCTGCTTCTCCTTCTTGATGACTACTGCTACCTTCTGTTTCCGGTTGTAATAAAGATCGTTGCTCTTCATTTGGGCCGCCACAAGCGTCTCCATTATCAGCTTCGTCGTCAAGATCAGCGCGCACATTAATATTCGAGGTGAATGTTGTTTCAGAATCTATGTGGGAATGCCAAAAAAGAAAATCGTTACTCTCAAATCCAATAAAAATATCGTATACATATAATACAAAATTATTAATGAATTTGTGAAGCAAGTGAACGATTGTGTTATAATGTGAAGAAGATACATTGTAAGAAATTGTGCTAGATTCAAATGCTTGTGAATATCATCTGAGTGTGCTCACAATGACTGTGAAAGTGTAGATTAGAATTACAATGTTAGTATAGCAAATAGGGGTCCGCCTTTTCATATATCTGATATCTTCTAACCTATCAAATGTTGTGCAAAGTATCTCATAGAAATACTAGTACTTTGTGCTACATATTTATTACAAAGAAATAGCGATAAGATTAAAAGCTTTTAGCTGCATTTAAGTAGAGAATTTAAGCTTGCTTAGCCATATTTGTAAATATAAGAGACTGTGTTTTGTTCCTCAATTGTGTGTGAATGCTAAATCTTTTTTTTTTTGTTTTTTTGTACTAACAGAGAATATTATATGGTTATATGGTATTTGGATTTGCCAGATTTCACCGGAAATGTCTTTCAAAACGCAGCATCGAGGATTACTATTCATTGGATTCATTTGGAATAGAGACAAGAGAAAGAAGATATTTGGTTTGTTTTTCGTTTTCGTTCAAAATTTTCAAAGCCAAATGTCTGAATGAATAACTGAACGTAAGTGATAATGTCCTTGCATAGATGCATTGCTTGTATAGGATGAGTATTACTTACCTAAACTGCTATCCCGGTTGTTTGAGGAGTCATAGCGACTATGGCTGTCGCTAGAGACTCGCGTGGCTGCTGAAGAACGCGATAAGACGGGTTTTACCTGGCGAAGAGCCTGTTCTTCTGGGTAGCGAGGCGTTTGGAATTTTGTTGGTTTCGATTGCAAGTTCGCTGGTCCTGAGCGTTGTTGTATTAGGGTACGATGCCTAAGGGGTGGTGGGGATACAGCGACTTAGCTAAAACTGAATGAGGTAATTTATTCGGTGAGTAGTCGCTGCCGGATTCGCCCTGTTACAAAGAAACAACTCCATTTAAGAGACAGAAGTTGGTATACTTTCAATGAACTCACCATTACGGTGCCATTATCAGATACACCCGAACCCGACATATTGTCCGCTAATAGTCGCTCACTTTCCGGATCGGATAATATGCGCGATATATCAGACTTGTTTTTCAATATCGACTTGGAACGCCGGTGATGCTCAAGATTTGGTGATGCATCTATCGAGTCAATGGATGAGGAATGTTTACTCTCGAATTTGGCTAAAAGAAATATATGTTATATTGCTGGATAAAGTTGAGAATAGAAATAGTTAAAAAGGACTACTGACCTTTGGTTCCTACATTTTGTATGCCAAACAAATGTTGATTGATCAGTTTGGTGGCAGTGGCTAAACTCTTGCCCGGCATAAATGATGAACGCTTCTTTTTCTGCTGCTGAATACCACTAGCAATGCTAGCCGGACTACCGCCGGGTTCCAGGCGTAGATTCTCCACCGATAATTTCGTATCCTCGAAACGTGCACGAGGTCGAGCACTCGATGTTGTTGGTACGCCGCTGCTTGTGCTTGGCCGCATGGCGGTGAAACTTTGCTGGAATCGCGTTTTACGATGCTTTGGCACTGAATTTTCATTTAAACTAACGCGGCTGCCGCGTTCTTGTACATCGAAGTTCTGGTAGACATCATCCAAGGGACTCAGTCCACCACCAGCGGCAAGGTTTCGCAGTGGTGTATCGCCGGAGGCACTCTTCTTCACCTGCGAACGCATCAGACCCATGCCGAGTCCAATGCCGGTCGCGGATGAAGATGACGGCGTTGGTGGCAATCCCACAATGTAACCGGTGGAATTACTAATTGCAGTTGTTGCTGTCACACCATCCTTCTCCATGGGATTGATATACAGATTATCCATATCGATATCCAAAGCGCATGCCTCATCAACCAGATCAGCAGTGAGATCGCCTTGCGAGAGAAACGGATGCGTTTGACAACTGGCATAGGTGTCCGAACTGTCCACACTGGCCATGTCGGCATTGTTATTGTTGTTGTTATTATTGCTGCCACTGAAATTATTATTAAAGAATAGAAGGCCGCCGCTGCTGCCTCCACCGCCATTCGCTCCCGCACTTCCAACTGTTGTCGTATTGAAGTTATTATTGTAATTGTGATTGAAGTTGTTGTTGCTGCTGGTGATGTATGGCGGCGCATAACGCAACGGCGTCTCTAGTGGCAGTGCAATGGTCGTGGATGTCGTTGTGCCATACGATGATGATGTCGATGAAGATTGCGAAATAATGGGTAAAATTGGAGCAGCCGCGCCACCGCCTGCTCCAAGTGCGAATATCACATCACCCTCGGCGGGTCGCCGATAACCGCCCGCAGCCAATTGCCTTGGCTGTGGTGGCAAAAGACCATATTGATTAGCTTGCAGCAGTCGACTTGCCTCGTTGGCAGCTATGCGAATGCCAAGGCAAACCGGATGATGGAAGTCGGAAGTAGGAAGCGAAATGACACCTTCCGCATCGGTGTACTCCTTGAAGTCCTGCAAGTAAACATTAATCGAGACACGTTTAGTGCTTTATAGCATATAGAAGTGACAATTAACATCCAAGATTTGTTACACATGCGCAGTTTAGTACTTAGTTTTTATGCTTCAGGTATTCAATGGTTAATTCAATGGTGAAACTCTGTCTTAGTTTGAGTTTGAATTGAGTTGAGTTGAGTTTTTCTTGTGTGTGTTTTTAGCTTAGTTTGGAAATCTTTTGCATAAATCAAAAGAAAAATAAACAAAAAGAAAATATTACAAAATTAATTAAAAATCAATACAATAAAGAAATCTAGAAGTTCCTTCGTTTTTCCAATGACTAAAATATTCACACAACTGCATGTAATATGTTAGAACGTAACGATAAATCGCTACGATTATAAGGTATTAATTCATTATTTTCTTTTTCTGTTAATAAAAAAAAGGTGCAAAGAAGCGAAATAATTATTAAAGTTCTCATCAATCAATCAATTAGTCAATCAATGCTTAATTCAATCAATCAATCAAAGTGATGATACAACAAAACATGCAGACAAAATAAATGTCGAGCTAAAAATTAAAAAATAAGAGAAGAGAGAAATAAAAAATTAAATAAAACGTGCTTCCTTGTTTCAGATCCTTTGTTTGGATATCGTTGCTTTTACCTACTTACCTCGTTTCATTTTCAGTTTCTTCATAATATTTTGTTACTACAAAGAACTAACATAATCATACAATATCATCATAGAAGAATTGATTTAAATTTAAATAATAAAAATAAATAAATTGTAAAATTTTTGTTTTGTTTTTTGTTTTTGGTGCAAGAATTGCTAACAATTATTTTATTTATTGTATTTTGTTTTGGGTTTAGGTTTGTTTGGTTTTCTTTTTTTTTTTTTTTTTTGTTGTGTTTTTGTTTTGTGTGTAAGGAAAGTGTGACAGTAAGTTATTCATTAAAATATAAATATATATTTTTTTAAATGTAAGAGTTATAAATAAATTAAGTATGTAATAAATTTAATATTTGTGTCTCTAATAATAAAGTTCTAGATAATTTTGTATTGTTTTGTTTTGTTTTGTTGTTGTCATACATTGTAATTGCTTATAAAAATAATTATCTTTTTTAAAGTTCAAGTTCAAGGCCTTAGTTTTATATTATTTTAATTAATTTAAATTAGATTATTTTAATATATAAATTGTTTTTTTTTAATTTTTTTTTATTTATTTTATTTTATTTAATTTAATTTTTTTTTTTTTTTTGATAAAATAACACATTCTTGGTTTCGTTTTTTAAAATTTTATGAATAAGAATAAAATAAAATATGAAGAAAAAAAAAATACATATAAATATCTTAAAATGTTCTAATGTCTTTTAGCTTCTTTATGACTCTTTGTTTATTTTTTATATATAGAAAAATAAGAAAAATAATAATAAAGTTTTTGCAAATTTCTGAATGAAATTCATTAAAATTCATTATAATTATTTAGTAATTTAATTTATAGTCAAAGTGTTCTTTGTTGTCGTTGCAGTTTTTCTTTTTTTTTTTTCTTTTTTCTTTGTGTTTTGTGTGTGTGAGTTTGAATTTGAGTTGTCGTCTATAAATGATAAATAATTGTATTTTGTATGTTAAGAATAGTAGATCAGTTAATCAATCAAATCAATGAATCAAATCTATAGTACGAGTATGCAGTTGCTAGTATGTATGTATATATGTATGTATGTATGTCTATAAGTATAATCAATCAATCAATCATTCAATTCATTCAATTGTATTGTTTTGTATCAATGAGAAAACGAATTCGTCTAAACGCTATTCGCACGTAATGGAATACATTCGCCTTGACATCCTTGAATACCCTTTAAAAAAGAAAGAAATGAAAAAAGAAACAAAGTAAAATAAAATTTGAAAAAGAGTTCTTTCACCATGCGACAAAGAAAGGAACAAAAGAAACAAATCAAACAATCAAACAAATAACAGAGAAATTTTACGAAGAATAGATAGAGAGAGAGAAAATAGATATAACAATAAAAGATATACAAAGAAACAAAATGGGAGACATAAATTTTGTATAATCATACATATTAAGAAGTAAAAGAAGCCGGTGTCATTGTGTCTCTTATATTGTATAAAAGATGTGAGTGAGTATATGTTGTTTGGGAGGATAAATGGATGGATTGATCCATTAGATATACATATATGGGAAACATTAACATTGAATTGGATATTGTGTATATGTAGAATATAAAAATTGGGAGTAGAAGGTATCAGATGTAGTAGAGATCAGCTCGGCCATCTTCGATCATTTGTTTAAGCGCCAAAAAGTTCTTAGGCGAAGGCGGTGGACGCACCAAACGCTTCATACTGTATTCCCTGCCATGGAATACACATATGCGATCCTGGAATATTTGCACAGACATTTACAATTATATACAAAAAGAAAATACAAGTGTATAATTGCAGAATTATATAAATCAAGTTCTTAGTAGTTGGTGAGCGAGCTATGAGCTACATGGAATCCATTGAAGCATCTGATATTTACTTTGGTATTTAATCTCTGTAATTGATTTCAATTGTATGGAACTGATCGAAGTAATACACGAGTAGAAGAGGAAAAGGATATGCTATCCAAATTGAACTACCCTACTCTATTCTATTTTATTCTGTTCTATTCTATTGCATATTATTTGGGACCATTTACTTATAATTTCTTAGGTTATTTGGAGTTATTTATTGGTTGTGTGATTATGCGAAAGAAACAAAATTTAAATAAATATTTTAATTTACAATAAATTTTAATGTTAAATCTGGAAATCATTTACTATAAAGTAATCTTACCAACAACAGATGAGAGACAAAAACTCTATTGGGTTTTACAATAGATTGCAATCAATATCTGTAATGCGTGTTTGTGTATCTGTTTGAGCGTATCTTTGTGTGTGTGTCTCTGTATGAGTGAGCATCAATTATGTCTAGAAAAAGCTACAGAAATGACAGAAATGTAACAGAAACGTAACGCATGCATTTACTAGATACAAAGATACAATATATACTTTAGATAAATACAAGGCATGCTAGTGAATTTGACAGTCTTTCTCTCTGTGTGTGTGTGTGCAAGTGTATGTTTGTATCTGTGCGTGTGTGTGAGTATGTGAGTGTATAACATTTAACAATAACATTAAGCAAAAAGAATACATTAAATGAAAAATCAAGATGAAGTTTTTTTTTTTTTTTTTTGAAAAGAAGAACATTCCATTCTATACCTTTGTTGTGCAGAAGCAACATTCGAATTCCACTGGCACATCCTGTTCAAGTGCATCCATGCGTTGATTCTGTAGATTCTCAAGCGCCACCTGACGGCGTAGCTCAGCAACTTCCTATAAAAATATGTGTTTAGGTTGTTGTTTGTTGCATAAACACAAAATTTCAACTTGAAATACGAGTTTGTATTTTTCTTATTGTGAAAGGAAATAAGAAAAATCATTTTACAAATAAATACAAAAATTCATATCATGCAATTGAGAGAAAGAAATGTGTACAGTACAATAAGTAGAAAGAGAGTTGTAGCGAGAGCATTCTACAAATGTTTAATGGATAATATTGTATTGCATTGTATAAATTACCATAAATATGAGTTCTACCTACTGTCATCATCAGCATGCATTTCATATAAATAAATATTACAAATATATTAAGAAAAAATGATAAGGAAATCTTCCGATTTAAGTTAGTAAATAGTACGAGTACAGCTGATAGTGCAAGTGTTTTATGTGTTTTTATTTTTAGTTTTAGTTTAGTTCAGGAGAATTCAAATTAAGGAAGCTCAGATAGGAATTGCTAAGCATACTCTTCACTCTAAATGCTAGTACTTATTTTCAGGAGTTAAGTTTAAATTTTAGGGCGCCAGTCCAGAACCATAATACATCATGGTCCAGAACTGTTTTTGGAGTTCGATTTCATCAGGAATTTTCTTTTAATCTCACTAGTAGTCAAGAGCCCATGGAACTTCTTCTGTCCTGCCCTGATTGGGAAGGTCTTGCATGGAAATGACGTGGTGATTGTGGTTGTCACTTAAATATGGGTACAGTACTTTACTCGTCGAGGATCCAAATTGGCAGTTGTATTTGCTTTTCATGCCTATTGTCTATTTTCAAACTGTATACTTCTGAAAAAAATGTAATGACTACTAAGTTTCGAAAATGTTGTCAAACAATATCATTAGAAATTTGAAAAAAAATTCTCAATGCCGAGTAGGTGATTTCAATGCAATTAACGAATCAAATTTTGATTGGTAAGTTCAGCTATTCATTTGTAATCACAATTTATATTAATCTAGTGAAAATTATAATGTAGCTTTACTATTGACGTTGATATTTAAAGTTATGCTTACAATGCCATATAAATTGCCAAACGGAAACGATTATAGTTCTTTAAATGGTGACTATTTTAGTCACCAAGATCCTAGTATTACAGCCGATGAGCAGATGATAAATCAAGATGTAATACAATTGATAAAGAATTTGGCTGGAGCAAATGAAAGTATCACGCCCGTAGAGAGCCAAGCAAAGGTAGTTCTACCACGTGGTAGTATTTTTAATGATGTCAGTGCTCCATTTGTGCCAGAACAAGGTGCATCAGTTACTCCAGCAAGCGAGTCGAATCAGCAGAAGTCCGAAGAGCTACGTAAGCTTGTCCAACATTTGTATGTGGCACAGGCTCGTGTTCAATTAGAAGCAACTGAGATACGCAAGGCACAAGTGGTGGCCACTAATACTCAGCAAAAGTTGGAAGAAGCTACAAATCAAGTGCACTCAATGATGGCAGCATTGCAAAATGCCCAACAAGAAAATGCAGCAGCTGCTATACGGGCACAATTGGCCCGACTTCAGTTGGCAGCTCACGATCAGTTGTTGTTTGCTGCCCGCCAGGATGTCGATGCATTATCATCACAAATGGTTGGTCTACAAGCTTCCGAAGGCCTTACGGATCCAAAGATGCCTGTAGATCTACATTTGTTATTGAGGCAACTAAAGCCGCCATTAATAGAAGCCCAAAAGCAAACAATGCTCACTCCAAATGTAGCCATTATGCCACCAACTCCTTTGTCAAGAGCTTAAGATCAGGTCATGATTATTGAATACTCTAACGGTTATAACACAATGTAATGAAGGAAGGCTAATGTGACTGTTTCTATGACTATTATTGTTATATGTTTCGATCAGATGTATTTGTACATATATTTTCTAATAAGTTTTGTGAAGACTTCTTCACGCACTTTTATTTCCTTATCGTTATGTTTGAATAAACATTTTTTTCTTTGATTTCTTATCATACACTTATATGGCATAGATATATAATGGGTCTTTAGTTGACACTTTGAAAACCTGCCAACTAAAGGTAAAATATGTTTTCATAGAAATATTTGTCAATGTTGCCTCATTTCAGTGTATTATTCAAAAAACTTGGTAAAACTGCTACAGAAACATTCTGGTTGATGAAGCAAAGGAGCGGTGATGGTTTTTTAAGCAATGAAAACTTTTTGCTTTATATTTAACGGCAGAGTGTGTCAAGCAAATGACCACAAATCATTTAGTGTCAATCATTTCAGAGAGGTTAGAAGTTAAATCACTTCACTTCCTGAATACAATTGGTACGGGGGATGAAATGTGATGATTTTAATAAGATCCAGAAACTAAATGCGGACTGGCAACCGAAAAAGTCACAGCAGGCAAAGGAGAATTGGAAAAATGTTTACAAAAATGATGACTATGGTCAATATTACACTCTTTGATGGGAAAGGCATCAGCCATGAAAGGGTTTGTTCCTCCTAAGTCACAAACTGTCACTGGATATTACTACTGACAAGCCTTTAAATGAGAGTTTTTTTTACTTTTGTCAAGAATACCGCAATTTCGGCAGCTGGAGTTTATTGCACGATAAGGCGCCAAGTCATATATCGCTAATTGTGTGTCAATTTATGGTTCGGAGCATGTAGTCTGTATGTTAAACCATTCATCATTATCATTGTGAATTCTTTTTGTCTTTGAAAAGAAAATGTAAGTTAAAAGGTTTTTCTTCTTTTTTTTTTTTTTTTTTTGAAGATATTCAGACTATGTAATAAGCTTCGACGTGTGCTTTCGAATCTGTTCCACAAAACGAGTTGGTCCACGATAATGTATCACGATTGAATTAAGTTTAAAAAAAAAACCGATGCGAAAGGAGAATAATTAATGTATTATAATATGTATTACATAAAAAAAAGAACCAGACAAGACCAGGCTATCTTGTAGTTTATTCATAGATTCCTGCACAAATGCAATATTGGGCAAAAAGGATAAAATCAAACAAGGCCAGCTGGGTTGGACATGTATACGAAACGAAGCTTTCATACTCCATTGAAAATTTTGAAAATATTCTATCTAAAGATCAAATGATTGATCCTATAACCTTTGTTACATGCAACCGCACTAGTTTTCTTGAAAAAATTATATTCGAAATATTGAAAATAGAAATATAAAAAGCGATTTATATAGATAAGTTCGTATGCAAATTTTTTTTTTTAAAGAACCAATTCGATCGATAGTCTTTCCAAAAATTAATCTCAATTGTAATTAGATTCTGAAATTATTATAATTTTTCATTATCATTCTCATCATTACATGCTAATACCAAAATTAAGGCAATCTTAATCTTTATACAGCCGCCTTTCTAAATGAATATTCAATCAATTCAATTCAAGTCAAGTCAAAGAAAATGATAAAATATAGTAGCTATATTGTTTAACAATAATAGAAACTCCATTCTTATTATCTTATTGAGTATTTAGTAAAGTAAAGTATGTAAGAATGTAAGTATTTGAGATAGTTGACTTTGATATACTTGTTTGTACCTCCTTACTGCGTCCCCGTAAACTCTAAAAATTGAATAAGTTGTGTATCGGTTATTGAAGAAGATTCTTTGATTTGTGAGTTGTTAACATAAGTAGAATAGTTTATAGTAAATAGAATAGTTTGAAAGCGTTTTACATTTATAAGATTATTGTATTTATATGATGATATGTTACTAAGCTACAATACAATAGAAATGAAATGGTAAAGATTTTTCTTGTAAGATTAAGAATTTAATATTACAAAAGTAAGTTAGATAGATAGATAGATAGATAGATAGAGAGAGAGAAATACAGATACAGATACAATATGGTGGAGTTGTTGTATTTATGTATGGTTTTGTATGAATTTCAAATCAAAAGCAATTACATTTGTTGTGATTATGATGGTGTCATGGATAAATAAGAATCATCAGTGGTGTTTTACAACATTTAATATTAAATTACTCATAAATTAATTGATTGATGATTAATTAAATATAGAAATGTGTTTGTTTTTTTTTTTTCTTTTATCTTAAATTATTACTAAATTTATCAATATAGGTACAATAAGTACGATGATTTGCACTTGAATTTTTATCAAGACACAAAGGCATGGTGTAATCATCATTTGCACTTGCAATTGTTTGGCTTGTGAGGCAAGTGTCAAGGCATCGGCATTAGAAGTGGCGACGGCACCATCATCGGTTTGATCTAAAGATTCGGATAGGAACAGGTGCTTCAACAAAGGATACAACTCCGGTGGCAGTGTAGAATCCAAAGCAAGATTATTTTGTGGCATCTGTTGCTGTTGCTTCTGTTGTTGTTGTTGTTTCTGCAACATCAATGCCTGCTGTTCCCGTTTATAGCTTTCCATGGCCATCATTGATGTTTGCCGGGCATTTGGATTATCAAAGGAATATGGTGGTGCTGGGTCTTGTTCCGTTGATGATGTACGTCGCTGTGAAAATTATGCAAAAACCATCATTAGTGATATAATTTGTTAAAACTTTTCTTCATTTATTGCTGCTGTAACTGTAGCTGTAGCAGTTGCTGTTGGCAAAACGCTTACTAAATTGTTGGATAAAGTATGTACTAGGAGTATTTATTGTAAGTAACAGAATTTGTGTCCCAGGTTTTTGGTTTTTGGTTATTGGTTATTGGTCCCAATTATCATCAATGGATGATAATTGTACTTACGTGCGTGACATTTGAGTTGCGCATATTGGCAACATGATCGAGTTCTTGTAGCAACCAGTAGTTGTTGCCGGATTGCGGCCACCAGTGGACTCATCGCCTTCCGTGCTATTCCCATCCGTTTGCGATAGATTGTGTCCTGTGGACGATCCGCGTAGCGCGTGCGTTAAACGGTGCCAATTGTTAATTGATCTGTTGCGACTTTCGCGCTTTTCTATTCATTTTGGTTACTGTTATTTATGTATGTTTTTTTTATAAGTGTAGGGTGTTCATTGTATATATATGTGCGTGTGTGTGTGTCCGAGTGAGTGTGTGAGTGTGTGTTTAAATTTGTTGCATGTTGTCATATAAACAATTTTTAAACGAGTCATTTTGTGGTTAGTTTGTAATGTTTTTTGTTGTTGTTGTCATTGGTGGTGGTGGTGGTGATGATAATTTGTTTATTCATTTTGTGAATATTATTGTTTATGGTTTTTTAATGTTGTTTGTAGTTTGTTTGTTTGTTGCAGCACGCAATTAGCCATGAATGCAGTGAAGTTGATTATTTATTTATATAAATATTTTATATGCATTTTTTTTTATTTTTTGTTTTTTTTTTTAATTTAAATTTTCATGTTTCATTTGGTTTTGCCGTTTTGTAGTTGTTTAGACGCCATTTTTGCATTGAAGTTGTTCAAGTTGATGATTGACGATGAAGTTTTAGTTGCAATTAGTTGTTGTTGTAGTAGTGATTGTTGTTGTCGTTGTTGTTGTTGTAGCACGTAGAGATGAAACATACATATTTTTTTTTATGGTTTGAAATGTTTTCATAATAAAAAAAAAAAATAAAAGAAATATAGAAAAAATAATAGAAAATAAATATGGTAATTAAAGAAAAGAAAAAAAGGAGAAAAGAATAGAAATATTTTGCATGAATGAAATGATTGATTTTTATTTTTTGTTGTTGCTTTTATAAACAACATGAAGCCATTGAATACGAACGAGTACAACAATATTATTACAGTTACAACATTTGATTATTTAAATAAATTATTTAAAGGAAAGTGGGAGAAGACTTTTTTTATATTATAAAAGTACACAATAATTGTACAATATTATAGTTTAGCTGGATGAAGAATCATTTGAATATAAGTAGTATATTTGTATAAAGTTGAACAGAATTTATGTTAGTAGTGAAACACGACATTAAGATATTACAACATAAGTATTTAGATACAATACTAGAGTAATTGTACATGACAAAATAATACAATATAAAAAATGACATCTAGAGCTTTAGATAGAGAATGGCAAAATTTCAAAGAACAAATAATATTACAACGTCTAAAAATATTCCAAAATTTATTGTATTGTACTAGTATATACTGTAGTATTATCATTTAAGAATGAAGAATGATAATGAGGCCTTTGCAAGCCCAAAACGTGGATTCCAAAATCTAAAACTATGAAGGTTTCCCTTCTTTTCTTTTCTAAATGAAATATATATTGAAATCAATTAAGAGACAACTAAAGTTCATTAGAAGAAAGAAGCACTTATTTATGATGATTAAGCAGAATTCTTTTCACTATTTCACTTTCACTTTTACTATTTATTTATTTATTAATTTGTATTTGAAACAATAAATGGCTTCACAGCGAAAGTAACTGGAAAATGACTTATGAATTTAATGATTAGCAAAAATTATTTTCAATCGCCTGATTTGATTTTTGATATGAAATATTGTAGTAAGTGTACGAATATGCGAGCTAGCGAGATACTTTATTTTTTTTTTTACAACTCGGCAAAACAAATGTTTTAATGTTCGAATCAATTTGATTAAACTTAATGCACACAAATCATGGTAATTTTACGCAATATGATTTTCTTATAAGTGATGAATCGATATAATTTTATTTTATGATGATTACAAAATTAATAATATTAATACTAATACTTAGTTTTCATATTGAAATGTAATCAGAAACCACTTTTTATTCAATAAAAAAATAAAATAAATTTTGCGCGTGTGCCATCGTACATGTAATAGAAGTAAAACTTCTTAAAAAGAAACAGAGAGAGAGAGAGATCATCTCAAAACAAATACAACTACATAGAATATTATAATTTTGTCAAGAAATTTGTAATGCCGGCCACACATTATGTGATTGATTGAACAATTTCATTTTGCTTGTGGACTCTCACAGCGTGTGCGGGGAAGGGACATGACACGATTCAATCTGTTATTTTGTCTGTCTGGCCGGGTGTATATTCCTTTTGTTTTTGTGTTAAACAATGTGTTTATGTTTACTGTCTGTCCTCTCTTGTCAAAAATTAGATCCATTGCGAGCTTCTGTGTGTTTCTCATTTTCTTTTCTTCTTACATTCGCGTGTGCTTGCACACAAAAGCTAGTTGCCTGCACGTTGTTCTTATAAACATTCTTATAACACACAAGCTGCATATTGTTGTTGCACATTCTTTTCCATTAATTTTATTATTTGTTGAGGATATGGCAATAGAAGTACATATTCTGTGAAAATTTGAAGTCTCTACCTAGTGCGGTTCATGAGATACAGAATTGAAAAAACGTGACGATTTGTATTTTTTCACTCAAATTTTTAGTATTAATTTTTCACCAACGCCGGTAAAGAAGTTTCAATTTAAAAATATTAAGTTGATTACTGACTGCATCTTTGCTATGTCATTGGGTGTTACGTCATTGGGTGTAAGAAAGCTCGAAAGGCTTCTAAAGAAACTCTATGCAGTGACGAGAAGGCTGGCTGTTTGTAATCGATTTCATTATCATAATATCGATAACAGTGTAACAAGTTGCACAAAATATCGATATCTGGATGTATGAAATCTTGTACAAAATTTAAATTCCTTGCAATTCTTCAAGTTTCCTGCATAAACACGAAGTTTGATTGTATGTAAATAAAAAATAACTTATGAATTTTAAGTGATGTGACTTTGCAAGACATTGCCATATGTTTCTGTTTCCGTGTTAGGGAGAATACTACTTAATATATTAAAACACTAATTTAAGTAGAAATTTGAAAGTAAGAAATATGGACAAAATAACTTTTCCATTTGAAGAGCAGAACAACAAATTAATGACAAAGATAGAAGAAATTCTTCATGTGTAAAAAGTCCTTCTTTATTTGTGTGATGGCAATATTTAATGAAGGATTTTTTGTTTTTATTACTTAATAATTAATCAAATGAAAAGCAATGTATGCAATAGTTTATTGTGCTGATTACATTACATACATTCAACCAAATAAGACTTAAAACAACTTCAATATTTTATCAAAATTTAAATATTTCTTCTAATATTGTAAATCGATTCATCACTTGCGACAAAAGTTTAGTGTCATGTGAATGTGTTAACGCTTAACATTTATTTAATATATATATATATATTTTTTTAATCACAAACGAAAAAAATTATTTAAAATAAAGAAAGACGTAAAATCACAAATACAATAAGACACTCATTAGTTGGTTTCTTTTATCATTTTTAATCTCAATTCCAAAGCCAAATTGCAAATAAATTTATTTGTTAGCTGCAAAAAACTGGTCTTTTTTTCATAGAATTCAGAAATAATTTGCAAGTTATTAATACTTATATGTATTTTGTATTGCCAAAAGTGTCAGGCATGGGAGAGACTACATAAAGAAACCAAATTGACTTTGATATTGCTGGTCTAAAGTTTTTTGAATGTTATCATGTAGAATCTATAAACGAGGAGGATTATTATTTTTTTCCACTCATGAGTGTTTTGTTTCATCTGTATCAGAGTCATCCAACAATAGTCCCTTCTTTATTTTATTGCCATCCAAACGGAGTGGACCATTTTGAGGAGTTTATTTTCTATTGTACCCAAAAACATCAAGAAAATAAACTGTAACATGAAATCTAATGCTTGGGTGGACATAAAACTGTACATTTACGTGTTGAAAAATCATATGCCTCATCTTGTAAGAACTGAATGGAAACATTGATGAGTATAAAGTTGGCATTATTTCTTGTTTATGTAACCCCCAAATTAATAGAAAAATTTAATGTTTTTGGTAATTTGTAGATTAATTTTAGGTAAGGTTTATAATTTAGTTAGCTTAAAATAGTTTAAATGTTTTTCTTTGCAATTGAAGTTTGACAAAACTCCCTCAATTTTTATCTATTTCACCTTATCAAACTTCAATTTAAATACAAAAGTTAAATTTGTATATTAAATTTTCTTATACAAAATGTTTATACACATGTATGATAAATAAAGAGGCACACAAACACATATAAAATAATTGAGAGCATTGAAAGTTGTTAAATACAAATGTAAGAAGATACCAGTATGTAGATGAATGTATGAATACTTTATTTACCTAAATAGTTAACAACTAAAATACATGAAAAATTGAGATTATGTTGCATGTTTGTACGCATGTAGTATGTGTATTTATCATACACAGATACACAGTTACTGACAGATACATATACAGATGACAGTTACATTTACGACGAATACAAACACAACGAACACAAATACATAAATGTTATGTTAGAGTAAGAAATTTATTGAATTTATTGATTACAAAAATATTGTACGAATACGTAAGGATTTCAAATAGAAGATAAATAAATAGATGTACATAAATAAATAGGTAGATAGAGATAAAAACAAAAAAAATGTATACGTACGAATACGACGAATGTATATGTGAGGCATTCAAAAAGTATATGGCCTGGCCTAATATGAATAATATGAAAGCGGGAACCATATATGGTTATGAGCAAATTTTTGAAGGAGTTGAAACAAGATTGTACATGAGACTTGGATTAATGGATTGAGAAAAACCAATCAACACAACAATTGATGATTGAGACAATATTTTTTTTGTATTCAATAGAACAAACTTTTCTTGAAGAAGACAATTTATGCATTTTGGATAGAAAAAAAAAAACAAAACCCATTTAAATGTAATAGACAGATTAATAGAAAATATGTATGCAGTCAGTCAGATATTGAAAAATTAAATTATAATTAAACCTCCTCTATATTTTTAGTTATTTGTCGCATTGGTTGCAATTGCTGATGTCGGAATCTAAGCTTAACCTTTTTTTTTTTTTTTCATAGAAAGAATTCATTAGATTCCTGGCGGTAGTAAAATTACTTGAATGACTGCAATTGTTTGGAAGAAGTCAATGCAAATGAGAGATTGAAGGCGATGACTTTATTCTTCAGCTCCTTAAGTTTCATTCAAATACTCAATCCGGCGATGATGAAGGTTCTATCTATTGAGAGTTGCAAACTTTGTGTATATCAAAGTGAAATTTTGAGGAGCCACGATTCCAGATTTGTTTTAAAAGTTCATAACTCGAGTTTTGAATTCTTTTGGAGATCCTGCTTATTTAAATGGATTAACAATGGGTTTCACAGTACACAATTGAGGAATGCTAAACTTATACACATTAATGTGAAATTTTGGAAAGCCAAGGTTCCAACTATGTGTTTTGTGTGAGGTTTAAAGAAGTTTACGGCAATTTGTTAAAATATAAAGCAAAAATGAATGAAAGCCTAGAAATATTTTTTGTTCTATGTAAGGCCAGATACTTATTGAACACTCCTCACTTATATTTATCTGTATGTATTCTATTGTATGTATATGCATGCATTAGTTGATTGGACACTTGAAATTGAATTTGAATTTTACCCATATGAATAATCTTTACTTTTTCTTTAGAGCAAAATTTCATATTTATTGGAAAAGAAGGAAAGAAAGAAAGTAAATAAATGAAATAAAATAAATTTGCTAAATGAAAATTAAATCTTAAAATCGAATTTGTATTAAATTAAAAGAAATGAGAAGAGTGTAAAACACACACACTTTCATAAAAAGATTAAGAAAATAATTCTTAAATTTTCCTTTTGCGAATATTTTTCAATGATAGAAATTTGCGAACAAAATTAAGTAGAACAACAATTTTGAGAATTTTAGTTTTAAAATTAAATTTAAATAAATTAATCTAAAGTAAAACTAAATAATATTGAAATAAAACAACTCATTTTTTTGTTCTTTTAGTTTGTTAGTTTGCTTTGATTTTCTATTTTTATATATTTTCCTTTGGTTTTCATCAATCATCATTTTTTATAATTTCGGTTTTGATTTCTTTTGATTTTCACGTTTACATCAAAACAACAAATAACAAATTTTGTGTTCATTACAAAAGGCATTTTTATTATTTAGTATTTTCGCCAGGCTTAATAAACTAAATTTGCTACATGTAAATTTTATTTTTTAATATATTTTTTTTTGTGGTTTTTAAATTTTTTTGTTGCAAACTAAATCGCAGTAAATAAGGCAAATTTTTATTTCTTATGGTTTTTGTTTTACTTATTTGGTTTTGTTTGTTTGGTTGTTTATTTTTGTTTATAACTACGATGACTGATTGACTGACTGACTGACTATATCTGTTGTTTGTTGTGTTTCTTAGGAACGTTTTTGAGTAAACCAAGTGAGTATCTTTTTGTATGTTTGGCTATGGTTTTTGTTGCTGTTGTTGCTGTTCTAAACTAACTTAGCTAAGTTCATAATTGGTAGAATAAACTAATATTGTTTTTCTTTAAATAAGGCTGACATTGTGACTTTAATACTATTTCGTTTCTCCTTTATTTTATTTAATTTAATTTAATTAAATTTATTCGTATATCATCTCTCACTTGAACTTGCTGAGCAAATAAGGCGTACGTAAATTAATTAATATTAATTATTATCAATATTCGTTTCAAAAAAGTGAACCGTTATATGATTGTAATAAAGAAATCCATCTATGAAATTTTGAGACTACTTATTGCAATAAAATAATGGCTCAACTTTATGTTGCTTTTAATAAGCATTTATAAATTCTAAAAAGAGAAAGACAGAAAGAGTTTTGAATAGATTAAACCATAGACTATGTCTATTGAATCTACTCATATTGACAATTGATTATTTTAAGAGGTCTTATCTGAAAGTAATCTTATAAATAAGTAAAAGAGACCATGTAAATTCAAAGAGATAATTGATTTTTTAGTAAGCTTTTTCTTTGAATGAAGATTGTAAATTCGTGAAGGAGAAATCGGAGTTGGATCTATTGTATCGTATATCATATTTAAGCCTCCTAATTCTGAAATTATAGTGTTATATTCTTTTGTAGAAGCTATGCAGAATATAAATGGATATTTGTATACTAGAAACCTCCAACTAGGAACAATGTGATAAATTTCATTTTTGTATAAAAACGCCATCTAGGAACACCTAACGAAACTTATTTTTATCATATTTGAATTAACATTTAATGTATTAAAGTGTTAGATTTCTTGAGCTGAGAACACAAAAACTTAACTTCAAAAGTTATTACAAAGTAAATATTGGTAAATTTTTTGAGATATTAATTAAAAATTTTATTTTATTTTGTGAAGAATATAAAACCAAAGTTTGTGCTTTTGTTTAAGTTGAGAATTTGTCTCGGAAATGGTGGAAACAAACATTGAAAACGGCAAACATTGAAAGAGTTTTAAGGAAAAGTATTATATATAAAAATGTATTTCACTTCACATTGTAGTGTGAGAAATTGAGAGAGAGAAGTGAATGTAAGAAAAATTTGTTGAAAGTTTTGCACAATGCAGCCAAACAAAAAAAAAAAAAAAAATAAACGAAGAAACGAAGAAACGAAAAGAATTTAACAAAGTAAGAAAAATATTGTCATAATAAAAATCTAAAAAAGGCTAAAGAAAAATGTCAGATAATCGAAAGTTCCGAAAAGTAAAAGAAAGCCACACAAAAAAAGTGCAGCAAGTTCCTTTTTATGGTTCAATAATCTTTTTATATATTTTTGTTTTTAAAATATAATTTTCTTTATTTTTTTTATTTTTTTTGGTTATATTAATTATAAATACTTTCAAGTGCTGATAACATTTAACTAAAAAATAATAAGAAAAATGATGTTTTGAATACGCGCAAAACACTCAGAAGATACTTTTTGATTGTAGCAGATACAATAGAATATAAAAAAAAAATAAAGAAGCTTGCTTTATTTATACTTTATGCAAAACTTTCAACAAAACAAAATGGGGATGGAAATTGAATTTTGTTCTTTCATGTTTTGTTTTGTTTATTTTTGTTTGGTTTTCGATTGATTTTATGTTACGTTTAGCTTAGCAAATAATGGAAATCAAGTAAAAAATTTTGCTTAAATCTAAAAAGGCAACTTAGCATTCTCTCTCGTATATCTTTTCATTTTAACTAAATCTTTATGTTTTTGTAAATGTGTAATGTGTGTGTGTGTGAAATGTATGAATATGAATGTGTGAATGTATCTTTGATAACCTCATTTGTATCTTCATTTGTGTTTGAGGCAGCAACTTTTTGGTATATAGGACTGCTGAAAAAATATACACCAACTAAAATGCAATGGTAAAGTCAAATACTTTCCAGTTATACATAGAATATAAATAGTTAGGTACTTTTGTGCTATTAGAGCCACTTTATTTTTATCTGACAATCAACGACGGAATTTGCCCTTATGCAATGCAAGTCTTTGAGCCTTTTAAAACATTCTTTTGGAGTTTCTTTCCTTTAGAGTTTCTACCTATATATTATTAACTTTTAGTTCTAAAACCTACAAAAGCTTAACAAGGTGACTCATCAGTCCTTTGAGAAATTAAAGTAATTAAAAATTCAGAATCCTTAAAAGACAAAAAACATTTATTTACATGGATATACTGGCATCTAAGCACTGGAATAGTTTGAACTTTTGGACCATCAGGTGGTAGCTGCCATCCAGAATAGACAGAATAGATCAATGAAGCCATTGAAGGTCCATTATGATGTTCCAGAAACTTTCTATCATATTCCCTGGAACTCTAAAAAAGACTCCTCATGTCTAAGAATTCTATTCTATAAATACTTAGTTGGGATGTTGTTTTGAGGAAGACATTACTTTGTGTCACATTTTTTTTTTTTTATGGATCATAAAATCGACTTTCATTTTATAAGGATGTTTTCAAGATCAAGATCGGTTAACTCCGAACTTGTCGGCATTCTAAATGAATAAATTTATCAAACCCACTTTGCATTTGCAAAAGCTAATAAGTAGCTAAGTTTAAGGAGAAGAGCAACATGTCAAATCGAAATAGTTGTTGGTGTGTCTGATGCACCTATGTATGTATTTTCAATATAAAAATTGAGATTGTTCTGTGCAATGTCATATGATATCTTGAATTTTATAGATTTCAATAGACATTAGTCTGTTGGTCTGTGGTGCCGTGTTTCTTCAGCAGCCCTGTAAATTTCTTGTGTTGGTTGTTTTTGTTAATTCACTTCCCTACTCACTAGTAGTGAGTGAGTATTAAGAAAGTATACCATATATTTAGTATGAAACTCATTTGAGTCACTGAAGTCAAAAGGAAGCCAGTTTAAAAGGAAGTTCTTTTCGTTACTATTTTGGATAAATGCCAAACTAATGGTCACTTACATACTCGTACATGCATAGAATAGACACTTATTTTTGTTTTCTAACTTTTTGGCAAATTCGCAATCAAAAGTCAAAGCTACGGATTTACAATTTCGTCTTTTCAATTTGTTTTGTTGCTTGGTTTTTGGGTTAATAAGCTCAGTTTAAACTAAATTTTTCGAAGCCCTAAATCTAATTACTTGTCTAAAGTTTACACATGTAATATTGTTAAATTTTGTCTTATTATGAATATTCTCTATTTACGATTGTAAATTGAAGCAATGCAGGAAGTCCTTAGGCTTTAACAATACTTTTTACTTAGTATTACAATAACATAAAAATCATGATTTTGTTTTATTAACATGGCTAACACGTCGCTTACTTTTTGCTTTCTTTTGTTTTTATATATATATTAGGAATATAAAACATCCTTAATACAATATACTTTATAATATTTCAATATACAATACAATTACTCTATTCATATTTAATCTCATTTTGTTTTCACTAAATTTAAAACGTTAACTTTTAAGTATTATGTGGATGTTTGTGGCTTTGTGTGTGTGTGTGTTTGTGTGTGTGTGAGGTCTAATTATGGTATGTGGCTTGTATGTGGATGTCGTTGTATTTTGTATTTGTATTAATAAATATGCCTACGAGTATTTTGCTTTTTGGCTGATTATAGTTTTTGTTGTAAGTATTGTTGTTGTATATATTTAAAGATCATTTAACGACTGTCTTCATTGTCGCTGGAACTATTTTGGTTCTGTGCCTCGCGTTCCTCTAGTAGACTGCGATTCAACTCCTGGATGCGTGCTGAGAGGGCACGTCGTCTTGGTGTACCAAAAGATGGTGGTGGTGGTGGCTCAATGAGCGTGTTCTTTTCGCCTGCAGTTCAATTCAATTCGATTCAATTCAGATTCAATTCAATATGCAATTAAGTCAATGTGGATTTGATTTACATTTTTTACTCATTAATTTGTGTAAGGAGATAATATATGATGTGTATCGAGTGAAGTTTTTGTGTGACTTTTATGTGTTATTGTGGATTGAGTGATTTTAAAATAGAAAAGAGAAGAGAAAGAGAGAGAGAGAGAATAAAAATCAAGTTCATTTAAAGCTTGAATTTTTATAGATTTTTTCTTTTCTAATTGATTTGATAAATCCAAATTTCTATATATTTTCATAATCGAATTTCTTTACTCTACATACTTGACAACTGACCTTAGACTTTGAGGATAGAATTATTTGGTTTGTACAATATTTGATTTTTGATTAAATTGATCTGATTAATGAACACATTTTACATTGTTTATGATGATTAGAAATGTAAATCTTTTCATTGATTGATTGAACTATTGAATGCAAACTAAACTAAAGAAAACTACTAATCGAAAGAGTAGATTCCTAGTTGTCACATGCAAAGGACTAGAGTCTCTTATTTTCTTTTTTTCTATATTTATTTTGTTGTAAAATTTCATAAATATTTCTATCCTGAGATATTGTACAATGATTACTTTTTTTTTTTTATGAAAGAAAATGAAAAAGTTTGTAAACTACAAATATGTTTAATCTTTTATTTCTAAAACATGATAATAATAAATTTAATAATAATAATAATAATAAGACGTAATCAGCACTTGAAAATACACTATAAAGATACTTAAAAGGAATTTATAATATTTTTATTTTTTTTTATTTTTTTTTCTGGTTTCAATTTTCTTTTTATTAAGTTCATTTTTTATTTTATTTTGTTTTTTTTTTTGTTTTTTGGTATATTTAAAATTGTAGAATAAATCAATCTCAATCTAATTGAAACAAACAAATTGTTGCTCTAATTTATCATTATTATTTTGAATCTTTTGAATGACTTCATCAGCAAAAGTAGCCAGCAGTGTAAAAAATTATAACTGAAAATTAAGAATGAAGCACAATAAAAGGCTAAAAATATCTAGAATGCAGCGCAAAACTAAACAAAATGTTGGCAAAAAGGACAAAATATTTTATAAAGAAATTGCAATAGAAATCGAAATAGAAATTTATTGAAAAGAAAAAAAGTAAGTAAATGTTTGCCTACTGCAGCAGCATCATCACCTGATTGTGATTATGGATTGGGAACTTTATGTGGATACTCAGTTGTTGTTTGTCTATGTAGTAGTAGTAGTAGTAGTAGTAGTAAGTAGAAAGGCATAATAATGGGATAAGATGGATTAGTTGTCAAACTTAACTTTACTAATATTTACACACTGTTTTTCTTTTTGTATTTACAGTACATAAGCTGAGAAGGGTTGAATATTGGAAGTTTTTAAATCCTCTTTAGACTGAAAGCAAACTATTTTTATATATATTATTTTTTTTTTTGCTTAAGAAGAAATGAAAGCATTTATTGGTGTATTATATTTATGCATTTTGATACATACGAGTATTCAGTGTTTTATTGAGAGGAGAAATTTATGAAAAGAAGCTCAAGATTAATTCAACTAAGTTAGGCTAAATTGTATTTAGCGAGTGAATTTTTTATTATTGTAAGTGTTGTTTGCCAATTTGCAAGATACAAGTATCATTGATTTATATAGAGAATTGTTGCACATCATTTTGTACAGAGTCATTCATTATTCACCTGGTACACTTTGTATATCGAGCGTTTGCTTGCCTAGATTTGGTGTACTTTGTCTTTTACCTTTCGGATGAACAACATTTGTTTGTTTGCCTAGAATTATGCAACATTATTTTAATATTTAATACAAGAAATAATAGAAATATCACTAAATTATTTATGTCTATCTAAATCAGCCTAGTGTGGAGTGTTGCATAAAACTTGAGTATGTGTGTGTGTGTGTGTGTGTGTGTAGGTGTAGGTGTCTATGTACAAAAGTGTGGTATGTGTTTGTGTGTTTTGAAGCTTTTGTACTGTACATAAGATAGATAGATAAATAGATTGATTAATTGCGCCCATCAAGTAAGCATGGCTAATCCAATGTAAACCTCTAAATACTGGTAAGTGTTTGCTCAATTGACCATTTAAGTGGTTCAACACATAAACCAAATTCATTGAGGTTTACTTTGCATTCTTGTTGTTCATTGCACTTCTTGTTGTTGTTATTGTTGTTGTTGATTTGTGTTTTGTGTGTTTGTGTGTGTGTGTATGTGTGGGTGCATTAATCGGATTTCATTACAAGTGAAATCGTATTTCTAATAAAAGCTGCTTTAGTTGTTTGTTTTTTGTTGTTGTTGTTGTTGTTGTCTCTTTGAGTTATTTATAACTTACTATTTCGTATAATGAAACTGAACCTAATAAGTCAAAAATTGTGGCTTATCGACATTTGCATTTATTATCCTTTGTATATATAAATAATATCATAAATAAATAATATAGTTTTTTATAAATAAAATTAATTAATTTAAAAGCTGCAATTTGCTCGAAAATTTCTATCATCATCATCATCATCATTTTTTATCATCATCATCATCAGAATTATAAGAAATTTATTTACATAAATTCAAATTCAAATTAATTTTCAAAAAAAAAGAATTAGAAGGCAAATAAAAAATATAAATTTAAATTTAATTAAGTAGAAATGAAAAAGGAAAGAAACATAGAAAGCAACATGCAGCGTTGAATTGAATTGAATTAAGGGCAAATAAAAAAAATTATAAGAACAAAATCAAAATCAGTGTTGAGAAGCGCATAAATTTGCAATTATACAAATTATTAGTACAGTTTATTCATATTCTATATCTACAATTTATTATTATTACTCATTATTTTGTTATTATTTATTATTAATCTTCAAATTCATCACATTTAATATATATATATGTATATTTCTTTTTAATGAAGAGAAAAAGATGGTGGTAGTGGGGGTGGTGGTTGTGGTGACTTACCTGTGTCGACAATCACATCGATGAGATCCATAGATTTGGCAAAGGCATCTTTCAGATTGATATGATGAAAGGAGACAATGCTGCCCTCACGTTTGGCCCGATCGAGGGCCTCACGCCGCTTGAGCGCCTTCTCGCGTCGCATCTGATTCTTATAAAATTCAGCGAAATTGTTAACGATGATGGGAATAGGCAAAGCGATTACCAGAACACCGCATATGCAACACACAGTACCAATAACCTTTCCCAGTGCAGTAGTGGGATAGATGTCCCCGTAGCCAACAGTTGTCATTGTAATACCCGCCCACCAAAATGTTTCCGGTATTGAAACGAATTTTGTATCCTTTTCATCCTTTTCGGCAAAATATGCCAGCGAAGAAAATATGAGAACGCCCATGGCCAGGAACAGCATTAGTAGACCAAGTTCCTTATATGAGTTACGTAGCGTAAAGCCTAACGACTGCAGGCCCGTTGAGTGACGGGCCAGCTTAAGGATTCGCAGGATGCGCATGATGCGGAATACTTGCACCACCCGGCGCACATCCTGGAACTGGTCCGTTGCATTCTTATTCGTTTCCAATAAAAACAACGAAACAAAATATGGGAGGATTGCCAATAGATCGATTATATTAAGGCCGCCCTTAAAGAATTTCCATTTATCCGGTGAAGCACTAAACCTAAGTATATACTCTAGGGTAAACCACGATATACAAACGGCCTCAACCATTGCCAATTGAGGATTATCCTGTGGTGTACCATTGTCAATGTGTTGTAGTTGTGGTAGGGTGTTCAACGTCAGGGCTATGGTAGACAGGACTATGAATAGTATGGATATCACTGCGATAACCTGTGAACGGGATAAGAATTCGAGTTTCGTTTGGTTTCGGTTTGCTTTTCATTGTTATCTTCATCTTTGTTTCTTCTTTTATCATATTTTTCTTAATTTTCTTTTCTTGATTCGTAGCACTAAGTAGACAGAGAGACAGAGTAAGGACAACAGAATAGCATAGCATAGCATAGCACATCATATCATATCATATCATATCATATCATATACATATTATACAACAAATATAGTAGTATAAATAGTAGTATAGCAGTGATTGATTAAAGATTGATTGAAGATTGATTTCACAACACTGTTTCATAATATTGATTGTAGTATTACTACATACATTCAATACAACATCAACATCATCATTATCATCATTATTATTTAATGATTTTTATAAACAATATTAGTCTTATTATCAGATATATGTATGTATTTGATAGGATAGAAGACGGTAAATTATCCCTACATATATCCAAAATATTGTAGTAATTAAGTGAAGAAGTTTAAGATGAGGAACAATGGTCTGAATATCTGAATATCTGAAGCTCTGAAGATTGTTGTTGGTCACTTTTTGTTGCGAAGTTTTGTTGCACTTTCTCTATACATGAACTCAATTCATTTCAAAACTAATCAAAACTGATCGATGTTAAAAGGGGTTGGTTGGTGGAATCGGTTGATTGGTTGGTTGATTGGTAGAATTGTTGGGGTTTTTGGATAATGGGCAATTAAAAATTTGTAGTATCTTTCGTATATTTTTGCTTCGTACTAAACAAAGGCTGGTGTATTATGTGAAGTATATTTCTTTTTCATAATCCTTCGACTCAAAATTTTAAACTTATTTAAATAAAAAAAATTCATTTATAAAAAAAAACTCATATAGGTAAAAAGAAAAATAAACTTAATATTCAAAAAATTCAATTGAAAATGAAATATTCAAAGGGATTTTCTTATGTCAAATTTTCAAGTTTTGTTACTTGATTGAGAAGAAAGAAACTCTATTGGTCATATATATATATATATATATATATATAGAGAGAGAGAGAGAGAGAGAGAGATAGAGACAGAGATAAAGAGAAAAAGGGAAGAATAAAGAAACGCATTACGTGTATTTTGTAGCACTAGCATAAGAGCGAGAGCGAGATAATAAGTTGAATATTGAATGAAGAGAGAGAGAAAGAATATCAATTTTTAGTGTGGGTTGTTTCTTTTTTTATTGTAATTTTTCAGTGTTGAGCAAGGTGTTGAAGTATTAAAGTGTGGGAGAGTGGCGCAAGGCTTCTTAGAGCGAGCGTGTTTTCTTTGTGTTTTGTTTATTTAGTATGTAAGAAGTGGGCGTGGTCGTGGATGTCTGGGCGTCGTATCTGTATATATTTTGTAAGTGTAATTAATATGTTTCATTGTGTAATGCTGTGTGTGTGTGTATATCTTTGAGTGTGTTTGTGGTGTGTGTGTGTGAAAGTGGTTATGTTTCTATAAAAATATGCTGTTATTGTTATTCTAATTTGTATTTTATTTGAAATAAGAAAATGAAAGAGTAAATGGAAAATGGAGTAGAAGATAAGACAGAACGAATGAATATTCTTTACGGTACACGTAATAAGAGATGTAGGACGTAACACAAGACAGAACAGGATACGTTTTTTTTTTTACGTACTTACGTATCTTTTAAATATTGTGTTGGAAATAAACAAATCACATGAAAACTAATAAAATTTATTGTATAATATTAAAACAAAAGACATTGAAATTATAAGAATTAAAAAATAAAATGCTTTTTTTTTTACTACACTAAATTTAAGTGTTGGACAAGTTCAACAAGAGAACACACACAGGATTGTTTAATGAACACTCATTACTAAATTGATTTACTATGAAATTCCATGCTTCTTTTATACAATTTCCAAAAAAATGTCGTTATTCAAATTTATATTCCATTTAGCGAATTCGCTTGGAATTCGTGCCAAGAAGCATAAAATTTGAAGATATTCAAATGGTTTTTTGGATCCATTGGATGTAGAGAGAGAGAGAGAGAGAGAGAGAGAGAGAGATCGAGACAGAGAGATCGAGATCGAGATAAATATATAAATAGGTTATGGTACTGTTATGGTGAATGATGCTACAATCGGGTCTGCAGTCGAATTTTTTTCTTTTTTTTTAATACATTTTTGTCATTTTGTTTCTTGTTCAAAAAGGTTACAGTTACTCTTCTTTAATTATTTTATTATTATTTTTCTATTTGATTTCATTGAAGATGAGATATGTCTTCTGTTGTGGGATCATGTTTATGTTGTGTGTGTGTGTTTTTGTCTTTACCAAAATAAATAAAAATAATAAGAATTTATAAATCTTAAAGTACAAAAGAATACTTCTGGAACTATGCATTACATACTCGTATGCCAATTATCAATATAAATGGTTTATTATTTAAGAAAATTTATAAGAAATAGATAGAAAGGAACGTTCTAACAATTAGCTAAATTCAATTCAATTCAAATCAATTCGTTACACGATACACGAGATACGAAACAAACAAATATAGTAGTAGTATATGGTAATCATTTTACTATAATAAGATACTGTAATTGTTGTTGTAATTGTATAATTTTACATACATAAGTGATCCAATCCGGGGTCACAAAATATGACAGCAATTACAGTTTCTAATAAATAAAGACTCATAATCTCATAATGAATATTTGAAAAATGTCATTTAAGTAAAATTTAATTAAAACAAAAACGGAATAGAACGGAACGGAATTTATATTCAAAAATAATGCACGAGCATATTACGAGTTACTACTATAGTATTTTATATTTTATAAATTCAGAAGATTCAGATGGGTGTTTTTCTAAGAACATGTGACAATATATATTCAATGTATATGTGGTGTATTCTATGTGTTGTGTCTGTGTGTGTGTGTGTGTGATGTAAATGTCATTTCTTTAGAGTGACACTTGCAATGCCATCATCATCATCATCATCATCATCATCTTCTTGGCTTGGCAATGCTTTGAAGAATACGAGTAAGTTGGGGAAAAACCTTTTAAACAATTGAGAAAATTTTGTCATTTTTGGCAAAGAACAATTTTATGAAATTTTTCTAAATTATTTATCAAGTTTTGTTTACTTGTGTTGTTCACCTTGAATGCTAATCATTTTCTCTCTGTGTATGTGTGAATGTATATATGTATGAGTGTGTTTGTGTGTGTGTGTGTTTTTTTTTTGTTTTGTTGAGTAGTGTCCAGATCTACCATGGAGGCCACTGTACGCAACCACGCAAAGAATTTATTTTCTATTTTGTAAAAATTATTTTTTTGTTTGCATCTTTGAAGTTTGTTTTGGTTTTGGTTTTGATTCTGTTTGTTGTTTTTTTTTGAGTTTAAGTTGAGTCTGTTTTAGAATTTTGTATCTTTTTGGTTGATTTTTCAAAAAAATTTAACGAGTTTTGAATTTTGATTGGATTTATGAAAGAAACTTAAATATGTTTTTCTATCTAAAAACAAACGGATACAATTTTTCTTTTTTAGGTTTGTTGCATACTAAAATTTTAAGTTTCATAGTAAGTAGAGAGAGAGAGAGAGAGAGAGAGAATTTTTCTAGGAATAAAAATACAATTATTAATTAATTAATTAATTAAGTAAAAAAAAATTCACAAGTCAAAAAAGAAATCTTCTCAAAAATATTCTAAAACTAAAATAATCTTAAGTTAAGTTAAGAAAAATAAATGATATACACAAATACAAAAAAGAAAATAAATATTATTGTAAGATACTTTGAGTTTATCTTGGTGCTATCACAAGCTCAGAAGCTCCTAAATTATAATTACAATTAATTAAGAAGGGAAAATATCTGACTATGAAAACAGACATGTAAAGATGTGTGTAATTTTTCAATGTGGAAGTACATAAGTGGTGAGAGTAGAGTCTATTGGAGAAAAAAATATCTACAGATTGAAATTTAATTGAAATAAAACCAAAAAAAAAAAAAAAAAAATACAACCAAAATTTCGGGAAAGTTGATCAAATTCTATAAGGAATAGTAATAGAAAAGGTATTAAAAATAGACATATAGTAAGTCGTAAGTCTAAGGATAGTAAGGAACGACAGAATATGGTGAAAGAAATAAGGAAAGAAATTGTGAATGGAATAATTTCATAATGGACAAGAAGAAGATATTGACAGAAGAGCGATAGAGAGAGAGAGAGAGAAAGGGTTTAAAGATTAAGGACAGAAATGTAGAAATGTGGAAAAGGAAATTGAGAGGGGAGAAATAAAAACAAACTGATATTGTTTTTTCTATATTAAATTTAAATTTTGGCAATTTTCGAATTCGATTTACCCATTTGAGAATTTAAACAAATAATAAAATGTGTTTAAACAATAAACGGGAAGAATAATGTTAAATTTCTTATAAATTTATCTTATTTTGTTTTGGAACCGCCTACCACTGCTGCTCAGTCATGAAAAAGGGAGTTGGTTTTGTTTGATTTGATTTGGTATGTGGGACCTAGAAAACTACAATTTACTAAGAGGGAAAAATAAATGGAATAAATTATAATTGAATATAAGAAAATGTTTAAAAATGTTTTCCTTTATTAATTTCCCTGAATAAAAGTTCATTTTATTTTTAGGAATTGAAAGAACTTTAGGTTTTTTGTATCCATTTGAAATTTGGGAAATATTTGAGTACTAAGCAATTTGTGATAATGTGACTGACAATCATCATACGCATGCGAGTGTAGTGTTGAGAGTTGAAGTTGCATAAATTGAATTGAATACAATTGAATTGGGAAAATACAGAAAATACTTACAAGTTTAGGTAAATAACAAGCAATTACGAGTATCGTGCAAAATACTACTAAATACTACTAAAGATACAGATAAATATATAGATATATATAGGTAAATAATAAACAAAAAGAAAATACATATACACAATCATTATATCAATCAATCATAAGTAGTACAAAAAACTTGCTTCAAAAATGCTTCAAGAAAATTTGGCTCAAATCATTAAACTACTACAATAAACAATTTGGGTCTCAGAATACAGAATTCATACTACATTACATTCGATGTTGTTATTGTGTGTTGTTGTTGTTGTACTAAGTAAGTAGATCGATCTAGTGGGCAATGGGGCAACGAGCAAGAAATCAAACAAAGTCTCTTGTTGATTGAGTCTAAAATACAATAGTGTAGCATATTTAAAAGATATAATGGGGTCATCATTATTCCATAATCAGAATCAGAATCAGAATCAGAATCAAAGTTACAGATTCAAAATTGGCGGACGAAAGAAATTGGATTGAAAGAATGATAAGAGTATCGTAAGTTGGTTAGTAAGTTGGTTAGTGAGTGAGGTAGTGGATTAGGATTTGAGTATAGTATTGTTTGTATACAGGTGAGTGAAGGAGTAATAGGTGGGTTGGGTGCATGAGTTGAGGTTCGCATACTTTATTCGATTTACTAAAAAACAAACAAAATTCGAGACAAACGGAGTTTGACAATTTGTATGTGAATTTCAATTCCACTACAAAATTCTATGCTAAAAAAGTTGTTTAGTTGATTTTGTGTGAATTTGTCTTTTTTTTTGTTTTTTGATAGTTTTGATTTGATTTTGGTTTTTTTGGTGGGTTGGTGGGTTGGGGAATTAATCGTCCTTGATCAAATTAAAATTTAAATTAAAAAGAAACTCAGCAAAATTGTTCAAACAATAGTATTGTACAAGGAAATTGTTGTGAGGAAATTGGAATGATTCTTCTTGAAATGATTTTCGCCAATTAAGAGTTTCTATGGAGCATTTTTATTTTGTTTTTTGTTTGTAGAAACAAAATGCAGAAGATTCCAAATCGACTGATTACAACACAGAAAGACATTGAAAAACACCGAAGATAGACGAGTACAATATTTAGTTAGATCATGTACAATAATAATGAATGGATATACAATATTTATAGACAGATATTGATAAATAGATACAATAGATAGATATGTGTATAATTGTGTGTCTGTGTGTGGGTGGGTGTGTGTCTGTGTGATTGTTTTGTGTACAAATGATTAGAGTTAAGCCAATGGTACATTACAACAATCAAATCGAAAGAATGAAACAAAGAAAGAAGAAATCAAAGTAGTAAGAAATAAGGAACACAATATCAAATTTTATCGTAGATATGTACATAAGTATAAACAGGAGTAGTTGGTAGATATAGAATATACATATGAGTAATGTGTTGTAGTACTTAGTAGCAGATATTATATACTTAGATACATTTATCAAAATCAAGGCACACAACGTACAACGGTCAAGTTCAAGTTTTTGATTTCATAAAAAAAGGAACACAAGAATATTATAAACAGAAAAAAAAGGAACATCAAATGATTTTTCATTTTAGGTTAATAAAAAACAGAAAAAAAATTTGGCATTTTTTGTTTTGTATGATAGAAATTTTTTAATTAATTTTTCCATGTGGTTTTGTGAGTTTTGTTTTTGTTTTTGGAGAGTTTTGAGAGTTTTTGCTTTTTTTTTTTTTGGGATTTGGATTTGCTTTTTGGTAACTTGTTTCTTTTTGTGGTTGAAATGAATTTCATTAAATCATTTTCATTGCATTTAATTAAATTTTTTAACATTTCTCGTTGAGTCTTGAGTGGGGTATCATTTTTGTTGAAGAGAAAGAGAAGAGATTTTTTTATTTTTGTTTTTGGTTCTCATATTTATCTTTTTAACAATCGTTCTTTATAAAAAAGGATGTGTTTAGGCGGTATATTAACAGAAATAAAAAATGTAAAAAAGAAATATAGAAAAAAAATAAGAAAAAAATATTGTTTTCCTTTTCATGTTTAGTGAAAATTGTTAAGAAAAACAAACGCAAAAAAAAACAGATTTTATTGGTTTTATTATAAAAAGTACAACTGGCAAAGAACTCTGGAAATTTTTCGTTGCTAGAAAACATGAAATAAAATTTACTTAAAAATAAATAGAAAATATTTGCATTTCCTGCTTAATAATCTGCAGTATTTTGTGATTTTATAAAAATTTTTAAATTATTTTAAATAATTTATTTTAATATTTTTGATAAATAAGAGAAGTAAGCTTCATTGAGCTTCATTTGAAGCGTGAAATGTAAAATTTTGTTGCATACTTTTGCATGTAAAATTTGTATTGAATTTTTGTTTTTGGAATTTTATTAAACAAAAATTTTTCAATTTGATTTCAGATTTAATTAGAAAATTTCTTATGAAATTGAAAATTATGAATTATTTACATGAATTGCAACAAGAAGCAAATTCTGATTCATTCAGCTAAGAAATTCATAGATTTTTTATGCATATAAACAAAAAATAAAAATTGAACAAAAAAATTTTTGTTGAAAATCATAATAGCAATTAAAATTATTGGAGATGCCCCCAAATATGTTGTAATTATTTCCATTTTCGGACATTTAACGAGAAAAGCTTTGCTTAAGATACTTTAGAATGTGGGCAAATCATAATCAGCTTAATTATATTTCTTTGCGCTATGAAGCGAAGAAGCCAAGTAAAACTTTTAATGTATATGGGTGAATTTAGCAAGCGCTTAAGAGAGAGTCACGGAGATTGAGAGAGAGTGAGAGAGACTTTTATATATACAAAGGGTCACTAGTGGTTCGTCGTATGGTGTTTATTGTCGGTTAAGTTGTACAATATATTCATAGGCAAGTCTTGGCTGATGCAAGACAGAAAGAGGCCATGAATTATTGTACAAACTTGAACAAACTGCGGGCTTTTGCTTTATTTGTGTTTCCTCATTGGAAAATGGAAATGTATTACAACACGAATTTGGCCACTTCTCCCCAGAGTTCCTTATACGTCAATTATTTCGAGGATTTCTACAGCACACCTGCCGCCTGGTCATATCGCTTTTTGCCCATTCCCAAACTTTGTCGTATGATATGAGAAGATCAAAAGTGAAGTGAATGACACAATGAGTGAAGAAATGAATGAATGTAGGATTGATTGAGTGTGTCAGTGAGTGAGTGAGTGATAGATTGATTTAATGAATAAAAAGACAAAGCGATTGAGAGAAAGAGTGAGAGTATGTTAATAATAAGAAAGAGACTAACAATAAAGATAACATAATCAATGATTTGGCATCTGTCATCTTTAAATATTAATCTTCATCATCCTTATTATCAACGTCTCACCATCCTCTGCAATACTTTCATTCTTAGTCATTGTCATCATCATCATCATCATCATCATCATCACCATCACCACATCATCAACATCATTGTCATCATTTTCATTATCATCATCATCATAATCATCACAATCAACTTTCTCTTCTCGTTATGAAGTTGAAAATGATAGAAATGTATAAAAATTTACTGTGTGTGATTGGAGAAAGTTAAAGTTAGCATTATTATTATTATTAATAATATATATATGTATAAATTTATATATTAATGGATAAAAAATAAATTGATTATTTGATTGATTAGTACAATATTGTAATAATAATAATAAAACTTGAGTTTATTTGATTGATTATACAATTTGTCATCGTTGAATTGCATTTTCAAGTTGCTTTTGCACAAATTGAGCATTGAACATTTGCGCAACAACTTATCAACTTTGGCTAAAGTGGGAATAAGATAATCTTCAATTTAAATTAAATTAATATTATTTGTTCTATTTTGATGTTAGAAAGAAGTTCATGAACAAAAGTAAATAAATAAAAAATAAGAAAGAAAGGAAATCAATCAATAAATGTAATAAAGACTATAACACAAAACAAATTATTATTAGATATTATTTCTTCAAGAGTATTGCATTTCAGCTTTGCTACAATAATTTAGGAGGAGAAGAGAGTCTTAACTCTCGAAAATAATTGAAATATTTTAGATCTAATTGGAAGCAGTTAATGAAGTTTTGTTTACTTTGACCTATGATAACCTTTGCTGAGATTTATTCATATGTGTTATGTGCTTAGAATATAGATTGGATATCATTATGATTTCATTATCATCCAATGCAATTTCAATTATCACATTGGAATTATCTTATCTTATTTGAAATTGAAGATAGAATCACAATCTAAATATGCCTTCTTCTCTTTGGATGAAAAGGCTTTTTGGTTATAAATTCATGTGTTGAGAACAGAAAAAACTATCACAGTTCTTCTTCTCATAGTAAAATTTATCACAACATGAATAGAAAGGAAGCTTTCATTCAAGACAACAAGTAAGCTTTGTTTGCTTATTTACAGCAGCCTGGTTTTTCTTTTTTTTTTTTTGTTTTTTTTTTTGTTTTCAGCTTCTATTTGAAAGCAAAAGTGAAAGTATCTTTTGAAAATTTAAAGGTAAACATTGAGAAATGCACAACATTGAACAAACATCAATACAAAATTCATATACTTAGTAAGATAGATAGAAAGAAATATTATAGGTACACATACATATATGGTAGAAAGATACTTCTTTTTTGTTTTGTTTTTTTTTGTCTTTCTTTTGATCTGCAAGTTCATTATTTGCTTGCAAAATTTTATCTGAAGCTCATTGCAAAGCATTAAATAAATATATAAATACAATATATTTTGAGTAGCTTTAGTTATAAAGTTATTTAGGTAAGTTATGTTATAAGTGTTGAAGGCATAAATATTTACAGCGCTTATCAACAGAATCTTATCAAAATTGTTTATAAATTTGATTTTATCTTTACACTATTCTTTGGTGATTTATTTTTGATTTATTGTAAGTTCTTGCAACATTGAAGTTGCGTTGATTTGAGTTTCGTGTTCTTTTATACAAAAGTGCGCGATCTTGAATGTGATTCATAATAATAAAAAAGATATTGTGACTTTACTTTTCCAAAGGGAAATAATCACATAAATCAAGAGACTTTTAAACTTTATACAGTAGAGTAGATTATTTTGTTCGCTTGATTTTTTTAATAGTGTAAAAATATCAAACTATTTTTCTGTAAACTCAAAATTTTTGAAAAACAAAATAACGAAACAATTAGAAATCGAAATGAACTTTGGAAGAACGAAAGAATTAATAAGTATAAATGGTACAGTAGTATTGTATAATAGAAGATAGATAGATAGAATAGAGAGATACATACATTTATATATTGTAGATAAATAGATAGATACAAGTATATAGATGTGTATTTATTTTTATTTTGTAGAATGGGGTAGACCAGTTTGTGTTTTTGGTCAATGAATAAACTTACCCGTGCTGCAAAACTTGTATTTGGCTTCTCGAGCAATTCCCATAGATACTTTTGGTATTCCGAGCATTTACCTTCGCCAAATTCTTCTTCGTCTCGTTGGCGTAGCGATTCGGCTTCCTTGCGCATCTCTTCGTGTACATTCTCTTTGCGTTGATGGTATTTGTGTTGACAACAAGACTCCAAGTAGAGTTCGTCAACGCCCCAATACTCCAGATCATCACTAAACGCAAGCACGCACATCTCATCCACAATGTGCAACTTCCCGGTACGATAGAAATTTAAGATAGAGCTGAAGCTCTTCGGATGACGATCGAAAAAGTACTCGTTGTCGACGAGTGAATAATCATCGCACAGTTCGATGATGGCCTCATGGGTGGTGCACTCACGCAGTCGGCCAAGCCGCGTATGCGGTAAACGTTCGAGCGTCCGCCAAAGCACCTCGTGCTTAACGCCGCCCACGTTGATCGAGACACGGCTGTTCATTTGTTTCGATTGTGCTATCATAAATGGCTCCGGCGGTGGTATGGAGGACATGGATCTGGAATGTGTCAGTTGCAAGGCGCCTGAAGCAAGTATGGCTGCATTTGGTGGTCCACCAACACCGGCGTTGGCACCGCCACCAAGGCTAATGCTGCCGATGTTGATGCCACTGCCGCCGGCACCAGCACCAGGACCCACGCTGGTGTTAGCCATTTGTATTTGTTGGCCTGCAAGGGCAGCAGTGGTTCCAATGTTGCCAATGCCGCTAATGCTGCCACCACCAATGCCGCCGCCGGTTCCGCTACTACCACTGAGGGCCAACGAATGTTGTTGTTGTTGCTGCTGTTGCAGAAATTGTTGCTGTAATAATAGTTGTTGTTGTTGTTGTTGTTGTTGCTGTTGTAAAGAAGTTTGCTGGGAAGTTGTGGGATTTGAATGCGTTGGTGATGTAACTGGGAATGGAGCGTAACGAACTTCCTTGCCAATGGCACCGGTGCCAATGCCAATTGTCGATGATGTTGTTGTTGTTGTTGTTGCCGCTGTTGCTGCTGCTGCTGCTGTTGCCGATGATAATGACGCTGGAGTGCCAAGGCCACCAGCAGTAGATCCCATGCCGATAGGACCAGCTGTTGTGTGCGTTGTTGTTGTGGCGGATGCGCCAACAATGCTGACGCCATCAACATAATCCATGTTGCGATTGTGGTGGATAAGAGATCCGCCGGCAGCACCTGGTCCAACGTTATAAGTAACGCTGCCAACTGTAGGGACAGATCCGCTGCCGCAACCATATGCACTAGCTCCACCGGTTCCCATCGCCCGGTCCCAATCGACATTACCGCTTGTATCGTAGTACGGTTGATGATCGCCGCTGTCGGCGTTTGCTCCCGAAATGTTGAGGCTTCGCGCAATTGCTTCGTGATCGGTAAGCCAAGTAGCGTTGCCTCCAACTCCTCCTCCAATTCCGTTGCCACCGCTGCCGGTGGCACCGACTCCGTATGCAGCACCGATGCCGCCACTTGGGGAGGAGTGATGATGATGTTGTTGATAATAAAGATCTTGTTGTAATTGCAGTTGCTTCTGCTGTTGTTGCTGTTGTTGTTGTTGTTGCTTAAGCTGTTGTTGCTGCTGCTGTTGCTGTTGCAAATCTCTTTGTTGTTGTTGTTGTTGCTGTTGTTGTTGTTGTTGGCTAGCAGCCTGTCCACCATGCAATTGCCCAACCATTTGTAATACTCCATTATTATTTTGAAGCGGTGTTGATTCACCCGTTTCCCAGCGTACCGCTTCACGGTCCCTGTCACGTTCACCGACCATAAGTCCGCTGTTAACAAAAAAATTGGTATGCAAAAAGATAAAAATCAATCACGTTGGGTTGTAGGAAAAAGGGTAAAAAGACAAATTGACACACACACACATGATCTCCATCAATCTTATAACACTTGTCCCCCTAAAGCAAAGAAATAGTATTTTAACTTGTGGTTTAAGTTAATCTTTCTATTCTTTCATCTTTGCTTTTGGACTAAACGAATGCAAGTCAATGGGATACAAATGCAGACTGTAAAGAAGATTGGGTAATATCTCTCAACGAAATTTGTCTATGTTATGTTTAGCATTCACTGTCTGCATTTTCTTTGAAAGCTGCAACCATTTTTCCTCCTTGTTGACTTAAAGTTGTTTAACAGAATGAGTGAGATCCGACACAGTTTCCTTTTTGATAAGGTGATCTTTTAAATAATAACAAGAGAGAGTGAGACTTTCCACCATAAATTTCAGTTCTGAAGATACCCGACAAAAAACACATAAATCTTTTGAGTCTATTAATTTTATAAGCTTGGGAAAATTTGGATGCTTGCATTCTGAATGGAGCTGGTGTGCATACATTTCATGCATTGGCATTTCATCTCTTATTAAAAAAAAGAGTGAATTAAAGTTTTAACACACATTATATATTTCCAGAAAAGATTTTAGATGATTTCCCACTTTCTGAACATAAAAACTGAATCATTGAGTGTGTATAAGCAATTTTGAGGCTGACTAAAGTTCATTCCAAACTTTCTCTGCTTCTTTTCTATGTCAATTTGTCTTCTCAATTATTGAAAGACTCACATAAATGAAATTTCTAGTATATTTAACTTACCGCTACATCGCATCAATTGTTGTCATTACATCCTTCTTCGCATTTGTGCAAGTCTTCGAAGTTCAAGAAAGAGGCGAAAGATAAAAACACACAAAACAAAATTAAGATGATGATGAAGAAGGAGAGAATTAAATTTGTTTTTGCTGCAACTGTCGACAACAACTCAAATGCTCCTCCTCGATTTCACTCCTGGTCACTATCTCTTTTTCCTTCTTTGCTGATGTTGTTGTTCTTGTTGTTGAGCGAAAGTTGCGCCTGTTGCTGATGCTTCTTCTGCTGTTGTTGTTGTTGTTGCTCTTTAATATCTGTCATCAATTGTTGCTTGAGTTTTTATCTTTCTTTGTGATTCCTTTCTACTTCTCGACTTTTGTGATTTTTTATTGTATTATTATTGAAGTTGTTGTTGTTGTTGTTGTTGCTTTGCTTCCATTGTTTGCTATTGATTTTTTGTGCAACTTTTGTTCATCTCCTTTGGTTATGTTATTCCTTTCTATTTTCTCTTCTCAAGTGAGATTTTTCCCGCTTATTGTTGTGTTGTTTTTATTTGTAATTTAGGCTATGATCACAGTTGGTTTTTGTTGTTTCATTTATTATTATTTTTATTTTTTGTTTTTTAAGTTTGAGTTTGTTTTTGTTTTGTTGCCTTCCTTTCAATTGTTTTGTATTCCTCTTTAAGCGTTTTTCTCTATCACATTCGCTTTGTTTGGCAGCATAATTACTTAATGAGTTCGTCGCTATTTGTTATTTGTTATAGTATCTTTGTGTCATTGTTGTCTCCATGTTTACTCTGAAGAGAGTCAGATCTGCAAAAAAAATGAGAAAATAAATATTGTGATGAGTCTTTAGGGTAATTCTATAGTTTTATCATTACAATACATTTAAGCTTAGTGTATTCTAATTAGTACACAGAGAGAGAGAGAGAGAGAGAGAGAGAGATGGAAAGAAAAGAGACTGATTCACTCTCGTACGAAAATATCAATAAAATGTTGAAAATCATGACAAAGACAAGAACAAAATTTACGATTATTATTACACAATAAATGAAGAGGCATTAAAGTATCTATCCATCCCATTTATGTTCACATTCATTGATTATTGGTTCCAATGGCTGAGTTGAGTTGAGACATATTTATTTATATAGTACTTAGTACTTATCTAAGCAGCATTTCCAATAGATTGTTTTTGGGTCTGGGTAAAATGAAATGTATCTGTTTGCCGTGTAATCCATTTATAACATTTTAATTTATAAGTAATATGTATTTGCTGTCAGTTTGTCTATCTGTTAGTCTGTTGTTTGGTAAACGATAAGATAAATAAACACATATTTGTACAAACACATGACCATGAGGTTCATGTCATTCAAAACACCATTAACAAGGGTCGCAAGCGAGGAGAGAAAACTGAAAGCAATGCGAGTAATCAGATAGGCAACAGCACAACTTAATCATCATTAAACAAGAAGTGACTTATAATAATGATAATAATAATAATGATGATATATAAAGATGATGATGATAATGATGATTATAGAAACGACAATGATAGTGGCTTGGCTTATAACTACCTATGACTGCACTTAGTGCAATGAGGTCACCCAAATTGGCCTAGCCTGGCCTAGCCTAGTCTAGTCTAGTCTAACCTGGTCTGACTTTTGTTCTGAGTTCTCTGTTCTTTTCTCTGAAGGTGTGTATGGGTGTGTGTGTGTGTGTGTGTGTGTGTGTGTGTGTGGTGGTATGAATGTCTTAACTTGTCTTGACATGACTTGGGTCAGGCTTATTTATTGAGCTTAATTTACAAATGTACAAGGTTCAAACGTTTATTTAAATCACAACGTCTCCGCGTTCGAATATTTCACACATTCTTTCTACTTAATTTTCCCTCCCTTAGAAAATCGTATAAAGAATTTTATTTTGTTGCCTGTCTGTCAGTTTAAATGTCATGTGAAGAAATGAATCGAAAGACTTATAGACTGTTTCTTTTAAATTGTATCCGCGATTAGGTGGTCTGTTGTTTCTTTTACAATTGTGGTTTTACAATTTTTTTTTTTTTTGTGCAATAATTTCAAATAACCACGAACCATGAGTTTTTGGCCTTTACGTTAGACTTGATTTCATTTGTTTGCGACCAGTCAACATTTTACAATAGTTTTTTCTTTTGGTTTTGTAACCAAAACAAACTAAACCAAACCAACAAATGTTGCCGCATTGCAATCAAATTTGAATTTTAATGTCATTAGGAAATGCGAAGTCATAATGTTGTTTTTCTCTCTACTCTCTACTATTGTATTTCTATTTCCATTTTTATTTTTATTTTTATGCTGATAACTGATTCAGAAGGAAGTCGAGGAGTCTCGTGCGAACTCGATGATTTGCTGCTACCTTGGCCCCTTGCCCTGTTTGGCATGTTGTGTCGTGAGTTTTGTATGTCTGTGCGTGTGTGTGTGTGACCTTCCTGTGTGTACACCTAACGTATGAGTTATATTAATTATATGGCACCACTCACTTGTAATGTTTATCGCTACAATAAAATACAAAACAATATAATTTCGTTATAAGCTCATAAAAGTATATTTTTCTTACAAAGTAAGTATTTTTCATTCTCTTCCTTGTATTGTATTTTGACGAGTTTTATTTTATTTTTATTTATTTATGGATTTATTATTAAATGAAAGTTCATGCCAAAATCACGTTCTGGACAAATTTTTCGACAAGCACTTAACTTGCATACAATTACTACATACATATTCATGCCACTGCCACTGCCACAACCTTTAGTAATCGTATGCCATGCCACTACTAAACTATCTAAACTATTGTACTAGCACCCTTGTTTTTTTGGCCGTGAAGTATGCTTCAATATTTCAATGTTTCAGCTCTTATGCATGTGAATGTATGTGTAGACAAACATAAAACAAAGAAGAATTAAACAAACAAAGAGAAAATGGTAAAGAAAAGAAAAAAAACTGTAGAATATTTTTATGTTTGTTTCTTGTTCTTTTTTTTATTGTTTTTTGTTGTTGTTATTGCAAGTACATAGATACTTCAGTTGTTTGCTGTTGTATTGTCATACAATAGTTTAATATTTATGTAGTATTTAGTGTGTTATGCAAAGTAACCCAAAATGACCCCACAATTTAACTTCCATGATGCCATGATGGTGGCTTTACACTCGTGTCTTTGCACCTTGTACAAACAATGTTTGCTTAACAGACAACACAAAATACCTGACCTCGTCCTATATTCTAAATGTTGGTTGTAAATATGCCTGGCACACCTGACCTATGTGTTGTTGTGTGTGTCTGTGTGTGTGTGTGTATTTCTATTTCTTGATTGCTTTATTTTATGCAATGTTCACTTTGTGTATTGTATTTTAGTATAATAAAATGTGGCAAGTGCTGCACCTTTTATGCATTCTATTCTATGATACTTGCTACAATACAATGTAATATGCCTTTGGTTGCATAAATCTAACTAACATCAAATGAAGAAAACAAAATACTCAGCTCAAGTCTTGAACACAAGCATTCTTCATTCTAAAATAATGGCCAAGTGTTTTCTTACCGATTTTCAAAGACTTTTCCTTCTTCTTCACAATATCACAATACACAACATTATTTTAGTATTTTAAAAATTAAAAAAAAAAAAAAAGCAAATGGCTTTGCATGCCATTTTATGTATTGTATGTGAAAATACTATAAACTTATAGTTATTGTTATTGTTATTGCCCCGTTTTAGAGTATTTAAGAAGTTATTTATTGTTTTGTAAATTGGACCACGAAACAAAGCACAAATTACTGACATTTTTTTCGCTTTGTGCATTGAAGGTTGACTTGAAGACTGACTAACAAACCCAAATCAACTTAACTCAACTTAACTTAATTCAACTTACAATACAATAATAAAGTTAAATATTATAGCAAGTGAATTGAGTGAGTGTGAGTGTGAGTGTGAGTATGAGTATGGAGTAGAAAGGATTTACTTGGGCAGTGGCAACTATTGCTGTTGCTCTAAAGTCAAGTTGATCGCGTGCGTCAGCAAAGTTTTGCAATTAGTTTGTGGTAGCGAAGTCAAGCATGCTACACTTTGAATGAATAAATGACTGAATGACTGAATGAGTCAAAGTCAAATATTGAAATGACAACCATAAACTGGAGACATGGACAGCATGACTAGCTGGCTGACTGACTGACTGACTATGTGACTGACTGTGTGACTGACTGAGTGACTGAGTTTCAGAGTCAATGATTGCCATAAATGTTCATGTCGCGTAGACATTTTTATTTTATTTGAGTGGAAAATTGTAATTAATTACAAAAGAAAAGAAGTGCAGTGCAATAATTACAAATCACAAATGCAGGCGAACAACTAAGTGTCTTGCCCGCTGACATTCACCTGTTGCATTGGAAGGACTCTCAGTAGTTGAAATTATTGTACAAGGACAATGCAATATAACAACAATGTAAGTTTGTTTGTTTGTTTGTTTACTTGCATTGTTTTACGGAGCCGTCATGGACTTGATTTAGCTAGCAGACTTGAAGTGTCAACATGATGATGTTGTTGTTGTTGCTGCTGTTGTTGTGATGTGTAGCCAGGAAGTTGTGTACAGCAGAAGGACTTCACATCACATAAATTACGTCACCAGGGAGAATATTCACAGCACACACATCACACACATCAGGCAAGTAAACAATGAAGGAAGTGTAAGTCATAAATGTTTAATGAGATTTTATAAAATTACAAAATTACATTTTAATTGCAAGAAAATAATTAACACTGCTTTCATTTTATTCTTCATCCTTAGTCTATGTCTTTTTCCTTTCTCTTTCTCTTTCACTTTCACTGACATTTCCATTTCCATTTATAGTTTTCTCTTCCTTTACTCATATTACACTTACAACTATTGTAATTGAATGGAATTTGATATCCAAAGAGTCACGATGCGTGCCTCATGCTCATAAAAGAAAAGACTATTTAAACAATTTAATAGCTTTCATGTCGAAGAAACAATGGCCTGCTGGCCAGAATAGTAATAGTAAAAAAAAGAAGGACATTAAGTAAGAGGAATTGTATCCCTTCTTTTGTCATGCTTCACTCATTGACCATGACTAAGCAACAGACGCCGCCGTGTACATACATTTAAAGCATGATTAATGATTGTTTTTCCTCACATAAAACTGAGAACAGAAAACAATTCCATTTTCTGGCAAAGGCATCAATATTATGGCTAATGATGATGTTGATTATGATAATGATAAGGATGATGAAGGATATAATCGGGTTTACTTTTCAATTTAATTGAAATCTAAGAACATGTTTTTCTTTCTTTTGTATCCTTTTATTTCTTCCATATCTATGTATAATAGAAAGGATATAAGTGGAACAAAGAAATGGAAAAAATCGCATTTGCACGTTTGAGATATAAAGACAACTCATAGATTATATAAACTACTAAGTGGGGCAAGTGAAGCGAGTGTAAGCCAAAAATGCCAAAATGACGCCTTAGCTCCTTTGATTCTCGAATCTTTAGTCCTTAGAATGTACTTGGTAATATGCAGTCACACAAATATTTGGTTGGCATACTAAGAAGTGCCAACAATAATGTAAAACATGCGAAATATTTTTCATCAGACCAGACCAGACCAGACAAGTCTCCCATCCAGTGAAGTCAAGCTAAATCAGACAGCGAAAATAATTCATTTGAAAAAGAAAAACAAAAACGAATAGGATTTGCATAGTGAGAAGTTTCAGAAGACATTGAGAACGTGTTTAAGGCTCAAATATGCGAAATTTGTAGACTTACATGAGTAGATTTCTCAGTCAAGTAGTTTTACATTTAGTATTTACAAAAAAAAACCACTCACAAAAAATGAAAGGCAGAAAGAAAGGAATGGTGAATGTGAATGTGAATGAATGAAATTGGGTAGATAGTGACGAATGGGATATGTGGAGCAAGCAACAAGAAACAATTCATGGACTTGTGCAACATTTATTTCAGTTGTCATTCGTTTTGCCTTATGCCATTTTCATTTGGATTTGCATTTGCATTTGACTTTTGTTGCAAATCGTTTTTTGCATGCGTCATGCCATACACATACAAATACTTGTACATATATAATCACATATGGTGTGTATGAGTGTGTCCAATTGAAATACAATTTGATTTTCACACTTTATATTTGCCCGCCTTGCCGCCACCATGAGTGAGACATGAGTTTCCTGTTGACCCATTGTTGCACATCCTGTGGCTTACCTTGATACTTCAATTTCTATTTAGTTTCACACCCATTGGTACTATAAAATATGTATTACATAGACACACGCATTATATTTTTATGTATTGTAAAAATATAAAAACGTAGGACCTAGGCCAAGTACGTAAAACAAGACGCTCTTGAATTCTCCTTCATGTTTTCATTGCTGTTCTTAGCATGTTTTCGCCCTTGTATTTGTGTGTGATTGTGTGTATTTTTCTCCCTTTTTTTCCCTTTCTTATTTTTCTTTATTCTTCTTTTATTGGTTGCTGGTTGGTTACTTAAATTAAATTGTTATTGTCCAGTTGCATGCGAACTTTTGCTCTTATGTATTGTACACAGCAACAACACAAACCAAGATTTCCTTCTTCCTTCTTCCTTCTTGTTCTTACACTTTCAGTTGCCCTTGGTCACGAATTTGAGCTTAATTTATTGTAATCATCATCATCATCATCGTCGTCTTCCTTTGCTTGGAGTTCCAATTTGCCCCATTTGTGGGTTATTGCGAAATGTTGCATACTTTCAGGCGCAATTTCAGCTTCAATGCAATTTACTTCACTCACACACTCTTTTTGCCACTCTTTTTCACTTTCTCTCTATGTATGTGTGTGTGTGTGTGTGTGTGTGTTTCGCATGCTTTAACTTAGTTTTCTGTTAGTTTTTCTTGGCTTTGAAATAAAATTAAGTATACGTCACGTACTTCCAAAACATTTTCATTTTGGCATACAATTTTTTCTAACAAAAAAAAAGAGAAAGGGGATTCAATGTTGTTGCTATTTTGTTTTTTTTTTTTGTGCCAAAGAAAAGTATTCAAAGGCGTCAACTAAACACGCGCTTCAATGGCAACACATTTTAATCTAATTAATACATAAAAACAAAAGAGAAAGAAAATGTATACAGAAAACACAAAATATTTAAATGTCCATTAAAGGCAAATAACAACTGAAAGTCTCTAGAGTCATTCAACTTTTGTGCTGTTTTTAAAAAGTGTTGGCTACAGTTGTTATTGTATTGTTATTGCTGTTCTTAGTAGCCTCATAAAATGTCAGTGACTTTTCCATGAATTGGCAAATTTGACATCGCCATTACTGCGTCTTCTGTCGATATCCTTATGTTATCAATTATTTGGTTGAAAAAGATAAACTGTACAGGCAGCGACTACTAAGTAAACCAATAAAACTCATGAAATCAACTGAATTAAAGCAACAATTTGATATTGTTTTTTCTACTCGTAGGAGTATAATTATTTTTGTATATTACAATATTTTGTTTTTGTCATCGTCTCACTCGTGTGTTGTAAATGCACAATTCATGGCGCTTTTTTCTGTATTTTCCAATAAAATATTTATAGAAAAATGTCTTGGGAAAACTAGTTAACATTTAATATTCTATTGATTTTCGATTATTATTATTAAACACGCACATTCATATTGAAACGGGCACAAAAAACAATACACAACACAAAACACACCCTCTTATTATCTTTGTATTTGTATATCCATTTTAAAGAACTAACCAACCCATTTTAACTCAATATCCAAATCAATCTACCGCCATTTTGGTTGTCATCCTACTTATATTTGTTCATATGTACAGTATTTGAATGACCAAAGTGAGCAAACCTGTTAGCAAACTCTGTGCTTTGTTCTGAGAGGTAAAGGAGGGGTAATTACTCTTATTACTATGTGTTTTTTATACACTCATGGATAAAATAATAAGTCTAAGATAATGTTGTTCAGCATTTTGCAGAGTTGATCAATGATCCATTTGATAATAAAGGTGCGACTTTGCTAAGCTGATGAAGTCAGTCATTGGACTTGAATCCAATGAAAAACCATGGGAAAACATATGAAGCATAATTTAAGATAGGAAATGATTTAAAATTGATTTAAACTTAGCATGCAAGAAATTTTTAAATTATTTAAAATAACATTGTTAAGCAAGTCAAACTAGTCATAAGACTTGTATCTGATCAAATATATGTATGTATTAATACATAATATTTAGAATACTTTGGAAATATTTTGATTTCAGGATCAATTATTGAATTTGTTGGAAAAGTCTTAGATCGCGACACTTATTGTTGATTCTGCTTTGGTGTCTCCTGCTAGAATTCAAACTCAGAGACAACTACTTTCACATTTGCCATTCCCTCTAACAATATACTGACTCAACTAAATACAAAATCTACAAAAGAAGGCAATAAAAAACGTCGCAGAGTTTATGGTAAATACTTCGTGCTTCTCTTCCCAACAAACAAAAGTCGTGCGAGAGATTTCTGCCGCAGAGTCACTAAGTGTAAAAACCAACTTACTTATCTTAGTTGAAACTTGCCATAAGTTTCGATCTCTAAGAGGAGTTGCTTTGTGTGATGTAATGAACTATTGTGTTGACACACATTTAATAGAACTGACCAGATGTATTCATGATTTTATCAAAAATTTAATTGGTATTTTTATGTCTTTTTATTTTTTATTTATAAAAATATTGAATGAAGTCATAAAGAGATCGAGGTTTCCTTCACATGGATCATGTCATTTGATAACAAATCATTATGGTAGTTCCATATACTATTTTGTTCATGAGTGTACAGACAATTCTGAACACATAGTCTAACACTAATAAACTTAATGCTTCATTGGTTGTTTTGCATTTGTATATAAATTTTCGTTAATCCAAAAGAAAAAAAAAAATCAAAAGAAACCCATTTTCGTTCGCTTGATCGCTCAATCAAAAATGCCTGTATTGCTTCCAATTAAAGATTTCTATAAAAACTTGTTATTGTTATTGGTATTATTATTGTTGTTGTAGTTGTTGTTGTTGTAGTTGTAGTTGTTGTTATAATGTATTATACTCGTAAATGATGCATGCCACTGACATGAATTCAACATTAATGGATTTTCCTATGAATTGATTCAGTTTGAATATTTAAGTTTACTAAGAAATAAAAAAGAAAAGAAACGAAAAGAAAAGAAGAGAATATTTAACTATTAAAGGGGGAACAAATACAATTTAATTTACTCAACGTAAAATCCTAAAAACATGATTTTTTACTTCTGGCTTCCAAGTTTATTTATGAATTAAAAATTGTAATAAAATATGGAAAATATGGAATTTTGTTTTTTTTTTTTTTTTTTGCTATAAAAATATCAATTATTTTCAAAATAATTTAAATTCTTAAATTTTATATTGAGAGGGAAAATCGACAGAGAATAGAAGAATGGCATCATGAATGGAATTTAGTTGCTACCCACGCATTATTTTGTGGGTCAAAACAACCAACAACAATGAAAATAAAACACATTACTAATAAAGAAAAGAACAAAACAAAAATAAACTAAATAACTAAACACAACAACGACGTAAGCATTTCCTTTTTCCAATTGATGACGATTGCGTGCTTTTGGTTTATAAACGTTGAAAGATTTTTGCTTTTAAAAATAAAATAATGGAGAGCAAAACAGCAAAAAACGTTTTGATAACAAATCCAACAATAACAACAGGAGTAAAAAGAATAAAACCAAAAAAAAAAAACGAAAAACATAAAGGCCGCACATTTTCTGCTATTTTTACCAATATTTCATAGCACGTGCCATCACTAATACAATGAGAATGGAGAAACCAACATATTGCAACATATTGTTGTTGTCGTCATCACTTTGGTTACCACCTCCACCGCCCTCTCCACACAGGGTGGACCACTTCACTTCTTTCACCTCTTATTTCACTGTTCAATCTTAGAATCCATCAGCCATTGCTATATTTTGTTGCTATTCTTGAACTTCTTCTTTACCATGTTGGTTGGTAAAACATTGATGTAAGCCACACACACACATATACACACACATACAGAGAGAAACTGAGACAGAGATACACCTTGACTACACAACAAACAAACAAACAAACATAGAAATTGATAAAAAAAAAAAATACCTGAAAATTGTATGTCAACGAAAATGAAAATAAATAAAGGATTTTCCGTATTTTGCTGACGTATTTCATAGATTTGAGTGTTTTTATGCGCTTCCAACATTTTTCTTAAAGAAAAATTTGGCAACATTTGCTGTCGCTTTTCTGCCATTTTACTTTTATTTTTATACTGATTTTTTTTTTTATTCAAGTGCTGGCTGTGGTCCTCAATGTACTCGTCATGACAAGAATTTTAAATAAGATTGAGATTTAGTGAATCAAGATTTGGGAAAACATGTCATATGACTTCGATTAACAAATAACTAGAACTTGGTTGCGTATTGAAGTTTGATTTTTTATGAAGAAATCAATCATCCATTGAGAAAATAAGGGAATCAAACTCACATGCCAGTGACAGCGTTTTAACAATGAAGACTTTTAGTATTGAGAGCAAACATCATTCAGAACAAGCAAAATAGTAAAAAGTATGAAAATTTGCAACCATTAAGCTATGCAAAATCATGTGAAGCTCAAAAACAACTCCCAAAACAGTTTAATGTGACACAATCAACCTCAAATCATCACCATTGGCTGAATTTTCAACTAACAAAGAAATTGAAAAACACATGAAATATCGAGAAACCATTTGCGTTTTTATATTTAAACTACAAAGCTTTGACATGAATTTGATTTTAACAAAATCAATGTACTGAAATTGGATCATTGAAATCATTGCAAATGTTCAACTTTTTCCAATTCTTCATTGCGATCATATCAATATGAAAATAAGGGATTAAAATTCTATAATAAAATCTTCAATCAACAATTTCAGTTTTTTTTTTTCTCAAGATACAAAACATTCACCTGGTTTAAGTGGAACATTGTGAACTTCTAAAGGGAAAATGTTCATTTCCATATCCAAATTCAAGCCCTAACCATAAACATTTCATATGAAATAATCAACTTTGATGAATGATGATGAATTCGAATGTGACCTTATATCAAAAAATCGAAAAGTATCCATGCGCACATAATCATGGATGGAGGAAGGTATGGCTGACCAAATGGCATCACGGCTGGCAATAAGCTCCACTTAAAATTGATTATCGATGAGTTGAATTTAAGCGTTGAATTTTAACAAATCTTTCAATGTCAATAACTCAAAAATTGTGAATCAATTCAAATAAAAATTTCACGACTTTAAAGTTGAATAAAAGACCCTGTTTGGTCTTGTCTTAATGACTTGTATAATATAATATAATTCGGTAATAATTAATATAATAAAAAATTCGGTAATAATTAATATAATAGAATTCGGTCTTTGGTCTTGTCTTAATGATATGTATAATATAATATAATTCGGTATAAATTAATATAATATAACTTGGTAGTAATTAATATAATATAATTCGGGTCTTGTCTTAATGCATGACATGACATTTCATATAAGTCATATAGCATACCAAACATAACATAAATAACATTACAGAGCTGTTTGGTTATACGGTTGATCGAACTATAGTTGTATGTTCGAACTTTGTTGTCTTCGATTAAACCTACATTGTATGTTCGAACTTCGATCAACAACATTTATCATAAGTTAAGCGGCGATATTGAGGTTGCCTCCGTGGCCGAGTGCATAGAGTGGTGTCTCGAAGTGCGCTCCACGTGGCTTCTCGAATCCTGCCCAAGGCAATATTTTCCGCTGACTTATGATATGCAATTTTTAATTTGAATTTAAATAATAAAAATGTCACGAAAAACATCGTGACCAAACAAACCCCTTAAATGTATTGAAATATTAACATACTAGGAAAGTAGAGGTGTTTATGACGACAGTACTTTCAAGATCATCATTGAGTCAATTCTTTGACAAATTACCATACACATAAGTGATTAAAGTGGATGATACTTTCCGCATTTGTTTACTCATTGTTTTTGTTCACTTGGTTCTCGTATTAATGGCACTTTTTATGCACATGCCATGCCAATATCAATGCATTCATTATCAACTTGGCCACAGTTGATAATTTGAATTTTGATTTGAAATTTGGTTTCATCTGTGGGAAAATCCATCATCATTTCAACCCCAAGTTGACAACGCAGATGACCAAATGTACATAATTAGTATGCCTTTGTCTATCTCTATAATTATGTAGCTAGCAGCATAATTCTGTTTTGTTATGCAGAAAATATGAATTAATTATAAATTTGTACAATTTAATTATTGTATTTAAGTGATAGAATTTTGGGTAAAATAATACAATACAATCACCAGTCAGAATGAGATTTAAATGCAAATGCAAATGCATAATAATCCTGATTCTGTTGATAAGTAAATAACTTAAATATCAATTGGCAAAAGCCATGAGCAACATAAAATGGCAAATTAAATATAAATTATAAATAAATTCTTTAACATGTCAGTTAAATCAATTGTGAGATATGAGTTTGTGAAGAATTGTATGCAGTGTACACAAAAAAAAAAAAATGCCCTTCCAATTTTGCTTTCATCATCATTCATCATTAACATTTTTTGTTTGCTTTGTGGAATGAAATTTCAATTTTGAATAATTATTTTTTTCACTTATTTTCACAAATTTATTTCTTGTATTAAATATTTCACTTTGTTTGGTTGAAAAATGAATTGCGCCATTAATTTTCAATCTATTTATTTCTTTTTTTTTTCGTTTGTTATTCGCTTGAAAAATTATAATTAATAATAATTTTTCTTTTTTCCACTTATTTTGTTCACTTCTTTGAATAAATGAACCGTCAAAATTATTGTAAACAAATTGAGAATATTGTGGAATAGAAAAGAAATGAATAACAAAAGCACCAAATTTTCTTTACTAACAAGAAAACAAAGCAAAATTTCAGATTTTGTAAGTGAAGAATCTTTGAACTCATAAAAATCGATGAGCGCATAATTATTGTTGTTGTTTTTTTTATTGTTGTTGTTGTTGTTCTTTTTTTTTTGTTTTATTTATTATAAATTTTCACGCATTTCTCCGTCTCTGGCGTAGTCATCTCGTCATTGTTGTTGCCGTTGCCGTTACACGTTGAAAGAAAAGCGTAGCCGGGCGCCGACATGTCAATGTTATCCGCTGCCAAAGTGACGTCATGGTTTTTTTTTATTTTTTGGCGGAATTTGTCTGGTTCTTTCTTGTGTTTCTTTCCCAATTGTTTTTCTCGCTGACTTTGAAACTATAGAAATCTACTTTTTTTTTGTGTGTTTTTATTTATTTATTTATTTTTCATTTTTTCATCTTCACGTTCTTTGGCGCGTTCGTTCTGATTTGCTGACAGTGGCTGCGACTATGACGACGTCTGATGTCGCTGAGATTTGCTCTTCATATAGAGATTGTCTTTTGGCCCTTGGCCAATAACAACAACAAGACTAAGAACAAAATATGTATAATAATAAAAGTAAAAGAATTTGAAAAATTGCCGCCGCCATTGGCTGTGCCTGTTTTTTTTTTTTTTTTCTTTGTCTTTTTGTTTTTATATCATTTGGTTCTTATGATAGTTTGATGTGTGTGTGTGTGTGTGTGTGTTTGTTTTAGCCTCCGGTAAGGTTTGCTTTTTATGACAACTCTTCCCTCGTCCGCCAATCTTTTTAGGTTACTCCATGTCCCTGGGCTATTATTGTGATTTGTCCTTTATATCCTGCTGTGAAAATTATGTTTATCAAGTGAATTTTGCTTTTTGAAGCTGTTTATTTTGTCTTCTAGACGCTTTCACTTCATTCAATATATTTGTTACCCACTGCGTTCAATTGCTGCACTTTTTGTGGTTGCTTCTTTCTTCCTTTTATTTTGTACTTTATTCTCAGTTGGTACTATTTATTATTCTTTGTATTTTGCTATGCTTGAGTTATCCTTTCTTTATGTAATTTTGTCTTTTTTTTTTTTTATATTTATATATATTTCTTCAAGCGACTGAATTGTCTTGTCTTGGCATAAAAATCTTTTGCTAGTTCCAGCGCACTGATCTGGAAAACTGAAAGACATTCATAGCTCATACAAGCACAAATACACGTATGTATTATGCATTTGTATGTGTGTATCTATATATAAAAGTATACTCAAGCCCTAGAGAGATAAAGATGGTAAAGGAGTACACACTCATATAAGTTGTATATATTATTGAACAAAGGACTGAATGTGCCCACATGCATATTAAAAAAGAAATCAAAAATTTATAGTAAAAAAGACAAAAGGAAATTTGCATTAAGCTGATAATAGAAGGGAATTGAAGCACAGCAGGAAGGAACACGACAAAAAATACGAAAAAGTAACACATTAAGAGAACATCATCATTATCATTAGCATCATTATCATCACCAATAAAGAGAGTCCTTAATTAAATGGAAGTGTGTTTCAGTGATGAAGAACACAAAAGACCAGGATACCAAAAAAATTTTTATTTCTTATTCTACATAGCAAATATTTCTCATATTTATGATCAAACAAAGTTTTTAGTAAGAAGATAAAACATTGTCATTGTGATGAAGAGAATACACCTAATATTTTTGTGAATCTTATTGTGAAACATGATAATAAACTCTATTGTTTTATTGTTGTGTGAGAACATGTCTTGTTCATCCTACATAGCATAGAATAACATTGAATTGATTGGAGGATTTTGATGTTGATATTTGAAAATTAACTACTTTCTTATGAATGGAAAGATCAGAATGAACTTAACTATATTCAGGCAAAATCAAAAATTGCTGACATATTGTATTCTTTGACTTTCTGATTGATTTATCATATAAGTATAATGCGGATATTATAGAAAGTTATTATTATTTTTATATGGAAATTTTTATAAACTATAAAGCAAATAATTGCACAAATCGTAATTAGAAAATTAAATGAATTTAAATATTTGTTAAAATTTAAATTTTCCTACCATTACTTTCTCCATCATTCTGTATATTTATATATTGTGTTGTTCTATTTGCTGCTTTCCCTCAATTAATGTTTTTGTTTTTCATATGTTTTGTTTTTTGTTGCATTTTATTTTTCCATTCAAAAATTTAAATTAAAATTTCATCAGTAGCAACAGCAGCAGCAGCAGAGAGCGTAGCGTAATCGGAAATTAGAAAACCACATTTGAAAACAACTTTTGCAAATCACGTATACACAATATGGACCACGCGTAACGCAAAAAACATCACGTGGTAAATTCAACGGATATCCTGTTTTGGATTTATCAAATTTATGCAACAAAATCCAAAATAAAATGTGAATTTTCACACATAAAATAAAATAAAATAAAACACAATTCACAAAATATGATTTTCAATTGTATTAAATTTCAAGAAAAAGTCATAAATAAGAAAAGGCTTTCACAGAGGCGTTGCCTCTGTCTGCCTGAGTTTCTCTGATGGTAAAGACAATAAGGATAAAGAAAGACTGGGAATATTTTCATGGAAATAAGAAATACATTTGATAGTAAATCATGCGCGAAAACATATTTTCTGCTTGTTGTTTGTTGTGGCAAGAAAATGAAAAATACTCTTTTGCTTATCGCTTTTCGATAATGGCGTCCTTGCACAGGAAATAGGAAACAAAGCGCGTGGCAAGTTTCCATTTCTCCCAATCTCATTTTCCTCGTACACTTCTTTTAAGCAAAAAATTATAATTTAAAGCAGATTTTCTTTCTTATTTTTGAAGAAGAACTTGAATTTGCATACAAATAAGCATAATTGGGATTTGGATTTCAAATCAACTTAGCATAAAGCAAGACAAGGCAACTCAACTCAATACAAGGCAAGGCAAGTCAGGCACAGATATTGACAGATTGAAAACCAATCACCGATAAAAAGAAAGTGATGAGAGTGAATCTGAATGGAAAGGACATTATTTTGACAGACCAAAAATATTGTAAATCATTTCAAGTGCCCACTCAAGATGCCCTCTTTCTTTTGTGTTCTTTAGCATGTTATCCATTATTCGATGGTCCTTCTTCCTTGTTGACTTTCATTGTGATTGCCCTTTACCATTTGTAATATTTCAAAAAGAAAAGCAAGAAAAAGCAACAAATATTAACAATTTTAGAGCATCGAATTTAAGTAAAAACCCATCATCATTAAGACGTTTTTTTTTTCTCGATTTCATTTCTTGTTGTCTTTCTTTTTATTTCTACTTAACATTTTGACACTGAAATGAGTTTTGCTTTTGTATTTCCTCCTTCCCTTTAATCTACGTCTTTTTCTTTACCATCATCATCATCATCACCATCACAATTAGTATCATTATCATTGTTATCATTACTATAATAAAAAGTAGTCATTGTCGCTCCCAAAGTTCCCTAATAATAAAAGAAGAAACTTTCAAAGAGCCTCTGAAAACTGCGCAGGTCCTTTGCTCAACCGACTATGAAGTTCTCCTGGAAAAGGCGCACTCACTTTTACAGATTCTTCATTTGCGCTCATTACTCGCCTTCTTTTGAAATGATATTTCTAAGGATTTCTCAGGCAAAAGAAATAGTTTCAATAATACAAAGTTGAATCAAAGATTCAATTATAATGCTATGCTGCCTACTTAAAGACATTTGAAGAGATCCGACCTTTGACTTGAAGTATACTTACACCCATCCACATACGCACACACATCCAAAGCCTCACCCAAAGCAAAGCCAAGTCTCACCCAGACCCATTCAAAGAAGTGAAGAAGAAGAAGAAGAATGTCAGCAGGAAATGTGTGAAGCTGAAAAGTTTGGTGCGAATATACAGTGGAAAGCATACAACACAACCAATGACGTCATCGTTTGCACTACACCAGCTACGTAATAATGAGCATTCTATGAAGTTGTACGACGACGACCTACTTTACGAACAACAAAACACCGACACCGACACCGACACTGACAACAGCAACGGCAACGGCAACGGCAACGATTACATTGATGTCGTCCTTGTCGATGAGAAAGCTTTTGTGTACGAATGAAACCGAAGTAAAGTTAACTTGAATCGTGATCCTGTGCGCGCCCTGTGTCTCGCCCTAGAAGTATCCTTCAACTGTCTCTGAATGAAAATTGGAAGCAGGAAACTTGCTTTCTTTGCTTTGCTTTGCTGTTTATGCTTTTGCTTCTGTTTTTACCTCTGTTTTTGCTTTGAGTTGTGAATGTGTTTGGTTCTGGTGTTTTTGTGTTATCCTTGTTATGTCTTTTCATTATTGCGTGGTTTTCATGAAAATTGTAAGTGTGTTTGGCAATTTGTAAGCATTTCATCCTCTTGTGGCATGTTTCATTTTGTCTTTTCTCTTTTCTCTTCTCCCATCATATCGTTTCGTTTCTTTACATTTTGTGTTATACGTTTATGTTATCTTGTTTCGTATTTCATATCCCAAACCATGATGATGTCTGTTTCTGTTTCTTATATTTATTTTTTGGTTTGGTTTGGTTTGGTTTGGTTTGGTTTGATTTCTTCTTTGTTCTCTTCTTAGTTTATTTTATGTTGTAACATATGAAGCTGCAGCGTTGCTAAAGAGAAGTTAAATAACTGAGGGAAAAGAAAAGAGAATGAGAAGATCATGGTGAGCAGTGAGCAATATAATTTTCTTAGATTGGTAAATACGAGGCGTGCCACATTGTCTCGTTGTATTGTGTTTAGGTTTTACTAAGAATGTACTACTTATGTCTATATCTTTGTATGTAGAATTTGTAGTTAATATCTTGTATCTTTGTTTGTATATCTAATACACTTACTACTGCAGCAGGATGAGGGAGTTTCATCACAACATTGTAATATTGTCCTTTCAATCTTTTGCTTAGTTTTCCTTTATTTTATTTTGTTTTGTTGTACGTTTTAAGTTGTCTATTTATTTATGCTGTTTCTACTTACATGCAGACACACACACACACACACACACACACACTCACACACACGCACACAATATCTACAAGGTGAGACTCATTTTTCTTCTTTAGATGTCTCCAAGTTTATCTTGTTACTTTTTATGTGACACCACCTCATTTTATTTTGTTTTGCTTTCCCACAGTTTTTGGTTTTCTTATTTCTAGGGGCGTGTGATTCACATGTTTCACCATTGAATGTGTCTGTTGTGTCTGCTGTACATTTGTCTTGCCACCTTCTTTTTTTTTTTTTTGTGTTACTAAGATTAAGGTGGATACATCTACAAGTTTCGTCCTTGATCCTTGAGTCTATTTTTATGCTTTGTCAACCAACCTCAGCATCCAACAAACCACAAATAATTTTAAATTAGTTGCAACCAGTTTATTTCTTTTCTTCTTTCTATGTATGTATCTTGTATCTATGGAAACTACATTTGCTGTATATTTTAAGACTTTTGCTACTGTTTTGTTAAGTTGGGTGTATTTTCTTCTGTTCATAACATGACTATAAGCAATAAAGTCGAGAAGAATCAGACAGAAACTATACACTTGAAGCCAACAATCACTTGCGTGGCCATGTACTTTCTCTCTCAATGGCTTTTGTCAGTGGTTTTCATTTGCATTATTATTATTATCTATATATATAAAAGAAAGTCGTGTTAGTTACACTATTTATAACTCAAGAATGGCTGAACCGATTTGGCTGAAAATTGGTGGGAAGGTAGCTTAGAACCAGGAGACGGACATAGGATAGGATAGGTTTCTTTTTCGTCCGTCCGTCTGTCCGTCCTCGGGTCATGTCCTAAAAACCGCAATAGCTAGAGGGTTGAAATTTTCAGAGAATGTGTAGTTCTATCCGGGCATCAGCAACAAATACTAAAACTAAAATATTTTCGAAAACTTAAGGGGGTCCCAATACAAGAAACATTTTGGTTTGTATGGCAGCTATACGATCCAGTAATCCCACTATCTTGAAATTTGGTTGGTTGGTGGGTATACATCAGAAACTTATATTTTCAAAATTTCAGTTTGATCGGACCATACAAAGCCCCATTAATATTCAGGTTCTTATTGTAAAAAATTTTCTGTTTTTTGTTCTATGGAACTGAAATTTAGACACTATAAGTTTTTAACATAGGTGCGGTAAATTTGTTGGAATCAGTCAAATCGGACCACTAGGAAGAGTACCTCCCATACAAACCCCTCCGTGTACGAGTCTCACTTGCACTTGGCCCATTTCTTTTTTTTTTAATAACTGGGCACGCACAGGGGACGTAGCAACGCACGCCAGTTAAGGCTAGTTATTTATATTCTTAACATACTTTCTACTTACTATTGTATTGTATTTTTAGGTAATTAATAGAATAATTAAATAAAAGAGTGATGAGAGAAGAGAGAAGAGAGAGAGGAGTTGTGCGTGATTGTCTTACTTATAATCCATTTGTCAATATTAATTTCGTTTAACATCATATTATTGCTATTTGCTTCTAAATGAACTTTCTTATCTGAGTTTATCTTTATTTATCTCTATCTCTTCTTAGTATCTGTGTGTGTGGCTGTCTGCCTTCTATTCTATTCGATTCGATTCCAGTAAGACGCCATTCTGCCCTAACATTGTCATCTATTATTAATTCCTTATTGTTATTGCTATTGTTGGTTTTCCTCTTCTCTATTTCGTTTGTTTCATTTCATGCCTTCGTTGGCTACTTTCTTCTCCTACTCTGCTACACAAAGTACCACAAATACTATTCATGTATCCTTTGCCATTAGGTTTCTTTCATTTCCGTATGTATATCTGCCATCCAATTGCCTATTCAATGATTTTTTATTACATTGAATTCTTATTTCCGGTTACTTTGCGGCGGTGCGGTGGTGGGTGGCCTTTGGCTTTGTCTAAGGATTCTTAGTAAAATTTAATATCGAAATCTATTTTTGGCACGAAGCCGACTGACGACCGACTCCCTCCAATCGCTAAAGGGCATCAGTTCTACTAAACTGAAAACTAACTAAACCAACAACTAAAACAATCAAATACAAATAGAAAATGTCTGCTGCCTTTCTTTCCTCTTCTCCTAACATCCTTGCCAATTCCCTTTTGTTTTTCTATATAAGTATTTCTTTTCACGTTTTGTGGCTTTTGATGATTTAACACTTTTGCTTTGTTTTTAATCTTTCGCTCTTCGGTTTCTATTTGTTTTATCTTGTTCCCTTTTTCTTGTTTTTTTTTTTTGGCTTTTACACAAAATTTTGTTTTAATTGATTTTGGTTGTTTCTTTTTGCTATTTTAAGTTTATTGAAAAGAAAAAAAAGCCAAAAATTAAAAGAAAAATAACATCGAAAAGGATGTGCAAAATGCAAAATGGCACTTTTATTGCTTCAGGCTTTTTAATATAAATTAAATTCATTTTCTTTGTGGTTCTTCAGATAAAAGTTAAACATTTTTCACTCTTTTTTTTTTTTTGTTTGTTATTTTTAATATATTTGCATTTTTCAATTTTGTTTAATTTTTTCAGGTTTTTATATTGTATGCAAATGAATTTTCACTGACAATGACATGTTCAATGATGCGTATACTTAATATTAGAATAAACGACAAACGAAATGAACAAAAACAACAACACAACAAAAAATTGTGCAAATATTTACTATAAGAAATAAACTTTTAAATGTAATTTTTTTGTTTTTTTTTTGTTTTGGTATCATTCACATTTGTTCGAATTGGCATTTGCATTTTGTCATGATGCTTGCCATGCAAACACAAATTGTGAATTGGAATGAGTAAGGTGAACAGAATCATATGATCTCAGTTTATTCATTTCTAAACAAACTAGATTCTATTAGGACTATGCATTAATTTTAAAGGTTTTTTCACCAAAAATGGGGCTTTATTTCGATTTCAAAATGGATTGATACATCATTCAAAGTACTGTCCGTCGCAAGCCACAACCTTTTCCCATCTTTCTTTCAATTTCCGGATTCCGTTTCTCCAAAATTCCGGCTTCTGGGCGGCTATGAATGAATCGATCCATTTTTTGGTCTCTTCATATGAAGAGAAGCGGTGTCCAGCCAGCTTACGCTGCATCTCCCGGAACAAGTGGTAATCCGAAGGAGCAATGTCTGGGCTGTACGGCGGGTGGGGTAGCACTTCCCAGTTGAGCGTTCCAAGGTTTGTTTTGACGACCTGTGCAACATGCGGCCGAGCGTTGTGATGCTGCAAAATAACCTTGTCGTGTCTTTCGACCGTTTTCCGGCTGTTTTTCAAGCAATGCTCGGCTCAAACGCATCAATTGACGTCGGTAGACTTCCCCAGAGATGGTTTCGTTGGGTTGGAGCAGCTCATAGTACACCACACCCTTCTGATCCCACCAAATACAGAGCATGAGCTTCGAACCATGAATATTCGGCTTGGACGTCGATGGCGCCGGTTGGCCGGGCTTGACATATGTTTTTTTACGCTTTGGGTTATCGTAATGGATCCACTTTTCGTCGCCAGTCACAATACGATGCAAAAAACCCTTCCGGCCAAGTCGTTCAAGCAGCAATTCGCACGTGAAAAATCGGCGTTCGACGTCTCTCGGCTTCAACTCGTATGGCACCCAATTACCTTGCTTTTGGATCATTCCCATCGCTTTGAGACGTCTGGAAATGGTTGCTTGGTCAACGTCCAACGTTTCGGCGAGCTCTTCTTGCGTTTGGCACGGGTCTTGGTCCAGCAATGCCTCCAATTCTGCGTCTTCGAACCTTTTGGGCTGGCCAGGTCGCTCCTTCTCCTCGGTATCAAAAACACCACTTTTGAAGCGTCGAAACCAGTACTCACAGGTTGAAATCGATGGAGTATGGTTCGGGTAGGCATCCAACAGCAATTGACGGGCTTGGGTGGTATTTTTCTTCAAATTGAAGCAAAAAAGCAAGGCTTCCCGCAAATTGCGTTTTGACGGCACGAAAGTTGACATACTCGGAGCACAAAAAAACTATGTTGTGTACACTTCAGCGAAATGACAGATACTGGTAAACAAAGCCTAATGATGAGGCTTTGACATGAATATAGTTACAGTATTGCCAGATGCGATACTGTTGTAAATAACGCCATCTGTGTGCAACCTTTAAAATTAATGCATAGTCCCAATAGAAAAAATGGTACAAATACATATATATATCTCATTGGCATTATGACGAGATAGCAATTCCTTGAAAATATAACTTCCCAATTACTAAAACTGGTAGATTACAGAAAAACAAAACAATTGTTTCTATTAATTCCAAAGGACTAATATGAAGCTTTTGTTTCAGAAACATTTGTATTTCTTAAGATATTCCCTTTCGTTTAATGATGGCGAAAGGCATGACAAGGTGATTTTGCAACATGACAACGCTCGGCCCCACGTAGCTTTAACGGTCGAAAATTACCTGAAAACGCTGAAATGGGAGGTCTTACCCCTTCCACCGTATTCTTCAGACCTTGCTCTTCCCGACTACTGGCTTTTTCGACGGATGCAAAACGATTTGGGGGATCACCGGTTCGGGTCTTTTGAAGAAATCGAAAAATGGCTCAATGATTGGATCGAGGCCAGAGAGGACTCATTTTTTAGAGATGGTATTCGAAAATTACCAGAGTGATGGGAAAAAGTAGTTGCTTCTGACGGACAATACTTTGAATGATGTATTTTTCACTTTTTTTCAATAAAAAAAAAACACTTTTTTTGAACACAAAAACCGGACCGAATTAATTTGTACTCCCAATATATTACATTGCACAGAATTAAACATATTGGTAACTAAACTTGCTGATTGTCGTCCCCCCGATACATATATTATAAGTCCTTATATGTAATGTTGAAAGCTGAGATATCTTTTTGAATTTGCCATATTTTTGTTTTTCAGTTATTAATAAACTACATCGATGTTTTTTTCATATACAATATTAAGCAAATATATTCCGTCTAGTCATAATAAATTGCTATAAGCGGAACACAAGAAAAATATCAAATCATTTTCAAGGAAAGTCATTTCAAAATTTGCATCTATGTATGTCAATAAAGCAATTGGGATGGCAAGAATCCTAGAGTATTGTTTGGTGTGATGGCATAATTGGTCCATATTTATTTAAAAATCAAAATAACAATGAACGAGTTTTTACTGTGCGTGAAGCTTGATATCGGAAGGTTACAAGATACTTTTTGTGGTGTCACTCGAACGATATTCTTTTTCATAACTGACCGGATCCAATTTATAATATTATTTCTTTAATTACCAATAAAAATAAATAAAGGTTTCACACAATCTATGTGTCAAATTTGTTGTAATATTTGATATATCTGTACTTTATTTCCTTAGGTTGATTGTGAAATGTATACAAGTTTCGGTGTAATTGTAATTAAATTTTCTGTTTCTCTTCAATGATATAAATGTCAATCTTTCTATTTTCAACTTTTTCATTCATTCAATGTTTAAAGCTGCGAAACCAGATATCCATTTAATCCTCTTATCTGACATAACACAAATTTTGAAAAATCATTTTAAAAGGTAAATAAATGATGGCATTTTTTTTTTTTTTAAACAATTGCAAATATTTGGGAAAATCTATTATAACCAAATCTACTATAGAAAATTTCTGCACTCATTTTATTATATTTTAAATATTTATTCAAATTTGATGTCATTATTCAATAAAAAATATTTAAAAATTATTAACACTCAGAAATCAGAAAGTATAAGAATTCTTAAAAAAAAAAAAAAGACATATAAAAAATAAAACAAAACTTAATGAAATGTCCATTTTTATATTTGGAAATTATATTATGATGTCATAAAATTCCTTAAATATTTATTGTAAATAAAAAAAATCTCATAACATTTAAAGTATTTTTAAATAAATTAGTTTAAAATTAAAGAAATTGATTCTTTTATTCTGCTTTGTCAAAAAGTATGTCACCTTTCATTTAATTTCAAATTAAGAACTTTTCAGACAACCCTGCCAATATAAGTATTGTACATATTGTTCACTTGAATCACTTTTTCTTTTGACAGCTAAAATTGTTTCATAAATTGCAATAATTTATGTATAATTTCACTTATTCATTCACATAAAATGTGAAAAAGCTATTAAAGTAAAACAAATCCAGTCGTTTTTATAAGGAAAAATATATTCGTAATCGATTCAAAGAAAATATTTCACTATTAAATTAATACGAATATACTGATTCAAAATGAAAACTCATAGAAATTCATCAATAATAATTTATTTTACATTGTTGCATCTTATATAAGAATAAATGAGATAATAATATGCGCCTCAATAAATTTGTTATTTATTTCACTAAAACAAAAAATGAAAAATGAGAAAAGAACATCACAATTAGAACAAAAGAATTGATTTGATATCATTTTAGGAAATATTTAAATTTTTATGATTTCGAAAGAGTTCTTACATTTGAAACTATAGACTTATAGACAACCAAATAATGAGGTGGTGCTTTGCCTTCCAGAAAAGCAATCAAATCATGTGAATAATAAGAAGTTCTGCAAGTAAAAATTAAATTAAAGTAAGCTTCATTTTGAACAAAAGTAACAGAGACACAGACAGGCCCCGCTCTGACCTTGACACAAGGATTTTTTACTGCAATTATTTTTCAAGTCCTTAACAATATCAAACAAAACAAATCAAAAACTCAGACGGATGAGGAGGAAAGTAAGTACAAAGATAAAGAAAGAACTAAGTTCCAAGTTTCTTCATTCAGTGAAGATCTTCAATATGTTTACTATTTATTATCTTAAACATCCATCAAATCATCAACTTCTAACAATGAAAGATGTTAATAGTTTTTCAAATAAATTCCATATGGATAAATAAATAAACAAAAATAATAATAAAAATAATAATAAAACCAAACCAAAAAATTATCAATACATTTTACATTTCACTCTGGAAATTTAGTCAAGGTCAATGATACTCGTTGTCTTTCGTATTAGTTATGGTATTTGTATTAGTAGAAGTACTTCAAAAGTAACCATATGTTTGTGTGTGTGTGTGTGTGAATCTATAAATATATTTCATGTTTATAATTTTGGGTGTGTAGTTATGATTTGTAGTTTGTGTATAAAAATGTTGTAAGTATTTTGTATTTTGTGTGTTTTCATTTTCTTTACACGTGGCAAACAAAATAAACAGAAAAATGAAGACAACAGAATTTTCTTTTTGTGGAAATGAAAATTTATTACTTATTTATTATTGTTTTTGTTGATATTATTGTGTTGGCATTAATGCAAATGACAAAAACATCCCAGTATCGAGTAGTCAAATCGTTTTGAGTGTTGCAAATACAAGAATGGTAAATATCTCGATACATTTCAATGTTGTTTCTACTCATATGTAGTATTGTATGTACAATAGAAACAAATGAAACACCACTTTTTGTTTAGAAATTTATTTCATTTGTTATTTCTTTTTTTTTTTTTTGCAGTTTACTGTGTGAGTGAGTGAGTGAGTGTTTTTGTTATTTTTCTTTTAGTTGTCAATCCTTTGCAAGTATTTTTGGGCGTAATTCGCGTTGTTAGGTGAAATGCGAGTAAGTAAGTATCTTTCGTTCACGTTCTCTTTGTCTGTCAAGCTGTCAAGGCACTTGATTGATTTCGGTGTTTAATTTTCGCCTAACTAAAAATAAGTTGAAGTATTTATTTCGCCCCCGAATCAAGCGAACAGAATACTCACTCAAGTACTCACTCATCCACCACACACACACTTTTTCGTATGTTTATTATAGAAAGATCTAGTTGTTGGATAGGCAAAAATAACCTTCAAAAAAATACCCTTCACATGATAGGCAGGCAATATTATTTCTGTTCTGGTTGTTGTGTTATGTTATTTGATGTTAGTTGCTTTTCTCTTTAAGATTGCCAAATGCCTAATCATTCGGTTGTTAGTGTAGTGTGGTGTGCGTGTGTGTGTGTGTGTGTATTGTAGAGCACAAGTCAAACACCTTAAACTATAGAAAAGTAAGAAAGTACTTATACTTAACCACAACAAGCAACGTCAAGGTGTTCATTCTTCATTCCATCATTCATTCATTCATTCATTTATTTGCTGCTCTACTTAATAAGGATGAACTGATTTTGTTTCTGATTTTCATTTGCTTCGATTTTAATTCTCTTTTTAATTGTAATTTCTTGCAGTCAATGTTTTCATGAGTTTTTCCTACTTTAGAATCCTTCACCAAACTAAGCTCAAGCATCATGCAATGGAAATAATTTTTCCAATTTTCTTTTAAACATTTCCAGAGTGTTTTTCCTTATTCCTGTGAGTGCAGTCTACCATAGAATTTTAATTAGTAAACAAACTTTAATATTTCAAAAAAAGGGAGAAGGAAAATGAAAGAAAACATGTGAGTGTGTGAGTGAATGAGTGAGTGAGTATGTCTTATGATTGATTGATGCAAAAAAATACAAAAAGGAAAAAAATAAGAAATTTGAAAAAAAAAAATCTTGTTTTATTTTGCTTTGAAAATTAAATGAATATTTTATGATCATTTTATTAGTTTACATATCAAAAATTAATAGTTTTGTCGACATTTAATGGGGGAGCCCATGAAAGTGGATTTCACACACACACACACACGCACACAGATAAATGTGTATGTGTTAATATGTTCATATTTGTATTCACAGTTAAAAGGCGCCACAATTATTTTCATACAAAAAATATTAAATAAATAAATAAAATTTATTATGTATTTACTTTTATTGCCATTTCTCTCTAGTCTTTTCTCAAATGGACTCTTGCCTTTATCTCTCGCCTCTTTGGCTTACTCTCTTATTCTCTCGATTATTTTTATATTTTAACCATAGTTTTACTGTTGTTTTTGTTTTTTTTTTGTTTTTCCTTTTATTTCTCTTGGCCTGCATTTAACCAGCATGCAGCTAAAGCAAACCGCATTGGAACAGAACACGCCGCTGCTGTACAACCGTCCTACACGGGCCAGGCCAAACAGAAAAAGAAATGAAAAGAAACGAATCGAAATGAAATGAATGGAAAACACAAAGCGCACACAAAATAAACAGAAATGTAAACGAACAAGCAAAATTATTGACACATAATTAAGCTTTTATGTGCGAACGCGTTTCATTTTGTGTACATTTTCCATCAATCCACCACTCACCATCACCACTCATCTCCTCTCTGTTCTATGTCAGACAACTAGAACTATTCATTTCACAATTTTTCATATATATAATATTTTATATTTTTTTATTTTGTATGTTTTCTTTTATATTTCTGCTTGTTGTGTTGTGCGTTGTACAACGCCTCAAATGTGACATCGAGCGTATAATTGACAACGCATACAAAATACACAGACACTTACACACCCAGAAACAAAAAGGATAACAAGAACAACAACATTAATATGGCGTCACCATAATCCTTTTTGTTTATAACTTCCCTTTGCCTTCATTCCCTAGAGAGTGCGGAAATTGTGCACCAACAGCAACAACAAACATAAATGAAGAAACGAAAAAACAAAAAAAAAAAGGAAAATTTGATTAAAAGAGGAAAAAGAAAAAACACATTGCACCGCAACGCTTGACTGACGGTTGACTCTTCCTTTGGTTTGCAAAACTCTTTTAGACGAGGCGTGTAATTGCATAAAATGTCCAAAAACACAAGAACAAAAACGAAAATGGTAACAAAAAAAAAACACATACACACTAACAAATTAAATGAAAAACTCTAAAAAGGAATGGGAATTGATGGTGAAGGTGATGGTGATGGTGATGGTGATGGTGGCACCAAAGCCATCATCATGGCCACAATAGTGGAAAAAAAGTTATAATTGAGTTGGTTGCTGCTTCAGACTTGTGACAGATTTAAATTGATGTTGATTTAAAGGAAACAAAATAAAAACATGGGGATAAATTAAAGGGAAAATGACATAGGATAGTGTGAATTCGAAATTGACATACATTTGAATGCAACTAAATGCATTGTAATTTCTTAAAAAAAATCCTCGCATTCAGTTGGAAGAATGTTCTTTTAAATGGATCACTATGATCACGCAAGTGTCTGTAACACATTTCTTTCTTTAGAATTTTCATTTCCTTCACAAAACACAATATCATCCACTTTACAGAGCGTTAACAGAGCACACAAATTTAATATTTCATGCTGTCTATTGTGGTGTCTATTAGATATTATCTACGAAGGAGATGGCTCTCAGACTAACAGAATGTCGTTAATGGTTGTTAATGGGTATTAATGCTATTTTGGGTGACCATTAGACAGCATCTGCAGAGTATGTCTAATAGAAAGCAGAATAGACAGCCATTAACAGCCATTAGACACTCTGTTAACCTTTGACAGCACTTGCGATGACAACGAGAATAGGTATAACTAACCATTCTGGTACAAAGCTTTAAATGAGGAGGGCCAAGAGGCTACAAACAGATAAAAAAAAAATAAATTGATTTAGTATTAAGTGCCTTAGAGTCAATTTAATCCCCTTCAATAGCAAATTAGCTAATGCTTTAAATTTCTAGTAATTTCTTATTATGTAAAATTCAGAAAGCGATTATGAAAAAAATCGGTTTTTAAGCAAATCTCATTCAAAAGATTCTCAAATGTTTATGCAAGGTTTGTGTGTTTAAAATTCATAATCAATCTATTGTAAATGAAAGAAAGCGCAGCAAGACTTGTGAATGGAAAACAAATTTCTATTTCTGTTCAAATTAATCTTAAGCGACAAACTAATTTGTCACATATCTTTTTTCTCTCTTTACTCTCATAATCTCCATTAATTTCATTCAATGTTCCCTTTTTAAATTTTTATTTGAATGTCTCATTAGCCCAGAGGTTAGTACGCTGGGCTGACATCCCAAGAGTCGTGGGTTCGATTCTCGCTCAAGGTAAGTCTGGTCCTGCACTTTTCTAATTTCCTCCTTATCTTCTTAACTTAACTCACGGGGAGCTAGAGGCCTCTATCGCTATTGGTCATATTAAATACTAGGTTATAATTTGTAATTTTAATCTTAGTTCTAATAAATAAATAAATAATTTTTTATTTCAATTTATATCTCGAGGCATTTTTAATAATTGCTCCCAGTAATAAAACTCTAATGGTTTTCGATTGCAATTGTCCTGACTGTCTTCTTTTGATCATCCTCCCATCATCATCATCATCGGCATCAGCAACATTATTACAATTATCTCTTTTTTCATGATAATGATTGCTGGTGATGATGGTGATAATGATGCTGAGCCTGATTTAACTGTTATTTGTGGTGGCAATTTCAATAAATTATGCAATGACCTCGCTGCATTTGCTCCTGCTGGCACTGTTGCGGTCAACCAACCATCCAACCATCCAACCAACCGACCGTCCAACACTACTTTTTACATTTACTTTGCCTATGGTTGTTGCCTTTTTCTACATACGACGAGTATCATTTATCGTATACTTGAGTGTCACTTGGTGGCATGCATTTTTAATTTCAGCCTTCATTATAATTTTAATTTTTATCTTTTGCTATTAATTACGTTTTTATTGAATCCAGAGCAGCTGAGAAATGAATTGGGTGGGATGAGACTTTAATCCACCAGCGGATGAACACTTGAAATGCAACAAAAACCAACACAACACAAACAGAAAATTAATAAAAAAAATAAAAAATAAATATATGCATATGCATAATTGCTTTTGACATTTAGAGGTGACTTCAAGTTGTTGGTTGTCGACTGGATTTATTGATTTGTGAAACCAAAGCAAAGCGAGAAATTATGCTCAGATTTTGCTTTGCTTTACAAGATTATCATACCGTTTTTTTTTTTTTTTTTTTTGTTCACCCATTAGCAGTTTTTGTTTTGCTTTAAGCTTATTTCGTTTGGTTTGGTTTGGTTTGGTTATTGTTGCAAATATGACGCGCTTATTTCTAGTCATTTTTTAATGTAAATGAATTGCAGCAAAGATCCATGGTGGCATAACATAAATGGCGTGTGGCAAAAAGCTCATGTTATTCATGGGTTCCATTTTTTGGTCGCGATTGCCCTTTTTGGGCCCAAGTGTCCAGTGCAAACAAGGAACGGAAAATCAAATTATTTATGACCAACACGCAGCTGCAACAAAGTAAAGTCATAAACGTGATTTATGTGATAATTTTGTTTGTTTCTTTTTATTCCATTTGATTTTGTTTTTGCACAGAAACTTCCTGTTTTTTGCTTACATTTTTTCCGTTGGAAATGCATAAAGGATACGAGGCATTATTTCTTTTTTCACTCAACTTTAAGCTTCTATTTTTTATTACAATATTTTTCTTCTTTTTCTAGAATAGAAATTTGTATGCACCACAAATTAAATGCGAATAAATTTACATAAGCAGCAGCGGCAGGAGCAACAAATAAAAAGAGAGCAACGAGTGATGTGTTTGTTGCCTTGCTTAAACAACTGAATACTACTACTAAGAAGAGTGAATCACTTATACGCAATGTATGACGAATGCATAGTGAATCAAAAAAAGAACTGCTGCATTTGATGCAAAGATAATGATGATGATGATGATGTGGGTGTGTGAACAAATATTTTCTAGCTAAATTTACGAAAATGACACAATATAAACGGAAATAAAAATATTTACATATTCACAAAAAATAAAAAAAGAAGAAGAAATGGAAATTGAAATGAAAATTTTCTCAAAAAAAAAAACACCTCAAACAGTTTTGTTCACTCAATTGCAGTTCATTGCATCGACTATGTGAATAAAGGTGAAGAATGGTAAATATTTAGTACAGAATCATCATCTATTACTTTTCCAAACCAACAGAGAAATTTTGTTTGCTAACAAAAGCAATGGCAAAAGTGGCAAAGGAAATTAAAGGTCGGCGACATCAAGTGTGTGGCGCCCACATGCAACAACAATAAAAATAAACATTAAATTCAATGACCTTCTTGTTTGTTGTGAGCGCATCAAAATTAATTTTCTTTTTTTTTTCCAATTTTTTTTTATTTAATTTTCTGTTTTTTCTTCCTGTTTTCAATTCAATTTTTGTTATTTTTGCTTGTTGTTCTTGTGGAAGACAAGGAAGCCAAATTCTTGCAGCTGTTGCAAGTAACTAAAATAACAAGAGAAATAATAACAATAACTTGCATTTCATCAGGGTTGAAGCTTAAGAGTTTTATTGACACGAACAGAACATGAACAAGAAGGGCGCAATGCAATCAACTTTTACTATACAACTCCCACGTACATAAACTGAAAATTGTTGAGAAGTTGCCTGTCTTCATCAGAAGCAGAAGAATGTAATAAACTTTTACCTAAGACACAATATAACATATTTTTATTGAAGGAAATAGCTTGGCTCTGTTTTGTTTTGTTCTGATCTGCTTTCCTTTAATAACTCAACAAACTTCATGATGGAAATGAGAAAATTTCTATGCCAAAATAAATATGAAGATTGTTCTGAACTAAACTAAATTGAAGGCCATAAAATATATGAAAATTAAGAAATACATATTCAATTTTTCTTAAGGTTATTTATTGCTTTTGATATTTTGTTGGGAAAATTTAAATGAAATTGATTACTCATACGACATGTGTTTATGGTTTATTAAACCAAGCAAAGATGACATTTACAGCAGCAGCCTCGAAAAATAAGTTGGGACACCTGTCATTTTAAGTGATTTAAAATTAGCAAACTACTTTTGAAAGTTCTTAGATCATGAGATCCCAAGCTAATGAAGAGAACCAAACTGAAGACAGACAGAATTCTATCCACTCACGCATTTCAATGACTAACTAATCTATTTTTAGCCGAATTTCTTGGCTAAATTAAAATTAAATATATTACAATAGCAAAGCTAAATACAAGTGATTCTATCATTTCTACATGGTTTCACTTGGCTGCCACAGACGCAATGCTGCACACACGCAGATTGCAACCGAACATTTGTCCCAAATACTATTTGTACATGCGATGCCCCCCACCGTGTGTCTAGTCAAAGAGAACACAAATGAGCATGGATGAGTGTAAGTATAAACAAGTGTGTGCGAGAGCATGATGAAAGAACGCCAGCACGCAATGCATAAAAATAAATTTGGCCCGAAAGCAGCTGAAGCTGAAGCTGAAGCGAAGTAGACACAAACCAATGAAACTAAATGCTATTAATAGAACTTGGCGAAAAACCACCTGATAAGTTGGCAAGCAGCAAATGTAGGTAGTTCTCTCTTTATTCGTTGTGGCCACGTCATTGTTTTTCTGTTCTGCTCTAATCTATTTTGTTGTGTTTTGTTTCATTCTCTTCCATTGCCATGCATGGAATCTATCATGACTTGGCTTGGCTCTGACCATGTGCGATTCATATGATGGCGCAACTGGCGCAACATGCAACTTTGTACCGCATTATTTCCTTATTAACGCCTCTTAATGAATGCCTGCACATGCATGAGCCAACAACTTTTTGCCAACAGAATAAACATAAACTAAATTTACCTCATTCAACACATTTGCGGTTAGTTGTGTGGAACCAAAGCCAACGGAAGCGCAACGTGTGTCCCATGGAATATGGAAATGAAAGAAGGAATTTCATAAAAAGAGAGGCCTACCTCAACATCAAACCTCAGACCTCAGGCTACATAATGACCAAAAACATAGAACCACTGCAGTGTACACATAGAGTAAGGCAGTGGTTGTTATCAAGCTGTGGCATGACATTACCAAGGGTCCTTGAAACAGTTGGCCTTTAGCTTTCCGTACCCAACTTTGGAAATATCAAAGTATGATAATTAAAAACTTAAATGCATCTTTATAAAATCTAAATTCGACTAAAATTATTTGTTTGCATTTGATAGAGATTTTTATTGAATTCAAAGCTTGGCCTATGAGATTATTGACCTACAAATAAAGTTCTAAGAATCTCTGGTGCTTCACATGGCATGGCAACAGCAGAAACAGCGAAATAAATAGGCTTAGGAATAAAAACTTTCTACTTTTTAACCATTGTAAAATTAAATTCTTCTTTTTCTTTCCTTGTCTTTGATGGCTCTCTGGCTTCATTTTTGTACCACATTTTAATGAAAGAAGAAAATTTATTTCAACAAATCAAGAAAAATAAATAAAAAAAATTAATTTTGAAAACATTTCTGTTTCATTTCTTTCTAATGTGATTTTTATTTGGAACAACAAACAAACAAACAAAGAAATAAATATGTAGACTTGAATCAGCATTCACAAAATGCCCAAGTATGATGATTATTTAATGTGAGTGTATTCAAAGTGAATTTATATTTTCGTTTAACATTTTGTGCTATATAAAGGATATGCTTGAAAGCACTTAAAGAAGGACATGTATTGTGCTTACTTTATACTCAGTTGGCACATGAAAACTATTTACTTTAATGAGTTCAACTCCTACCTAAACTCACTTATAGTGTGTACAGAGCACAGAGAAACACAGATCCTTATAACAAAAACACATAACAGTTGAATGCATCCTTCTTTTATCGTAAAACATTTTCATTCTCTAAGTCTTAGAATAGTATCTCTGTATCTTTGTATCTCACTATGAAATGAATGAATGTATATATTACAATATACAGTAAGTTCGTGAGTGTTTGTTGGTCCTTTATTGCATGTTTCTGGTCCTGGTGCTGTTGCTTTTGCTGTTGCAGTTCCAGTAACTTCTATTTCATGTATTGCAATGAAACAAATGATGCGATCTAGTGTTGCATGTATTCTTAAAACATATGCTATCGTCGTCATCGCTGGTGTTGTCATTGCACACTCATGCCATGCCATGCCATGCATGACACACTCCTGCATTTGCTGTAATTGTTTTCTTTTCTGTTCGCTTATGCGCTTTCTTTTCCTTTTATATTTTGTTGGCCTTTCGAAATCATTCATTCGTGCAACATTTGTTTTTTATTCCATGTGCTTCATGTTTCATTTTTCTTTTCCCTTCTTACTTTTATTTTTGTTTTTTCTTTATATTGAAAACAGGCAACAGGATGCTTGAAGCCTTGAAGCATGAAGCGTTAATCTATTTGAATGTTCTCGGCTGTCATTTTGTATTGTGAGATATTGCATTATTTTGCAAGAAACCCAGAGATAGAAAATCGAAAGTATGTGGGAGTAGGCGTGACTCAGTTTAATTGAATTGAGTATTTATTCCTCAGTGCCGTGTTAGGTTGTACCAAGTATAATATTAATTTAATGATGAAAATTGCATAGCAATTCTATTTAGTCCAACAACTAATCTAACTAAATACTGCAACCCATCTTCCACCCCTCAAAAACAAAACATCATCATCGTCGTTTTCCCTTCATTGATGTAACTTGAAAACTATAATTTGCAACAATTAATTGCCCGAGCAAATTATTATGAAGAACGCATGCTGTGTCACTTGAATAATAATATCGCCCTGCTTGTTCTTGAACAATATTAAAAGAATTGTGTATGCAAATAAGGACACACACAAGCAACATGCACACACAACACAGCACAGTCACTCATACACATTTACTTACACACTTCAATTAAATGAGAGACACTGCGGCGCTGGCACAGTCAATAGTATTCTAGCATAGAACAGAAGAGTATGACGACTCAAACCCAACCTGGCACAGATCACAACTGTCAACACAAAACCTTCAACGCAACGTATTATGGCAAAATGCGAGTAAGAGAGTGGAGTGGGGGTGAGTGGAGGGATGAGTAGATGGGTGAAGCTTAAACTTGGGGCAGGTTTTAGTAAACGAATCGATACTCACTCATTTTGAGTATTTGACTGTAATTTCGTCATCCTGTTGCCATCACCTTATCACCCACTGCAAGTTACTTGCCACAAATGCCGCAATTGTCAATCAATTGCGTAGAAATTATGCCAGGACAATCAGCTTACCTCACCGACTGCACTCACTTTAACTCACACTGTAACTCTATGGTTATCTCGGTATCGGTATTTCTACTACTGTTATTGTGTCAGTCAGTCAGTGTCAGCGACAGTTGTAGCAAGCCACATCTAGGATGATGTATGTGTTTGTCTGATTATGCAAAAAGCTTTACTACCAGGGGAGGATGGAGAACGGCTACTGAAATTTTCGTAATGTTGTTGCATCAGCAACAGAACAGAACAGAACAGAATAGAACAAAATAGCAAGCGATGCCACCGAGCTGAGCAAACAATTTTAGATAATCTCTTTGGAGAGTGCTACTTCTAAACGAATGAATGAATAAACGACCAAAGGATGGAAAGACGTAGGAGAGGAATAAGGCAAGAGAAGTGAAGAAAAGCGTATTAAGAAGAGGGTAATGATGATAAAATGTGGGTTGTTTAGTTATGCTGGGGAATAGATATGTTTGCATTGGGAGTGTGAGGTCCTTTCTCTGTGTATCTAAGTTGATGACGGCAATCACACGCCTCGAGCTGATTATGATGTTACGTATTTGTGTTGCTGAAAGTGATGTACTGATGATGATGATGATGAGATGGATTATGTTGAAAGTGACATGAGTGACGATACTGATAATGATGATAATGATGATAATGATGGTGACGGTGACGATAATAGTGAAATATAGAATAGGCCGATTATGTTGAGTATGTACTTATGTGACGCTTGCTCACTCATTCGGCACTTTTCACTTAAGTGCACTTGAAAAATATAAGGAAATCTTAAATGTTTCTTTATTGATTTGATTTTCTTTTTTTTTTCTGTATTTTAAGTGTTTGCTTTCCTAAGTAGATTCTAATAAATTTAGTCAATTTTTGATAATGTTTATATTAAATCTTAAAACATTTTAATTATAAATAGTTTTTCAGGCATAAATTCAATGTGAAATATATTCATATTTTTTACAAAATTCGAGTGTTCTTCATTTCCTGAATTTACTATTTTAATAGAAGCATTTTAACGATTTGATTAAAAACAAACAAATAATGAAGCAGCAGCAGCAGCATCAAACGAAGCGGAAGTTTTCCATCAAAGCAAAAAATCTAAAACACACAAAACAACAAATTTTGACGAAAACAAAACAAAACAAACAAACAAAATCATTTTAAATAATTTTCACTTTATGATTTTGACATGTGTTAACATCCTAAAATCTTTACTGTTTCATTTCAGTCCAATTCCTTGTAAAAGCAAAGGGAGATTTTTTACTTTATAAATTGTATTTCTCATCTATCATCAAAAGTCATTTAATTTAATTTTTATTTATGGTATCATCTCAATTCTTCCATGATAAATATTGATTATTTTTACATTTACTATAAATAATAATGTTGACTTCGTTTTTCAATTCAATTTGGAGTTTCAATCAAGGTTTTGTAGCCAATCATAACCATATTTTTAAAGCAAAGCTCCCAAATGCTCAAAGCAAATTAGGGGAAATTAAGGCAATCAAAAGACAAATTCTCTAATTGGAAACCAGGGCTGCTCAACACACGGCCCAAGGCAAGTGACAATGCCAGCTAATTCGGATTGCCAAGCGCCAACTTAAACCGGTGATTTGAAATGATGACAGTTGCTTGTAATATTTTAGATTTATACTACAATATATTGATATTAAGAATTGAGAATATAGTACTTCACTCCAATACCACATTATTATATATTCTGCCTACAAGATGGAGGAATGGGTTCACTTCACATTAAGGGCCTCTTATTAAGCAGGCGAGATGAGTTTCTTGTACGAACAAAAATTGCAAAAAATGGATCAAATTATTGAAAAGACAAGTTTCGGCTTGGGAGACTCATTCTTTGACTAACTGTACATGTAGGTCTTTGTGGATATCTTCATTTCTTTCTTGTTATACTTTGGAGGACATGTAGTCCTCACACAGAATTTTTTATTGTACAGTAAGTTTTTGTACTCAAGGCGCATAATAGATTTATAGTTAATTTATCAGAGAAAACATTATTTCCTTGGTTTTAGCTTCCATGTATTTGTTTCCGTGGGATGGGAGAGATCAATCAAATTGAGAAATTTTTAAGCATCGTTTAAAGTTAATGGAGAACCACTTCCAATAATTCAGTACTAACGTTCTTCTGTTCATTGTTTTTTTTTTTTCTGACAGTTAAATAATTACTCTTTAAGATGATTATCCAGGTGTGTAGCAGCTTGAATTAGCCAAACGGAGATACATATTAGTTATAAGTTTGATTGGTCATGAAAATGTGTCCTTGGGGTTAACATTTGTTTATAATATTGATCTGGAATCAACTTTTGCCATGTATCTTTTATCTGTTAAATGTGAACTAACTTATGTTCTTCTATTAAGCATTTTTCTCTGAAATCTCTGGTATGTTTTTCAATTATTAAATTGTTAACACATCATGCTTTACTTAGCCCTACTATAAAATCAACTAACTTATTTCATTATTCACTTCTTTTATTCTATTCTAAATATTATTAAAAACAATAGCAAAATACATTTTGTTCAGCATTATAATTTCACAAATTTTATGTGTATATTTTTTCTCGTTCGTTCATAAATTCAATTTAATAACATAATTTTTGTATATATTTCCGTACACACTATTTCATGCGAAGAGGCATTCAGAGCATCATCTAGTGGCCCATTGATTTTTTTTTTAGCCATGATTGAAATAATTCAAGCATTCAAAATGAAAAAAAAAAAAAGATTGTTTATGATTTACGCGTCGTTGGCGATTAACAAAAATATTTTCAAAATTTATTAAAGACTATTGAAATGTTTTCGTTCTTTTGTTGAGGAAAAATGTTGATAAAGTTAAAAGGGATTTCGTGTCTTTTTTTTTCTCTATTTTTGCTTATCAGCACTTTTGAAAATGTTCAGAAAGAGGAGCAGCAAAGTAGCGTTTTACTTTATCAATTTCTTTAGAAAATTATAACATTTCTTGACGTCACTGAAGAGCCACAAATACACACTTAAACATGATTAGAATGAAAGAGCAAGAGATAAAGATAGAGATAGAGATAGATATTATTTCTGGTCAACCACCATCATCATTGACGTAGAAACCTTTTTATGAAAGAAGAAATTGTTGGCAAGTGAGTCAGTGAGTCAGTGAGGCAGTGAGTCAATGAGGAGAGCAAAAGCATGTTGAGTGTAGAATGTGGAATGAAGAAGAGGCCAAGTAAGCGGCAGGTCCTTTGTCAAATTAATGCCAGCACGTTTTATAAGTCACTTAACTCATGTTGCCACTCGGCGCCAAAGCAATTCTAAGCCATTTTTCTTTTCTTTTCCTATTCTTTAGCTATTTTCTATTCTTTTCATAATTCACTTTAGTCTGGCGCGTATACACATTTTGAAACATATATGTAGTATATACATCATATAAGATATATATACACCGTTACACACATAGTATGAACCTAAAACACAAAGGAAAGTAAAGCAAAGGAAACTCAGTTGAATTGAGCTAAAGGCGCTTTAATGTCCTGACGTCGCCAAAAGATTTTTAGTTTCAATTAGACTCAATGTCTTCAACTTCCGGTTTGTGGTTCGTCGTTGTACATCGGTTGGTCCAGCAAAGGAAGCCTTAGTCTGGTTTAGTTTCGTTTCGTTTATCCTATACATCTTTTGTTTTATTTCTATAGAAATTTATTATCGATAAACGAGTGAATTATATATGACTCCGCCTTGTCTCGTAATTTTCCTTTCTACTTTTCTTTTCGGACTCAGTCTTAGTCCCCTTTTGGCAATCTTTCTGTCTGTCGGTCTGTCTTTCTGTCATTTTAAATGAAAATTTATAGTTTTTTTTTCTTATTAAATTATGTTTTCTTAAACACAAAAAACAAAAATGAAGACAAAACGAGCAAAATAAAGAAAAAGTGAATTAGTGCAAAAATTAATTTGTATAAAATGAAAATTCACATTATTTATTTATGATGGCAGGCAACCGGAAAATATCCTTAGTCCTTAATAGTACCCAAACCAATTAAATTTATATTTAAATTATGAAGCAGAAGTAGAAGAAAGAAAGATTGTTTAGAACCAACCACTTCCGATTTTGTCGTAGTCTTAATCATCATCATTATCATCATCATCATAATCATCATCATTATCATCATCGTAATCATTGTAATCATCGTTGTCAATGTTGAAAGAAGTCGTCGACATCTTCATCTTTTTCATGATTGTTGCGTGTGGGCTGCTCCTAAAAATAGGCAACAATATTATTTTGGCATTCATAGTTGCTTGTTAGCAAAGTGTAATCCTTTATTTAAAAGGATTTTGCTTTTGTTTTTCATACTGTTACAGCTGTTGCTTGTTGTTCTTGCTCACTACTTCAAGCTCACCTTTCGTCTCCCTTCACCATCATCAACATTTGCTTTTACATTCATCATTCTCGTTTTTATTCTCGTCATTGACTTTGAGTTGTTGTTGTTTTTGTTGATCATGTTTCTCATTAAATAGTCAAAAGGATATACAAATAAATGAAAGGACGCACCAAGTAAATAAGCAACGATGAAGGATTTGTTTTGGGTAGATTTTGGTCGGAGATCTACTATGCAGATGAATAAAGGTCGCTTGGCCGTTTGGTCAGATAACATTAAAGCTTACGTTGTCATTCAAAGCGAAACACATTTAACGATAATTAATTATTGCATTATGACGCGCACCTGCGTCACCTTGGCGCCTTTATACTCATGCTTTCTCATTTATACTATTTTCTCATTTAAAAAATATTTCTCTTGTTACAATTTGGTTCTTTTGTTTAAAGTCTTCCTTGTTTTAGCATTAACAAAGACAAACACATTTCATCGTTCCATATTATCTGTACAATGCGTGTACAAGTACTTGTGAGTCACAAAACGAGTGTGGATCTGTTGGTGTCCTTTGCCTTGCATTTTCATGCAGAAGCCAAAGGGCACATTTTTATTTATGTAGACACAAGCCAAGGAGCATTTCTCACCCTATGCCTGTTCTGTTCTCTTGACTTTATTCTACGTCATTCTGTTATGGTATCCTTAGAGGCTCTTAGCGATGCACATTTGCTGCATATGCGAACGAAGTGAGTTCAACTTACGCACAAAGAGAAATATAACTAATTATGAACAAAAAAGAACGAGGCAAAGTAAGTAGAGTAAAAATACAAATTTATAACAAGGACAATAAAGAAAAGTAAGGTTAAAGGTCACAGAGTATGATATTTAATCCATCCATTTCTTTAAAACAAATATACCATAAATAGCTGTGAACTTTGGACTACTTCCACTTCCCTTTCTTTATCACTTTTTATTTAAAATATTTATCTTGGTTGTTAATATTTTAAGAGTAGAATCTCTTTACCCATTCAACTTTCTTATCTTCTTATTAGAATATCTGCAAGCGACGGTTGTTTTTTCTAATTTCCTTAATTACACAAGTAAAGAACACTTCCGGCGGATGTCGACAACTTTCAACTTTCTCTTGAATCTTCGTTATCATCATCATCATCATCATCTCTATGTCTTTTTTATCATTAGTTTCTATCGCATTTCCTTCATCCCCCATCTAGTAGGCGATACTTTGTTTTTTTTTTCTTATTCTCTTTATAATTTTATATGTTGAACTTTTGTGCTGCTTTAAAGAACAAAAATAACTTGAAAAATATCTTACAAAATATCATGTTTTCTTTTCTAATGAAATTGTGCCAAAGGCTGAAATAAAGAAAAACTTTCTCAATGAATCTATGAACAAGGACATATGTAAGTGAGTGAGTGTGTGTGTCTGTGTGTGTGTGTGTGTGTGTTTCATATTCTGAAGTGTTGCAAAGTATGACAACATTTTTAATTTCATTAAAATACATTTTACATGCTTTTCAATCCACTTCTTTTAGTCGCCTCACACTTTAACCATTTGATTCAATTTGGGCTAATGGCAAAAAAGGGTTTCTTCTAAATCAATTTACTAAGCAATTATAAGGAAATCTATTTGAATTTATGAGAAAGTGAGAGAGAAAAGAGTGTGAGAGAGAAAAGAGTATGAGAAGACTCAAATGCAATGCAATGCTGAGTCACTTTGAACACAAACAATATCAAACTGTGAAAAGGCTTTTGACATTTCTCACAATCATAATGGTGATGATGATAATGATGATGTGCATTTACCTCATCATTATGATGATAAAGATGACACAAGTGACGCTCTAAAGTAATTAAGGCTTTGCACTACAAGAAATAGAACAAGACACACAACCGCAAAACAGTTTTCTTCACTATTGTCACCATCATCATCATCATCATCTTCATCATCATCGTTTGTTGTTTCATGTAAGGGCCAAGTGTAAATGAAATAATAACAAAACCAAAACGTGCAACACTTGAATTCTGGTACTATTTCCTGCAACTGCTGCCACTGCCGACCGTTGTTATCATCACCATCATCATCACCATCATTGTTGTTGTCAACATTCAAAGCGGAAACAGCAAAGCAATCCATGCGGCATAGTCACTATGACAATCGTCATCATCATCATCACCATCATCATCATCATCACCATCAGCATCACCACTATCATCATCGCTGTTATTGTATTTTGTCTTGTATTATGAATATGCGCATCCTTTTGCTGCTTGGTTGCGCCTCCATGCCTCGAGATACTATAATATTACCTTGCTGCCGCGCTACTCTACTGATTGTCCTTTACATTCACACTGAGTGAACACTAAGTGCTGCTGAATGCTAAGTTTGAGGTTGATGCCACTAGCATTTAACCACAAACAATTTCATTTAAACATTTGCAACACTTTCGCTCTTCTGCTCGTTCATTCATTCGTTCATTCATTTATTTATTTGTTGTTGTTTTTTTTTTTTTTTTTTTTGTGTTTGTTTGTTGCAAGTATCTATTGTTATTCAATGTTGTGTTTATCTACTCGTATGTGTATGAACTATGTGTTGCAAAACGCCGCTTAAGTGTCACTTTTATTTAATGTTGCAATTATTGTTTTATGATGACTTTAGTTGACGTTTCTTTTATTCTTTCTAATAAAAGATTTTTAAATATTGTTAATAAAATTCAGTTAATTTTAAGTTTGTCTTTCGAAATAAGATAGTCGCCTTATTAGGGAATAGTACACAGTTAAACTATGATCTGTGTGGATGAAGGTTTTATGCAAAAAAGTAATGAAAAGTCTTGATCAGCAGAGTCTCAGAAATATGTACAATAATTTACGAGAAACCTTAGAAACAGAATTGACAAAGATCAATTGGTAATACAAGAGTCCTTTGGAGGCCTAAATGTGCCAAATCAATGTAATCACTAAATCTTATCTATCTTTAATTAAATTTAGAAATTTAACATTGTAACATATTTCTTACAATTCCCTCTTCAGTCATTTATTTAATGATTCTTTCATTTATTTTCAAGGATATAAACATGGTAACTGTGACGACAACGAAGACTTCCATACTAGAGAAACGAAAATCATTATTCATTCTTATGGGGTACTCAGTTGGACCACCACAATATGATATCTGCTGAGATGCTGGGGAATAAGTATTAGCTAGGTTTTATGCAGAAAAAGATTCAATACTCTTAGACTCAGTCCAGCGTCTCAGCAATATTAAAGGTGAAATTTACAAGAATCCTTACTTTTATTAAAAGCACAGGAAGGTGGTTTAAGGAAAATTTATCAGTACAGAGAAGTGGTATGTGTATCATTTCATACCTTATTTAGAAAAAATGAAATTCATAATGTTATCATCTCTGCAAATAAAAAATCATCAGACATCTAATTCCTTTAGAAAAGTTGTAATACAAATGTGATGATGTACTTCTTATATGAGTTTTACTAAAAATTCTGTCATTTCTTAAACTTAATTCATCATTGTAAAATGGAAAAAGAAAATCTAGAGTTTATCTTTTCAACAATTTTACTTATTTGGCAATCAGAAATCATCACATTTTGAAATTCTTAATACAATTCAGATTACATACTCACTATATGATATCCTCCCTCTATCATCAGTACTTAACAATTCGCATGACTGAATTTCTGTAGTTTAATCTTCACTGTTCACTCCCCCTTTTGTCTTAATATATATCAGATCTCTCTATCTGACTTTTATATCTAACTTGTTGTTTATCATTTGTTCTTGCTTCTTGACCACCAAAAGTATTCGCCATTCGCCAGCTGCTTGGTCTACAATGTTGCGTGCTCATGTTGTAATATCCAAAAAAACAAAAAAAAAAACAAAAAAAACCGTTGAAAGATAATTAATCTTGTAAGTTTTCTTTCATTATACTGCTGACATTGCTTGCTTAGCAGCGTGTAAACATTTTCTGATTCTTTATTTCATTTTTTCATTTTGTTTCTTTTTTTCTTTGCTTGATGTGTGTTTTATTTTCTCGTTTTTCTTATTTCAATTCATTCACATAGTACAAACACGAGTTCATTCATAAACTTGGTTCGTTTTGGGTCTTGTTATTGTGCTGCTGCTGCTGCTGCTGTTGCTCTTTTGGTGAAGATTAATTGAAATTACGTATACGCAACATTGGCCAAAATTTCTCAAATGCTGCTTTCCTGTTGCTGTTGCTGTTGCTGTTGCGGTTGACCACAAACATGATTAGTTTAAGCAAAATAAATGAAAGGCTATGAAGTCATTTAAAGACTTTAAGCCTTAATACATCATCATCATCAGCAATATTAAATAAAATTTAATATATAAATCGTTGTACGAGTTACGTCTTCAGTTGGATTTCTCTATCTATACACAATGTGTCTGTGGCTCCAGTAGTCTCTGTGAGTTTGAGACGTGTCCAACTTGAATAAAACATAAAGTTATACAGTTTTTGTATAATAAATTTCTCCACTATCATTGTTGTTTAATTTGTTAGTCAGATTCTTTGCTGGCAGCTTTCTATTGACGAAAATAAAATAAACAGAACTGAACTGAACTGAAGTTCAGCTTGCCAATGCTGCTGCTTGCACTTCAACAACAAAGAGCACATGACAAGAAAATAAACAAATACAAAAAATAACAGTACGAAAATAACAACAAAATAAACATAAATGAAAAAGTAAAACTAATTTTGTTGACGTTGTCTGCACAGTACTGACTGAGTTCAGTTGCTCAACACTCGCAACTCAAATTTCGGTGTGCATGTCCGCCTACGATTTTTGAGTTGAGACGCGTCGCATTGCTCTGAGTTGAGTTGAATTCAATTCAGTTTTCACTTTTGCCATACAAAACAAAAACAAAACAACTACACAACAAGATAAAGAAGAAGTGAAACCCACAATATGGAGAAAAATAGTGAAGATGGAGGAAAAAACCAAGTAAATATTTAGCAAGACTTGTAAACGACTGCGGGTGGTAATGACGACGTCATTCATTCATTTCTCCCTTCACGCCAAGCGTCCTTCAATACATCCAAATGTCCTAGTTGTGCACGTCAATTGCAAAATGCATTTTACAGTTGATTTCGACCTAAGCTATCTTTTTGTTGTTTTGTTGCTGTTGGTTGATTGTGTTGTTGGTTTCAACTTAAGCCAGCAACTTCCTTTCGAACTCGTTTTGAAGCAAAACCGGTGCCAAAAATCTCTTAACTTCCACGGCTTCTGGTGTAGCTAGTGCTAGTACTACTTTTTGTGGCATCTCGTTGATTGCCGCCATTGATTTTATCGCATTCACACAAACATTTGCTCACATGTGTGTGCCATTGGCCAGGATGTGATGGCATAGAATGCGATGGTATGAGATGGGATGGATGGCAACCAAAAAAAGTAGGCTTACACTTTGGTTGGTTGAGTTTGGCTTTTTAAAATTTGAAGAAGAAAAAAAAATCACTGTATCTTTTATTCTGGTCTGGTTTTTGTTGCAAGTCATCATCGTCATCATCATCAAATGCGCACTTTTCTCTCGGAAATTCTCAAAGACAAAAATAAAAAACAGAAAAACCTATCACATATGCGTTTTTGTTACTATTATCGTTGTTATTATTGTTGTTGTTACAATATTATTTGTCAGTATATTTTGTGTATCGTGTTCTGCTTCTCGGCGCTTTGCCAAATATTGATCCTCTCTGTCTTTGTGACATGAATGGAAGCGCGCTTCACTGACTTCGTTATAAACGCATATGAAGAACTACGAGTGAATGCAGTGTAGTGCATGCAAACACAAGCCTTATGAACGTCATCATTATCATCGCCATTACCATTACCATTGCCATCCCAATCATCATCATTAGTATTACATATTATCATCATCATTGTCAGCACTTCAGAGCATTTGCTATGTCCGGGGTAAACTAATGCATTTGTGTCATATAGCCACACTACAAATGATGGCATTCCATTCTATGCCATGATTTCCTTTTAACTTGCCTGCCTGCCTGACTGACATAAGTGCAGTTAAATGAGCTGTTCGCTTTACAACACTTAAGACTAACAACAACAACAACAAAGCAAGAACATTGATTGATTCCATTGATTGCTTCTTCATTCACTCATTACTCATACGTTGTGTATTGTGTGTTGTGTATTGTGTATTCTATCATCTGGGTGTGTTCTTCCTGTGTTGTAAACAAATTCCAAATCATTTTTCAATCATTTTGATTATTTCAAATTAATAAGGAAAACAAACCGAAAGCAAAGGCAATTAAGAAACACCAAAAATGTATTAATAATTATTTCCTTTACCGGTTTACAAAGAGCAAACAAAGAAAACAATAATGAGCGAATAAATCATGGCATAAAAGAAACGAATAAATTAATGAAGGGGAAATTTAATTGCTTGAAAGGAATCTCTCGCGTCAATGGGTTTTATGATCTTCACATATCATAAAAAAAACATTGATAAGATGGAAAGTTTGTAAATTTGCTATGATTTTTGTTTTATTTGTTTTCCTTAGATTTCTGTGGCATTTATGGTATTTTCTGTTATTTATTTATTTATTTCTTTTTTACTATCTAAGTAAGGTTAAAAAAACAAAATCAAACGAATAAACATTTCAATGTTACTCAAAACAATCACAATCTTAGATCAATAACAAAATCAAAATCACTCTTAGCTTCATTTGCAAATAAATAACAACAATTTTATATTATTTTCATTCACTTTTGTTTCCATATTTACTCTTTCTTTAAAGGAAACCAATTATTAAAAAATAGATGTAAAATTCTCTACTCTCCGATAGTCCTAAATTCATTTAGTTATTAAATTTATCAATAGAATTTGCATGAACTCTAAGTTACTCATACGTCAATGTGAAAACATCAAAGGAAAATATTGTAAAACAAACTGAAATATATATTTTTAGTACAAGAAACTTACCTCAATGAAAGTGAAGTTGATGTATAGAGGAGATTTTGGAAAGCATACAGTCAGCAGGCAGAGTAGAGTGTAGCAGGATAAAACAGATTGAAAGTTTTAGATGCGGCAGCGCCGCTAAATTAAATTTACTTTGGAACACAACACAAACTTTGGAATTTTTTGTATTTTATTAAGCGCGTTTAAATTTACTCAGCACACACAATTTTTGGTTAATATTTTTATGGGATTAATTTCTATTATTTTTCGTATTAATTTAATAATTTCTTTTTACAACACTTTTATTTTGAATGTAATTTTCTCTAAATTTTATTGTATAAAAAAATACCAGAAAAATATAATGAAAGAAAATTAATTTTTTAAAAATGCAAATAAGTTTTATCTTTACAAGTTCTTTCCACAGAATCCTTAAGTCCTTTTCTTTATTTTAACATCAATTTACATTAACACAAAACAAATCCTAACAAAAACCCAAAAAATGAAATGGAAAACAAAAAGTTATTACAAAGGCAAATGTAAATGAAAATAATAGCCACAATACAAAGAAGAATATTAGAAAAACTCACAAATATGTAAATATTCAAATAACCAACGAGACCAGAATAAAAACAATAAAAAACAAAAAAAAAATTTACACAATTCAAATTTGTTTTTAATGGAAATTTAGTGACTCGCAGTCCACCATCCTCAGTCATTCTAAGACCACAGAATTGCATGGTTTCGTATAATTTTGAAAGGCAAATTGTCCATTTTATCCTTCATTCATCTTCCTATTTTCTAGTTTTCATTTCTTTATAGCTTTCAGTTTATGTGTTTCTAACTTTACAGCGTTTTGATTATTCAAAACAAAAAAAACAAAAAAAAAAGAACAGAAAAAATGAAAGGGAACTTAAAAATATGAGGAAACAACTATGATTTACTTTCAAAATTCAAATCAAATTCACTTTCAATTTAATGCTGTCAAGTTCAGTTTAAGTTAGAAGGAGATTTTTTGTTGTTTTTTTTTTTTTTTCTTTTGCTTTGCTTTTACTTTTATTAAATTGGTGAGTGAGTTTGTTGTCCGCCTTGGCAAATTTATTGAAACCCAAACGCACCGAAGTCTAACTACGAACTGAGCAAAATTGAGCCAATGGCGAAGTCAAAAGCAAAGCTACAATAATAAAAAGGACAAGCCAACGAACGAATGAACGAGCAAACGAAGGCAACTAAATGAACACGGTAATTGAGACAACGAAGACTTCCAGAGAAATCTTAAATGTTAGTATGTTAGTAATAGAGAGAAGAAGTTTCGTTTCATTCGTCTCCTTATATGAAAATCTGTTACTTTGGAAATGTCACTTGGAAGTTTTTTACTTTAATGAGCGAAATTTGTATGCAGATAAGAGAGAAAGAGAAAGAATAGAATTTTGAAAGAGCATAAGCTACTTGGCATTCTCTCTTAATTTTGTACGCTTTCAGTTTACGATGCGTGTTCACCCGAGTCCTCATCCTTAAACACGCTTTTACTACGCATTCATATGTTTTCAGGAGTATTTTTTGTGCTTAACATTTTCGTGTGAACTCCTTTTTAGTATTTCGCTTTTGTCCTTTATTTCGTTTGCTTTGTTTTATTTATTTTTTTTTTTTCAGTTTTTATGAACTTCAGTAATTCAATTTTGAAGCATAAAAACGGCAAACACATCGTGTCTTTTGATGCGTGATTGCGTGCTTTTTCTTTACTTTCCTTTTTTCTCTACTTCTTCTACTCATATTCACATTATTTTCTCTTTCTCTCCTGTCCACCCTCACTATGTCTGTGTCTCTTTTATGTTGCCACGCACGTTGCTCATACGCCCCTCGTTTATTTATTTCGTTTGCCTTTATGAAAATGTTCAAAAAATGATGCCGTGCACGAAATATGTTTCCTTCATCGTCTGGTTGATTTTTTTTGTTTTTATTTTCTCTTTTCTTTTATTATTAAGTTTATGTCGCTTATTTAACTCGTGTGTTTGAGTGTGTAAATTACCCACAAAGAAAAGGAAAAAAAAGAAACCAAACAAACTTCAGCACTTCATTTACTCAAGCGTAATAATGATGATGAACGAACAAACGAACGAAACAACGAACGAGTTCTGTTTTTTTCTTTGGTGATATAAATTGGAACATTTGTTTGACAATTTGTCAATGTTGTGTTGGACATAAAACGTGACATTTCTGGTCATTATCATGATTTTTTGTGCCTCTACATTTCTTCTGTTAGTTTCTTATTATTATTTATGATTTGAGTAAAGTTAATTGCTTTGACTTTCTAACTCAACTTGAACTTCAAAACAAGCAAATGTCCTAAGGTAAATTGGGTAAATTATACATTTGTTTCAAAATTAGAAAAAACTAAACTAAATTGAAGAGAGAACAGAGAAATTTATTTGCTTTCTTGTTGATTTTATATCTTTTCCCCATATACACAAAATAGCTAAACGTAAATAATGAGAATTTATCGATGCGAAGGCATAAAAATAGCCAACGAAAAGCCTCGACAAAATGTGGCAATAAGATATAAAAACAAAAAAAAAAAAAATAGTGACAGAGAATGCATCAACATCAAGTTCATCTATCTGTGAGAGGGGATAGGTAGATAGATGTGTTCTTTAAGTTGAACAAATGACACTGACTGATATCGGTGATAATCACAACGTTGATCATCATGATGATAATTATAATAATAATGATTCTGTTCAGTTCTCTTCACTTTAGCCATTTAATCTCTCATCCAGCAGTTATTCATTGACTGATTGACTGACTGACTGACTGACTGAAGTACTGAATCATTCAGTCAGTCATTGTGTCACTCTGTCAGTTGGCCATAATAACACAAGAATTGATATGACTAAGAGATGAAACGCATCAGATGCGCAGTGACAGTCACAGCAAATGACATACAGATAGACAGCCAACTGGTTCGACATAGCTCAGTTCGGCACGGCATAGCATGGCATGGCATGGCACGGCACGGCACGGAACTTCTGACCTTAGACAATAAAACGAGACAATAATTTTCGGACAACATTTTTTCCTTTTTTTTTTTTTTTTTTAATTTCTGATCTTTTCATTTCATTCTCTTTTTCTTTTATGGTTGACAATGAAGGCAAACCATATGAAATTTAAACTTGAAAAGAAAAGCGAATAAAAATGCGTACAGGTTTTTGTCTTCGTCTTTTCGATTCTGTGTTTTTGCGCAATTTTCATAATGTCGCAAGATACTCATCGTATACAACAAATTCATAGAACACACACTTGAGAATGGCATGATAATGAAGGTTGACGAGAAGGAGAATGAAGAGCAAAAGGGTAAAATGGGAGGGAATGTTAATTTGCTGCTGTTGTTTGTTGTTATTCGTTGGCCACTTAATTAGACCTGATGGAAACATTTGATGGCATTTAGTTTAGTGGCGACTACTAAAATATTTACAAAATGTTTACCACATTACGAGGGGCATGGCAGAAATTCTTTGCTTTTTAGTTTGCCTTTGGTTTCGGTTGGGTTTCTGAGAAGCCAAAAGAGAGGTCGAGGCATGGTGTAGTAGGTCTGTGAAAAGATATAGAAATATATATATGTGTACTAAAAACCAACTAAACACCAAATATAATTAGATTTAACCATTTTTTATACACTTCACGTGAATGGAAGAAGTGTATTATAGCATTATTCTGGTATTTGTAACGCATTGAAAAGTATACACAATGCTAATGAAATAAATTATAACAAAGTTGGAATAGATTTATCTAACAAAACTACCAATTATGCATAGTTCATTTTTACTATGGTGGATGAGTCTAATAAAAAAAGATCTGTAATGTCTGTTTCTTCTCACGGTTACTAATGTTTGCATGCTTCTAACAAAATAAAAACCTTGCAGTTCTGGATGCAAAAATCGGATGCTAAATAGAACAACTGAGCCAAGTTACAATGTCGCCCGGTTATTCTGACATTACTACTAATCGAACAAGGATAGAATTCAGTTGATGACAGAAGCTCTAACAGGGCACTTAAAGCTATTAGCTTAGAGGATGCGTGCTCCTTCTCAAGAATCTTATTACAACTGTGGAGGTGAGAATACCTCCTAAGAGACCGTTTTCTCGGCAAACCTGTCTTCAATCATGTAAATAGTTTGACAAACTTGTCACTGAGAGACTAGTCTCTTTTTGCATATGCTGTAAGTAGGGGACTTTGGAGTTTACCTAACGATAGCCAACTGTCAACTCCTTCCCTTAAATTTAAGTATCGTAAAGAGCCTTTAGGTCTCTGGGTGAACTCACCTTTATAACTTAACGCAACTTTCATAATTCATTATAGTGTTTATTGAAATGTTACAACATGGATAATTGGGTTCCATGTTTTTAGCTTATTTTATATATTTTGAGTCAACAAGGTTTCCTTTTCTCATTTATCAGATCAGATCATTAGTCAAAATCCGAGCCCTTAATAGATCGATTATTGGTATTTTAATTTAACTCAAATTGTTATTTGTGGCTCCTCTAATTAGAATTTTGAAGGTTGTCTTTCTATTTTGTTTCTCCTATTAATTATCTTTGAAGCTTTTCCCTGTTCGCCACAACATAATTCACAAATTTGTTTGCTTTAATTGTTGTTCTTTTTGTTTTGTGTGTCCTTTTTTCATATAGTCAAATGTATCTACATAGCAATTTGTGTTAGCCAATTACGCACAAAAAAGACATAAAAACCAAAAAATAACCGAAAACAATAAAGCCAAGTTAAATCGCCTATATGTATGCAATGCCATTTTTCGACAGCCTTCTAGCCGCCTTTACTCATTTCATCATTCTTACTTTTTGTTTGCGTGGGTAAAAGTGGCATAAATTATGCTACTAACCATGCTACTAACCATGTTCTTTTGTGAAATGCTACGCCTCTTTTTCCTTTTCTGAACCTACATTACGCTTTATGCTTCTTGTCCATTCTACCTCATTCTTAAGGTTTTCCTGTTTCTCCTTTTATGTTTATTGCGATGCCGCATCTACCCTTCGCTTTCAGTTTATCGCCTTCTATTGTTGTCGATGTCGCTTCGTTAACTACAATGACTGTTTATGAAGCTATAAGGTCCTTTTAATCCTGCTGTGGGCGCAACTTAACTGAACTCAACTTCTTTCCATTCCTTGCTGTTGCAGAGACTTCACTTTAGTTTGTTCTACTACAATATATAGATTGCTATATTGGCACTCGTAAATTTTTGAGGCCTAAAACAACTTGAAACCTTTTCACTTCTATGCTACTTCCCTTCTATATATTGTAATATTCTCCTTCTCTTTTTTTTTTACTATTGCTACGGATGAAATTGGTTTTTATTCGTTTGCTTTTTCTGGAGTGGGAGTTCTTGTAACCTTCAGAGAATCCAATAATAATAATAATAAAGGAAATGGGAATGGAATGAAAAGATGGATGGAGACAATGAGAATGGATCGCAGCAGGACAACAAATGCTACCATTTCTTCTTCTATGCTATGCTTTACATTTGGTATTGTCCTACTATTTAGTATGTATTGTTATATCTCACAACTTGGTATATTATTAATGCCCACTTAGCTATCCATTGCCTCCATCATACATGGGGTTTCCAAACAAATTTTTATCCAAGCAAATCAAGCGATTGATAGTCGTCATTCATTCAATAGGAAATAGAAATACATAATTTCTATCTTGTCATGTGATCACATAAATATCAATAAAACAATAATAAATTGTAATAATAACAAAGAAAACAAAACAAAAAAAAAATAACAATAACAATAATAAAACAAATAAATAAAACCGAATGAATGGAAACAAACAGGAACAACAAAATGAAAACAAAAACAAAAATAAAATAAAAATGAAATGAGAATCTATTGATTGAAAATGTGTTTCGACATTCGAATTTTCTGCAACATTTTCTGCACTCTTAGGCAAGTGGGTCTTGTCTTGTCTTGTCTTGTCTCGGCTTGTCTCTTCTTTACTTTGCTTCTTTTGTTTTTGTTTGTTGAATTTTACTTTTATATTATATTTTTATCTCTTTTATATTTCATGTTCTTCAAACAAATTTTTTTTGTTTTTGATTTATTTATTATTATTTTTTCTTTTTGTATATTTTTCTCACAATAATTTTTCTTTCTTTGAGAAAATCACACTCGGACATATATTTTCTTATTTATTTTTCTTTTTCAAAATTTAGAAATTTTCATTACAATCACGATTTTCTTTTCTTTTGTTTTTTTTATTATTTTTTCTTTATTTTTTAAGCCATATTTTTTTGACTTTGTAACGCATTCCGATGATTTTTTTCTCCATTTTCAAGGTAAAACAAAAGGTTTTAATTTACCTTTCCTTTAAACAAACTTTTCTATTTTGGACACCCTTTTTTTAAGTGCTGAACACATGCACACGCACACTTACACTCACGCTTACACACAGATATATGTATACGAGGACACATACACACAGGCACACACGCGTACGCACACAATGACGCTACTTACACAAACAAACAAACAAACAAAGAAAGGACATACAATGTACGCGTTTTTGACCCAAAAGGGAGTAGTCAGTTGTTTGGTTGTTCGATCGAAGTTTTGAGTCGCCGAAAATTATCGAAGTAATAGTATCTACTACTTTTGCTTATATTTAGTTTTCCGTTTTATTGTTTCTATTTTCTTTCATTTCTTGTTTTTGTATATTCTTCGTTTTGTCGTTGTTGTTACTTGTTAGCGTTTTTTGTTTGTGGTTCAATTTGATTATATTTTTTCTTTTAAATTTAACACGAAACGCGTAACGTTTGCTGCCAAAAAGATACACTGAGGACGTCCGATTTCAGCTGTGGCCGTTACTCCACTGAATGAATTTCATTTTGGTTTCGTTTGTTCTGAAAGTTTTTCTAAATCAAAATGAAAAGAAAAAAATTTCCAACAATTTTCCCACACAAATACCAGCAAGAGACATAGAGTAAGAAAGAGAATGTATCTACGCATTCGAAGAGAGAGAAAGAGTGTTTAAGAGAGAACGATTGCAAAGCTTTTTGTTATCATCATCATAAGCCCCTTTGGCTTTTAGCTCTTGTCTCTAGGCTTCTTCTTATGCGTTTTTTGATGGTTTTGGATTTTGGCTTTTGAATAGCAAGCGACGACCACTTTTAGATACTTTTTTGTTTTTATTGTTTTTGTTGTTTTTGTCATTGTTTTCCTTTTTTCACTGTGCTTAGTTCTTGTTATTGTTGTTCGCATCTAATTTATTTTGTTGTGATAAAAAGAACGGAACTTGTACAATTCTGTTTGTTATTCTTCTCTTTGGCTTTTGTTCGTTGGCATTCATTTATTTTATCAGTAGCAGCAGCAAGCTCACGTGCCTTTTTCTCCTCTATCCCTTATTCTTTCTTTATACAATATCTTTGCCTCTTCTCCTGCTTGGTAGTAAAAACCTTGTCCATTTTGCTTTTATTAATTGCTAATTAATCCTGACTTAATTAACGCATTCAACAGCATGATAAGCAAAGTGAAATGCTGAATGATGGTGTAATTTTAAATACAAAGAAAAACAAAATAAAAGATAAAGGATACTTTGTGTCTTTAACTCAAGTAATTTCCATTAACTAAACATTTTCAAAACAAAGAGAAAAAAAAAACTAATTAAAGATATAAAATATCTTACAAAGTATCTAACAAATCCTTTACAATTTTATTATATTAAAGCTTTTGATTGTTTTTTTTTTTTATTTTATTAATATAAAATACTATTTCAGACACAAACCAAAAATAAAAAGCTCTTGCAATAATCGAAAATCATATTGCTTAGTCCTCCCCCCGCCCTCAAGTCTTAGTTAAACCATTTAAAGACAAAATCCATCAATCATTGAAATTTTTGTGGAGAAATAAATATTAAACAGTTTCTATTAAAATTTTGTTGAATATTGCAAATGGGATTTAATGTGTTCATTACCCAATTCAAAAGACCAAACATGTGCAGACAGAAACAGTGAAAAAACAAAGTCAAAACCAACGTAAGTTCCATATTAGGGCTAAGCTTAACTGATGATGATGATAAGTAATAATAATAACAATAATGGAGATGAAGATGAAGATGGAGATGCTGTTAGTGATGGTGATGGTGATGGTGACTGCAGTTTCGCAATTTTGGGAATTTGTTTTTGTTGTTTTTGTTTTTTCCTTTAAACATAATTAAATAAAACTGAAAGTAAAACAAAGAAAGACAAGTTGTTGCAGATTTGTGTGTTTGATTAATGGGCGACTTAAGTGATATTAGGCCTAACAATACTTATTAATGTAGAAAAAGAAATGATGATGATGATGATGATGATGATGATGACAAAGACTTTGGCATGGCAGCCCAAAGGCAATGATTGAATAAGCGCCCATTCATAATCTATGTCTCTATGATGATGATGATGATGATCAAGTCACTAATTTAATTTGAAATCGCTTTAATAAATGATTTTTCTACTTTATTAAAGAAACAAAAACAAAAAAAAAAAACAAAAAAAAAAATAGAAATAGAAATACAAACCAACAAAATAATATTAAATGTAAAACAAATAATGAAATGACAAAAAAAAACAAAAACTCGCTAAAATGGGTTTTTCCAAATAATTTCTAAATTTATGGAGTTTTATTTTCATTTTTGTTATCTTATTTTTATGATTTGCATGTAAGTAAGACCAATTTCGTGAAAGTTTCGCAAAAAAAAACAAACAAAATTCAACCAACCTCGTATTTTGATAAATCATTTTTATATATCATGCATACATACTTCATTTGAATAGGAATTATCACTGTGTCATGATGTTTGCAACTTATCAAATCACACACGATTTCAAATATATACAATATGTATTTGTAGAAATGATCTAAATTTCGTGAGGAAAATTCATTTATTACTCAAATCTTAATCTTGTGTTAATCGAGTAGAACTTTGTCAGAACTTTGTTGAAGGCATTTGTTGCTTTGTTCGTTCCTCTTTTGTCCTTATTGTTAGACATTCATAAGATATTATAGACAAAATTCATCAAGTGCTGCCAAGAGTAGCCCCCGAGGAAATTGAACACTGTATTTGATGTAAGAAACCTACAATAATTTTAAAAAAAAAAAACATGGAAACTTCTTAAAAGTATCTTTAAATGGCATATTGTAAAATTTGAACTATTGAGACAAAAAAATCCATATATCATAAATCTACCACATACAACTAGGTAAGATTTACCTATATTTTCTTAGATAGAAGTTCATTTCATTTCTTAAATAAGCAATCTTTCTGGAAAGACTTGTTACAATAAATAGATAATTTCCACATTTCTAAAGACAATAACACCAACAGATTTGTCTCTTTACGACAGAATCACTTGTTTGCTATTAGTGCTCAATTAATTGAGTAAAACGAATAATAATAAATAAACGATGAATCACACAAGAGCAATCAATATGTCGCGTTAATGGATCATCCTAAATTGGCAGTTAATGTCACATATTTTTTTTTTCGCCCATCAAAAACAAATTGCGGCATCAATATATTTGAATGTCTGAAGAAGCGGTTGATGCATTCCAAACGCATGTTTTTGGTGAGACTCATATCTTATTCAAATTGGGAAAAGTATTTCAAAAATTGGTTCACGTGAAGGCAAAATGTATTGAAGTTCATTTAAATGAAATAAAATGTCTGCTTTTGTTCTCTATTTCCGACATATAAAAGGCAATCCTCTTACCCTTACTTGCAAATCTCAATTCCTTATGAAACCATTTTATTTGAAAAATTAAATAATTTTAGCATTTCGCCTCAGTTTATTGCAGGATATTATGTTATCGGCTGAGACGAAGTTCATGTATTCTGTTCTATACTTTGTTTTAGATTTTCTATATCACGTGACACACTCACTGAATGTTTAATATAATCAATTTCCCTCGCAGATTACTTAACCATTTTTAGTAAAAATTTATCTAACCAATCCAAAAATTCGAAAAATAGACCACACACACATCCGCACACAGAAGTGTTTACAAACAAAATGAATGAAATTCCAATGATCGGGTGATATCAACTAAATATTAGTATCTAGAATAAAATAGACAGAATGGTTAACTAAAATGGATAAAATTAAATTAAAAAAGCACCTAATTGTATTTTAGATAATTTTTATTGCAAAAAAAAAAAAAAAACATCGAAGAGATAAATAAATTTAAACAAAGAAAAATGATATAAAAGAAATAAAGTTAAAAGCTCAAAGTGACAAAATAACCTTCGATGGCCATAAACAAAACAAATTTTTGAAAAAATATACGAAATCCAACAAACAACAAACAAAACAACAAAAAACTTTAACATTTTATTTACAATTTAAATCAACTGATTTTATTACAATTTTGAATTGGTTTTTTTTTTTTTTTTTTTTGTTTTTGTCTTTAAATAAAACACAATAGAAAAATAGAAGACAAAAAATAATATATAAAATGTAAAAGAAAGAAATAAATGCATAAATAAATGACTCAATAAACAATAAAGCATCTTTGTCATGCAGACAATTTTGGACTTCCGGTGTTTTGCGGTATTACTAGTGTTCCTCATCATTGTGGTGAATATGCCTTCATCTCAGATTTACAACAATAAACTTTGCTCAATTGTATCACATGGTCAGCATAAGAGACCTTTGTAGTGTTTGTAGGGCCAAAGTTTAAAATAATAGTGACTTTTCCTACATCATCATCATCATCATCATCAACTTCTCAATCTCATCGACTTCTCAAAACTTTCCTATGTCACGTTGAAACAAGTCAATTTAACTGAAGCCAAACCAAGCCTGCCTCAATATATGTCAGTTGATGATTCACAAGTGGAAAATTATGCCAATGCTTTGAAGATGAGCTAATGTATCTTAATAACAAAATTATTGAACATACTACTTCATACTAACATACATAAACACATACACATATTCATATTCATATTACTTAATCTTGAATATTCATTTAATTTTATTGCACAACAGAGAAAAAAAATCTTATCAGGGAGCTTGGCATGATTAATGCCCAAAGTCAAAGCTAATGGATAATCAAATCAACAACAAAAATAATATATAAAAATGAAATTAAACAAAAAGAAAACCAGTCTAAAATGTTTCCTTTACTTTTGCTCCTCTTGAACCCTCTCTCAGTCTGTCTACTCACTCGCATCTTCAAGTTTCTACCTGCATGCGATCAGCTGATGAGGGCTTAAAAGCCGAAAAAATAATGACTAAAATTAAATTACTTATAAACGAACCGAAACCGGCATTTCAAAAATGACGTCTACATGTTGAGATACATGTGTGCATCGACTATGATACAAAAGATACTACATACAATATATCTGAAAAGCATTCTTCCATTGATCCCCTCCCTAACTATTGTCTATCAGTCTCATTGATCATGTTAAAGTTGTCCCACTACTGCTGGTGCTGGTGCTAGTGCTGGTGCCGCTGTCATCGTTTGCTGTTGTTACTGACGTTTGTGGTTGCTCATTGTTGTCTTCGTCATAAAGCTTGAGTTTTTGATCGGAACGGTTTAGGCCCTCTGAGGTATTGTGATTCGTGCTCAGTTCGTTTCGAGTATTGCAATCGTGAGCATTGCGAACCACGCAACGCAAACGCGACAAACAAATCGAAAGAAATCAAAAAAAAAAAAAAAAAAAAATATATATCACAATATAAAAAACACGGTCGATCGAAATCTTGGCTCTTTTGGAGCGTGTTTCTTGAAAAGTATTTTATTTCGTTTTCTTGTTGTTGTTGGTTATATTTTTTTTTCGAATTAAAACGTGTTCAAAATTTTTAAATTAATTTTGAAGAATTTTATAAAAGAAACATAATAACAAAAATTTGTATTATTTTTATACAAAATCAAAAAAAAAAACAAAAAGTCACAATAAAAATAAAGTGAAGCATTGAAAGTTTTTTATTTAAAAACAATGTGAAAGATTAACACAAAAGTTTATTTAATAAAATCTATTAAAAATTAATCAAAATAATCGTTTGCAAATTTTATAAAAAAATAAATATAAATAATTGTGTGAATCTTCAAGAAACGAGTTTGTTTAATTACAAAAATTATTTTTGATTCAGAAATTTATTTATAACTTTTTCATTTTATTTTCTTTAAAAAAAATTTTTATCAGAATAGAAAGTAAACTCAATAGTAATTATTAATATTTCATATCATAAAAAATAATAAAAAGCGCAAGGATTCTGTTCAATCGATTGCAGCAGCAGAAGCAGCAAAATTGTTTGTGTGACAAATAAATTAATAAATTAAAATAAAATAAACAAAAACGCAAACAAGAAACTCTTACTTGGTTTCACCAAAAAAAACATACACTTCACTTCTCTTCATTCACATGATGAAATGATCATGGGTACTTTCATTTTCAATATCTTCATTTTTTCATACTTTTTTAAAGCTTGAAATTTTATAATATATTTTCGGTTTTTCTGTACTGATTGATACTCCGTCCAACCTATTTGTTCCAATGGGTCATCATCATTTGTGATACGAAGCACTTAAACCAACCAGTCCACCTCATAAATCTTGCCTTGTGTTAAAGACTAACAAATGTGAATATAGTCCCCTTAGTTCATAGGCTCTTTTAGTGACTTTCTGTGTTTGCAATGTAGAAACTAAAATAAATAGTTTTGATGCAGCAAAAAAAGAGAAGTTTGTGTGTGAATTGGAAACTTGTGGGACTAATTTAAATTATTTGTTTGATTTATATCTATTCATTATATTTCAATTTTTTGATACAATTGAGTTGGTTTAGACCATTTGGGAAGAGTTCTAACTTCAAGAATATAAGAAAAACATAGAGATTAAATGATTAGCAGAAATGTTAGGTAAAAGATAAATTCTTACTTAGTAATCTGCTCATCTCATTTTGCTAATAAAAGAACTAATTACAATTAAGAACACATACAGAATTGCATTCTGAAATCTGATGAAAAAGGGTCTATGTACGATGAACTGTTCTTCTATGCATAAGTTACAAACATCTTTTCTGAACTAATAAAACTTATCCCTTACAATATTCTGTAGTGTATTGAATTGAAATACAAAAATTTAAATAGCAAAACTTAATTTGATTTATTTGCTTTAAATGTTTTTGCATTCTTATTATACCACATTTTAAACAACAAAATTTTCTTATTTCTTGAAACTCGAACAAAATTTTGTGTATGGTAAAAGAAGAAAAATTGAAGAAACTTCGATTGGAGACGAGACAACAACCTTGATAAGTCGTGCTTAATATTATTATCTATTCTATTATATAGAAACAAGCAAATTAATAATTTTGGTATTTATAAAAACAACAACAGACACGTGTCTTAATTTATTAAGACATTTTTCTTTTTGTTTTTGCTTGTTGTCTTCTGGTTTTAACAAATTCATTTTGGGCTTTTCAATGATGCCTTCATTGATCATCACTGCATTTTTAATTTACTACTTTAGCCTTGAATGAATGCAATGAACTTGATGAACAAAAAAAAAAAACTACAATGCACATGCAAAACTTGTCTTTGTGAATTGTGAATTGTGAATCTTTTCGGCTCCCTGCTTCATTTCGTCATCCTTGTTCAGCTTGCATTTTATTTAACTTCCGCATTCCGCATATGATAAATTGCATTCCTTGGTATCAGAACACCAAAAACAAAAATCAAAAACAAAAAAAAAAAAAAAATATGGAATATTTTCCAAAAAATATTGTATACTCGTATGATTCAACATTGACCCTGACTAACTGACTAAATCAATACCAAGAATTCATACATACTCGTATATCCTCATACTATTGTATGAATGTGTACCTTTGTATCAACATAGGAACGGTATGTGTGTTTATGCATGTGAATAGTTTTCATGGTCATTGGAAACAAAAAAATAAAAAAAAAACAATTAAAGATATCTATATTAATTTTGAGTACCAATTTTTTACGCATGTATCTACAATATATACGAGTATATTAACAACAAACTAATCAACAAATAGTATGTATCTACTACCCATGTATCCATCTATCTAGCGAACTATACAAGTTTGTTTTGCTTTTGTTTTATGGCGTGCAAAGTTGTCAAATAAACGATCAACAGATCTAACAGATACATACTTATTAACGTCACAATAAACAACAAACAATAGCAATAGCAATAGCAATAGCAAAATCAAAGGTGTATGTGTAAATAGGAAAACAACAACAATAAAAGTTTGATTTCTTTTGCCTTTCGAACTACAACAACTTTAACTTCTTTTGTAAGCATTTTGAGGTCTCTTTTTCTTACATACTCGTACATTTTATTTTGTTATTTGATGATTTATGATCGATTGCGCATTGAAGGCTGGTGAAGGTGGGTGGATATCTCAGTCATCTCAGTCATTTCAATTGTCTCAGTTATCTCAGTCATTCGTTGCTGTTATTGTTGCGATTTAGTGGTATTAACGCATGTCAAATAAGAAATAGAAAAGAAATCTAAGAAATGTCAAAATTTACAATAAGCAAACCTTTCAAGTCTCAATTAAGCGACTTGTCAAGATCATTTATTAGCATTGTTCATATCTAACCATCTATCTATCCATCTATCTATTTATCTATCTAATGCTGATATATTGTATTGTATTGTATTTCTCACTGTTTGATTGATTGATTAATTTATGCGTTAATTTATGTATTTGGAACTGAAATTGAAATGAGAAAAAAAAGGCTGTCGCCTTAAGTCATTTGCATGTTTGCTTGACCATGAAATTGTTTCACTTTAATCCCGGAAATTCTAACAAGACAATAAGAAACATACCTACATACTACTTACTTACTTACTTACTATCTAACAATGTAAGTAGATTGTTAAAGTGAGAACTTTTATACCATTCACTTAACTATGAATGGGTATTATGATTTCTTTATGATGTTTGCAAAGCATAGAACAGTGCATTTGACTTACCTTGCAAAATATATAGAATTAAAGATAGATTGAGCCAACATTGTCAGTTAGCCTATTCATTCTTTCTATGCAATCAAATCTCTCAGTATTTGACTTAGAATTTCGTATAAATTCAGTTTGTTATCATACAATGATTTTACAATATACTTCTACCAATCATATAAGTATTTAAACAAAAGTTTTGGATTATTGGAAGGTGAAGTTTCTAAATAAAAATCCCATAACAACTCAGTTTTCAAGCTGAGTTTTTATACTTTAAAAGTTCATAGATGTAATTCGTTTGAAAATTATATTGATCAGACAAATATTTCACATAGCCATATAAGTAATCCAATAGTACAAAAACAAGAGTTTATCGCTTTACGAATTGAAAGAATTTTTAAGAAATTCAAAACAATTACAAATTATCACAAAATATAAAAATTACACCAATTGGACAAATATACATATTGACATAGACATAGTAAAGACTTGAAACAAAGTTTGTATTTATAAATCTTTCTATTAAAATCCCTTAAGACATTCGATTGAAACTTTACAAAATGATTTAAAATGACTTCTTATTAAGACAGTTCTTACAAAAATGAGGCCAATCGGAAAGACATTTAATCAACAAGTAGATGCCTTATAAACTACCCACAATATTATAGTTTCTATGCAAAAAAAATCCTATTTCCATTAACTGGAAAGATTTTAAAAATTCTTAAGAACCAAATCCAACTGAGATTAACACAATTTTTACAAATATAAGAGCACTTATAAAATATCTTCTCTTCTCTTCTTCTTGTATTCAATCGAAACTTTACAAATGAAATTGAAATGACTACTAGTTCATAGTTTAGTGTATCTAGTTTCGTTGTGAAAGGTATTTAAAGTACAGTGAAACCGAATTTAAAATTCTGTCTCGTTTTACTTTCATATAGAAATACCTTTTAAGTTCAACTTGCGTTTCATTTCGTTAAGAATTCTGAATTGTGTGTTGGTTGTCAAGTGTGGCATTGTTGTGTTGTTTAGTCATTGTTGCTACTGTTATTAATTGTTGTTACCATTTTATTGTTATTGTTGTTTTTGTTGTTATTATTGTTGTTGTTGTTGTTATTACATTTGTTGCTATTTAATTTATGGTTTTTGCTAAAATTGTAGCATTCACCCATTTGATTCTTGTTCTGATCAGCAACAGTAGACATTAGACATTAGACGACTTTAGTGACAGCAAACTTTGTTAATGTTATAGATAAAAATAAAATTAAATTAAATAAAATAAAATTAAATTAAATCCGGTTTCATGCGGGCGAGTTTTGATTTTTATTTTTTGCGATTGGCCTTTTTTTGTTTGTGTATAATTTTATTGTGTTTAATTATTGTATTTTTACAGTAGCCACTAGCCACCATGCAATCGGTTATGGTTTTTTTTTTTTTTTTTTTTTGTTTATATTGAATACAGAGAAACGAGAAAAAAAAATTGATGCGGATTAAAAATTCAAATGCTTTACTTCCCGTCAATTGTTACCATTTAATTATTATTATTTTTTTTTTTATAATTTAATTATTTGAAATATTTTTGTACGGAAATTTTATTTTATTACAAAATCATAATGGAAATTGAAATTGGTATTTCCCAGTTGTTTCTTTTATCAATTTAATTAAACATTCATCATTTTTGTATCAGTTTTCAAAATACCATAGATAAATTTGTTCAGCTTTGCGTGTAAATAGATACATTTAACATCTTTTGAAGTTATTCATATATAATAATACAGTAAAACATCACTATAATGATTTTACAATTATTTTTAAAGAAGATATTTCATTATTAAGATCTTTTAAATGAAGCAAAAGCTAAAGTTTGCATTTTCTTAAATACGAGTATGAGCTCATTCCCATTCATATTTGTCCCTTATGTTCACTAAGGCATCCCAATAAGAAGAGATTGAATTGCTTCCTTAATTTGACACTATTGAATGAAACTAATGTCACGCACTATTATTATCTTTTTTTTCTAAGATATTTTTGTTCTTACATTGTTCAAATGTATACTAGATTTGCTTTTTTTCGAGAAAATAGATAACAAACAAACATTTTTCAGCAGAATCGGTTTCAAGATTTTAGTACAAATATTCTCCATGAAGATTAATAAACGTTTGCATTCCCTTGAACTAATTTTCGATAAATCTTTGCCACTTCAAATGAGGAATCTCCTTGTTTTTTATGTGTGGGAACAAAAAGAAGTTAAGAGGTCCCAAATCAGGAATATATGACATGTGACCCATCAAAAAAACTAAATAGGATTTCAAACGTTCTCAGTATTTTATGACTAGAAATAATCAGCCTTCACGATGATAACACAAGGGTTGCCTGTTCCCGAAATGAAATTCAATTTAAAACAGAACTTGATTAAAGCGGAGGAGATCGGTTCTTATACTTTTAACAAGATTCAATCCATTTATTCTTCTGCTACTTCAGCATTCGAAAAAAAAAAAAAAAATAGACCAAGTGCGAGTCAGACGCGTACATGGAGGGTTCCGTACCATTCCGTAGATTGAGGTTTGTATGGGAAGTACTCCCACTAGTAGTCCGATTTGACTGATTCTAACAAATGTATCGCGCCTATTTAAGAAACTTATAGTATCTAAATTTCAGGTCCATAGTCCAAAAAATAAAAAAAAATTTCTAATAAGAACCGGAATTTTAATGGGGTTTTGTATGGCAGGTACCCTCCCTAGTGATCCAATCAAACTTAAATTTCGACAGTATAAATTTCTGATGTATTGCCACCAACCATCCAAATTTCAAGATCTTAAGATTACTGGATCGTATAGCTGCCATACAAACCAAAATGTTTCTTGTATGGGGACCCCTTTAAGTTTTTGAAAATATTTTAGTTTTAGTATTTGTTGCTAATCCCCGGGTATAACTACAAATTTCATTTCTCTAGCTATTACGGTTCATGAGATAAGATGCAAAGACAGGCGGACGGACGGACAACGAAGTCCCTTTGGTACCCTTTGGGTGTTGAACCCTAAAAAAGGAAAACTATTCCTAGTTTCAAATTCCAAATATAATCTTGATACAGATAAACCAATTTAACGATTTGTGTTGTAAATATCAATCAGAATATTTGATTAAAACATTCATTTTATCATACGAGTATCTTTGTAATGCAACCTTGTATAGTCTAAGAGTTTCCCAATCATTGAAGTTATACTGTATCACACTGTTTGTTATCTGCAGCATGCCGCCCATCAATTATTATATTTCAACATACAATTTATTTGTGTGCAATATCTATCAATCGAATCTTTTCCATCTCGAAGTTATCTAAGCGTATTAATACATAAGTATCTGAAGTAAGAGCATCGAGCGCAGCATGCGAATTTCAACACTTAACACGATAATCAACACATTGAATCGTTGCAGCTGTAAATCAATTATTATCGCGATTAGTTAATCACTTAATCTAAGCAAAATAAATAAATATTATTAAAAGCCATAAATAGAAAACAACAACAAAATAATGATGATCATTAAATGATAAATGGATAGGTAGACTGACCACAGACGAGTATACGATACACAAATTCAGTTAAAAATATGAGTATCTAAGACACTGTCAATGTGATTCTGATTGGTTTGGGTATGAATTGTGTTGAATTGAGTTATTTCGTTTAATTGCCTAGCAATTGACTTGAAAAGTATTAAGTATGAATGAATTATAAAAGATACTCGTACTAAACTTGTGTTATTGTTGTTGGTTAGTAATATTATTGTTGATATTATTGTATATAATAATATAGGCGTATCTAACTACTTATGAAGATGAATGACATTAACTTGTTAATTACACTTGCTTTATGCCGCTTTTTATCTGTGGGTGGTAATTTACACTTGTTGAAATGTAACAAAGTTGATTATGTGTTTGCAAATGAAGAAGAAGGAAGCGATTGGCATCTTTTTAATTTTTCACAAACTACACAAGTATGAGATACTTTTGTTTTATGTGCATTTGTTTTTCATTTATTTGCTTGATTTGTTTGAAGTTTATTGTGAGAAGCGTCAATAACTTTAGCTTTCACTTTTAGCGTTATTTGTTGCTATTGTTTACCGCCATCATTTCAATTTACCTTATTGTTTTTCGGTATTTTTTGGTTGATGGTTTTGAAGTTAGTACCAAATGACTTCTGCTGCTTGCTTTCCTACTATTTATGTTGTTGTTGTTGCTGTTGTCATTGGTTTTGTTATTATTTGCCTTGCAAATTGCGCAACCACTTCATCATCATTCGCGTAACAATCAAACAATGAATGAATGTGCGTTTTTTTTTTTTCGCACTTTGTTTCATTTCACTTAAGACATTAAAGCAAATGATTATGTTTTTACTTATTGCAGTTGCATGTCATTAACACAAACATAAATATACCATAAATACATACTACAATAGTATAACAATCGTAAATAAAAATTAATTGTTCAATAGATAAACAACATAAATTAGACAAGTGTAGACATAGAAATAAACGAAAAGATACAGTTTAAATGCAAATAATAAATAACGAGGCGTGACGTGAAACGACACATGTGAAACATGCACAGAGGTTCGATTCAATGTCTCTACAATTGTCGCAGTTGTAATGGTTTATTCTTTATTTATGTGGTAAGTATCTCATCTCAACTAAAACCAACTTCATAACATTTTTCATTGAATCTTTTGTATTATTACAATATTAACAGATACTAGTTTTTACTACTTCATCGATACGCGGTTCGCGTGCACCACCGTGCGGCTTGTATGGTGCACCGCCATGTCAGTTCCTGCCAGCGCCACCGGGTCAGACGCCTTCATGTGCGAGACCTGGTAAAACCTACTGTGAGCACATTGACAACTATCCCATGTAAGTTTATTCTCAACAACTAAATTCAATTCAATTCAATTCACAACTCAAATGAAAACAAGTTTAAGTCAAAAGAGGTTTGGTTTTTTTTAATTCATGAAAGTATTTCAAACAAACAATCGAACAAACAAAACCATGTTTGACCAAGATTTTTGTTCATCTGTTAACTGTTTCTTCTATTATTCTTCTTCTCCTCTTTATTTGTATTTCTTTTTTATTTTTCTTTTTATCAATAATCTAAACAAGTTTTTTTTTTTTTGCTTAGTTTGTTTCTAACCAAATTAGCATAACAAATTTTTGGCTCGCGCTGTTACTTCCGCAGCTTCTAAACTCGGAACCGGTGCTCATCTTATACTCAGCATGAGTTCGCCTCTATTCAGTTTATTTGATTTCAGTTCAAAACAGTTTGAGATCCGAAGTTTGATTCCGAAGAGGCTTGAGCTAACGTTTTTTTCTTTTCTCTTTTGGGTAATTCCTTGACCCAATAAACTTGAAATGACAGTTCAAAATATATTTTAAATTTGCCTCTCTTTTACCTGATTTGTTGTCTGCTGTTTGGCTTCTCTAATCATTATAAATTTTTTAACAATACTTCTAAACACTTCTCACTTACATACAATAGTTGAAATGTCTTAACAATTTAGTACTCATAGAATGTTTGTTGCTTATGTAAGGAATTAATTAGTCCCATTGCTTGTATTTACAATATATAAATAAACAAATCATGCTTACCATTCTCTCTTCTGTGTCCGTCTGGATTTCTCCTTTCTAAGCGAATAAATAAAAAGTCTCCACTTTGCTTGACTCTCCTTTGATGTCAACCCAATCTCCTGTTTGAAGAGCCAATATTTCTAGTGCGCCCCATCGATGAACTCACTGAAAGACGCTACGGAACATTTGTATCTTCATTGGACATCTCGTTTGGCAGAGATTTCGGCCCATTGAAGGTCACAAGCAAGCATTAAGTAAGCGTTTGCCTTTGCATTGGAAACCAGCTCGGCTGAAAGCTATACATCACTCTCAACGTATCTTTATTAGTATGAAGGGTATTTATTCTTTGGTGAGACTAAAATATTGGATTTTGTTTTATTTTTTTTTTTTTTTTTTTTTGTTTTTGGGATTTCCTTAATCTTTTTAAATTTGTTCAAGCTATGCAAATGATGATGTTATTTTTAGATTTTTGAAATATTTTATACTTATAATTCTTATTTATTAGTTTTCCAACTTTAATTTTGAACTTTATACAGTCAACATTTCGCATTATTGTGAATGAATGGGTTTTATCACCTTCTCTTGATGTTTGTAATTTATATAAAAATTTACCAAAAATCCCATAATCCTTTTGAACATTCAAATATTTATTAATATGCAACTTGTCATTAGAATTAAATTGAGTTGAGTTCATCCTTCCTTCAATCAGTTTGTATGCAAACTAATCTCTCAGAAATTTTATCAAAATTAGAACTTTCCGATTACTAGGAATGTAGAGATCATAAACCTTTATTTTCATTTCCTCACCTGGATTGGAAAAGGTTTGCAGGCTTCGGAGAATCCAAAGATGGTGTTATGTTTTCTCTTGTTTTACTCCTATTTTTATAATTTAAAGATATTTTTTAAATATTCTTATACTTTTTTATAAATATAAATATATAATTTTATACAACATTATTTTATGGTTTTCTGCATTTGACTTTGCCTTTTTTCTCTTGCCAATTTATGGCCTCTTAATTATAATAATTTTTATTTTTGTCTTTTGCCTGAGCCTACAATTTGTTGTCTCGGAATTTTTTAACATAAATTTATATAAAATTTTTTCTTTTTTTTTTTTTTTGTGTCTTTTCTTGTTTTGTGGGTTTTCACTTTAAAAATTGTATTTGCTATTGTTGTAAATACCGGTAAAATGTGTTGACTTTGTCACTCTCCAAGGCCCATCGACGCATCTCCAAAGGCGTCACCAACAATACCAAAAATCGTCATTGTGGCACGTGCTTTGAATGAGATACTTTGTCACTGATAAGGTTGAGTGAGTTACTGAGCTAAAGACTTACTGCATATTTCAATGTAAAGACAGAAATAAAAAATAAACAAAAAAATGTATAATTAAATTTTTAAATTATTTATGTTTTTTGTCTAATGTTTTCTTCTTGCAATTACATAAATTTAAAAATAATGTAAAAAAATACAGATTTATTAACAACAACTGAACATGATTTACACTGAGTTTTTAAAGTTCAGTGAACTTTTGAGTTGATTTATGATAAAATTTTTAACTTCCATATACAATGCAATACAAAAGAAACAATGGCCTTACATCACCATCTAATAAACAACACAACAATTACAATTCAGTCACATATTAACCTCATTTAATTGTGCTATAATATTTGCAATTTATGTTACCTTAGATATCTCATCAAGCATCTCATACAGAAATGGGGTTACGAGGCGCGTAATCTACTTGTCGATGAGACGTGGGAAGATTTCGCCGCCGTAGCGTGGCATGAGACGCCAGTTTTCTATGATCCCAAGTCAATTTTTCCATCACGTGATTTTCACCATGGCGACATTAATGATTTCAATGGCTACAGTTATCACACACCACCATATGGAAGTAGTGCAAGTGAATCGAGCGATACCGCTGGCATATCAACAAATTCACTATTCATCTCAAAACCCATACAACAGACAACAGATGCACCCACTCCCACGTAAGTAGATACAATTTCCTTATTATATATCCAAGAACTATGACACTTCACTTTTATAGTTATCTGCTTTACACTTCGGCTGGTCAACGTTTGAACGGAAAAGGTGCCAATGGCAACAATCAACTTTTTTACAATAAAAACTCGACGCCTTATAATGCAACACTGTGGCTTAAGCGCATCGCGCGCGATTTAAGTGAAAAGTATGCATCATCAAAAACATCGAAACAACAGAACAGTGAAAGCAAACATCCAAGAGAAGGCGAAGAAGAAAATGAGCCAGCAGATAAAGTGCGTGAAGCTCGCTCCTTGCGTGATGTTTCTATTAATATGGATCTCTTGGATATTGTTGGCTTTGACGATAAGAAATCGCGTATGAAACGCCAGAGTCCTGGCAGAACATCACTCTGCCAAACAACATCACAATTTATAACACCACAGGCGGCTTTAAATAGTCGCGGTAACTGGATGTTTGTGGTAAATGAGGCGAATACAGCACGGCAAATGGTCAAAGCAGAATTATGCGCGTAAGTATTACAATTACAAACTATTTACTCATTGATAACTTAGTATAATTTTTATGAATCAATGCTTTTCCATGAAAATTAATTTCATCCATACACAAAAATCAAAACGAAATAAAAAAGAATGAAAGATCAAAAAGCCCAAAGCACCCAAACCCCCAATGAAATCAAACTCATTTGCCACCTCTTATCGTAAATAAATATATTGCTATGGCGTTGACGATAAAAACCGCGCAAAAATCCAATGAAATCGCAAGGTTTGCTGCCACTTTTAAAGCGGCTAAAAACGCACTTCACTTCTCAGCTAAAAAGTATGCAACATAATTTATAGAAAACATGTCTACACTTCCGAAATTCAAGAGCGCAAACAAGATGGCGCTTGGCACTATTGGTCATGTTTTCAATGTGAAGGGTCATGCATTAAAAATTCTTCAGCGCGTTTATTTAGGTTCGTTTTATGCGTTTTCGAAGCGATTTTAAACTATTCAATCTATTTTGCCTACTTTGTCTTCTCGTCAATTCATTCACGACGATGTGCTATCGTTCCAATCTAAATGTTGAAATCACATTGTCCTAATCTGATTCCTGATTAACCTCTTATCTTCCCTTCTTCCCTTACGAATTAGCTTCATAAGTATGTACACATGTATGTAGACACAAATGAATCTTATGTTATTGACCTCGTTACTCTATTCTGAGTTAAATTAAATATAGTACATACACCGCAATCTAATATTTTTTTCACTTGTAACTGTATCAACCGGCTCTGAATACGCACTAAGGTGTCAAGTTGACACCAGCAGGACATCTATGGTCTTCACACTTCCCCCTTTTTGATCGTTATGATTGAAATTTACCCTCATTTTTGAAATTATTGAAAAAGAAGAGTACAAATTATATTTAGGGGGAAATATTCTACATACTACAAATATGGATTTATCAGTTAATCCCATTCAAACATGCACTACCCCTCTCTCTCTCTCTTGCTCTCCTCAGTCTATTTCTCTCACTTATGTCCATATTTTGTCATAATTGCGGTTAAACGAATTACAACACCCCGAAAAATCGTAAAAAAAACTATTCAAGACGAAATACCCTTGCGCACTTTGGATGGCCTCCTGCTTACCTTCTTTCAACACTCAACAAAAACTCGCATGAGGTAGGAATGTATGTAAGTAGATATGAAGGTAGATTGGTAGGCAGAGGGTGCATGCAACAAATACAACAAAAGGTGAAAAATGAACAAAAACACAGAAAATATAATAAAAAATAAATAAAAAGTGAGGAAAGTGAAAAAAAGGGGGTCAGTTCAAAATGCAAAGTGTTAATTGCTTGCTGTGCTGTGATGTGCTAAAGGATCTTATTAAAAACACGTTTCACTTACACTTCACTCCAAAATTTTGTAATCATAGATAAGCTCTCATTTTACCCTCAATCCTTTCCATGAGTGTCTTGCAAGTTGGATAGAAATCAAGTCAACAGCAATCAACATTCATTAATAGAAACAAGCGTTACGCAACTGCATGCTACAACTTTATGCCTGAAGGCTCTTCTTCATGGACTACACTCCATGTGACTTCTGTGCTGCCTGTTGCCTGCTGCAGCCTGTCCAAATGCCTGCTGCAGTCAAATACCGTTTGCCCAATTACCGCTTACTTACTTACTTACTTACTTACTTACATACATACTTATATTCCCGTTTTAACGAGTTCGTTAAACTTTCACCCGAGCAAACAAATGAACGAACGAACGAACGAACGAAAACCAGAAACCAACAAATAAACAAACAAACGAATGAACGAACGAGCGAGCGAACAAAACGATGGAAGTCCCAGTTTATTTATGAGGACATCCTACACTCCTAAATTTAATTTTATTTCACCGTTCATCGTTGCTTACCATTCTCATCCATCTGTCCAAAGTAATGCAGTTTTATTTTCGCGTTTCCATCATCATCATCATCATAACTACAACTACCATCATCCTCATCTTCATCCCCATCCCCATCCTTCTTCTCTTTAACTTTATTTTTATATACAATATTTTATTCGATTTTACCTTTTCTCTCATTTTTTCTTTTTTTATTTTTTTTTTTAGCTCAAACACCTGCTCGAACCTTTGTGAACTGCCCAATGGCTACAATTCCAGATGCGAACAGAAATTCGTGCAAAAACGTTTAATTGCTCTGCAAGGCAATGGCCAAAATCTCTACACGGACACGTTTTGGTTTCCCAGTTGTTGCGTTTGTACGATTGCTGCCAATTGATTGAGGAAGCGTGGAGCTGGGCGACAACATATTACGAGTATAAGAGAAGACACAAATGTAATAAAGGACATTGAAAACTAAAGTAACGCAAGGCAAAGGGCAACTACACGTATGTGAATGTGAAGAGAGAGGTGAAGCGTTTAATATTTTATTATTAAAAAAAAAAAAAAAGAAAAATTATAATAATAATCTCATTACAAAATGTAAAAACACAACACAACATAATGTAAATTTAATTTAAACAAAAACAAAACGAAACGAAAATGCATCCAATTCAATGCGAAATCAATAAAAAGAAACGCATGTCGTGGTCTCATTATTAATTGATTTTATTTCATTGTATTTTTTATAATATTTTTATTACAATTTTTTTGCAGAAATTAAAAAACCAACAAATAAAATTTTGTAGTACAATAAAATAACCAAACATTTAATGTTGAATGCACACTCTCATCTCTCTAATGTCAGGTGTCATGCTGGAGAGAATGAATCCTGTTTCATGTATAAAAATACCTGAGGTTGCAATATAATTGTAATTATTGCAGTTGTTGTAGCACAAACAGTAACAACAACCACAAGCCAACTGCAGAGTCCTGTGGCAACAACAGCAATGGCAAGTTAACCAACTGAATCCATCCAACGTACGAGTAGTTCGAGTTGATGCAATTTTACTTTATATATTTTGCTCACAGTAGGCGCCGTTAGCTAACCAACTGTGAAACTGAACTCTGTGTATGTGCAAATGTATTTGTGACACAAAAGCGTATCTATTCTATAGTATTGTGTTCATGTTCATCTGTTTAAGTCATGCCTGACTCAATTTGATATATGGAATGTGTTAGTTTTAATGCCAGCAAACAACAAGAAGCAACAACAATAAAATCGTTATTAGTACCAAAAAAAAAAAAAAACTAAAACAAAATAAAAAATCACAAAAATTAGAAAAAGAAAAAGAATCTTTTGTTACAATTTGCATTCAGGTACAATGTGCTGGATGCACATTTATCCTTGCAGTTGGTTCCACCTTTATTTCCCTCATCAGATACCCACACACATAATACACATATACTTGTGTGTGTGTGTATGTGTATAGCCTTCAGGTAAATAAATTGTGTTCTCGATAGAATTTTAGTAGATGAAAAAATTTTGTTACAATTAGAATTAATGTCCGACGTCCTTTTTCTTATTATTTCCCTTTTAGTTTTGCTTTAGTCACTAATCGACTGACTGCCATAGTCTTGGAATTAATATCCTTGTCCTTTGATTAACATTTACATATCACATATTTGACTTTCAACTTCAAGAATTTTGCCTTGTTATTATAGCAAGGCGTTACATCCAAACGCTTTCGATGTTGCCAAAAATTTTGATATATCTCGTGCCTCAAAGATTGTAGCACCTTTTAGTGTATATATTCTGAAAATAGACGAGTGTCCGTTGCCTGTTACTGTGCTTATGCCACTGAGCGCTTAAGTCTTCAAGGTGAAAGGGAAAACAAAATATACATCGAAAACATGATTTTGCGCGAATCAGTCATAATTGTACAACGGAATGGGTTACATGAGTTATGTTTCCTTCATCTTGTAGATATTTAAACTAAAAATTGACTTAAGTCGTATTATATTTCGACTTTCGACTGAATTTACAGATTTCATTTGATTTGATAATCCCGATGAATAGGTGTTAGGTCTTAAGGTTTTCCGGAAAAAGTGTAAAGAAATATGTACATGCATAAGCAATATGAGTGTTATTTCTTTCCTCTTTAATTATCTTATCTTAATCTTGTGAGACATATTTTGAGGCAAAACATTTTATGGTAGAAAAGAAAAAAACTATCCTCCCCCTCTTTTCGTTTAATTGTAGCTTTAAAATGAAATATGTAACTCAAAATTTGCTGCAAATTTGCAGTTTAAGAAGTTTTCTTACTATATCAACAATTATAACAATAGATGGCAACAGAGACAATTTGCCTGTAAGGATAACTGAATACAAAAGCAAATGCTAAATTCAAAAAGGAAAATTTTGTTTGCTTCCATTGATTCACATTTCGAATTTCTTTTCTTGTTTTTCCATCATATCTTTAAATTCCTTTGAATCATGCTTTCGCAGTCGGTCAACTTCATCATTTTTATTATTATCATCGACATAATCATCCTCATCCTCATCATCATCATCATCATCATCATCATGATGGTGCATCACAAGGAACAAGAGAATGACTTTGTCAAACTGAAACGAATAAGAGACTCAGTCAACAATAAACAGCAAAAGCAACAACAACAAAATATGAACAACAGCAACAACAACAAGATGAAAAAACAGAAGAAGGAATAAGAAGAAGCAACTACAACAACAACAACAACAACAACAACAACGACAGCAGATACAAAAAACAACAAAATTTAACATCTGCTCCTTTCATGATTTCGGAAAAACTTAAAAAAATATAGAGAGAACAACTACAACAAGAGCAAAAGCAATAAGAAACACAGAAATTAATGTGCTTGTTGTTGTTGCTGTTGCATGACTATCCATGTGTGTGAGTGTGTGTGTGTGTGTACATTTGTGTGAATGAGAGAATGTATCTGTGCGATTGTATTGAATTCGTTTGTTGCGATCTTTTCATTTGTAGCTCATTCACTCTCTTTTTCTCTGCCACTGTCTATCTCTATTTGTATCTGTTAATGTAATGTATGTGTGAGTGTGGGTATCTGTGTATATCAATTTATGAAGGTATCCGTGTGCTTGTATCGCATTTTATAAGCGAATGCAAGTTGAGATACAACGGTTCGTTTGATTTCTCTGTTTGTTCGTTTGTTTATTTTCTGTTTGTTTGTTTCTTGGTTGGTTGGTTGTTTGGTTGGTTGCTTTGTTGGTAACCATTCCATTCCAACCAAACGAACCAGTGTTTAAGATACAAGATGCAACTTAGCGAACGCTCAAGATACACCAACACTGCAACTGACGACAACCAACAGGAATTGAACGAAATGAACGCGACAGGAGTAGCAAGAAGCAAGCGAACATGGTTTAAGTTCCTTTTTATAGATGGAAATCATTCGTTCGTTCGTTCGTTCATCAAATGGTTGGATGGCTCCTCAGATGGTTGGTTGGATGTTTGGTTGCTTGGATGTTTGGCTGGTTGCACACAGTCGCGTGCATTCAACTTGCATTGTTGTTTTTTCTGTTAGTCAGTATCATTGTAGATACTTTTGCTTGCTGCTGTTGTTCGTTCTACTTTTGTTTCTTCCATCATCTTTGAGTTTAATGCGCTCGCTCTTATTTCATGTCAGTTTTCTGTTCTGTTCTATTCTGTCCTGTATTTTTTTTTATTCTTTTTTTGTTTTTTTTTCTTTTTTATAATTTTTGTCTTGTTCTTTTTTTGTTCTTCTTTCAAATACTTTGCAACTGTCAGATACTCTACTACTACTACTACTACTACTACTACTACTACTACTACTACAAAGGCTATGTGTCCTTTTGCCTGTTTTCTTAGTTGTTGCTGATGATTTTCTTGTATGCTTTTTATTGCTTTGCCGCTGGTTTGGCATGCAATGTGAATGTCCTTTTGGCTTGTGAAACATTTATTTGTGGCCTTTTCTTTTTAAAGTTGTGTTCAGTGAGTTGACGACAGCGTTAACTTTAACTAAATGTATCTAGATCCATGTATATTTTATTCCCTTTTTATTTGTTCTTTTATTCTTATTAGCAACATTTCTTCTTCTTCTTCTTCTTTTATTTCATCGTGGTTTAATGACTTTAACATATGCACACACGGTGAACACACACACACACACACACACACTTAAGTCCTTTGCTTTGGGATTTTTGATGTGTTTGCATTTGATTATTTTTCCTGTGTGCAGTTCACCTCACTTTTTGATTATTCTTATTTGTGCAGATGTGCGAAGATTACTCGTGTGTGTGTGTGTGTGTGTGTGTGTGTGGATGTGTGTTTCATTGCCTTTTTTTTAAGGCAGGTCAGTAATCTTAATGTTGTTGCTGTTGTTCTCATTGCTTAGTTAGCCTTTTGTGCAATTCCTCTTGATAAGGATTTACACAAATAGGAAAGCTAAAGGATATTTCAATATTGTTGAATAAACGCCGTCTAATACCAATCACCATTTTCCATTTGGCAACAATCAAAAAGCGCTCACAGAGTTTCATTTGATGGCCCCATTTTTTTATACTTCTTCTTTTAGATGCTTCTTTCCTTTACTTAGAGCAAAAAAAAAAAAACAGAAACAAAAAGTTTAAATTTTGGAAACAAAAAAAAAACAACAAAATCAAATCAACTCACACATTCACCAAGAAGGATAGAATGTGGGTAGAGAAAGAGAGGGAGAGAGAGAGAGAGAGCGTGAGAAAGTTTAGAAAGCGCAGAGTAAAGTTAAGGATGAAATTGCACTCGATGCAAAAATGTACCAAATCTAAAATCCTGCAACATGCCAAATATAAATACCGTAAGCGAAATATCATCAACAAAAAGAAATCAAGAACATGCACACACACACACACACACATACACACAAAATAACGGACAATAAAGGACTCGGAATCGGAATCGGTGCAAGCAAGTGGGAGGCAAAGAACGAAAGGATGAAAGGCTGCTGTTGCCAAAAGTATAAAAAGTAGCGCCAAAAGAACGAAACACACAAAAAACCATCACCATCATCATTATTAACATCATTATGATCATCATAATTATCATTAACATGAACAAATAGTGTATGAAATGAGAAACAGGACGAAAGAATGAAGGAAACGAATGAAGTAAGCGTAAACGCAATAGGAAAAAATAAGGTTGAATTGTGCGCGCGCGAAACTAGGGAAACATTTTTAATTGGACCAACTGTACAGAGAGTGTATGTGTGAGTGAGTATCTGTGTATATCTCTGTGCAAATGTGTGTTAGTAAATGCAATGCAGCCCCTCAAACCATGTCCAATGTTCGTTCTCTTCTCATCTGTTCACTCACTCAGTCAGTTACTCAGTCACTCAGTCAGTCATTCACTCAGTCAGTCAGTGAGTCAGTGAGTCAGTTTTCCTTTACCTTTGAACACAAGCACGCACACTACTCATGAAAGTGCAAAGCATTTTATTTTACTTGAATGCACTTTAAATAAAATGCTGAACAAGTTGACATCCCCATATTTTTAAAACAATATTTTGATGCCAAATAGCTCCGCTACTTCCAAGTATCTGTGTGTGTGTGTGTGTGTGTGTTTATGTGTTTCGTGCTTGCATATGTGCTTGTAAATCCCGTTTCGAACAAAAGTTCTTTAGTTGCATTTCAGTTTTTTTTTTTTTTTTGTTTCAAAGTAAATTGCGTTGTGCGCTTGAGCTCGATCAAACAACTTTTAACAGTGGCAGAGCTTAGGAGGGGGCAGATTAATCATCTACTTGAGACTGTGTTTAGAAATGTCTATAAAACATAAAACACACAAATTCTCTGTACTGAATTTGATTGAGATTGAATGAAATATTAAAATAGATTTATAATTTTGATGTTGTTTTGATGAATTCTTAGAATTTTCTTTTGGTTTTTTTGTCAGTTATTCAAATAAGTTTAGATTTACACAATAAGTAGTAAGAAAAATCATCTGGAAATGAATGGCAATAGTTCGTACTATAGAAATTCTGTAAGTACAATAATTTACAATCCTCCAACAGATAAATATTTTATACAAAATTGCATAGATTGGAATCTTACAATGAACAAATTTTTTTTTTTTTTGTAATATTATGGTTAGAAATTTTAATTCTAATTCTCATTTTTCATAGTTTTAATCATAGTTAGACTTTTCAAGGAAAAGTAAACTTAAACCCCAAAGAAAAATTTAAGTAGTGTGCCTCACCCTTATAAGCACAATGTGGAAGTGAAACTTCTATAGCAAAAGGAGGTAAATCCAATAATTAGAAAATGAAATGTGACGAATATCAAAATGCGATGATGCTTCAGAGACGTAGTGGGGAGACGCACACAAAAATGCGAATTTGTCTTGTGCGGGCTCGTCTGCAGCGTAGAGAATGAATGCTTATGCATGAGTAAGAGAGAGATAAAATATGCGTTACTGATTGTGTTCACTCTACGAAAGAACGTATGAACAAGTAACCGAATGACCGAAAAATAAAATAACTCTTTTGTATTGAAACAATAAAACACTACAAGATTCTGTATTATTGCTTGACCTTCTATTTTAGTAGTTTCACTTTCATATTATATTTGCCTGAATAAATTAAAACTTTTTGGATTTACTCCTCTTCAATAAAAAGATATTTCACTTCAAGGGGAAAAAAAATATTCCCAGTGCAGGACCTGAACCGCACTCCCCCGGTTTGCAAGTCCTACTCTCTAACCACTACGCCATGGAGATGTTTCAATTGTATTTGCCTAAATAGCTCCAATAATATGACTATGTTATTATATAATTTTGATTTTCGTCACATTTCATTTTCATATTTTTTTGGATTCACTCCCCTTCGTTAAAGAAGTTTCACTTCAACAACAGATTTTTGTTGGAATATAAATCTTATGAACCATAAAGTATCCTTGCGATTCATTTCCTCATAACCTTACATAACTTGACATATCATGTGACTTTAAGCAACAATATTATGTATTTTTTACGAAAACATTCTAATTCATAGGCAATAATTGTTATAGAATTTATATATTTAAAAAGATGAAAGCCTCTGTTCATATTGGCAGTTGATTGAATAATATCAATAACCAGGCAAAAATACCACGACACTGAGTGTCCTGATATGGATGATTTTACTATAAATCAGTCCAAAAATATACAATAAATATACATTATTATAGAAGATAAATGATGCCACGTATCAATAATTGCCAAAGTTTCTATAGACACAGACCAAAATTAAATTAAATAATTTATTTAAAATTTCTTAAACCATCATCAAATCGAAACACTCTTCTCTTTCACATTACTTGATTATAACCACTCACTCCCTCACTCACTCTAACTTTCAACAAACTAACTACTGATAGTTTTCAAGATGCATATACGTTCTGACTGCAAACTGTCATTGATGTACGACCCCCTTAAAATTGTATCTCATCACACCATAGCCATGTAATCAAATATCATCAAACCCTTGCGAACATGTCCATCGAACATGTTGCAAGTGCGGAAGTTGGTTTTTTTTTTTTCTTATTTTATTTTTGAGTTTGTTCGGGGTTGAACACACAGATACAGCAGATACAAGATACAGTTGTTGTGTATCCTTCCGAAGGGTGAAAAGTTTCTTTTTCAATTTTCGCACCGCCGACGACGACGACGAAGAAGAACAAACAAATATACGAGCGAGCGAGCGGTTCGTCGAAAGAACAATCCGTTGTTTTGTATTTAGAACGTCTTCATCCAATCCAAAGCTTCTTTTTCTACAAGTCTTTCTATTAAAACTTATAATAATCATTATAAATTTAATATAATTAAGCTGCAATTGCAATACAAAATTGAATTGAATTGATTTAAACTGAACTAAACTAATCTGTTCCACTATTGAGCGCGAAATCTTCAGCTCGAATGATCGAAATAGACGCGAATGCCGCCGGTCGTTAAATTTTTCGAAAATTTTTTCTTCAAACATTTTTCTGATTCGGATCAGATTCTCGGATACTTTCACATTTACATACATACAAATGAATGTGTTTGTGTTTTTATAACAAAATTAATTCATTAATAAATTAAGGAATAGAAAAATGCCTTCAAAATGTGTAATGTAGTGGTGATGATGATGATGATGAAGATGATGATGATGAAAGGCTAATACAATAAAATAACATCAACTAAATACAAATGCAGCAACTCAACTGTCTGCTTAAATGTTTTAAGTTCTTTTCTTCTTTAAAAAAAACTACATTTTTATTTACAAAAAAATAAAAATATATAATTAATCTAAGCAACCAAAAAAAAAAGAAGAAGAAAATTCATTTCACTTTAATAATTAAGTATATTATTGTGTGCATATTTGTGTTTGTGTGTGTTTTGATTTTAATCTTATTTCAATTCAGTTCTATACAATTAGTTTGAATAATGTGAATATTTCGTTTTAATGAATCTTTTCCTTTTTCGTTCGTTTCAAAGTTTCGCGTTTTTCGGTTCAAATACAAAACAAATTTCTCCCCACCAACACAAAAAACAAAAGAAACAAACTTGAAAAACATTTCACATTTGGATTAATTTGCATTCAACAAGAAGCAGCAACAAACAAAGCAAATCATGGATTTATAACAACGGTTTGTAATATTTTTATTCTTATTTAGAATTTATTTAAAATAAATAAATAGAAAATTGTTCAAAATTATTCCAAAAAAAATTGTATTAAAAATTAAACAAATCAGAATTCATCAGAATTGATGAATTAGAATAGTGAAGATTTAGGATTTCTTGGTTTAAATTATGTGGTTTTTATAAATTAAAAGTATCTAAATATGCAATTCACACAATCACATTGACTTTAATTAGAAACTATTCTCGTAATATAGTTTCTATGAAATAAAGTCTTTCCATGATGAAAATGTATTGTATTTCCATTATAACAAAATATCTAAATTTGAAGATAATTGATTAATCAACATGATCGGCTAAGTTCAGAAGTATCTACTTGTATTTGATGATCAAATGCATTTATAACTTATATGATTATTAAATCTTAACAACAAGTTAATCGGAATTGAAAGGGAAAATGAAATCAATTCAACCTTATAAATCATTAACTCTAAGGTATCTAAAGCTTTAAAATGACCCAATTAATCTTGTTAGGGCATAAGTTTTTGTCTCAGTTCCATTTTATTATATTGTATTGTATTTTCCTTAACAAACAACTTGAATTGAATTGAAATTTATATCATTAAGATAAGCAATAGACACAATTTCAAAGAAAATTTAATAAATTAATTAAGCCAAGTAATACAAAAATTATAAAAAAAAAAAATGGACCATGGACTACTGAAAAATACAAGATACAAGATACTATACCTTCGCGTAGACTCAATAAATGTTATAAAAACAACAGTAAATGAAATCGTTTCATTTTATTTTATTTTCGGTTTGTGGTGTCTTTTGTTTTTGTAAGACGAAATAAAGACATAGGAAAAAATAACAAAATTTACAAATGTATAAAAGACAACAACAAAAAATGTTGAACAATAAATAAATTTGTTGTTTTTAATTTGTATATGATAAACTTTAAGAGCTTCCGACTCTAAAGTAATTTGCTACTGTTTGTCTTTAACTGCCTTTGTGATCTTTCTTCCTTCTTTTTTTTTTTGTTTGTCTCTTTTCATTCATTCATTTATTATCATTTCTTGCCTTTTGTTGTTGTTATTCTTATTGTTGTTGTTGTTGTTGTTGTACATTGTGAGTTGAATATTTATGTTGGCGCTGTTGATGTTGCTGAAGGCACCATCAACAACATCAACATCAGCAACAAAAGGAAAAATAAGAAAAAGAAAAAAGAAACACACATTGAATGAAGACAACATCAAACGTCATTTGCAAAGCTTTGCTTGTGCTACTGTTACAACTAAGGCACTACTATTTACTACTGTTGTTGTTGTTGTTGTTGCTGTTGCTACTGTTTGTGATGTTGGAAAGATACAATTGTATCTGAACGCATATGCACGCATACTTTGAGCACAAAAACGAAGCCAAAGCGCACACAGAAGTTAAATTAAGAAAATGCGACATCAAGACATCGTGAGAGCACAGAACAGAACAGCATCAGCAGCATCAACAACAGCATCACCATCACTAGAAGCACCAGCAGCAGCACAAGCAACAATAAGAAAACAAGGAAGGAGGAAAAGAAACGTGCAACGAACGTGAGCACAACAAAAGCTAAAGCTAAAGCCTTCATTGTGGCATGGCTCAGACTTTTGCACATTGTCGTAACTAACAGTAACGTGCGTACATTTGTATGGGCAAATCATTGTAGAAGCAACACAAAACAAAAAAACAAACCCCTTCCAAAGGCATATGAGTGAGGTGGGGTGAAGGTTAGTATTATAGTTAAAGGCAAGCAAACATACTCAAAGATACAACAAAACAACAAGACAAAAAAAAAAAAACCAAAAACAAAAAACAAAAAACTAAAATGAAGAAAAACAAAAGCAAAAGCTAAAGGCGCGCATTTGCTTCAAGGCCCGTTATAGTGGGAGCCAGCAACAATAACAACAACAGAACATGACAACAAACAAACACACACACTTATACACATAGATAGATACATGTTCAGATAGAAAGATACTTCGATACACACTTGTGCAATCTTAAAAACATCGCATCGCATCGCATCGCATCAACCAAGAAAAACGGTAGCGCCAAAAATAAAAATTCACAACAAGCAACACCAGCAACATCAACAGTAACAGCAATAGCGGCGGCGGCAACCAAGACAAGTAACAACAAGAACAACAACAAGAATGAAGAGAAAGAAGTATCTCAAGCATGGAGAGAAACAAAAAATAAAGAAATAAAATAAAAATAAAATCGAAAGCAAGACAAGCTAGCAACAATAATAAAACAAAACAAGCAAAGTACAAAATAAAACAAAAAAAAATAATATATATATAGTATTTGCGAAGCCCCCCAATGAAGTATGAAAACAGCAAAGACACGCACACACACGCACAGTTAGTTTGTTACCAATATACAAGTATGTTATCGTACTTATACTTAAAAGAGATACACAGATACATTTGCAATGTGCGCCACATTATTTAGGCTTGTCGCAAGCGCCTTGACACAACCATAAAATGGAATTGAAATCGGTCGTTCAGTTTAGATTGAGTTTGTTGAGGCATCATCAGAAGCGACACGATACGAATGAACTTAAGATACAAATATAACAGCTACAACAACAACAACAACAACAACAACTATGCGTTATAATAAAAATAAAATCAAAAGACAAGAGCAACCTCAACCTCAACAAAAAGGAGAAAATAAGAAGTTCAAGTTCAACATTCGCGGCATCCGCGTTCACATTGAATGTAGTTAGTAGAAAGGAAGCCGGCAATAAAGTTTGGCAGCGCACAACAACGAAACCGCGCAGTAGGCGGCAAATAGTATCTGTGCAGTAGCAGTAGCAGTAGCAGTAGCAGCAATAGTATCTAAGCAGAGACCGTTCGCATACATACAATCAATGTATGTATTAGTATCTCTCTGACGGCATCATTTGTTGTATTTCTTACTTTGCTTTTCTTTTCTATTCTATTCTTTTCTTTCAATTTCTTTAACTTTACTTTGACTTCATTTCGCATTTGACTTTGACTTCGCGTTGCGTCGTAACGCGTCTTTTGCGGCACACCACACATATACAAATACATACATATGTTGCTTTTGAGCATGTTGCCTGCATTGTGGCACATGTTGTTTTATTACAAGTCTATTTTTAATGTCGCGTTTACCCCCAATGAATTAACGCTTGGTACGTGCGGCATTCGACATTCGACATGCTGCATGTGCATTTCGTTTGCTTCATTTATGGCATTTTATAATAGAATAGAAAAGAAAAAAACAAAAAACAGCAAACAACAAACAACAAAAATTAATCCAAAAGATATTAAAAAACATTTAAGGTTGCATTCTCTAAAACACCTGCCTGTCTAAGTAACTAACTGACTGACTGACTGACTGCCTGACTTAATGTGGCGCATGCAATCGAGTGTAGACACCCAAATAAAAGGGGGTCGGTCTCATGCCTCTCTTCTGAGGCAAATTCATTCATAAAATGTTTGCTTTCAACAGAAGGTGGAAGGTAAATTTTTTTTTTTTAATAACTTTTTCTTTTTTATCTTATTTATACTTGTTCTCCTTATTCGCATTTTTTTTTTTTATCACGTTCTTATTGTGATTCTTTAGACTTTTTTTTGTCTTCATGTTCTTGTTCATGTCCTTTATAAGGATTCCCGCCCCAAAATAAAACAAAACTCGGGAAGCCAAACTGCATTTTTCATTCACTTTTTTTTTTCCTATATCTTTAGAAACTTTTTGCAGTTGGTTCTCCACCACCTATGTATGTTGGTTTGGTTTAGTTTGGTTTTGTTGTATGCTTCTGACCAACAAATGCAATTTGAAACCCTTCATTGGAACCCACAACAAGGATACTTAAATGTGTATATGATGCAAGTTTTGTGCATTGTTTCTGTTGTTTCTACTATGAAACTTAACTCATTAAATTGCCTTATAACTTACGTGTTTACTCATATGTAAGTTTTATTATGTTGCAACATAACTTTTAACATTACCTTCATTATCATCATCATCACCATCATCATCATCATCATCATTAGCAACATTCGTGAATAAAATTTATTAAATTTAAACTTTTCTAATAATGATTCCCCTAAAATTCAGTGATTAACATCTTCTTATGTGATGAGTTGTTTGTAATTTGCCTAAAATCTTTTCATATTGCAAGCTAATGGGGCGTATACGTAATACAACATCACTTATTTGGAGGGATCTCATCATTAATGGTATTTCCTTCTCTCTTTTGGCATAACACAATATTTTCACTTCATTTCTGACACAGAAGAGGCATTGACTCGATTTGGCTCGCAACATGCAACATAAACAATAATGAAAAAGATGCTGGAAGCGTTGCTTGCTTCTGTTGTGCATGTTAAAGCGAAGGATCAGAGATACAGAATGACAAGAACATCCTACGCTAGTGATGTGCATCCTTGCAATATCTCGTCGTCAACGTCGCGCTATTTCAATGCCCCAATGCCTTAGCCAACTTAACTCATTTGTTTCTCCACTCAACTCCACTCCACTCCACTTCACTCCATTCCAATCTACTCTACTCCATTCTACTCTGTATATATCTATTCACATTTTATCTGGTATCTTCATTTCCCTGTATCTCTTCTGTTATGTGCTGCTGCTACTGCTGCTGCTGCTGCCACAAACTGTCAAACTGAAAGCGCACAAAACCAAAAATTTCATTTCATTTCACTGCATCGCAGTGCGCTTCATATCGCTTTGAATGTCAGGCAATGTTCTTTCTTTGCACAGCGCTGTGCCAATAACAACTGCATCCTGTATCTCATCCCCACCAATCCCGTCTTCTTCTGCTTGTCCGTTGTGCACTTGTTCATTCGCTTTACTTAAAAGGTTCCTTTTTTTTTGTTTTCTTCTTTTGTTTGTTATGTTGTGAGTTTCTAACTTTAGGGAAAACAACATAGCGCGAGCTCAACTCAACTCGACGGTTGCGAAATGAAGTCAGTGAAGTTTGCGAAAATACGCGCAACGTCAAGCTTAACAAATACATAGATACTCGTAGTTAGATACATTCATAGGTGTACCAGGGAACTTTTATCCTGTCCACATATACACAGATACACAGTAGCATACATAGTGACTCCCACCTTTTTGTGGTACCATTGCGGCGTATGTTGTGCGCTCATTCATTAAATCTATTTACCTTCATACAACGCGTTGTCGTTGCCAACGTATGAGGTACTCATATACATATTTGTATGTATGTATCTTTATCTGTATATGTATATCGGTAACTCGTACCCTACTTCTGCACACCACTCTCACTAACTTACATACTCAGCAGTTAGTCACTCACTTACTCACTCCCTCACTCACTTGCCACCCTTTCGTGTGCATTGCGTTGCATTTGTACGAATGGAACCCAGTACTCAGTAACTGTGTATCTTGTTTCGTTTCTATGTATCTGCATGCATCTGTATGCATCTGTTTTCTATGCATGTGTGCATGTGTGTATGCGTGTATTTGCACAGTTAGTCACCTACATATTTTGCTCTTGTTTTTCGCCTTCATTTCAATTCTTTCTTTTCCCATTTGTTTCATTTTCCTTTCTTTTACTTTTTTTTTTTGTTTTTTTTTTTTTAATTGTATTTCCTCCTGTTCCTCCTTCGTCAACATCTTTCTCCTGTTTGTTGTTTTTATGTATGTTGCAAAACGTGGCATTGTGCTTGTCTCTTTTGTATCTATGTAATAAATAGTAGTAGAAATATAGGTATGTATCTGCAAGCCTTACATATGCAGTAGATAAGCGCGTCATATGCTCGTTCATTCGTTAGTTCATTTGTTTGTTTGTTTCACTTATACGACGAGTATACGATATCAAACAACATACAACAATTTGAACAGTGATTACTTCTATCTGTATTTGTGTAAGTGTATAAACATGTGTGTGTGTGCGTGTGTGTGTGTGTCTGTGTTAGTGTAACAGTAGATAGTTCTATGTATCCATCTATCTAACTATGTATCTGTTACTTTCATGTATGCATGTACTGATACTATATATACATATATGCGTGTGTGTTTGTGTTCTTTTTTTTTTTTTTTTTGCTATTTGACTTTTGTTGTTATTTCTGTTTGTTCTGCTGGTATTTGTGTTGAATTCGCACAAAAATTTTTCATTTCATTTATTGTACTTTTATCCGTCCAACTATTCGTCTGTCGTCTCCTTGTTGTTGCTGTTATTGTATAGTAAATATGTACACACTCGTATAACAAAAAAAAAAAAAAAATGTATCTGAATGACCGAGCATTGTTCATGAAATTGCCAGAAAAAACTATGTATATAGTAACAACATTGTTATTTGTTATTTTAATAATAATTGCGTAGTTACAAGGATACAATACAATTAAATAGAATTTGTATTCACTACAATAGTTTCTATAACAAGAAGAAAAAAAAAAATCAGAGGCGCAGATACATTAAAACCTTCGTAATTAGTTTCCTATTGCTTTAATTGATTTCTTCCTTTCCCAATTTCTACTCGTATTTATCTAATGAAATTGGAAATCAAATTGTCAATTATGATTAACTTCTATTATCTTGAAATATTAAAGATTCATTTCAAGAACAAAAAAGTAGCTTCATTTACACTTGAAAAACTGCTTTAAGAGGAGACCAAATTATTAATTCCAGTGAATAATATAAAAATTTTACAAACAAAATTCTTTCTTTATAAGTTGCATAAAGAGCCAAAGCAAAACTTAATCATTTCATTTATATTATTTATTTATATTTGTTGTTTGAGAGGTCACAACAAAACGTGACTGTGCATATGTAGTAATTTATATTTACACAAAACAAATTAAAAGCAATCATTTTCAGTAAAAAAATAAAAAGAAAATGTAAAAAAAAAACATTCCCAGTGCAGGACTCGAACCCCACACACTCGGTTAATATTGTTTACTTAAGTAGCTCCAATATAATAAAAAAAAAAAAAAACAATCATTCACAATAAAAAAATAAAAAAAAATATTTCCAATGCAGGATTCGAACCCCATGCCATCGGTTTGCCAACCCTACACTCTAACCAAAAGAAGAAAAAAAATGACAATTAAATTTTCAGCATCACTTTTTGAAATTTCACTCATGCCGTAACGCACAGAAAAGAGCTACGCTCTAAAAATGTTGAAAATTTCGTTAAAAAAGTGCCTGTATCTCGACTACAGCGCCACATACCGGGTCCAGCTAAAGCATAAACCATCTTGGTGACCCCATGAGTACAACAACAAAAAAATTATCAAAATTAGTTCAGCCGTTTTCAATTGATGTTGCATACATTTTTCGACATTAATTTGTATTTAGAAGAGATTAAGAAAGGTCAAAATAAGTAGTTTTTATTTTGGATATATTAAATATAACTTTTACACAGAGTTCACAAATAAATGAAAAAATTTTCATTCAGCCCATACATTGTCAATCATGGTTGAATCCAGCCATAATGATAACAATAAATTTTGTGTGATTGAAACTTGAATTACCGTGTATGGCCATGATTGAGTGATTGAAGCGGCGGGACTTCAGCCAAATCAAATTCATATTGATAAAATGTTCTTGTGATTGGTACACATGCTAGATTGAGTATGACGAAATTTATTCATTTCATATGAAAATACACGGGGAACGGTTAAGTTTTGAATTGAAATGGAAATGCACCATAAATTAGTGGCTAAACTAAAAGAAATTGATTCAGAGACCAACTAGGGATCACAGTCATCAACAAAATAAATATTTTCCGAACAAAAAGTTATAATTTTGAAAAAAGGTAAAAATGCATAAAATTCTTTTGTATCATTCTTTTTTTTATCAAAATTTAATTGCAAATGGTGATTGAAGCTATCATGCTTGTCTGAAGCCAAATTTATTGTTATCTTCATGACTGAATGTAAGCATACTGGACCTTTTGTGGGCCTTATTAATTAAAGAATCATTGGACTTGCTGCTTTCAAAACTTCGATTTCATCAAAAAAAAAAAAGCACTACATTTCACAGAGAATCCCATTTAAAGTTACGTGTGCTTCCAATAGATTGTTTTACTTAAAGAAATAACTGAACTTGTGTCGCTTGTGTTGAAGTTTCATTACTAAGTTCTACTAATAGCTGTAAGTAGCAGGCGAGGAAGGCTATACTATCCAGTAATCCTTGAATATTGACATGGTTGTTGAATATGAGCCGGATAATAATATAATAATAATAATAATATGCAAATTTTCTTCTAAATTCTTAAAGTCGTTTCCAAGTTATGTGAAATATATAAAGTATATACATCTATACATCTATACTATTATATAAAATTGCTTATATGGGCACTGTATGTAACACTTTCGCGCAATCTATACTGAACCAATTTTAATATTTTTTTTTTTTTTTTTTGTTGTTTAATAACACTTTTGTCCTACACAATCGAGTGGCATACTTCTTTTTTTGATTTTTTAAATTAAAATATGTTTTAATTTAGGATTAAGTTTTTCCAAAATTACTTGCACAAATTTGTATGTTCTTTATTCATGCTTTGCTTCTTCTGCTTCTTGAATTTTGTGTTAATTTTGTTCTTATTGACAAAAAAAGTGCGCGGGTCGATTCGTCGCTGTGATCGTTCTTAGTGTGGAAACCAAAGAAGAATCAAGGAGTCAAAGGTCTAATAATAATAATAATAATAATAAAAATTATGAAGATGTTTTACATCACGCGAGAGAGGTCAGGAATCAACATGACATTGATTTTAATGACAATATTTTTAATGATCGACTGACTCTTCTTGATAATATTGTTTTTCTCTATGGAGAAGACTGTTTAAAAGATTTCGGTTTGCCAGAATCTATCCCCGAAAACTCACATTGAAATAATAAAATGAACCAAAATTAACAGGAGTGGAATGAATTATTTTCCGGAAGATAATTGACAGTGTTAGCCACACATTGCACAGGAGAAATAATTACCATGTCAGATGTTATGGGAAACTGCGTTAGAACAATTGAGGAACTTATTGGTTAGGTCTATCCAGATATTGAAAATTTGCAGTATAAAAACTCCAGTTGGCTTTGCGAGCGAGCTATCATCACTTCACCAAATACAGCCGCAGACGAGATTAACGATGCAGTTTTACATCAAGTCTCAGCAGAATGAAAAATATACAACTCTTTGGATGCTGTGACAGATCGAGATGACGTTGTTCACTACCCTACAGAATTCCTTAATTCTCTTAACTCTCCGGGACTGCCACCACATAAATTAAATCTTAAAATTGGTACACCCATTATATTTCTATGTAACCTTAAGCCGCCCAATTTATGCAATGGTACAAGACTACAAACTAAGCCTTTCTTCCCTGATATTATAGTGGCGACTATTTTAACAGTTCCAGCAGCAGGCGAAACTACGAGGATCCCCAGGATACCAATGATTTCAACCAAGTTCAGTTTCCAAGCAGAACATGTTTTGCGTTTTATATTAATAAATCACAAGGGCAAACATGCCTTTGGTGTAGATCTCCGTAAAGAAGTGTTTTTTCATGGTCAGCTATACGTTGCCCTGTCACGAATCGGCACATCACAAAATCAAAATTTTTATTCTTTGCCATAGAAATGAAACAGGGACAGCTAGTACTCGTATATAAACTCCAACACCGTTTGATTGACCACCATGAAAATTCGCACATATTGTGTATGCATTTTTAATGGAGAAGGTTTTTATGCTATTCACTTTGTTGTAACCCACAAGAAAAAACCTATAGAATGTTCGCGACATACAATTATGACAAGAACAATGACTGCAATAATCACACACTAACATCACATCGGAGGCGTAGCTAGTATTGTTTATACAACAATTGCTAGTTTAAATATATTAGTTTTAAATCTCATAAATTAAACGTTTTCATCTACTTCAATTAACCTTTTATATCGCTATTCATTCACATTTGTTGTTATCGATTTTTATTTTATATATATAATTTTCATTTAATTCATTTCTGATTAGTCGAAAAAATGTTGAGTATTTTGAGTTCAGTTTAAATATACAAAAATTCCTTCTCACGCTTATGATGGATTCTTGTTTTTATTTAATTTGTAAGCATTTGAATGTGTGTTTGCTTGTGTGTACTTATTTCTACATAAATAAATTTTATTAATAAAATATTTTTGTTTGGTTTTCATAAATTTTAATTGCAAAAAGGAAAAGTAAAGCAGAAATGCTTTTAAAGGCTTCCATTAGAATTGAATCAACATTGGAGTTTAGTTGAAGATAAGATAATAAAATATTATATAAATATTACGATATTATACGACACATATTGTACATAGATACTCATGCAATCACTCACTCATTCATTGGTTCTATCAATCACTTAATACTTAATACTCAGATACATGGATATTCATTTTCATTGTATCTAAACTGTACTAAAAACAAACAAATGATTTTGTTTTTTTTTTTTTGTTTTTTTTTTTTTTCATCAAGCGGAAATATGAAAATAGTTAAATGCAATAAAAATATTCAAGTATTTCTCAATTTAAATGTCACGCTTATCATTGAGTCTCGGACTGTTGGCTTTGGCTTTGGCTTTGACTTTGGCTTTCTCAGACTTCAGCGAAGCATTAAAATGTATTTACAAAAAATGTATCTACAAAAACTTGAAGTAGTGACCATTGCTGCTATTAAACTCCTTGTTGTTGTTGTTGTTGTTGTTGTTGTTGTTGTTGTTCATTGCTGTTGACTTTTGCCACAGTGAGCGATTCCTGACAGGCAACATGGCAAGGCATGGCAAGGCAATGCATGTTCATGTTCGCTGATTTATAACCGTTCTCCTGTAACTTTTTTCTCTCTTCTCTTCATCATCCATCAGCATTTCTTTCCACATCATTATCATCATCATCATTATCATGTTGATTATCATCATCAGTATCATGATTATTATTATGGACAAAGTAAGTAAGTTTAGTTTGTAAAGCTCGTAACGCATTGTAATTGCGCGACCATCATTCAAAGTCAGCCAGGCAGGGGCAGGAAGCGCTAATTGTGCACATGTTGCATGTTGTTGTTTTGTAACTACATCACAAATACACACATACACATTGAACAGATACTTATGCATTGGCCCAATTTCGCGTAAATCGTTTAGGATCTTTAAAGCGAAACGATTTCATATGGAAACCAAAAACAAAAACACACAGAAACAGAAAGTGCTAAAAATTGTGGCAGCTGCACAAATTTATATTATATACACAACTCATATATTGACTCACTCACATTACTGAAGCAATGAAAAGGAAGATTGATATGTGAAGGAAAGAAAAAAATAATTCAATTTTTGAGTCAAATTAGCAACACCAATTCCAGCTTCAAATTTGAAGGCTTCCGTTTTACACACACATATACACTCACACACGAGTCAAGTCTCACGTCACATGTCCCGTGATTAAGAAAGGAAGCAAATAATCTCTTTATAAGAAAGACATCAGCCACCATAACAAATCAAAGCAAATCAAAGAGCAAGCAAAACCAAGTTTCTATAAAAAGTCAAAGTCAAACAACAACAAATGATAAAGAAAAGATGAAGCAGAGCAAAGTATATTGTTTGTTAGCATGTTGGCAAGGAGTAGAAGGAGCAAAGAAGGCAAAGGACTAAAAAAGTACACCTGTGCAAAGTTTTTTATGAGCGAAAATAAAACACAACAAAAAAACAAATAGTAAGAAATCAGGAAAAAAAAATGCCTTGAAAAATAAAGTGATTCAACAACAACAGTTCACACACACACACACACACACAGATATAAACACAGACACATTCATTTGAATTAAATATATACATCACTATCTGCGTGTGTGTGTGTATCTTTGTATTGTTGCTCTTCAATTCATTTCATTTCTTATTTTGTTGTTTTTGCTTTTGTTTTTTCGAGCGACAACTTACAACGACAAAACACAAAACAACACAAAAAAAAAAAACAACTAAAAAACCAACAAAAGCAACTCACAAGTGAGTGTCCTTTAGCGCTTTTTTCTTTTCATCTTCTTATTCTTCTTCTTACTTTTTTTTTCTTTTATTTTATTTCATTTTATTCCATTTATTTTTTTTTTTTTCTTCCTTGCCAAGTTTCCCTTTTATTCGTACGTTCGTTCCGCTCGCTTCCTGCTGTCAGTGACTCGTTTCGCTGCTACTCTTCTTTTGCATTGCGTTTCTCGCTTCTCATTATATAGTCAAAGACCATAATTATGTGTTGAAGTTTTGAAGATTCGTTCAGCAAAAACAAATACAAACGAGAGACACACCATTCAAAGTACAATAGTAAGTAGAAACGCAGGATAAAGTCATGGTGGAGTAGAAAGGAGCAGCAAAGCAAGGAAATGAAAAGTAGACAAGTTGAACTAAATGAAAAGAAAAGAAGCGAAGAGAAGGGAAGAAGTTTGTTATTTGGCGGGTTTTAAAAGGACACAAAGTAAGAGAACCTTGTAGTCCTTGTTCTCCAAACACATCTAGAAAACGTTTTTGCCTACAGAAATATTTATATTATTAATGTGACTTATGCTTACGGTAGAGTCAGAATGCATCCAGCATTTTAACAGTGGCAGCAATTCGAATTCAGTAACCCCAGGGTCTTGAAATTTACATGGTTTGTCCAACATGGTGGACATGGAATAGAATCTTATATTGTCCAAATTTCAGTTCAAAAGTACAAAAAAGAAATCATGAAATCGAATTTCGGTTTATATGGAAGGTACCTCTACTGGTTCGCCTGGTTCCGACAAATGAACAACGGCATCGTGCATAATTTCAGCTATCTAGCTTAAAAACTGAAGGACTTGTTGGTATACATACAAGATCTGTCTCAAAGTAAACGAGAGTTTTTCAATATCGACATAGCGCTTTCCTTTCAGTGCGAAATGCAGTTGCCTGAAGAGATAGAAGTCACAAGCTACCAAATCAGGAGAATACAATGAGTGGTTGACGGTTAAAAATTTGGTAAAAAAAAAACAGTAATAAATGTCGAATGATGAACCGGCACATTACACAGGTCTGCATGGAAAAAACTGCATAGGGTTTTTATATATTTTCTTATAGATTTTCACGTGGCAAAACCGAAAAAAATACAAAAAAAATCCATCACGTTTTTTTTTTCCTTCTGTTGGATGCTCAATCGAGAAACCAGTGAAGGAAATCAAAAAATAACTATACGTGATGGGATATTCTGATAATCATTTTTAGAATCTGTGATCTTTAAAATATATAATTCCGTAAAAATATCCCATGCAGCAAAAAATAAATTTTTTTTTGCAGACCTGTGTTATCGTGCAGAAAGCCGCAAGCTGACATTATCACCGTGTTGCGGCCTTAAGCGGCGATTACATGACAATATACGCTTCATTACTCCAAGATAATAGGGGCCATTAATTATTTGACCATGTGTCACGAACTTCTTGTAGATTATTCCATGGAAATCATAGAAACAAATCAAATGTGTTATGATTTTGACTTCTCGCGACGGCTTTTTTTAGGATGTGGCTCACTTGTGTACTTCCATTCGGCACTTTGACACTTTGTTTAAGGATCATATGGAAAATACCACATTTCGTTACTAGTAATAATCCCGTACTTGATGTTTAGGTCTTTTTTCGACTCTTTAATGAAGTCCTTGCAATGTTGAATTCGGAGCAATTTTAGGTCATCAGTCAATTTGTGCATAAATCTTCCCGAGTCCTAATTTTTCGGTCAAAATGCAATGAAGTGAATTTTTGAATATGTTCAATTTGACTCATTTTTTATAAATTCACGCACAATTTCAATGTTACTTGGTGTAATCACAAAACTTTTCTGATCGGGATGTTCGTCTTCCTTGATGTCCTCACGACCTCCTTGAAATCGTTTAAACCACTCATGAACCCTGGCACGGGTAAACAATTATGACCATACACTTATTTCATTGATTCAAACGTCTCAGTAAAAGTTTTTCCAAGTTTAAAACAAAATTTAATATTCGCTCTTTCTTCGAAGTTGATTTTTCGACTAATTTTTCGACACACTGTCACTTATAAAGCAATAACTCGAATTCTTATTGTCTAAATGTACCTTTTCAAATTCGTATTCCCGTCAAAAGGTAGCGTCACTTTAAATACAGATTGTAAAGTCTCGTTTGCTTTTCCACAGGTTTTGTATAATAAAACGATTGTAGCAATACTACTACATCATCATTATAATTTCATAGACCCCATATTTACTTAGAGAATTTTCTAAATAAAGTTTACTTTCTATATTTATAAACAATAAAATACACCTAACTATTTTTACAGTTATGTGATTCTTGATTTCTTTCTTTATTGTTCCAAAAGTTGATTGTTGAATATTCCCTCTTAACATTTCTTCCTTTTCTTTTTTAGCTGCTCAATAAAGGAGCCCCGGTAAAGGCTTCATTGATCAGACTTATTCAATATATTTATATAAGTTCATTAATATGTACTTATATTTCAATGATGATCGCTAAAATTTGTCATAAAATTCCAAATTGTTATTCTATTGTTATTCTACTTACATCTGTGCTCAATCGCCACTCTTTCTCACTATCTCACCTATCTCTACCGTTTGACAGATTTTCTAACATACTACAGAAGTAATTTCAGTTTCAATGAAAATTGTACAATGAGAACAACAGGAACAAACTAAATAACGAAACGAGCACAGTGCCGTCGCAAGGCAATAAAAAATGATTTTAAATTTGCGTCGGAACACAGAGGCTTGGCAACACATGTTCCTCTTATAAAAAGATAATGAAATTTGGTATACAAATGCTTTTCATAATTAAAATTATTTATTTATTTATTTATTATTTACTATTTAGATATAATATTTAATACTACACCTAAAATTAAAAAAAGAGTATGATGAGATAAAGTTATGATGATTACAATCAGTGAATTAATTTACAATAATGAAGAAATAATTAAAATTAAATAGCTTAAGGTTTTCAATATGATAAACTAAATCAATATACCTAGAAGGCTTCTTCATAAATAACTTTAGTTAAAGCAAATATATTCGTAACAACTCTTCAATATAATTAAATAAAATTCTATAAAATAAAAATTAATTTCTCTTTTTTTTCCTTTTTTGCAGATTTTTCATACAAATTTCTACGATTTCAATAAAGTTTATTTCCATTAAATAAAAACCGAAAGGATTTGAAAACTTTTGATGACAAAACTAACATAAATTTTAGAATATTTTTTTAATTTTTATTTTTGCAAATACTTTCTTTTGGCCGATAATCAAAATTAATTTAAAAAAAAAAACGAACCAAAACAAAAATCAACAAAAAATCAGTCAAATCAAATAAAGAAAACAAAAATTATAAAATGAAAAAACTCGTTTTATAAATAAAACAAAAAGAAAATCGACAAAACAACAAATGTACATAACAAAATATGTAGAAATTAATAGACAAAAAACAAAATGATATAATTATTAAATAATTTAAGCAAAACAAACAAACCAGCGGAAGACAAAGATTTAAATTAAACTAAGCATTAATTAATTAAGCATTAAATTATACACATAATTGATAAATAATTAATTAATTTTTAAATAGAATATAAATATTAAACGTTCAAGCCACTATTTTTATAAATAAACATTAATTTTTAAATTAACTAAAAACAAAAATTAATAAAAAAAAAATCATCACAAACGAGTTTAAATAAGTTTATAATTACAACAACAAGAGTACAAAATTCAACAACAACAACAACAACAACAACAAGAAAAACAAATACAAAATATAAATAAATAGTTCTAACCACAATTTTCACAAATTTTTAATGCAAAACAAAAAATAAATAAAAACCATTTTACAAAATTAATACAAACAAAAATTATACCAAGTCTGAAAATATTTAACCAAAAATCAAATTATTATTAATTAGAGAAACGTTGCCGTTTTTACATAAACGAAAATACAAATTTTTGAACTTAGAAAAAATCAAATACAAAAAAAAAAAAGTAAATATCTTAAACACAAATTTAAAGTACAAAAAATTTCAAATTTTTAAATAAAAATACAAACGAATATTAATAACAAACAAAAATAATACAAAAAATAATTTACAAATTTTAAAAACAATTATATACAACAATAATAACAACAACAACAAATCTATATATATACATCAAATCAAACATTTCTACATAAACAAATATTGAACAAAATAATAAGCACTTTACACAATTCATTAATTAATTAATCAACAATTAAAAAAAAAAAAAACAATAGAAATTTATAAAACGAACAACAATTTAACAAATAAATATTTCAAATAACACAAATAGAATCTAGAAACTCTTATAATCGAACATTTTTGCTTCAACTTTTAATCAATAAAAATAATAATTCAACAAATGAAATTAATTATAATTAATAAAAACAAATTTAACAACAAAATACCAGTGAGTTCAAAGTAAAAGTAGTAAAAGTAAAGTTACAAAATTAACGTGAAATTTTTTTAATAAATTTTTTAAACCCCCAAAAAAGTGTTTACAACAAAACAAAAAGATATAAACTACCTCAAAAATGAACTAAAAGTGTACAAAGAACAACAACAACAACAACCACAAAATACAATTCAAAAAGCTCAACAAAACAGAAACACAAAAACAAAACCAATTGTACAAAGTAACAAGAATACAAAATTTATCAAACTCTCGAAACTCGTAAAAAAAAAAAACCGAAGAAGGATACACAATAAAAGAAAAAGTATCTAATACTTAGATACAACGTAGAAAATACATTGCCTCTTTCGAAGCATATCAGAATTTCAATTGAGTAAAGTGTGCGTGCTGGGGCAAGCGAATCGGAGCCATGCTAGTGTGCGTACTTAAATGGCGTCTTCAATAATTGCACAGAGCAGCGGTGGCACCTCAGTTGATACGTCAACAACACCCACTCAAGCCCAGCACGCAGCAGCGGCTCACGCAGCAGCAGCGGCGGCAGCAGCAGCAGCCTCCACAGCAAATCTTCATAACACGCATCTCAATCATTTGAATAGCCTTAGTCAACATTATACAGCTCCACATTACATCAGCAACAATTGCAACAGCATCAGCAACATCAGCAGCTGGAACTCCAGCACCAGCAACACAATCAACAGCACCACCAACAGCAATATTTACAACAACATCAACAGCATCAACAACATCAGCAGCATCAGCAGCAGCAACAGCAGCAGCAACAACAGCATTGGGACTACTATGCGCGTCAGCAACAACTTCAGCAGCAACAGCAGCAACAAACGCCAACAAGTCAAGCATCAACGACGACGACCAACATTAGCGGCGCGAGTAGCAACTCAACCAACAACAACAACAACAACAATAGCAACAATAATCAGACACCCTCAAACGGTAATACGAATACAAACACTAATGCCAACAACAACAACAACAACAACAATGGCAACGGTAATGGCAACCATTCGAATGACTCCACGTCCTCCGCCTCCGCTGTAAGTTCTCAGACACAGAACGGAAACGGCAACTATACACGTCCCTGGGAAATGGAGACCAAGGACAATAGTAACAGCGGCAGCAGTAGTCTCACCTCTGCTGCCCTGCTTACCAAAAGTGGTTTTGAGCCTTTCTCAAAGCTGCCCTCGTTCCAAAGCCAATTTCATGGTTACAATGATCAGCTTATGCCCGATGGCACACCCATTGCAGCAAGCGCATTGCCGCCTGGCATGACCTCTCTGCAAACAGTGGCCATGTCACCGGCAAGCATCTCGGTCAGCTCACCAGGCATGATGAGTGTCGGTTCACCACTAGCTCAGCTGCCAGGCATGCAGACAAGCATAACACCGCCTTCGGTTGGGTTCACTCCACTCGGGGCACCACCTCCACCAAATGCATTTCATCATCCCGGCTTAGGTGCAGTCAGTACGCATGCACATCATCGTGCTACAGGCTATTCACACCCCTTGGTACCAGGAGCAGCGGCAGCTGTGGCTGCGGCCACTTATGGTGCCTCACCAAGTGTTGCGACTGCCACCGCCGCCGATCATTTGCAACTCTATCAGCCACTAACGCCCAGTTATGCCCCACTTGGAGTCACAGTGAAAAAAGAAAATACTCACATGGAGAGCGACTGATATGCTTGGTGCTCACGGTGGCCTCATGACCGGTCTTATCAAAAAAGAGTCCGTAAGCCAAGACTACGACATGCTCAGTCTCGGTAGTAAGAAAACTAGTGGCGGTGGTAACTTTGATCTCAACAATGGCCTTTCAACGGCGACAACACCAATTCCAAATACACCAAACACACCCATGGGTATGCATACACCCACACCATCCTATGATGGCGGCAACAGTCGTGGTGCCACCACAGCCGCTAGTGGCTATCATACGCCACACTCAACTGGTAACGCTAGTGGTCCACATACGCCGCATACCACACAACCGCACACGCCTACACCGACGCCCACGACCACCACACCCATCAAGGTCGAGAAGTTGCTTCAATCGCCGATAGCTCGTGTGGATGCGCGTAAAAAGGAACGGCGGAAAAATCGAAATAATTCACTCGAGTCGAATGCCGAAAGCGAAGCTTGCGCCATGGATGTCGATCCGAGCAATCCCGGCCAGGTGGACGCTGTCTCGAGTACCGCCAATTTCAAGAGTCCTATGAGTGCGCTCGGCATGGGCAACGATAGCAACGATACCAGCAATGGCGATAAACAGGTAAGTTCAGCTGTGCGCCGGCTCCAAGGAGCGCAACGCAAAATACGCTGCAAATTAATAGACAATTAACATCCACCACCGCCACCACCACCACCACCACCACGACCATCTCCATCACCTTGATCACCTGGACCAACTGGACCAACTCGATCACCTTGAACTCCATTATCATGAACTAACACCACTTGATACTTTTACTAATACCAACAACAATAACAACAACCACGACCCCACGACCTACTCATCCAACACCAATACCGTTGCCTGCCATGCGGGCAACACTTCTGCTTCTTCCATCTTTCAGTCAAAGAAAAAACGAAAACGGTGCGGTGAATGCATCGGTTGCCAGCGCAAGGATAACTGCGGTGAATGCGCCCCATGCCGCAACGACAAGAGCCACCAAATATGCAAACAGCGACGCTGCGAGAAGCTCACAGAGAAAAAGGTAAGTTCCAATGTAAAATACTAAATACTCGTACTATAAAAAACCAGAAATTAAATTGAACCAGTCACCACAAGGTTCCAAATGAAACAAACAACAATTTTCATTCATTTAAATCGCGTTCATTCATTCATTTCTTCATTCATGCAACAATTCACAATAAAGAGAAATAAAAAAAAATATGGTCCACTGGATACGTCGTCATCGGGTTTTCGGTCCATCGGTCACTCACTTAAGATTTATGTCAGAGCAACAGATGTTCCACTTGCTTGCTTGATGCCTTGCTCTCTTGCTTTGCTTTTAAGGCAATCCAGTTGTGCATCTTCCTTGCTTGCTGCTGCTGCTGCTGCTGCTGCAGATAACTTCTTCACTAGCTAGCATAGTAACCTACAAGCATCCTCAGCCACAGTGCAACTCCTTAGGAACTACAAAACCAACACCAACACCATCACTCCTCATGCCTTGCCACCTTTGTCTCATTTCCCACTTCCCACTTATGTATGTCGAAGCAGCCACTTGAGTGCGAGAAACGAGTTTTGTCCGTTTTCCATTCAATTGCCATGAGTTTCATCGCTTGCACTCAAGTACTCAAGTACATACAGATCAACATCAGACACTCACTCGTACTCGCACTTGCATCCTTTACAGGTTGCAAGTAAGAAAACTGAGTAAGTGTGCGAGGTTGCTATTAAAGTATTGATTCATATGTAATATTGTAATGAGATAGGCAGGCAGGCAGGCAGGCAGGCAGGCAGGCAACAACAAATACAATACAATATATAACAAATTAGCATCAGTATCATCTAAAAGAATAAATACTGAAACTAAAACTGCAACAGAAACAGAAACAGACACAGAAAAGACAAAGCAATAGAAGAGGAGATGAGATGAAAAAAGAAATCAATTCAGCTGTTCCTTGTTTGAAATAATCTCGCGAGGATTCAACTTCAATCTACTTCTTCTTGTATTTAGATACAATTGTAGAATGAATGCAGCCTGTCTGTCATGAATTGCTTCCTCTTCCTATACGCACATTTCTTTTTCTGTTTTTTTTTGTGTTGTTGTATTTCTTTTTGTTCTGAAAGCGATGAACCAACAGCCAACCAACAACGAACAAACAATGAATACGATAAATATAATGAAAAGAAGCAGCAAAAACAACAATAACGAAGAATAACGATGTCGACATCATCGACAATGAGAAGGAAGGAAACCAATGAGCAGATGTTCACAAGTTACAAATGAGCCGGCACACACAGATACACACACACACATACATTTATACAATTATAATAATAATAATAAATATACGAACGAACGAACGGAACGAACAATGACAACAACACGCGGCGGCGGCGCAGTCCACAGAGAAATCGAGCAACAACATGCTGCGGCAGATACAAGATAGAAGTTATACTAGTGATCATGCAGCCGGCAGGCACAACAGCAATAACAACAACAACGGAGAAAAGAAGAACTTAGCCAAATGGTTGTACATACTACATAGAAGAAGAGGAGACCAACAGACAAAGCTGATGATGGGCAAAATTTGAGTGCTGAGCTACGAAATACAAAAAAAAAAGAAAAATGTTGTCAAACAAGAAAATGGCACGGCTGCGCAAACGCACACATAATCAAGCTCATACACACAGATACCAAAACAGAGAAACAAACATTCATTGAACCACTCACTCACTCACCGTCATCATCAGCTTTTGCTTTATTTAACTAGATAAAGTTATATTGTAATAATAAAAAAAAATCCTCGCTGATATTTAATGCAAACACACAAATTTATCGCATGCTACTAACATTTAGCACAATAATGTCTCCCATGCTATAAGTTTTTTTGCTACAATACAATATATCAAAAATATGAGTTAAAACTCGCGTTTTTTTTTTTCTCCTCCTTCCATTTCATTCCACATTTCAGTGATGTGATATGATATATTTATTGTCCAGCTGGTGAAAACTTCCTTTATCGAACGTCTTTCTCTTCATGGTTTCTTCTTTGCTGGCTGGTTTCATTCATCGCGTTTGCTTTAAGTGCAATTTGTTTTTGTTTTTGTGTTGTGTGTGTTGTATGTTTTTGCCGGTTTGTGGCGATCACATTTTGGTTTGAATTGGTCTTGGTTTTGGTCTTGGTCTTGGATTGATTTCATTTATTTGTCTCTTTATTTTTATTGTTGAAGATTGTTGGCGGTTTGCGTGCACATGTCGCTAAAATACAAAATAATAACAACAAGAACACGAACAATAAATGCGCGGAAGTCAATCGACCCCATTATGGTTTCATTCCTTGAACTCTCCTTCGCTCAACCCTCACTAGTAGTGGTACTTAGTAAGCAACTCAATTTGTGGCATGACAATGATATTTTCTGTCGTTTCTTTACTTATTATTTTTATTTTGAATTTTTCTTTCTTGTTTCTTTTATTTTAATCGAATGCGGATCAATGAACGTTGACTTATTTTTTCAGGCATTTTTGTATCTTTCAATTGTATGGTTCTTTTTATTTCAAATTTAGTGCATTCATTTGTCGATTTATGTAAGTGGCATGAAGTGTTGAAGGTTGTTGAATAATTTCTTGATTCATCTTCATTCCATTGTTTCCCTTCCTCTCCTTTTTTCTTAGGAACAAACTCTTACTATTAAGAGACTAAGAGTTCATTATGCGCGAATCGTCTTCGCCTTTAGGCCAAAGTCATTAACTTGTCTATTTTGTTCATCATTTCAATTCTTTTCTGTTATTTTTCCTCCCTTCTTCAATCCACAATTTTTTTTTTTTTAATTTTTTTTTTTTTTTTTTGGCAATAAATACAATTGCTGCAAGTATCCTTAAGCCGCCTGCTTTTCGTACTCTCGCTCTCTCTATCTTCCACTGAGTAGTAAAATATTCAGCAACCTTAAGAATTTTTTCATTAAAACGTATTTCTTTTCATTTTTTTCCTTTCCATTTTTTCTTATTTTTTGCCTTCATTCTGCTGTTTGAGCATAAGCCAAAAGAAAAAGTACAAAGAAAAGTAAGAAAAATGAAAAAAAAAAATAAATAAAATATCAAGCAAATAATAAAAAGTGTCTTCTTTGCTAAGGCAAAACAAGCTCCTTTGCCACAACAACAACAACAACAACAACAATTACAGCAACCAGCAGCAACAACTTGAAGTTCATAAGGATCTGAAATTCTCTATTGTATATCGGCGCTTTTACTTAACGAAGTAAAAGAAGTAAGTAAGTAGACTCCGGCATAGAATATTGCTGCTGCATTGAAAGCCATGTGCGATGCTACTACATTGAGATTAATTTTGAGAAAAATTTTAGCGGTTTGAGTGATTGACTTCATTTTGGATGACAGAGACGGCATTGTCCTAAGGACATCGTTTTCCTTTTTATTTAGTTTGCTTTTTATTTTTCCATTCGCCTTATTTTCCTTTCTTAACGCTGAAGTGGACACACTGCGATTTCAATTATTTTACTTTTTACCTCATACAAACACACACACACACACACACGCACACATAAACATACACAGAACTTTTTTCATTTGTAGGAAAATTTTGAGAAACATGGTATCTTCATAAAGCAGCAACACTTTGTCCTTCTACGAGTATGATATCCTTAAGGCGTAAAATCATTTGACATAAAACTAAATTCCAATTTTAAAATCATTTAAGCATTGCCACATGAAACTTTTACTGTTTCTCCTTGTGTGTTTGTTTCTCTTGTTCATGCAGCTTTAAAGTCACTCAAAATGACTTTGTTTTTGTATGGACTCAACGTACATACGTAGAACTTACTACTCTGCCACATGTGGCACACACATACTAATGAATCAAACAGTCAAATTGAAAGTGCAATGCTCTTCGTGCTATGAGCTTCTCGAGCATTTGTTCGTGACATACTCCACTCCCAACGAAATGAAATGAAACGACAACAACATCCGAAGCACGTTGGGTACTTAATACACTTGAGCTACTCCAGGCAAACACACACAGTCACACAGATCTGTACATGAACATGAAATGCTTGAAGAGATGAAAAAAGAAAAAAAAAAACAGGAAAAAATTTAACCATTATATAAACACGTAGCATTGCAAACAGGATAATGCCATACATCATCATCAGCATCAGCAAAGAGCATTGAGAATTTTTACTACTACTACTACTTCTATAGACCACCAGGCATCAGGACTCAAATGAGTAAATGTGACTATGTGAGTGATTGAATGTGTTTGTGTTTGTACTAGCGTAACTTTCTGCCCCATGTGCATGCAACTCGTTGGCATTGCATTGTGTGTGGAACATCATCATCAACATCATCATCATCATCATCATCAGTAGTATTCATCATCAGAGACGTAATTTTGAGATGAGGAACTTTTACTGATGCTGCAATCCGATATGGTTCTTATAGCATATTATACCCGTACGTGTGCTTATATATACATATGAATGGCTGTGTGTCTGTGTATCTGTGTGTACAATACTTCATCTGCACGTATCCAATTGCAATAAGCACGAATGCAACTTGCAGCAAACATACGAGTACAACACACATTGGACGACTCTCCCTTTCTCCATGCATTTTCAACTGAATAAAACTGAACTGAATCCTTGTTTGTTTTGCTCTCATTTTTACTGCTAACCGCTTGCCTTAATTCTACATTTGATGCATGCAACCTCATCTCAATCCTTCATCCTTCTTATCACCCAATAGGCGAATGCATCATGTAACCATGATTGTGGGTGTGTGTTTGAGCAATGTGTGTTTTCTTTGTATTATTTAAAGTATAATTTTTTTTTCTTTTCCTTGGTTTGCTTCTACTACTTCAGGATAAATGAAAGAAAGAACTGAAAATCTGCTAATGAAAAAATATAACTCAAAAAACATGCAAACTCTAATTTTGCTCGAGATTTTCATATTTTTTCATATTTTGTATTGCGTAGGCTGTAGTTGTAGTTGTAGTAGAAGTTTCAGTCTTGAATGTCCTCCAGGTGCATTATATAGTAGTTGGTATACCAATACAAACAACAAAGGCAGATGAGGAGTGTTGCACACAGATACTCGGTTGTAGTGTGCATGGATACCAAATTCAATCAAAGAAAAAACGCACATGTTTCCTTTTATTTTGTTGTGTTCTGTTTCTCTTCATTTTTTCTTTCTCATTAATTTTTCTGTTCTGCTTGGTTTTTTTTTTTTTTTTGTTTTTTTTTTTTCAATTCTTTTATTTCATTTCATTTCATTTTCATTAAGTCGTCAAATTCCTTGAGGCGGGTTCAATGTACCTCACTATAGCAACAACAACAACAGAAAATATGAAGAACAACTGCAGCTCTCGCTATTACTCGTACTATGAGTATAACAAATCCTCTTTAAATGCTTTGAGCTGCTGTTGCTGTTGCTGTTGCCGTTGCCGTTGCTTCGCTTTGCTTTCTTCTGTATTTGTCTTTATGTTCTTCTGTCCTTCCTTGCTTTGGAACATATTTTCCTTCTTTTATTGTTGTGAAATGCATACGAACGAATGAATGTTCATCTGTCAGATACTTACTCACACTCGCACACAAATGTATCTGCACATCTGCTTGTATTATTGTTTTTACATTGGCCTTAAACGTTGTTACTATATTTGTTGCTGCTGTTGCTTTTGTAGTTTTTGTATCTCTTGTCTAGGATTCGATTAAAATTTGTTTTTAGTTTTACTTTTTACACAAAAATTGTTTAAAATCACCAGAATGAGATTTTCCATATATTTCACCCTCCACCAACTTCACCCTCTTTTTCAGCTTCTACTTATGTTACTAACATAGAAGGCGCCAGACTCTCTCACACACACACATGCATAGACACATTATGAAATGTGTTTCATATTACAAAATTCAAATTCATATATTTTGTAACTTTGTTGTTCTTTGTTGTTTTGCTTTGTTTTGTGCTTGTTGTATAAATATATATTTCTTTAAGCTGCTTATGCAATTGTTGTATTTATTGTTGCCACTACTTAATTTTCCTCTCTGTTAATCTTTTATTAACTTCAATGCATTGGAAAACATGTTCATGTTAAACTTTATACGACTAAATCATGTTAATGAATGTAAATTTTACTATTAGATCTTCTATTCCATTATTATTGTTTTCAATTTTAATAGAAATTTTAAAATATTGCTTTACTCATTCATTCATTTATGCATTCAGAGATCCAGAAACATCTATGACGCGTGTGTGTCCTGCGAATCATTTTAATATTTAAATTTTTACTTTCAACGCATTCAATTCCAACTCAAAAATTATTTATTTATTCTGAATTGGAGATTCTAGTTATGTAATTTTTTGCCTAAATAAAGGGTGTTCCAAAAATTTAAGCAAGATTTGAATTTTGGTACCATTTGTGCAGTAAATGGCTGCCAAGCCAAGGGTTAGTAAAAATGGAGTGTCACGCGATAGAACAACATGTCTTTATTTACAAAACTATAAGGTAGTTCGATAATTTCATACAAAATATGGTTTTGACTTCATCAACTGTGAACAGATTAATTGAAAAATTTAGGGCGTATAGATCAGTCGGAGGACCCACATGTGATTGTAGAAAAACAAATGCGTCTACAACGTCGTATGAATTTTGGACTGGAAGCATCATTGGACCATATTTTTTTTTTCTTTTTTTGAATTTGAGGCTGCTCATGCAATTACTGATACTGGATCGAGTGACATGATAACACAGTACTTTGTGCCGAAATTGGATGATATTGATGTGGCCAATATGTCGTTTCAACAAGATGGTGCTACATGCCAAACACCCTGTGAAACAATTCAATTACTGCATGAGCCATTTAGTTGAAAATAAAACTTAAGATAGCCCATTGCCGATTCACTATAAATTGTATTTTTAATCATCTAAGTTTGAAATAGAAACAAAATGAATTTGATAGGATCGGTTCGAGTGCTTTATATTTAGATAATAGATCTATCAAATTACTTTGGTGCTTCTTAATATAAGTTCGGCATATTAGTTTGGTGACGCAACATCCCGGCCCCATTGAAAGAATCTTTCAAATAGGTAATACAGTTAATTTGTGATTAGGTCGCCGAATAATTCCCTTGGCAGTGCGTATACCCACAACCCTTACATGTTTATCTTTTTCAGGTCCACAATTGACGATTCGACCTAACAGCCATCGTTGTGAGAGAATATTGTCTTCATGTACGATCGCCATCATGTTCCCAATAACATTCGAATGGTTGGTTATTGGCACATTTAGTGCGCATTTGAAACTCGTTAAAATAGTCGTGGCGCCATCGATTCCAAAAACATTAGTTGATTGCACTCACCTTTGCCCATCTTTGAAGTTTAGTATTGTTGTAATCCAATTTGGGTTCTGGCAATGATTTGAAAGGCGTCGGTGTTAACGCTTTGGGGTCATTTGGGTCAGTTGAAATTGTTGAAATTAGACGAGAATTTAGAAGCGACTCTATCTCAACCAATGCCGTAGTCAATTCTTCATAAGTCAATCTAGCATTGGCCAGGCTAATGACCCTTTGCAGATTTTACAGCGGCTTCCCATAGGCCTCCGAAATGAGGTGCCCTGGGGAGCATAAATTGTAAATCAATAAATTCATTAGTACAATAACCAATGATTGTTTGGTTACGTAGGTTGAACAAGAACCTCTTGATATCTGCAAGTTTGTTACAAGCACCGACGAAGTTCGTAGCATTGTCGCAAAGTATCTTTTGAGGTAAACCTTTCCTTCTAATTAAGCGTTTCAGAGCAGCCAGAAATACGTCAGAGGACAAATGCGAAACCACTTCTATATGTACTGCCTTTGTGCATAGATAAACGAAAATAGCGATATATGTTTTGTAAGGTGTCTTACCTCTGATCGTTAAGTATGTATTTACGGGACCGCAAAAGTTCACACCACATTGAGCAAAAGGTCTCGACGGTGTTAGTCGTTCTATAGGACGGGTAATCTTCTGTTGCAACAACTTAGGTTTGTATCTAATACAAGAAATGCAATTCCTGACAATTTTTTGTGACAAGTCTCAAACATTCACCATCCAAAATTCCAACCGGATTATAGCTACGAGAGCCCTTGGGCCTACGTGGAAGTTTTTGATGTGAAGAATGAACTGATGAATATATATTATAAATATTCCCTTGAATAAAAAAATTTTTGCAGAAAAATATTGTTGTTGAATGTTCCAGATGATAGATCGGGACGAATGGTGTAATTCATGAAGAGACAGTGGGTCACTGATATGGTTGGAACTATGTCTTCCACATAGTTTATAAAAGAATCGAAACATCCATGCTAATACACGAAGACAAGTAATGTGAGAACTGAATTTATCCAATGTTTCCAATATTTAGGTAGATTTTATCACTGCCGTGAGCGTCAGTTTCCTCTTCTCTAGGTCCATAATACTTTCATTTTCATTAAAATGATCATTTTTTGGCCATCTGTCTTTATTCTCTCGTAAAAATAACGGACCTGTGTACCAAATTGTGTGGTTGATTTCTTCAGCAGTGACTCCTCTTGATTTTATGTCTGCAGGATTGTTGAGCGTAGGAACGTGCCTCCATTGAGTATCAATAGTTAATTCCTGTGTCTGGGGTACTTTATTGCCCATATATGTGGCTAACGTTGCTGAATGTTGCTTCAGCCAGTGAAGTACAAGTGTCGAATCTGTCCAGAGATAATTTTCAAAAACCTTTGATTCAAAAATTACGTTTATTTTATTAAAAAGTTTTGCCAAAAGTAAGGCTCCACAAAGTTCAAGTCGTGGAACTCTTCGTTTCTTAAGCGGTGCCACTCTGGACTTAGCTGTAAGTAAATGGAAATAGATATTGCCAAAGTCGTCCATCTGTCGAATATATATACAGCAACCAACGGTCCGAATTGAGGCATCACAAAATCCGTGTTGTTCGAATCCTTCTGATTTTTAACACAAATAATATCTTTGGATTTTAATCGATGACAGTAACGTCAAACTCGAGAGAAGTCGGATCCAAGCAATGTGTACAATAACTTCTGAGCAACAGAATCATTAGAAGTAATTTTTAGTAGCAAAGTTCCTGTAAAATAATTTTTGACGTAATGAAAATCGGTGAAAGTAATCCAAGTGGGTCAAATAAAGATGACGCAATCGAGAAAATAGACCGTTTTGTAATGTGTGATGCAAGTTCCTTCTTAAGTTCGTAGAAAAAAATAAGTGTATCCTGTATTTGATCCCATTTAAGACCCTAAGCGGATAATGTTGAATCAGCTTCAATGTTCATGTTCTTTACAGTTTTGTATGAAGAGTTCGTTTTGTATAGATGGATCAACTATTTGGATATCATTCAGAGATTTTTGTGAAGATATCTTGCAAGAAGCATCAAAGACGGTGTGGTATATAATAGTGAGGTTCATTTAAATTAAAATTCTCCACATCATTCATATGTCATTTACCGCATTAAAAGCCACAATAAAAATCGCAAAACGTCACCCAATAGATTTTGGATGCACACCTTGGTTGTGACGTATAAATCTTCAATCTCCTTTCGATACTTCTCAGTATTATTAACGTTGGTATCCATCATCTCTACGTCACATTGAATAGAACAAATTTGTTTAAATTAAGATTCGATAAAACCTACTGGATACCTTAGCTCAGAGTTTGAGAGGGCTATGCCTTCTCCATGCGCATGACCTTCCACAATGTTTTTAATCCGCGTTATACTTTTGCGAATGTGAGAACGTTGTTGTTTCAATTCCTCCAGCGACATTGTTGATAATAATTTGATTGTAGTAGCAAGATGAAATGTAAGCGCTGATCCAACAACGAAAATGAGAAGGGGAATTGAAATGTCGACGTAATCGGAGCACAATACGAATGTGAACGATTGAAATGAAGCGGTAATAACAAACGGCTTTTTAGTGACGTTAATGTCCAAACAACTGATGAAGCGTAATGCACACTAGGATAACGAAGCGATAATAGCAAACGGTGATATGGTAACGTCAGAGTCTAAGCGATTGATGAAGCGTAATGCAAATGATGATAATTAAGCGGTAATAGGAAACAGTGATATGGTCACATGAGAATCCAAGCTAGTGATGAAGCGTAATTCAAATGATGATAACGAAGCGGTAATAGCAAACGGCGATATGGTGACGTCACAGCCCAAGCAAGTGATGAAGCGTAATGCAAATGATGATAATTAAGCGGTAATAGCAAACGGCGATATCGTGACGTCAGAGTCCCAGCGCGAGATGAAGCCTGATGCAAAAGATAATAACGAAGCGGTAATAACAAAAGGCGATTTAGTGACGTCACAGTCCAAGCGAGTGATAAAGCACAAGGACAATGCAATGATTACAAATATGAAGTGGTAATGATATAAATGTTATGATGAGATCAGAGTCAGCGCGCAACTAATGTTTAGCTGCACAAGGCAAAATGCAAGCATTGATAACGAAGCGAGGATACGATCGGCGTTATGATGATGTCAGAGACAGGGCACGACTAGTGTTTATTTCAATGTTAATTTTTTTGTTGTGTGAAATAAAATTAATTTACTTTCTTAATATAAGTTCGGCATATTAGTTTGGTGACCCAACACATCACATTGCATAAGCTCAAGTCAGCCACCTCCACAGTTTGTAAGAGGGTTGAACTTACTTTGCCACTTTATTATGAATAATGATGTGACTTGTTGACTGATCACAAGTTACTTCAAATACCGATGAGATCGAACTGAAGTCAACATTCCTTCTTTCTACTTTATTACTAACTGTAACTCACTGAGTATCTACTAGGACGGATTCTGTTTTCTAACATTCCTTTTTTTTTATAATTATTCATCTGTGGCATTTTAAACATTGCTCTGACTTACCCTTAGCATATATTTACAGTGGATAGGTATGTCTCTCATTAGGCATATTAAAACAAATGATCTAAATAAAATTTCATTTTCTCATTTGTGAAATTGAAAATAAAGATTTTGTTTTGTCTTGAGGCAACCAACAAATTTTGTAACTGTGATTAGCTCAACCAATGTAAAGCTAAATACAACTGTATATAACTTCTAAATCTTAATGTCCATGTGGAGGCCCCAGACATGAAACCTTTTCTAACAAACTTATTGCTAAGTTATTGATATGAATATGTATCTATTTCATCTGTGATTAATAGCATTTTCAGGTGTGAATTTCAAATTCATTACTCACATAAACAGAGGAACTTTCCGTCCTATATAAGGTCACAAATTGATATTTTTGGTGGAACTCATTCGTAACAAAGATGCCTGACATCAATATGATTAGATTATCATTTTTTGTTAGTTGTTGTAATGAAAGATTGAAACGAATTTTGGACCTATACAATGCAACAATTGAAAATTGCTAATAAATTTGATTGAAGTTGTTTTGATGATTAATGTGAATAATCTAAAAATACCTTCTTAGTTATCATTTATGAAAGAATAAATTATGAATTTCTTTCATTCTTTCTTTGATAATTAAATTATTTATTTATACAAATATTTATTTAAATGAATATTTTATTGATTGATTTATATTTATTTAATTTCTTTCTTTTTAATGGATTAAATTTAATTTATATTCATTTTTTGTATAATTTCAGGAACCTAAACCAAAACAAGTATGTATTTTTTAAAATATTTTTATTCATTTAATTTTATTTAACTTTCATTAAATTCTTTTCCTATACAAAAAATTATGAAAAAGTGCCAATTAAATATTTAATTTTGTTGATGAAAAGAAAACCTCTTCTTAATTAATTCATTTAAATTGTTGGTATTCATTTGAAATTGATGATTTTTTTTCATTTATCATCTACTTATTAACTGTGTTTTTTTTTTTTTTTTTATTAATGTTTCTATTAATTAAAAATAATTAACAAAGATGATTATGATTTTTCATCAATTCAAATCAAAAATTCGTAAAACATTTCAAACAAGAAACAAAAATCACATCAACAAGAAAAATACAATCAAATGAAACTGTGATTGAAATAAAAAAAGATACTTTTAAGTATCTAGATACATGCATGTACAATATATAAGAATGTGTTAATGTGTGTATGCGTGTGTGTCTGTGTATGACCAGCATTTCATAAAACACATTTTTTGCTTTTGTTATTTTTGTTGCTATTGGATTCTGGATTCTCAGTTGTTGTGATTGTTGTTGTTGTTGTTGTTGTTGCTGTTGTTGTTATGCGCCGTGCATAAATTAAATAATAAATCTCTTGTGTCTGCGCAATTGAAAACAGTTTTTTCTTTCTTGTTTTTGTTTTGTATTTATTTCAATGTTGCAGCTTTTCATGATTTTGTTGTTCTTGTTATTTTTATTGGTTTCGTTGTTGTTGTTGTTGTTGTTGTTGTTGTTATGGTAGATTTGTTGTTGCTGTTGTATTTATTAAAATTATTATCATTGTTTTGTTTTGCTTGGTCTTATTGTTTCTGTTGCTGCTGCTGCTGCTGCTGCTCGTTGCGTTCATTGCGAATGACCATCGATAGTAAAATGTTGTTGCTGCTGGACAATGACGGTGATGTATTTGTTGATGGTGATGTTGTTATTATTGTTACTGTTTCAAATTTTCAGTAGTATTTTTATATCCATTTTGTTATTTCGTGCTGCCTCAAATAGTCGCTCAATCAGTCACTCACTCACACAGTCATTCATCCATCCATTCATTCATTCATTCATTTCAAAACTCAGCGAGGCTTCTGCTGTCACATACGATAACAACAACAACAACAACAACAACAACAACAACAACTAAGTAACAACAACAAATCAGCACTGATTATTATGCGTTGTTAAAATTTAAACATGATAAAATTTTCACATCCTTGTTAAGTTTTGATTGAAACAATTTTTGTTCTGAAAATGAAGCAAACCAACAACACAAAGAAATGTACATAGAATAATAACAAAAAATAAAAAAATATAATGAACTCAACATGGCGGGAAATGAAAATAATTTGCATGCTTGTTAAGTGTTAAAAAAAAAATAGTTGAGAAAAAGCGAATATTAAAAATAAAAATTTATTTTATTATTACATAATGAAGACTCGCTCAAAGTCGAAGCGATGCGATGGAAACTATTGCGTATACTTAATAACACGCAAAAGATTCTCTTACTTTGATGCCTTGCAAAATGTCCCCCTTTTCTTTTTGCTGTTGCTATTGCTATTGCTATTTTTCCCCGCCTTCTCTTTAACAATTTTCAACAAGCAAAATAGAATCACAAGAAATATAGTAGTAACCCACAATAATAGAGAGGTGGACGATAAAAAAAAGAGGGAGAGTAAAAAGGATAGAAGGTAACGGCAAAGACAAAATGACAATTTACATAACGACAAAATGCAGATATCCTTGTAAATAGTTTAAAGGACAAAAATACTGCATTCCAAAGCGCAAAAGCAACCCAATGCAACACGACATCATCGACACAGAAATACTAACATCAGAAACATGCAGAAACAGAAAACAAAGATACACATAGATACAATGTGCATACAAACATACATACATACATACACAAATAGAGATGGCAGAGAAAAGCAAAGATAGCGAATCGACGACAAAAGAAGTGAGTGCAGTGTCATTTAGTCAGTGCTATGCTGATCTGAGTTACGTGCCACAGATACACAAATATACAGCAAAAGCAGCAATAGTAACAACAGCAACAACAATAGGAATAGCAAAGCGTCGCACTTGACATAGTCAGGGCTTGTGACACAGGCTACGTAGATACACATACTTATTATACTTGTGTATCTATGGCAGGGGCAACCCTATTTTCAGTCAGTACGAGTAGTTTCTTATAAGCACCCTTCAATGATGGGCAGCAGCAGGCATCAGCCCTCATTCATGTTCATCGTTCGTTCCTTCATCATTCGTCGTTCGTTTATTCGTTTGCTTTGGCACTAATAATAATTTCACTGCAAATATTTTTATACCAGTTTTGCATATTATGTTATATCTTTCTTCATCTACTTTTCTGTTGCATGGTTTCTTTTGCGCTTTCGCATTTTTATTTTCCTTCTTTCCCATTTTTTTTTTAATGATGCAACAATAAAGAGGGAATGCAAACAAGTGCAAAAAGTCTTGGATGGTTTTGAGGAGAGTAGAGAGGAAGGGTGAAGGAGGAGGGTGCGACAGCGCATAATGTAACGACATTAACGATTGTATTTAACTAAGAGGGAAAAGCATTCAAAAGGGAACCAAATGAAGGAACAATCGAACGAGCGAAGAAAGGATGGAAGGATGGAAGAAAGGAAGGAAGGAAGCAGGGAAGTGCCAAAGGAGTAGGAGATGGCAAGTCAATTTGCCACAATTAATGCTGCTGGTGGTGAAGGTTGCACCTGCGCAACTTATATAAAACACAAAAATGAAAATGAAAATGAAAATGAAAACTTATGCCAAAAAGTATGCTTCATTGCTTTATGTTTTATGAGCAATTAAATATTTACTTTTGTACTTTATTCTCGCTCTCTCTCTCTCTCTCTCTTTCTCTCTCCACGTTGTTTATCATTGTTGTTTCTTGTTATTTATTTATTAATAAACAACAATAACGACAACAATTGTTGCTAATTGCTTAGCAACGTCAAACAGGAGGGCGTGCAATGCTTTGCTAGTTACTCCTTCCCTTAATCGCTTCCACGTTGGTTGTTGTTATTTACAATTCTAAAACGAATGCACTTCAAAGGACATCAACAGCAATAGCAATAGCAGTAGCAGTAGATGCAGTAGTAGTGATAGCAATGGCAACCCTCACATTCAAACATTTCAAGTACACACCATTTGAAGTATCTGAAACGTTTAACCCTTTTTTTATTTCCTCGTTATTTTGCACATATTTTTTTCTGTTTTCTGTGTTTTTCCTACTTTTTGCGTATCTATTTCTGTAGTGTATCGTAGTTGTTGCAGTTGTTGTTGTTGTTGTTAGTGATGGTACATGCCAAATGCATTTGGTGAAACCACTTGGATTTACATGAACTACTGCTGCTGCTACTCTTGCGGCTGCTCATTTGTGTCTTCTACTGTACAGCACCCATGCATTTGGAAAATGCACTTGGCTACCCTCAAAGGTGCAAGTTGCATGTTGCAAGCAATTTCCAAACGTTTTTCTGCTTGACCGATTCATCAGCAGGCAGCGAACCGAATGGTACCACACAACACAACACAACATAGAGAGACGACGAATTAGTTCCCCTACGCATAACTGGTTGGCTATTCTCCCCCATCATAGAGTCTACATAGAATCTTGTGCGTCATTAGAGTGTAAAATAGTATTTACATATAAATATCTACTTATGTATATGTCTGTGTTGCAAAACTGTGAATGTGTTTGTGTGTGTGTGTGTGTGTTTGTGTGTTTTAGTATATATTTCAGAGGGTCAGCAGGTTACTTGGTTTGATGGCAACAACATTCGCTTTATATTTTAATTGCACCACACACAACAACAAAACACATCACAACAGACTTTGGAGTGTCTCACAAAGCTTAGATTGAGTTCAGTTGGTTTTGGGGTCTTTGGTTTGCCTAGAAAATTTCAATATATACTAGTACTTTTTTTTTTCACTCCATCAAGGACTTTTATTTGTAAATGACAATAAAAATAGTAAAAAAAAAAAAATGAGATCAAAGAAACTTTTACATTCAATTGTGAAAATCTTCAATTTAAATGCAGACAAAGTCATCATGATTCTAAGTTCCCTTCTTGTTTTTTTGTGGGAAATCCATGTAAAACAACTAAGCAAACAAAAATCCAAGGGAATAAAAGACAAGGAATAGTAAAAGATCATATACAAAAAGGGAATGAAGATTAGAAGGAGGAGGACAAGTGTGTACTGTGCTTTGTCAATATTTTTCTTGTTTTTTCCATATTTTGAAATTGATTTGTCCTTTTGTCCCTTCTTCAACAAATTCATCTTGCATCATCTCAAACTGAAACTCAAAGACAAACAATAACTTCATGTACTCAATCATTCAATCCTCCATTTGTAGCATTTTTGATTGCATATTTTACAACAACACCAGTACATACACTTTCTTTACTTTCTTACTTGTCATTCAATAAATTTCACTTGAGAAAATTGAATTTAATTTTCTTAAATATTATTTCATACTCTCTCATTCATCTCACTCCTTCACTGTAGTTCATTTTTCTTTTTGATTTATTTTGTGTAGTTGTTATGCTTTGTTTTGTTTTGGTTCTCTGAAGCGCTTACAATATGCCATCGCACACGCCTTGAATTATGCTTTATTTTATTTACTTGCGCTTCAATGATAAAAAAAAAGAATACAATATTATAAAAAAAAAAATAGAATTATTTCTTGTCGCAAAATTCAATTCAAAAAGCTATCAAAGAATCTACCTCAAGTCAAGTAAATCGCGCTCACAATCGCACACTTGCATCCTTGGATTCTGAGTCTCTGAGTATCTGAGTACAGATAAAGGACTTTCAGCGTCTTGTATTGTCTGTTCTTTCCACCACTTTGACTTTGGATTTGGCTTTGGATTTAGCATTACTTTTTCCTTTATTTTTAGCGCAAAATTTCATATTTATTTATTTGATTTGGTTTGGTTTGGTTTTTTTCTTTTTCTTCTTCGTCTTCTTTAGCTTTGCGCTTTAGCTGCGTAAATTGAAAAAATAATTGAATCGATAAATTGTTTTGTTTCTTTTTGTAGCATGCAAGAGAAGAGAAATTGTTACGCAAAGTAAAGAAAGAGTTTCGCAAAAGCCTTTTTGAAACACAAAAATAATAATGGAAATAATACGAAAAATATGTAAAAGGAAATCACATAAAATTGCCAAAGACTTGTGGCATGAAACTGAAAATATACGAGAATTACATGGCAAGATATTTTGTCATCTCCAACTCTACTTTGAAACGAAAGAGTCTCATCCCATTTCAATTGAATTGAATTGAATTGAATTGAATTGAATGAAAGTAGAAACAAATGAAGCCGCATACCTTGGTGCATGAATATCTTCTAGGACATTTGACTTTAGTTATTTCCGTTTGCTATTTTTCTTGAGTTAAAAAAGTTGAAAGCTGAATAGGAAATAGAAACGGAAACTTTTTTCTCTGTTTTTTTTTTTTTTTTGAAAACAAAATCAATTTAATTTAATTTCTTTTTGTATTTTCACAATTTCTTCCCCCATTTGGAAAAAAAAAATACAACAACAACAAATATAAAAGTTGTTACGCAAAAAAAAAAAACTTCTGAGCTTCGCGCTTGTTACTTTTTTTTTTTTTTTGTGTGACTCAGTCTAAAGTTGTTTTTTGTTTTTTTTTTTTTTGTTTTGTTCACCATTTTCATTTTCATTCTTTTTAAACAAACGTCAAGTCATTGGCAACGCATCAGCGGCGCTGTTCGGTATCTCTTGACACCCTCACCCCCTACTCCAAATAAGAATTGGTCTGTTTTGGCGAAAAACACGACACATCCGCATCCATGGTCACGTCGTCATCGTCATCGTCATCGTCATCCCTTAAGTTGCTTCATTTCAACTTCAAAAAAATTATCGAACTTGGGCGCGAGGGTGGTTTGCCAAAAAAAAAAAAAAAAAAATATTCGAAATCTTAAGGAAGGAAAACAGCAGAAAATATACAAAAAATAAAATAAACTAAACTCAGGAAACACAAACCAGGAACAGAACAGAACATACAGAACAGAAAGAAATTAAAGTAAAAAAAGAAGTCTAAGCCAAAAACAAAGTCTAAAGTTTGTTCTATAGTACAATATTTTGCTTTGGAAATGGCAAGAGGCAAGTGGCAAATGCGCTCAAGGCACTAATGCCGCTTCTTAGTATTCACACAAAATAAAGCAGCTCTCAGCTCTCTAAGCAATCACTAACAAGGATTTTGCACTTATAAAAGAAATATAATGGAAAACTACAAAAACCTGCGTAGAAAATGAAAGAAAACTGAAGGAGAAGAGTTTCTTTAGAAAACAACAAGTTTTGACATGATGATGATGATGTTGATGATGATGATGCAAGTGGCATATGCCAGATGCATGCAGACTCGCATGTTAAACATGGCCGTTGGTAATTATTAAAAAATGTAAAAAATCTTTTCAGCTCGCAACTCGCTAGGGTCACCCCCCGGCTTAGTATTTTTTTTTTATTTCTTCTCTTAATGAAAACCTAACCTTAAGGGAGATGATTGCATGCATTCGCTAGCACTCTCGCTCACTTGGATCACCCTAACCTAACGCATTTTAATAGAACTTACGCATATTTTTGCGTCAAGAGGCAGCAATGGCAACGCAACAAAAGTAAATGCACTAAGAAGTGTTTGTTTGCCTTATACACACGTTTGTATGGCATAAAGATACACGCAGCTCAAAGCAAACCAGCAAAGGAAGTCACGCATTCACGCACTTTTTCTTAACAATAAAAGTTATTATGGCGCACCACCCATTCACTTACACCTTTCGTTCTTGCGAATGAAAAGATCTTTGTGTCCTATGTGTATATTCCTTGCTTAGGTCGTTCGTTCGCCTGCCCCAACCCTGTCCTGTCACATGACCGCTCGCTCCCCTTTGCTCGTCATCAACACATCACAGCTTAGCCATGCAGCAATGCGTAACATTACGTTTCCGTTGGCAACATTTTTCTTGTTATTGCTGCTGCTGCCAACGCAAGACTTTCTTCGACTTCGAGCTTTGCCATACTTTTAGTTTAGCTGCTCGTTACATTTCTTTCTCTACCTTCATGATATCAGAATGCCATGCTATGCCATGCCATGCCATGTCACATTGCAGTGGCTTCTTTTGCTTTTACTATTTGCTTGTGCTTCTTATTTCCGCTTTTTGCTTCCTTTAGAACCTCGTTCTTTTGGTTCGCATTCACTTTGACTTTTCCTGTTAACATTTTCAATACTCATTATTGTTGTTGTTGTTGATTCTAGTTGTTGACTCCTTTTTGCCGCTTTATTTACGACGTTTTGAAGTCATATTTTCTTTACAACAATAGCCATGTTTTCTTAGCTTAGCTTTCTTTACTACTTTCTTTCTTTCATTCTTTTCTTTTTTTTTTTTTCCTTGTGCCGCATTCCCGCACACTACCCACACTTTCTATCCATTTCAATTTCCTAACTTCCTTCTTGTTTCTCAATTCATTCAATGCTGTTTGTTGTTCACTGTGCATGACGCACTTTTTCTTGATGTCCCTTCATTTCTTGCTTGCTTCTTGCTCTCAATCTTTAGCTTTTTGCTTTGCTTTCTATTGGGTAGTGGCGCCTCATGCCATCATTGTAACTTGACTTGGCTTTTGTGTAAAACTTTTGCCATTTTTCCCGCTTTTAAGTTGCAGAAAGTGAGAAAATATGCGTAGCAGTTTTCAGCTTGCTGATGTTGCAGCTGCCACATTGTCATGTCTTTACGTTCACGTTTTATGCCCTTTTTCCCACTCAAACTCAATTCAATTCAACTGAACTGAACTAAACTAATGCAACCCTCTTTGGATTTTACTATTCTTCTTATACTTCTTTTGCTTGAGTCTTATTATTATTGTTCAAGTTGTTGCTGCTGTTGTTGTTGTTGTTCTTGTTCGTTTGTGTGACAAGTAGTTTGTTGCAAATATTTGTTTTGCATATGCAAAGAAATGCAGCCATACTCTCTTTTCTGCGATCCTTTGTATCTAATAGTCGGCACCCCTTCTTGGTTGGATTCCACTTGAATTGACTGCGTCAGTTGTTATAATAGTTTTTTTTTTTTTTTGTTTGAATAATTGCCGCAAGGAATTCTTCTTGCACCCTAAATGCATGCACTATTTCATCGTCCTTCGTCATCCGCCATTTGCCATTTTCACACAAGAACCTGTCACTTTTGCCATCATCATTCTTTACTGAGACTACTTGGTCTACTCTTCTAGATGCGTTCCACTCTATCTCTCTCTCTCTCTCTCTCTCTCTTTGTGCTGCTTCACAAATGTAGGGGAAAGTATGTACCTTCATAGACCCCAATTTGTTAATGACTCTGAGGTTTACTATTTGTTAGAGAAGTGAATAAAGAACAAGAAAAACTGTAAACTGGAAAACAAGAAACGTACTTCAAAAATTAATTAACAAGAAAGGAACGCCGTCGTCTCTTGAAGTTAAGTTGAGTTGCATTTTCACTTATTTTAATTTTCTTGCAACAACACAGGAATCAAGTACAAGTTAATGAAGTACAAAAGCATTATGAGTACTCATACCCATTTCCCACCTGATCCATGTTTCCATTCCATTCACTTTCCCTAACAAAACTCTCGCATCTTATATCTAGTTGCTAAGATGAAGAAGTATACAAGATTGTGGCGCCAAGGAAAGTCCTTCAAGTGCCTTATGTACACCTATTAGATTTTGCTTCTAATTTCTTTTATGTACATAAGTATTACTAAGTATCTATGTACATGTTTTTATATACATATGTAAGATACATAGATACTTTACTTTTACATTTTCTGGTTTTTTGTGCTCTGAGCAAATTGCAAGCGAGCATTTTTCCGCACGAAATACAAAAAAAAAGAAAAAAAAAAAGAAAAAACTTTAAAAGAAACAAAAAAGTAGATGAATAAATAAAAGTGGAATAAGAATAAAAACCAAAAGAAATGTGCAAACAAAACTTTTTCTCCATTCTTTCATACTTGAATTCTTTCTTCACTTTCTTCGCTTCGGTTCGCTTCGCTTTACTTTGCTTTGCTTTCATTCACTTGGCTTAAGTTTGGTGAACAACTACGAGAGAAAGTCCTTGCCAAGGGTAAATGCAAAATTTTAAACCAAAAAAAAAAAAAAAAAAGTAAAAATATAACACAAAGGGAAAGGGAAAGGGAAATGAATGAAGAAGAAGAAGTCGAAACAAGTAAAGTGGTTAAAGTAAGAAAAAAGTGCGAGGAAAGAGTAAATAAAAGGCGTGAGGAAGCGAAGGACTCCAGGGTTGCATGAAGCGCAATGAAAATTCTTCTTGAACAAGTCGAAGAAGTTTTTAAGTAAATAAAGAAAAAAAAAAAAAGTTGTAAGACGAAGAAGTAGCAAACAAAGAAAAGCAAAAAATAATAGAGAAAACGTCAAAAAAATAAAATAAAAAAAATGAAAAATAAAATAATAAGAAAAATCCAAGGAAAAAGTGCAAAGCATCAGCTTCGACTAGCACAATGTAGAAAGAGGGGGATCTCTGGTTAAAGGGATGGGATACAAATAAAATAAAAAATATATCCAAGAAGTCTATGTATGTGTGTGAAGAAAATGACAATGGAGTAGATAACTCCAAGTCAAATTAAAGGGAAGAAAAAGAGAAAAAGAATCACACAAAATAAATGAATTGTTGTAGAAGTTTCTTTGGTTAGAAAAACGAGTCAGTTGATGGTTGGAGTATTTTAGCTTCTAGCAATTTCGTGGGTGTTCTAAAATTTACTTGATTGAAACTAATAGTATAAAACACAAAAAAGGAAAGACTTCCAAAGTGACAACTTGTGGTGCTGCTATCAAGATCATTAGATGCAGGAGTTGCATACCAAGCATCTTCATATCATATCTTTGTAAACATTTTCCCTACTCCTACTTTTCAATATCTATTCACTGCTTCAATTCAAATTTATGTTTGCAACCTTACAATACTCTTAAATCTATGTTAAATATTTGCCACCTTCAACCGAAAATTCAATTTTCTTCTATTTTCCTCTACTTTCCCAACATTTTATTAAGGTTCAAAGGAACTTACTGATATTTCTGTCCCATCTTCTATCATTGTCTTTGTCATTGTTATCCCTCAAGTTTGCCTGATATTCTGGCGCATTGTTGCTTGCAACATTTTCCATTTTATTCCTGCTGGTGTTGCAACTTCATTTGGGTGCTTTGCATATTTCAGCTGCTGATTTTGCTGTTGCTATTGCTGCCACCTTAAACTTTCTACACGCGGCACTTGCAACATTTGCTAAAGAATAAACAAGCGCATCTCGTACTTTTATTTCTTGTTTATTATTATTTATTGTAGCCTCTTCTTCTCGTTCTCTCTCTCTCTCATGTTGTTCGTTCCTTGGTTCGTTTGCTTGTTCGTTGGTTGTCGTTATTGTCGTCGTCGTCCTTTTTTATATGTTGGTAGGTCATTGTACGTACAAAAGCCACTTTTACTGCACCAACAGCAGCAACACCAATAGCAACAGAAGCAACAACGACAATAATAACAACAAACAAAGTTTCCACTTCGTTTCCACTTTTTATTTGTCTTCCCTTCTCTCCCTCTCTCTCACTCTTTATCTCTTTATGTACTCTACTCCTTTGCATTTGCCTTTGGCTTAAAAACTTCTTCTTTAGCTTTTACTTTACTTCAACTTTTTCTTCGACCTTCTCTCTCAACCACAACTTTAAATTCTCTCCTACTTTTACAGTATCTTCTTCATGTGCTTCTGCTGCTGCTGCTGCTGCTGTTGCTGCACACATATTTTGTAGCATTCTATCATGTTCCGTTACCATTGTGCCATGTCCCATGACCCATCAACAGAAAAAGCAGCTGTGCCTTTCCTTGCCTTGTCGTATCCTCTTTGCCGTATGACTCCTTTTACTTTGTGCCGCCCTTGTTCATTGCTCTTGCGTCCATTTCCATTCCTTCTATCAGTGCATCCCCTTCTTACTGCCCTTAGGTGCTTCATTATTTCATTTGTTCATAGTTTGTTCGTAGTTTTTTGCATTCATTTATAGTAGAATATTCGTTACCAATCTCATTCTCATTCCCATTTTCTTTCTTACTCCTCATTCCCTACTTCTTTTTTTTTCGCATTAAATTTAAAATAAAAAATAAAAGAAAAAAATAAAAGTGCAACTTTGCCGCATTCGCTATGCAATACAAGTGGAAGCAATGCAAATAGTTGGAAAAAAAAGAATTGTTAAAAAGAAACCAACAACAACGCCAGCACCAACAACCAAATAAAAAACAAAAAAAAAAAGAGAAAATAAATTCTATAAAACTGGAAAGTGGCACTGAAGTAGTTTTTCTGCCAAAAATTGCATTTGCAACTCAAGCGTGTACTTTCCCTTGTTCCCTTGCCATTCACTCTCTCTCACTTGATCCTTTTTTTGGTTTGCTTTTTTTCCACCCTCGCACTCAAATTTTATTTAAAAAGTTTTTGCCAGTTTTGATTGTACAAACAAATTTTTTCCACTACTATTCTTCTATTCCTTCATCATTACACACTCTGTTTCTTTCACTCTCTCTCTCTCTCTCTCTCTCTCTCTCTCTCTCTCTCTCTCTCTCTCTCTCTCTCTCCTCTCCCTCTCTCTCTATCACTCTTCACATTCCCCCATACTTTTGCCTCTCAATTTATTTGTACAAATGCAATTCGAGTATTTTTGATTTGCATTTTATTTTGAGCCACTTCAAATATGAATGAACAAATTATAGTTAAGGAATATGAAATGGAAAAATAAAAATTATTAATTAGTTTTTCTCTCCCAACATAAATGAATGACCCAAAGTCTACGATTTCATAATAATTTCCGCTTGCCCGAACTCCGTTCTGATTGCCAGCCTGCGTGCCATGCCATGCCATGCCATGCGATGCGATGCCATCATGTGCCTCATTCTTTGTCCATAAATCAAATGCATTTCACGCATTCGAATTAAAAAATTTAATGCCCAAACACGCAATTCCAGTTCCTGGCAATCGCATTGTCTCATCTTCCTCATCATCATCACCATCATTCCCATTTATATATTTCAGTTTCAATTTACAATTCACACACATGCAACAAAAGAGGCTTAAAATGGCGCCCAATTGCAAGGATATGTTCGAGAATCTTCTCTTCATGCGTGTGTTGCGTACTAAATTCGAGATTTTTCTATATTTTTCAAAATTCTATCTTCTCTTATATAGATTTTATTTTGTTTTTGCTCATTACTCATTCGACTTTTATTGATTTTTGTCCTACAACTTCATAGAGATACAAACTGACAATCTGACAGGCTGACAGCCATTCATTCATACAGTTAGACAGACAGATAGACATATTTTACTTACAAACACACAGAAGAAACAAAATAAAGTTAGAATAGAAAAGAAAAATGCAAGCCTCACTTTTTGCAACCCTCAAAAAATTTATTTATTTTTATTTATTTATTTCCTTCAGTTTTGTGTTCTGTTTTACCAACCAACCCAATATGCACATGTGTGCGTGTGAATATGTATATGGTGTATTTATCTAAGTATGTGTGGCTGTGTGTGTGTGTGTGTGTGTGTGTGCGTGTGTGTATGAATTACGCACTTTTGCTCTTATGAAGAAGATAAAGTCTACTACTGATTGAGTGAAAGGCAATACAGAATACAGAATCCGGAATGAAGGACCAACCGAAGGCCTGTGTACACTTCACTTTATTCTTCATTTGAGAAATGAAAATGAAAATGAAAATAAAGAAAAAAATTCGCAATGAGGGTTGAAAATAAATTGCTTTTAATTTGATTTCAACTCAATTAAATCCACGAAATGGAATTTCAAATTAAATTCTTTACTCAAATATCCTTTCTCCATCACCATCGCCATCGCCATCGTGCTCATCAACTTTTACTTAGATAGAAATTACTTATTTTATATTATTAGCGATAGAAGGAAAGAGCAAAAACCACATAAACAACATAAAATGGCGTCGCCCCATAAAATCACATTAGTGGTCAAAGAGGAGGGTAAACTCATAAAAATTGCATTTGATCAAATTTTTCTATTTTCCTATTTATTACAATTCAATAAATTAAGAAACTGAAGTTGAAATTAATTTAATGGGGAAAGAAATTAAAAGGACATTCACTTGTACAATACATGCAATATAAAATTGAGGTTTGAGTTTTCAAATGATGAGCGAAAAAACAGAAATCATTCAACACCTTTCAAGCGATTATCCTACATTTCTTAGAAAACGAAACTGGTTATCTTATCACTTTCCTGTAATTCTATTGAATCATTAAAAACTCAACTAAACTTTTCAATGAGTCGTTAATTCTTTAAATGAACTCTGTGTTCTGGCAAACAGTGGGTTTATCTTCTGTCTTCCTATCCTATGTCACCTGCCTCAAGAAGATTTTTACATTTATATCTTTATAAAGAATGTGTGAATAGTTGCCACCATGCAAACAACGTCACATCCCCTTAGTCACTTATATCCCCTCATCATTTATTTTTATAGCTTTTGCATTGCGTTACATATTTTTACAAGGACACCACTTGCACACACACACATACACCCATTCCGATGATGATGATGATGATGATGATGATGGAACCCTTTTTTTAGAAATAGCGGAGAAACACATGCGTTTTGAACTTGACCTTGACATTTTTGAAAATAAACAACAAAATTTCTATTGTTTGATGTGAAGAGCTTTTTCAAGCACCAAATAAGTATAAAGGCGACATATCAACACCATTAACACCATCATCATCATCATCATCATCAACAACAACAACATTGGAAACTTGAAGCATTGTAACAATTGTAACTCATCGAGGGGGGATCCAAATAAAATAATAATATCCCTTACCGAGATCTGTTCCATTGAATGAAGGCAATTGACATTGAAATTTTTCACAATACGAAAAAATAAGCAGTTAAATAATATAACTTACAATTGGAAAATGTTTACTTTCTTGGAAATGACGCATTTCCCCTTTTATGAAGAACGTGGAAACCATCAAGGTGACGAAGAACAAAAATCTCATTATTATTGCAATAAGCAAAAATAAAAGCAAAGTAGAAGCGCATTTTCAACGAATTGGTTTTGTGGGCATAAAATTCTTACCCTTAAAATTTTGGGATTTTGGTAAACGGAACACGCTCACTCATTCACTCACCCTTGGTGCACTGAAGCATGGCTAACAAAATGTAAAAATGTGTTACATAGCAACCCCAAAAAAATATGAACAGCAGCCATTGAGGATAACAGGCAGAGAGACAATCAAACAAAGGAAGAAAGGAAGCAAACTGAATACCAAACAACCAACCCAAGTTTAATAGGATAATCGAAACCAGAAACAAAACTAAAACCGAAATGAAATAAAATGTGAAAATAAGGAAGAATACGAGTACTCTACTCGTAGATAGCGACTGTGGCAAGTCCTGCAGGCGTCTGCCACATTTTTCCCTTTAACTGCGAATGAGTATGAATCATGATTTAGTTGACTGGCTGAACTGACTGACTAGTTGAGCGAGTGAACGAGTGAGTCATGCCACAGGAAGCATTTTAGATTTGGGCAAAAGGCAGCAACACCTTTTCTGATGTTATAGGAAATCCAATTCACACCCACACACACACACACACACACACACACACTGGCAGTGAGACAATCAAGACACAAACCACAAAACTTTCGCCGTCAAATTTATATTTTCAAGGACAATTGCTAATGAAAGCATCCTGCTGCGTGCGTCCTTCTCTCTTAACTTGTATATCAGACACCAAATGCAAGCGAGCCTAATATTAAATGCCTTGGGTCGTTGTCTCTATTGCTACCGTTGACGTCGATCTGCCTGACTGACTGTCTGCCTGCCTGCCTGCCTTCCGTGTTAATCAAAACAAACAAATAATAAAGGGGAAGTTATTCGTTGGTGTCATGGGGGAGAATGGGTAGCATGATTGGTTGGGTGGTTAAGCTTAACCTTGAAATTGAGTTGAGTGAAAGCTTTTCCGGTTTATCTCGATGGTGATGATGATGATGATGATGAAAATCAATGCAAATGTTTTTAAAAGAGACAAATTGCTTTCTCCTTTCCACAAAACTTCCTAAACAATTTAAAGGGTTAAATTTTGATAGAGTCTTTCAACTTTGAGCCTGCCTAAGCCCGAGTGTAACCTTTTGTTGTTCTGTCATTGGACTGGAAATAATGTGCCAAATACCTTTAATATAATACAGAAATAATCATGGAATGAATGGTAAAACTAAACTGATTTCCATGTTAATGAAGGTCAGGATCTCTATGGTAATAGGGTAATGACAGATGGTTCTTTTATTTTTTTGTAAACAAATGCAATAAATTTGCCCCAAATTCGTTAGACAGAACCGCACAATGTAAGCCATAATCGAAAGTAAATGACCCGATTTTGGTTTCAAAGTACTCGTATATATATAAAAAAAAAAATACAAAAATAGAGCCACAAACAAATGAAAAGAGGTAAACAACAATTAGCAGGATTAGTCAGTCTGGCGCAAATAAAAGAGATTCCATGCGGGAAAGAAGAAAAAATGAGAGTGAAATACAAAATACAAATGAAAACGAAAACGAAAGTCAGTCAAATGAAGGAAAAGACACAAAGAGGGACGGTAGAGGGGAGGCACTTGATGAAGCTTGACGAAGTGTGTTTTGAGCCCGAAAAGAAATTAGGGGAGCTTCAGAACACAAAAAATAAAAGGGACCAAATATGCTACTAACAAACGAAAGTAAAAGCGCAACAGGCCACAAAACATCAGACATACAAGTAGGAGAAGTAGAAACAGGGTCAGATACAGAAGACGCAGACATTCAATCTGGAAAGGGAAAACAGAGTCAGAGGCAACTGTGACTGAACGAAGGAAGGAAGGAAGGAAGGTGATTGTATAGAGGGAGCAGCGAGCCAGCAATGATTGAAGAAGGGTTTCCAAAAAAAAAAAAGAAAAAAATTGGTTTAGTAAAACACATAAAAAGAGAACAAGCTAAAAGCTAATGATAAAGGACCGGCGAAGAGGTGAAGAGGAGAGCGGCATACAAGGGGCGCCACGCACAACACACGCACGCATATCATCATCGAATCGTTCAAGTGTAGAAGGCCAAACAAGGGAATTCTCTCTTTCGGTTGGTTCTCAGTTCTGATTTTATGAGCTTTTTTTTTATTTTTTGGATTGTCTTTATTATTATTATGTATTCTTATTGTTGTTGTTGTTGCTGGTACTTTGTGGCATTTCATTATTGTTGTTTGTTGTTGTTTACGTATATTCCCTCCATGTTTTTGTTTCTTTTTGTATATTCTGAATTTTTATTTTATTTTTTTTTTTTGTTTTTGTTTTTATTTGGGGCCACCCTAATGTGTCATAAAAACGTAAGTCGTGAGGCGATTGTTTGTCTGTCTGAGTGAGTGAGTGACTGACTGACTGACAGACTTTGATTCCTATGTTTCTCCCTATATATGAATGTGTGCGTGTACATGTGTGTGTGTATGTGTGTGTGAAAGCCCCCTTTTACCAGAGTGAAAGAGAGTTAGTTGCCTACGTGGATTCCACTTGACATAGGTCAGGTTTCTTTAGCCTCTTTATAAGCTTCGGTGCTTGTTTTGGGTTTCTTTTTTTCTTTTTTTTTTTCTTTCGAAAGCCAAAAAAGCATTTAAGGTAAATGACTTGAAATTGACTTAGTGCCTCTTTCTCTTTCTCTCTCTCTACCGCCTTATCCCTCTCTGTTTTTCATTGCATGTGCGTGTTTCTACCGGTCTTGTTTATATACGAGTAAAAATATAAGTATGTTTGCGCCTTTTGCGGTTAACTTAATAGGCCTGATTCCACTTATTGGGCTTTTTGGGTCTTTTGGTTAAGCTCACTCTGTCAGTTATTGTTTTTGTGGCTTGCTGCTGCTTCTACTGCTTCTGTTACTTGTTGTTGTTATTGGCCCCCAACTGATTGTCGGCAGCACTTTAATGCCCTTTAGGTTGGTTTCATCTTCAACTTCAAGACACTTTTCTCCTTCTACAATACGAGTATTTATCATGCAGTTAGTTAGCCACCAATTCAGCTTGTTTATTGGCTAAAATTAGTTATCATTATAAGAGTCTGGCAAGATAAGTTGACTTGAGTATAGTAGAGTGAAGTAGAGTGCAATGGAGAGTATTTAAGTAAAGTAGCTTCCTTGGGTTTGCGTGTAAATTTGCGTGTCTTGGCGACAGGTGTTTCCTTTCTTCCTTTCTATCTTTCTGTTACTGATGATGATGACGATGACGACTACGACGACGACGACTACCTTTCGGTAGTCATTCATTTAATAATTTATGTTTTTTCTTCTACACTTGTTTCTTAAAATGAGGAAGAAGTGGGAAAGAAGGGGGTACATAGGTAACAAGAATTTAAATATAGGAAAGAACATTAACTGTTGGCATGAAAAATTGAATTAAAATTGCTCATGTCATAATTTGTCAGCAACTTATGAAGACTTTAACGCAAGCACAAATATACACCTTTTTTTCTCTCCCTACTTCCACATCTTCATCATCATCATCGTCATCAATTTTATATTAATTTATTATCATCTTATGTCTATCTAAATGGTATGAGCCTCGCTGTGTTGTTGTGGTGGCCTAGTCTTGTTTTTAGTCTGTCTTGGCCTATATCTCTTGTCTTATCATATGTGGGTCGTCGGCCTCGTTTCGTTGTCGTGTTGCTTTTCAGCTCGTTAAACCAACACAAACTCCTACACATACACGCACACACTCACATACACATACAAAGACATTCTACAATATAAAGCTCACTAGACAGGATTTATTGCAATGTAAGGAAGAAAGACTTTGTGCTGTTATTTTCGTCATATTCATCATCGTGGTTTGCCTTTCGGCTTACTTGGTTTGACTTGCCTTTACTTGGTCTTCTTCTTTGATTGTATGTGTGTCTCAGAGTATATATTTGTAAGACTTGACTGTGTGAAAATGTGTTCGACTTAGCTTTGGCGCCATTTTGCGGAATCAATATTTGATTACATTTTTATTGCCACACACACTCACACCCACACTTCCTTGTTGTTGTCTTTGCCATTTCGTTACTTTAAGGTTGTTTAAAAAAGGTCGAGTGACGGCGAAACCGTAACATTTCCGGTTCACTTCGTCTGTGTCTTTTTCTTGATGTATCGCCATGACTGTTGCTGTTACTGAGGCCGCCATTTTTGCCGCCTTTTGCTTTACTTATTCATTCACTCAAATTGAATGTGTGTTCGTCTTCCTTTGTTTGTGTGTGCATTTAGTCTATTTATGGCTTTTTTTATACAGAAATTTTTGTTGTTATAGTATTAGATGAAACTTTAGTAAATTTTACAAGGACAATGTCAATGTCCTTTTCATGAACCAAAGCACAAAATCGTTGCCATTGAAAATATTGTTATGATTGTTGATTACGATGATGATGATGATGATGATGTTAATGATATGATTACGTGCAATTAGTAGACATAATTGCAAAGGGCAAAGGTAAGCAATATTGATCTTCGGATCCTTATTGGATACATCTCGGACCAACGTGAAAGATTATATTATATCAGACACTAAGAACTACAGGATTTTCAAACAAATATTGAATCTTATTTCCACTAATATTTTGATATCTCTTATTATGAAATGAGGGTATCTGGTGCTTAAAGTTTTTTTTTTTTTTAAATATCAACTGCTATGTAAAGTATCTTTGTCAAGGTTGAAAATATTTCTTAAGCTTGCAATGCAATTAAAGACAAAATAAAAAATATTTAATAGTAAAAATCATTGACTTTGAATTTCTTACACTCTCTTGCTGCTGTATGTTCTGTAATATTTCTACTTTGCTTTTGCACACAACTGTACCTCATTTCATTTTACACTCTGTTGTAACTTGGATCTACTTATCTAAATATAAACTCACCTCAAGACACCCTCAAAAGTCACTTAAAAATGCATAAAATAAGTTACCCAAGGCAAGGGGAAGCATCACCCATCATCAATAACAGTCTCAGCAACAGAAGCAACAAATGTCAAACAAATCCCCAAGTGTCAAATTCGAATGCACCATTGGGGGCCTTAAGGAATTTATGATCATTTCTCTCTCGTCTTTCTTTCTATCTTTCCTTGTTGCTGTTGGTGTTGGTGTTTGGTGCTGTTGCTGTTGCTGTTGTCATTGATGCCTACAAAATAATTGCTTCCGAATGTCAACTTAAAATTATCTTCAGACATGATTCTACGAGTATCTATCCTATCCTCCTATTCTATTCTATCCTATCCCCTATCCGATTTGAGTGTATCTATCTTTAGCCAAGTTGGGCGGCGTTCAACCGCATCCTGTTGTTGTTCCAGAAGTTTGTCTGCGCGCATGCGCGTGCCAAATGTAATAATTCTTCGTCTTCTTCTTCTGCTTCTGTTGGCTGGCGCAAACACATACAAATTTCCCGTTAACTTGCAAGGCAACTGTCGCTTTTAATTATACAACAATGCAACAACATAAGAAATGAAGATGGATAGGGACCGGGAAATGGAGATTGAGTAGAATGCGACCCTTGATCAATTACGAATACAGAAAGTAAAGAACATTCCTTTGGATCTCCTGCGAACACTAAAATATGTGTAACTGTTAAACAAAAGCCTTGTCTACCTCCCTTCCTTTTCTCTCCACTTTAATGCTTTCAATCTTTTTTTCATTTCTGTTTAGTTGAGTTGAGTTGACTTGAGTTTATTTTTAAAAATGCATTTGGTATTTAAAGTCATCGTCGTCATCGCCATCGTCATTATCATCATCATCATCACCATTATTATCAACATCAACATCAACATCAGAATCCTCCATTACATCCGTGTAGTGCGTTGCCATCGTTCGTGTCTGTTTCCATATGTCGCGTCCTATTTTTAAATAAATGCCGCGCAAGCGCACACAAACACATGTCGCCTTTCAATGTTCAATGTGGAGCTCTTCTTATTATTATTACAATATTTTTGTTGCACTTTCATTTATTTTGTGCTCGCACAGCACAGCACACACTTATTTCCTCTTCTCAATCAATGCTTCAGTTCAAAGTTATGGTTCATTGTCATTATTCTTAACATAATTCTTAAGTCTTCTTCCTAAGTGCAACATCAAGTCGTGTTTTTCTTCATCTTCTTTTCATCGTCGCCATCATCTTCATCATCATCAACGAATTTTCCTCCGGAAATTGGTTTAACAAATTTTACATTAAAACCACTCATTTCTAGAACATTGAAATTACTTTTCTTATTTGAAAGAATAGATTTGTGTGTTTGCTATGAAAAAGATGTAGAAATATTGTATCAGAAACATCTGTTTCTGTTCATTTTAGAAAATTAATATTTCTGTTTATCGAAATTTTGATTTGTCTCTTTGTATTGAATTTATGAATCTCGTGGGAATTTCTTAAATATTGAAAAATTGAATTAATTCTTATTTTTGGATGTTTGACTTGACTTTCATTTAAGTCATTCTCAAGAATCTCATAAGACTTATAGGTTTATATATCCGTGGTAACAAATCAAAGTAGTAGTAGTAGTTGTCGAAAAACAATGAAATCAAACTTTACAAAAACTGTGTATCTCCTCCATTTAAGATATTTTACAATAAAATGATGTAACTATGTTTCTGTTTAGTCGAAATAGATGTTTTGAAGCGGTGACCACGGTGTTACCACAGATATTACAATGAAATGACAATTATTAGATGATTATTAGAATGACTATTTAATTATTCAAAGCTTCGATTGCTAAGTATAAAAATAATGATGATATTTAGATAGAAATAGAAAGAGAGTTAAGTTTCCTCTCGCACTTGATTTGCAAATATCTCAAACCGTATTTTCTTACCTTTACTGACTATTTTATAATTCATTTTATATTTCATTAAAATTTTTGAATAAAAGTTGTCCCTTTTCTATTATAAGACAATTCAACTTCATGAACACAAGTTCATGTTTATTAACAATCGGCCAAAGCATCTACGACACAATAACAATAATAACACATCATCTCAACCAAGTTGACTGTATGAAATAAACAGACAAATAGGCAGGAAGACCCCGCTCATGGTCCAGTTGGTCCGACGGGGCATTACTTGCTCCTATTGCACATTTTATAGCAACAATACTACAAACCTATGTTGAACGTACTTTAACTAAAGAACCACCACAGAGATTTGAATGGTTTTTTTATACTGTAAAATTAAAAATATTAACTACATGTAAACTGTTGCATTTTTAGTTTTTAAGAATTTGTGTATGAAATATGTTTCATGTAAACAAATACAAATGGTATCTGTTTTAATTGACCTTTTAACCAAGTTCTTATAAAGGAAAATCTTAAATTTCGAGAAATCATAAATGAATTATAGCAACAATCCCTAGTATTCTATCAAATTATCTGACAATCATGGTAGAGTATTTCGAAATTGCCCTGCTGGCCATGTTTGTCAATCATTTTTTTTGGAAATTTTTTTATGGGGTTCCAACTCTAATCTAATCCTGTAAATAAAATAAATAAATAAATTTCTCCTAATAAGAAACCATTTTACTTGAAATTTTAATTAATTTTAATTTTAAATCAAATTAAAAATAAAAAAACAAATGGAAAAATCTCGAAATTTTCAAATTGATATGAATTACGAAATTGCCCTATGTTTCAAGCGAACTGTGGGGAACTTAGAGCACACATTTCGAATTTGGTCATGTTTGTCAGTCATACTGTCGTATAATTTTGTGACAATTTTTATCGAAAAATTTTAAAGAAAAATTATTATTATTATTTATTTATTGTACAGTAGAAAACTTAATTCTAAAATACAATATTAAAGCTGAAGCAACATAGGCCTTGAGCTAAAAGAAAAAATTTGCAACAATAATATGTAATTTGCTTAATACGTACCCCGTTTCTCCATTTTACGCGAATACTGGGTCAAAATGACCAAAGCATGACCCAACATGATAAAAATGACGCAGCCTAAAAGTATGTTTATTTTGAATTATGAACGCGAGTACATGACCATTTAGTTTGTGCTCCCAATAAACTTCTTCTCATTTATTCGAACCAGAGGCTCTGTTTGGTCATTGCTTTGATGGCAGCTTGATGTAAGAAGAAAAACGGAATTTTTATCGTCCCATAGATGACGCTCACAAATACTAATACCCGCTAGAGCGCGCTTCTATAGAAAACCTTTATATCTTTTGATTACAAGATGGCGCTGAATTGTTAAATAAATTTTCATGAAACTAAAACTTAAATATATTTCTTATGCATTTTTTCTGTTCTCTCATTTTACAGATTGTTTATGGAGCCGATGGTCAACCTGTACGTCCCGAATCCAAACGTGGCCGTGGCAAAGGCAAAAATGCCAATACTTCCGCCACAGCCGCTGCCACTTCAGGCACTGGAACACCAACAACTGGGGTAAGTTACATTTTCCCAAATATGTAAAGAACTCTAGAATTTAAGGAAATACATGTGTACAATTAATTCCTGCACATTTTGCGAGATCTTCCGCCTACGCTTTACGAATGATAAACAAAAGACATTTACAAATAGACATTGACAGTGAAATTTAATGACACAAAACTTTAGCACACATACACATTTCGAATCTTGTGAAACTTCAATCGCAAACTCAAAAGTATTAACTAACAATTATCTGTCTGACTGCTTCTTCTGTCTGCTTGTATGTTGTTAGACACTTTTTATGTGTTTTTCTTCATTCATCTCCTTTTACTACTTGTCAGATACTTTTTTGTATCTTTTTTGTCTTTTTGTCTACACTTGATTTTCAGTAGATGCCGCCGCTTTAAGTGTTGTCTACCGTTTGTCTACGATGATGTTTCCAAAACGCAAAGCGTAACCGAAAACAATACGTCATCGTCATCATCATCATCATCAGCAATAGCAACGATATACACTCAGTCAGTCAGTCAGTCATAGCCAGACATAGAAACCCCAGACAAATAGACAGATGAAACACAGAGAGACGACTAACACAAAGTTAGACAAATGTTTGTCTCGATTGTTTAGACAAAACGCCCCCATAGCCCACCCAGTAACAAAAGCGCCACGGTAACAATGATGATGATTATGATGTTGACTTCGTCTAATACCACAAACAACAAAAAAGTGAAGAAAGAAAAGCGCGCGCACTTAGCTAACAGCAACAGCAACAACAGCAGCAAAGTATCTTTACACCGGCTGTGGTAATAACAACAACAACAACAACAACAATGACGACTAAAACACACATCCAACAAAAACAAACAAACATCGCGTGCATGATATTCTTGTTATTGTTGTTGTATTGTGTTGCCATTGAGATTGGGTCTTTCCTCGTTTTCTAATAACCCTCTAAGTGAGCTCAGACACACACCATCATACACACCGGATTTTGTCTGCTGTTCGTTTTTCCACTGACTGTCTTTTCAACTATTTGTCCGCCTGCCTGTTCGGCTGTCCGTCTGTTGGTTTATCTGCGGTTTTTTTATGCCGCTTTTTTCCACGTTAACGCCTCTGGGGGCCATCATCGTCGTCTGCGACGCACAGCAGCAACAGCATTTTGTCGACATTTAAAGCTTATTGCCCCATTCCATCCATTCATTCATCCAACCAAGCAACCAACTAACTAACCAAGCATTTGTCCAACCGTCCGTCTGTCTATCTGCCGGTCTATGCTTTTTATGTCTGTCTGACTCTCTGTGCTCTTTATGGCCCCATTTTGGTGAATACCACCAGCGAAGCAACACTGGGTACTATACACTAAATACGAGCATTGAAGATTGAATGAATCGAATGAGTTAACGCGAGTTGCTTTGCTGGTGTTGCTGGAAATTGAGGCATGCCACGCGCCCACTTGACTCTTAATACTGCGCGACGACCAGTGTCAGTTTCATTGTCGGTGTCTGTTTGTCGGTGTAGATGTCAGTGGCGTGCGCAAGTCAGATCACAGCACACACATCCTGAGTATATATTGTAGTAGACATTATGTCTGCGGCTAAATAATATTTCTTGCTCTTCTTCACAGTTGAACGGACAAACGGACTGACTCTCAGAGATGGGAAAGACATGAACGAACGAACGAACGACTGAATGACTGAAATGAAATGTCGGTTACCATAGTCACAACACTTGGCATACTCTCGATGCTTGGTGGAGATTGCCTCCTTGCCTTGTACGTAAGGTGGCAATGATGACGATAAAAAGGCGCACAAACGACCAAGAAACCATGGCAAGCCATGACAGGTGGTAATGATGATTAAGAGACTGGGGAGGAGAACACAGAGCTAAGCCAAGTAGCATTGCTGCACGTAAAAGCAAGAGCACAAGAGTAGCCAACTCGAATGATTCCAACACACGACAAGACAAAGTAGCCACTTATGCAATACCGCTAAACATTGAATGTTGTCGTCATTGTCCCATGTTATTCCTTCCCCACAATCGGTCTGACTGCCTGCTACTTATCGTCGTTGTCGTTGTCGTTGTCATAGCCATTGGCAGACGAAGTAAGCCAAGAGCCATCAAAGAGTCATCATCACAACAACCAAAAGGGGCTTGGCACTTCTCTTCATCCGTCGATCTGTCTGTCCTCCTGTCCACCAGTCCATCCACTGAATCTGTTTCTGATGACGATGGCGACATAGACGACGATGACGATGAAATTGAAGATTTTGTGTTTTTTTTTTTTTATTCATTGCTGTGCTGCGTTTGTAATCCAAGGCAAGCCAAGTTAAACCAAGTCAACTTAACAACTCTATTCAGCTGAATTCAACTCAAAACGATGAACCCTAAAACCCAACATACACTATTCATAAGGATGTTGATGGTGATGATGTTGACGATGGCAAAAAACTTCATCGTCATCAACATCGTTCTTAAAAACTCGGTTACCAGCAGCAGCACGTAAGCATTACGCGGCTTGTGTCTTTATTCACTTTCCTTTCCCCTCCTTTCTTTTTATTTCACTTTATGGCACGCACTTCACTTGCTACTTAAGTGTTGTTCTCATCATCAAAAGTTCAGCAATCCTCTTTAGCATTATGCCGGCATCTGCTTTGTAACCATATCCATGTTTCTTTTCCTTCCCAGATGCCCACTGAAAGTGATTTGCTTTGACTTTGACCTTGCTTTACATTTCTTTACTTCTTTTAGGAAGCTCTTTGTCCTTTTGTCTTCTCCGGTTCATAACATCAACATACATCGTCGCGCTATAGCAGCCGCCTCTATCTCTCGGTTTATCTGTCTGTCTATCTATTTTTATCTTTCCCTTCGTTCACTTCGTTGCTTGCCTGCTGTGCCATGTTTTTTGAGTCCTTTTTTTCTTTGTTCCTTCCTTTCATTCTTAGTATGCTGCCATGGTTTGGCTTTTCCAAGGACACGTTGTTCATACTTATGGTTATCTTGAAAAAAAGCGAGAAGAAAAAGGAGAACCCGGAAGAACAAAAAGTAAAAGCTGAAGTAAGGAAAGGAAAACTTTATGCGTCATTCACACGCATGCCACACCACAAACAGTAGCAGAAAAAGCAACAATTACAGTCACCTGGCGTGGGTCCTACTCTTTGCTTTCTGATACGCTTGGGTTGGTCGTCTACGAGATGTTTACATTTTGTCAGTCTGATTTCTATTCACAGCAAGAGCTTCTGTCTTTCCTAAGTCATTTATTCCTTCCTTTCTTCGGTTCTTTCAATGAGAAACTTATCTATTGGCAGTTCCAAGCTGCCATAAAGTGTCAAAAGCAGCAGCAGCAGCAGCAGCAAGCAACAAGTCGCATTCTCTTATAATCTTAAGTGCCTTCCTCTGTTACTCCTTTGCCTTTGCCTTGTCCTTCTTCTCTTCATGTTTTTTACCTGTCATTGAGATTATGTTCTTTTTGTGGCAAATGTAACTTACGCTAAGAAGTGAGTGCCCTAACGAGGCAAGCAACAACAGCAACAACAACGACAACGACGACGATGACTACAAAGGCAAAGGCAAAGTTGTTTGCATCGTTAACATTGCAATAGCAACACTTACTGACTTGCTTGCTTCTTTCTTCGTTCCTTCCCTTTGCTGTTCTGTGCATCATCTCTCCTAGTCCATTGTTGGTCCTCATGAATCCAATGTCACTGCAGTGTAACTTTTACCGGCGTAACACGTTCACTCCTTCGTTAGTTCGTTCATTCATTCTTGCTTTCATTTTGCCAGTTTTGCTCGGCAACTTACTGCTGTGACCCCCTCTACTATTCCATGTTGCATGCCACTTCATGCCAATTCAATTGAAGTTGGCTGCGCTTACCGTCTGCAGCTGTTTTTTCGCGCGTTCATTCAACATTTTATGTGGCAAAAGTTTGTCTACGAGCGGGATTTCCTGCTCCATATTTTTCTTGTTGCTTCTGTAGTTACTTTCTCTCTTTTTTATGTGGTGCTTGCGGTGTGAAAGTGAATTTAGCTTTTGCTTACTTTTTGACTGTGACGGTGACTATGACTCTGGATCTGTCTCTGATTCTCTTTGGCCTCGCTTACTACTACCTACTATTTTTGGTCTCCATTTACCGACAAACGAATGAATAACGCCTTTGGCATAGTCACAGTGCTGCATGCCACTTTCCACTATTCCTCTACTTTTTTATTTGGCGAGCCTGAAATTCAGATACACATACTCATGGAAACGGATAGAGACACAGACCCAGTCACGCTGCGTGCCACTTTCATCGTAGTAGTTTTGTTCATTCATTCTCTCTTATGCTTTTCCACCAACTCCTCCTTGTTATTGTCGTTATTTGGACTTCTCTTGTAGCACGTAGTATGTGTATTTGTGTACAAGCATTTGGTGGATACCTTCTCCTCTTACTCCTTCTCCCGTATTCGATTCGTTCATTCATGCAACCATCCAACGACGGCATTTAGCCAACCATTGGAATTCGCGTTTGTTGCACTCCTATGACTCATGAACTCATGACTCGCGTTGCTCTTGACCTTTTTTTCGTGTTGTGTTGTTGACGGAAGCAGAAGCACAGTTGGTTGCCGACAACATGCAACAACGACAACAAAAGTGCACACACTTCATTTGTTCCTATGCTGATGATGCCAAGGACGACGTCAGCTCAGTAGCCCATTGTCCCTTGGCTCGGCATCTGTTGCTTGCTTGCTGTCGTTGGGAAATGACTCAATGCAACAACAGATTTTTTTTTTTTGGCAAACAACGAGTTATTGGCGGCAACCACGGCAATCATTGTTTGGCTTTATACTCTTTGGGCTATTGTGTCTATGCCTCTTTGCATATAATCCAACCTCCCTCCCCCTAACTCGCCTAATGCTTTCCTCATGCTCAATAACTCTTGTTTTTACATTGCAACATACAGTGAATGCTTTGAATCTCAATAACAACAACATAGGCATCTATTACTTCCCACTTTCTACTCTTCTCTAACTTGTTGCTGGTTAGTTCAGTCAGTTTTATTAAGAGTCTTTTTGTGTAATTTTTGACAAGGTTGATGACCATTACTTTGTTTTGTTTTTGTCATGGTCTCTTTTGTAAGTAGTATGCTTTGTTCTGTGTGGCATGCAACAACTCTATTCTAAAAGCAATCAATCGAAAAAATACTTGCTATTATAGGCCAAATTGCAATAAATGCCACTGGCAACGCTACAAGCCAATTAGCCAAGTTAACAACAGACAAACATGAAACAATTAGACTATGGCAAATACAATATTATTATCATAGCCAAAGCATTTGAGTTGGTTGGTTGGTTGGTCTAATTTGATCAAATATTATACAAACATCACGAAAGCAAACAGCGACAGGTGTTTCTTAGTTTCATGCTTCAACATCAACAGCAAAAACAAAAGCAACAAATAGACAAATAATCATTCACAGAGAAACAAACAGACGGTAGCAATCAAAAGTCAAACAGTCTAACAAATTGCCTCGGCCACACCTTAGACCAATCAGTCAAAACTGAATGCCAACAACATTAACAGCAACAGCAATAATTCGTGGCGCCACACATGATCTGCTCTACTCCTCATCTTTAGCGTGTCAAACTTGTCGTGTGGTCTGAGGCCAAGCAATGGTTAATATGGCTACTTAAGTAGCTACCACCAAACAGTCAGCAACCAGCAACCAGCAACCAGCAACCAAAGTAGCCAACCAACCTTCCAAGTAACGAAGCAAACAGCAACAACAACATTAAGCTGTAAATAAGTAAGCATGACTCCTACGTGTGCGCGATGCCAAGTCAGTGATATTGAGTCATGTTTTCTGTTGTTTGTTTCTGGTTATTGTTGGTGTTGCTGGTGTTGTTAGTACTCGTAAAGACATGAGTTTCAGTAGCTTGGCTTAAACGCATAAAATAAAAAACAACCATCAAAAGCAAAAGCAATGGAGCCCATGGAACCCATGGCGTTTTGTTGCTTACTCGTACTCGCATTTGAAAGCAGACAAATTGTCGTCAACAACATGTGCGAGAGTATGTCGATATTCATAATGATATTGATGATGTTGATGATGATGTTAATGGTGTTGCTCCATTCTTGGCCTGAGAAAATGAAATCAAAACTGAACGCAGCACGTGATCATCGTCGTAGTCGTTAGCGTTTGACTTGAAGTGACTCGGGTGAGCTTAGCATTGACTTGCGGCTTTAAAATGAAACCAATAACGACAACAGTCAAGTGGATAATGAAAGCACCAGTGGCACTGGCTTTACACACTTCTCACACACTTTATACATTTAGAGACCCATTCATTGAGTCATTGAGTCATTCATTCATTTATTCAGTCTTCATGGCATGTCGTTGGCGTTGCCCATTCATGGGTATCTCGTGCGGCGGCTCAAAACTCAATGGCAATGGCTATGGCAATGGCAAAATGGCTCACTAAGCATTGACTTTGACTTTGGCTTTGGACTTGCTTCTTTTGTGAGACCTCATCCACATTTTCTGTGTTTTTTTGTATTAAATAACATGCGTTGCTTGAAAAGTACGAGTATTTACTATAAAGTCTGGTGTTGCTGTGGATGTTGCTGCCTTTAGACATGTTGGTTGGATTGGCTTTAAACATTTACTGTCGTCGTCGTCATTGAAATCGACATCGACACGGTAGGCATGCCTATGGCTTTGCCTCATCTAACCATATGTGCGAATTTCCTTGTGGCCTCCCCCCTTTTTTACAGCTGTCATTGCTTGTCTACTGTTTCTGTATTTACTGATTATTGCGTGGCTTTGTTATTTTACACGCCTGCATCCCTCCTCATTTAATACGTTCTCTCTCTCTCTCTCTCTCTCTCCGTCTGCCATTCAATTGAAACCTGACCACATAACAACAACGACAAAAAAATTAGGGAAAAAAAAATTCACTAAAGCAAAAAACCAAAACCAAGAAAAAAAATTTGAAGCATAAAAAGGCAAACAACAAAATAAAAAAGTACAAACAGAAAAAAAAATATGGTGACGCAACATTTGACACTCTTCGTGTTTGGCAATCCCCCAGGCCTCTAGCCCTCTTGACTACCAGTGCTTTTGTCTATAGCTACGCTTTTGACTGTGACTGTGACTGTGACGGTGGCTTTGACTTTGTCTGTGGGTTTCACTTGGCCTGCAAGTTCAATGTCAAGGTCCTTTATCGGATTTCTTGGGTTTCACGTTCATTCATTCGTTCATTTGTAGTACGAGTACAAGTTCAAGGCTTAGTCATTGACTTCATGGTCTTAGTCATCGCCTTCCTTGTTGTTATCGTTATGCCTTTGTCATGCCCCTGAATTCTGGGTCAAGGTTGCGTTTGATACAAAAGCAAACAATGAACAGTGAGAATGAAGAAAAAAAAAATGAAAGAAACCGAGCAACCCAAAAACCGACAATTTCAATTGAATAAGCCTCCCCCCTCCCTCCTACCATTCCCACTAGAATACAATGAACCTTCTGCTAGCTACACTTGTTATCATCTCTAATACTCGTAACTTTGTGCTGTGTTTTGTTAACCCTTTCGTCCTGCAATACGCATTCGTTCACTGATTTGACCCTTTCGCTGTACTGAACATTTTACGCAATTCTGCCGCAGGATATTTAAAGGAAGGAAGGAAGGAAGAAAGTAAGTTAGAATGAAAGCCAAAGGATAGCGTAACAAATCCTACGCGTTCTTTCATAGACATCACTAGCAACAGCCACGATATCTTCATCATTGACATCATCGAAGCAGCTTCATAATGACAGCGACTCGTGTCCTTTATTGCCTTTGCAACTTTTCATTCGGCAGCGTCCTTTTTATTTTTCGCCCTTTTTTCCATATATTTTTGTTTTTTTTTCTTTTTTATTTTTTGTTTGTTTGTTCTTGTTTGTTTAACAAATTCTGCTTCATCATTGCTATGCTGGCATGCCTCTTCGGAATTTTTTCTTTTTTCTTTCCTATTCATCCATTTGTGTGTGTTTTGTTGTTGGCGACCTTTAACAACAAACTTCCTTAGTTATTTGTGCATATCCTTTTACCAAACACATGCCAAAGATTCAAAGTAACAACTGTTGATTTCTTTTTCGGATCTCCGTTCTTTGCTTATCTTATTGCAAGTGTGCGAATCTCTGAGTGTGTGTGTGTGTCAGAGGAAGTTGGGAGATTAAGGGAAACGCCAAGGAAGGAAGAAACAAAGAAATGCCACAAATGAAAAAATTTGCATGTCCTTTTTGGCAGTTGCGGCCTAGTTTTTTTTTCTCTTTCAATTTGCTCATTCTTTGCATTTGTTGTTTGGATTGAACCTTTTTCATGTTTCCTTCCTTGTTTTTTTTTTCTGGTTTTTTTGTCGGGTTTTTTTGTTGCTTGACGTGTCCTTGGTTTTGCCTTTTCATGGTTTTTTTTTTTTTTTGCACATTTTTGCTTTGCTTATTTCCTTGTCATTCTTAAGCTACTTGACAAGTCTGTCTGCCTCCTGTCTAAAAATGTTTTCTGCTTGTTGCTTTTTCAGTTTTTTTTTCTTTTTATTGTGGCTTTTCTTGTTTTTATCCTTGTTGCTTTATTTTGCTTATTCATTTGAGTTCTTCAGTTCTTGATGCTTTCAAGACAAAGTTGATTGACCCTTTTTTTTTTGTTAAATGCCGGCAGGAGTTTCTTTTCTTTTCAATTCTTTTTTTATTCATCTAGTACTTGACATTCTCGTTTATCTTCTAAATGCCTTCATTATTATTTGTATCTTTCAGTTCATCTTAATTTCATTCTTCTGCATATTTAAGCAATTTGCATATCTTGTGAAGAATTTTCTCTACTTAAATTATCATACTTTTTCATTCTTTTATCATGTGCCCTAATGGAGATTTAAATTTAATTTTCTTTTAACTTTTATTTATAAAATTTCTTATTTTTGAATTTGACATTATTATTATTCGCACAAAAGCCACAAGGCTTTTATTTTATGTTATAAATTTTTTATTCAACTTTTCGTTCTCTTCTCTTCCCTTCTTTTTTTTTTTTGTAATTAATTTTCTTTTTACATTGGCACGAACGCACAGAGATGCCCCCAAACCATTAATGCTAGTACCTCATTTTCCTCATTCAACATATAAAAACACAAATGCGCAGTACTTCCGTTTCCTGTGTTCATTCCTTTCCGTTTCCTTTTTTCTCTCTCTGACTCTGTCTCTGGCTCTGGCTCTTTCTTTGTCTCTCTGTCTCACTCTTTTGAAATGATATTTCTTAAAACGCCAGCAAAATTGCAGCAATAAATTTTAAATTCAATTTAAAATGAACATAAATTGCTTAAAACTTTCGAAGCATGTCATTTTTAAAACATTTTACCAACTCACACACACACACACAAATCACACACACACACAAATACATATCCATTATGTGTACTTACTTTAGAGAGCACATGCTTAACGCTTTTCATTCACTCACTTTAAGGCAAACATTTTTTTTTTTTTTTGCTATAAAAATCGTTTGCTCGTTAATTTTTCCTTGTATATTTTATTTAGTCCTACTACCTACACACACACCCACCCTGACCACCACCACCACCACCATCAACACCCCAATCAAACCAGTTATAAATATATACTTTTATATATATAGAATCATTATTTTATATATACATTTGTATATCAGAAAATACTTCACTTTATTCCGTTCTGTTCTGTTCTGTTCTGTTGAGTTGAGTTCAACTTTGCTTTGCTTGCAACTTCTCCCTCTTCTTATGTTCCCTTTTTGTCTTGTAGATATGTTTCTATATAAATACGAAATATTGAAAAAGTCGAAGCACTAAAGCTTTTTCAATTGCCACCCCCAGTAATAACAACAACAACAACAATTGCAGTAATAACAACATCGTTTTGTCTATCAAACCTCGTAGTCAGGCTACTGCCATGCGCTACCTCCTCCAACTCCTTTGTACTTTGTACTCCCATTCCATATTGTTGTTGTTGTTGTTGTTGTATATGTGACTGTATGTTTGCTTATATCAATAAGCGTGTGTGTGTGTGTGAGTGTAAGTGTGTGTCTCTCTGTGTGTATGCGTGTTTGAGTTCGAGTTCGAGCGCCTGAATGTAGACTCGCTTTAATTTTGGCGTACATTAAAAGCACTCAAGGGGGTTGTTTCCGTTCGTTTCATTCGCTATTTTTATTTTTATTATTTATTTATTTTTCATTTTCGTATATATTTCGTTACGCTTTACTCTAGCGCTCCCTTCCTTGCGTCTCTCTCTCTTCTATAAATTTATTTTCTTTACTTATTTTTGCCATTTTCATGTGTTCAGAGAGAAAAGAGAGTTCATTGTCTTTAGCATGAGAAATTACTTAAAAAAAAAAAACAAGAGACTTTAAAATGGTTGTGCAAAATGAGAAGAAAAAAAAAGAAGAAAATAAATAAAAGAAATCCTTTTTATTTATACCTCACATACACATACACATACACATACACAGAAAGGCATATCCACATGTGTGTGATTCATTTCAAGTTTGTTTCTAAATGACTTTAGTACTCGTACTATATGTTTTCTATTTTGTTTTTGTTTTGTTTTGGTTTGTTTTGTTTTGCTGTCTGCCAGTCACATTTGATGTTGTTATTATTATGATGATTATTTCATTTTTGTTCTTGTTTCTATTCTGTTCTTATTTCTAGTATTATTAATGTTGCTACTCGTATTTATTCATTCTTCTGCTGCTGGTTATTATTATTATTATTATTATTATTATCATCATTTTTGCTGTCATGACGCGCATTTTCTATTAGAATTTTTGCAACCCTTAAATATTCTTGTCTATTGCGCATACGACAACGTTTCCATCTTGCTGATGATGATGTTTCTGCTGTTCCTATTAATATTCACAAAAGTTGTCACATATGTATGTAGAATGTAGATAACTATAAATGTATTAGTTAGTGTATCTATGTGTTTTTGCTAACTAATTTTCTTTTGTTTTCATCAGGTTTCTGCTCACTTACACATATCTTTTTCTACTCAACAACACAACAAGAAAACCCTTATAGAGCTTAACATTTTGCAACTTTTGCATGAAAACTTAATGTTTTGTCTACAATTTGTTATTGTTCTTGTTGTTCCTGTTCTTCTGTATTATTGTCTGTGGCTGTCTGCTTGTTTGTCTCTCGTTTCCTTGTCTGTTTCAATATAAAACTTCCTTGTTCTTCTATTGAAGTTTTCTTCATGTTTGTTTCTCTCACTTTATTGACAAATAAGTAGAAGGGAGAATATTAAGTTGCCTAGAATTGCGTTGCATTGAAGTTGAATTGTGTTCAAGTTGCCAAAGATTTGATTTTCCCTGCTCGAATTGCACACATGCCTTTATAGGATTTCTCCTAGACCCAGCTAAGCAAGCCAAAGTTTTTGTGTTCTGTCTGATTGCATGACTACAAAGATGGCGTTAAGCTGGAACGGAAACGGAAGTTCAACGTCGACGATAACTCAGGTTCAACGTCAGTATCATCACAAGAAATACACACAGACTAACAGACACACAGATGTCACATTTTTATAGATGTTTTCATCTTATAATTTACATATGCAGACACACATCCAAAGAGATTCCATTCCATTCCTTTCACTTCCAAGATCAAAATAGCAAACAAATTTTATAAGAATTCATTCAACAGAACAACAAATCGAAAGGGAAAAGAACTTCAAAGCTAACGAAATTCTTTACGATCAATAAAATTAAAGAACATAAAAAATAAAAATTTCAACTTACAACAAGAACAACAACAATAAGAAAAAATAATTAAAAACTGAACAAAACAAAAGAAAATCAAATAAAAAATGGAATGGGAAAAAAAAGTGAAATTCGAAATACAAAAACATGACAAAGAGGCGTTCATGGAGCGTCAAAGGCCTCAGGCTCACTCAGTCAAAACTCCTCGTCAGTATCGCATCGTTTTGTGAGGGAGGCCATAAGCCATAAGCCATAAGCGTTTTCAGCTATTATTATATTTGTATGTACATACATGTATCAACTATTTAGTGTTGTTATTCCTGTTTCTGTTGTTGTTGTTGTTGTTGATGGTTGCATCTTCTGCAAAGAGGCAGCATATTCTTTTGTATACCCGTGTGTATGAGAAAATGCATGTTGCGCTCATAAATAACATGAGAAAATGAAGAAAACAACTAGCAAACAACATCAACGACCACAATAATAACGAAAATGAAACGAGAATGAGAGGAAAAGATGGCAGAAGGCAGTAGGCAGTAGGCAGTAGGCGGAAGGCAAACAAAAAACAAAAGCAAAATAATGATAAATTGCAAACTGCGCATAATTATGCAATTAAAGTTCGACGTTGTTGCACGATTGTCGTTGCTGTTGTTGCTGTTGTTATTATTATTATTATTATTATTATTATTGTTATTATTGGCAGCATTGGGTTGGGCCCAACAAAACAGAAAAACATTAACTTTACAGCCTTTCTGTGTTATTGCCATGAAGACCAAGCAAGGCAAGAATGCATAAAACAAATAATAAAGCAAAAAAAATAAAACAGATTCGCATTCGTTAAACACAGTTTTCTTTCTTTTTCTTCATATTGTTTTTTGTGTATGTTCACTTTTTTTTTTTTGTTATTGTTGTTGTTATGGTTCTATGAAAAATATTAAACTTGTTCAAAATTGATTTAACTTGACTACAAGAACAAACAAACAAACAACTTTGATTGCTTTCTTGCAACTACATAGTATGTCTGTCTGTAAGTCTTCATGTCATGAGACTCTCCATCCATTAAACACTTAAGAAGCGCCTTAAGTTACCATATTTTTCTGAAACAAATAATTCAAATTTTATGCGCATAAATGTCCTGTCAAGCATCAATCGATCCTTATGCCAGCCAACCAGCCAACCAGCCAACCATCCATTTATCCATCCATCATCCATCATCAATGAATCCAATCCAATCCAATTGTCCAATCATCAACATCAACTTGCAAGTTGCAACATGCAACCATCATCTTCGTCATCATCGTCCTCCTCTTATATGGCGTACGTAATTATGAATTTATTGACAAAGACAAGACATAATTGATTTTTATTGTTCATTGCATTGCATTTTGTTCTTCTTCCTTTTCTTCTTCATGTTCAGCATCATCATCATCATCCACAATTTCATCCCACTTCTTAACAATTCCTTGCAACCATTTTTTAAATTAAAATCAATTGTTTTTCAATATTTTCTTGCTTTTTTTTTTTGTTTTTTCAATATTTTTTTGCTTTTTTTTTTTGTTTTGTATTAAATTTGTTACGTGTTAAAAATAAAAAAAAAGAATTGCATATTTGTTGGAATTGGCCTTTGTTATTCTTTAGTTATTTATATTTATTATGTTTAAATCATATGCGAGGGTGAGTTGAATAGTTTTTGATTGGAAAATTCAAGAGATGTTTCAACAAGAAAAGTGCAATAAAATAAATTATAAAAAACATAATTGATTAGTGTTAAGAATATTGAGGACTAATGTGTGTTTATAAATATGTGTAAGTGTAATTAATTAATTCAAAATGAAAAAAGACATGACTGTTGCAGAATCTTGAAAAGTTAAATTAGTGAATCAGATAAGAAAACTAAAGACTAAAGATTCACATACAATAAATAAAAAATCAACAAATCAATTACAATAATATATGAAATGTTTGAAAATTGAATAAATCAATAATGACAAATTGAAAGTAAAGATATATAAAAATAACTTTCAGGAGGAGGCAATCAAATATCAGTACAGATTTGTCCTGAAAAAGTGACTAAAACAAATTAGATGGAATTTTTTTAGATTTATTGTTTAAAATAGTGTTCTATTCTCATTTCAATACAATTCTTATAATTCAATGCATGGTTCTGCTCAAAGCACTTTGAGTGGTCGCAACATCTTAAAATTTACTTCATTTAACATGATTTGATTTCTGGTCATCAGTTCAAGTGAGAATTCCTTACAATATCACTATGTTTCCCACATATTATCCATGATACTATTATTATACTTGCATTATTGCATTTTGTGTGGTTCAAAAAGAGAAACTTTGTCTGGGTTTATTTGCATCTGAATGTCATATGAATATGAACTGTTTGCTTGCCTTTCATTGTAGTCACTTATGATTAAAACTAAAAAAAAATTTAATGTTAATCGTATTAGTTTTTCGCCTTCAATTATGGTTTAAACATTCATCTAACCAAAGTCCAGAGGTTTTGCCATCATGTTTCCATTTATGATGTTTTGTCCATTGGAACACTCCTTATAAGAACATGGAATTCTGAAATCCTCATCAAATGGTAACTTCACAAGTTTCTTGATGAAATTGTAAGAACACAAAATTATAAACTTGCCCTTGTGATGGCAGAAGATCACCGAAAATGATCAATACATCATTGATTAAAATGCTTCACAAAATATGAAAAAATAAACAATAAACATTAATTTCATAAAATTTGAGAAATTTTCAATGGACCCCCTTTCGCTTTCTTTCTCTGCTCATTTACACCTTCATTTTTATTGTTATACATTAATTTACTTCATTTTTATTTCATTTGAATTTTATTTTTTTATTTTTTTTTTTTTTTGTTTTTTTTTTTTCAATTATCGTTTTTTCTTTGTTTGAGGCAAATAAAGGATTTTTCATTTAATGGAATTTTCTCACTTGAATGGCGCGTGCTCTACTCGCTATTCCTTTCTTTTTTTTTTTTTTTGGTGTTATTACAATATTTTGTACATTCAACCCGTTTACACTCACTGCCTCATTTATAGTTGATCTCTTTTTGTGTGAGTATGTGTGTGGGTTTAATATAAATTATTAATTTTAATTTTCTGCATGCATACTTCACTGCACAAACACACACACAAATTCACAATTATACATATTTATAAACGGACACACCTGAAGCATTTCCAACTTTCTGTCTGCCTCAATGCCTCCTCGTCATCTCCCTGCCACACCTCTTTTGATACTATAGAAGCGACTTAACTTGGAGCCAGGCCAGGGCAGACCAGGGCAGCCAGCACGTAGTTTCATTCATCTTCTCCATTTTCATGCTTCATTCTTCGTTCTTCTTTTATGTTGTCTGGCAATTAATTTTAAATTGAGTTGAGTTGCATACACACACACACACACACACACACACACACACACACACAGACACCGAATTTGTGTACTTGCACAAATAGTTTCTCCCAAGTTTGTGAAAAGGACGTTTTATGTACTTTGATATATTTTATCATCATCATCATCATCATCATCATGAGCTTACAATATTCAATGCGTCATCATTGTTTTAATATGACACACACACACACACACAGATAGACAGATACTAACACATAAACAAACATAATTTCTACATTACATAAAACATTAAAATTAATTTAAACTCCCTAAAAATATAAAATTATATGTCAAAATATTCTTTCTTTCCTTCTTCTTCTTTGTAAATCCAAATGAATTGTGTGAACTTTTCTGAGGGTAGAAATGACAAATAAAAAAATATCATTAAAAATGGTGGGAAATCATATAGAGAAAGAAATAATAAAGAAGTTATAAATAATTCATAAATTTATGCATAAATTCTTGTGCTTGTTGTTGTTGTTGTTGTTGTTGTTGTCATCGTTGCAAAATTTAAAAATAAAAGAAAATCTTTATTGATTTTTCGTCTTGAACGCGTAATTCTTTGTATGCAGTACGTGACCCTTCTCTTTAAGCTCGAAATACATTTTTTGCTATAAAAAAAAAGCAACAACGCAATACAACTACAACAACAATTACAATAACAACAACAACAACAACAACAATGAATATAATAACAAGAAAATGTAAAATAAAGGCAATTTTTATTGCAATTTGCATGAATAAACTATAAAATAAACATATAAATATAAATAATGTGTGTGTTGCCACAGATACAACAACAACAACAACAACAACCACACACCAATAACAACAATGTATCTCTCTGTGTGTGTGTGTGTGTGTGTGTGTGTGTGTGTGTGTGCAACTACAACAAAATACATTGAATAGAGAAAAATAAAAATAATAAGCAAAGTCTCAAGCCAAGAAGCAAAATACCCAAGAAAATAAATAAAATAATAAAAGAAAAATAAAATAAAAAAATATATAAAAAAAAAAAAATATATTGTAAAATATAAAAAAACTTAATAGAAGATGAAAACAAAAATAAATAATGGAAATTTGTTTGTGTGTTGAGCGTAGAAAATGTTAAAATTCTAGAGAAAATTCTAAAAAGAAATTGTTGGCACAAAATGAATGAAGAAAGAAAAACCAAGAAAATGAAAATAAAATAAATTGCATCATAAAATACAACAAACAAAACAAAAAAAAGACATAAGAAAAAAGGCCCTGGGAGCAGGGAGATAGAGAGATAGAGGGGCTAAAAAAATAAAACCAAAGAATAATAATAATAATAATAATAATGAAAGCACAATAAATTGGTAAGTAGGAGAAAGATAGGTGGATGAAACCAAATGGCGGCAAAGAAAAAGTACTTAAAACAAAAAAAAACAAAAAAGGAAGAGAAAATATTAAAGAAAAACGATGATGTTGATGATTATGAAGAAAAATCGACCTCATCAGCAATAGCACTGAACTCAAAACAAGGAAAGCGATCTGAATGAAAACCTAATAGCACAACAACTAAGTACAATACCACTAGGTGGTACTAAGCTAAACATAGAAACGATATATTGAGGCAAGAATATGAAACAAGAACCAGGTAAAGAAGAATAAACCCTTTAAGAAATACATAGATACCTTAAAGTGAAGTATAGTGTAGTGAAGTGAAGTGAAGTGAAATGAAATGAAGAAGGTTAGATAGAGAGAAGCGTAGGCAACGCAATAACAAAACCAACAGAAGCAAAGTTAAGTAAAAAGCATGCAAACGTTGGCTGGCAGTCGCCTGCAGCAGTTAAATTAGAATTTTATGCAAATGAAGCATATTTATAGCGACTGAATTGATTCAAACCAACTTATATACAAACATACGAGTGTCTTGTAGTAACGCAATGCACACCCAACCCAACTCTCAACCCAATGAAACACAACTCAACTCAACTCAACTCGACTGAAGTCAATTCAAATCAAGTAGAGAGTTTAATAGTTGAGTAGACTCACTCATCCTTTCACAATTTCGTCTTACTCAATATAAATTAAACTAAAGCAACAGCAGCGAAACAAAGTGTCCTGAATCCATTCTTATAAATACGAATATAATATTGTATATATATATGTATATGTACTTATATCTAAGACTTAAGACTTTAAGATGCGAAGAAGAGAGATTATGCGAATCACAAAAAAAAAAAAAATGAAAGAGGAAAAGAAGAATTTTCTTAAAGCAATAACAAGACAAACTACCACAATATTTGCTCAGCTCAACTTAGATTAAAAATGTTTAAATAAATTTGCATTTTTCCAATTTGCTTCAAACAAAGAAACAACAAAGAGGTGGGGGAGAGTTTAAGGTGCCTTTCTTGTCTTAAATATTCTGCTCTCTTTAAACATTCATAAATTCATTAAAAATCGGAAAATTTCTAGATCTTTTACTTACTTATTATCCTTGTTATGAATTTCATACAAGATAAAATTTGAATAAGAGATTGTAGAAGTTATTATGTTAAGATATTAGGCAGATTATTTTAGATACAAGAAAAAGGAAATATAATTGGTATCCTTTAACTTAATCCTAGCTTACCTATGTGTATCGTATTATAATTCAAACTCAAACTTAAAGCTTAACTAATTAAAGAGAACTATAATACATATATAGTAGAAAGTTGTAAGCCAATTAAGAAGAAGTGATGTTTAGAAAATATATAAATTAATCGACATCAACTTAATCCTCATTCTAAACAATTTAAACTTCACTCGATTCGAATTCTTTTGTATGTATGCTTCCATGTGACCGCTCTGACAAGTCTATCATGATTCACTTGTAATCCGATCACATGTTCCAACGTCACATTGAATCGATGATGCATTGTCATATGCCTAATGTTGGTCCACTTTGTCCGTTGTTGAAGTAGAGTCATATATTTAATTGACCATAGATGTCTATGTACTGCATTTAATATGAAATTTAATAAGGAAATTAACAACTAGGTCTACTATGTTGAGGTTGTTTATCTCATACCTTGAAGTCTTATTATATGGTTATACTATGTTGGTTCAGATCAAAATTGAAGTAAAAGATTTTATGCTTTTCTAAATGGTTGAGATAGACAATTGGATATATTGGATAAAGGATACCAAATTTCGATTTAACTCTGTTGTGTCAATATTTTCTACTCAGACCTTGAATATTTACTTTTCAACGGTCTGAACAATATTCTAATATTCGCAACTGGTTTCCAAGGTGAAGTGTCTCTAGTTAATAGAATAATACAGGTAAGGGATGTTGGTAAATTAGATTCATTAGATTAGATAAGGCGATTAAGAGACGAAGAAGAGAAGACCTGATTCTGAAAGTATTCTGAGTAAGAACAAAGAATATAATTAAGAATTTAAATAAATGTTCTGTAAAATTTATTCTAATATTTTTTTAACAAATATTCTCTCAATATGAAACAGCAGATTACATTACTGTTTCCTGGAAAAAAAAATAACCAATGAACCAAGACTATCCAAGAATTATGAGTTTTGCACTCAATCAAACAATTATTTTTAATTTAAATTTGTTTTTAATCAAATAAATAATCCATTCTTTATCTTTATTTCATTTTAGGTAAGTTCTTCATCCATCATATCTATGAAATACTCAATGATAAAGTGAAATAATACAATATTTGTAAGTACAAGATTCACCGCACTCGCAGCTCGTAACTCCTTTTTATATGGCGATAAAATGAATGAAAACAAATTGATAAACGAAAAAAAAAAACTAATTTTCCAAATGAAATCAACTCGAAATGCATTAAAAAGTTTTCACTTTATTTTATGCAAAAATTATCAAAAAAAAAAAAAATAAAAATAAAAGAAAATAATGAAAAAATGAAAGCCAAAATGATGACCGACTGCAACATTAAAAAAGTTTTCTTCCAATTTTTTTCTATAATTACATAACTTTACAACAAAAAGCAATATATTTTTGTTTTTTACATATATAAATTTTGTTATTTTCTGTTTGGTTGTTCGGTTGTTGTTGTTGTTGCTGTTGTTGTTGGTCGTAAATTTTGCGCTGTGTGGCATTTCAAGTTAATGCATAAAATTTTATATAAAACTCTCTTCCTTCGTTGGTCTTTTTCGAATTTTGTTGTTGGTGTTTTTTGAAGTCTCGAAACCGAGTTGAGCTGAGTTGAATTGAGTCTCGAACTGAGAGTCGAGTCGAGTAGAGTAGAGTAGAGTAAAGTCCAGATGACCTGTCCAGACTATGCAGCAGCGTTTACTCGTTGTACCATGCCACATGCCACATGCTCAAAATGTAAAATTAATGCAAAAACTTTATAACAGCAACAACAATGTGGGCAACAAGAATAAGTAAACCAGGAAACAGCAACAACAAAATATTGTATACAACATGAACAAATTTTTTGTGTATGTTGATAGCAACATACAACAACAACAACAACAACAGGAACATCTTGCAATAACAACAACAATAATAATAATATCAAGGAAAACAACAACGATAGCAACGACAAAAAGTACAAAAAAACGAAAACGAAATGTGGAAAAAAATATGAAAAGTTTCGATGCATTTTTCTTCTAGCAGAAAAGAAAAGAAAGCACACAAAAAAAAAATAAGGATAATGAAAACGAAGTTCGAGAGGAGAAATGTGGGAATTTATGTCTGTGTGATATAAAAAAATAGCAACATTTTCATATGTTTATATATTAAGACAAAAGCAACAATAATAATAAGGCAAATACAATATTTTTATATGAACAAAACGGAAACAGGAAACGGAAGTAAACTCATGTAGTACGAGTACAAGTGTAGTGGTGTGTGCATGTGTGTACTATATTGTATGTAAACCACAGATCGTTTTGATTTAAATCTTAATACATAACTCTCGATTCAGATAATTTGAAAATTTTATTAAAACATGTTTTGGTCATTGAGTTTTTTATTTTCTTTATTTCCTTGTTAGAAGGAATGCCGCCATTGCCTAATTGCCGATTTTCAACATGCAAACCAACTTTTAACCAAAAAACCATAAATATTTAACACATGCTTCGCTTCTAAAGATACACATAATCATACATGCTTATCTAAATATAACATTCAGGGAAGTAAGAAACTTTAACTAACAAAAAGAGATATTAAAACAGAACAACATTTGCTTTTACTTCTCTTCTATAAAATATATTTATTATAAGAAATATAAGTTTGTCATGAAGTTTGTAACAGACAGAAGCAGATATCTGATACACCATAAATTAAATACATACATTGCTGATCAGTTTGATGAGAGGAGTTCATTAAGATATGTTAAAGAACTGATTGATTTTCTTATCCCATAGAAATTCTGATTCAAATTCATGTTCTTATTAGAAATACTTATTTGTTTTTTGTACTATCGAACTGAATTTGGAACACTATAAGTGTCTGACCCTTATTCAGCTTGTACATTTCAAGATCCTAGAATTATTGGACCACATATACATACAAATATTTTTGTCTCAATATTGTTGAAATGTTGTACTATGTGTACTGTGTATAACAAATACGACACAGCCGTTCTTTTTTCCTTGTTTTCTCTTACTTTCTTAATATCCCATTAAAAGTATCTTAAAAAGGATAACATGGAATCTTTTTACTATCAAGGGTCAATGATTATGTGTACGAGTATCTGTGAGCATGTTAACTAAAGTCATAAAAGTAGCAACAACAGCAACAAATGATCCTGAAAAAACAAATTATGACCCAAAACAAACATTTTGAGCAACAATTTTCTACATTTATCTTCTTTTTTCTTTAGCATTTTTTTTTTTCTTGTTAAGCGGCTGTTGCCAACATTCTGTGCACCATTTTAAATAATGTAATTTCTTCTCCTTTCCTTTATTTTTACAATATTATTTTTAAATTGTGTTCCCCTGCATGCTATGGAAAATAAATTTTATTTTTTATTTTCTACTTACTTCGTTCATTTCTATTTTTCATTTTTATTTCATTTTTTTTATATCATTTTCCCTCTGTTTTATGGGTTTCAATATGAACGCGGTGCGCTCATAATTCACAATGCGCCATCTTTGTTTTGCTTTCTCACTCTTATTGTTTCGGTTTCTCTCTCTCTCTCTCTCTCTCTCTCTCTCTCTCTCTCTCTCTCTCTCTCTCTCTCTCTCTCTCTCTACTGCACACTGCATACTCACATACGCATATAAGAATGAAAACTTCTGTGTTGTAGCGACATTTCATTTGTTTGTTGTTTATTTAAAATATACGCGTACAATAAAAAATAAATTGAATTTATACACTTTTAATTAAGCGAATTTATGATTGTTTACTCTATTTCATAAGAACATGATAATTTCTTGTATGAGTAGAAAAGTTGAACTACAACAATAAACAACAATCCTTGTTCAACAACATAATTTTCTTTTAACTCCATGCAAACTTTACTGGGACATGTTTGACTGACTTTGATTCCTTGATTATAAGTCAGACACTTTGAGGTCTTCAAAAAAATCCATCAAACAAATACTTTGTTTCTTAATTCTCTTACCATTATCCTGATTGAAATCACTTACAACATTCATAATCATATTTGGTTAATCTTTTTAATGTTGTTAATCTTTCAATTAAACTTCAATGTTGTTCAAATATCTTTTTATACCGAATGACTTCATACAATAACAATTCAAAGCAAAGACCGAAGACCAAAGACCAAAGCTACAATTTTCCAACCAATTATTCATTCATTTACCTTTTTTTATTTTTATTTTTTTGTTGTTATTAAATAAATTTCTCACTTTTCTATTTTACATAATTTTGCTTGTCATGATGGGGAATCAAGCAATGAAATAAGAAAGAGGAAACACCAAATATTCAGAGTTCAAAAGTTCAATTGCCAAATGCAAAGTTTGTCTTACTTCGTTCGTTTATTCATTCATTCATTCATTCATTTCTTTCATCTTGATCCTGTCTTAGTCATTTGTTTTTTGTGTGTTTTACTTTTTTGTCGTTGTCATCATGTTTTGCCTCATAAATAAAACAAAAATGATAATTGCCTTTTTTCGCTTACAAACATACACATATTTTTGCCAACGTTTGTGGCAAAGTTGCAAGTAAAAGCAAAATCAACAACAACAACAAAAATAACAGAAATAACAGTCATAACAAGAAGTAAAACAACAAACTGCGCATCGTTTTTTACGCCCACATTGCGTTCGTTGCCAGTTTTTTGTTTTTTGGTGTCTCTTACTCACCGCCACTGCTACAATACTTCTTTGCTTCTATCAATTGCAACTTCTTTGATTTCAGTTTAAAAAAGTTTTCTTTATTTCTTTGATATCCCCTTCCACTCATCTCCTCTCATAAACCATTCCTTCTAGCAATCATTTTCATATCATTTAATTAAAATCACAAAATTTTGTTACTTTTCCTTTTTCTCTTTTTTGTTTTCTTATTTTATTTCTTTGACGCTCGCGCCCAAAAACAAAAATGATAAAAAAAAAAAAAAAGGAATATTCAAAAACACAAAGTGCAAAAGCAGAATATTGAAAAGAAAAAGAAAATATCAAATTAAAAGAAATAAGAAAAATCGACATGAGGCAAGAAGGAACTCATACGAATGTAGAAAAAATTTGAAAAAGAAATAAATCTCAAAAACCAAAATAAAAAAATAAAAAAAAAAACAGAAAAATATCTAAAGCAAACGAAGCAGAAAAACGAGTGAGAGAAAGGAAAGAGTGGGGAGAATAAAAAGAACGGGGAAGGAGAAAAACAACTAAACAAAACTTGGCAAGAAGGAAGAAGGCGTAACTCGATTAAGAATTGGCATCTTTGGCATGATTATATTTTTCCATCTTCGCCATCTTTCTTCTTCTTCAGCATCAACGTCAGCATCATCAGCATCAGCATCAGCATCAGCTTTGCTTTAGTTTATTGCTTCTTATTCTTATTGTTGCTGTCTGCTTTTATGAATTTTTAAAAGTTAATTAAAAATTTGCTTAGTTTTTAATTAACATATTTTAATGAATTATGTTGTTTTTCTGTTTGCCACAACGACAACTGACTGCCAACAAAAAACACAAAAAACAAAAAAACAAAAAACAATAGGATGCCACCACCATCACCATCATGTTTTGTGGCAAGTCGGTTCTTGTCTCTTGCTTTACTATCCTTTTGTTTTTCCTAAATCTAAATCTTTCAATTTATTGTAGGAATTTCGCTTTCTGCAACATGTGGCTAAAACCAAATGATATTCTGTTGTTGTTTGTCTATAATTGGCAAATACAATAAATAAATGTTGCACTAATTAATTTGCATATTGCGCGCGTGTTCCATTTCCATTTTTTTTTAAAGTATATTTTTCTTCTATTTAGTGGGTACAATTTTAATTAGCAAACATTGTTGCATGCTAAGAAAAATAACAACATAACATAGAAAAATAAATACAAAAAATATAAAAAATTATATAAGATAAACGAAAACAAGATACAACCAACAAACAGCAAACAACAAGTGTTAGTTATATTGCACGTTTACTCAAACATGCAACACCAGAAAAACATTTGGTTTTTATATATTTTTGCTTTTATTTTTCTTTTTGCAACATTTGTACATTTGTATTATTTCTTGTGTCAATTTTACGGTTTCGTGTTTGCCGGCCTTCTAAAACTTATCTCCTTTAATCTTGCTGGTAAACAAAAAGCAAAGATTAAGCCAACCCAAAATTGAATTAATGTGGTTGGATATTTTAACCACTTAAAGAAGAGAAAATAAATTCATGAAAAATTATTAGGTTTAACCATTGCAAGTTAAAGTATAGTTAAGATAAAGTTCTCTTTCATTTTAAATTGTCTTATAATATTCCCTCTTATCTCATCTTATATACGATATCATCTTATAAAAGATTAAAACATGGATTCCTTTGTTTTTATGATCTTGAAATTTAATTTATTCTTCATAATAATAAATTTGTTTTTGTTAAATGAAATCTTTGCCTTAAGTGCTTTTATTTTCCTTGAATCTGTTATTTACTTTAAATTGTCATTCAAAAGTATCTTGAATCTTTTCACATTAAATCTACATAGCAAATTATTAGCAAACAAATCTAACGATTATTTGAATAAGTGATTTTAACTTCTGTTACATTGTTTCACCATTGATTCCTTTAGTATTTGTAAAGAGCAGAACTGTATTCAAAATTAGTCATTTCTTTGTATTGCACCGACAGTAAAATCAACAAACTGGAGGAGCCGAAGGCCAAGGCAGCCAGTGCTCCCCTTTTAGCTATGTTAAGTTTTCACAATTTAAATAACTGTAATAATAAATAAATAAATCAACAAAGTGAACAAAGGACAGTTAACATTTGCAACAACAACAGTGGTTCCAATCAATCAACGCAGTAACAACAATTTCCATTGCGCTGTTATTTTAACTGTTCGCTATGAAGAAAATTTAAACTCAGAAATAACCAAATCAAACCAGACGCCATTATCCCTCTTACGGAACAGACATTGACACATGATCAGATGCAAGTGGACTTTACTTCTCTAGTCTTAACTTTAGAGGCTTTTAGAGACTCTTCCTATAGCCTAGGCTCATCACTCACTCTCAGGGTCTCTGCACTTACTGACACGACAAATAAAATTCAAAACACAAATTCTTAATCTAAAGTAGTTTTTATTTCTTTAAAACAAAAAAAAAAATGTTATGAGGGATCCTAAGATTGTTGCACTGCTAACTGGCAACACGAAAAGATCGACGACAAGATGGGACGCAAGTCATTTCGATATTGCATGACTTCAGTAACAAAAAGTTCGTCAATAAAATCGGACGCAAGTCATCTGAATTCAACAGAATATAACTTCACCCTTTGCCATTTATGATATGATACTCGATCTGATAATCGTTAAAATAGATGAGAGTGTTTTCCTCATGTAGCAGTTTTGAAATTTAAAAGTTTAACACGCAGTATTGTGGAGTATTGAGCTTTATTCTACAGAATACTTAATATAGTTTTATTTATTTACTATAATTATTATTATTTTTTCTTTTTTATTTTAAACTCTAAATTACCCCTAAATTATTTTTATCAACAGTAAGATCATCATGGTTCTTTCTTCTTGCAAAAAAAGAGACGAATCTCTTCTGATATGAAGGATTTTCGTACACATTGGCTTGGAAAACGTTTCCAGATTAACATATAATATAAAATCATAAAATTATTTCCACATATTCCATCTTTTAGTTGAGAGGTAAACACTCAGCAGCCTGAATCTTGAAAAATGCCTAACACCAAATGTAAAAATTTTAAGAAAATCTCTCAGGATTTAAATTTACGATGAAATTAAAACTTTTCACAAAACTTTAGAGCCTCCACCATCTACTTATTAGTATGAAGTGTTCTATTCTTGTATATCCAATTAAAATTTTCATTTCCTTAAAATCTACTCTTCCCGTTCGTCTTCTTCTCTTTTTTGAACCTACTACTTATTCTCCATTCTAATTAAGGAATTTAAAGTTCTTCATGAATTTTGTAAATATAAATTTAAGTATCTTTTTATCAAAAAAAAATTAATTTAAAATACTGGTAAACGTTACATTAAACGATTTTCTAATCTAAAGCAAAGGAAAACATTAAATTACTCAAAACATATAAAAAGTCAAATATTCATGAAAATATTTTTTAATTTAGTTTTCCCACAATTTTTTATGTTTCTTTACTTTTTTAAATTATTTGTGAGTTGTTCGACTATCTGTGTGTGTGTGTGTGTGTGTGTGTGTGTGTGTGAGAGCAAATGCAAAAAGCAAACTAATCAAAAAATTCAATTTCCTTGGAAAATTTAATTTCACTCGGAGGAAAATTCAATTTGCTGGCATTTTTTATTTTTTGTTATTTTGAACGCGCCTCAGCTCGAGCCCGCGCGTCTGAGCAAGCAAACTCAGAGTCAGAACCAGAATCAGAATCAGAATTGGGGAGTGAGTATGAGTAAGTTGGCCAAGCTAAAAGCAAGAACAACTCAATATGTAGGCAGAAGATTGGGAAGGTTGGGAAGAGATGGAAAAGAAAAAGAAGAGAGAAGGCACACTTTCACACAGATACAAACCAACGAAACTGATAAATTTTTGCTTCAACATTTTTGTTCTACACTGAGTAGCTGAGTAAGTGGGTGCGGGCTGTATAAGAGTTTTGTCAGAGTGTGTTCCTGTGTGTGTTCTTGCCTGTGAGTATGGATTTTTCTTGTAAGATAAACATTTTTAATTTTATTATGAACAATATTTTTTTCCTTTTTATTCGTTTCTATGCCGCAGCCGTTGCTTGTGCCGCATGCTGCATGCCACAGCTCAACTCGGTTCAACACACACAACCAACCAACCACCCACTCAGCACAAACGGCATACCTGGTGTTCTTTTACAATAAATACTACATGTACGTGTTAGTGTGGGTAGGGTATATTTGAACTCTGGGCGTGGCGCCTGTCATAATGTTCAATGTTGTTGCTGTTGTTACCTTTTAAATGCAAAATAATATTCTTTTGAAATTTAATAAGTTTAATAACATTTTTGGCAAATTGCCTCTTATGATGCTCTCACTTTACACATACATCTGTGTATACATCTACATGTGTATGTAGTTGATTATCTATCAGTGTGTATAGCATACAATTAGGCGCGCGTGCAGCTTTTATTATCTTCCTTGCATTATTTAAAATTATTTCCTTTTTTCCCAATGTTGTCATGCCATCATCATTTTCATCATTTGTGACATTGTGACTTATTTATTTTGGAAAATTCCAATTAAGCACCCTAAAACATGCAATGCATCTTACTTTCTTCTTATACTCTTTCACTTAATCTTCTCTTCTTCATGGTCATCATCATCATCATCATCAGCATCATTCATGGCCATTCATTTAAGCATTTCAGTTTTTAATTAAATTGAAAAAATAAAAATTCAAAAATGAAAAATCTTCAATAAATAAAAAGGTCACGGCCAAAAGTTGCATCGCAACCTTCTCCAGCGGATCTTAGACTTGTTCTCGCTTTGCTCGCTCAACTTAACTTTGCTTGACTTGACTTGACTTGAGTTGAGTTGAGTTGGTCTGACTAAAAGGTACTACAACAAAACCAAACAAAACACAACAAAAAGATTGTAAGCAAGCAAGCTAAAAATGAAAAGAAAAGAAAAAAGAATACGAAAAATCATTTAACACAAAACAAGTTTTTTCTTTGTTTGCATTAACTTAAGATCCCCGGACCCATCTCCGGTCACTCTACCCCCCATTCACAGTACCATTATATCATTGACGACAACGACGACGACGACGACGACGACGTTACTGGCGTAGTTCAAATATTTTTAGCTTCAATTCTCTGCGATTCTGCGCTTTTTCCACAATGCAGAAATGAAGCCTTGCGAGGCGGCCCAATGCGGATTCAACTTAACTTGGCTTTTATGTATATTTATAAATTCTTGCATATAAAAAATGTTTTTTCTTTCTCTTGCTGTTGCTGTTGTTACTGTTGTTATTTCTTCTTCTTCTTCTGCTTCTTCTCAATTATGCATTTTGTTTGCATTTCATTAGCATCAAAATGAAAAAAAATAATAATAATAACAACAAGCAAACAAACTAAAAACGAACTTAACAATTTTATAACTTCAACTAAAGCTTATTAACCGATTTCTGCTCAAATATAATAAATCATTTTTACTATCCAAAAAAAAAGGGAAAAGGAATCGTTAAATCATCAATAAACCCAATTTTAAATTGAATGTGAAGGTTAAAAGATTTGCTTTGGTTGAATTTGGAAATAAAACTAAAGAAGTTACCCCTGATCCTTGGTTTATATAACAAACAATTCTACTTACAACCTCATTCTCTCATTCTTGCCTTTAGAATATCAGAAATCACTTAAGTTCTGCTAGTAGACCTGCATAGTTTTAACTTTTATTAGTCATTATAAATCGAATTCCAAAGGGAGGGAAGAGTCCATCCATGTACCCTCTTCATTTAATCACGATTTCTTAATTGAAAGCTTTCGAATTATTTTTTAATTACAAAATTTAAAATTCAAATTACAATTTCTTGTTATTGTTTGTATCTGCCACAGAACGTTAAGCGGACCAAAGATGCAAAACATTATTGTGCAATAGTAATAGTAAACTTTATGCAACAGTAAACTTTATGCCCAATAATATTATGCGTCTATTGCTTTCTTTACAATTCCTTTCATTTAGTTATTCAGCTTAGTCATTTATAGCTCTATTATTAAAGGCCTTTGATTCTATGGGCTTTATGTTGTTGTTGTTTTTGCAAAGTAAGTCCGAAATCAGACAGGCTAACCAAGCAAGAAAACCCTTTAACTTGGCTCAGCTTACCTTTGAGTTCCAAAAAGCAGACGAAAAAAACTAATCAAAGACAAACTCTTTGTGTTACACTCTCTAGTATCATCCGTCCGTCCGTCTCATCATCTCTTTGTGTTTTATACCTCAATCTAAGCTCCAAGTTAGTGTCTGAAGTCGTTGTCTATCTGTATGCCAGCAAGCGATGCTGAGTCCAATGTTTAGCTCGATTGTCTTCTCTTTTGCTTTTGCATTTGCTTAACCACCTTCACAAAACACGTTGTTCCTTTTACTACTACTACTACTACTACTACACTACTTCTTGTTACTCCTTTCCATACTTTTTTTGTACTCCTTTTTATGACAGTTTCTTACCTTTATTCCTTACCTTTGTAGTTTGTGTATAGTAATTTCTCTACAGTTTTTTACCTCAAACTACTACACACGTTGCACACTGCCCTTTGCTGCATGCCAGACAGGTTCATGCGGCCAATAGTCTGTTCAACATTTTTGCACTAAGGGAACTTCATCATACCAGATACTCAGATACTCAGATACATTCTAAAGTCTCCTTCGTCGTCGTAACCACTTTTGCTTCCTTTTACTCAGCTCAGCTTTGCTCTGTGTGTTCGTTCCTCTTTTCCAATTTTGAAGGTTCTTTTTGCGTCTTTGCTTTACTTACTCTGAACATCGTTGTTATATTCTGTGCTTTGCTTTTTATTCTTGTTTCTTTTCTTTTCATTTCGGTTCGATTCTCGTTTTCATTTTGTTGGTTTTTATTATTATAATTTTTGTTTTTGTTAAATATTGTTTGCTTTTGCTTGTGATCTGCTGCTGCTGATACTGGCGATGTTGCTTTTGCTGGTTTCGATGCCATCATTGCCTCCTTTACCTTTATGCTTTGCTTTACTACTTGGCTGCTTTGCCTCGTTTTGTTCACTCCTTTTTTGCACTATTAGCTTATTTTTTGTTTTAAATATTCGTAGTCGCAATAAATCATTCGACAAGTTTATGTCGGAGACGATTTTTTATTATTTTACGAAGTATTTCGCATTTTGAGATTTCTTTCGGCTTCGTTACCATTTATGTTGTTGTTGTTGCTGTTGCTTTTCTTGTTATTTCTTCTTGTTGTTTTTGTCATTATTATTGTTGCTGTTGTTGTTGTTGTTGTTGTCTTTCTTGGCATGATTTGTAGTTTATGGTTTGCTTTTCTGAAGGATATAAATATAAAATAGTGGCATCAACAGTAACAACAAAAGAGATGAATATTTTTCTTTTTAAGTTATGTTTTGAACAATGACTTTGGTTATGAGATATCGATTTTTTAACTTAAATTAACATTTTAAAGTTCGGTACAGTCAATATCAATATTGAAACTAAAATGCAGAAAAATCCTTATTAATTTAAGAATTGTAGATTTTTACTCTTAAAATGTTGGTCTATGATGGGTAAAGATTCCTAAACTTCTTTTACATTTACATGCTATTATACAACGGAAGATTAAGTTTCTTTCATATAGATTTCATATGTTCCTTGAAGTGTTTTGTATCTCAAACTCCATTTTAATTCTCCATTGAAACTTTGGAACAACATAAACCTCACCTCACTTGCTGCATTAGGAATTTTTCACATCTCTTCGGTGAATCCAATTAATTTTATCCCATTATTCTCTCACTCCCCTCTTTGTTCTGCCACTCTCTCTCTCTATCTCTTTCTATCTCTATCTCTCTCTCTATCTCTCTCTCTCTCTATCCTACTGTGACCAATGTGTCCATCCCTTTTTTAAATTAGACAAGCTTTTAATGCTTGAAATTCACGCATAAACATGTTTTAAACCATTTTTTTTTTTTATATTTGTTGGTTGCATGTACGCAGGTTTCTCCCCTCCTCCTACTCAATCCTTTTGGTATCGAAAAGCGAAATGAATAGAATAGAATATAGTACTCGTACTTACTTGTAAAGGAAAAACCTTTTGTAATAGTACAGTTTTCGCATTCGCTTTCGTTATTGTTGTCGACGACGACGATGACGACGACGACATTGAAAACCAAATAGAAACTCTTCGTTTCGTATGTGTAGTACAGCTCAATAAAAAAAGAAAAAGAAGCTTTACTCTACCCCACCCATTGGCTCCTCCTCCTCCTCTCTATACGAGTATATTTCTATTTGCTTTTTTTCTTTATTTATTCCAATGTCTGGCAACACATTTTATGCATGAAAGCGAAAGGATTTGGACGAGTCCAATAGCAATAACAGCAATAGCAGCATCAGCAGCAACAACAAATGCCAAAACAGCAAAAATGCAAAAGCCGCCAGCAAAAAATGCGCGCTCAAAAAATTCTAAAAAAAAAAAGTGGCAAGCTAAAGCCTCTTGTGATGTTGATGCTGATGTTGGCTGTTGGATGTTGATGCTGCGTGCCTCATGCATCGTTATTCATGTTGTGGTTGTTATTGCTTTAGTTGTTATATGGCGTTTGGCGCTGTGACTGCGTCAATGACGATAGCGATGGCGGCTTCATCGTTATTTGCTTATTTTTCCAGTTGACCACGTTTCATATATGACTATAGTTGGTGTCGGTATTGTAGTTGGTGTTATTGGCGGTGGTGGTGGTGGTGGTGGTGGTGGCAATGGTTACGTTGGCCAAGAGGTCTAGGTATATTGCTTCTATGAAAGTACGAATATGTACGCCTCAAATCAACAAAGAACAGAAAACAGAAAACAGGAAATGCTGCCGCCATAGTCAATTATTTGGCTTTGGTTTCTCTTCATTCCTCCTTCCTCCTTCCTCTTACCTTTTTTCTGTTCATATTTTGTTTTTTTTTTCTTTTTTTTTTTTTTGTTTCAACAAATTTTGTTTTCATTTTTCTTGTTGCCGCATATTTTTAATTAAGTGCAAAATAATGAATTTTGCATGTCGCGTCATGCCACACCACACCACCGCGTTCAGTTCAGTTCAGTTCAGTTCAGTTCAGCTCACTACAGTTGTATTGACGATCCATGATGATGTGGCAATTTCAATTTTTTATTGCACCACAGACCAGGGACCAATATTTGCCTCCAACCAAATCTTGTTTGTAGTTCTGAGCCAGACTCATAACACTTTACTGTTTTGGTCTTATTTTGATATGTTATTTTGTTATTTACTCATAACTGAGTGTGTATGTTCTGTACGCCTAAGGCTGCCTCTTTCCTTTTTTTTTTTTCCTTTTTTAGATTTGTTTACTTTTCTCGTTTCTATCTTTTTGGCGAAAACATGAAACATGTCTGCGTTGCTGCTGCTATGAAATGAAAGTGAAGTGAAGTTTTTCCATAGTGAAAAATGCGTACATTTTTTTTTTTATACATTTTCAATTGACATTGAAATGTATATTGTTGCATGCAAAAAATTGTTGCATGCTTTTAGGCGTTTCCACTTCAAACTTTCAAAATATTATACATCAAAAAAAAAAAAAGGATCAATTAAAAATGCATTTCTTTATTTGTCACTTTAAAGCTACATAAATTTGTCTACTTTAAATATTTTTCAACTTTAAAAAGTATGCAACATTAAAAGCATCATTTGTATTGTCGACTTGGAAAACTTCTTCAACGTAACTGCTTCTGAGTTGAGTTGTGCTGAGTTAATGCAATTTTCGTGAATGTCCGAAACGATGAATTTCATTGCTTGTAGCTGCAATTTGCGCATTCATTCGACTTGAAATGGAACCAAAGAAGACAAGGAAAAGTGAGACGAATCCTGTCGTGCAAATACATCGTCGTCGTAATGGACAACAACACTAACACCAACACCAACACCAACACATGAGATATGTACTTATGGTGACATCCACCCAAAATACACTCAGATACTCTCTCACACTCTGATAGATAACACTTTATAACCGCATCGCTTCCCTTCACATCTCGCTCTCTCTCTATCTCATCATGCTGGGCCCAATGTACTTACTCACTCGTACATCGTTTGTTGCTCGCTGCACGTAATTCAATTTCGAACTCTGAAGTTAAAATTCAATTAAAATGAGTCAACTTGAGCGTAATGCAATTTTCGCAGCCAATGCCATTAATGAAATATTAAAAACATGAAAAATTCACGAACCAAACGAAATAAAATACAAAAGAAAAAAAAACAACAAGAATGAAGTTCAAAATACTAAAAGAATAGAGAACTCAGAGACAGAGAGAGAGAGAGACAAACAGAAAAAAGAGAATAAAAATACACGTGAAAAATTAAATGAAAATTATATTAAAAAAGAGACAAAAAAATAAAAAGAATTTTGTGGACTTAAAGCAAAAATTCAATGTACAATAAACGCATGAAATTTCTTTACCTCTTTCATTTCCTTCTGCCAGCCTATCTGGCATGATACTAAGTATGTGAAAGATACACTTATGACGCCCTAAAGTATGCAATAAAAATATTAAAAATTGTTATATATTATTAAATTTTATGTAGCGTAAATACTTTATGAAAGGAAATGGTCCCGCGTTCACCCCTTTTTCACAGCCATTTTATATAAAAATATTTTTATTGGAACTTTTGTTGTTAAAGGAAAACAACAATGAAAATAGCGCAAATATTTCATTTTATGTCAGTGGAGAATGGTGGGTGGAGAAGGAACAGTGCGCCAACAAAACACTAAAAAAAGAATAACAACAAGAAGATGGAACTATTCTCTGCCAAGTCAAGCCGAAAACAATATAAGTAAAGGAACCTATAAAAAAAAAGAGAAAGAAAATTCATAAGCATTATAGCAATGAACAACAAAGGAGTATTATACTCATATGTACAACAACACCGACACTAACAACAACAACAAGAATAACATTAAGAAAAATCAGTAAAAGTACAAGAATACATAAATATTAATACCCTATAAGGATTTTCGTTCATGGCTCCTTCGAGTCAAAGAAATTGTTTAGAATGTTTGTACAATAGAAGGAAGGAGCAATTATGGTTTGTATAATGGGAAGACTATTAAAAGTTATTTCAGTAAATCACATTATATTCTAGTAGTTATCTTTAGTTCAAAAGATTGGTGAAAAATTTTAGCTAAATATGTACTAAGTAATAGAATCAATCAAAAATTAATCAGTCATAAATTCCTAAGCGGAAGTTTTTTGTCAAATTTCATCAAGTTGAAGGGTAAAATTATTTTAATAATATAGTCTTAATCTATTCACCTAAAAAGTCACTTCATTTAAACACAAAGCTTGTCTTCCTGATATCAAATAAGACAGAATAGAAAAGCCATTCATCCAGAAGGCTTTACTATATAAAGTAATTATGGGGTTTATTGTAAAATATTAAAACTTATACATTCATTGTGCATAGAATGGATTGTGACATACTTCAAAATGTGCATACTTGATACGTCAAGCGTATTTTAATACACCGTCAACTTGGCATCTATTCTATCTGTTAATGAACAAATTAAAGACCACACTAGACGTTAGTCAATGACGCATTGAATGTGCATGCCAATCCTCTTGCTGTGGCCCGTGAAGGTTGAACAGGCTACACTCTTCGGATTTACGACTTATAAAGATGCATAACTTAAGAACATCTCATCAAACTGTCAGTTTATTTAAGTAACTTACTGTCAATATTATTCTAACCTATCCCTTATAAGATTGGAATTTTGAAAATGGTAAACCGGAAAACCAATATGAATGCATTATTCAAGAGAATTTTAATAGCAGCATAATATAGTTCGACAATTTCGCGTATCATTTTTTTTAAATTACCAATAGCTTTTGATCAACTTTACTTTGACTTATCCTTAAAATATAATTCTACTCATGTAGTTGATTTTGAAAAACTTTAATCTATTATTTATTTCCGAATATGAAAAGAAAAATATATTATATCCAATATATTGGGAGGGTAGTTATAAGAACGAATGATTCTAATCAAAATATTGTACTATTCTTCTTTTATGTTTCTTATGTTATTATGTATTATTATAATTATATTGTATTTTTGTTGCTGTTGTTTTTCGTGTGTCTGACATTGAAAAATGTTCGGTCACGTTTTATGGCAATTCAACTCTTCTTCTTCATCATCCTCTTAGTTGTTGTTTTTTCTTGTCATTTTGATGCTTCTTCTTCTTGTTCTGTTGTTCTCTTAACCATTTTTGAAGTTTATTTTGAGCGCAAATAACAACAAGGAAAGCATTTTTTAGGCAGCAACTTTTGTTCATCTTTTACTTTTCTTGTTTGCCAGTAACATAAAACACAATCACGCACACAAATGCACACACATCATTTCAAAATCACACAGATACACACACACACATACGAGTATATGTGTATGCAACATACGCAAGCAAAAAGCAATTTTTCTTATGTTTTTGTTTCGTTTCTTTTTTTTTCACATTTTGATGTTGTTTATATTTATTTGTGCTTTTATCCTTTTCCTTTCCATTTATACTTTGCTTCGTTTATTTCTTTCTTCATTCTCCACGAAACAAATTCTTGTTGCTTATTTGCTTTTTGTTGTTGTTATTGTTGTTGTTGTTATTGCCCATTGCTGATGCGATTTCAATGTTGCCAAGCATAATTTTTAAATTCTTTTTTCCTTTATTTTTTTTTTTATTGTTACTCCTGCTTCAATGTTGTTGTTGCAGTTAATGTGGTTGTTGTGCCTTTTGTCTTGCGCTGTAAAATTGTTGTTGCTGTGGTTGGGACCATTAAAACGACGCAGCATAATGGCAACAACAATAAAATGCAATAACAACAAACTAAAAATACAATAATAAAACACAACGAGAAGCAACTGAGTTAGCGAACGCTGGCATATAACAACAACAACAACATCAGACAATGGACAATATAACAATAACAACAACAACAACAACAGGAATAAGTAAGCAAAAAGCAGAGAAAAAGGATGCGCGCTCTAAAAATAAGCTTCATCATATAAATTAAACTACCTGTCAGTGGCGGCAGCAACGCAGCGATATTGGCCCAAAACACAGTGGCGTTGCTTGATTTAATAAAAAAAGAACTATGCACTTTGTTAAGGGGTAATAGTGAAAATTCTTGGAGTTAAAATGTACTATTTCTTGAGCCTTAATTCAAAGTAAAGGTGCGTAAAGGTAAATTCAGCCACAATGACAATCCTTGTTAGCAGTGCCCTGGAACAAGGTCCTATACAGACTATAAATTTCTGATGCAGATGAAATAGGCATCAATTGAAACATATTGCTTCTCGCGTCATTCAAAAATGGGCCAGAAGATTGAACATAAATAATAAATGTTTTACCTTAAACTTAAAGGAAGTAATTCCACGGGCCATCTACCTTAGCGCTATAGCACCAAGACGAGAGCATATTACCGTGGTAGTTGGAACCTATCAAGCTAACAAAGAAAACTCTATGTGCTGGCCTCTCAACAGCACAAGGAACTTAACACTGTGCAATAAGCGAACAGTGCATCAGCAAATCATCGCTCCCTCCTGGTTCTATGGTGAACAACTATAGAGTATAGTTGCAAAGTCAAACCGCTAATGGGTTCAAACCTTGCCAAACAAAGCCTTGCGCCTTCTTACTGGCTGCGAATGGTTCAAACACTACATCAGCCAGATCTCTGGCCATTGGAATTCCTATTAAAAGGCTAAAGTGACGACACTTTAAACTCCTTATCTCATTAAATAATGACACTACTAACATATAATAATACTCATTAATTTATCAAAACATTTTTCAAAACTATGTTCAAAAACTAGCGATTCATTTACTAACATATTTTGCATGGTTGCTATTTGGCCAGTCGGTGAGATTCGTAATTGTCTCAATCTTGTCCTGTCCAAGAAAAGTTGATCGACTCCTTTTCTAAATTAAGAAAAATGGTCAATAGTTTTACTACATCGAAATCTTTGGGTCCATACTATATAAATATAATAAAAAGAAATATATAAGTTTTCGGAATACCAAAACTAGTATTTTGTATCTAGAAATCCCTTTAAAATTAAAACAAATCTATTGCCGTCACTGCTATGAATTTCTTATTGGAATGTATACGAGTTTGCTGGAATTTTTTATCAGAATTCATTTTTTTTTTAAGTTCTTTTGTAATTTTTTGCATATTTGATATATAAAAATTTACTAATAAATCTCTTTATGTTTCTTTGCAGGTAAGTTTCAATATTTTGAGACCTTGATGTTAGTTTTCTGTTTTTAAAATCGTAAGTAGAAAATATCCACATATGCAACCTAAAATATTAGAATGTATAGACACTTTATAAGGTTGTAAGAAGAATGGATCTCCAATTAAATAAATTCTTTGCAATGCAACAATTACAAAAAATTTATTCTGAACTCTAGAAATGAGTTATTAAATGTCATCAATCAAAACAAACTTCCATTTGCAATATAGATATATGAAATGCAGATGAAAAGAAAATACTATATACATAAAGGCAACAAAAAAGAAGAATTCAATAAAAAAAAAAACATTATTCTACTAAAAAACAAAGAAACAAAAAGCTAAATTGATTGATTGATTTAATGAATGATTGATTAATGCATTTCTGTTGCAAATGCGTTGCGGCAACAGCAGTAAAAACAATATAAATATCAACAACAAAAACCACTGCAATGATGATGGTGATGATGATGACGCCAGCAATTGGTTGTCGAGACGAATGAGTAGTCATAGATGATGAAGACAATGATGATGATGATGATGATGATGACAATGGAGTAAAAGCTATGAGAAACCAATGAAGATGAACAAGAGAACAACAAAAAGACCATTAGCTACAAATGCAACAACAGCAGACATCAGCAACAGGAACAATGATGCCATCCATGTATTTGTTCATCATCATCATCATCATCATTACCAAGCCTTTACAATTTAGTGAGTGAAGCTATACTTGTTGTTATATTTGTTGTTGCTGTTGTTAGTGCTTTTGACTTTTTGACGTTGCAGTTATTATTATTGGCAATGGCAATGATTGGTTGCAACAGCATAGTAGATACTCGCACGAACATAACAACAAATCAACCCTTGCAACATGAACTTCGTTGACAACCTAAGAATTTTACATCTTTTAATAAAATATAAGTATATTATACCATACCAATACATATTATTTTAATGTATATAGATTGATTGATTGATTGATAGATAGATAGGATACATAAATAAAATAGATGAATATTTTATAGATTCTCATTTTATGGGGAACATTTAAGTTTAGTAAATTTAGGATTTTGATTGGTTTAATGCAATTGGTTTGATTGTTTTACATTTTGATGGATGGTATTCAAATTTGGCAGACTTTTGCCCTCTATAGGTTAGAACTGGATAGAATATGATTGGAGTTAACCCTGTCAAAGAATTAAGAAGATGTTATTATCCAGCGGAATCGATAAAAAAGAAATGGGCCAAGTGTGAGTCAGACTCGTACACGGAGGGTTCCGTACCAGATTGGGGTTTGATCAATCCAATCAAACTGAAATATCGGCAATATAAGTTTCTAATATACAACCACCAACCTTCCAAATTTCAAGTTCGTGGGATTACTGAATCGTATAGCTGCCATACAAGCCAAAATGTTTGTTGTATGGGGACCCCTGTAAGTTTTCAAAAATATTTTAGTTTTAGTATTTGCTGCTGATTCCCGGATAGAACTACACCTTCTGTGAAAATTTCAACTCTCTAGCTATCGCAGTTTATAATATATGACCCAAGGACCGACGGACGGACGGACAACGAAGACTCTGCAATAGGGTTCCTTTTGATACCCTTTGGGACCGAAGCCCTAAAAAAAGAGCCATGGCACCTAATGGCAAAATAGTCCATGTCTTTAAAGAGCAAAGAACGCCTTCCCAGAAATGCAGGGCAATCTCAAATAAGGCTATCGATACTCTTCGCCTATTCTGTGTATTCTAATAGATTATAATAGATTTGATTTGATCAAAATTAGAAAGTTGAATCAATTTTACAATGCATATTGAGCACTTTGGGCTTTTCCTCTGATTCAATATGTTTCTTATCATTTTTTGATTAATTTAATATATCTTTTATCAATTTCCTTCATCCACATATTGTATTTGTGATAAGATAAAATGATAAATGATAATATTAAAAAATCTATTTCAAGATATTTGTTCATTCCATTGATAATTTAATTATTTGACAATTTAATTGATAAATTATGAAACATCTTTTGCTTGAGATAATTTTGTTAGAATTTTTGATAAAAATCTTGATCAAATCAGGTTAATTGTGACAGAGTTTCTTCTTTAATAATTGTGATTAATTTCTAAGGTCTAAGCTTCATATTCTTTTTCTTAGATGTTCTAGTTGTGCAATTTTAAATTATATTTTATTCATTATAATAAAATTTTATTTTATTTTATTTAAAGCTACTATTTACTTTTCTCTCGTTGTTTTGTCTTTAAACACTTAAAATTTTATCGTTAAGAATGCATAAAAATAAATTACGCAATTAAGAGAAATTAAAAAAGCCAACAAAAACAACAACAGCAAATAAGAAAATAATAAAAATAACAAAAACGAAAATATATAGGAAGAAACAAAGAAAAGAAAAAAATAAAAACTTAACAACAATGAGACACGTAATGCAAAAGAACGAATGAACAAAAGACATTAAAAATAATAGAAAGAGATAGCTGGAAAAGAAGTATGCTGGAGAGATATGTTATGTGAGTGAGGAGAGGAATGGGAGGTAACGAGACAGAGAGAAAAAATGAAAGAATGAAAACCAAACAACGAGGAAAAACTTTCACAAGGTTTTTTAATAACGTGGAAAATACAAGAAAAAAGTAAATATTGATGCAGCCGCAAATTTCAATTAAGAACAGGAAGAAGAAGAAGGAATAACAACAACAACAACTGCTAGTACTACAACAATAAAAACAAGAACAAGAACAGCAATGACGATGTGAACAACAACACTGGTAAAAGTAATGAAAACACCAGCAACAACAATGTAAAGGAGCATGTGCAGTAAAAGAGAAGAAGTTGAAGTGAAATGGTTTTCATTTTGTAGAGAAAATGCGAGTCATGAAGGGAGGAAGAACGGGAAAGAGGGGAAAAAGAGAAAGAAAGAGATAGTGAAGACAACAGGCCGGTCGGTTGTGATAACAGTAAAGTTCCTATAGGACACCAAGGGGGAGATTCGTGGCGAGGGCGAAATGCCTGTAAAACATTTTGATGTAATAAAATAACGTATACGCCGCATACGTCGCCAACCAACCTACGAACGAACGATGGAACTAACCGACGAACCAACGAACCAACAGTCGGACCCACCCTTGTCATTATAGAGCAACAAAAACAACAACACCAACGCCAACAACAACAAGAACGGTATGAGCGACAACGAAATGAGGCAAAAACACAATAAGAGCAATTTAAGCCACAAGAATTACGAATTCAGAAGGACGATGAAGGGCAGCAACGGCGACGAAAGACCAAAGAGAGTGAAAGAGAAAAAACCTCCATAAGGGAGCGTCAGATAGAACGAGCGAACATGGCTAAAAAGGAGGCAGTAGGAAGTCAAATGTAAAGGAAACGAATGTGGGGACGTATGGTATAGAGATAGACGTCAGGAGCAGGCGCAGGAGCTGCAAGCAGTACAATATTAGTTAAATCCGATAAAAATAAATCGCAAAAAAATTTGTCAAAGAAGTAAATGTAAAACTATAGAAAGGAAGTTTAAGGAAATGAAATGAAGATGACAAAGGGACTGCATAAAAGAGGTTGTGACTGCCAAAAAAAAATAGTCAAAATATTTTAAATACCATCCAATGGACCCTAGGAGATATGTAAAGTAAGCAAGACAATAAAACAAATAGTAAGAGAACACAATAGTATTTAACAAGGAGAAATGGATAAGGAGAGGATGCAAGCCACAAGACTAAAAGCAACGAAATTTTAGCAAAATTCTCGAAAGAAACAAGAAATGGCTAAGGATATGAACAAAAACAATATAAAAAAAATAAAAAGGACTACAACGAAAATATGCGGCTACGATGGGCGACGAAGTTGCTCCTGATTGTTGTCGTCGTCGTCGTCCTCGTTGAATGGCGTCGATGGCGATGGCGATGGCGATGACGTTGCCACAACTTAAAATGGTGAAACAAAAGCACAAAGAAATAGTAGAAGAAAGAACAGCACAAAACGCAAACAGCGAAAATTGAGCATGCCATTATGCCATTATAAACAAGTAGAAGAAGATGTACAAAGAGCAAAGAACAAGAAGAAAGTGTGTGTCAGAGAGAGAAAAAGCCAACAACAAACTGTGAACGAGTAAGGGAGCGCGAGCACAATGCAAACACGAGAAACACGAGGAATTGCCAAATGAAAGCGGAAGCAAAAAGTGGCAAAAAGCGCCACGAATGAACGAACGAACGAACGGACAAATGAAAGAAGAAGAAAGAAAGTATGAAATGGCGACGTGAATGCATGGCAGACCAACAAACATACACAAACAAACTCTTACATGGAGCCCAATACAACTTCTGGCGTCGTCCTCCCAATTGGCCCAACCAGTGGAGCCACAATTTGGAATCAGTCGCCATTGCCATCGTCAACAACAATGCATCGCTATAGCCATTGCCACCGCCATCGTCGTCGTCGTTGTTGTCGTTGTCGTTGTTGTCAACGTCGTAGTCATCGTCGTCTTCTTTGTCGTTTTTGAAGCCATCGAAAGAGTCGAGTCGAGCTCAAGTGCGAGTTGAGGCGAGTCGCTTCGAGTTCGAGTCGAGTTAGTACAAAATTTTGCTACCCTTGATGCTCACGTCTGAGAAATATCGATTTTCTGTGCCACAACGATGTACACGTCGTACACATACCATACACACTATATACATATGAAAGATATTTGTATGAGTATGTGTGCATTCGTTTGTGTGTGACGCGTATCCTGATGGGGCGTGTGCCTTAAAGTTCTCCTTCCTCAATTGCCTAATGCCGCCGGTTTTCCTTTTTCCTTTTTTTTTTTTTTGTTAAACCGGAAGCTGTTTCTTGCTGCTTTTAATGAATTTGACTAATTTGTCTTTACTTCTAAAACTCCAACTTCTCCAGAAATTAGACATTGACTGGAAGTTTTTATTTGAACCGCAATGTTCTTTAAGGACAAAGAAAAGTTTTAAAAAAATCAAAGAATATACAATTTTGTCTCAATGAAAGAATTGAAAACTTACTTTTGGCCTTTTAATCTTCCAATCTTCCACTTTTCATACTTCGTTAATCCTGTCTTGATTTGCCTTTTCTCTATTTAATTTCTCCTTATGACGACTTAAGTGGGAATTTCCGGCTTAAATTTTGAGCATTTCCGTCCCGTCGCTTGCAAATGCAGACACTGGGATTTATTGTACTATCCACCCAACTCCTGAGAGGGGAATTTCCACTTCGTCGCTTTTAGACAGACATTCATCCTTAAATCCTTAAATCCACTTGGAGAATACTAAAAGAAAGAAACGAAAAACAAGGTAAAACTCAAGGATTGCGTAACACAGAAAAAATTCTAAAGAAAAAGGTGAAAACAATTGGCAAGCTCAGTTCAGTTCAGAGCATTGACAATGAAAGAAAGCAGAGCTACGAGAGGAAGATTGTGAAAAAAGAAAAGTTTTAGAAACAATCAGAGAAGAATTGGCAAAAAAGTTGCAAAGTTTTCTATGAAAACGAGAAAAAATTAACAGAAGAAGAAAAAAAAACTTGAACCACTTCAGACGATGATGACGATGAACATGAAACTTTTACTTTGGCTTTTGCCTTTAGCGTTCGCAGTCGCATTCGCAGTTCTATCTTGGATGTGTGTGTGTGTGTGTGTGTGTTTGTGTGTATTTTGAATTGAAAGTATGAAGAAAAACCAAAGGAAAGCAGAAACACAAAGGAATTTTCACAGAGCTGCAGCTCGCGCCAGTCTATCCATCCTCTCTCTCTTCATTTTACTCCTTCCTCTACTCCATTCAGTTAAATCAGTCTGTCTATCTGTCGTCTCTATTGGGCGTCCTTGCATGTGGCAACTGATTTTACTGTTGCTGCCGGTTGCCGGTGATTTTGCCACAAGAGACACTACTATGTTGCTGCCTTCTACATATACGAGTACGAATGCGAGCATTGCTGGCTGGCTGCTTATGTTTGGTGGCTGTTGCTTGCTGGCTGGCTGTTTGGCGAAGTTGTCTGGCACCAGCACACGCTTTCAATGCTTGCCTGCCTGCCTGAATGCCTGCTTTACTTGACTTCTTGGTTTAACTTGCAACTGGCAGCGCGTACCGCGTGTTACCATAGTCACTCGTCTCATTGTTACTGTTGTTACGAGTGTTGCTGTTATTGTTGTTATTGTTGTTGTTGCTAAGAAGGTTGACATTATGAACTTGAAAACTCATGCTGTTGCTAATGCCACTGCCAGTGCCAGTGCCAGTGCCACTGTTTTGTTGCCTTTTGCTTATGGTATGCTACTGTTGCCATTTCCTCATTGTTGTCATCGCCTTCGCTGTCGTCTGTCCCTCATGTCTGCCTGTCTGTCTGCCTGTTCACTCAGTCGTTCTTTCCTTCCTTAGTTCATTCATTTGTTCATCCCCCCACCCCGCGGCTGAAAATGCGAACAATTTTTATGAATGAATGAGTGAATGAAGAATGAAGAAATACGTTTCGTTTCGTTACGTTACGTTACGTTTATTTTGTTTTGCTCTTTTGATTCATTCTTCATCCTTCTTTTCTTCTTTTTGTTTTCTTCACTTACTACAATATTTTTTCAACTTTTTTTCCTTCCTTTTTTGCAAACCAAACACTTTGACTATATTTTTGTTGTTATTGCCGGCGTGCTGTCAGTGACTTGTTACATGCGAAAAATTCTGTCCTAAAGGGACTATATAGAAACAACAACAGCAACAAAAAATACTGATAATGATGATGGTGATGGTGGTGATGGCGATGACGATGACGATGGCAACGCGTCATTGCCTCTATTGGGACAAAAGTCAGCAGGAAATCACAAGTTCACATGGCACAAATAGTCTGCCATGTTGGCTGGCATTGTTCCTACAACTTCCACTACTGTATACTATGTATTACTGTTTACCATTAATGTTGTTGTTGTTGTTGTTGTTGTTCTTGGTATTGTTTTAACAGTTTCACTTATTGTTGATGACGTCATTGATGACAAACAAACAAAGCCGCTTTCCCATGACTTTTCAATCTGCCATCATTTTCACTATACCGGCAAAACTACAACCTACCATCCTTCCTTCCTTTCTTTCTTTCTATCATTCTTTATTGGATTTCTTTATTCCCTTGTTGCTATTGTTGTTATTGCTCTTCCATTACTCCAATGTCATCAATTACGCATGCAACAATCATTTCACGCGAAATACTCATTGACAAAAAATCAACGGTTTCTCTCTTCCCACTCACCCACTCAATTTAACAAATCGAAAATCGAGGTCAACTATCAACAACTAAACGAGAAACCAAAACAAAAAAAGAATACAAATCACAAGCACATGGTGGCGCATACAACAACAACTGTGTACACAAAATGGCGGCAATACCTGTGGTCAACACTCGCTCGCAGTGAGCAAGACTCACTAGGCTAAAAATGGCCTGTGATGTTGGTCGCACTTTATCTGACTGGATTATGGACACCTGCAACATTTTTATATGCATACAATCAACAGTGTTTCTGTTGCAGTTTTCATCACGGTCTTTTTTTTTTTTTTTTGTTTATCAATTGACGCCTGGGCATCGGTCGCCTATAGTGCAGAATTGCGCGTTACTCATACGCTGTGTAGTACAGCATGAAAAAATACTATGCTGCTTTCAATGCACATTCAATATTCAATGTTCGCTTGATCCAGGCGGCATGCAAGTTCACGTATTTATATTATTTTTTCAACCACTTTTTTCCCACATTTGGCAGGCAACAACAGGAAATTCCTTTGAAAGAAACACTTTTATTTTCAATTGTTGCATTTTTGCCATCCACAGATCCAAACGCAACCCACACGTCCACAATCTTCTAACCCACCCACTGGCATGCAACATGCACAAAGCGTAGCCATGACGATAGGCAACATCCTCATCGAGAGTGGGGTTTTTCTTTTTTTCTCCATTTTTTTTTATTGGGAAATTCAAACGATTTTCATTTCTTTTTTTGCATTCGTTGCAATTTGAATTTTTACGCTGAGTGTGAAAGTATTGCAACAATAACAACCAGAAATAGCAATAGCAGTAGGAATAACAAGAGAAGTAATGGAAAAAAGTAACATAAAAGTTTGTCGACCTATATTTTCATTTGTTCTCTCTTCGTCTGCTCTGTCTGTCTGTTGTTTTCTTCCCTTTGTCCCTCCATGGACAGTCTGTCCATCTATCAATCCTTTCGTGCAGGTCTGTCCTCTGTCCATTATTTTTTATTTTTTGTTTTGGGGTTTCATTTGAATGTTTCCTCGTTTGTTTATTTGTTCGTGAGATTGGTTTAGCTCTTGATGCCTGCCGCTTTTTGCTTGTTCTTCTGCTGATTCGTGTTTTAGTTCTGTTTCAGCAACAACAATAACAGTAACAGTAACAAACAAAAACAAACAAAAAACTATTTTTACCGTCACGTAGTAGTGAAATGCAACAACCTGTTGCCTATACAATATAGTAGTCAACATTATCAACCAGTCGAACACCCTCAACATAGTTCATCCCTTGGCTCACATCATCATTGTCGACACTATACCAATTGGACTGGATTGGATTGAATTGGAGATTCAAAAATGCCAAACATAAAGCAGCAACAGCAGCAATAGTAGCAGTAGCAGTAGCAGTCACAACAACAATAACAACAACATTATCAAGTATCTAGAACAACTCTCGACAACAATGAAAGTTTTGCAACACTTTTGCGTAACACACAATGAAGAAGCAGCAGTAGCAACAGCAACGAAAGGATCTATAAAACTTCAATTTGACTCAACGCACAAATTCTAACTCAAACCCAAGGGGAGTCAAATCCAACTATTCAACATAAGTTTTTCTACACATTCTTATTGAGTTTCGTATTGAGAACTTGACTTACTTATAGGAATATTTTTACAAACACACAATATACATATGCAAGTAGTCAATGAAGAAGGAAAACGGTTATTTTTATAATACCCTACGCATTCTTTATGGCTTTTATAAGACATTCAAGGGGACTTAGAACTTACAAGGGAACTGATAAGGAAATAATTTAAATAGAAAAATATTCCTATTGAGAGTTTTTCATAAAATTTGTGTCTTCCCTTATTGTTTTGTAGATAGAAGATAGACATTTCCAATGGATCCTTTCATTTTCTTTAATATGTTACAACCAAATCTAAAATTCTGGGAGCAGTTTGTTTTTTGAAGATTTTGCTCTATTTACTTGTTCCATTGTAGTACAGACCTCATAGAGTTTGCTCTTATCAAACATCTTTCACAGTTGTTTGTTGTTTCTTATTTTTAAAAGAAAAAGTCCCTAAGGAGAGACGATCTAAGTAGTTAAGCGGTACTACAATACAAGGGTGGGTTAATAAATCATTATAAAATCTAACGGAGAGCATTCCTAGTGTATTCACGTTATATTTTGGCAAGTAGCTTCCTTCATGATTTAACAAAGTTAGAAGATTATTACAGTTAAAAAATATTCTATTTTGGATCAATCTAATCAAATCAATCAAATTATGAAATTTCTGAGAATAAGTTCTTTACATACTTAATTCGAAAAGGATACCAAATTGTCGATAATGCCAAACTCTGTATTATCTTCTACTCCTATTTCCCTTTATCCTAAGGTGTTATTATAAGTAATATAGCTTTCATTTCACTAGGTGACAAGTTGAGGCTTTGTAGATTTGTTTTTCTTACTTGGAATAAAAGTGAGTTTGATCAACTTATTGGGTGAAATACATGGAAATGGATAGATAGATGGATAGATATGTAGATGAATATAAAGAGAGAAACGAAAAAATTAAACAATGAAGAAGGGAGGATGATTTGAAGATAGAAAGTTTACAATTGACTTGAACTGTTTAGTGTTTAGATTGATTAACTATTGATAATGAAAATCCAATAAGAATAAAAATTCATTCTTTGCTTTTCTATGAGAAAAGAGAAACCCTGAACAAAAGAAGCAATTTAGTGAAGAAAAAAAACGTTAATAAATTCCCCATTGTTGTACTTTTACCTCTAAGGTAAGAAAATTGTACCAAAAGCAAGGAACTCTATGTTAGGCAGGGTGGGCTGATGAGTATGGAGGGGTGCAAAAGACTTTAAGTCAAAATTACTCTTATACACACACACATACACACACAAAAAAGTACTACATCAATAGTCGTAAAGGAAAGGGGGAGAGCAAATGGCACGCGTACACAGCACTTTACAAAGAAGAAGGTGCGGCGTCTGCGTTCTAAGGTAAGGTTCAAAAGGTATCCTTCAGATACTTTTGTGGGTATTCTTCTTGTTGTTCTTCTTGGTATATGTGTGAATGTGGGTGGTTGGTTGGTTGGAAGGTTGACTAAATTTTGGTATGCTTGCCGGGCAGCAGGCAGGGGGTTGCTAATGGCTATGCATGTATGTATGTGTGTGAATCGAACTAAAGTTAACTGGGTGGGTGAGTGAGTGAGTAGGTGGGTGGAATGCTTAACTGACTTTCTTATAGTAATGGGTAGAGGTGGTTGTTGTTTCTGTTGACTTAAGGCGAGGCACGGCAAGGCGTGTGTCAAGAATTTTCTGTAGCAAGGGCGCGTGCTTGTATGTGTATTCATTTATATGTATATAAATATGTACTTGTATGTATTTGAGTTTGTGTGTGTGCACACATTACAAACGATAGCAATTTAGAAAGATGCCAGAGGTATGCAAATTTATTGCCGGAAATGTAATTTACAAAATACGCTTTTGGGCAATGGACAACAACAACAAAAACAACAACAGCAACCAGGACATTGAAAAACAGTTTGTTGTTGTTCTTGTTGTTAACTTTAGCTTTAGCTTTAGCTTCTCTTCTCCTTTATTTTTTTCTTGCTGCTGCTGCTGCGACGCACATTCTTGGGTTTTTCGTTGAATTTTAAAATTTGCTTGAGCTGAAACACAAAGATACAAGAACACACACACACACAAGGATATTTTCTACTGATAAGCGTAGACAATACTGATATTGTTGTTGTTGCTGTTGCTGTTCCTTTAAGCCGCACATAACTCAAAGCAGCAGCGCTATTAGTCACATGGATCGCCGCCACTGACACTGACTGACACCTACCCAAGAACAGGGAAACCGGGACAACGAAAGGACATTCATTTCTAAAGCCCATAAGCCCTCCAAAAATGACTAAAATATACTACACCCATCTGCCTCTTTATGTTCCTCTAAATAATCAAAAAGACAAGTTTCATGTTTTGCCTATCTCTCACAGTGATTGTGTTGTATCAGTGTTGGTGAGAGTTAAAATTCTCAAACAAAATTATTCATAGTTCCTCATTCTTGTTGTTGTTGTTGTGTGTCCAAATCCTATCTTTTGTTGTTAGTGTGTAGCAACAAAACAAAAAAAGGTCCTTAGAATCAAATTTTAAAGTTTCTAATAATTGTGGCAAGGAAAGTTTTGCCTTTGACTTGATTCTCCTGTTTTTGCTTCTCTGTGGTAAATGGTTCATTAGTGCGAAACTTGATTGGATTTAAAACGTTCGGTCAGTTTATTTATAATAAGAACCAAAGGTTTGAGGTCATCAGTAAAAAAAACATAAATAGTCAGTCAGTCTACCAATTAAAACAACAAATCCTAAAAAAATATTTTTTTTATTAAAAGAAAGCATTAATTTATTTTAATTAAAACAAAAAAAAACAAAAAAAAAACCACCATCAACAGCAAAACATCAACTACAACAACAATAATATCTTGTAATTACAACAACAACAACAACAACAACATGTGTGGAAGAAGCAAGAACAAAAACACTTAATAATCGCTCGACGCCTTCAAAATGATGAAAAATTCTTTAAACGCCACATACAACAACAACACAAACAACAATGACAATATAACAAGAAGATGGTGAGGAAGAATAAGAACAACAACAACTACAACAATACAAAGAATTTTCTTTTACTCAACAATAACAACAATGAGATACTCTTAGGATGCGCTCACGCGTCTTTGGCTGGGAACGAGCGCGTTTCTCTCAACAAACATAAAACAAAATTTGCTACACTATTCCAAAGCCTCTCCAAAGCAAACACTATCAGAATGCTGTATGCAGCAAATAAGTAAGCACAAGGAAAGAAAGAAGCAAGAAAAAGGAGACTCTATAGCAGCAGCAGCAGCAGACAACAACAACAACTTCTACTTAGTATTCTTGAGCGTTGTTGCGTTGCCGTTACCGTCATCATCTCTCGCAATGCATTTTGACTTTCCTTTCCTTTCATTTTGTTGTGCATTTCCTTTTTTGCCTTTTCGTCTTATACTATGCGCAAGTGTGTTAGTAAGCGAGTGAGTGAGAATATTTACATATGTACGTACATATATAATTGTGAGTATGATAAGGACAGTTGCTCTTTGCCATATGGCATTGTATTATAAGAATGAGTGAGTAAGAATGAATAGCAAATGCACTCAGTTACTTATACTCAACTCAACTCACACTTACTCTCTTTTCTTCTTTTACGCTCATGCGATGCATTTGTGAGAATTCTTACTGCTTGTAAGGTGGCTTTACAGAATATGGCGAAGATAAAGATGAAAAGAATACACAAAAAAGGGCAAACAATAAAACTTAAAAAAACATACAAAGTTTATTTAATAATTTAGGAGAAAATTACCCAAAATTAGAGAAAATATTGAAAAAAAAAAAATAAAAAGGAAAATTAGCTTATGATGCAATATGACATGCAACTTACAGAAGACGCTGGAAAGAAGCCTGCAATTATAAAAGGCAATAACAACAAGAACGCCAACGCTTATAAAATACATTTGAAGTATGGCGTAGTAGTAGGAGCAAAGAAAAGAGGCAAAAACAATAGTAATAGTAATAGCAATTACAACAAAGCGTGGGGCCAAGAAAGTGCAAGGCGAATGTATTTGAGTACATAGAAAATGGGCTGTGTGTGTGTATATTCGCGAACAAAAGACGAAACAAAGTGCAAGACGCATACGAGAATAATTGAATTTTATTACATTGTTTGAAGAGTACACACACACACACACAGATACACATACAGAAACAAACACAAATACAGTTGTGTGCTTTGCTTGAATGACGCGCGCGGTCACCTACAATAACAACACCAACAAGAGGAGAATCATCTCACACATGCTTACATTCACTCAACAGCAGAGACAGACAACAACCAAGCCATGAGTGTATCTCCCCCAACACAAACACATGCACACAATAGAATGTCTCTCTCTCTCTTCTCGCTCTCTCTCGTGCTGTGTTTGAACGCGGGAGCAGTTACCACCACCAACCCAACACCGTCCACATCGACATCGACATCGCCAACAACCAACGCCGCCAATGCCAACACCAAAATAGCATTGCCCGCGCTCCTTTGCTCAATTCTTCTATTAACGAAAGCAACGACAGCAGCAGAGCGCATAGCAGCGCCTCCAAGAGAATAATGACCCCAAGGCTTATTGTTGTTGTTGTTGTTGCTGTTGCTGTTGTTATTATTGACTGCTATTTTGCTCTCTATGCTTTTTCGAATATTCCATGCACATATTATAAAAGTAACTGGGTGTGTGTGTGTGTGTGTTTGGCTTGCCTGCCTTTCCTATGTATTGGTGTGCAAGAAGCCGGTATGTATGAACAACAATTCACTCGCATGCGAGTTGAGTCGAGTGAGAGCCATACGAAAAGAGGTCGATGCGATGATGATGATGATGGTGGGTGTTGTTGGGTCGCCGCTTCGGCTTTAAATTGCACGATGTTGGATGTTGTGTTGATATTAAATCTAAATGCAAAGAATCGTTTCTGTGGAGTAAAGAGTGGGTGGTGGTATGGAGGGAGAGGGAGGGCAGCGGATTGGTAAGGGCCAAGGGCCAGCAAGTGGGTCTGCTGCTTGCTAGAAGTTCAGAACTGAAATGGTAAAATGGAAACTGCAAAAATTAAACTTATGATGGCTTCGGAAAAATAAATGGCGAAAATAACGAGAAGAAAAATAAACAAATAGTAAAATGGAGAAAAAAAGGAAAGGAAAATGAGCGCAAAAAGCAGATGAACAACAAAAATTAAAAAAAAAAAAAGGAAAAATAAATAATAAGACAACAGCTGCGCCAACGAACAAGCTAACGAAATGAACGAGATGATGATGGTCATCATGATGATGATAATTATACTGATGATGATGATAATGATGATGACTGCATGTGAATGTAAGTGTATCTGTGTGTATGTGTGGAGCTCTCTGTTCGCCAGTTTGTATGTGTGTTTGCAAATTATAAAAGCAAAAAACGACAATAATAACAACAACGTCAAGTAAATATATTTATACTGTTGTTGTTTATTGTTGTTGTTATAAAAAGGAAATGCTAGAATGAATCAGAAGAAGAAGCAGAAGCAGTAGAATGAAAAAAGAAAAATAATAATAATAAAATTGCACAGCGCAAGGCAAAAAAATAAATAAAAATAAAACAAAAAAATATAAAGAAAAATATAACGAAGAAGAAGCAGAAAAAACAATAATAAAACAAAATTGAAATTTGTAATGAAGCTACTTTGTTGTTGTTGTTGTCGTTGCTGCCGCTGTTTGTGGTGGCGGCATTAAAAGTGGAGACTGGAGTCAGTCAGTCAGACAAGGCACAAGATGAAGTCGTAGAAGAAGCAAAAAACATAAGGCAAGCAGGCAGTTGGAACATTTTTCTTCAACAATATTTTTTTGTTTTTTAAGTATAAATGAACTTTGTTGCAATTGAAGTTGTTCACTTTTCTATTATTTTCTTTCTTCATTTTAAAGAAATTTAATATGGAATTTATCATCCTTTTAGAGGAAGGAAAAATAAATATTTATTGTGGCCATAAAACAACTTGGAAAGATTAATTAATGAGAAACATTCACTGGGGGGATTTGTGTTAAGGAATTCACTTCGAATTTAAACCAAGTAAATAGAAAGAACCTTCCAGGTCCTGAAAAGCTTGCTGTCTTTCGTCTTGGACCTTAAAGTAAAGAGATTGCTTAAGGGGAAGCATAGAAAGCTTGGATTAATATGAGTGGAAAATAATACTACAATTAATTATAGGGAAAAGAGCACTAGAGTCGAGGCTTTCACTTGAAGTATACAATAATTGCAGAGCTGTAAATAAGAAATTTTTAATAGCTAAATGAACTGAAATCATTTTGGAGAGGCCTGAAATTTTGGAGAATAAAGTGACCCCAATCCAAATCATTTTAATGATTTATTATAAGTATCCGTAGACCACACTGGAAGAAGTCATGGTGATTTGAGCCGCAAGTAAAAGTTGGACAGCTCTGATTTAGATCTCATTACCATTATTTCTAGTTATCCTTCATTCATTTCCATAATCTTATAAATTGCAGGAAATATGCTTAGAAACTTTATTGTATACTCGGTGTTAAAGAACTTTTGGGTTTGCTTACGCCCAACAGAATTCACACTTGGATCCAATTTACTTTTACTATATATATACAAATCCAAAGGAAAATCTCTGCTAATGTTGCCTTGATATAAAATCGAGCCATTGCTTTTAAATTCCAAATTAATTTAAACCAGAAAAGTGTCATCCAATTTATTTCATATATTTTCCATTTAACCTCGAAACTAATTAAAATTTCTTATTCTTCTCATTTCTTTTTAGGTAAGTTTCACAATTTCGATTCATATTTTGCCTAAGACAATCAAGAAACCAACAAAACAAAACGAGAAATACAAACAGACAACCGTAAGTAGCCTAAAAGTGTGCAACATTTCTTACTTTAAGCAATAAATAGAGGCAAACCTGTTTTAAGATATTTTATCATAACAAAAACAAAATCATATTACAAAAATATGTAATTTTGCCAAACAATAAAACAAAGAACATCACCAACAACAACAACAACGAAGAATAAAACTTACGAAAGAAAGAAAGAATTTTTCTTCTTGTATTGTAATTTGGTTTTGTTGTTGTTGGTCGCTTGCCGCTGCTTCTGCTTCTTCTGATTCTACTATGTTTTCATTTTGATTATTTTTTGTGCCTTTTTCGGTTTACCGCAGTTATTTTTTACTACCTTTTTTTTTTTTTTTTGTTCCATACAAAAGCAAAAGCAAAGAGAGCCACATAGATACTACACCCATACAAAATCAACACTACTACAAAAAAAGCCGCTCCCGGTCTTTGTTTTCATGCTCACTAGACTTAGCCTTACTCTCTCTCTCTTTCTCTCTCCCACTCTCTCATTAATATAAGTATAGTAAAATGTGAGAGCATAATGTAAGCGAGAGAGCATAAAAGAGTACGCTCACTTGCTTATCAACAGCAGCAGCAGCAGCTCAAGGCAGCCATTAATATGGCGGCAAGCACGTTTATTTCTTTTTTTTTTTTGTGCTGTGCTGTGTTGTGTTTTTGTTTTTTCATTTCAAGCTCATTTTCATTGCTCTCGGATGGAAAGAAGAGCGAGAGTATCCATAGTTATGCTATGCTCCGGCTCTCCCACTTACTTATGACCGTGCTCTCATTCTCATTCTCTTTTTCTTTTAATGTCTGTCCATGTGTTTTGTGTGCGAGTGTGTGCGTGTGTCAGTGTGGTTGGCGGCTATTTTTCGTAGTATTTGTAGCCGCTGCTGTCTTTGCATTTGGTGTTGGTGTGTTGTTGTTGTTGTTGCTGTTGCTGTTGTTATTGTCGACGCTGCCTTTTGCTCTGCTATTTTGTTGTTATTGTTATTTCGAATCCACAACGTCGTCGTAGTCGTCGTTGTCGTTGTCGTCGACGTCGTCTTTGTACTTTTTTACGCTTACACTTCACGTAGATTCATTCTGTAAACGCGATTCCTCGAGGACGTAACGTAACGTGAAACGTCGGACAGTGCGCGCTTCAGCAAATCGTTCGTTGTCTTGGCTGTCTTCTATCTTGTCGTATGTCGTTTGTTGTATGCAGCAGCACTAGTAGTTGTAATATTGTAGTTTTGTCTTGTCTTACTACACAGATACGTGTTCGTGCATTACAGAACTCTGCTCTAATCAGATAAATAGTTTTTTAAGAGAAATAGCAGAACCACCAACAATCACAGCATCAGCAACCAGCAGCAGCAGCCTTCGAAGAAATAAGAAATTTTTGAATAAAATCGCCGACATCATCAACAACAACAGCACCATCATCATTGGTGATGTTCAAGTGAGAAAAGGAAGAAATAACGCAAAGTAAGAAATTTAAGTGGAAGCAGGAGAAGAGGAAGCTAACGCTCGCTCAATCATTTAAAATAAATCATTTTCGAATTGAGAATAATTTGCATAAAATATAAATCGCGTGTTTTAGTTCATTCATTGCGTTTGTAGTTTATTTACATACAGAAATACGTTCAGAGATACAAAGATACATACATACATGCCAACATAGATACATGTGTATTTTGTATAGAAGAAGGAATGTTTTGAGTGAATGCGATAGTGCGTTTGTGCGTTTGTGTGTGTGTTTGTATGTGTATGTGTGTGTGTTTAATGTATAAGAATGTTTGCACTTGTGTGTGTGACTGTGCGTGTGCATGATATATTTTTGTTAACTAAAATTGATTGTTTATTTCCGTCGTAAATTAACAAACAAAAAAAAAAACAAAAAATACACATAAAATAATAAGAGTAATAAAAACAAAAACATCAAATCAAATAAAGTAAGCAGCGGCACATGTTGCAACAACAACAACCAAGCAACCAAATTTTTGAGTCATACGCACGCAGTAAAAGATAAAAACAACAGCAACAACATTTGCTTTAATTCACCAATTGAAAGAAGAAACAAATTTTTTTAAAAACAAAAATTAAAAAATTCATAAAACAAGAAATAAAAGTGTAAATAAATAAAAACACAAAAAAACATATAAAAAATATATTTCGCGCTAAAAATTTAAGAAGAACACAAACAACATCAACTGCAAAATAAGTTGCATACGTTCAGTTTTTTTTTCTTTTTTTATTAACAAGAAACAAAGAACACAAAAATTAACAATAAAATTAACTAAACTCAACAATTCAGAACAAACAAAATTCATAACAAAACAAAAAAATAATATAAATTCAATAAATAACACGACAACAACAACAAGAACAACTATGAGTGTCCGACAATAGCAACAATTAATTTTATAAATAAAAAATAAAGTATATTTCTCCATGTAAATAAATCAAATAAAATTAATTAAAATAAATAAACAAAACAATTTAATTGTTTAATTGTATTGAGCGCGCCTAAAATGAAAGAAAAAACAAACAAAAAATAAACAGATAAAACAAAAGAGAAGATAATAAATTAAATTAATGTGCAATTTATATTTCTAAAATAACAACAACAACAACCACAGCAAAAACAAAACAAATAGAATTTAAAATAAAATTACTCATATTTGAAATACAAAAAAAAAAATTATATAATCAAATAAAATCGAACAAAAAATATGATCAGACGTCCGTGTTTAACAACAACAACAACAAATAATAATCAAATCTAATTAGAAATTTAGAAGAAAAAGCAAATTAAAACTTAATTAATTTATATGTAAGTGGAATGTGAAATAAGAGTCCACAAAAACTTTAAACTAAACTAAACTGAGGATAAACGAAGCTTTAAAAACAAAGTAAGTTTTCACCATCAGAAATTTAACTGAATTTCAATTTCAATTTTTGAATAACACAACGCTCAATAAGTTTGTAAGATGACGACAACTTCAACATAGTCTCCTTTATGTGTGATACATTCCTTCGCTTCTCCAACAATTCAATGTGTTTTTTATTTAACGATTTATCTTTGGATTCAAAATACCCTTCAGAGTCGGTAATCACTTCTTCATTGGAGCGAAATCTCTTTTTCCTGGAGGTCTGCAAACAGGTAGTAGTTGCTGGAAGCAAGATCCGGAGAATAAGATGGATGGGGAAGCAATGCAAATCGTGCAATTATGCCAATGTTGCCATCGACTTGTGACACAGTGCATTGTCCTGGTGAAAGAGCACTTTTTTATACTTCATATGGGGTTGTTTTTCGCAATTTCTGCCTTCAAACGCACCAATAATGCCATATAGTAAACGCTTTTGATGAACCATTCTTTTCTCATGGCAATCGATTACTAAAATACCATGCGTATACCAAAATACGAAGGCCTAAACATTACGAACTGACATTTGCGTTTTTGACCGCTTTGCACGTTTAAATCCTCTACTGTCTACTCAGTTGACTGCCGATTTGACTCTGGGGTATAGTGTTGGGTCTATGTTTCATCCATTGTCACATACCGCTCAAAAAAATTCTTTTTATTGCAACATCTCCAAGCGCTCTGAACCGGCGACGTGTTGTTTTTGATATACTAACGCGGAACACAGTTCGAACAAAGCTTTCTCATGCTCAAATGTTAATTTGTTTGAAATACATAGCAAAATCCCTCATTCTTTATCTTCAAAGAAAGTCCTGAAATGAATAGTAAAAAAAACAAAGAAATAGAAAATGCTATTAAGAAAAAGGGATTCTTTAGGTTTCCTTGAGAAAATAAGGAAATACAAAATATTATATTCACGTGGCAAAAACTACGTCTACTAAAATTTTTGTATACAAATACACAAAGGATCTTCGACATTATTATCATGTCCAATGTTTAAGTTGAGAAAGAATAATTCTCAAATTAAAGATTATTAATCTTAAGTCCCATAAAATTTGTGCATATTCATAATGTTGGACTGAGGTCGATAAAAATTAAAACAATTGATTTTCACATTGAAAACAATTTTTGAAATTTTGTAGTGATCGTAAAAAATACCATGGACAAGTCATGCATTCGCAACTCAATGGCACTAGAAACTTACAGTCACATCATATGAACACACATCATTAGAGATACGTTTGCATTTTTAGGGTTCCGAACCCAAAGGGTACCAAACAGAACCCTATTTCTGTCAGTCCTCGATCTCTATATCATGAACGGTAATAGGTAGAAACATGAAATATTCACAGAATGTTTAGTTCTATCCTGGCTATAACAAAAATTACAAGAACTAAAAAATAAACAAAAATTGACGGGGTTCCCCATATAAGAAGCATATAGATTTCTATGGCAGTTGTACGATCCAGTAGTCGTACGATCTTGAAATTTACATTCTTGGTGGAAGTAGACTAGAAACTTATAGTGTAGAAATTTAAATTTGATCGCATTACTAGGGATGGCACCTCTCATACAAATCCCCATTAAAATTCATTCTTTATTGTACTATGAACTACAAACACACATTTGGTACGGGGAAGCCGGAGATTTTGGCTAAAACCCCGAGACAGTAAGTGCTAATCTAGGAAAGTAAATCTAGCCTCGAAACTGTGAGTGGAGCCCCGAGACATTTGACTAAATTGCATTGCTACTCCGTCACTATTCAGAACATTGCTCTGCCAATTTACTCTCCTGAAATACATTGTGAGCGAGTTGGTCAGTCTAAATGTATCATTGATTCTTTATGGGGAATTACAAAATATTAAAATACATTAGTCCATTCTCTCTTCTAAGTATAAGGCGACAGACTTTATAGTATTCCTCTTTCTTACATTCATCTAAATGCTCTACAGTAAATACTACATATACTATTGTATTGTAGATATAGAATCGTTGGGCGGAATCTAATTCACATCATCCCTGCGGCCTCGCACTAAGACATGTATTTGCTAATGAAAATATGATCATCTTCATCATCATTTGTTACAGACTTTAATACAAGTTAGAGACATTGAAGGACTTCAGAATTTTCCTTTTGGGTAGTAAGAATATAAAAAACATTCTCCTCTGAAAACCCATCATATAAAAACTGCATTTATCCTAAACAGATATCTGAATTAAATTTTAAAATATCTCTAAAAAGATCCAGAAGAATCATCTATCATATATTACTTTCTGATTCCACAAAAAAAAACTATTGTAAAAATAATCATATCAATGCTGAATGCTCTCAGTCTTAGCTTTCGATGAATCAAATCAATTTCTATTTCGAAAGCCTTTCTTTTTAACAATGTAAAACCATTTATGGCATAATTGATTTCTGTAATATATGATATTCATTATTATCGATCAAATCCCAATTAAACAATCCTTTCTATTGTTAGAATTATCTTTATTCATTTATTTCATACCCATTTATGTTTGCTTGCTCTTTTTTTTTAATAGTTTGGATTAATAATTTTATCTTTACCATCTGTCTTTCTTTCTCTCTTTTTATTTAAAATTCCCACACACGCACACACATGCAATTAATTCTTTAGAACACTCCCCATTTACCAGATCCAAGGTAGAAGAACCTGAAATTGAAATCTTGAAATACTTAGCAGATCCATCATGCACACATACACACACACACACACACACACACACACACAGGCACACACAAGCAAACAAGCAAACAAATTTATTTGTTACGCTCATGAACTCTATACAACTTGGGAATGAATTCAAACAAAAACAAAGGGTATAAAGAAAAGAAAAGGTCGTGACAAATGATTTAAAGATTTGAAGAACGAGTAAAGCTGCACAAACACATAGCAACAAACTAAACAACCAAACCCTCAGATACTCACTCATAAACACTATAACAAAAACAAATAAAACAACAATTGTTTAAACCTTTTTTCTCTTTGTTTTTCTCATTTTTTGGTTGAATTGATTTATATTTTTTTTTTTTTTTTTTTTTTGTAGTATTTATTTTTCTTTGAGTGATTTTGATTTGGATTTAAAATCGCTTTCAATTTCTCATGGCATTTCATTTTGAAATTTTCGTTCAGATAATCAATAATCTTTTGATTAACAGAAGAAACAAAAACGAAAAAAAAAAAACAGACGAGAATCAATTTAAATCACAAAAATCGTGAAATAAAAAATTAAAGCGAAACAAATAAAATTAAAACGTAACGTAATTTCACTTGCAAAATACCAATACCAGATACGATTAATTGAACACATGAGATACATACACAGATACCTTACATGTGCACGAATAGAGATAGAGATACATAGATTCACACTCAACCATATAAAGGTAGTTAACACATCCGGGAGGTACAAAACAAAACAAAACAAAAAAAAAAAAACAGAAAAGAAACTGCATAAATAGTGTTTTTTTTTTTTTTATTTTTGTTTTATTTTACTTGATGAAGTACTACAATATTAAGTACAAGCAACAACAACAACAAGAACAACAAAAGCGTCACTAATAAAAAATAATAATAAAAAATATTTAATTAATAATTCATTTTTGCTAATTTTTATTTTCTGTTGTATCTATTGTCGTTGTTATTGTTGTTGCTGCTACTTTATTTAATGAATATTTATTGAATTAAAGCAATAAAATATCATAAAATATTTATAAACTCAGTTTTTTTTTTCTTTCTTACTTCTTTCGTTTGATATTTTGCACTTGGTTTGAAGATACTCGTAGTTTTTTATCTATTAAAATTTTCAAGAATTTAATAGAGAATGAAAGAATAAAGAAATCAAATGAAAAAGCATACAAAGTTTGTCTTCAATTTCCGGTTTCTTGTGCAAATTTTCTTCTATAAATTATTAAAAGGGCAGAATTTGAAATTAGGGGCACACTTTAAAAAGAAAAAGAAGAAATATACCAAAAAAAAACAAATTATAAATTTCATTTTCTTCTAGATAGATTGATTATACCAAGTTGAAAAATAGTGGATTATTTGATTGATCACTAAATGACACATAGAAGCTTTGAGAAAACTTTATTAAATTGTTAGAGTATTAGAAGTCTCTGAATAAAGTGTAGAACTGATGATTAAACAGTGCAAAGTTCTTCTTTAGAAGTATTCTGTACCTGAGGTAACTTTTAATTGAACATATATGAGTATCTGTGGCATCAAGTCAGTGTAGCTTCTGCCAACAATTGAGTTTGAACGATATTTCGATCAAAGAATTTTCGAAAAATATGACATAAAAACATAGTTACATATATTATTTTACAAATAGAAAAGTAAATGTTAAAATATCTTGAAACTGTACGAACTCGCCTTTTAAACCGAAAATAAATTAAACATTATTCATTAGAAAATCTTCTTTTAAATACATAAGTTGATGACACTTTATCAAATTAAAGTTAAGATAGTTCAGATATAAATTAAGTTAGTGAAGGAGTATTCAAAGAAAATAGAAAAAGACAGATTGTCCACAATTGTTTTCAGATGTTTCCCCTAAAACCGACTTAAAAGACTCCCAAAAGCAATCAGTTCCTCTAGTGGAACCTTTGCCAAATTGCCCAAATCTTCAAAAAAACAATTTATTAAGAGAACGGAGTCCTCAAAAAAATATAACAGGGCAGTCACAAAGAAGGTGTTGAATGCTCTTTGGTTCCTCCTCATCTTGACAGCTACGACAGAATTCTTCATGTGGAACGCGAAGCCTTTGAGCCACCAGCCCAATTGTAAAATGCCCCGTAAAGACCCACGTCATCATCATCCCAATCATCCTCTTATTAAAATGTAAGATCTCAAACATCCATTTTGGCTAGTAGCCAGTTTAAACTCTATACAAACTAATAAAACTAATTAATTAATTTAAAAAAACAACTTAAGTTTTTGACGCTTCCAGAAACTCTTTTGTGAATTTAACTTTAAATAAGTAGGAGTATCGGCTGAACTGATTTCAAATACTTTATACAATTAAAGAATATCCTATTAACTAACCAATCTTCTATTAATTTACCAAGAATGTTAGTACATACGTATGTATATTCTATATAATCTAACTACATAGGAATACATATTCTCTTGGTGTTACAATAATTCAGAAATTCTTTTGCAAGTCTTTTCAAATTTTAAAAAACAAGAACATTGTTATTTCATGAACTTTTTCTCATTCAACACTCATTGAAATTTACTTAAATAAACTTAAACTTAGATTTCGTTTATGCTGATTCTAATCTCTTGGAACTCATTTTGTTAACTAAAGCAAAAAATGAAATGCGATGCTTTCAATGCTTTGAAATAAAATTTCCTGTGAAAAAGGAAATATAAAAACAAGAAAAGGGACATAAAAAACCACATACTCGTTGAATAAAATACAATCTAAGAATAACAACAATAAAAATAAAATAAAAAACAAATAAATAAGCAAAAAACAAAAACAAACAGAGAGAAGGCAATAAACGAAAAAAACTAATTAGAGAATTCTGTCGAAAGAAAACAATTTTTAAAATGAATTTCTTGGATTTCGGGTTGATTTTTTTCTTTACTCATTCACTTACTCTATCAACTCAAACTCAAGTCAACTGCGAGACAACATTCATTATTTTGACTTCATGTGACTGTCATCTTTATCATGATATGTTATTTCTTTTTTTTATTATTATTATTATTATTATTTTAAAATACACTGCACAAATTTTGGAAAAACAACAAGCCTCTCAGTTTATGAGAATCGTAGTAAGTAGTCATTATTCAGCCACATAGCAACCACATAAACTAATCATTCCAAAGTCAACTTTAAAATGGGAGCCTTCAAATTGCCATTGGAATTGGGACATGTATCTTCATTACATAAAACTTATTTGGTCGCTTGAACCACCATGATCCTTGCGAAGATCAGATCATACGATTTCACACATGATTTTAATTAAATAGTTCTACACAATTTATAATTAAAAACATCTTCAATCAAGTAAATAAAAGGATCACTTTTGTATGTAAAGTTTAACTCAGCATTGATGACAGACAGCAAAGTGGACATGTTTTCTTGTTTTCTTTTAAGTTTTTGAACTACATTTACATTACATTTAAATTTATGTTTTATTTTCTTCGTATTAACATCACTGCATGTAGAGCATGTGGTGGCGATTGGTGGTTGATGATGGTTGGTGACTGGTTGCTGCTGGATGTCAAATGAAAGTTGCCAATGGCAAGCAAATACATACTCATATATGTACTTGATGTGGCTAAATGAAAAAAAAAAAAAAAACGGAAAACAAAATTTAACAAAACAAATAAACGAGTAAACAAATTTAATGGAATTTACCAAAAAGGCAGCTGCCTTTTGCTTTTTCTCGAAAGAAAAGACAAAAGACAACCACAATAATTTCAATAATAATAACCCTCAGCTATAACATAATTTGGTTTTCTTATAAGAAAAATCATATATATATTACGATATGTATCTAGATACAATGTTGCAGGCAGAACGAAATAAAGGCTTCGCTCGCATATAAATTTTCATCGTTGAAGCATAAATTGGAATTAAAACAAACGAAGGAAATGAAAGAATAATAAAAAATAAAAAAGCACGCAAAATACAATAACAACAGCATAACACAATAATTTATCTTAAGGAAAAAAGTATCTCAAAGAGAGCGCGCGAATTTCGCGCAACAACAGTAATATACTTTAAACGTATAAAAATAGTTGAAGAGAAGCAAAAGCATAAGCAAAAAAAGTCCACGACATCGATGACGACGACCACGACAGCGACAGCAACAGCGACAGCGAAACTAAAATTGCAAGTTCTTTGCTTTTGCGTTGGATACAAATGTATCTATGCGTGTGTGCAGAGTGTATCTGTGTTGAGCGATGTGCGTGTATCGCGTGTACAAGAACGAAACGCAGACAATTAGTTTTATTATGCTTTGTTGCGAACTTCGCCAAATGTGAAATGTGACGGAGAAGAGCAACAAAAACTACTACTACAACATTCTACAATAAAGAAGTAAAGATAAAGAACAACAACAATGAGAATGAGAACAAAAACAAAGTTAAAATATTGTATTTTATCAAATTGTAGCAACATAAAATTGTGTTAAGGAAAAGGAAGAAGAACTAGAACAAGAATTAAATAAAATAGAAACATAAAATCAAATTCACGTCTCTCTGAACAGCAAGCTGAACAACTGAATTGAAGTGTTGAAAAAAGGACAAGGTTAAAGATATATAGCAAAAGATTGGTGATTTGGATCTGCTGCGCTTTTTCTTTTTTTTTTTTTTTTAATGGTTCTACGAACAAACTAAGTATAAACTATGCTGTACTATAATTTTATGAGATAGTATCTCTAATTTGACTAGTATGCGCGCTAATGTTTCGATTCATTGACTTGAATATAATCTTATTATGTATGGTAGTACACATGAGATACTTTCGCCAATGTTGCTGCTCTCACACACTATACTATGACCATATTAAAATGAAAACCTCCTTCTTTTTCCTTCCTCCTCTCTTTGAAACTTGCTCAGGGTCAGGAAGAAATATATGTACATATTTATCTATCTAAGGAAAAAATGGATGGGGGAATGTATCTACGTGATGCACGCTTGTAGTCATAATTTTTCATATCATAACCATTTGTTTGGTCTGCAATGCAATGGGGTCCCTGCAGATACAATCACACTCGCACTCACACACTTATATATGTATGTACATACATATGTACTGACATTTAGATACGTAAACATTCGTCCAGCACAAAAATTACATTTATGAGATCATAAATATTAATTTATTTCTATTTATTACCGACAACAACAACAACAACAGAAATGATAACAATGCCAACAAAAACAACAACAAACCTGTCTACTCATTTATCTTAACAATTAAATGTGTTCATTTTCATTTGGGAATTTCATCCACTTACGCCTTTACTCTTTTTTTTTTTTAACATTATACGACTATCGTAGTATTATATTGTAAATGAGATACATAGATACATTATATGGTATAGGTACTTGTATGTACGTACATACTATAATGTACGAGCATTTATCAATGTGTGTTACACGTAGATAAATTTTAACTAGAATCTTCTTTTGTTCCAACTTTCTGAGCTTTAAATCCAAACTCCAAATTCATTCAAATTGTACTGAACTTTCTTTATTCTCCAATTTTAGTAAAATAGGAAAAAAAAAGCAAAGCTCGAGTTACTTGCTAAGAATGCACAAAAAATAAAAGACAAAATTAAAGGAAAAATGATAAAGAAGGAAGAAAGGAGGGACGCAGGTAGCCAGGATAATGGTTTAGCGAATGTACTTTACAAAAACAATTTACAAAAGAAGAGACTCAGTAAAAAGATAGATGGAGAATGAGAAATGAAGATAAAAAGAGTTTTTCAGTTGTTCCAAAAAAAAAAAAAAAAAAGGGGGAGAAGCAGCAAAAAAAAATTCAAGTTTGTTTGTGCATGTGAAAGCAATAACAAAGATTAATGACCAGGAACACTGAAATGACACACACAAAGACACATTTATTTATACACATATGATTGTGTACAGAAGAAGTGTAAAGGAAGCAATACAAAAGACGCACATGGCAACAATAAACGCGAATTTTAAAAAAATACAAGCAACAAAAAAAAATTGAAAAAAAAATTCACAAAAACAAAAAAAAAAAATGCGCAACAAAAGGCAATAAAAATAAAATAAAATAAATTACCATATCAAGTATACGCAGTAAATGGGCACAAATACACACACACCAGCATAAACTCACGCATATATATACATGTATGTGTTTTGTGTATAAAAGGAACTGGAACAGATGGATAGATATAGAGAGAATAAATGCCTCAAGTGAAAATATAAATAATGGCAAAGAAAAGAAGTTGAGAATTTCGATAAAATTTACAATAAAAATAAAATTTATATAAGAAAAATACTCGCACATATGATAATTTTAGATTCTCCCATGGGGAAAACTTCTTTGTCTACTACAGTACTTTGTGTATTTAAATATGTCAATCTAATCAGGAATAACTTTCTGATCAGGAACTGATCTCAATGAAGCCAAGCTTATGAAGATGAGAAGATGAAATTTTAAGTCTCTTTGAGTGATGAGGAAATTTTGTTGCAGAGGTCGGGATATTTCTCGATTTCAGTTAGAGATTCAACAATGTATTGGCAAAATATGGAATCTGCATGGAGAATCCATTTAAATATTGGTATTTAATAACAATCAATGGTATAAATGAAAGGAACCTCAATTAAATATGTGAGACATTTGATCAGACATTTGAAGAAGGGCGAAAGCGCGTCACCTAGTCACAGCGGTGGTCTCATTTCGGTTTATTGTAAGAATGTGAGACAGATGCTTTTGTGCATATCTCAAGGTTAGGATTTGGCAAACTTTCATTAAAAACATCTACATATTTAGCAAATTTTTGAGATATGAAAGCAAATGAAAGTAATGCAACCTTCAACCTTTTCTACACACGTTTTATTGCATCATTCCTTGTGTGTCATTTACCTCACAATAATATCTACCCTGCGACCTAGCGAAACCATTCATCCAATATGAAGTATGCTACACAAGATCCTTAACTTGGTTAATATCCAAGAATGATTACATTTCATCATAAATTGTATAAGATATCCGCAAACCATCTAAGGGATTACACACTAAGATAGGAGAGAGAGAGAGAGTTAGAGAGAGACATCACAATAAATTATTATTTTATAATATGTACTCCATATTTTCAGTTTCCTACTTCTATTCTCTATTGTCAACATTATCCTCTCTCTGTCTTTCCTTACATGCCTTCTTATCTCCTTTGTTCATACGCTTGCTTGCATCGCATTTGCACGATGATTTATGCAGTTCAATTTATTTAAAAAAGAAAATATTACTCTATGGGTTTTCTTTTTTGTATCTCCTCTTTTTTATCTCTTCTTCGTCTTAAAAACCTTTTCATTTTTATCATTTGTTTTCTTAGAATTTTTCAATATTTCATTTCATTTGTTGCTTGGTTGGCGGCGCATCCATTCTTCATCTTCTTCTTTACCATATTCAATCTTATTTTTAAGACACATTTCTTTTTCAAATTCTTCTTGTCTTTTGTTGTTGTTGTTGTTGTTGATTTTTTAGTTTTTCTATTGCACATTTTTCTCTCTTCTTACATTTTTCGACTTCCTTTTACTTCGACTCCATTTTGCTTAAGCTCATTTTTCTTATTTTAACTTCTGGTATTTTGTCTTATTCCTCGTCCTCGTCCTCGTCTTCGTTTTCTTCATTCCCGTTGTCTAAATAAAAACAAAAAAATTTCAACAAAAAATGAAGAAGAAGAATGTAATTTACTTTGTTTTCCCTCCTTTTTTTTTTGGTTAACTTTTGCAAAACTGTCATAAATTTTTTATGTTACCGCCAAAACAGGAAGGAGCAGGAAGGAAGGAAGTTGAAGTATGTCTCTTACACACATAAGTATATGTATATATGTACATGTGCATAACTGTGTGCGTGCGTGTGTCACATAACTGCAAGTTAGATATTTTGCATTTGTGTGTGTGCATGTTTATGTGTTTGGCAAAAAGGAAAATTTTTGCTGCGTTGTGAGAAAACTTTGAGTAATAAATTTATGAAAAACTTTTGCATATAAATTAAAGTTTATTCTTTTATATAAAAAATAAATAAAAATAACAACAAAAACAAAGAACAACAATAAAAACAACAATTATTTGCACATGTGTGCATAGAGTACTAAATATCTAGATTCATTCATCGAGGACTTTAGAAATATGATTATGAATAGATTCAATAGACTTGCGACGACGCAATCCAAAGAGTTCAAATCTGATGAAATCTGAGAGGTAGAGGAGCCACTTCTTAGACTTATCATTAAGGTACCTTGATTTCTTATAAGTATGTTGTATATTGACCTAAAAATTATAGATCCTGATCAGGATCAGCAGAATTTAGGCGAACCCCAATGATCTCATCATAAACCTGCTGCACTCTGAGACTCTTCCTGATCTCTCTTCTAGGTAAATTGACTTGGATAAATCATCATTCCCATTTGATCACCTCATCATCTGGTCTCCTGATCTCTGATACCCAGAAATAGCAACCATCAATTAGGTTCTTTGATCTCTTCGGAGTATATTGACCTTGACACCACCACTTCTATTCTTAAACTTTACCTGTTTAATTGTTGTCAAGTCAGATTGTGAATGATAACAAGGTTTTGTTTTATCATTAATTTCCCATTATTTCGTTATCCTTTAAATCGATCATTCTATCGTCATTACTTTTTAGTCATTGATATCTTTTTGTATCTTCATATTTTCCCTTTTTTGTTATCTCTTAGATTAATTAACATAAAATTTTTAGCTAATTAAAACAAATATATTAAGAATTCCATTTAAAAGTGAAAATATGTATGTGGTATTTCGTATTTTGTGATATTTCATTTTACCCTTCGATAAGAAATCATCATAGAATATAAAGGGTTCTTAACTTCATTTACTCGCGTATCTCTCTTTGATTAAATACTTTTTTAACCTTTATGTTTTGTTTTCCTTTTATGGCTTTTGCTTTTAAAGGCAGCAAGTAACCCTTCTACACTTTAAACATTTTCATTCAACCCTTCTTACTTCTTAAATCTTCTTCAGTCATTCGAAGTCTTATTATTTTATCGTTCCTTTTGTGTTTTCCTCCTCCTTCTCTTCTCTTCGTTGTCTTTCATTGGTTTTATATGCGACCAAAGACAGCTGCATCTTTTTTTTTTTTTTTTTTTTTTTTAGTTAAAGAACATGAATCTTTTAATGTGTCTAAGTGTGTGTGTGTGTATCAGTTGCTAAGTGTATGTACACATGTAGTGTTTATGCATTTGTGTATGTAAGAGATTGAATTTTATCTCACGCATAACTCAACTTACATTTTTTTTTTTTTTCAATTTTTTGCTTCTTATTTCATTTTTAAATCTCTTCGCATTTAACTAACAGAAATTGAAATCAATCTTTTTGTATTTATTATTATTTCAGCTTAATCCAACTTTAGGATCATTTTGCTTAGCTTAGTAGTTTCAGATTACTACTTAACATAACTTTTAATAATCTTGGGAATGTTTTTCCATTCCACTATTTTCTTGTGCTCTAGTGAACTATTGGCTGTGATTATCATCGACATCATAACGAGATCGAACGTGCTTATGTATCTCAAGATATTTAATTAGTTATGCATATTTTAATGAAAAATTATTATTTTCGTTTTATTTTTTGAAGAAATTAAGAAATTATGAATGCAATAAAATTTCGTGCTCGAGGCTCGTGATTACCACAAAATTCAAGAAAATTACATAAGAAAATTTGTAATTGAATTTCATGCAAAAGATATCTCATAATTTTTATTTGGAAAGAGAAAATCATATGTAGAGAAAGGGAGGAGGAGAAGGAAAAATATATATGTTAATGAACATAAAGAAGAAGAAAACAAATCACATTGCAAAATCTACATAATTTTTATTATTTTATTTATTTAATTTTTTATATTATTATGATTTTTTTTTTTAACAACTTTCTAAAACAACAAACACAAACAGAAATACAATATCTACAGCAAATAAACTTTTTTTTTTAAATTTATTTATATGCGAAAAAAGAAAGTGCATAATAATAAATTTCGTTGACATTTATATGGGGAAATTAAAAAATATTAATTTTTATTTATCATTTTAATTAATTTATCACGATTTTTTTGGAATCTGTTATTTATTAAATTTATTCAACATTAATATAATCAGAGATGCCATGTAGTAATACTGAAGCAGTTGTATGGACACGTGCATTGTCTCGATGAAAAATTATGGTTTTCTTCTGTAAACCGGGTCCTTTTTCACGCAGATCCAATAATATTCAGACTTAATTATTTTACCTTTCTCCAGTTATTCAATTCAAACAAAATCACTTTTGCATCCCAAGAAAACTGTTCGCCAGCTTCAGCCCAAAGTAAAGATTCTTGTTTCAATTTAGGATCATGGTGATAGATCCAAGTCTCATCCGTAGTTATGAAACGATGCAAAAAATCCTTTTTATTTTGCTTAAAATGCTTCAAATTACGCTGAGAAATTTGTTTTCGATTCAGATTTTGTTGAATTGTTAACAAATTCGGCACCAATTTTCCAAACATCTATTTCATATGCAAATCTTCTTGTAAAATATAGAGAACTCGTTCATCTAAGTTGCCTATGGCAACAGCAATTTCCCGCTTAGTCGAACTTGGATCATTACATACAATATTATAAACTTGTTCAATGATTTCTTATGATGTTGCACATTTTGGACGTCCACAACGTGGTTCATCTGAAACACTAATACGACCACGTTTAAACTCCAAAACCCATCGATGCACTGTTGAAATTGATGGAGCAGATTCATTTAAGACTTCCAGCAATTTTATTTTTTCCATTGTAAACAAATAGGCTTACACACCTTCAAATGGCATGTAAATGAAAAATAAAGTGATCAATCAAAATATTCTAATATTTTTAATGTGGTCATATGAAAGATAAAATATTAATAAGTGTCACTTTCAATACTTGTCATCCAAAAACATGCCTTTAAGTTCAAGATTGTATATTTAATTCTTATAACATTAATGTATCATGGACTGTACGTACTGACTCATTCACTTTTACGAAATATCTAAGTGTCAATATTATTGATGAATTAGTCAGAGCTACTATGAGATATGCTCCATGACATTCAACTAGGATAAAACAATCTATATATATAAAAGAAAGTCGTGTTAGTTACACTATTTATAACTCAAGAATGGCTGAACCGATTTGACTGAAAATTGGTGGGGAGGTAGCTTAGAACCAGGAGACGGACATAGGATAGGATAGGTTTTTTTTCGTCCATCCGTCTATCCATCCCCATACAAGAAACATTTTGATTTGTATGGCAGCTATACGGTCCAGTAATCCCACAATCTTGAAATTTGAATGGTTCGTCGCTATACATCAGAAACTTATATTGTCGAAATTTCAGTTTGATCGGACCACTAGGGAGGGTACGTCCCATACAAACCCAATTTTAAAATTCAGGTTCTTATTCGAAAAACTTTTCTGTTTTTTGTTCTATCGAAATGGAATTTAGATACTATAAGGTTTTGATATGGGCGCGGTACATTTGTTGGAATCGGTCAAATCGAACCACTAGGGGGAGTACCTCCCATACAAACCCCTCCGTGTACGAGTCTCACTTGCACTTGGCCCATTTCTTTTTTTTTTTTAATAACTGGGCACGCACAGGGGACGTAGCAACGCAGGCCGGGTAAGGCTAGTAATTTAAAATTTTAATTTTGAAAATAGGAAAAAGTCACATAAATAATGGAAGGGCGTTTTGATTAAGGAAGTTTGTAATAGATTAGATGATATTGAAACAAGGACCCTATACAATATCCTGCATCCATTAAAAATCCCGAATCTTCTTTGGAGGCAAATCTGTAATTTCATTGGGTTCCATGTAAAAGCCACCCAAGTAGCTGAGTCTGGACCAGATTAGCCCTCATATGTGCACAGCAAATGTTCAGCTGTTTCTTCTTCTTCATAAGAAAGTCTACAAAAATCATTTTGACTGATCCTCATATTGTACAGATTCTTCATTACTCTGCAATGTCAGTCTCAGTAATTCTTGTATTGTATTTTCTTGAGGGATCTAGATAGCATTAAGATTTTCGCTACTCTGATAGACTCAGTGTGTAACTAATAGCTGTGCGATAATGAAGACAAATCTTTTCTGTCTTTGAATACGAAAACTAGGCCCTTAATTACTTTTATATTACACTATTTTATTTCAAATGAAAAACCACTGAAGCATTTCATTGTCATATCAATCGATTTCTGCTACTTTCAAGTTAAGATCATCAATTTCTATTGTATTTTTAGTATGAACACAATAACTTTATCTATTGTTAATACTATTGTTTCAACCATAGAAATCATTAATTAGATTAAGATTTCTTCACTTAATTAAAGTTGTTATTTATTAAATTTTTTTATCATCATTTCTTCATTTTTATCTTTAATTTAATAATAAAACAAACAAAAAATTGGTTACAAAATCATTTCAGGTTTCTTTTTTTTTTTATTTTTTTATTTTTGTATTCCAACTATGCAACCAACCAACCAACCAACCAACCAACTAAAGATATTCCAAAGCAATAATAATAATAATGATAATAACAAAATACCAACAAAAACAAAAATTTATGCATTTTCCGGTATTAAATTAAATTTTATACATAAATTAAAGTTCGCTTCGTGCAGATCATTAAAAAAAATATATATATATATATATGTATATTCTTCTCCCCTTTTCCTTCTCTTTAATCTATCTTCTTTTTCATTGATTTGAAAGTAGTTGTTGTTGTTGGTGTTGGTGTTGCAGCTGAGTGTGTGTGTGTGTTTGTGTGTATTTTGTTGCTGCACAATCATGTTGCCTTATTGGCAATGTTGCTGTTGCTATTGCTTTTGTTGCATGAAGTAGTTTTCTATGCCGCTAATAATAGCCTTTTTGATTCAAAACGGCAGCAATGCAAGTATCTACTCTCGTATGAATCCGAGTATCTGGATGCAACAACAAAAGCAACTGAATAAAATTCACCTGTGCACTTTTATACGATCAACTAACGAGCAAGCAGTAAACGATAAAGCGAAATATCAAAAATATAAATAATAATAACTGAATAATAAAAATAAATTATAATAAATTATAATTCGCATGCATTTTTGCAATTAACCTCAAAAAGAAATAAATTAAATGTTGAAGAAATTGAAATTGAGGGAGAAAACCAAAACAAAAAAAATAAAAATAAATTTTGTGAAAAATTACAAAATAAAATTTTGCATTTTAACCTTTTTGCTTCCTTATTAATCCCCAATATTCATCTTTTTCGTTGCAACGTTATCTCTCTCTTCTTGTTTCAATATATTCTTTCTTGTCATCTACCTAACAATTACCTCACAATTCTCTTCCCATTGATGATGATGATGATGTTTGTCTCCTCCCCAACACTCTCCTCGAAAGTGACTAAAATGAAATGTAATTTTCACTTAGTTACGCTCTAAATAAAAATTCAATTTAAAAATATTTGCATTCTCATGCTTTGCTTTGCTTTGCTCAAAGTGCAACAACAGCAACAATGACAACAAGTATGTCGCCCTTTTCCTCCTCATTTTTCACGAAATATCGTCTCAGATATAAACACACACACACACACATGTATATAAATAGTATCTTACGCTGTTGTTTTAGATGTTGGTGTTGGTGTTAGTGTTGATGTTAATGTGGCTGTGGCTGTTGTTTGTGTTGTCGCATAGAATTTTTTGCATTAACATTAATTTAGCATGTAAATATTTTGTTGTTGTCTGTTGCTGTTTTCTTATTATTCTTTTCTTTTCTCTTCGCTTGACTGCGAACTTTTTATGCTTTCTTTTCTTACCAGAAATTGTTTTTGTTGTTATTGCTGTGTTGTGTTGTTTGTTTTGTTTCTAGAGCGAAGCAAATTTTACATAGATACTACTAAATGACACAAACACACTTTGGAATGGAGATACAATAGTAAAGAACAATTTTATTTCCGCATTTTACACCATTTTTTTTTTTTTTTGTTTTATTTTTTGTATACAATAACTTTATTGACGCCATTTTCTCACTTCTTTCATCTTTCTACTCATGTGTACTTCTAGCAACTAAACCACGTTTTATCAATCAAACAAAAACTAAACTTCGAGTAAACTAAAGCAAACAACTTTCACAATAAAAAATTGTTTATTTCATTTAAGTTTTTGTATTTTATTTTTCCTTCTCATCGCTGTCAGCATAAATCATTATAATGTAAGTAAGTAAGTAATAATATACAAGTATCTATGTTCACAGACACACACGAGTATGCATGTGTTAGTGTATCTACTTGTCGCAAGTATCTAGACTAGGCCATTTGTTGTAGACTCTTTTTTGTACATTCGCAACTAAGAGTTTTTTTTTTTTTTTTTTTTTTCTTATACACATGTAGAAAATTATGAACTACAATATTTATTAGATAGTTTGACTTGTCGTCATCGTTATCATACAAAAAAAACATAAAAAAACTAATGCCAAATCAAATTGAATGAAAAAGCCATTTAATAGTTTTTATGCAGCATTTTAGAGCAAATAAAATGCATTGCACTCTATGTGCCACAAAAAAAAAGAAATAGTACAATATTCTTATCGGTTGATGGAATTGAAGAGGAAACAAAAATTATAATAAAAAAAGTTAAACTTTTATTGGTTAAGTTAATAGACTAAAAATTAATGCATTCATAGATTTTACATGAGTTCCTTCTATGCGAAATTAACTTTGGAAATCGTGTAGCAAACAACTCTATTAAGATTCATTCTCACGGCTGCTTACCCCAATTTCTGTTAATTAGAAACCCCTTTCATACTACAACATGAGTTTAATCTTTGGATGCGAATTAAACGTAAAGTACGTAACTTTCAATGGACACTAAAATTGATTTGATTTTGTCAATTCTTATTTATTATATTTATTTGATTTATTATTAAGTTTCTTAAAATATATTTAAATTTGTTAAAAGAAATTTCTAATCAAAAACCCTTTTCATATTGTATTTATGTATAAGAAAGAATGATAATGGGATCATTCTTTTGTTCTTTGTCTAGAACTTATAATAAGTAGATTGATTGATTCTTGACACACAATAATACAGTTTCAAGTTGAATTTCAATTGAACATTAACAGTTTTGTTTAGTTGTCGAAAATTGTGGCTTCTACTTACCTCATTTCGTAACTGTATACTTGAATTAACGCGACGCAAAGTCCAGTATATTGACATTAAGACATTGAAGTCACTCTGAGACTTAACTTACAAATGGATTTTCGTTGTGATCAGATGTCCTTGATTCATCACTCAAACTTCTTGAACTTTCTTTTTTAATTGAATACTGACAGAATAGAGACGCAACATTTTCATAAGATATATTACTGACTCTTTTATTACTGACTTATGTACCTTTAAGTTGCACAATGCCATCTTATTCTAAGTAACTTAAGAATCTCTAACATTTTATAGAACAAGTTTAATTTGTTAATTAATTACTAGGAACACTTGTTCTAAACTATAATCAGTAATAATGTGACATGTTATACTCATATCAAAAGAGCAAAATGATCAGAGCTGCAATTCTTAACATAGAATTATTGGATTCATGTCTTTTTTCTTAACCAATAGTCATAAGAAAAACCTACAACATTTTATTTTACATAAAAAACAAAACAATTTTCCTAAGCATATTTTTTTTTTTCTTTTTATTTCCATTTTATGTGTTTTATTTCTGCTGAAATTCTTATATTTTCCTGTACAATTTTTCTTTCCTTTTGTACTATGTATTTCTTTTCAAATATTTTCTTTGTTTCTTTTTGTTTTGTTTTTTTTGTTTTTTTTCTTTTTTATCGCATAACAAAATCTCAACGAAAATATTTTATTTCATTTCTCATTGCATTTTTTCTATCTATTATTTTATTTTTTTATTTATTTTTTTTTTTTTTACATATATTTCGTGCACAAGGAAGCGAAATTTTTGAAGTATGTACGAGTATATGTTTATATATATACATATGTATGTGTGTGTGTGTGTGTGTTTGTATATAGAAAGTTGTCGCAACCAGTTTTCTAACACAATTCAGCTCAACTTAACATTTTGTTTTGTGTTTTCTATTTTTCTTATAAAAATAATAAAAAAAAATATACTTATTATAATAAAAGAAATGAAAACCAACAACTGACTAAGTCTGTCTTAATGTCTTTAGATTTATTGCACATCACACACACTCATAGCATACTAGTTGTGAGATACTTAGATACAAATGTATGCACATATGTAATTTTCATTTTCAAACTTTAATTTCAAATGACAAAAAGAATTAAAAGAAAGAAATAAATAATAAAATATGTACACATGAAGGAATGAATTTCGCTTGCAATTGATATTAATATCAAAATGGCGGCGCACTAAAGTGCTTTGCCCCAACAACAACAACAACAACAACAACAACAACAACAACAACAACAACAATAATAATAATATTGTGTACAACAATGTAGACAATGTCGGCGGCGCGCACATAGAAAAGTCGACGTAGTAGTAACTAAGTATAATCGAAATAAAACAATTTTAATGTAATCTAGGACATAATAATAAATTGCCGCAATTTTCGTACGGCATCGACATTTTACCTCCCCAAACCTCTATTGCTAGTAGACCATAGATCCACCATCTCTCCCCACCCATATTCATCTTATATATATATATAGATTTTTTGCTGTGTTGTGCGGTGTTGTGCGGTGTTGTGCGGTGCTTTGCTTGTCTATTTCTACTTCGTCTTCTTTAGTTTCTACAATGTTATAGCTACATAGATATGTATATGGATGGATACATGGATACTTTCATATACAGACATACACTAGATAGATAGATAGACACACACACGGAGAGAGAGAGAGAGAGAGAGAGAGAGAGACTTTAGCAGCAGAGATGACGTCGACTTACAATTTAAGCCATAATAGGTAATTATTTTAAATTTATTACACTCGAAGGATATTACGTTGCGAAAAATATTTGCAGATATTTTTGCATATTTACAAGATAGAAAATGGAATAAGCAGACACACACACAGGGTGAGAGAGAGCATGGCTAAGGTGTAGACTTAGATTAATGATGATATTAAGAAGTTGGTATGTTGGAATATAAAGTGAAGACAAATGGCAAAGTTTCTCATGAACTTACTCGTACTTAGTAGATTGGAAATAATTTACTTAGGAAATTAATTGGATTTTCTTTACACAAAAAAAAAGAAAATAAAGCAAATTTTCTTTCATATTACATTTCCAATATTTAATAAATTTTATAATATTGTAAATCACCTTAGACATTTTTCTTTTAATTTACCTCGTCCTCCTTTCTTTACCTCAGACAATTTTGATTAATATTTCGCTTCATAAGAAGTTCATTTGAGTTTAAGTGCATTTTTAGTATCTTTTATTTGCACAATTGTTGTTAGTGTTGTAGCGTTGTTGCTGGTTTTATGTCTATATTTGCTAAGCTCTTGCAATTTCATATTGTACGAGTATATTTAACATCTACTACCTCAGACAACATCTTCAGCGTTTTATCTATCATTTATTGTGCTGTGCTGTGTTGTATTGTGTCTGTCTGTCTGTCTGTCAATTTATCTAAAACCAAGCATTTTTCATGTTCAAGGCTTCAAGTTTCCACACTTAACTTCGAATGAACTGAACTGTCTGTCTGTCCAATCGTTTCGATGGTCGTCGTTTCGGTTGCAGTATCTCTCACCATATATGCCAAGTCACAAGACGACGATATTTTTTCTTTTTTTTTCCTCGCCTGAGTTTAGAAGGCTTACAAAGCAATGACGTGGCAAAATAAAGATTTTTTTTTTCTATTATTTCTTCTAGTCTTTCTACTTCTCTCTCCTTTCCCATTTTTGTTTTTATATGCAAACAAAATGCTAACAAGGCACGCCAAGAAAACTAGGAAAAAAAATCACAAAAAGAAAATAGAAAATTTATTTGTTGTTGCATTGCAACAAATGAAAATTGTAAATTTAAAATGGTTTTCTTTTTTTTTTTATTAAATAAAAGACTAAAATAAAAAATACTCGTAATTTTTCGCTTAATCACTCATGTGTGGTTCCTGCGCTGCTATGCTGAGTTGAGTCCCTTGTTTTTCCTCATCCGATTGTTGATACCCTAAATTTGCCATAACTCAAATGCCACACACTTCGTTGCTTCCTTTAGTTTCGCGTGTCTTTTAGCTTTATTTTTTTCCTGTTTGCTGGTGTTTTTTGTCTTTGTTTTGTGTATTTATGCCCACTTTTGATCTTATATTCTACTCGTTCTTATGCCTCCTCTTCCATTCCCTTGCATTGTTTATTTTCTTGTTGTATAGTTTTTTTTTTGTTTTTTTTTTTTCGTATGCCAGGTGTCTTATAAATTTGCCAGCAAAAAATACATAGTTTGTTCCTTCCTGCCGCACGCCCACACATTGCAATAGCAACACAGATACAATCACATAGATACTTTCATTTACACATTTATAAAAGCACATTAATGTTATTCGTTGTAGTGCAGTTGTTGGTTTTGTTGGCTTAAGATATGATTGCATTTCTTATATGTACTTGTATTTTTGTTGTTGTTCTCCTTTCCTTGTTTCATTTCATTTCATTTCATTTCAATTTACTACAAGCAGCAGCTACTTTAATGCACTTTTTCGCTTTACGTCAATATGTCAAATTGATAAAGCAACAACAACAAAAACAACAACGAAATGTGCACAACGGCAACAAAAATAAATGGAAGAAAAATTATTGTTAAGTGTTTTTTGGTTTGGTTGTTAAGTGCTCCTGACACATCGAAGGTGATGGTGTGATGGTAATGGTGATGGGACATCAGGACTTCTTACTTACTTGCTACTGATGATGAGGGTGAATGTCGTGTATTATGTACATACGATACTCGTACATGCATGTCTGGCATTTCATTATAATGCACTGAAGTGTAGAAATAAAGGTTCTAAGCTAAAAGAATGAAATATTGTAGTAATAATCGGTTATGGTACTAAAGAAATTTACTAAATTGATTTAGTTTCATTAAAGAAAAGAACAAGTGAAAGGCAAAAAGCTATGAAATTCCATAGATTGGCTTAAATTCAAAATAATTTGATAGAAAGATTTATAGTATTTTCCCTTGAAACAATGTTCATTCTTTGCTAGACTTTTAAGAAGCAAATTAATTGAATATTCTGGAACCATATTTTCTCATTATTTTTAGACTTTATTTTAGAGCTTCAGCATTCCTTCGTCTTAAGTTTACCAACCAATTTATTCATAGTAAATGGTTGGACATGCATAACATTTAGTCAACAAAGCATCTAGGAAGCTTTTGACAAAGATTTTAAAAGAACTGCCCTTGTAAAGTTCAAGTTTCAGCCATTCTGTTGAACCATTCCATATCAAGGCGATCCTCAGTAAGTTGACAAATCAGTTCTTATTATCGTTAAATACATTAAATTTCTATTTCTTTTTCATTGATAGTTAAATCGTCTTTAAAAATTAACAGAAAATGCAACTTCAATTTATACTTTGTACACATAAAACATAATATTCTAAGTATAAATAATTATAAATTCTTAGTAATTTATTTTTATTCTATTTATTTTTAATTTGTTATTGCTTATCTGCAAAACAAAAAATCCCTCAATGCTGACGCCGCCATCATTTTGCACTTAGCTGCATGCGGCGGCGACAACGACGACTTCTTCTTCTTCTTAATGAGCCTCGTAGGTTATCATGTGTCTAAATGGTTGATAAGACGCCTACATAGATTATTACTACACTATTCTCTTCTTAAGTAATAAGATTTATGTTATGTACAATTATAAATATAAAACAAAAAAACAAAACAAAACATGTCATTTTAAATTCTCTATAAGAATTTATTTTTATTTGTTTCTCTATAAGAGGAAAATTGTTCCTTCTTGAAGTCATTGAGAAAATTCAAATTTCATAGATCAACACTGACAAAAAAAAAAAGAGAGTCTCTGATTTTGCTTGCTACTATAATATTTAGTTCTCTCTATCTATTTTTATCGCAATCTTATTCTTGCTGTTGTCTTTGTTTCCTTTCCTTGCCTTGCCTTTCTACATTTAATGGATTTCTTCATGTTGTGCAAATATTGACATTCGTTTATTAAAATTCCTGAAGAATGTCACGAAACAGTAAATAAGAACAAAATGGGAGATGGAAATGGAAAAGGAGAAATTTCACACAAAAATTTAAATTGAATGTTGGTTGCTGTTCTTGTCGTCGTCGGTAGAAGTTCAAGTAAAAATTTTGGTTTTTTTTTTGTTTTATGATGACGATATTCAATGTTTGCATTTATGTATTTATGTATGTGTCTCTGTGAGTGTGTATCTTCTTCTTTATCCCTGATTGCCAGCACTTTCTCTTGTATCCAAAATCTATGTTTACATGCGTGTGCACGCTAATATTTACTTTTAATTTTTGCTTTTGTTTAATCTCCAGTTTAATTCCATTTTCACATAAATTTCTCAAACAAATTAGAGATAAACAAACGAAAGAACCAACCAACCAACCAACCATCGAACGAATGAATAAACCAAAGAATGCAGAAGAGAAGAAAAGAAAACAAATACAAATTACAAGAATAAATACTCAAGGGCTTAAGAAGACAAAATGTTGTGCAAATAATAAAGAAAAAAACTTCAAACCAAAGAAATATAGAGAATAATTCAATATATAAAAAAAAATATCTACCTTTTTTAGAGACACCCCCCGCCATGTTCAGCGACTCAACTTCCGCTTTGAATGAAGCAAGCGAGCTCGCGTTTGTGAGCTTCGAAAAGCTTCAAAATACTTCAAACTGTCAAGTTTTCAATTTAATTGACACATTTCGCTTTTGTTGCAATTAAATTTGAAAGTAAAATATTTTAAAACAACCAATAAATAATTGTTGTTGTTGTTGCCTTACAATAATAACAACAACAACAACAACAACAAGAATATATAATAATAAGAAATAGTAAGACAAACGAACAAATGCACTTTTGTACAATTTTTTCTTCTACTCATGCAAACAATTTCCACTTGCAAAAACCACAATAATAACAACAACAGCAATCACAATAATATTGAAAAAAACAAAAAAAATCCTTAAGAAAAATAAAAAATAATAAAATAAAAATAAAACTCTATAAAAATAACACGAAGAATAACACAAACAACAACAACAATAACAACAACAATATGAAATGGCGACAAAAACGACAGAAAACAATTTTAAAAGCAAAATAAATTTAATTTAATGCCAACAAGAGACCAAAATGACATGTGCACATACACATTGAAACACAGATACTTTTATAGATACAAAGATACTTACTTAGACATACACACACACACACACACACAAGTGAGTACCACACTCAATAACGACGAGCAGCGAGCAGCAATGAAGACTATGACAATCATCAAAAGACATTGCATGTCACTGCAATTGAGTGCAAAGGCAACAACAACAACAACAACAACAACAACAGCAACAACAGCAACAACAATAATAAAATCAACGCAATGAACGCATTACACAAATAAATGAATGTTTGTGTCTATGGTGTGCAAATGTAAGAAAGAGAAGAGATAAAGTTAAGGAAAAATCTAATAATAATAAAAATAAAGTTAAATCTTTATGGTTTTGTATTTATTTTAATTAAAAAGTCAACGCGTCGCAAAAAAAAAAAAATAAGATACAAGATACAACAATAAAAACTAAATGAGAACTGCATAATGTCGTTGCTGTTGTTGTTATCTAAGTATCTGTGTTGTTGTTGTTGTTGCTGTTAATGTTGGTTTCGATTGCATTTCAAATGATTTGAAATGATTTTTATTTTGTTTTATCTATTTGGTTTATTTTCTTTTTTCGCAAACTGTGAGAAAATTGTTGTCTGCAACAACTTCATGAAGAAGAAAGTGTCTGAGGGGAATGGTGAATGTATCTTTACATGACATCAGAAATTTTTAATTAAAACAATGAAGAATTTCTTTCAATATTTTTTTTGTTTTTTTTTTCTCATAATGAAAAGAGTCAATTGAATAAGTAAAAATGATGAAAGATAATTTGGAATAAATTTTAATTGAAAATCACACAACTTATTTTACAATATACATATATTAGTTATTTTTAGTTAATTGATACCCTACATATTCATGATTTTATGAATTTATTTTTGTAAGCTTCAGAAAGCAATTTCATTTTTTATCTTCCATACAAAGAAAGAAAGAAATTTCATTTCAAATCAATTTACTTCATCTTTCTTACGACTTATATGAGAAATTTGAAAAGAATTTCAGTTCAATATTTACAAAATTAAAGAAGTAATTTGTCCAAATTTAACTAATGTTTAAATAAGAGATGAATTTCAGTTCTCTATCTTTAAAACAAAAGAAATGACTTTTATAATCAGAAAAATTTATTTCGAATTGCATAGTAAATGAATGATTGTCATTTTAAAAGTATAATTTTGAGAAGAGTTTCATCTCTATATCTCCTTTGATTTTTTTATAAACTTACCAATCATCTTCTGCAATATTCAACTGAAAAAACAATCCTGATCAATTTGCTTTTGAAGTTCATCTTAACATCCAAAGATATAAATAAACATATTCCTTAATATAATATTGGGTCATATAAAAAGCCTCCGCGATTTTTTGGGTACATTTTTCAACAAATATTTTCCTTATTCAAAATCAATTTCAATCAAGAAAATATTGGATAATAATCTATGACCTTTTGCTATCTTCCGAGTAGCTTCATAATACCATCGGTGTAGAACTTCTGTGGTTTATCAGCGAATAACTTGGCCAAGTGATTTTCAGCGGCTCTTCGGTCGGCCAGAGACCGAAACAAATCGTAGTCAGAGGGTGCAAGATCCGTGCTAGACGGTGAATGCATCAAAACTTCCCAACAAAGCTCCGTCAATTTGTTCCGTGTCATCAAAGATGTGTGTGTGATGCTTATCATTCTCATGATGGCTAATTCTGGTCGCTCTTTCCTGTTTTTCTACATTCAAACGGTCGAGTTATGCATAGTAGGGGACCGACTTGACTATTTCGACACATTCTATCAACTCATCATAGACAATTCCCTTCCAATGCCACCAAACACTCAACATAATTTTGTTTGCCGTCAGTCCAGGCTTTGAAGTCATTTGTGGAAGGTCACAGTAAGCTGCACACATTTTTTGGGATGTTTTTGCAGTGTTTTTCCCTTTTTTATAGTAAAAAAAACCATCACATCATCAGCTCTACTTCAGATATTTCACTCACATTCAAATCAGTGTAACTTTTAAAACGAGCAACAAATTATGCAGTTTTCTTCACAAAAAATGTAGCCTGAAATGTCACTTTCAAACACATCACGTGTTCGTTGGACACAATCAGATTAGTGTTGCCAGATCTATGGATCTATATGACCCAATATATAATGTATATGACTCGATCAACAATCAATGAAGTGTAAAAAAGGTACAAGAAATGACGACTTTATGTTAATTTTTGATCACTTTTGTTGTACGCGTGTGTACTGAGTCTCAGTTGTTGTGTTGCCCATTGATTAATATTTATTTCCGCACAGTCGATTTTTTTATTTTCCAGTCTTTTTCATTCGAATCGAATCTAATTAGACATAATCACAACAACAATAAATATAACAACAATAACAATAGTCACGTTAAATAGTCCAAAACAAAGTTCAAATAAAGTTCAACATTGAAATGAACTTCATTCAATATAAGTATTGTATTTTAAGTATGGTAAATAAGTAAGTATGGTAAAGCAAGCAAAAGCGCATTTTCGATTCAATGAACAACAAAATTGAAAAGAATAATCAAAAGGCAAAGAAAAATGAAGCAAAAGACGAAAATTGAAATGAATTGAATTGAATATTTAGACAAAAATTAAAGTGATGAAGAAGGAAATGCATTAAAACCGAAAATAAATTAAGTGGAAAATATAATAGAAGGCAAAAGTTTATGTTGGCGACAGGAAATGAGAATTATAAATACTTAAAACTTAAATTGAAGCCATTTGAAAATAAGATACAGATTATTTGTATCCATCTAAGAATCTCCATGTGTAAGTGAGTGAATAAGAAAAATAACATTTTATTTTATTTTATTTCAAAACAAAAATTTTATTAAGTTTCTGAAAGCAATAAACTATAATTCGAAAGGAAGTGATGATGATGACATTAATAGATTAATAGATAGATAGATGGTTAGATAAAATTGTAATTTGTACTTTATATTCTAAATTAAATTAAATTTTAATAAAATGTGTCTGTCATTTGTTTTGTTTTTGCTGCTAAATCAATTAAAATTAAAATACCAATTAAACAATTTTGCTAAACTATAAAATTTTAATGAAAGAAATTCCAAAAGTATCATTTTATATGTCGCCTACAAGTCTCGAAGACTCGAAGTAACTGTGTTTCTTGCAGATATTTTTGTGATTTATTATTGCTTTATAAAATTGTTGTATAATTGATACGCGCAGTGTGTTGTGCAGCTGCTGCTGTGTGTTTGCTTATACTTAGTACGAGTATCTTAAAGTAATTTTCCTTAATTTAATTGTTGTTATTATTTTTGATTTGCTTTATTAAATGAAATAATAAATATTGTATGGTGAACTAAAATTATAAACCATAATAATCAAAATAACATGAAGGAATTTTTTACAATAAATTGTATATTTTAAGTCGACTGCCATGTCCGAATATTCTCTTGCTCTTGCTGCTACTTATTATAGTCAAGAGGGTTGTTGTTGGTTGGTTCTCTGTCAAGTCTATCAATATAGTAAATGTTTTTGTTTCTCCTCCTCTTTTGCTATATTTTCAACTTTGTTCAAGGAGTCGATGTAAGTATATTTTAACCTACTCCTTTGTTCAGAGTAGCTTTCTTGCTTTGGTATACTATTTTTGCTATATTCTCTCTATGGTAAAAACCATTACCATGTCCATGCCATCATCATCATCATCCACATCATCAGTATCAATATGATCGTCATCATCATCATCATCATCTTGAGAATGTTGTGTGCTGTTGTGATTGTGATTGCGATTGTGTTGTGTTGTGTTGTGTTGTGCTGGTACTCATTATTGTGTTGGGGTCACGTAAACTCCATTTATATAAAATTATCTTACCATAATAATGAATTGTCGGCAATTATAGGCATTATCGTTATTTATAGCAATAAAAGCTTGAATATCTTTTTATATTTCTGCGTTCCAACCAAAGATGCCTGACAACAACAACAGCAACAACAACTTCAATGGCAACTAAAAAGACTTTGAAAACGACTTTTGCCACTTTTGCCACTTTATACTGCCACGCCATGAAATACAATAATGATGATGATGATGATAGTGATAAGTTGCTTTCTGTTCTATGACAAAAAGATATTGTAAAATATTTAAATTTATATTGATTCAATTCATTTCAATATTTATTTTGGTTTATCGAAATGCTCAAAATATGTGAATGCAATTTTTGCTTTTTTAATGAGGCAGATGTGGGTTATGAATTTCTTTATCTTCTTTAAATAGATTAGATATTTTATGGTAAATATTTTCTGTTTATTGTAAACAAAAATCTACAATTACTTTTAACTTAACAACATGTGAGTATTCTACACGTTTAAGAATCCAGATGCATTTGTATCTACATATTGTATAATCCATAGATATGTGTATACGAGTAAAATGCATTGCATTACATTACAAAATAAACAAATAAACAAGCCATTATCTTTAAAATGATCGACGACTGACTAATAAACATTTTCATTTCGTTTTTAATATTTATTGTATTTGTTGTAGTTGCAGTTGTTGGTCTTTTTTCTTTTGGTTTATTTTTGTTATTGTGTATTTTATTTTAATGGGTTTGCCCATTAAAATGTTCCATTTGCTGCAAGGCTTGCATTTTACATTAAATACCTAATAACAATTAAGCATCATGTTCTTAACTTGTTCAATAAGTTTGGCAGAAGCATTTAATGTCTTCTTTTAGTGTTTGAGAAAAACCATTAGGAATTCCATTTACTTACTTACATCTTTACATATACATATGTATCTACATGCACAAGTGTAGTAACATACATATGTATGTAGATACACCTGCAGAATCATGTGTGCATCCCCTCTCCATTAATTTAATGTATGTATGAATTAGAAAAAATCATTACAATTAAAAAGATACAAGAAGAAAAACTGGGAAAATTAAATTGTCTTTCTTTTAGGTTTTATTTTTTTTAAATGAAAAAGGGTTTATTAAAACTTAATCAACAAAGGAAGTCAGTTCATTTAATTACTTAAATTAAAAAAACGATATAAAATAAAGGAAATTACTGTAGACCTAAAACAAACTTATTATAAAGAAAATAAATAAGATGTGAAGATTATATACAATAGAAGATTGAAATTGATGATGATGAAAAGAAACCCAGAAAAACACAAGTAAATTAAAAAGACAAACACACACACACACACACACACACACAGATACTCACTTGGTCTCACAAAGATACTCACTAATGTAGAACTTACACAAGTATTGAGATCTGTGTGAGTTCCAGAGTTCCAAAGAACAAAGAACAAAGAAAACATTAAAATGCGGCAATAATAGGGCAGAGCAAAAGAAAAAAAGAACAAGCAATGATTTGTGTGTGTCGTTGAAAGAAAAAGGAAAGAAGAGAATAAAAAATGCGCGCATTTTGTGGCTGTCGAATTAAAATTAATGTCGAGTTAATCGAGTTTTGTTGTCGTGGAAACAACTGAAAACTTTGCATATCACATAGAGATGGACATTGTAAATACCCGTCCGTACTTGTATAAAGAGAAATGTATTTTGATGACGACCCTTCGTCAACTTGACTGAAGAAGATACTCTTGTCATTTCCATTTTGTATCTTTTAATTAACAAAGAACTTACTTTGCTTGATTCTGAAATGATGAAATAAGTAAGAGTTTAACTCGTGAGTGGAGTCCAACTTTTAATTAACAAATCCAATTGAATTCGTGAGTTTACATGATTTGTGAGTAGAAGAAACTCACGTGCGTGACTTTAGTTTCTTTAAATCATATTCCCACTCATACCTAACATGGCTTTTATTCATTTTAGCCACTAATTTTGTTCTCTGTTGCTGCATCTGCTGCAACATTTTTACCATCATCATCATCATCATCATCATCATCATCATCACCAGCATCATTACTATGAACATCACTCTGTCGTCCTCCTGCATCTGCCAGCCTCAGCCCTATAAAGTAGTTTATCTTCTGCTGTTATTGCATCGCATCCTTCTTCATTCCCTTTTCCCTTTTGCCTTTGTTGCTTTGCTAGCATCTTAGCCTGTTTAGCTGCCGCCGCCTTCATGTTCATCTCTTGGTAAAAATAAATGGCCTCTTTTCCACTTTTTTTGTTTTCTCTTTCTTTAAAATTATTTATTTTCTTTTTTAATTCTTCTACTCTGCGTTTTATCGCTTGTTTTAAGTGTTTACCTTTCTGTTAAGTTCAGTTTCTGTTTAGCTCAATGCATCTCAGCTGAGGCATTGTACTATTTCAAGGATATCAGCTTCCTTGGGCACTTTTGTTCTGTTCCGTTCTGTTCTGTTCTGTTCTGTTCTATTCTTCTCGTACCTCGCTTGTTTCTTTCCTATTGATGCAAGCAACACTTGTTTCTTCTTGTTTTTTTTTATTGCCACATTTATTCATTTATTCATTCGTTCAGAGTTTTCTATACAAATTGCAATCAATTGATGTAATTAAGGATATTTTTTTCCCTTCTTTATCGTTTTCTCTTTTGATTAAACAAAATAAAAATCTCATTCTTTCAGCGTTTCCATTTATGTTTTTCTGGTCAATAAAAATGACCACAAAGTTGCTTAAGAAGAAGAAGCAAACTGCAATCAATGAATGAATGTAGAAGCTGTTAAAATTGTATTTAATCGAACTCCTTGATTCAATTTAATTAGACTATTTTTCTTTTCTTCTTTTTTTAATAGCATTTAAGTTTTAATCGTGGAAAGTTTTTATGACTGTTTCTTTATACTCTACTTTGTTGTTGTTGATCATAAAATTTTAATAACATTTTTTTCCTTTATTTCTTTCTTTCCAGGTAAGTGATGATGAGATACAACAAGAACTTGACCTAAACGATTTGTTGGTAAGAAATTCGGACTTATACGTGATTTTATTTTAGTATATTTAACTTCCGTTTGCATTAACCTAAATAAATTTTATATAAAAAAAAAATCAATTCAATTGCAATAAGGAAAAAAGGAGGACAGAGATAATAATAATAAAAAAAAAAAAAAACTCCTTATAACATTTTCGAAATGCATTTTAAGTGAAAAGATACTTTTTATCTTTAAATTGGTTGGTTCATTTATGCGTTCCAAATGCCGATGCCATCGTCATCGTCGTCGTCATTTAGGCCAATTAGCCAAACACGTTTACGTTTTCATTCAATTTTCAATTTTCTCTTCACTTCTTCCTTTGTTTCTCTCCTCTCTACCCTAATTTTTATTTTTTGTTTTTATTTCTTACTTTATGTATGTCTTCGTTATCGTCTTCGTCATCAACTGTTGAACTGTTGCTCGAACACGCGTCGTTCGTCGTCTTCTCTTCTTTAAAAGGCAAAGCAAAGCAAAATCAAAGACAACAACAACAACAACAACAAAAACAAAAAGACAAGAAATTAAAACAAAATACAAAATTTCAACGAAAAACATTTCCGGCAAATTAACAACAAAATAAATAAATAAATACAAAATTCAAAAGAAAGCGTAAAAACAAATTTTATCATAGTGTGATTCATGCAAAAATTAACAACAAAAATAAAGAAAAGAAAACAAAACAAAAGCAAATGCAAAACAAAAATCACAGACAATAATTATATAATTATGTACGAGGAAGATTGTAAAACACAAAAATAAAAAAAAAATAAAAAATGTACAATTAAATGAAGCGATCGAGAAACTTAATGGCGTGGGATAAAATCTAAAATATCTTAAAATGGTTTTTCATTACATAAACTTTTATATTTTATGGTCTCTTGACTCTAGTTTCATTATTCTTATTAAGACTGTAAGTAGTTGCATTTTCAGTCTGCAAATTCTTCAAATTTTATCTTAAAGAGATTAAAACCTTCTTCTTAAAGTTCATAATTTTTTCCATAAAACAAAAATATACAGCAATAACTTGGAAAATTCTCTAGTTCCCGTTTATCATCACTATAAAATAGTTACAATATTTGAAGATTAAAGGTTTGCAAATAGAAAAATCAGAAATTAAGAAAATAGAGACAGAAAGTATTTGTAAGAAGACTCAGAAAAGTGGGAGCTAGAAGACCTTGCTATGAGAGAAACGTCCTACAACATCGTATTGTACTATAATATAACCAGTAATTCAGTAAAGTAGCAGTCCGGCTATCAACCTCAGTAAATAGTAAATCCTCAAGTAGGAGAAGTAAGAAAGTAGCGTCCTATCGTTTAGATGTTCATTTCGTGAGTCTAGATAAAGTCAAGTTATGGTTTTTAAATCAATCTAGAGAAAAGTGAATTGGTGGATATGATATTATGATTATTCGCGACTTTCTAAGGAACAGGGAAGATATAGAAATCTACAATATAAAAATGAATTTTGTGTTCTTTTTACATGGAAATTTCTCTTAACATTCTGAAATTTACCATAGTCCTTTTTATTCTAAAACAGTACGTAAATATCAATCTAATTTATAAGTCGTTCAACAGAGAAAGAATGATATAGAAAAACAACAAACACTTTTCAGATCAAATGACAATTGAAAAAAATTGATCTTACAAAAAGATCATCCTAATCTATATGCATATAGGTATAACGAATAAATTCCAATGTATAATACAATAATAATATGCAAGGCCCTTAAACAAAACTAAAAACTAAAAAGTATCTCTTAAATTTATTCACTTATCTGTAACTCCGAAGCAGAACTTAATCTGTAAATACTAGGAAACACGTAATTTATAAAGAAATACATTTTCTTATTAAATTCATTTTCCACACAACATTTTTTTATTATCTTCTAAACTTTGAATAATAAAATTTCGTAACAATGTTATTTAAATTACAATATTATAATTCATCTCTTGAAAGGTAGGAAGGAGTTCATTGTACTTCTAAAACTTCTTCTCTTCCCTTCTATTGGTTATGATAATGACGGCGGCGGCGGCTTTGCCGCTGTTGCTGTTGTCTACCCTTTTTTGCTCTTCTCTCTTCACATTTCGCATTTCCCATTCCCTTTGTGGATACATTTTTAATTGTGTTTAATTAGTCTCACTCAGTAGCACTCGAGGTTTCCTGAACCCGCCTCTCTTGTTTGGTTTAGTGCCTTAAATAATTGTTATTAATTAAAAACTATTTGCATTAATTTTGTTTCATAATTGAATGTGTTACAATATTTTTCTTCTTTCTATTTATTTTTTTTTTTTTTATATTCATTTGCAAATTTATTTTAATAAAAAGAAAATATGAAGAACATTAACTTGGGATGAGTGCAAATGAAATTGTGTATGAAATTATAACTCAATATTGCGAAAGACTATAATAATTTGCATTTAAACGAACGCTAATTACTGCTTTTTTCATGATCTTAATGTAAAAAATACTTGCGAAATTTAAACACAAAAACAAAACGCACTATAGAGCAATAAGAGTTCTGATGGGCGGTTAATAAAGATTGTTAAAATAAAAAAGAAGAAACAAATGTCAATGCTGATACTATTGTATGTATGTATATTATCTATTATTATTTATTTCCTTGGTTCTTCAATGCATTTTTCAAAGCAATACAAATAATGCACACTATATACTTGTGGGAAAGATACTCGTATACAACTTGTGTGTTTCGATATTCCTTTTTGCTTGACATTTTTCTATGAACCATCATAAAACAGGAATAAAATACTCGTCTTATCGTTCTTAATTTATTGTAAGTATCTCTCCCAGTCATAATCACTTAAATCATTAACTTTATCATTGTTGTGCACGAGTCATAAACAATAATAAATCGGGCAATAAAGTATAATAATATTTATTTATATTTAATATTTTTCAACTCAGCAACTATATATTTTTTTTAATTTTATTTCAAAAATAATAAGAAATATTTAATATTTTTGCTATTCACAATTTCGTATCTTTATCTGTCTGACTTGCATTTCATATATGCGATACGTGATTCTAGAAATAATAATAATAATACAAACAATATCAACAACAACAATAACAACAGAAATCAAATCATAAATTATAATTTAATTGGCGCATTATCGCCAAAACATGATATGAAAGATTATACGACATAATGGCGGACCTACATGTCTTCTTCTTCTTTTTTTTATTATGTCATACCCTACACAGTCAACAGTCATTGTGAATAGTTAAAACATTGATATACTATTGCACTTTCATACATACATACATAGAAGAAGATAAAAGATTCTAATGATTTAATATAGAAATGTAATCAATATTAGAAGGGAACTAAATCTTAATGTCTCCATGAATAATGGAGAAAATCTTGAAATAATCTACAATCAATGATACTGATACTACGGTTTATATCTACAAGTATAAGTTTCTCAAAAAACTTTCTGAATATTTAACTAAAATGTTTCTTTGACCTTGACTTTCGAAATAAAAAGCAACTTAATGACTGTCATTTCCTTGCACATTTTAGCTATGAGATTTAGTAATTTGTATTTGATACAAGCTCAACTTTCGATCAACATTTGTACCCTGTAATCAATTTGGAAACATTTAAATTTTAGTCGATTCTTCATGAAGGGTTTTAAGTTTAAGATCAAACCCAAAGTTATTTCATTCTATTTGAGTCTTCTTGGCAACATTGTTGAGATTGAGATTCAGATTGAGAATGATTATTTCATTTCATTTCATTTCAATTCATTTGATTTATTTTTTTTTTTTTTGTGTTTGGCATTTTAAATTTAAATCTCATTTTATTAATTTTTTTTCTGAATGCAAATTAAAAAGAAAAAATTTTTTATGAATGAATAGATTGGAATGGAAATGGAATCGACTTCATCACCATCACGTCAAAGTATAAAAAAAAAAGTATTATATGTTCGCGTTTTGAATTTTAAATATTTTTTTTTTATTTTTTTTTTTGTTTCTTTTCTCTTTTTTGTTTTCGAATCAAGAATATTAAACAAAAAACAAACAAAAAAATTGGCAAAAAACACAATTTATCAATAAATAAAAATTCTAATAAAATAAACGATTAATAATTTTACTTTTTTAGTTTTTTGTTTTTATTATTAACATGATTAAAAATGTATTAAAAAGAATATACAAAAAAAAGAATAGAATTGAATGGAAAAGTATCAAATAAAAAATTAATTTGCAAAAAACGTAAAAAACTTGTTTGCAAAAAAAAAAAAAAATTAGAAAAAATATAAAAATTATAATAATAAAATTATAGACATTTTTATTTAAAACTTGAAAATAGAAATAGACGACGATAGACGAAGAGAAGAAAGAATAATGAAATGTTAATAAGCAAAAATTACAGTTCATTGAACTAGAAGTAGGCAACATTTTATTATATTTCTTTCTGTTTGATTCTCTTTTTCTTTGCTTTTCATTTTTATTATAAATAATTATTTTCTGTAGGAAATTGTTTAAGCTTAAAACAAATACATAATCAAAAACAAACAACAAGGGGAAAAAATTCAAATTAAAAAGCAAAAAACCAAAATCAAAAAAGAAATTCAAACACGCATGACGACGACAATGCCAACAACAACAAAAACAATATGTTAACTACAATAAGTAAAATAAAAAATAATCAAGTAACAGGCAAATAATAAAATTGAGAATTATAATTTTTATTTGTATTTATTTTTTGTCTTTTCCTTTTCAACTCACAAAGGTGTGGCCCAAGCAGGTTAAACCAAAGGCAAGACAAGACAAGACAAGAAAAGACAACTCAAGTCATTGAGATTGAGATGAGTTGAGTTGAAATGAGTTCGGAGTGATGTTTTGTTTTTGTTATTTATTTATTAAAAATACATAAACAGATACATTAACATAAATACATGCACGCATCATAAAAGTATAAATATTTCATTATTTTATTATATATTTCTTTTGTTTTAATTAATGAATATGCAAATTTAAAAAAGAGATGAACCCATGATTGAATACATGAATGAATGATTTTGATGGCAATCAACTCTTGTTTAATTACTTATCTAAGTAGATATCATCATATCTACTATTTGAGATGATTAGAATGTACAATAAAATACAAAAAAAAAAAATCTCTATTTATTTTTGCTGTACATTAAGCACGAGGTCAATTTAGTATTCGCAGTTTGTTTGATGTTGTTTGTTTTGAAAGTTCAATAAACGCAAAAAATTATGTTTAAGAACAATAAAACAAGACAATTCTAACAACAAAAACAACTGACACAAGACAATATGACAGCAATAACAACAAATACAACATACAAATATATAATTAATTATAGATAGAACGATCGAACGTTGTCAGCAACATGACAAATGACAGCAGTAACAAGAGCAACACTCACACTCATTCAACCGACACAAATAAATGTCAAACTACAAATTGTATCAAATAAATGTATAATACTTATAATGACGTCATTAATGTTATAAGAATATATAATATTATAAATAATATACAATATATTCAATCTAAATCAATGGAAAAATGTTAAATTAGAAATAAAATAAAATATAAAAATTTAAATATACATAAAATCAGTTCAACAACAAATGAAAAACTAGAGAAAACGAAATAGTAAGAATAAATATCAATCAATCAATTGAAGATACAAACAATTAAAGGAGGATGATTGAATTAAACTTGTCACTCTTGATTGACACTTTTGTTTGTCTATTGCCTGTCTATCTACTCGTATGTATCCATCTATCTTACTATCTATTTGTCTCTCTGCTTGTCTCTTTATCACTTACACTTGGCAACTAACTACACCAAGCAACTAAATTGCATTTATTAGATGAAAACTATTTGTCAATATTTTAAAATAATTTCTTAAGTTGACTAGTTTAAAAAATTGTAAACAGAAAATACAAAAGATTATCAAAGAGAAATGATCAAAGTTCAATTGAAAGTTGGCTTATCTTAGAAATCCTTTCTGTTAATAAGTAAGTAAATGATTCATTATAAAAAACTCTTATTTAAAAGAATATCAATAGAAAATTGAAAAAGATTGCGTATGAGTCAGAAGAATGAGATTGACATACTCGTACATGCAACTGATTCCATAAATTCTGGTGATGAGGAGGCATTGATGTTTTGAAAGCGAACAAAGTGATATTTGACGATCACAAAAAGAAACTCAACAGTTTAAGTTAAATCAAATGAAATCAACTATAATTTAATATTCATATTTCAAAAAAAAATAAGATTTTTTTCTCTTAATATTCATAAATGAAATTTATTCCGATTCTTTTGTGTGTTTTTTTTTTTTTTTATATTAAAATAAATCATTTGAAGTGCCAACCAAATGTTCAACTCTCCATAAATGGGTGAAAACAAGTCATTGTCTTTAGTGGCTTTTTTGTGTGTCTGTGTATATGATGGATATGGCAGATTTTAATGTGATTTATAGATTATACTGGTAATGTTCAAAAGATAAAAGTGTACAATTATAGTTTAAGAATGAGGCATCAAATTTATATAAAACAAAACAAAAAACATCAACTTCAGTGTTCAATTAAATTTAACTAAATACAAGTTTTAGAAATATCTTATTTATTTTACAATTCCAAAAGATCTTTAGATTGTTTTACTAGAAACTAGTCATACTTTATCTTATTTGCTTACATATGTTTATTACACAAATATTTTATTATTTCTTCTTTTTTTTTTTTATATGTAAAAAATCGCGCCAAAAATCTTTTGCTTCATTGAGAAATAGCCAAAACAAAATTGTGTAATTTATTTAAACATTTTTGTTTTTTTTTTTTTTTTTTCTCTCTTTAACAAAGAATCAAGCTAACAACAACAAAACAAAAAACGCAACTATGCCGGTTCATGTTAAGTTAGCATTGATTGCGCTGTTGTTTTTATGTGCACAGGTGTTCAAATATTTTAAGTTTTTTATATTATTTTTTGTACCATTATGAATTTTTATCTTTTATTACATTTGTATAAAAAATCAACTCACATTTGTGAATGAGAGTGTATTAGTGTATTATTTTGTTGGTTTATTGCATTGCTATGTATGAGTATGAGTATGTGCCAACGGCATTAGAGTTTGAATTGAATTTTTAATTTTTATTTATATATTTTAGGAAGAATTAACATTCTAATTCTTTCACTTAATTAATTAACGAATTTTTTTTTTTACTCTTTTCTTTAATTTATTGCATTTATTTATTGTATTTTGATGAGTTCAACCATAAAATCGGAATGAGTCATTTGTTTTAAATATTTCATTGCCTTTGTTCTTGTTGCTGTTGCTGTTGTTTTTGTGATTTTTATTTTTAATTGAGTTCGCGCGCTAATTTGCATAAACAACAAACAAACAAAACAAAATGCAAAAAATGCTAAAAGAAAGCACTTCCGTTATATGATTTGTTTAAAAATAAAATGTATCTATAAAATAAATTTCATTGTTGTGTAAACTTCGTCAGATTGTTAAAAATTTATAAGACGACAAAATTAATTCAAACCAAAGTTTTTTTTCTTTCTTTCTTTTTTTAATGGTAAAGAAAATTCATATAATTTTCTTGTTATTTATTTTTTGTGTAATTAAAAATGATTACGTCTTTTTTTTATGTTGTTGTTGTTCCTCTTTTTTTTCTTTTTTGTTTTACTGTTTTGCACTCAACTAATTGCCAACAGAGTAAGAAGAAATAAATGCATTTTTAACAATTTTTTTAATTACCAAACAAACAACAACACAAACAAACGCAAAATGATGATGGGTTTGGTGATGATTATGATGACGGGGAGTTGTTGCAGGGAAAGAAGAAATACTCGTAACTGTAACTAAATTCGTGTCAAACATGAAAGAAAAAAGAAAAAAAACAAATTTATTTGAACCAAAAATATTAAAACACAAAAGAAGAAAAGGAAAATATTACAAAAAAAAAAAAAAAAAAAATTAATAATAATTGTAATAATAAATAATAATACAAATAATAAAGCAGAAACAAAACTAGTTTCTCATTTTTTGCAATTTTAACTCGAAAAAATCAACAACAAGAAAATTATAATGGCTTCAATTTACAGACAACAAAAACAAACAAAATTTGGTACAGAAAAAGAAACATTTAAAAAATAATATTAATAAAGAAAATGACAAACTCACCAGTAGAAGAGAAGGAAGAAGGATGAAAAAATGAATGTAATTTACTGCATTTGTGTTAACATCTCAATAAAATTGTTACAAAAACATGAATATCTGAGTCACTTAATAAATCCTCGATACATGATTAAACTGTTAACAAACCCAAAAGAGTTCTGGGTAAAGCCAACATTTTTAAACCAGAGCTGTCGAACCTGCTTAGTTCCCTGAGTCATTTTGGAACAAGGTGCTGTGATTTGGGCCGCAAAAAAAGCAAAGAAAGGTCCACAAATTAAGTTGGCGTTAAAAAAAAAAAATTATAAAGGTCATCTGTTGAGCCGCACCTGATACCTTCCTTAAGGTTGGACACTCATATTTTAAACAATACTTGTCATAATTTCAAGACATTCTGATAATTAATGTACAGGTTAAAGTGGTTTCAGTGATCCTAGTTTTAAAATTTTCAAAATCATTATCTTGATTAAATATTTTTTTTATGGGGAAAATACTATTGAAGCCGAACGGTCGCTTGATAAGCATTATGAACTTTGCACAAAAGAAATCTGCTATTATTGATGGGTATGGTGAATTCCAATGCTGCCGTATAAACATCGATAATGCTAATGCTCTCTGGTCGTCCGAAATCGGCCACAAAATAGTTTCAAAAAGCCCTAAGGTTAAGTTGTGTAAGAGATATGATATCTTAAAGATATAAGAAGGTAGTTTTACACAAAAATGTGACCAAGTGTAAGTTGCTTTGCTCAAATTGGATCAACTAACTTAAAGAAAGCGAAGCGATCTGGAGCCTTATTATATTTACAAAGAAGAGTACTATTATAAATTATTATAAAATTATAATTAAAATAAGAAGAATGAATGAGTTCATAGCCCCAAACCTTGTTCAAGCGAACGAAGCGATCCATAAATATTTAAATGTTTATAACAATATTTTCACACATTTCAAACAAGAAGTTTGTACCAACTATTAGAATTAAATACACTTAAAAATGTAAGTTCAATCTCATAACTAAGAATGACTTATCAAAGTTATCAACATATGAGAAATTGATGGTGACATAACTTAAGTACTCTTAGGAAAAATTTGGATCCAAGGCTTACTAAAATGAATAATGACAATGCAAAAAGGAAAAAGTTTTCTTATCAAAAACAGAGCAAAAAGATATAATCGATAATGATGATTCCCTTAATTCCAATGATATGAAATGGAACCATATCATTTATGCATGTAGAAATAATGCAAGAATCTTTAAATATAATTATAGAAATTATTCTTAAGTATCTTGACGTCATAAGCAATTAACTTGATGTCTCAGCTCTCTATGTTTCTCAGTATTATTATTATATTTCCTTTAAAACTAATATTTTTAGTTAACCACAAAACCACCAAAATAATATTAAAATACAAGAACAATACTGAAGTGCTTTCACACATTGGGTGTCACCTAAGACTTTTTATTGCAATTAAATTGGAAAAAATCGACACAAAGACATGACCAGCTGCAATGTACTTATTTTTTATTGTCAAATTATTGTGTGTGTTACGAAAATTAAGATGTTAAAACATAAAAGAAAAATGCAATTTTGTTGCCGTTTTTGTTGTTATTATTATTTCTATTGTTGTTGTTGTTGCTGTTTCTTTTTGACGTGAATTTATGGCAATTTAAGACAAGTTTTTAATTATTTTGTTCGTTCATTTCGTCCATCTATCCAACCATCCATTCATGCATTGCTGATGTTGCTATTGCTGCCGTTGTTGTTGTTGTTGTTGTTGTTGTTGTTGTTTCATGTTTGCTCGACTTATCGTCATTGTTGTTGTGCTGTTGTTGTTGTTGTTGTTTTTGACAGTCATTATCTGTTCTACTGTTGCTGTTGTTATTGGTATTGTTGCCTTATAATAATAATTTAAATGCAACACAATTGAAGTGGCACAAATAATCCTCATAGTAGAAAAGAAGAACGAACTAACGAACGAAAAGAAGATGGCGGCAGCCATGTTGTCGATTGCCGACAAAAACAAATACAACAAAAATGAAGTAAATAGCTTTAAATCATCATCGCGTGCATTTATTTATATAAATTAATTTACAACAAATACAAGAACAACAACAACAACAACAACAGCAACACTAACACCAATTACAACAACAAGAAAGATGTTGATAAGATTCTTCATTAAAATGTTGCACATTGCACAGTGATGCATAAAAGTAATGCAACGTTATGTGTTTATTATGATTAAATAATAACAAAATTTACATTTTAATAAGGAAAACAGAAAAATGCAATATTAAATAAAGTAAGCCAAACAACAGCAACAGAAATTATAATTACAAACTTGCAAAAGCAAAGAAAGAAAAAAAAAAGTAAAATTAAATTTAATAATTTATGTTGCAAACAAATTGTAAATTTTAACTGTGCATGTGTGTAAGTGAATACAGAAGCAAAGAAACACATGCTCATACACACACACACACACACACGCGCACACATTTCCATGTTGTAATTAAGCAGAGCTCATCTGCTTCTTCTTCTTCCTCACCTTCTCCTTTGTCTTCTTCGACTTCAATGCAATTTGTATGCAAATAAGACACCAACAACATCAACAACAACAACAACGACAAAAACAACACCAATGAAATCCAAATGTATCTGCCTTGTTATTGTTGCTGGCACAACTCAAAGTCTGCAACTCTGCTGCTGCTGCTGCTGCTGCTGCTTCATGTTACTCGTTATTGTTTTTGTTGCTGTTGTTGTTCTGCAACATTAAAACTTACAATTCTGTTTAATTGTCGCTCGTAAATTTTATGATTTCCTTTGTGTATGTGGCATACCATGCCACATTTGACTGAACTTACTATCAGATACATTTGTTTGTATGTATCGCATGAATCTAAGTGTTGTATTTGAGTGAGTAAGTGAGTTTGATTGGCTCTGTGTGGGTGTATGAAATAAAACGTATTGGCCAAAAGCACAAATTAAGCGAAAAGAAAAACAATAAATAACCATAAATGATAAAATATGCGAACAAACGAACGAATGACTTTGTATCAGAGAGAAACAACAATAACAACCAACAACCAAAGTTGAAAGTATAATAAGTTTAATAAAACAATTATGTAAGGGGAGGTCTTTGTATATCAGTTTTTTTCCTCTGTACTTCATTTGCTTCATTATGGGAATAGAATTTCCAAGGATTTATCTAAAATGATAACTGATAAGTACAAGAAAAAGTATTGGATCTGTCAACAACTTGTCATCCTATTGAAATATGTGACTAATAGAAGAAATATCGTAAGAATTCGTTGGTTTCCTAATAAAACTTTATATTCTTGAACTTTGATATACATTTTTTATTAAGAATGTTACCAAAAATTACAAGTCAATTCATAAGTCGAATTTTGTGAGGAAACCCAAGATTGTGTAGAACATTTTTTTGTGTAAAGGAATAAAAGACAAAAACAAATTGCTATAAAACAAAATTAAGTTAACATTCTGCATGGGACAATAAAGATGATAAACCTTTTGTAAATATGTTTAAGGGACAATAACCTAAGCAAGATTCTTTAAACCCGAAGGGAAGAAAAAGAAATGATAAGAAAGCAATGATTGATCTTTTCTTATTTCAGTGAGCAAGTGAGATAATAAAAAACAAAATAAGCTTCCGATCACCATTCGTGATCATTTAGTAATTCGAATTCAAAGCAAAAGTATGATCTCCTTAGCAATCAATAACCATGTTCAAACACAAATTTTTAGTTTTAATAAATAATTCTGTATCTCGAAGTCTCCCTAAGTCGAACTTGCTTTGTGTATTGTGGTGATTCGAGTTATGGAAGTTTGACCAAGTATATTTGAATCTACATTCGAAATAATCAACACTTTGTTTCCTAAATTTATACACATCAAATTCGGAACCCTAAAAGTTTTAATAACGGCACGTGTTTAAGGTTTAATCTTAGATTTTTTCTATGAAGCAGTACACACCAAAGGAACGCGCTGAAATTGTTCAACTGTACATTCAAAATAAAAATTAAAAAAATAAAATGTGAAGAATGCGCCGTCAGAGAACTAAATTCTCGGTTCTAAGCCATCGAAAACCTTCAAATCATTGAAAATGTACCTCTTCATGGCACAAAAGTGACAATTTGGTAAGAAATTTATGTGGATATGATCATCGGACCGAAGACGACAGTGGAAAGACAACAAACGTAAATCAGAAGCGTTTTCGGGCTATGATAACCAATTTTCTTCAGCCGATTCTATATGAGCTCTTCTGATTTAAGCAGGATGGGCACCACTTGACACAGCTCGTGGCACGATTGATTTTTGAAGCCATAGTTTCCCGCAATATCGATAAATAAATAAATGGTGATTTTAACTGCCTCGGCTTGGAATCAATTGCTTATACCAACAAGGCAATAATCCTAGACGAACTTAAGACCAATATCCGCCAAGAAGTAGCAACCATAACGTTCGAAACAATGGAAAATGCTGAATAACGGGTATTTGTGCTCAGGGCGACTACATGCGAAATATCATCTTCAAAAAATGATGTAATCAAATCTCCTTAAGTCAAATTAAAAGATCTCTCTCTCACTCTGTAGTTCTTCTTACAAATTTTAAATTGTTTTACAAAGAAGATTTAGTAAAAATATGTTAATCAACAATACTTTCTTTGATTTTTAATTTCATAAAATCCTTATTTGTTTTCATGAATCCCGAATTTAAATTTCCCAATCCCCATTTCTTTTTAAATAATATTTCTTATTAAACTGTAACAAAAACTGCTGTTTCTTGTTACCAGAGTCTCTTTTTGCTCATGTGAATATAATTTTGTCTTAATTTGTCAATGAGACTTTACAATGAGTTTGATCTGAAACTTCTGCGTTGGCTAGTCAAAGGCAGATAGATTATTTATTATTATACCAACATTTACTCATATTTTATTTATCTTTCATTTTCTGTCATATTTAAACTTCTCCAAAAAACAAAAAAAAAACAGGAAAGGAAAGGAAAGCAACAACACATAAGAAAAGAAAAAATTGCAAAATAATGAAATTACTTACAAAGCAATCTGAAAATGTTGTTCAAAACGTCGTGTCTGTCAGTTTTATCCGATATATGTTGATGTTGATGTTGTTTGTTTGTTTCTTGTTTTTTGTTTTTTGTTTTTCCTTCATCCTCTTAATGTGTTTTTTGTTGTTGTTGTTGTATAATGTTGTGTTTATCTTTTTTTGTTTCTTTCCTTTTTTAATATTGTTGCAACAATGTAATTAACTTTTGTCACGATTTATTTTTTTAAGTGCTCTTCGCCCTCTACTCCTTCAACTCCTCTTCATCATCATGTGTCCTCACTCTACTCGGACTTACACACCATTTGCTTTAGTTTGAAACGCCATTTTAAATTATTTTTTTGTGTGTTGTTTACAATAATAAAGTCAAAATGAAGTTTGTTGTTTCTCGTTTTTGGTTTTTTAAGATTTCCATTATAAATAATTTGAAATTAATTTCACTTATAATTTAAAAATCCTCAATTATTTTATAATCACTTTATTTATGCTCAATTAGTGAAGCATTCAATGGACTTGAATATGTGTGAGTATTGTATGTAGATGTGAGTGTATTTAAGCTGCAAGAATAATACAAAATGGCGTATGAGTATACATATTCATTTTACCTTTTGACATTAATGAAGGTTCTATATACACACACGGACTCCATTTTGTATGAACGAATGTGTGTGTGTGTGTGTGTGTGTGTGTGTGTGTGTGTCTGTTGTTTTTAATTACATTTAATATATTTTATATGATGATTTTTTTTATATTTGATTTTATATTTATAATCATGTAAAAGTCTCTTGGCTTTTGATTTCATTATGATTTCACTTTATTATCATCATCATCATCATCGTTGATGCCAGTTTTCGATTTATTTAATTCAACGTCGCTCGAAATTGACAAATTACATTTTTTTATTTTTATTTTATTTTTTTTTAATAAATTTTATTTTATATCTTTCATTTTTTATTTTATTTTTATTTTTTTGTATTTTTTTTTCTGTCTGGCAAAAGCGGTTCAACTTTGAAGTAACAAAGCTGAGTGTTGTTTGTCTGTGTTACATGAATACAAATTCAAAAGATTTTATATTATTATTGTTATTATTTTTAATTTATGCTTTCAAGAATTTAACGCGAGTTCAATTATGACAAACAATATTTTGCCATTAACAACAACAAAAATAAATAATAAAATAAAATGAAAATTGTTCTCAAGCGAATATTAAACAAAGTAACACAAACTATAAATAAACAACAACAATAAGAAACGAGAACAACGACATCAGCAACAACAACAACAATGAGAGCAACATTGAAACGCGAAACTTGAAAAAAAAAATGAAAAATAAATAAATAAATAAGAATAAAAACGACAAGAACACAAAAAAACGAAAAAAAAATGCAGGAGAGAATTCGTTAACGACTTGACATGCCAAAATTAATGGCATGCCTGACAATAATTAAACAACAAAGAACGCTCACTCGTTCGTTCTCCCATTTGCCTCTTCCATGTTACCCTTGCTATCGCCATTATCATCATTACCATAGTCATTACGATGTTGTTTTGTTGCCTTTACCGCCTGCCTACATCCTTTCCTTTCCTTTCCTTTTCTTTGCTTTCCTTATATTCTTGCCTTCGTTCATTACATTTGCTGTTTCTTCTTCGTTCGTTCATGTTGTTGATTTGCTTGGTTTTTCTTTGTTTTGGTATATATCTCCTTCATTTCTTCGTCTTTATTTTTGTATCTCCTTCATGCAGTAGAGTCAGTCCCTTGTGCTTTGCTGCTGCTGCTGTTGTTGTTGTTGTCATTATGTATTCTAAATGTTTTTGTTCTTGCTGTTGCTGCTGCTGCTGTTGCTGTTGTTCTTCATCTTGCCAACAACAATAAATTCTGTTGCAAGTCCAATATGAAACAAGTTTTTTTGTATTTTTGTTGAGCTCGCAAGCTGCTATTTCTGTTGCTATAAGAAATGAAAGCAACAAAAAAAAAAACAAAAAAAAAAAATAAAATAAGAATCAGCAATAAAAATCATACAAAATGAGAGAACAGAAAAATGAATGAATGAATGAAAATGCAATTTGATCCGAATTTATGTAGGGAATAACATTTAAAAAAAATATATTGTATAATAAAAACTAATTAAATATCAGTAAGGATAAAACCAAGAACTTCAGGAATAGTGACTAATGAATTCAGACAAATTTTGATTAAAACCAAAGTAAAGGTTATGGATTCCGATAATGAATCAAAGGGGGAAAATAAAATATATAAACAAGTCCAACCTTAAGAGAAAAGAATAACGGATCAATTTCAATAATTGTCAATATAAAAGATCTTGAAATAATTAGATTATTAAATAGAATAAACGATAATAATTATGGGAAATTGTAATAAGTTCGTTCTTAATTTTATAAGTAGTAGGAGAAATAGTAGAGCATTCATACATATGTATATCATTAATATTATTGGAAAAACCAGTGACTCCTTTTTAAATTTTTCAAAAATTAAAAGAAATCTTAGTTCTTCAGATCAGAAGAAGTATTGTAATTACCAAAATAAGTAATGTATATTATAATAATTCAATCAATTCCTTAAAATTACTAGTTGCAGTTGCAGTACACTAGAGTATTTTTAATAGGTTTTATTTAGTTCAAATCTAGTAATTGAAATTTCACCCCCTTCCTGTTTATTAACCATTAATCAGAAATTTAGTACACGCCTCTTATTGTGATGACAATACAATATGTAATAATTTTATCATCAAGTTTTAATATTTTTTTAAATATTTAAAACTCTGTCCGTTTCTCTTAAAATTTTAAAGAATACAAAGAAATAGTCTCATTACATTCCACATTATCTACCACGCCCATTTCTATACTCAAACTTAGTTCAATGGAATTATTATTATCTTTAAACTCCAGAGGAAAGGAACTATGTACTTATTTTGAAGTAAAAAAGTAAAATATTGAGCGAAAAAAAGTTGAAAAGATAAATAAAAAACAAACAAGCAAATAAAAAAATATAAAACTCACTTATTTTTGTACAAATATTTGCTTTATTGATTACAACTTGACGCGTTGCATGCATTCATTCAATCATTTTCGACATTTTGCCATTCCATTTATACTCATTTCTCATTTTCTCTTGACACACCATGCTTTCTCCCCTTCCTCCTTCTTACTTCCTTCTTCTTCAAACATTCTTTCTGTCCTCAGCAAACAAAACCCGCAGCAAAGTTCTTCTTTTTTTTTTCATTTTATTTAACATTTTTCTCTTTTTTTTTTCTTAGTTTTTGTCGTTTTCAAATTTAATTTATTGCAAATATTCAATCAAAATAATGAAGGCAACGTCGACAGTGACGGAAATGAAGATGAATACGAAGAAAATGAAGAATGAACGATGAACGATAAACAGATGACGATGTTTGCCAGACAAAATGGCATGCATTAGGGCAGGCAGGCAGGCAGGCAGCTTTAAATGGGGATGTGGAAGATTCCAAAGGGGATACTAAGATGCTGTTCGGAATATTCAACAGCGTGACGCATATTTTAAATTGTTGTTTTTGTTAGAAATATTTGAAAAAATTTTGTTGTAAAGGAAAGAAGAGAGTGAGTGACAAGGAAGTTGGTTGGTTTCTGTAAAACGAGTTTCCAAATGAATGAGTGGAAGCAACGGACGAAGCAATAAAATGAACAATTGCAGCCTAATTGAAAGCTAAATTGAGTAAAACACAAGCAAACACATACACACACGCACAAACACAGATACGCACTCACCTAGATGGATAGAAATTCTATCACAGAATTGCATGCAATGCACAAATGTGTAGCATACTTTAGGGCGCACTCAACACGTACAATTACAAGGCAATGGTTTCACCACACAGAAAGTGTTTCAAAAGATAGCAACAGATAGGAATGGAGACAGAGAAAGGGGTGGAGAAAGTATGCCTCTCCTGTACATGTTGAAATGAAAGCTTTTGCTTGAAAACCACTGACCATTTTAGCAGAAGAAGAAGGCAACAAAAATGAAAACTAAATTTAAGCTGAAACATGACTAAAAACGCATGCATTTATTCTAACCAAAATTCACACAAACTTCTAACTAAATATATACACACACACGTAGGTTTCTAGCTATCTGTGTGTTTGTGTGTGTGTGTGTTTGTGTATGTAGCGTCATTTGCAATTCTAACTAGCAACAAGCAACATTGATGGCATGAAAACTGAAAACACTAAAAGAAACGAAATGAAACGAAATGAAACAATAAAAGATAAAAAAAAATGTTAAGAAACGAATTCAAAATGCAAAAATTAGCATGCATACGAAAAGTAAAGTTAAATATTTAGACAAGACGCACAGCTGTAAAGCTCCATAAGAGACCCAGAAGATTGGCCTCGCCTCGCCTCGCCTCGCCTCACATCGCATTGCCTCTATTCAAAACAAAGTAAATTAAAACAGCAGAAAATATTTATCATTGTAGCACGCACTCACCTCTTTCTTCTCCTCATTTTATACACAAATATGAAGGTTGTTGTTTACTTGTTGTACACTGATTATGATGATGATTGTTGAATATATTTTCACTGATACTTATGACACGTTCACATGTTTCTTTCCTTGCCCACTCACTCATCATCATCATGTCCTCATTATCATTCAGTTTTTTCCAATGCACAAGGAGCAAAGAAAAAAGCAAGAATGAAATTTACTTTACTTTTATTTAATTTGTCTCTTTTCAAATGTTCTACGCACTAAAAAAACACAGAACACGCTTTTATCAGTAAATACACTTACACGAATACTCACAGATACAAATGTTCGTTCCATATGGTAGCGAGCCGTCAGACGCATGCCGCTAATTGCTGTTTATTTAACGTAATTTTCTTTTCAACGTATTTTTTCAGTAAATAAACGTGCATTTCTTTCCTTTCGATTCTTTTATTACGAGGAAGACACAGTCTCAAAGATAGTGAAGAAGGAGACTGAAATTAATGATATAGGGAGGGAGATATATAGAGAGTAAATCGTCCTTTTTCTTAGTTCTATGTATCTTTCATTTGAAGTTATCTTTTAAGTAACCGTTGCTAGCTTATCTCTGTTATCTCCAGAGCACTTTAATCTCAACTTTGTTGGTCTCAATTTTTTTTTTCCTCTCTTTTCCATCTTCTCGTATTTTTTATGATTACATATTTGAGTTTTTATTTTTTATTTTTTGTATTTTGTATTTATTTTACAATGAAATGCAAACACATGCAGCTAAAGTTATAAACATTTAATTAACTTTTATGAACTTAGCAAATAGTGAAATGCAAATACGAGTACAACAACGTAAGCAAACGTTAAATGAAATCAAATAAAGAGTGGAGGCGAACAAGTGAAAAAGTGCCAAGGCAAAAGAAGAACAGAAGTGCAAATAATAGAAAATTATACAATTTAAATTTACGCGTAACTTATATTTCTCTATTAGCTGTCACAGCACACTTTTGCTACGCCTTAATTGATGTTTTTTTTTTTATGGCATTATTTTTCTGTTTTTGCTTTTTATTTAAACTATTAATTTGGTTTGACTAAATTTTTTATACCTAGAAAAGAATTATACATTTTAAGAACTAACAATCAAAACGATATATTTGACAAAGGCTTCTTGATTTTTAATAATTTAACAGAACCACTCTTCAGACTAACCTAGGTTTTCCATGAAAATTTCATCAAAATCGATCCAACAGTTTCGGGGTCCATAGAGAACAAACATATATACAAACATGCATCCAATTTTATGTATAAGATAGATAGTTAGATAGTGTTTTTCATTTATCAACAGCATTTCTTTCTTTTCACTATATTATATTGTTCGAGTAAAAATATATATATACTTTCCGAAGTGTATATATATATATATATATATATATTTTTTTTTTGTTTTTTTATGATTTCATTTTAATTTGCATTTAAATACAAGTTTTGATTTTATAGTAGTAATTAGCAAATTTAATGTAAATTCCATTTGGTTTCTTCATTCGTCAGTCAATCTTCCTGATGTACAAGTAAATATTTTCTAATACCAAATACATAATTGGCAAAAATTTTTATCTTTCCTTTCATTTTTGTGCAAATTGTGCAAATTTATTTTAATATTTTCACAATTTATTGTAAAATAATCAGAAAAGAAAGCAAACAAAAACAAAAAAAAAAAAAAAAATAAAAATAAAAAAAAATTTAAGAAAATATATGGAAACCTCATGGCAAAAATTTTACATTTGCAGCAGTTTTTGTGTAAATATTTGTTTTAGCTTCTTCGAACTCCTCTTTATGTTAGTTTCTTAATGCTGCTCCCAACAGGCGCCTCATCTCGTTCTCATTCAATTGAGATTGTATTTCCGACTTCCATTGCTTACTTTGCCTTGCCCATTAACTGAGTTTCTCTACTCATTCTCATTCTCTCTAGCCTTCTACCATAGTCTCTGACGCCCATTATATTGCATAATACAAGTTTGTGTATATTTCTAAGGATAGATGATGGGTTGGTGGGTTGGTGGATGTTATGCATATAGAAGCAAAAATACATAAAATTATTCATTCTAATAAATGTTGATTTAAGTTATTTTAAGTCGTTTACAACACCTGAGCATAAATGCGTCTGTATCTGCATCTACAATATGTACGAGTATGTGTGTACGTATCTTTGTATCTTGCTGTTCTTATTATTGTTCGTTAGTTAGAGATATTTGTTGTATTTGCATACTATTATATGAATACAACAATAGCAACAAATAGTCAAACAAAACTTTAACATAAATCATGAATATTAATTTATATTTATATTCTAAAATAGAATTACCAATTTTCAGATAAAATTCTAAGTAATTAAAAAGATATGGAATTTGTTGGTTTTTGTTATTAAACTTTGTTGAGTTCTACGAATCAGTTCCTTACATCTTTCTGAATAGTAAAATAAGTGAATTTTAGTTACGGTTACTGGTTACTAATAATAATGGCAATTATTTATTTATTTATTTACAGGATTAGATTATATACATTTAGTTTCTTATAATATATAACCTAAGTTTTTTAAGGAGTGCTAGCTTCAAGGCCTTCGACTCAATAATGGCAATAATTGAAGAAGGTTATGGTAATGGCGATACTTTTAAACTTGTGTCATGGCAAATCTATCAATGGTAACCAATTTAGATAAAATTAAATTAAAAGGCCTTGAGATTAGTTTGGCTATGATTAAATAGGATAAACAGGCCGCTCGACTGGGGGTAGAATTCATTCTACAAAAATTTCCATTCTATAAAAAAAAAAAAATTGTAGGAAAATGTGTTCTTTAAACGACTTTATTGTTCAATTAAAAATACCAGTTCACCTTAGGTAAACATATTAAGTTACATTTAATATGAATTTTTAAAACTGCAAAAATGTTGGACTTGCATTGCTTAGAAGAGAACAAATACCTATTTAGGTCAAAACTACTAGGAATAATTTAGCATTATCTTCTTCTCAACTACATTAAACGGTACGATTGCAATAGAGTAATGATAAATCCATAGAAAACTTAATTCGTTAAACAAGTTAATGTTTATATTAAGGGAACCCCTACTTAATAAAATTTAAGTGTAATATAATTCATTAGTGTCCATGGTAATAGTCAATTATAACGGTAGCATAGTTATGGCATTTATAAATATATTTATACAAATAAATACTACTTTTTACAGAATTTCAAGGGTTACAGTTTATACAATTTTTTCATATTACTTTTACCAGTTCTTAATTATTTTAACAGTTTAGGGATTTTATTACAGTCTCAATTATATTCGTTACGCCTTTGTTTCTGTTTCTGAGTAAATTCTTGTGCTTCGATTTATGAATTTTCATTGTGTCTCTTTTCAAATATATTTCTTAATTTTGTTGTTTTTCATTTTCTTAAAAATACTATATTATAAATCAACTTTGACCTCCTCGGCGTAAAACTGTCAGAGCAAATGTAAAATATGACATTATCGATTAACTGCCAACCACACTCTTTCATATACGAGAGCGTGTGCATATATATAACTTACATCCACACATACATCACATTCATATATTGAAGGAAAACAGAGAAACTATGACAATAACGAAAATATACATACATGAAAATATGAAATATAACCAAAGTAGCTTGAAAAGGCGTTAACAAGTTCAATATTTTTGAACATTTACATAAATATGTATGTTATTTTTAAATATATATAATCTTTATATCGAAGTTAGTCTTGTTTTATAAACAACTAGCGTTATGTGTAATTTTACAATATATTTTAATATTCTATTATAGCCTAAGCAACTTTAAGAATCATTTGTCCTTAAAAAAAAAAATCGGTTCAGTATATTTTGCACCAAATCAAAAAAAATTTAAAAATGGCATAAAACTATCTATATCTGGACTACTACAGCGCTACCTACCGGATCCAAATGTAGCAAAGAACTTGACTGTAACTCCATGAGTACAACAAAAAAAAAAAAAAAAAAATCATCAGAATTGGTCCAGCCGTTCTCGAGTTTTGCGGGGTCATACTATTTTTTGAGTGCATTTTTGTATATATAGATGATCACCCGTAAGAAGAGAGTGAAGTGGTTCAGGTGGAGGGAGAATTTCTTCTAAGCAACATAAGGATCGTAATTCGTGGCAGAATTTTCTTTATTTACCCATGAATTAGTAACTCGTGCTGATGATTCTCTCTCTCTCAGCTCTATATCTATCCCGAAGCTGACTGAGGCGAGCCTCACGTTCCGTTGACGATTCTTCATCTCTTGCTTAACGTACTCTTTTGCCATTCACTGTACTACGACCTATGTTCGAACGACGACGTCTTCCAGACATGACTTTATAATTTCTTGATAGTAATAATCAGACTTAAATAAAAAAAATCTAAAATCATTTTTGAAGAAACTTTGCTGTGTAAACAATGAGAAGCAGAAGTAGTGACAGTAAATGCTTTTTTCCATGAATTATAACACAGTATTTCTGCACTATTTAATGGATGTTATTATAAATATTATAAATATAAACCTTCCTCTTCAATCACTCTATCTATTAAAAAAAACCGCATCAAAATAGGTTGCGTATTTTTAAAGATTGAAGCGGTTTAAGAAAAAAAACCAATTTATTTTTATAATATGTATATAGATAGATATAGATAGATAATAAAAAAAAAAATTATTGGTGTGATCTCTTTATAAATTAATACTATTAACTATTAAAATCTCCTTAAACAACTGGAATATTCAAATATTCACAATTCATTTGAAATTATTGTCTAAATGTCAGCTACATAAATGAACAATCGGTTTGGCTTTAGCCTATTTATAAAATATAATGCTCCTAGATTTCCTTGGGCTACTGACCGAAATTTAATGCAGAAACAAGCAAAAATGTCTAGCAAGAACTCAATTTTAAAAAGTCAAATTTACTAAGATGGAGCTAGGATCAGTAAGATCTTGTATTTACAATATTTAAATATTGTATTGTAGTTTCTTCAATCTACAATATTACAGTCACATTTAGCTGAAAACTGAACAAATGAAAGAAAATCCATTCTTATTTCTGCTGCATTCCTTTATTTTTTATTGATAGTCAAAGAGGCTATTTTCAATGCTTTCATTGTTTTTGCAATTGTAATAAAAACAAAAATAAATTTTAAAAGTCACAAATAAAAAAATAATATAAATTGCAGTACATTTTTGTTTTTTTTTTTATTTATTTATAAAAAATATTTTTCTTGATTTCGTGCTTAAAATAAAATACAAAATAAATTCAAAATATTGCAAACATAAATCGTTGGCAACATAAATTCTTAACATGTGTTGCAGCAACAATTTTCAGTTTTGATTATTTTTTTCAATAAATTCTCATGTAAAACTGAAAATGTGTGTGAGGGTTTTTTTTTTTTTTTATTTATTATTATTTTTAATTGAATGAATGAATTCTGATGCAATTTGAAAGGCAAATAAAAAATGAAAATACTAATTAGATTTTATAGTAAAAATGCCATAAAAATAGATAAAAAAAAAAACTAATGAAATATTAAATTGCATAAAATGAAAAATAAATAAATAAACGAAGACAGAAAAAAAGGCAAAACGACTTTGACTTGAATAATTTTTGCTAACGTCATTATTTACTCTTGTTGTTGTTGTTGTTGTTGTTGCTGTTAGTGTTGCTGTTGTTATTAAATAAATTACACAATGAAGGTCAATGAGGCGCATTGTAACAATAAAAACCACAAATGAGAATATGACACCCACACCCAACAACAGCAGTTTACACAGATAATAACAACAAGTATAGAGGAGATGAAGGAGTAGGAAACTGTAAAAAGTAAACGTTATAAATTAATTGCATTTAATTCATTAACAAATATGCGCAAATTAAAAATAAAATGTAACAACAAAAATATCGTCATCAGAGAATAAAGCAAATAAACGAAATATTTTTTATTTTACAATAATTTAAGGTCACATTATGGTACGTACACGTATTTTAATACATTTTCTTCTTTTTCTCTTCTTGTTTATGTTGCTTTTTTATAGACACGTGGTCGTAAACCCTCTGCCAAAGCAGCCAAATTGAATGCCGCCGCAACAGCAACAGCAGCAGCAGCATCAACAGTCACAGTCGGAGCAACAACAATTGGTAACGTAGCAACGTCACCACGTCAGGGAGGAGCGGCAACAAAAACGCAAGCGGCCTCAGCAATCAGTCCGGCGCCACTTACAATTTTGCCACATCAATCGCCGAATGCAACAACAGCACAAGTAACTGGAGTAGCAGCAGGAGCTGCAGCAGCATTACAACAGCAGCAATTGAATCCCTTACATCAACAACAACAACAGCAACATCAGCAGCAACAGCATTTACAACAACAACAGCAGCATAGCCAACAACAGTTGCAGCAGCATAATCAACAACAATTGCAACTCTCAACTCAGTATCAACAACAACAGCAACAGCAACATTTACATCAACAACAGCAGCAGCAACAGTTGCAAACACAACAGCATCAACAACATCTTCATCATCAGCAGCAGCAGCAGCAACAGCAGCAGCAGCAACAACAACAACAACATCATTTACAGCAACAACATCAAATAACCGCACAAATACAAACCATGAAAGATCAACCGCAACAACCAATGGTGAGTTTTATTGCTACATATGATGATATTAAATATCTATAATTAAATTGTTATTATTTTTAATTATAAAATTTTGATTTTCTATTTACATCACTTTAAACTTAAATTCATTTAGTCTAGTATTAGTTTTTTTTTTGTCTTTACATCCTTATGTATCTTTGGTCTATTCGTATCTTTGGATCATACAAAATTACAACATATGTTTGAATATCATCTGATGTTGTTGTCTGGAACTATATTTTTATTTCATTAGTAAATATCACTTAATCCGATCATTTAAAGTTAAGTTTCTTTAATCTATAGAACTTACCATTTATCCTATTCTATGTTTATTCCTTGGGAATATTTAACTTTTTTTGGGTTAAAATGATGAGGCTCATCAAGACGCAGCAAGACAAATAAATCATTAAAATGATGAAATATTTTATTTCAAATAGACTCTTAATCTTTGAACTTTCATTAAAATATTGTTTATTACATTTTAAAAACTATCATTTATCATTCAACTTAACAATGTTTCACATATTACGCTGGCAACTATGTTTTCGCTGTTTTCTTTTAAAAACATTGTTTATTAGTTTGTGTTCTCATGAAAATGCACAACTAATTAATCAAAAATGTATTCTCCCTTGTAGTTTAAAACAATTCCAACGTTCAATTAATTCAACCAATATCTCAATTCTGCATCAATATTCAACGAAACTTCGTGCATAGCATTTGAAAAAGATCAAAAGATGGGGGAATTTCGTTGGTGTCAATTCGGAAGAGTACACCAAGTGTGGCATCAATCAATTCCTAATCATGCTTTTAAATGGCTTCCTTGGTCTTATTAGTGATATAAAGACGGGAGTTATCGTGCAGCAAAACAACTCCATGCTGCTGATTTAGGCTTTTCTGTTGAATAGTCATAGATATAGAGTTCTGCATTTGTAATGTTGTAGATAATTCCTTCACATTTCCACCATATGCACAATATTATTATTATGAATATAACAAAAATATTTATTAAAATACAAAAGGCTAAAATTCAAACAAACCGCGGGAACTTAGTTGCCAACCTACTAATATAAATATTTACATCTCCTCTCTTTGTGGGATATTTTTCATATTTTGTTTGTTATCTACAGTCACATGTTTGTATCTCATAATTAGTTTTATGTTTCTACTTGTGTTTATTGATGATGATACATACACTGCTATTAGTTTATAGATTTAAGTTTCAATGATTCATTGATATTTGTATGTATGTATATACACATTCATAAAATAGATTCATTCATTGTATTAATTTTGTAGTTTCTGTTGTTGCCTTTGTTATTGTTATAGTAGTTTATAGTAAATGTTCATGACGTATACGCAATATCTGTCTGTTTGTCTGTTCAATTAAAACGAAAAATAGTAAAACAAGTGGCAAAAACACCTGTACATACATTGATACAAATACACACACAAAACATGCAAACTTAGATTCAGATATACAGAAAAAAATAAAAACATGATAACCAGACAACAGACGAACAGACAGACAAATAAATAAATCCAGAGCCATCAACACAAGTTCTCCATTCATTCATTCACTCATTCATAAAAATTTTTAAATATTTTATCAATGATTGTGAAAAAGCTTTCAAATTGAGAGTGACTGCAAAAGAGAGAGAAAGAGAGAGAAAATTTTTATTTGTTTTTTATACAAAAATCAAAAACACTAAATGGAAACTAAAATCAAAAAACAAAAAGAAATAAATTGTAAATAAAATCAAATGAAATAAAATAAAATAAATATGAAATATTTACAGCACACAGTCAGGCATAGAGGAGAGTAGCACCTACTAAAAGGTGTGTGTGTGTGTGTGTGTGTGTGGGTGTGCGTATGTGTAAAGGATTCATACAAAATTTAGACCTAGACTACTCCCACAATAATACAATAATAATAAAAACAACAACCACCACAATGAACTATAAAAATAAATATGGATTTCCATTTCAAATTTATTATTTTATTTTATCTTCTGTGAGCTGCTTTTTTCGATATTTTTCGTAGCCATTATTGTTGTTGTTGTTGTTATTTTGTACCACCATAGGTTTTTATAACCACAAAAGGTAGACTGAAAGACAGACAGACGGACAGAAAGAGACTGAGATACACGCAATTCAGAATTTTTAGCAATCAGCCAGACAGGCATCAGGTGGATGAATGTTGATTGTATTGCTTACTAATGGGCGGACGTTGGTGGTTGTTGTTTCGGGCTTCAAAATAAATGTCAGAGAAGGCGTAAGTGGATGTCGTGGGTGTCTGCATGTTACCGGCATTTTGTTTATATCATTTTTTTATTGTTTTCGTTTTCGCTTTCAAAAAATAATTGAGTTGCAAACTAGGTTATTTTTTATACTTTTGCTCACGCAAATGTATACGTTATAATTTACACACACTGAAGTGAAAAGGAACTATGTTCTTAGGGGTGGATTAGGCCTTGTAGGAACCCTTTGGCAATCCAATATTTCTCAAATCTTACACTACTCTTGTAATGATGTTCTCCACTATAGAAATTGGAATATGTAAACAAAGTTCTAACTCTATCAATATTTTCGATTACCGAAACCTTCGATTTATGCTAAGTTACATCTAATAAGTTGTTAAAGGACTCAGAAACATAGAACACTATACAAATACTGCCTTTGCTAAGAATGATGGTTATGATAGAATCAATAGAATATCTACTAACACATTCACTAGTCCACAATTGACTTTCATTTAGTTTTGTCATGGGCCGCGGAGACCATAGACAATGCTATGCCCATAGATAATGCTAGGCCCATAGACACTTGCCTATATGGATAATCTGCCCTTGATAATGTGTATGTTGCGGTGATTTTTTATGGCACCATTTTCATTCTATAAAGCGACATAAATTAAGCCAACTGCTTAAAATGTTCTTTAATTTTATTTACTTAGATTTACTTACTTATCTAAATGCGCAAGTGTATGTATATTATGTATATGTGGTATGTGTAGTTGAATTTAATTAAAAATCCATTTCCCTAAGCAATAAATATTGTGATTTTAAATTAAAAAGCATGAAAAGCCTTTAATCATTTGCACAAACACGATCGCAGTTTGCTTTTAAAATATTAAGCCCTGAGTGTCAGTGTGTGTATCTATGTGCTTATGCCAAATGTCAAGTATTAGATACAAAACACAATAACTTCGATTTGCTTCATAGAACAAGAATGACAACAACAACAACCACAATAAGCGCAATCACAAAAAAACAATGAGATAAAAAAAGTATGAATCAAGTAGCATTAAAGCAAAGGAAACCCACCCCAAAATTGACATCGAAAATAGATGAAGAAGGGCAAGAGGAGGTTAAGAAGTAAAGGGTATTAGTGGGCAGATGTTAAATTTTTGTTATTCAAATCTCAAGATATCACGCTATGAATTTTTATGTTCACGCAGGGTTATTTTTTATTTTTATTGTATATTTTATAGCATGCGAGAAAATTTGCAACACGAATATTTGTTTGTGATTCTTAATGAAACATTTTTTTAAAGCAACATATGCGCATATTTGGATTGTTAATAGTCCCAAGTGACAACCATTAATCGTGGCAAGCAATTAATCTTGTATTTTTGTGTATTTATTTTTATTTTCTAGGCACCTATGGCCTTCTATCCGACATGGCAGGCGGATCCCTCACAGGGTTGGCAAAATCAATTCATACAACAGATACCACAGAATACGCCAGCGATTACGTCCTTGAACTCATTGGATTTCCAAACACAATCATATGCGTATCCATCAAATGGCTACGTACAGACTGGACTTGGATTCGATCCAAACTATGGACGTTCTCCATATGGGGCGCCCGTACAACGTTATGATTTCCAGAGCCAGCAACTCTCCAGTGCACCCATCAATCAGGTGGGCCTACAGAGTGTGGCTGGCTTTGCGCCGGGTGCAGTAACATATGCTGGGCAAGTTTCAACAGCACCAGCGCCACCTTCAGCCGTCGGTGGCCTACAGCAGCAGCAAAGTCATTTGGGCGTGTCTGCGGATTTAAATAAGTCCGCGGCATCAGGGGCCGCAACAGCAGCAGCGTCGGTGTCGGGAAACGACACGCCTGGATATCCGCGGGTGAGCAGCGTACCGCCGCGCTCACTCAATTGTAACGGGTATTCAGGCGATTATAGCGGTTCCCAACAACAGCAATCAACAGCAACAACAGGCAGTGGTATTGTAGGAGCAGCGGGTAATGTGACACCAGGTGCAACGACAGTTGGTGCCGGTATCAACTCGAATGGTAGTGGTGTGGTCAATAATCAATCATCGGTCGCACAACCCGCTGCTTCACCAATGTTGCCACCACCAAATTCCCAGAGTGTGCCACAATCGCCAACACGTGGTATAATGCAACAACAACAGCAGCCACGTCATGTCTCCCAATCGCCAGTCAGTCAGGTGCCTCAGTCACCAAACGGCAATGGCATGCAGGCGCCGCCACAGCAGGTCTACGGCAGCAGCATACCACCTTCACCATCAAATCATAATACATTGCAGCAACCACAAAATCATATTTCATCGCCACCACAGCAACAACAGCAGCAACAACAACAGAATCAACAACCCATGCAAGACTGGAATTGGAATAACCAACAGCATCAAACTCCGCTTGCCGGAGATCCTTATCAGCAAGGTGAACGCGTCAGTGTCAATACACGCATTAAGTCGATGATTTTGCGCAAGAATGATCCAAAGGATCCCATGTCTGGTATAGCGCCACCAGATATACATATGCAGGCTGCTGGCGGAGTCAATATCAATGCTGCACAGCAGCAACAACAACAGACCGGTCATTTTTTATCGTATAGCCACCATCTCCGAGGCGATTCAACACTGAACGCCAATGGTTCGAATGGTGCTAGTCTCGCACAACAGCCTCAACAACAGCAGCAGCAACAACAGTCAGGTGCTCTGCAACAGCAAGTGCCCGGTTTATCAGGAACCGGTGCTACTGCCGGGCTAGCGCCGGAACCAATCGGAGGTGGTGGCGATCACATTTGGAAGCCACACCACGCGAACTCCTTTAAGAAACCTGTTGTGGCCAGTGGCTTCCAAAGTACAGATCCACATCTGCAACAGCACACAACCACAAATCATAGCACAACGCCAGCCGAACAACCGCCCAAGAAATCACGTAGTCGTAGTAAAAGTAGTCGTGCCGCAGCAGCTGCTGCAGCGGCTGCTGAAGCTGCAGCTGAACTCGATCGGAATAGTAATGATCCGGGCGGCGGTGGGGGGCATCATCATTTAAAGAGCCTTGAAAAATCAGGTTATCCACCTTCATCACTCTACCCGCCATCACAGCTTGCGCCAGACTATCACAATCAATATATCAAAACGGAACCAGGTCTTCTGCCAGGGCCGCCACAACATAACAAAATGGAGGGTTATGAACGAAACTATCAGAATTTCATTCAGTATGCCGATTTCTGTCAAAATGATCCTCAAACGCAGGGTGGCATGCCATCGCATCAACAGCAAATGCATCACCAGAGCCAACAGGACTATGCAAATTATCATCACAACTCGGCATATTATGGAAGCGCAGGTAGTTTCCAACAGAATTTTCAGCAGAATTTTGTGCCTAGCTACCAACACTCTGCCGCCTATGGCAGTGCTCATAGCATGCATCCACCCGCGTCGAAGAGCACAAATGGTCCGCATAAGATCAGCAACGCCGCGAGCATGCATCATCACCACAGCAACAGCATGCTAGATATTGACCGAAAACCCGATACAAACAGCATTATACCATTGCCCACGAACTACGAAAAGGATATTCCAGCTCATGCTTATCCAATACCGCCACATCGTTATCCACTTAGTCATGGTCCGCCGCCACCACACTTGGGCCACGGCATGTTGGAGCCTAAAATTGAAGATATCGGTATGTTGGGTCATGGCAGTAACTATCCCTACTTCGGCGATAACAATCCTTCAGCTGCGAAGACCAATAATGGTTTCACTTGTTGCCGTCAAGGTGGCACCCGACCGCCTACAGCTGAACATTTAAAGGATGGCACATGTTTGGGCATTGTTCCCAAAGAAGAAATTATTGAAGAAGAAGTAATTGCTGAGGTAAACAATGGTGCAAAACCAAAGTCAAAAAAGGCCACCAAAACGGAGGAGATTGATGAAATCGTTGTAAAGCATGAAAAGATCAATCCATTGTTCGATACGACAGATCGATTGGAGAAAGGAAACAAGACAGAAATTCCAGAATGTGAATGTTTTCAGTCGGACAAGAATCCACCAGAGCCAGGCACTTATTATACACATCTCGGTGAGTTTCAATGTACATAAGCTTATACCTTAACATTACTAACTCTTTAATATCCTTAGGTACTGCGTCAACACTCGCCGAGCTGCGGCGTGAGTTTGAGGATCGTTGCCAAATAACCGGCCGCCAGTTGCGTATAGAGAAAATTGTTTATACGGGCAAAGAAGGCAAGACAAGTCAGGGTTGTCCTGTAGCCAAGTGGGTAATACGACGCGCTGATCCCGAAGAAAAGATTTTAGTAGTCGTTAAGAAGCGACCAGGTCATAGGTAAGAAACATTCATTATTCACAAAATTTTATATCGTCATCAATGATATTCATTCTCAGATGTTTGGCGGCCTTCATTGTCGTCTGCATGGTTGCATGGGATGGTGTACCTCGTGAGGAAGCTGATAACGCCTACAAAAATCTCATTCCCAAACTCAATAAGTACGGTCTACCTACGACGCGACGTTGCGCTACAAATGAGAATCGCACTTGTGCCTGCCAAGGTGAGTTAAAACTGAAAAATATTAGATTATAAGTGAGTCATATTAATGAAAATTCTCTCTTCAGGCCTTGATCCCGAGACTTCTGGCTGTTCATACAGTTTTGGATGCTCATGGTCCATGTACTACAATGGCTGCAAATACGCTCGATCCAAGACTGTGCGCAAATTCCGACTCTCAGTGAAAAGTGAAGAGGCCGCCATTGAGGAGCACATGAACCTAATTGCCACATTGGTGGCGCCAGTCTTTAAGCAAGTTTGCCCGCGTTCTTATGACAATCAAACCAAGTACGAGAAGGAAGCCTCCGACTGTCGCCTCGGTCTAGAGGATGGCAAACCATTTTCGGGTGTATCAGCCTGTCTAGACTTCTGTGCGCACTCTCATCGTGACTTGCATAATATGCAGGATGGATGCACTGTGCATGTAGCGCTTCTTAAACCTATCAACCGTGACTGTCGACCGCCCGAAGACGAACAATTCCATGTGTTACCTCTTTACACAATGGATGGTACGGATGAGTTCGAAAGTATCGAAGGCCAGCGTGAGAAACATCGCACTGGTGCCGTTCAAGTCCTGGACAAGTGAGTGTAGTGTTGACTTTTAATCACACAACCAATTGTCATATTTCAAAACGTGACTTTTATTAACAAACTCCTTCTACTATTCTATTTTACCAATAGATACCCCTGTGAAGTTCGTGTACGTTCCACCCCGCTAATACCATGTCGAAGGCATGGCAAGAAGCGCAAAGAGGATGAAGTAACAGCACCGGAAGGAGAAACTGACGCCAACGCTAATGGAAATAATACTACACAAGCAGGTGGAGGCACAACGCAAACGCAATCTACTACACCCACGCCGAACGCTGGAGCAACAAATGCGAAAAAAGAGAATGGCAATAATACTACCAACACAAATGGCAGCAATGGTGGGAGTAAATCAAAATCAAAATCAAAATCCAACCAATCCACCAATTCCACCGCATCAACACCCGGCTCAGCGCCTCCATCAACACCTTCACCACGTTGCCAAACGCCCGTTACGAACAATCCCAGTCCGGCTGGTAGTGCATTTTCAACGCCACCCGTCAACAATCATACAAACCCTGTGGCAACGAATCCTGGGGCAGCACCAACAACGCCAGGAGCTACTCCCGGTCAGCTCATGTCGTCAAATTCAAGTCTAATGAATATGGCTACCATGATCGATACCTTCACAGATGCACAACTGCAGTCGAATCAGATTTCGAGTACAGTCCTAGATTCACCTTACTCGTATGATTATCAAACTGGTTCCTATATTGATTCACGCAACTACTACGGCAATTGGCCACCACATGCCATGGGCATGGGTGCTACCGCAACGGCAGCCGGTGCAGCAGCAGTCTCGGCCGCAATGACGCCGACAACACCAACAGCGCAGCTTCATCATCAGCAGCACCAGCAACACCAGCACCAGCAGCAGCAACAACAACAACAACAGCACCAGCAGCACCAGCAGCAACACACCACGACCCCTGCGCCACCAACTGTTCCAACGGCAGCAACGCCTCAAACAGCAACAGCACCACCCCCGCCATCACATCATCACGATGCAAACAACGGCTACGGGACGAACTACAACAATCTGCCACCGACTGCCGGCAGTCAGCAGTTAACACAAGTGCACGATGAACGTGGAGAGGTCAAGAGCCGGGGCAGCGAAGAAAACCCCGACTCAACGACATTAGTCAATCACAACTTAGCAGAAAGTAAGTTAACCGCCTTGACACCATTGACACCCATGACTAATCTAACTCAACTCAATCATCACCACCAACAACATCACCACCTGCACCATCAACAAAATCAAGAGGGATTCGTCAAACCGAAACCACCAAGCGACTATCAGTACACGCAGTACCCGAATAACTATCAGATGTATCCTCCGCCGCATTCCGCCTACTCTGCTTACGATGCCTACCAAAACATGAACTACAATTATGGCTATCACCATCAGGCCTACTCACCCTACAGCATGTACCCTCAGCAGACGCCGCCGCCCACACCGCCACCGCCTTCACCAAACTGGAATATGTATGGGCACCACCAAAGTTCTGCGGCTTATACGCCAACAGCGTTGCCACCAAGTGGTACAGGCTCAACACTCTTAACAGCACATGCGGTAGCACCGCCTCAAGCATTAGCAAATAATAGTCCACTAAAACCAGTTGTGCCCAATGTGCCTCAGACTCCCCCCTTAACAAATACAACAATGGCAACACCCACGGCACAACAGCCACTGCATCAACAACAAAGTACTGGAAATCCTACGAATGCCGTGATGCCTCAGACGGTGCTTCCTGATCTCAATAACACCGCAGGGCTTATAGGTAACAATAATAATAATAACAATAACACCACAACACCATTAACAACGCCAACAAATAACATGGCTGTGACGCCCAAGACAGAGCCAGCTCCGCCAACAACACCTACGGCACCAAGCACGGTGAATGCACCAGCAGCAGAAAACAACAATGAAACAACCACCATTGCACCGGCCAGTACCAACTCTAATAAGATCGAGCCGATTGGAGAAGTAGCCGAAGTCAATGAGAATATCGAAGCCTTCCAAGATCCTCAAATGGGTGGCGTTGCTATTGCACTGAATCATGGCAGCGTACTGATCGAATGTGCCAAACACGAAATGCACGCGAGTACAGCGTTGCGGCGTCCGGATCGACATCATCCCACACGAATGACCTTGATCTTTTACCAGCATCGTAATCTCAATCGTTCGCGTCATGGCATCGACGAATGGGAGGAGAAAATGCGTGTCAAGAAGATCAACACGGACCTCGACAACAAAGCCAAAGAGGAGCGCGAACGTCTGCTTAAGAAGGCGGCAGAGGACAACGAAGATGAGGATATGGATATGGATGAATCTACGGGTGCCACAGCCGGGGTAGCAAACGGTAACAACGCAAATGGCAAGAAGGATAATGGAAATCAACAGACAAAAAACGGTGGCACGTCAAGCAGTAAAAAGAAAAAAGAGTCTGCAAAAAAAAACTCCAACTCAAATTCAGCTGCCAACAATAATAGCAACAACAACAGCAGCAACAATACCAGTGAGCAGTCAAAAAACGAGAAAGTTGCCCTCCACGCACCAACACTAACAACAACGTCGTGGACGACCCTGTTCCCTATGCATCCATGTGTGGTTACGGGGCCCTATCAGGAGGGGCAATAGCAGTCCGACATCGTCCACGAATGGCAATGCCACCAACAACAACAACAACAACAACAACGTTGGCCAACAATCACAACAACAACAGCAGCAGCAGCAACAACTCCAGCAACAACAGCAGCAGCAGCAACAAACACCGTTACATCCGCAATCTCTACAACAAACTCAACATCCGCATACAATGCAAACATAAACGCAATGATTCCATATCCAACAATGCCTCGCTTTTGGTAAACATCATCCCCACCAGGAGCACCATAAATAATCGTTCGTTCGTTTGTTGTCATTCACCAGTGAATCAATAATTTTGTCACTCCAACACTCCATCATTCATTCACTCACTCACACTGATACAGAAAAACTCAGACACACAAAATTGCTCAACTCTGCGTGTAATTACGTAATTTCTTGCGTTACATTTTTTTAAGCGTTAAACATAAAAAATCATAGGAAGAATATTAAAAATTTATGACTGAAATTATATCAAAAAAAAAAACCAAAAACAAAAACCAGAGAAGAAAATAAACTCATTTTCGCGTGCCATATAAGTATCATAAATTAATTTTGTAAACTCTGAAAGCAATCGGCCGCCATTTCTGTTGATGCCGTCTGTCTGTCAAAGCTTCTCAATATAATTTTACTTCCATTTCCTATTACCACAATATTTTTACATTTTAACTACGCAACATGCAACATGCATTACTAAACAACAAACAAAGGAAACAAGAAAAGGATCAACACTCATACTACAACAGCAACAACAACAACCAAACTTTTAATACTTAGTTACCGTTAGATTTTGAACAAAAGAAAAAATAAAAAAAAAAAGATTGTTAAGATTGAAAAATAAAAACATACATAATATAAAACAAAACAAGAAAGAAGAAATTCTGTTAATTATTTTTTTTAAATGTTAATTTTTGCTACAAATTACAATTTATCGTTCATTAATCGATATCGCTCATACGCAACGTTGTTAACTCAAAAACAAACCAAAACAAATGAAAAGAGAAGAATACAAAAAAAAATAAAATAAAATACTTTAATAGCAAACAAATACTGAAGAAAACTTCTAACGAAGGCAGATGAAATTTAAAAATTACGAAAAATAAATTGAAATAAAGAAAAGAAAACAGAAAAGAAATGAAAAGAAAAAACTCTGTTGAAAGAACATTGCCAAAAGTACAAATCAAAACATTTTTTAAAACAAAAAGAAAAAATACAAAAAAAAAATATTAAAAATAAAACAAAAACTAAACACATTTTTCGCTACTTGAACATTTTTACTATATTTAAATAAAAAGAAGAAAATAAACAAAAAAAGAGAAAATACTTACTACGAAAAAGAAAAATTTAACATTTCAAACAAACAAAAGAAATAGACAATGAAATATTTTTATTCAATTCATTTATAATCTTTTTTTTTTTTTTTTATTATTTATTGTATCTCAACAGAATATTCTTTAAATTTTCTGAATCTTGATTTCATTTAACGAAGATTGACAATTTTCATAAGCAACAAATCACTTTCACTTTCACCCCTCAAAAATACTATGGAGACACCACATAGAAAAGCAAATCAAAACAAATCAAATGTTTGACAAACTTCTTTCTATCAAACAAACAAACAAAATATAAAAAAATATATAAAATATTTAGAGGATCACAAAAAAAATTGTAATAATATTGAAAAGCGCAGCATATTTTTTGAGTACAGTGAAACCATGTGTGTGAGTAAATAATAAGCGGTGTACGCAGCAAACAAACAAACAAGGAAAAGCAAACATAATGAGGAAGACAGACATTTTGTATTTATAAGCATTAATATATAAAAAAATATATATATATATAAATAATAATGATAATAATAAAAAAAACAAATATAAATATTTAACAAAACAAAAAAGAAAACACGTAATTAAACAAAACAAAATATAATAAATAATAAATAAATAAAACAGACAAACAAACAAGCGAAATTAATTTAAATTAATTATTTAAGCATTGTGACAAGAAAAAATATACTGAAAAATATAAACATTAAACAAATCAAAAAAAAAACAAAAAAAAAACACTATATTTATTTACGCGCAAAGGGAAATTTCAAACAACAAAAGTGAAGAAAGGAAGAAATTTGGAGTATAATAAATTTGTAAACGATAAAATGAAAAATGCTTTGGCAAAGAAGGCAGAAGCGGCGCACATGAGTGCTGTAAATGTTAATAAATTAATATAAAAAAAAATATATATATAAATAATAAAACAAAACAAAAACAAAAAAGACTCGAAACCAAGCAAGTATTAAGTATACAACAAAAAAACAAAAGGAAAGAAAGGAATATCTTAAAAAATACCAATGCGAAGTAAAAGTTTAATTTTTGCACTTTTTTATTTACAAAAATAGCAAAACAGTAAATTAATTAAATTTAACAGGAAAAAAAATAAAAAACAATAACAAATCAAACTAATTTGCAGCCATCCAAACAATCAATGATTATGAATTGATATGAATTGTCATTAATTAATTAATTAATACTTGTTTTGTACTTTAAAACAAAAAAAGAAAAAACTGCTTAAAATGAAACATTGTTTTTATGCTTATTTTAAATCAAAATAGTTGCTAGAAAGGCAGAAGTAGGAGAAGAAAAACAAAAGCGTATTCAAAAAAAAAACCAACTCTGATTTCTGATTTACTATTATTTGTTTAATTATTATAATGAAACAAAAAGAAAAAAATATTGAATTAATTAAATAATAAATGAACAAAAAAAAAACCTAATAATTAAGCCACAATAATTGTAAAATAATTTGCTTTTTTGCTTAATAAATATATTTTTTTTTTATTTGTATTCTTCTGTTTTTAAATGAAAAATTGAGCAAGAAAATTATTTAATTTTTTCTGTTAAAAAAAAAAAAATCAAATTTTGATTGTAAAACATTTAAATAAAAATTGGAAATCGATTACAAAAATTATTCTAAATATTATTATTATTATTATTACTATGATTAATATTATGATTATGATGATTATTAAACGAAGCGAAGACTTGTGAGCATTAAATTTAATTAATTAATTATTATATAAATTAATATGTATTCTTAAATTACATAAATGAAAAACACACACACACACACATACAAAACAAAAAACACAACAAATTAGTTTGTAAATGTTTTTTATATATAATTTATGCAACACAAAAAAAAAAAAAGAAATGCCATTATAACTACAAAAAAAAAGAAAAAGTGAAAGTTGCGTTCTATTTTCTTTAAGATTGAAATGAAAAATAAAACAAATATTAAAATAAATCACAAATCAAATAATAACAATAATAATAAAAGAAAATAAAAATAAAACTAGTTTAAAGTACTAAGAAGCATACGTATTAAATATATATATATATATATACGTAACCATATATATATACTAAATATTGATAATACAGTAGGAAAGTGAAGATGACATTAGAAGAAGGATGAAGAAGACCCCATGATTTCTCAAAATAAAAATCTAAAATCTTTAAGAAACAAAATAAACAAACAACAAATTCATGATGATCATCATAGCGATCAGAATAATATCTAAAACTCTTTTATTAAAAACAAAAGAAAACAAGAGACAAGCAAATAAAAACAAAAATATGTGAAATAATAATACAAACAAACAAACAAACTTATATTGCTTACGTGCATAAAACATAAATTATATTTATTTAACGTACGCGTATTTGATGCAAAAGATATTAATATTAATATAAAATAAAAATTTAAAAAACAAAATACAAGTATTTTCTTTCCTTAAGTATATTTTATAAGTCTTATAAATAACATAGTATGAGTATGGAATTAGCATGGAACTTCACATTAAGGAATCATCCCATGATGATTAAATACTTTTATATGCTTACATATTTGTAGACTTTTACATTGTTCAAGGCTGGTTTTGTTGATACAGTGAGAACATAAGTCGAAGAAACATTCATCATTCAATCTTCAAACAACAAAATCAAAAACAATAAAAAATATTCATGCAGCGTTGCTGCATATATTAGGGATTCTTTTTTATAGTCCTGCTACGCTTTAATTATTTCAAATTTTTGCTTAAGTTCAAACAGAAAACTAACAGAAAACTAGATATAATTAATCATCTTCAGTTCTTTTGAAATTTAGAACGTAAATTTATAAAACTACCAACCGAAATCCTTGAACTTGTGTCGTCATTGATAGAAAAGTTGAATTACATTTCTGGTATTTCATTCTCGCTGCCCCATTTTTTAGACAAACGGATAGACACACTAAAAATTCCAGTGACTTACCAAACGAACAACAATGTACACCCTCCCTAGCCTTGTCTTCAGTATAGATTCTTTTAATTTATTCAAAACAAACTGTAGTGCATTGTGCTCAATACTTTTGAAATGAATATGACGAATCGAATACTTTGAATTAAAAGTTGACATAATATGTCTGTGATTTTTGACAAAATATATCTCTAAACTTTATATGGAACATTTGATTCACCAATTTCGCAAACAAACAAATTTGTACAAATTAAATAATAAAAAGTGAAATTAATTTAATAATTCTAATATATTTTTACTCCAAGGAATGTAGTAGTAGTAGTAGTAGTAGTAGTGTATATGAATTTTAAAGTCATCTATTTATAAAATATAAAACTAAGGCCCAATAATGAGCCAATTAAACTTATAAATTTATATTCTATACATAACGTTCGATATGTACAACTGTTGATGTGGGCACGTACTCATCATATCTCAATACTTGAATTATATACAACAACATCTGCTTGGACGCACCGCACTACACAAATAATCTGGTCTTCATTTGCATTATTAAATTTACAACAATTAAAAAAGAGAGAGGAATTTAATTCTTTCAGTTTTAAGTACTTAAATGGCAAGAAATACTATTTCCTTTGCAGCCTATCGATCTTCTTCAAAGTAATTTTTCAATGCTGTTGTATTAACCTTTCCGAAATTCCATTTCATGTATTGATTTTCCATATTGCATTTGTTGACAACTAGTTCATTCTCATTGGGTTTGTATTCTAAGCAGCGTCGTTGATCTTTTCCGTGGATTAGATGCTTTGCTTCAGCATTGTAAAACCAAAATTGATTGCCACCTTGGCCGTGACAATCCCAGAGCAAAACGCTCGCATTTTCTTCCCACTGTTGCACATCGAGGCAGTCTCTTTTATGTCGCAACCGTAGATCACGATGCCAACTTAAACTCCAGAATTGATTGTACTGGGGCTTTTGCAGATTATCGGCGCAGTAATACACACCCATTTTAGAGTGTCGAGCACGACCGAGTGTATCGACGCATTTGCTCGGATCACCAACATTTTGTATAGCACCTGTAGCATAGTCTGGCGGCTCAACAGGTGGATAAGTTTTCACCAAATCGAAAGCAACTTCTTCCATGAACCATTTGAAGGATTTACATTTCAGTTTGTCGCGTATTGCCTTCTGCGCAGTAAGATCACCAGCGTCAACATTTTCGTAAATTCCATCGCCGTGTTCATATAAATAATTCTTGTATTCATCCATCCAAACTTCGGCAACACGTTTGTAATTCTAAGGAAATGGAAGTACGATTACATAAAACTGATAAATTTCAAAAATATATTCATTCTTACTTTGTGCAAATAGTCACCGTGGCGTGGGCTGGGAACATGAGTCCGAGGTCCACGGTAAATATGGCCAACACGCGAGCATGGTGCATCATACATTTCACCACCACACATCCAGATTTTAAAGCTTAACTCATACTGTTCACCACCCCAAATGTCCAGACCTTCGTCATAGCCACCCAGTTCCCAAAAGAACTCTGTAGATATGGCAAATAAGCCACCCGCCATTACTGGACTTTTAAATGGCTTTGCTGGATGTTTTAAGTCCTCTGGTAGCAGTGGAAGTCGTTTGTAATAGAATTCCCAATCAAAGGCTCCACGTGCCCCCTCATCTTGTGAACGATAATTGAAGGTTTCATGTGCAATAACATCAATAAAAGGACAAACAGCCGTGCGCTTGTTTTGAGCAATGGGTTCGAGAAGTGGTGGTAACCAATTGTAGTTAGCCTCGATATGCGAGTCTAAGAAAATTAATACTTCGGCAGTAGCAGCACGTGCGCCGGCAACACGAGCTCCAATCAATCCCGTACGTCTTGGTAGTCGGACAATTTTCACTAAGTTTGGAAAATTGTCATTAACATACTGTTCCAACTGTGAGAATAAATATGGGCGATCACTAATATCACTATGATCATCCACTAAAATAATTTCCTTGAGCAGCTCACGTGGGGAACGATTTACTAGACTGTGCACAGAACGCATAAGCACACTAAAGTATTCGTTCCAGAAGATGATTATAACACTGACTGTGGGTAACTTGGCCAAATACTGCTGTTTCTGGCAACTGAAAGTTGTTTATTGAAATAGTCATATCAATTCACTTAAAAAAAATACTTACTCTTTATGTCTGATGTCTGGCAAAGAACGGTTAACTGAAATCGAGTCAGAGAGTAAAGCATTGAAACCGTTTTGTAGTGACAATTTACGCTCTAGTTCCTTTTGAGACTCATCCAACTTTGCCGCTTTCCCTTGCTCACCAATTCCAACGCGCTTGGCATCATGCTCCATAGCTGTGTAATCATGCCAATCTTTCTTTTCGGCACTTGGTGGCAAGATCTGTTCTTGCCCCACTTGTTCATCCTCAATGGGTGAAGGTGGCACTGTTTTTGGTTTTGTAATTTCTTCAAGACGTTTCTCTATTTTCCATGCCTGCTTCTGCGGTGAGTCTATTTCATTGTAATTTTTTTTATGTTGTTTGAGTCGCTGTGGCTCACCAAGTGGTTGTGGTTGTTGTTGTGGCTGGGCTCCACCACTAATACCATGATGTATTGGCTTATTTGTATAAGGACTTGCTGAAATCCAACTTGTGATCACCAAAAACAATGTACCCGAGGTTAATACCAAACACGCTGTCTTCAATATCCATTTTAAGTTTGGTCGTCGCATTTTTAAATATTGCAATGATTTTGTTTCTTGTCTTTGATGTCTCTGCTGCGTCTGTTTTGTGTATCATCCAAATTTAATATGTAAATTTAATCAGAACTCATAAGTTTTACCTTTGTTTCGTTGCTTTGGAAACGTGTCTTCAACAGCTCATATCTGCTGCGTGTCAAATTTTGCTTAAGTTTTCAATCTGCTCTTACCGTTGCTACTACAATACTTCTACTTCTGCTACTTCACACAGCATTGGCGATGATGATGATGATGGCAGTGACTGAAACGTGTAGAAACCGAAAAAAATAAATACAATATTTAAAAGAAAATATAGCAACAAAAAATAAAACAAGACAAACTTCACAATTGTGCACACAATCGTGGTAATGAGCACCCAGAAACGAGTGACAGACTATACGACAACAAGAAGTACAAAAATGATAAGCGTTCTTCTGGTACATGTTGTTGTTGTTGTTGCAGTCGCTATTTTTGCTAGAAACTCATTTATATCAATTAACTTTAGATAAGTATATACATACATATGCATGTACATACATATGTATAAACATATAGTTACTCATAAGTACACATAAGTATATAGATAACTTAATTTACTTACTCTTCTAATGGAAGATACCAAATACGAAAAAATGAAACTGAACTCTTTACGAAAAATCTACTGAGAAACAGAAATTTTTAAGAAATACCATACTCGAAACTTGTTGAACCAATTATTGCATAAACTGCCCAAAGTGGCAGAAAAACATTGTCCATACACAAATTTGTATTCCAATAAACGGTTTATATGGAAGCCATAATTTTGGTATATGCCTTGACTCTCAAATGAAAGGGTCTTGAAATTTACATGGTTAGACATGTGTGAACATGGGTTAGAGACATAGATAATATCCAAATTTGATTTCGATAATACAAAAAAGAAAAATAACATGAATTTATATTTTGGGTTTGTTTTTGTGGTCCGATTCAACTGGTTGTGATAAATGTACAGATTCTAGAAAAGTTCATACAATGTTTCATCTCTCCAGTTGAAAAACTTAGGGACTAGTTTCAATATATACAGACGGACAGAAACACATGTGCACTTGACTTAATCAACTTGTATCGTCGAGCTGACCAAGAATATAGTATGAATATACTTTATGGGCCTCCGATGTCTCCTTCTGTCATTTCTGTTAAGTTCCTTTTAAAGCAATATCATCGAAATTAGTGATTCATGCTCAGATTAATCATTGATTCTAAAATTTATCTAATGAAAAAATTATTTAGTTAGAAACCCATTGTTTATGTTCTTGTAAAAGCTGTGTATAAAATTGAAGAATCTTCAATTAAATCCATTTAATAAAACAAAAACTTTTAGATCTCTATTAGCCTGATCGATCAAATGTGTGACAAAAAACAAACATTTCTTTTGTAAGAAATGAAAAAAAAAAACTTTTCTATACAACAAAATAAAATTTGTTTTTTTAATTTATTGACCCAATTATTGTTTCATGATAAAATAATTTTTTGCATATAAGTATTTACATATTTCTTATTATATATTTCATGACTTGCAAATGATTTACGACATCATATCTAATTGGATCCATACAATTTGACAGCAGAAGAATGGATTATGACGACCCATTTAAAAACTCTCATCTTCGTTGTTTAAGTTTTCAAATGCCGTATAATTAAGATTTCCGAAATTCCATTGCATAAAACGATTTCCCAAATCACACTTGTTTACAATAAGTTCAGATCCATCGGATGGTACCTCTAAACAATGGGTTTGAGCATCGCCGGCTATCAATTGTCTCGTTTCGGTGTTGTAATGCCAAATTTGATTGCCACCTTTGCCATGGCAATGCATAAGCCAAACGCTGGCGTCTTTCTTCCATTCCGGCACATCTAGACAATGGTCTAATCGCCGTAACCTTAGTTCCCAATTCAAAGTTAATCTCCAAAATTGAGTGCTCTGTGGTTTTTGTAGGTTATCAGCACAACCATAAATACCCATTTTAGACTCTAAGTCTCCACCGAGCGTATCGACACACCACATGGGATCACCAACATTTTGTATGGTACCGGAAGCATAATATGGCGGATCAACAGGTGGATAAGTTTTCACCAAATCGAAAGCAACTTCTTCCATGAACCATTTGAAAGATTTACATTGGAGTGTTTCACGTATTTCTTTCTGCCGGGTAAGATCTCCTGCATCGATAGTTTCGTAAACTCCCTCACCGTGATCATATAAATAATTTTTGTATTCATCCATCCAAACTTCGGCAACACGTTTGTAATTCTAAAGGAAAAGACATGTGTTACGGCAACAAAGTTCACTCAGATCACTCTTACCTTGAGCAAATAATCTTCATCTCGTGGATTTGACTCAACTATTTGAGGACCACGATATATGTGTCCCACACGCGAGCATGGTGCATCATACATTTCACCACCACACATCCAGATTTTAAAGCTTAACTCATACTGTTCACCACCCCAAATATCCAGGCCTTCGTCATAGCCACCAAGTTCCCAAAAGAACTCTGCAGATATGGCAAACAAACCACCCGCCATTACTGGACTTTTAAATGGTTTTGCTGGATGTTTTAAGTCCTCTGGTAGCAGTGGAAGTCGTTTGTAATAGAATTCCCAATCAAAGGCACCACGTGCCCCCTCATCTTGTGCATGATATTTGAAGGTTTCATGTGCAATAACATCGATAAAAGGGCAAACAACCGTCCGTTTGTTTTGAGCAATGGGTTCGAGAAGTGGTGGTAGCCAATTGTAATTGGCTTCAATATGTGAATCTAAGAAGATTAACACTTCGCCAGTGGCAGCTAGTGCGCCAGCCAGACGTGCTCCGATTAATCCATGACGATGTTTGAGACGCACAATTCTCACTAACTTTGAAAAATGCTCATCAATATAGTTTTCCAATTGTGAGAATAAATATGGGCGATCACTAAAATCATCCACTAAAACGATTTCCTTAAGAAGCTCACGTGGTGAACGATTGACTACACTGTGCACGGAACGCATAAGAGCACTAAAATACTCATTCCAGAAGATGATTATAACACTGACTGTGGGTAACTTTGCCAAATATTTCTGTTTATGGCAACTGGATGTCCGTTAATATGTTATAAGAGTATGAAAGTAAATTAAAGAAGAACTTACTCTTTATGCCTGATGTCTGGCAAAGAACGGTTAACTGAAATCGAGTCAGAGAGTAAAGCATTGAAACCGTTTTGTAGTGACAATTTACGCTCTAGTTCCTTTTGAGACTCATCCAACTTTGCCGCTTTCCCTTGCTCACCAATTCCAACGCGCTTGGCATCATGCTCCATGGCTGTGTAATTATGCCAATCTTTCTTTTCAGCACTTGAAGGCAAGATCTGTTCTTGAATTGGCTTCTCAATATTCAGTTCCCCTTGTTGCTGTGAGTCTTTTTCATATTTTTTTTGATTACGTTGTTCGAACCGTTGTGGCTCAGCTAGAGGTTGTGCTTGAGGAACACCACCTTTCGCTTTGTGATCGTTTGGTCTTTTGTTGTAGGATCTTGTTGGGATCCAACTTGTAACAATCATCAAAAATATACACGTTGTTAGTACCAAACATATTGCTTTTAATATCCTTTTCAAATTCCAGCGACGCATTTTTTAATGCAATTACAATTATAATTTGGAATTGTATCTTTAACAACACATTTCTGCTTATATCCAGTTTTTGTTATTATTGTATTTATTTTCGTAATACTTTTGCTAAGTACTACTTTCCACAACATTGATGATGGCAATGATTGAAATGTGTAGATCCCAAATAGCAGAAAGATCTACATACTCGTACTGAACTTCACAATTGTGTCAACAAAACGAAGTACTGGTACCATACACGTAAACAAGGAAAGAGTGGAGAAGTAAGGGGCAGTAAATGGCAATGAGTAATATATTTGTATACCTTACTCTCACGTTAAGTTTTTGCAGAATATTTTTTAAAACATCGCACAATAGCAATCCATGTACAACTCATACAGTTTGCAAGATACAATATCTTTTATAATGTTATGTTCTTTTATCACTTACTTCTGTTTCCATCTAGAATAAGACGAAGTCTGTATCTTTTAAAACTAACACCAAACTTTTGCCATCCAAGTAGTAAAACCACAATACCAAACATCGTCTATAGAGGGTCTATTAAAGGGTTTATATAGTACAGGGTATAGAAAAGTTCAGCTTACCCCATAATTATACATAAGTACATAAGTAAGTCTCTAGCAAGACACAGAAAAGTTATACTATGAGTACATGTAAGGAAACGTAGTCTATTATATACATATTTATTCACTGATCTATTGGCAGAAAAATTAACCATATGTGTACACAAATAAGTAATAAAAATAATCGTACCAAATTATATACATTTACGCAATATAAATATATTGAATAAAACATTTAGAATAGAAAAGATGATGAACTGATTTCAATATTATGCTTTATGGATTATTTTCTTTTAGATCTTTTATCAATTTTTTGTTAAAGATCATGAATGGATACTATAAAACTAATCATCGAATTCAATAACCTTTAAATGTACATATGTATAATTGGAAGTTGTTCAGGTGCATCCTTAACCAAAGCTTCCGTTGCATATCAAATTTAAATAATAATACACTATCTACCTGTAATAAAATTGACTCTATTATTGACTTCATGGCAACTAGAGTGTCTGGAGCAATTGACCATGCAGTACTTAAATCTAATGTCATTCGATCATCTAACTCCAAAATTCCTGATAATATTATTGAGCTTATCAAAATAAGAAATATTGCACGAACACATTGGCAACCAATTGTCAAAGCCAGATTAAATTTTCCCAACCGTCAAATTGCAATGCTATTTTCGAATTTAATAACTTTATATGGAATAATACACTATCCCGTTTGGATTCAAATTCCAAACCATTTTGGAAAATCACCAAAATAATTAAAAATGAAAAACAATTCGTTTCTAGCTTCTGTTACGATAACAAGGTTACAGTACTAGAGTATAGAAAGCTAATATCATGATTGAAATATTTGGGAAGAGACATCACCTCACTGATTCGCTTTCAGATCCTACCACTGTGGCACTTGTTAACAGCTGGTTTAGCTCACTAGATAACGATGTATTCTCAAGCTACGAAACTATCACTCTTGCGGATATCCAAAAAGTTGTTCGTGTTCTAAAAACAAAGAAGTCCCCAGGCCCTGATAACACACCAAATATCAGCATGAAACATCTCTTCAAACGAGCCCTAAAATTATTAGCTATTGTGTTTAATAAATGCACTTAACATTAGGTTGAATACCTTCGTAGAAGAAAACAATGATCTTCCGTCTTCAGACCTAATCTTAGCTGTATTCATCCGCTGAGGAATCTAAAAAAAATTTGTCAAAAATAAGTTAAATTCCAAGAAATCTGTGGGCATGGTCACATTGGACATTCCGGCTGCTTTTGACACTGTATGGCACAAGGGCCTCAACCATAAGCTATTACTCACCGGTGTCCCCGGCCCCTTGTATCTAGTTAAAATGATACATAGTTTTCTATACGACAGATATTTCCGGGTTATTATGGATGGTGTCAAATCTGATAAAAAACTTATAGCAACAGGGTTTCCTCAGGGTTCTGTGTTAGGTCCCACGCTATATAATTTGTACACCCATCACATACCAAGCTTAACCATGCTGACCAAATTAATAAAACTATAAGAATTCTTTACTCCTTCATTAATAGAAAATCAAAACTCGATATTTGTGCCAATCATGATATATGGGTCCGAGGATTGGGGCGATTGTACTACATGTCATCGTAAGAAACTTTAAACATCTCAAAATAAACTTTTAAAAATAATTTTTTAGAAATGAATTAATACACTCTCCTTGTGTTGATTTATACCGAAGAGGCTAATTCACAAATTAGCTTTGTTAAGTATTGGTCCTTAGTTTTAAATTAGTTCTAGTGTATTAAGGTTAAGTTTAATGTAAGTTTTTTGCATTCGCTATTTTCTTTACAACTAATTATAATGTCCAATTTTTAAAACAAATGTATTTAATGTATAAATTAATTTCCTAGTTGTTAAGTTAGTTTATGTAACTAAACTCTATAAATGCAAAATAAGCTACAATACAAATAATATGGGTCCCATAAAATAAAAAAAAATGAATAAAATGTACATACATATAAACTGATACGCATTCAAAATTATGTATTGTATATCAAGTAATATAAACTATGACTCATGCAAAGTACAATAATTTTAATAAATGTTTATCATTCACATAGTGCATGATGCCAATGATTTATGATAAAAGTTTACAAGTTCCGGCACATCTCGTTTGGCCTCTAAATATGTAGTAGTATCATTGATCTTTACCGACTAGTAGTTATTTGGTATCGAGATTTTAATATCAAAATTGATTGCCACTTTTACTGTCGTAATTTGAAAAGTATTGCATATTTTATCGTGATTGGGGTTTTCAGAGGAATTATGGTATAACACTCCTTAAATATCCTCTTTTAACGAGAGTGTCTATGCTCTTCAATCATATAAAATTAATTAAAAAATTGCATTTGGAATCCATGAAGCTAACAACTGTACATATATGGTATATAGAACATGGGTAATTTACGTACCTGTTTGATAAGCATATTGATTTTCAGTGGTTTCTGCGTAAGATATCATTGTGCTATATGTCTATTACTTATCTTCTGGCCTGAATGATTCGTATATAGCTCCACTGATTTGTCAGAAACTTTGAGGTCTCACTGGTATTTTGGATGCAAATTGTTCTCGAGAAACGTGTGTTTAAGTGGACATACTTCATAAATCACTTAACTCACAGCTAAAGGTTCTCTACGATAACTTCTACACACTTCTAATTTCTTTACTGTGTATTACAATTCTGGCTAATTGTATAGAATAATATTTTTTTTTTTATTTATTTATCATAATTAAGTCTAATATATAATACTAAACCTTATACTAATTTACTAAAACGAGTGACTAGCTGCTGGGGCGTACGACTCGAATATAAATGTCTGGTTTTATAGAATAATTACCATCAATAATAAAAATTAAATGAATGAATTCATCATATTCAAATTAAACTTTTTATACTTTCAATTATAAATTATTTTATAAAAATTGTCAACGTCAACGTCAATTCAAGTTTATCATTTGGACGAAATGGATACAACCTATTATATTATTATCTTGGAATATTGCTGATAACTTTTTACTTCTGGAATATATTTAGTAAGTAAATTAAATTAGAGTCTTCATATTTATAAAGAATTATATATTTAATTCAATAATTATAAAATTCAACTTATCCATGTACGTTTACAAAAGTTAATTTTAAAAAAGGTTACTTCAGTCATTTCGAATTAATAAATTTATATATTTATTGGAACTGTGCAAAGAGTATTTGCGAGGAAGGCTATGCTACAAAGATATTCAATGATCAAAAATGATATAGAAAGAAAACTGCTTAGCGATTGGTTAAAGTCAGATAAAAGTTTTTGTATTTATGGACATCGAGTATAAGATACAAAATTTAAACATCTCATGAACTACAGATTTTATAACGATAAGCAACCAGATGATCCTAAAAGCGGATAAGATTGAACAATGATAATAATCTACAATACTTTATATAAGTGATTATTATTGTTCAGATTTAAGAATGGTATTCGTTTGTGGAATATGTACAATACTTCATTCCAAAATATAATAATTTAATTATATATTTTATAATTGTAAATAAATGATTGTATGTTCGTAAGATCTTAATAATTTATTGTGCTGAATTATTTTTTTTTTTTTTTATAAACTTTACCGAAGATAGAAACATTTAATAAACCAGATGAATTTTTTTACACATTTTCAACGGTTGTGTTTAAATTGCATTTTGTGGAATGTAAAATTGGCCAAAATCAATTCAATCCAAGTTTAACATTTAAACAAAAAGCATCTAAGTTGCTATTTTCAGGTAGTTTTTCTGTCATAGCCAGTAACGTTAGGGTCTTGAAATTTACATTGTTGGTGGGAAAGGATTAGAGACCAATAGTGTCCAAATTTCAGTTTGATCAGATAAGAGTCTAACTAGTACTTGGCCTATTTTTATAAATTATTATTATTATTATAAAAGGTTATCTATTTCAAATTTCTTAAATATTTGTAGGTCTTTTTGAATAATGATAGAAAAAAGTAAGGAAAGAGAAATTTTAAGCGATTGGTTAAAATCAGATAAAACTTATTTATAGATGCAAAATATGTACATCAAAATGGCAAATCTTTGGAACGATAACCAACTTGGTGACTGTAAAACCGAAGAAGATTGTATAATATTGTCTTTTAATGATGATATCTAGCTTATCTGAGTGTTATTTTTGTACAAAACAGAGAATACAATTGGTATGTGAAATAGAACTTAAATTTTATTTTTATTGTTCATATTAGTGTTATTATTTTAAAAATGCACAAAGATCCTGCCAATGTTTGTTTGTACCGCTATAACTTGTTTTTATGACTAACGCAATCGCAATGCTACTAGATCCATGAAAAACTAAATTCCCCTTGCCAATATGTTTCGCTATACGTTTTTCATTAGGAAATTGTGTTTTCTTCAACTGAACATTTAGACTAACACCGAAATAAAAATAAAGAGGACTTAGCCAAACTAATGAAACCACCCTCGCCGAACACAATTCAGTAGCATAATGCTTTATTGTTGATAAATGAACATAACATTTTTTACTCACTTTTAGCTTGTAAATGTATACAGATGCATTTGCTTCGATGGCATCAAAGGCTGCGATTTAAATTTAATTGATTGTTATACAATAAAAAACACGGCACTAAATTAATTTAAAACTCGATCATGAATAAAATAAAACTCCACGTCAAATCAGTCTTATCTCCTCTTCTTCTTATGATACATTTACCATTCACCATGAACCATCAACATTAGGCCATATGCAGTTTAGCAAAAGATTTTTTATTAACGGTTTCACACTTTCAACATAATTTCAAACTAACTGATTAAAAGTTATTTTGTATAGATCTCAATGTTAAGCATTTTAAGCACTTCCCGTTTGTAATTATCGAGATTTGCCTCATTTTCACCATCATTCTTCAGTTGCTCAACACTTTGCGCAAATTCTTTACTGGCCGTCAATTTTGTATCTTCCGTCTTTCTTCCCCAGTTGAGAATCGCTTCAGCGGATACCTTCGATTCATTTCGATCAAAATGATAGACTTCCATGTCTGCCTCTGATTTGGTTGCCTCCCATGGTTCCGTAATGAAAGACTCATGATAGCATGCGGTCAACAAATACATCGCATAATCATAATTCTGTTTACGCATGGGACAACGATCACCAACGAATGTCACTATATCTGTAACTCGATCATAGCGTTCACCAATTAAACGTAGAAATTTATCCTTAGCATGTGCATCAAATTTTAAATCGGACAACTTCAGTGTAATGGTTACGCGACGTGCTTCAGGGTGACGTACTGTTGGCAAACTATGACAATAGTCTGTGGAAATGACATCAATGGGAAAATGACGTTTCCATTTTGCTTCGGTTTCCAAGCCCTTCGGCCATGGTGTGCAAAACTTTTTTAAGGCTTCACACTGTTGACGTATAGCTGGTGGTGTTAAATGCAAGAAATTTGGTATTTTCATGAGTTCTGCATTGGCATATTTGGCTGGTGCTGGTGCGTCTTTCTCCGTATAGCCCTGCCGCAATGGTAATGGTACTGAAGCCGGATGAAAGGATCGGGGACCAGGCCAGACAGCAGTCCAATCTTGATCGACTGCCATACGCTGAGTGCGTGCTGGTAGAACCGGCTCCCTTGTGAATTCCCGCCGTTTTACATTTTGTTTTGTTGCACGCAAATTCAGTACACGAAATTCTGTTAATTAGAAATACTAAGTAGGTTTTTATTTAAAGAATTTCGTTAAGCTACCTTCTTCATCCGCCAGTTCTTCGTGTTCTTGTTTGTTACTTTGTAGGCGTTTTGACATTTGTGCCGCTGCCCCACCAGAATTACGTAAATTGCGTTCAAGTAATCTTGTTAACGTAGCCATTTTCCTTCTGCCAACTCTGAAATACTAATTAAATGACTTTAAATAAATACTTATAGGATTTCATAATGATTTTAATTGATTTTTAATTAATTTATCTCTTACAAAACAATACTCGCATGAGAAAGAAGAAAATCACTAGAGGCATGAGTAAATTGTTCAGCTGTAAGTGGTGAGTTCATTAACAGCTGATTTCTGGATGAATGACAAGTGGTGAATGCAATTAATTATGAATTCGTTGTGACTGTTAAATAGATTTTTTATTGTTTTTATTTGTACAATTTAATGAATGGTTAAGTTGACGACGATACTTCTCCAACCAACAACTATAATCAGTTATATTCGACAGGTGAAAAATGCAAATAAATTGATTTATTAATGACATCACTGATAGAGTCTTCGTGTACATTTTATAAAATAAACGAACTGAACAAACAACTTGAAATCAGCAGCGCTTATCAGTAATTTATGTGTGTTTTTGTATTGATAACATTATGTCTGTAGTATAGTATACATAAAATTTTACATTAGTCTCATCATATCAACTAAAACTGCTGATAGCTGCAGTTCACTAAAATTTTTATTGCCCAAAAAGTACATGTCGGGAGAAACTGCAAAAGCCGCTAGCATGCAAAAACGAGTCCTTTCGATACAGTCTCATGTTGTGCACGGATATGTGGGCAACAAATCTGCAACATTTCCTCTACAGGTGATTATCATGGAACTTAAGAAAGTATATATGTACATATATATAAATAATATCAACAGGTGCTTGGCTTTGAAGTGGATGCTGTAAATTCTGTACAATTCTCCAATCATACGGGCTACGGGGCATTCAAAGGTCAGGTGCTAACTGAACAAGATTTAGCTCAACTCTTTGAGGGTCTCGAGGCGAACAATTTGATAACGCAATATTCACATCTGTTGACGGGTTACATTGGTAATGTAAGCTTCCTCCGTCAAGTCGGACAAATTGTGAAAAGTTTACGTGAAGTTAATCCGAACCTGATCTATGTGTGCGATCCTGTTATGGGCGATGGCGGCCATATGTACGTACCGAAAGAGCTGTTACCCATCTATAGAGAAGAAATAGTACCTCTCGCTGATATCTTGACGCCAAACCAATTTGAAGTAGAGCTTTTGACGGAACAAGAAATAAAAACTGAAGCAGATGTTTGGCGTGCTGTGGAATGGTTCCATAAGCGCGGTGTAAATGTGGTTGCAGTGTCTAGTAGTGAAGTTGGTGAACCAGGAATGCTTCGAACTTTTCTAAGTCAACGTGATGGTGCCCGGTTTACCATCAATATACCACGACAAGGCGGCATTATTCCTTTCACCGGGACTGGTGATCTATTTGCATCGCTTTTCCTTGCCCATAGCTATAAGAATTCGGATTTGGGCAGTGCTTTAGAGAAAACCATTGCCACGCTTCAAGCGGTTATCACACGCACAATCGAAAATATACCACGCGATGTGACAAAACTCAAGAAAGGCGATCTAAAAGCAAATGAATATGAACTAAAACTAATACAATCCAAAGCAGACATTGAACACCCGAATGTGGTGTTGAAGGCAACGCGTGTCAACTAACCAATTTTCTGATCTTTTTACATATATTTGTATTTGTATTAATGTAATTATATTTTTTACTCAATGTTATGTGTTCTATTATGGTGTCAGACAATAAATATCAATGTTTATGCTATTCAAATATTTGACTTACATGAATGAACATGACAGCTCTTTAACTAGTTAACCAACAAAGTGTAACTATCCAACTACTAAGATATGTCAAGTGTCATTCAAAAGTTATTATACATATGTTGTTACGAATATTATCTGATTCCCAAACTACTTCAATAAGAAAAGCGCTCGCTCTTTATATAAAAGCACCGAGTAAAGCAAAAATAAAATGAAGTTTGCCAACATGTGGCCAATAATCATTTTCTACTGCCTAAGCGCTACTGCTGCTCTTACAACATTAAAGGAGGAATCCACAACAACTACAACAAGACCAATCGAACATCGAGTTATGGAAAGTAAATATCTACCTTATGTTCTCCAACAAAACTCACATAATGAGGATGAAGTGTCTGACGACTCAAAACATTATACGCTACTCTCGGAAAGTAGTAAGCATAACAACCAAGAGGACGATTTGCCAAAGGAACAAACAACACAATCACCTTGGCGCCGCTTAGCATACAGTGGTTATGCTCATCCTCATCAATCTGCTGATGCATGGCCTGTGGTGCCTTCGGCACATACTTTACTGCAACTTTCATTGGGTTTACCCGCTCTATTGCCGTTAGTCATCAATTTATGTGTTCTTGGCTATTTACTTCTTGGTGTCTTAGGCCTTGTACAACGGCTACTCTTTGTACCACCAACTAACAATGCAGCAGCTCCGACAACATCAGGAGGACCTCATTATTACAATCCACATGCCTACAATGGCGGTTTTGGTTTATTCAGTAAAAGCAACTGATTCTTCTTCAGTCGCACGAAAATTCAAGTGAGAAATTCTTGTAGTTTAATTTATAAAATACAAAAAAAATATATATTTTTAATAATAAAAATAACTAAATTTGTTAATAATGGTGTGTTATTTTGTTGTTTGTTGTTGTTATATATATATATATTATAGCAGTAATTTTGGGTTTTATTATGGGTTAATGTTGTATGCTGTTTGTGCCCTTCAAATATGGGAACATTTTGAACGAAGCTTAAAATACTGAATTCTTAAAAAAGAACGACTGTTGATTATGTAGAATAGAATAAAGTAAATTACGAAATATAAAAGCAAACATAGATTCTAATCCTCCAATGACATTTTAAAAGAGACAAAAATGTTTCATTATTTATTAACTCGAAATGATGCAGCACGATTGATGCGCACTTTAGGTGGATCCTTACTACTGCCAGACGCAACGTCTGCCAATCTGCTTGTAAGTTTACTCCTCACTGAAAATGACCACAAAGCAATTAGTAAACTCACAGAATAGAATTGTGTTATCCACTCACCTTTTGCTACAATTGATCGTGGACTTTTACGGACACAATTCTGGGTTAGTTTCATATTCTCCTTTTGGGCGGCAATGGCCATCTTACGTTGCAGTTCCTGATGTGTGAAGTTATTTGATTTTAGCAAAGCTAAATTAAAAAAAAAAATTTGAAGAAAACATTAACATCACACACAATATTGACGAATCCCATTGCTTACCATGTTTGATTTTTTCTCGATCCGCTGTAGGACGTACATTTTGGTCAGAGAGTATATCTGTGACCAGACGCTTATTACCAATACGATTTGCTTTACCGTGCACCGGCGATGCTGTCGCCACAAGTACTTTTGGGATTTTCTTTTTTTGGATTGAGTTTGACTCAATTCCAACACTACTACAATTACTGCTTTCATCCGCGTCAGCAAATGTGACTACATGTGTTTCATTAAGATTGCGTGGTTTCTTAAATGGAGTTTCTGTACTAGCAATGCCATCTGTGTCTGTATCTTCTTCGTCACCCGAATCCAATTCCAAATTCAATCTCGATTGCATCTTTGCAGTTGTTGCATGTTTTGGACGTAAACGTTTCTTGCTGCTTGCCGTTAATGATGTCACGATGGCTCTTAATTTTGACCCATCTGAGCGCTCATCCTTTTCAGGGCTGGAATCACTTGCTGGAGGCCTTAACTCCTGTGGCAGATCATTTTCATTGCAACTAGCCTCTGGGCTTTCCTTAAAACGCATATATCTCTGTAGATTTTCATACAATTTCTGTATTTCCGGTGTAAGTTTCTGAGCCGTCTCAAGATTGTCATAGATATGTTTGAAGATTTCGCAAGCTTTCACCAGAGATCGGATTAATAACTCAGAATTCTCCACCAGCTCCGTATTGATGCGATACAAAAAGTTATTCTGAATATTTTGCTTGGAATTTCTCACTTCTAAATCTTTAAATTTAATGTAGATTTGTAGAATTTGCGATTGTTTCGAATCTTTTATTTCACGTTTCAGCGATTCTAGATCTTTATAGGCATCTTGTAACTTTTTGACCCAACGAGGCAACTCTTCTTGTTGCCTTTGGCTTTGCATATTCAAATTTGATATGTAAGCAGTGAAACGAGCAAAGTCCTGAAGGAGAAATAGACAAGAAAAATCTACAAATCAAAAAAAACCGCTGAAAGCTTCCTATTTTAAATGGTGACTGTGAGAATTGTGAGATTGAGGTTAAGTTTATGGGGGAAAACAGCTGATTAAAGCTAACACATTTTTTGTGACTGTCAAAAATAAAAAGCTTTATGAGAATAAAAAATCTTAACAATTTGGATGAATTAAAAAAAAAAAGAGAAATGTTTGCTAAAAAATTATTGCATTTATCATGTGTCACCGCCGCCGCCACAAATCTGAGTGAGATTCACCAATTGCATACAATATTTAGGCCATTACTAGCTACATCACCATGCATTGGAGGAGCATCATTTTTCCTACAACAACAACACCAACAACAAATGCGCGGTTATGCAAAAGGCAAAGACAAAAAGAAAGAAAAAGGCAAGAAACCCGCCAAAGTTGAAATTAATGAAAGTCAGTTGCGGGAAATCATCAATTTGGACGCACTCAATGCACAAATGCAGAAATCAGTGCAGCAGATGAAAGATGACTTCGTGAAGCATATTTCCTTGCGTTCCACAAGCGGGTCTATTGATACCCTACGCATAAGTGTTGATGGTTCCGAGCATGAGCTGCAAGAATTGGCGCAAATATCACGTAAGAATCCCAAGACAATTGTGGTCAACATGATATCCTTTCCACAAATCATCCCAGATGTGTTGAAGGCTATTGAAAAGAGTGGCATGAATTTGAATCCTCAGCAAGATGGCACTACATTGTTCATACCCATACCCAAGGTAACAAAGGAGCATCGTGAGAATCTATCGAAAAATGCCAAGTCTTTGTATATAAAGTATCGTGATGCCATCAAAGATGTACAAAACAATCACATCAAGAAATTAAAGAAACAAACTGAAGTCTCCAAGGATGATGTGTTCGCAGCTCAGACACAAATTGGAGCCATTGCAGATAAATACATAGCCGAAGCAGACAACCTACTCAACACTAAACAAAAGGAATTACTTGGTGACCAATAAAGACTGATGATATGTTAAATCCTGAACTAAAAATAAAATACAAACACTCACCTCCTGCAAGGATCGTTGATCTGAAGTTAGTATTTTTCTGAAATTCTCAAAGTCAACCTTCAATCGTTGACTGAAGTTGAGATTCTTGATTTTGCTGCGTATGCCATAAACATATTCCTGCGTCTTTAATACAGATGCATATACAGCGTCGATTTTGCTGTACCACGGCAGAAGTTCCGATTCAGAGTAGCCATTGCTGGTAGCATTTCTTTCCATTTGCTTTTGATTGTCCTCCAAAATCTTGTTGCGCTCCAACAGACGTTCATTCTCCGACATCAGATCGGTAACCTTGCGCACATAGAACTCCTTGGGCATGTTAGTTCTCATCACATTCTGTTTCAAAGTTGTGCGTATCTTCTTAGCTCGGCTAGCATACTTCAATGTATTGTAAGTATCTTCATAGGTAAGCGAGCTCATGGAGACATTGGCCACCATCAGTGTGCAACAATTGCCACCGAGAGAATCTTTCAGCAAGCGGGTCAGATTGGAGTCACGATATGGTATATGCTTGAGGCCATCGGCCAACTTATTAATACAATTGCCTAGTGCCAATAAACTCTTATTAATGCATGCGCCTTCCTTGAATCGGACACCAATGCCTTTTGTGCTGGCAGCTCGCTCACTGCCTGCCAAGTCAATCATAGAAAGTTTCACGGTTCGCTTTGTGCCAGTCTTCTTCTCCGTCATGCGTATGTGAACTTGGAACACAGCATGTGATCTGGAACTCTCAGCATTTGCATCTGTTGGATGCTGAGTACGATTGGCATTGCCCAGCACAAGCAGTCGCAGGAGCTCTTCAGCACTATAGATTGGTTTCAGTACTAAGCCACTGACCACCACACCATTGGAATCCTCGCGCAGTTTAAGGGGACCCGTTTTGGTCAACAGATTCATAACCTGTTCATTGTACACTTCCAGGTAGCTGACACCCACATCGAATTTCCGTGTCGCTTGTTGTAGTTCAATTTTCCTAAAGAGATCAGCCATTGTGAGGAATGTAAGTCCAGGACTCGCCTCACTGCCAAGCATTGTAAAGGTTTTCCCAGCGCCTGTTGCTCCATATACAAAAACAGAGCAGTTATAACTGCAAAAAAAATCAAAAATACAGAAAAAATAAGAACCTGTTATTGCCGACGCACGCCTACATGTGCATTACTCACCCATTCAGCACAGAGTCGACCAAAGGCGACGTGCATTCTCCAAATATATCATGATTTGTATTATCTGTATCAAAGACACGATCGAAGTCCATGGGTAATTTTTTATTCACCTTTTTTGTAATATCGCGATAATTTTGTTTAGTGCCTTGAAAGAAGAACTCATCATCTTCCTGCTCCGGATCAAAGAGTAGCGTCCTTGTGTCCACTACCTTGATGACAGATCGTTGATTTAGATCGAGTTCTCTTTGATTGTACGGTCGAACTCGAACAACGACCTTAATATTCGTTTGTTCTGATGGCATTTTATCCGTTTCAGTTCAATTTAGCAATTTATAATACACAATTCACATCTATTATTGAATTTTTTTAATTTCACAGTCCTACAACTACAATTTGTACAGCACCGGACGTTTGCTGGTTGTTGTTTTTGAATTTCATCTTCATGCTAGGGGTCTGCCAAAGTACTATATTTTCCAGTGAATGGCAAAACCTACTGTGATCTCGCTTACACTACCAGTTCCCAAGCGAGTGAACACAATATATAAAAATAGTATTGAAAATGCATTTGTTTGATTTGTCATCAAGTATTCTACACACTGTTTCAATTAAGTTGGCATTAATGCTGCGACGCCATTTTTCTTTCTGTTGTGTTCGCAATTTGCGGGATCTGAACGCATTTAACTTATTAGACAAAGTTGAAAAGAAAGATATTTAATAATTGGCAAACAAAAATTTATAGTAAATTAATCATATCCAATTAGCATGAGTGGAAAAGTGCTTTTCGCTTGTTCAAAATGTTTTTCGCGTCATCCATTTGAAGAACTTTCATCTGGCCAGCAACTTTGCAAGGTGAATAAAATAAATGATGATGATAAATGAAAAGGAAAAAGCAAAGTGAAAAAAATGCAATAAGAGAAAATGTGTTTTGTTGTGTATGCGCGCAAGCAAGGCTAGGGCAGGCAAAAAGAAGAATGAAAAAGAAATGCCAAATAAATGACTTGTCTTAATTTGAAGAAATTTCGAGTCGGAAAAAACAAAATCAACTGCGTCGTAAAGAAAAAGAAAAAAAAACCAACAAAAATTTTATACTTTGAATATGTGACAATACATTGTTTTTGTATTCAAACCAAAGCAGAAGAAGAAGATGGAAAAGTGTAAAAGTGTTTTGTTTCTTTATTGATAATTACTAACTTATCCAATATATCCATCCATCCATTCTTACAGGGCTGCCGTGGTTCATCGTCTACCTCAGTTGTGAAATGTACTTACTGCCGTACGGAATTTATGCCTTCGACGTAAGTTTTTGTGCCTTTTCTGCCTTTCTTTCATATAAAATTTATTTTAATTTCTGTCAAATTGTCAATACTATAGTAGCAAGTCTCAGAGTGCCTGCAAAAAGTGCGAATATGGACGAAACAAATATGGCAAACCCAATGCATGTGAATGTTGTAAAATTGTTGCTGCCTTTGGCAATAAAAAGTGCATGAGGTAAGCTCGATAAAAATTGATTTTTGTATTTTAAATGTTTTGATCTTACTTTAGTTTAGTTTGGTATTTTTGTTTTGTTTTTTATTTTCATAAAACATAATAATAGTAAATAGTTTGAATGCACAATATATGGATGATGGATGGCGGCGTTAATAAAAAGGAAGGAGGAATGATGGGATATACAACATACTTCGTAATACATATATTTTGTTTTTTTTTTTCGAAAAAAGAACAAACAACTTTATTATTATTATAAATTAAATATATTATTCTGTTGCTTGCTTGTGTGTGTGTGTATATATCATCAATTCAATTTCTAGTTACAGATTTTTCTTCTAAATTTTCTTTGTAATATTTTATTTTATTTGCCCTAAACAAGAACAAAGAAACAGCACTAAACTGAAATAATAATAACATTTAACAACAACCACCTCCAATCCTTAATTGTGCCTTCAATCAAAGTACTACAAAGTAAAATTTAGTGGAACGCTCGCTTTCCTATTAAAAAAAAGTAGTTAATTTACATACATAAAAATCCTACCAAGAAATTCAACGTCTTATGAACGCAAACATTTTTCTTCTTTTCTTTTCTGCCTCCACGACGACGACACGTTGAAAAAAAAAAATATGAAAATATATAAAAAATTTTAAACGTAAACGTATACAGATGCAGCAGCTACGAAGCTAAATATGGTCAACCGGTTCAATGTGACGAATGCAAACTGCGATCTGCCTTTGATAGACGCGATGAAAACAAAAAGGTCAGAATTAAAAAGTATTGTATAAAAAGAACTACAACAACAACAGAAACAGAAACATCTATAACCAACAACAATAGTAAGAAAGCATCAGTCAGTTATGTGTATATTCTCGTTCGTACACACTCCACACTCATGGCTAGCAAGGACATGTGTGAATCAAGGATATGACAGCTGAGCTGATGATACTCAACTAGGTTACCCTCCTATCTGCCTGCCTACCTACTTTATGTGACTACGACAATGAAAGTACGATCACGTGTGTGCGAAAAGCACTCGAAGTAAAGAGAAAAGATGAAACTTGTTTGCGTTCATTTCAATCAGACACACACATACACTTACATATATTTAAGTTTAGCATATAAGTTAGGTTAATAACGTGTTATCATGTTCTAAACTCGTACCTTTTTTTATTTCCAATTTTAACAGATTAATGGAAAATTGCTTTGCTGGCTTTGTACCTGTGCTTATAAGCGTGCATTCTTGAAAGCCCAACAAGATGGCCGAATACCGCTTTCAAAGAAACGACCACATGAAAAGACCTCCTCCTCCTCTTCACAACACAGGGACAGCTCCTCCACATCATCGAAAAAGCCGTCTCGCAATGATATCTCTAAAAGTGGTGGAGTTGGCAACGGGAGTGGTCAGGATATGCCCGATAAGATTTCACGTGGCAACAGTGGCAATGGCACTGTAGCAGCACCCGCTGTCATCACCATAGATCCCAATTCAACAGATCATGTAGTCGCGATAACAAATCTTCGAGAACGCATTGCCAGTCTAGAGAAACGCTTACAAATGAAGGACAAAGAATTATTAGAAAAGGATAAACTGGTAACTGAATTTGTTGTACAAAATTTTACAATATTTTACTGAAAATTTCATATTGCATTCGCAGCTAACTGAATTAAAAGGACGTAATTTCGAAAAGGAAAATGATATGCGTAATAAATTAAAGGAAATCGATCGTTTGAATGACATGAAAGTCGAGAATTTGAATCGTAAAATTGCCAGTCTGCTTAAGGAGCTCGCTGTTTCCAAAAAGGCAAATAAAAAGACAACTAGCAACAATAATGTCGCCAATCGGTACGAAAAGGAACAGCTGCTTAAACCTGAAAATATTTCACCGAAAGAGGAACCGACAGATTCACGGAGTCCCATTGAAAAAATGGAAAGAGATCTTGACATTGATAAAGAGGATGACTCATCGTCAAAGAGTCGCGATCGTGATGATGATCGCGATGAAAAAGAGAGCGTACGCTCATCTGGCTCGAGTAGTCCTTCCTCCAATTAAGCACGCGAATGGCGGACGTTGCGTAGCTGCCACATATGGACGCACACAGACAAACACTCACATACCCATACACACAGATTCAAACTCAACGAAAAGGAAACAAACACACTTTACTTTTTCATCATACATAACATTATATGATTTTAAGAGAGTTAAACAAATTCCATTGATTAAACATTTAAAACATTTTCTATTATAATTGAATTCAATTCATGTGAATTTTAAAGTTTCCTTCGTGCGTAAAATTAAGATAAACGAAAAATTTACGCAATGGCAGCATAAGTACTATGTGCATGCTTGTTGGAAATGATCATCATCATTGTTTGCGTGTTATTATTTCTTCTATATTTATATAATATTCAATCAATTTAAGATCTTACGGGTTTCATCTCTTTTTTTAATTAGTTTAATACATGTCACAACTTGGAAAATATATACATAATTGTTTTTAGACCAATAAACCGATTACAAAATACAAAGAATTTAGAACTTTTATTTCATCAGCCATTAGGTCTCACCCAGCGGCATTTCAACAACGTCACCAAAATGAGTTAATAATTAATTGTTAATGTGGCTTTGGCTTATGACCATCTACGTAGAAATTGCGCGTAGCTTTAGGCAATTCAAGTTCGAGACCTTCCATTGATTTGTTCAGTGTAATTTGGCAGCCAAGGCGTGAGTTCTCACGTAAAAATGGCGCCATATCAAGCAAATCGTCTTCTTTCTCTTCAGCTTCGGTTAGTTTTTCGAGATAATCATGATTGACATAAACGTGACACGTTGTACATGCTAAAGACGCCTCACAAGCGCCCTCCATTTCAATGCCGTGTCTATGGGCCAAATAGAGGACATTATCACCTACTTTGCCTTGGACTTTGTGGCGTTTGCCATCCTTATCAATGTAAGTTATATTTACACTATAAAATGGAAATCATAGTTTATAAATGAAATCTTTGGAATTTTTGACATTAATTTTATAGAAATTACATTTCATCTGGTGATTTGGGATCCTGCCATTCGTATTCACCATGAAGTAACCCTGAAAAAATGAATAGATTTCACACCAGATTTTATCTATAAACAGTTGAAAAACAACATGATATGTGAGATTAAACTTACATTTTGTCGTGTGAAATAACCGAGAACAATTACTTGACGATGTAAGTTGATGCGCGGGTAATTTGTGATTTAAGCTGAACTTGAGTAAATTGCGGCAATTCCGAGTTTGTCTTAGAAGTAAATAAAACATTTCAACTTGTTTGCTAGGTTATGAAATTAGTGAGAAGAAGATAACAAAAAACATCTGATTTGAAAAACAGAGTTGCCATCTAAAGGGACAATAAAAGCAATGTTTAGCAATGTGGCAATACTGCGCCGCCATAACTTCGTTTTTGAATAACAAAGAAAGAAGGAAAGAAAAGCTTCGCTTAACTCAATAATTCCCGTTTTTCCTTTACCATATTTAAGATGGCCTACAAACGTCGTTGGATCGCAGAGATCGCAACCAATATAGCCGATAGTGATAATGAAGAGCCGGCAGATCAGTTCGATGAACTTTTGCAGAAAACCCAAGCATCAAGTGAGATACAAGTCATTGCGAATACCATACGCCGCACCATGATAGAAATTGCCCAAATCAAAGAACGCAACAGAGAAAGGCAACATCGTGAGTTAATGGATTTGTTAAGACAAAACCTAACCTATGAGACTGATGCCGTCAGGCAATCAATGCCACAAGTGATTGTTTCGCCAACGAAAAATGCGCCAGTTCCTATGTCGCCAGCTGTCAATTTGGTATATGGCGACAAATTGCCAATTCCAAGTACCAGTCACATTAAGAAGTCTGAACCCAAACCCATCATAGAAGAGACTGATTTCCTTTTGGCTGCGCTCAATGCCCCACCGACGTCGCAGACAAACTCACCCAATAAAACTGTCAATAGCCTAGCCAAGGAAGAACGCCACCATCACATGCTTAGCATGCAGCGACAAAAACTGGGTGATCATGGGCGAAAGAAACGCGACGATGAGTTACCACCACTACCACCACCACCTCAATACAACCAGAACCAAACACTGCCACATTAGGAGACATCGATATAAGTATATTTATTAATAATATTAGTACAATCAATACATGTGTGTGTTACGTTAGGATGATGTGACGCGGAAGTAGTGAGTATTATAATACTGTGTGCGGTTAATTTAGTTAAAATATTAAAGATACAAAATGTTCTAATATATTAATAATTTAATTAATTTTATAAATGCAAATTTGCTTTAAGCTTTATAAAGATTCATGTGGTTAATTGATTTGGAAATTCGATTATAAAAAGTCTTTGATGTGTTGGGCAATAATACATAATAAAATTTACTGCTTCTTCTCCACACCGTTCTTGCCTGCTTCTGCTGCTTCACTGCCTTTGTTTAAGAACAAATCCGAGGGACCAACTTGTTTGATTGGTATGACACGTTCGGCATCATCATTACCTTCTTTGGGCTTTGGTACACGAACATTTAACACACCATCCGATGATAAAGTTGATGCTATGGCATCCATGTCATAGCCCTTCGGCACAATATAGCGACGCACAAAATGCCGTGAGACATGACCATGTTCGTCTTCTCGTTCTTCGTGTTTGCCCTCGATGACAACGCAATCGTTAACAACTTTAACGCTCAATTCGCTTGGGTCAAAGAGACCCACATCCAAGTGTACCTCAAAATCCTTAGATTTGCTATCTTTAGTTAAGGCTGTGAGTTCTCCATTTCGCTTGGATGCCCCCAAATGATGTCCATGGGCGCCCAGACGTGCAATTAACCCCAATGTATGCATATCTAAGGGATCGTGATGACGAGCATGTAATTGACGATAGACTCGATTTGGAAACATTGTATGGTCATAGAATGTTGGACTATCGAAGCTCAAGACAAATGGTACCTCAGACATTATTGAATATTGGAAGTTTTCCTCAGTAGACAGCACGCACACGCACACACACACCCCGGAATTGATTAATCTAAATGACTGCGACACAAGTTCACTGACCCACTCTTCCAATCACAACTATACTGGCTTGCTTGATGCTTCTGTTGAACAATTTTTCACAATTTCCGCAACACAAATGCGCAGTTAATCCCTGAGCAACAGGGATTTTATAGTCCCTGCGCTTTTGTGCCGAAAAAAGCTTTTCAATTTTGCGACCAGACCAGATCACGTACACACACATATTTCTCCGGAGTTGTGGAGAATGCACTAAACACGTTAGTTACCCCAATTCAAGGCGCATGCGATAAATGAATGAATGTATTCGCGAGTATAAGAGAAGACCAAGACCCAATGCACGACAGTTGAGTTTGAATTCAAGTTGAAGGTAACTGTCGTCAAGTTTAGTATCATTCTTTTTAAATAATTTATTTTAATTTTCCAGATGGTGAGATGACGCCTTCCGCCGTCGAAAGCAGCAGTTCTTATAAGTATTACGTCGCCAAACCGCAGATTTGAATTTCGATATTTTATTTAAGCGGTTTTATAAATAAACAGTTTTGTGGCTTTTCTCTTTTTAAATTATTACGCCGCCTAAGTATCAAGTAAATAAACAACGACGATCTTCAGTGAGGTGAACATAGCCATGTGAATTCACTCAGGCATCAAAATGGACATAAATGATAAGTAAAAAGAAGGCAAAGACATCGATCAAAACATAAAGTATATTTCTATATAAAGTAGGAGTTCAAAATGTAGAACTCTGAAAAATTTGAATCTTCCAGTTATTGAAATTAAGAATTAATAATACTGATTCAAAGTTTTATATTTCCATGGGATGCCACAAAAAATATTAAAAAAATCGATCAAAAGTGCTGAATTGGTGAAGTTCTGCCACAACAATGAGTATTGAAACCATAACCAGGATAGTAATCACGTTCTCCAAAACTCTCAAGCATAACGAAAAGGAAATGATCTAAACAGCATAGATATGTTGCAGACTTCAACAAAGAAGAATCGGTCAAAACAGGACTTGTTTCTTATTACCATTGAAACCATTGAATGGATCTCTTACTCCTTTATTGCTATTGCATCCCTAGGACTCTGTTTTTTCTGTCAGAAAATCAGAACAATACAGAAATTCCAAAAATTATCAATTACAAATTGGCTCCAATTTGTGAACTTCTACTGTATATAAAAAATGTACAAAAATTCAAATGACAGAAAATAAAAATGATAAATCTGATAGTATTTTCATTATCGTCATCATCACTATCAAAACCGCTCAAATGGGTGGCGACGGCGCCATCAATTACTACAATACAAGCATATAGAATATATGAATAGATAAATATATGAAGACTACCGCAGAATATCTCATATTAAGAACTTGACGCTTGTAACTTGCTGTTGCCATGCCCAACACTGTTGTCTGCTGTTCTGTGGTTATAATTTCAATAAACAAGTGTAGTAGTATTGTTCCGACGATGAAAGCAGCAGAGCTTCTATAATCCACGCCCTGAAAATTCACATTCACATGGAAATTTTACAGCGAATTAAGTAAGTAGTCGATCTGAAATGCGTTTGTTTACTGGTTAAACCTCTATACTAACACAAGTAATGCAAATATAAACAAATATATAAATTGGAGACTCTAATCCAAATCCAAATCAGTTGAGTGCAAACATTCAAGCGGCTACGACAACATCAATCATTACATAGTTCTAACTAACATCTCATCACAACTTCAGTGAAAGTTTTATTTGGATTTGCATTTAGCAATAACTTAATAAAAATAGAAAAAATGGCAACTTATGAAGAAGTTAAAGATGTACCCAATCATCCTGAAATCGTTTTAATTGATGTACGCAATGTTGATGAGATTGAGAGTACAGGCATCATTCCAAGCAGCATCAATATCCCATGTGAGTGGAATTTAAGTGAATTTTATCGATTTCCATCCGCTTACAATAATTCTATGTATTATAGTGCCTAACTTGGAAGAATCATTGAAACAAACAAATGATGAATTTAGCACAGCTCATGGACGTGATTTACCCGAAAAGGATGCCCTTATTATATTGACTTGCCGTTCTGGTCGTCGTGCTGCTACAGCTGAGGAAACCTTGAAAAATCTTGGATGGACTAAGTAAGTTACTTAAACTATTTTGGGTTTTCAAATTTAAGTGATCTGATATTTATGGGTCTTATTGTAAATTTTAGCACCAAAGTTTACGGTGGCTCTTGGTTAGAATGGGCTGAAAAAGAAGGCTTAAATGATAATGAAAACATTACCACTACGACTGACGCAATCAGCACTGATGCCACCACCACCACCACCACCAATACTGACACCAACACTACTGAATAAACACCAACTAATGAGAAATGTAGAAATACTTTAGAATCGCAAAATTTATATTTAAATTTATATCAAAGAAATTTTGGTTGTTATACATTTTGGGCTGTTAATTTTTAGGCAATAAATTTATTTAAAGTAGACAAAAATTGCATAATCTTTTTATTTACTTATATGTATTTTCTGCACATGATTGAAATATTATGGTTGTCATAATTTTTATAATTACATTGAATGAAAAATTGGAAGATTTCATAAGAAATAATGTATATAGATGGAAGTATACAGCATCATAAGAGAAATTGATATGGACTAGTCTTGTCCTTTGGTTTATGTATACATTTCTATGTAAACTAGTCTCTTAGATTTTGAGCTACAGATGTAACTTTCCTTCGTCGTTTCTACTATGGGATTCCCTGATTTCTGTGTGAGTTAGCTCTAAAAAACTCAATGTACAGGCACTACTTCAATTAGAGATTCTAATCCCTTTGCAAATTTGCCACCTTAATGTGGTAAGTTCATTTAAATACCCTGAGAGCGATGTTTATCATCCAAATTTGGATTTCTTTATAATCTTCTTAAAGTTTCTCGTTGTGCAAAATATTTGTTAACTCTGTTGACAGGAATTCTATTTTAAAAAATCGACCTATTATATTGTATATAAATTTCTGTACGTAAGAAGTTCACACAATTTAGCAAGCTTCCAAAAAATATAAGAGCATAAGAAAATTATAAGAGATTATTGGAAAAGAGAGCAAGCTTTTGTTTAAGACAAAAAATTGAGAAACACATAAAAACTGACCTACGCCATCAGAAATTAAAGTACATACAATCTCTGGAAACATCATGAAAACTCTCGTGAAGTCTTCACTCATACACATATGTATGTATGGATGTAAGTATTCAAGTCATCCCTTTAACAAGGAAAAACAAAAACCACATCCGACAACAAAAATAATGTTTCCACTGAAAGTACTTTCTGGATGCGTTTGAATTTTCGAGAACATTCTGGTTCTCTCGCATTTCGAAATGATTTTGGTATAAATAGTAGGCAACGAGAAAGTGAACTCACAGTTCAAAACAAATAGTCAAAGCGAAAGGTACTCAGGTATATAACATAATTTGACTGTTGAGTCAAGTGCAAGTGATTTAGTAAACAAATTAATTTCACAATTTAGAGATAAACTTTCCTCATAACTAAGAAAGTGCAAAGATTCTGAAAATTTCACAATTTTAAAATTCAACTTACTGGTGCATAAGTGTAAAGAAAAGCAAATTATATTCTGAGCCAAGATGCGTTCTCTACCGATGTTAATACGTTTGGCTGAAGAGGCGACACGTTTGCCACGTCTGTCGTCACCTTTCTTCAATTCATTCTTTAATGAACCAATGTGGACTGCTGCTGCCATACCACCTGCATTAACACGTTGGCAAAAGAGTGCCGAGTGGCCACCAGTTAAAATTGGCAAAAATGGTTATCAAGTCACTTTGGATGTGAGCGATTACCATCCAAGTGAGTTGTCGGTGAAGACGGTGAACAATAATCTCGTTATTGAGGGTAAATCGGAAGATCAACTAGATCCACAAGGCGGTTTCATTTCACGCCAATTTATTCGGCGCTTTGCATTGCCAGAAGGCTATGATGCGGAAAAGGCTATGTCAGCACTCTCTTCGGATGGTGTCCTTACTGTGAGTGTACCAAATCCTGCCGAGCAGGCAAATGAGCGTGTTGTGCCCATACAACAAACTGGACCGGCACATTTAAATATCAAAGAGAATCCTGAAGGTGAAGCAGCGAAGGAATCTTTGTCAGCAGGAAAGAGTGATGCAACCAATGTAAAAGACAAAAATACCTAAAGGAAGTTACTATTCAGTACGGGCAAGACGAGACGAGGGAATACGAAAGGAGAGGTGTCCGTAGAGCTTGTATATGTGACTGGATAAAAGTTAAATGTAGAATTAGTTTTAAAATATTAAAAGACAATTTATAAAAAATAATCTTTAATTTTCCTACTTTTTTTATGTATAGATTTGCAAAACTTTTATAATTGTCAATATATTTTCATTAAAGAATTGTTATTGAAAAATTATTAAATTAAATATTGGCTTTTTTTTCTACTTAGTCCCGACTATGGTGTATGGATAAGAATCATGTGGAACTCGAATAAGCAAGTTCTATACTCTGATCTTTGCAATCTTGTAAAGTAGAGTGATTTACTCTTGATTAAGCGAATATGCTACACTTACTTAAAGATGGTCATCTACATGTACTTTATAGGTGTAGGGGAAGCTAAAGAATTTATTGATTTCCACTATAAAGCCTAGGTTGCTTGGCGTTTCAATGTTAACATAGTAGTACTATGTTTTCTCGTGGGCACAACGTGATGTCTACTAGTTTTTCGTTTTGGAGGCAGGTCGGATATATACAAAAAATACTATATACTCTGATGCATACCTGAACCAGAAGATTTATTAATGATTTTCACTCTGAAAACACAGTTTGTATTTTAAAACTTATCTTCTATGATGGCTTTGCTTTTCGGTAGACTGATCAAGGCGCCTACTTATTTTTCTGTGTGAAGTTGGTCAGACACAAACATTTTATGGGTTCTTCGATGCAATTTTGAAACAAAAGGCTTGTTTATGGTATGCACTATAAAAACTGAGGGTTTAGTTCGCTTAACAGTGTTTACTTTCTGGTGGTCAGAACTAGAAGTCTACCAGTTTTCCAGCTGAGAGACGAGACGATTATTGATGGGTTTTCTGATGCATGCCTAAAACAAAAGATTTGTCAATGATTGTAACTGCGCAAACTGTTGGTTTAGTTGGCATTTGTAGACAGTCTGAAGTGTACACATCTCTAGATAAACATCAGTCAATCAAGATTTAATTATTATTTTTTCAATTGTATATTTTTTCAATAAAAACTTGGCAACCACAATTGAACCATCACTTTCATTAGTGACGTCGTTGCATATTAAAACCAACGGCGTCAATAAAGTTTTCTGGCGTACAAATTGTTTTGGTTGTGTGCAATAATATTCTAATTTCCGCAAACAAGATGCTGCATTCAGCCAAGAATGATGAATCATCCAAGAACGTACACTCTCTAATCTTTCGATATGCATCCGCTAATGAGATACCCGCCTACCAACCGACCAATCGACAAATCCACCCAAACTGAGTGCTACAATTTATTTTCTCTAAAGAAAATTTCCTATGTGCCCCAATTGCAAAATGCAACAAATTTAAATTCATTAAAACTTGTATGGTTCTCATTGATAATTTTCCTCTCTTTCGTGTATAAAAGACGCCGACGTAGTTGGCAGAAATTTTAGTCCAACTTGAGAACCGCAACCGCACTGAAATCCAACGCAAAGATTTTTTAAGAAATTATGACTTTGGTACCTACTACATATCGCGATTTGTCGCGTCAACTCGATCCTCTGCAACGACCACGTTACTATCCACCATACGATTTTCACATGTATCCATATCTCTGGGATGATCCTCGAGTATGGTGGCCAGCAACGACAACAGATTCGTTGCTTCGACCCTTGGATGAATTGGTTACTCGCCGTGTGCGCAATCAACTTATACAATCCTCACCACTTGATTGGACCTATCCGATGCGCTGGGATAACTATTATGCAGGCGAACGTGTCCATGTCGATGAGAAGGGTTTCCGCATTGACATTGATGTACGACAATTCAAGCCACATGAAGTTATTGTCAAGACAACAGATGATTATATAATTGTCGAGGGCAATCATCAGAAACGCAACGAAGGGCCCAATGGTCTGGTGGAACGGCACTTTGTAAGGAAGTATTTGCTACCACGCGGCTTCAATGCCAACGAGGTCATCTCTGATCTGTCATCGGATGGAATCTTGACTATAAAAGTACCACCACCGCCGCCATCAAAATACTACAGTCCCAGTGAAAGACTCGTTAGAGTGCATGAAACTGGCAAATTAGCATTGCCATGGAAGTAACGAATGGGGGAGATGAAGAGAGTGAATAGCGATGTAAGAAGAATTGTTATTTATTTGCCTTTAATTTACTTCTTCCATCTTATTTGTTTAATTTTAGAATTAATACATTTTTCTTAGTACGAAATTATATTTTCTATTCTATGTGTTTATTTTTAATGCAAAAAGTACAAGCGGATTTGATTGCCAACGTCAGATCAACACAGCCCAGCCCATATAAGAAGAAATATGCATATAGCAAGCATATGGCTGAGGGACGTTGCAAGTATAATCAAGGCCAACAATGTCTATTTTCAGCATTTACACACGGCTGCTGTTTGTTGTTATTCACGCCATGTTAGTGACGTCTCCCTTCATCAATTAAATGCAACCAGGAAAGAATTTTATATTATTAACGCGCATTTATGATTGCCAGCCACCATTCCAATTTGTCCAAACCAATTGTGCTTCAATCCTGACAACAATCTTCTGCAATTGATCAAAATTTGGCGCTCGAAGCGCCACTTATAGCATGAATCATCTCGATCGACGATGGTGGCAAAGTGCCACTTAGAACCACACCCAAACTAAAATCAAATAAAAATAATCAGACACCCATAAATTTCACATTTTTCTAGTATTTGAAAAATGATTTAATTTTTATTTGTTCCTTTAATAAACATCGAAATCTATTTTGTAACTTCGTAAGTAAGATTGACCGATGGTTCTACACCTGACATGCATGAAGGGATAAAGATATACTTATTATATAATAACAGGAGCAACTTAAACTCCAACTTCTTCTGCGCCTAAAAAAGTCCTCTTATTTCTGACCTCCAGCGCCAGCAGTATCAGTTACTGTCTTATTCTCATTGTCCTTGTCCTTGTCCTTGTCCTTTTCTTCAACATTCGCCTTAACATTCAAGTGGGCCGGACCAACTTGTTGGATTTGCACAATATGCTCCTTGGGCTTGTTCCCAATGGCTCGAGGTTTTGGAACGGTAATGGTTAGCACACCATCCGATGACAAAGTGGAGGCCACCTTTTCAGCCTCATAATCAGTTGGCAATACATAGCGACGTATGAAATGACGCATAATGTAGCCATCATGTTCATCCTCACGCTCCTCATGTTTGCCTTCGACGACAATTGTGTTGTCCACCACTTTGACATTCAATTCACTTGGCTTGAAGCGTTCCACATGCATGCAGACCTGGAAGCCATCTTTGCCAATGTTAGCCGACGATTTCCTGCCGCGGCCGCGACCATGTTTCGGTATAATTTTGCGCAACGCATGCAATGGATGGCTACAATGTGGTGCCTTTAGTGCGGGCACAGTAGCCATATGATGCAAGTCTTCCGGATCAAGATTAAATCCAAAATCATACAAATGGTTGCGTGCCTCGTTCGCCAATTGTTCCAACATATCATATGGTAAAACCACCATTCTCGATATTCTATAAATTAGTTCTTATTTTTTGACTGCTTGAAATTTATCCACCTTGCGTACTCCGTTATAATTTTAATATTGTTTCCGATCTCAGAAATGCGCTGGCTTTTATACAAAATCTGCATTCACAATAGAATACTCGAGAAGCGAGAATAAACTTCAATAACAGAATATTCGTGAGCTTCGCATTAACAATTGACTTATTTGGAAATGTATATGCATGGTGCAACGATTGGCGGCACTTTCTATTTCCTACGCCATGTGATGTTTATATGCTGTTATGAGTAAGCTGAGAATGTTCTTTGAGTCAATTATTTATGTTTGGCTTGTTGGTAAATATTAGAAAGAGACGAAATGTTCGATTGAGTTGTTTGTGTATGAGTAATAAGAAAAAAGCCGGCTGTTGTTGTTGTTCTCTCTTTGTGTTATGTCAAAGCTATAAAAAGAGTAGTCACTAGTCACTTCGCCAAAATTCGAAATCGTGTTCTCTCGCGACAACAATTTCACTCAATTGAATACGACGTAATAGAATTGCATGCACCGTATGTTCGTTTGTGTGTGCCTAAACGAAAAGAAGGGGTTTAAGGGAGAGAATAGCTATTTACTTCTTCCAAATCTTATTTGTTTAAATTTAGGATAAATACATTTTTCATAGTATAAAAATATATTTTTTGTCCCTTGTGTTTATGCTACTCTTTACGCGGTGATTACTATTTATTATAAATAAGTTTGTCATGAAGTTTGTAACAGACAGAAGAAGACATCGGAGTCCCCATAAAGTATAAGTATACTTATATTCCTGATCAGTTCGACGAGACGAGTTGATTAAACCATGTTGGCCTGTCCGTCTGCATATGTGTGTATATGCAAACTAGTCCCTCAGTTTTATACACAAAGATTAATTTTCACAAGATTCTGTACATTTGTTGAAATCATCTGAATCGGACCACTGGGAGGTGTACCTCCCATACAAACCACACATTAAAATTCATATACTTATTACAGTACAGCCCCCTTATAAATATTTCAGTCTCAGTTCAACACTGAGATGCTACATGTGTACTGACTAATATAAGCTCAATCACATATGCGTTGGCAAAACGTTTTCTACAGATACGTGAAGAGTATGACAACTTTGGAATAGCCGAAGATAACCTTCATTTTCTTGTTTTTATTGCAAAAAATGCAAATACATTTACCAACGTCAGACCAACACAACCCATCTCACATATGAAGAAATACACAAAGGGCTGAGAGATGATGCAAGTATAATCAAGGGTAAAAAGTTTCTATTTTCAGCACTTCCAATAAAATTAACATGCGTTTCAATGAGAAGTTGAAATTATGTTTCAACGTGCAACAGATTAAAATTAGGCAGCACAAGTTCCGCATGGATTGGGCAGCAACAAAGCGCTAGTTGAAAACCAAATTCCCAACTAAAAACTAAATGAAAAAGAAATTCAATTTTCTCCTATTAGCTTCAAGTATTCTTAATTAATAATAAATAAATAAAAAATTCAATTTTATTAACCACATTCTTCTAGCAAATGTGATAATTTTTTTTTTTATTTTTTTCGTAATGAACAAATAGAGATCTTAAGTACTAATAACTTCAAGAGTAAGAATGACATACGTGATGAAATGAAAAAAATCAAATTTTTGGTTGTGTAAAATGTACGATAAATGCTTATAATACTACATAAACTTCTCCGACCAACTTTTACTGCACCTGTAAATGCACAACTGGTGTTGGTGTCGTCTGGAAAAGTCTTCTTATTTCTTGTGACCGACAGCGCCAGCATTAGCCCCTTTAGTTACTGGCTTATTCTCCTTGTCGTCCTTTTCCTCAACATTGGGCTTAACATTCAAGTGAGCCGGACCGACTTGCTGGATTTGGATAATGCGCTCCTTAGATTTGTCCTCAATAGGTAGAGGTTTCGGAACAGTAATGGTTAGCACACCATCCGATGACAAAGTGGAAGCCACCTTATCAGCTTCGTAACCAGGTGGCAAAGAGTAGCAACGCTTGAAGTGACGCATAATGTGGCCATGTTCATCCTCACGTTCCTCATGTTTGCCTTCGACGACAATCGAGTTGTCCACCACTTTGACATTCAATTCGCTCGGCTTAAAGTGAGCCACATGCATGCAGACCTGGAATCCATCTTTGCCAATGATAGGAGCTGGCGATTTTATGTCATCCACACGGTTAAGTCCAGTTAAGGCAGCAACTTTGCGCAACTCATGCAATGGATGTTTGCGATGTGGTGCCACAGCGGCTACTTGATGCAAGTTTTCTGGATAGAGATTATATCCAAAATCATACGGCTGGAGGTGGTGTGCATCGCTAGCCATTTGTTCCAACATATCGAATAGGTAAGCCATTTTAAATACTTTTTCCAATCTTCTTACTTTTTATTCACTTCTTAGATTATTTAAGATGCTCTCAATTTCACTGTTTTGGTGATTCTAGTTTCCACTCTTCGAAATGCGCTGCCTTTTATACAAATCGGCCCTCACAACAGAATTTGAGAATTTACGAGAATAAACTTGAATTTTCGTTGGAGTGAGCGAGAATGTTCACGATACTCGCATTGACAAATGACTCAGTTGGTGATGTATATGCGCTCGCATGAGAGAGCTGAGAATGTTCATGGCGTCTCTCTGACTCAATTGTTTATGCTTGTGTTAGTGTTAACATGAGGGAGGAAAACAATGTTCGAAATAGTTGTTTGCAAAAATAATAAGAAAAAAAAATACCGGCTGTTGTTGTTGTTCGCTGTGCTGTTCCAAATGCTATGAAATGAACAGACTACACCAATTGGCTCACAAAATCATTCGTTTCTCCGGTGGAACAGCCATCCGGAGCCATCCTAATCCTGTATCAAGATTTCTTTTCATTTGTATAAGTAATTGCAACTTATTACCCTTTAGGAAATAATAATGGAGAACTGAAATCCGGCCTTGCTACAATGTTTCATGGTCAATGTTCAGCACCCAACCCCTTTGTATGTTCTCACACGAGATCAGAATTGCAAGTATATGGACACCAAAAGGTAAAACTACTCAAAGCGTTTGGATTGTGATAGTGATCACAATGTTATCCAAATCATTGTCATCACAATTTCAATTTGGCTGATTCCAACAAATGTGCAGAGACTTGTGAAAATAAATCATTGTGATAAATGACGATGACTCCTTCCGTCTGTTACAAAATTCTTACATCAGTATAAAAATTGATTTGCCAAAATAGCTAAAAATTGGCAGATGACTTAGAGTCTAAACAATTTACAAAGAAATGTTTGAGATATTCAAAAACGAGGCTATGTCTTTTTTAGGGTCCATACACCCAAAGGTCATAGGGTCAAGCCGCTGTTCATATTTGTAGCCGGTCATTATACCGGCTACATCTATTCAAGGACCAAGATGTTTGGCAGGTCGCAGGAAATACTATCATTACGCACGTACTATGGAGGGTTTACTACCTGGCAAAAGACAATGTTCTGCTTTTTCTGGATGAGATAGACATTAGACTCAGCAGCGATACCATTTGTCCAGGACGGTACCACCATAGCCTTACACATGGATGGTTACAATATTTTGTTATTTCACTCTTGGGCCGTATGAGCCAGTTCTGCGTCCGCAGCTTTTGCAGACAGGTTGCAGCAGTTTTGACAACGGGCTTGCCTGGTGTAATTCTTCTGTTCAACGTCATATCCAATTAGCGTGCTGAGCCCACTAGAGGAATGACCGACGTATACAGCAGATACATACATGCATCAACGGGTCAATCAAATCGCTATTGTTGTAATTAATTCAATGCACTGGCACTGAACGTCGAATTCTTTATGTCCGTTTTCCGCTACATACAAGGTCAAACATACTTATAGTCCCTGCGGTTATCAACTTGCAATTGTTCGAATTTTGAGAACCAAAGCGTCTCGCACAATGAATCACTCTATCGACACCATCCAACGACGGTGGCAAAGTATCTATCAGAACCAAATCCCAAAACCCAATAATAAATAAAACAAATTTAAATTCGTAAATTTCATTTTTTAGTACGTAAAAAAAGATTTTCATTTCTTTCTTTAATAAATAAATAATAAATTTTGAGAACCAAAGCGTCTCGCACAATGAATCACTCTATCGACACCATCCAACGACGGTGGCAAAGTATCTATCAGAACCAAATCCCAAAACCCAATAATAAATAAAACAAATTTAAATTCGTAAATTTCATTTTTTAGTACGTAAAAAAAGATTTTCATTTCTTTCTTTAATAAACATAACCTTAATAACTGACAGTTCTATAACGTAAAATAATACGCTTAGTTATGTACATATAGACGAGATGACCTAGTAGCTTAAATTGACGAGATACTTATTTAATACTGTAGTAATTTCCACCACTCCTCTAAATGCACAACTGGTGAGCGTTGTTTAAAAATCCGCCTTACGTCTTATGACCGACAGTGCCAGCATTAGCCCCTTCAGGTACTGGCTTATTCTCCTTATCGTCCTTTTCCTCAACTTTGGGCTTAACATTCAAGTGAGCCGGACCAACTTGAATTGGGACAATGCGCTCCTCCTTAGATTTGTCCTCAGTAGGCTGAGGATACGGAACGGTAATGGTTAGCACACCATCCGAAGACAAAGTGGAAGCCACCTTCTCAGCTTCATAACAAGCTGGCAAATAGTAGCAACGTTTAAAGGCATACGAAAAGTGGCCATGTGCACCACGTCCCTCATGTTTGCCTTCGACGAAAATCGAGTTGTCCACCACTTTGACATTCAATTCGCTCGGCTTATAGTTTGACACACCCAAGCTAACCTGGTATCCATCTTTGCTATAAATGGGTGCACAATTCCCGGCAACTTTGCGCAACCCATGCGAGGGTGCTACCCTTCGTGGTGCCACAGTTTCCACACGAGGCAAGTTTTCTGGACCGAGGTCATCTTCCGTGATCTGTCTCAACACTTCAAACACTTTAGCCATTGTAAACACCTTTCACCCCCAACGTCTTGTTGACTCTTACCCGGCTGTTTGAAATGCGCTGGCTTTTATACAACTCAGCCCTCACAATAGAATGTGCGAGAATAAACTAGAATTTTCGTTGGAATGAGCGAGAATGATAGCGAACAGATAAGAACGTCCTTTGAGTCAATTATTTATGCTTGTGTTGGTGTTAAATATTAGAAAGCGAGGGAATGTTCGATTGAGTTATTTGTGTATGAGTAGTAAGAAAAAAGCCGGCTGTTGTTGTTGTTCTCTCTTTGTGTTATGTCAAAGCTATAAAACGAATAGACACTAGTCACTTCACCAAAATTCGAAATCGTGCCTCTCTCTTAAAATTTAGTTCTTTTTCTTTCTCAATGTACCTTCATACATTCCCTTCAGTCAATTTCTTCGTATAGACACACACACACACATACACACACACGAACATACGGTTTATGTAGCCTATTACTTCGTATTCAAATGAGTGAAATTGTTGTCTAGTACATTATTTCACTCCTGGGCATTATGAGCAAGTTCTGCGTCCGCAGTTTTGACAACGGGCTTGGGCTTGCCTGGTGTAATTCTTCTGTTCAACGTCATATCCAATTAGCGTGCTGAGCCCACTAGAGGAAAGACCGACGTATACAGCAGATACATACATGCATCAGCGGGTCAATCAAATCGCTATTGTTGTAATTAATTCAATGCACTGGCACTGAACGCCGAATTCTTTTTGTCTGTTTTCCCACTACATACAAGGTCAAACATACTTGTAGTCCCTGCGGTTATCAACTTGCAATTGATCGAATTTTGAGAACCAAAGCGTCTCGCACAATGAATCACTCTATCGACACCATCCAACGACGGTGGCAAAGTATCAATCAGAACCAAATCCCAAAACCCAATAGTAAAACAAATTTAAATTCGTAAATTTCACTTTTTAGTACGTAAAAATAGATTTTCATTTCTTTCTTTAATAAACATAACCTTAATAACTGACAGTTCTGTAACGTAAAATAATACGCTTAGTTATGTACATATAGACGAGATGACCTAGTAGCTTAAATTGACGAGATACTTATTTAATACTGTAGTAATTTCCACCACTCCTCTAAATGCACAACTGGTGAGCGTTGTTTAAAAATCCGCCTTACGTCTCATGACCGACAGTGCCAGCATTAGCCCCTTCAGGTACTGGCTTATTCTCCTTGCCGTCCTTTCCCTCAACTTTGGGCTTAACATTCAAGTGAGCCGGACCAACTTGAATTGGGACAATGCGCTCCTCCTTAGATTTGTCCTCAGTAGGCTGAGGATACGGAACGGTAATAGTTAGCACACCATCCGAAGACAAAGTGGAAGCCACCTTCTCAGCTTCAAAACAAGCTGGCAAATAGTAGCAACGTTTAAAGGTACACGTAATGTGGCCATGTACATCACGTTCCTCATGTTTGCCTTCGACGTCAATCGAGTTGTCCACCACTTTGACATTCAATTCGCTCGGCTTAAAGTTTAACACATCGAAGCTAACCTGGAATCCATCTTTGCTATACATGGGTGTTCCACTCTTGGCAACTTTGCGCAACCCATGCGGGGGTGCTACCCTTCGTGGTGTCACAACTTCCACACGAGGCAAGTTTCCTGGACCGAGGTCATCTTCCGTGAACTGTCTCAACACTTCAAACACTTTAGCCATTGTAAACACCTTTCACCCCCAACGTCTTGTTGACTCTTACCCGGCTGTTTGAAATGCGCTGGCTTTTATACAACTCAGCCCTCACAATAGAATGTGCGAGAATAAACTAGAATTTTCGTTGGAATGAGCGAGAATGATAGCGAACAGATAAGAACGTCCTTTGAGTCAATTATTTATGCTTGTGTTGGTGTTAAATATTAGAAAGCGAGGGAATGTTCGATTGAGTTATTTGTGTATGAGTAGTAAGAAAAAAGCCTGCTGTTGTTGTTGTTCTCTCTTTGTGTTATGTCAAAGCTATAAAACGAATAGACACTAGTCACTTCAACAAAATTCGAAATCGTGCCTCTCTCTTAAAATTTAGTTCTTTTTCTTTCTCAATGTACTAGACAACAATTTCACTCATTAGAATATGAAGTAATAGGCTACATAAACCGTATGTTCGTCAAAATTCGAAATCGTGCCTCTCTTAAAATTTAGTTCTCTTTCTTTCTCAATGTACTAGACAACAATTTCACTCATTTGAATACGAAGTAATAGGCTAGACAAACCGTATGTTCGTGTGTGTGTGTGTGTCTAAACGAAGAAATTGAAGGGTGAGAATAACCATGTATGAAGATTTATTTGTACTTTGCTTTATTTATTTCCAAATCTTTTAATTTTTAGGAAAAATACACATGTATATATGTATTTTTATTGCAATAAGTGCAAGTGGATTTGATTGCCTATTTTCAGCCTTTACACACGGTTCTTTGTTGGGGTTATTCACGCCAAATTAATGGTCCTTTCCAACTAAAAGTAGCCAACTACCCCACCCACCAACTTGTCTTCAAACGAAATGCGTTTCAAACCTTGAAAAACGTGTCTGAAGCCGAAACTACGTTTAATCTGCACATTCATAAAAATTTGGCCAAGTGCAGTGTGTTAACCAGACACAAACCACCACAAAGACCGATGGTGCCATCTACGAACCAAATAAATGAAAGAAAAACAGAATTTCACACTTCTTCTATTAAGTCTGAATTTATTTTATTTAATTTTCTTTAATAAACAGAGAGGAACTTAATAACTAACAGCAGGAATGATAAATGACCCTACAACGTATGACGCATATAATGTTTAATTTTTCATTGTGTAATGTATGAAAGATGCTTGTTATATTATTGAAAAACTACTACTCTCCCGACTAGCATCTAATGCTCCGTTAAATACAGAACTAGCGTTGGTGTTCTTTAGATGTCCTACTTCTTCTGACCGCCAGCGTCACCATTAGCACCATCAGCCTTATTCTCCTTTTCCTCAACATTGGCCTTAACATTCAAGTGAGCCGGGCCGACTTGTTGGATTTGGACAATGCGCTCCTTAGATTTGTCCTCAATAGGTAGAGGTTTCGGAACGGTAATGGTTAGCACACCATCCGATGACAAAGTGGAAGCCACCTTCTCAGCTTCATAACCAGTCGGCAAGGCATAGCGACGTTTAAAGTGACGCATGATGTAGCCTTGCTCATCCTCACGCTCCTCGTGCTTGCCTTCGACAACAACTGCGTTGTCCACCACTTTCACATTCAATTCGCTCGGCTTGAAGTGTGCCACATCCATGCAGACCTGGAAGCCATCTTTGCCGATGACAGCACCTGCCGACTTCTTGCCATGCCCGCGAGCATATCGGGGTGCAATTTTGCGGTACGCTTGCAATGGATGGCTACGACGTGGTGCCCTAAGTAGGGGCACAGTGGCTATATCATGCAAGTGTTCTGGATAGACATCAAATCCAAAATCGTACAATGGGTTGCGAGCCTCGTTCTCCAATTGATCCAAGATGTCCAATAGTAAAGCCATTTTTAAAACTTTTTTTTGTTAGTTTATTTTAGTCCGAAAATTTTTTTTTTTTCTCTGCGGAAGTTAGTCTTACGAACCGTTCACTTTCAACGTTTGTTTTATTCTGAGCGTACTATCGAAATGTGCTGCCTTTTATACACAATCGGCACTTTGAGTAGAAAATACGAGAATAAACTGGAATGTTCGTTTGAGTAAGCGAGTACACACTAGAATGTTCGTGAGCTTCGAATTGACAATTGACTCATAGGAGAGAGAGAGCGACACAATAATCGACTGAGTTGTTTGTGTGTATGAGTAATAAGAAAAAGCCGGCTGTTGTTGTTGTCATCTCTTTGTGTTGTACATTCGAATTTCGAGAAAATTGTGAGTCTATGAACATGGAAGAAGAATAGCAAAGAGGAATCCAGAATAATGTAATAATGAAAGAGCAATGAAAAATTTTATATTTTTTTTATAATTTATTTATTCATTTACTGTAAATCCATGCTTTTATTTAATGCATTGACATGGTAAGTACATTTATTATTTGTGTTTGTCTGTATTTGTTTTTCTATATGTATGTATGTGTGTGTCACATTTAGGAATGTTTTTTTCTTCTGCAAATTATAATTTTATTAAATTTTATTTAGTTAATCATCATCATTTTCTTATTCAATTTATATCATGTCCTGCAGCGCGTGTGTATTTCATCATAATAATCATCATCATCATCATGTTTATTGTTGTTATTGGCTGATTCTATATACTTAGAAGCGCAACTTCATAAAATTATATACTTAAGTACTTAAATAAAAATGCGAAATTTGGTTAAAAAATATCTTATCTAAATAGTCCGCCCCCTCTCCTCTTCACCTATCTTCTGTATAACTGCATTATGTTTTCTCTCATTCAATTTCTTTCTTTCAGTTTCTGTTATTTTGTCATGCATATGCAAATCGTTGGAATCGTTCGGGAGTGGTGACGTGGTAAAAAAAAAAAAAATGCGATTTAGTTGGCCACCTCTTCGTTTGGCATTTTGCTGTCGCCACCAGCTGCACCGGCGCCATTTTCACATTGCGTCTTGGCCAAAAGAATGGCTGCATCAGCAGCAGCCAAGAGTTCGCCTCCAGTTTTCGATGGTGTTGGTGCTGGTGGAAGATGAGTAGTACTGGCTACTAATTTCTCAGAGGCTACATCAGTCAGATCACTACCAGAAGTTGTAGTATAGGCAGTAGTATTAGTGCTAGTGGTAGTGTCTGCACCGGTCATCTCGACATCTTCAGTTGTTGGCTTCTCTTCAACAGTTGCAACGAAGCCAGTGGAGCCGACAACAGCAACAGCAGCAATCAAACCATTGTTGGTGTTACCGTTATTGGTAGTGGAATCTTCAGCTACGACGGCATCGGTACTTGTGGGCTCGACAACATCAGCTGCTCCAACAACTACTGCTGCCGCTTCAGAACTGAGCTGAGCTCTGGCAGAGGGAACTTCAAAGAGCAAGTCAGAATTAGACTTTTGCTCGTTTTGTGCTGCAATTGCATTGGAAGTTTCCATTAATTGCGGCACAGTCTCTTCAGCAGTTGCTACATCGGCTGCAACAGAAGTTGCAGGAACGTTATTGCCATCACCATTGCGCTGACTGGCTCTGCCAGCGCTCTTCTTCTGCATATCATCTTCATCAACTATGGCAGCAGCAGCAGCACCACCACCACCACCAGCACCAGTATTAGATGACGAAGATGAAGCAAGAACAGCAGCTTTAGGTTGCTGTTGATCTACAGCGACAGTTGTTGGTATTATTGGTGTTGCTGTTGTTGGCTTAGTGGCCTGCTGCTCCTTTGATGGAGTCTGCGCATCTTTTGCTAAATGAATTTGAGCTGGTCCACCCGTCTGCTGTATTTCGACTATACGAGATGGACGCTCCTCAGCTGCTTTAACCACCGGAGTTGGGGGTGGTGGAGGTGGTGCCTTTACCGTAAGAATACCATCAGACGATAAGGTCGAAAGCACCTGATTGGGATCATAGCCTTTCGGTAGCATATATTTGCGTATAAAATGACGCGAAATGACCCCATGGCCATCTTCCTTTTCATCGTGTTGACCCTCAACCACGATGCAGTTATCGATTGTTTTTACAGTGAGTTCATCGGGTGCAAATTGCTTTACATTCATGCTCACCTGAAAGCCATTCTTATTGACAACCGAATATGATGATTTTGCCACTGAACTACCACTGGCTGATGAGCCACTAGTACCACCAGTACCACTAGCACCGCCACCCGCAGTTGTTGAGGTTGCTGCAGACTCCTTTTCAGTCAGTTCTTTTTCAACCTCGAATACCGTTTTATTGCAACATGCCGTCTTGGTCCCAAAACGTTGATAGGGATGATGGCGTTGTCTAAGACTGGTTGGCACCCAATAAAGGGGTGTGGCTAGACGCGTGCGACGTTGCGGCGACAATAAAGTATGGTGCGGTGGCGACGAAGAAGATGACGACGACGGTGCTAGATGATGATGAGGCTGTTCGCCCGCATAGATACCGAAACCAAACGAATCGTCAACGTCCATGACAGTGGCAGTGGCTAGACTGCGATTAAATTCGTTCAGCTCATCAGCCAGATCAAGTATAAATGGTATTAAAGTCATCGTCACCGCACGTAATTTTTTTTTTTTTTTCTAAAGTTTTTAATTAAATTCTAATTTTTTTTTTTTAATTTTTTCTCAACTGCTCCCGGTGTACACCAACCGACGGCGTTTGTTGCACTTTATGGAATTACGATGGGTTTACCGATCCGAGATGCGTCTTTGCGACTTGTGTTCCGATTCGCTTCCTAACTGGTTTACAATTGCTGAATTTTGTGATGTTCAAACGCCTTTGCAGCGCTGAATGGAAAATTCAGTCACTCATTTGCAACATGGCGGCAAAAGACGAAGAAGATGATTTGGGAATGACTACTATGAGAACCACAATGACGACGACGAAGATACGACGATGTCGTGATGTGTCGGTTTTTTTTTTTGCATTTATGGTAGATTTTTAGTTGCTGTGCGGGATTTCTCTCTTCGTTCTCTCTTGGGTGCACGCACTCATTCTGGATCTGGTTTATTGCGGAAATATACAAATGTATCTACATATAGACTATGCATGCCTCTTGTGCCTTCATCTTTCTTAAAAACTAAAAATTCATTTCATTTATTGATGAATATGCAAAATTTGTTCATTCGCAAAATTTTTTCATCCTTTTGCTAAGAAATTGGTGTCTAATCTAGACAAGACGGGAAAAGAGATAAGAATAGGGATTAATCATAAGTTTTTAAGTTCTGAATATATAAATTCTTAAAGAAAATAAATTAAGCAAACATTTCTGAATGTTAAATGACGTTTCAAGTTAAATTTTAAAGGGTTAAAGGGCTTTCTGGCTGAGATTTCCTAAAATTTAAAATAAAAAGTTTCCATTACGAACAAAGAAATGAAAAATCGTTCAAGGGGAGAAGAGACAAGAACACCGAAACAGCAACACAAAAAAGAAGACGTCATTATTCAGCCGGCGAAAAAAACAAACCGGCTTCAGTGTTCTTGCGATTACAGCTGGGCTGAAGGGGCAAGATGGGTATGTCTAGTTGGGCCACGTACAAGTAAGCACATACTTCTTCATATAGTAGTCAGCGAAACAGCTGAGTTGATACCGGCAAGAAAAACAAGTCCATGTTATATCAGCAAACCACCAAATGCAAAACAACAACAGCTGGTTTTGTTGCACTCATTCTACATAAGTACGCATTGTGCTCTCTCATACACACACACACACATACACATACACAAACAAAGAGAATATGGTCTCCAAAAAAGTGGGGTAAAAGGGTCTTCAAGCATTACAGTCGATCGACTGGGGCTGCAGATTGGTTGCAGCAATGAAGTTGCAGAAATGAGTACAAAAAGTGACATTGAAGTGAATGTGTCTGGAATATTATGCGTGTTATTGTAATTTCTATATATAGAAAAGTCTACACTTAAAATTTAGATGCATGTCTGCCTCTAGATACATGAGTCTACGTATACGTAGTATGCAGAACAAAAACTTGATTGTGAAGCTACAAAATGCTCAAGCATAGCATGATAATAAAGAAAACACATACAGTATCTATGTATACAAATTTGAGTATACATATGTATCTACCATACTATGTATATATAAGTATATACTTGGCAGAGTATCTACATATGTACAAAGGCAATGCAAGTCAAAATATTCTCTGATTACTTAATGATGTTTAATACTTATATTATTTATTTAATTTCACTTTCATGATTAACCTTATAATGAAGTCCAGAAACGTCTATTTGTACGCTATCAATGCTTAATTTTCTTCTTTTTTATATAGAATTGTGTAAAAGCGGGCGACCGAGCTTTGCTTGGTGTTTGTATAGGTCCTATACGATTCAGTAATTCTAGGATCTTAAATTTATATGGTTGGTGAACATGGGTCAGACACTTATAGTGTCTAAATTTCATTTTTATAACACAAAGAGCAAAAATGATTTTCTAATAAGAACCTGAATATAAATTTGGGTTTGTATGGGAGCAATATGAACCATAAAACTTACATGGTTAGTGACTATGGATCAGACACTTATAGTGTCATTCATTGCATTATAAAATCTTTCGATATACGAAATATGTTTATATACGTTTCAAATAATATACTTATGTATGTATTTATCATAGTTAGATATAGCAGTAACATAGCATGCAGAACATACACTCCCAATTTAGACAATAACATTAACAGCCATTGTTTACTCTCTTATTTTTGGCAAAAATAAGGTTCTAGAGTTTTGTAGATTTGTCTCGACTACACGAGATAGCAAACATCATCACACTCTCATTGACTCAGTGAGAAGCATTGTACATAATTTTGATTATTGAGCATATTCTCTTTCTCGAAAGAAGCGACGACAAACGACAGCCACCCCACCCTATCTGTCGATAACAAGAAGTTTGAGAAGAACGGTGATGGCGACGGCTATGGCGTCGTTGCTGCAACTGCCGGCATAAGTATAAATAGCAGTGTCGGCCGCTAAAGCTCCATCAGACAAAATTTGGAAGTGAAAGTATTCACAACACTCAACAGAAAACAACAAAACCATCAAACCTATACCAAAGGAGATATACACAACCTCTCTTTTTATTTGTGGAAAAATTTAATCAAGTGAAAAAAAGTATATACAAATACATATAGAATGGCAAATATTCCATTATTGTTGACTTTGGCCGATGATTTGGATCGCCTCTCAATGACACCGTACTACAATGTACCACCGGCATATTTCTATGGACGCCGCAATCCGTTATTGGCATTTGCCAATCCCTTTGAACAAGAGCTACGCAATTTGGAGAAACAAGTTGGACAAGTAGCTTCAGTGCCTAAAATCGGCAAGGATGGCTATCAGGTATGCATGGATGTTTCGCATTTCAAGCCAAGCGAACTCAATGTCAAAGTCGTCGACGATTCGGTCATCGTAGAGGGCAAACATGAAGAACGTCAAGATGATCACGGCTACATAACTCGTCATTTTGTGCGTCGCTACGATTTGCCCAAGGGCTATGATGCGGAAAAATTGAATTCAACATTGTCGTCGGATGGTGTGCTGACATTGAGCGTTCCAAAGCCACAAGCTATCGAGGATAAGTCCAATGAGCGAGTCATTCAAATCCAACAGGTTGGTCCAGCTCATCTTAATGTGAAGCAAAACACCAAGGAAGCCATTGAGCAGGACAATGGCAATGCTTAAATCGGAACAAGTACATACATGTATTTACTTATATTGATTGTAATTTTCAAATCAAGATTTGTTTAGCATTTACCAAACTGTAAACGCCGTTTAAACTTATCGTTAAAGCATCAATTTTCATTTTTCACTCTGTAATTTTCTAGTTTTGATTTGACACCAAAATTGGATCAATAAAATTGAAAATTTATTAATTTAAAAAAGTAGAGAAATGTTTATTTATTTTGGGTTGGCGGGTTAATTAATAACATTTACATTTGCGGAATATTCCAGTTTATTCTGCTTCCCCATCCCTTCATTTGCTTTATGGTATATCGATTAAAACTTAAATTGTTCTTTTTCACTATTCTCGCTCGCTCCAGAAATAGGAATTTTATTATTCTGCATGCCCTTTCCCAAGAATTCGTTTCAATAAAAGAAACTGCGCAATTTCATTTCCAGGACTAGGAGCTTTTTTTATACAGAGTTTGGTTGGTTGGTCTGAGGAACTTTGTTGTTGTATTTTATTGCATGTTTTTTTACACTCTTTGTTATAGGAAGACAAGTACATATACATAAGTACATATATACATACTCACATCTCTGGATACGTACATATATACATACTTATGTTCTTATGTGATTCGATATAAAATAATCTAAAATTGCTGTATATAAGATTTTCGTACATCAACTCAGATGAATTTGTTTTACAAACCTTTCTTGACATTCTGTTTCCATTACAACTGCAAGGAAACATATCCAAGCTACTCCTCTCTATAACATGAACATAAGTATGCATATCGTGTGTGATAAAGTACACGCACTAACCACGTATCAACAGGAATACGTAGGTTTTTTGCATTACAAAGAGAAGTAAAGGGAGAGGAGTAGCGAAGTTATAAGTATATAAACAAAAAAGATTGCTAAAAACAAAGAGAGAGAGAGAGAGAGAGAGAGAGAGAGCAAAAGTGCAATGGCCCCAAAGCCGGCAACGAAAAACATAAATAAAATTCAATTCACACATCCACACACACGCGCAATCATTATACAAAAGCGAACCAAAAATTTGCAAGCTGCCGTTACTCAGAAAGAGAATGAGAGAGAACAACCAGAGAAAAGCGCAAAGAACAATAACAATCAAAATTTCGAGAACAGTCACAAACCAACTAGAAAGAGTGAGATAAATCTTGCCATTCTCGAAAATGCCAGCGAGAGCACATCGAAAATTCGAGTTCTCTCTCGACAAGTTTGTGTTTGCTTGCATTGCGTATGTGTGAGGGCTGTTGGCGTTGGTATAAAAGGGAGCCGGCAACCCGCCGTCTTGTCATTTTGTGTTCGAATTTGAACCGGAGTGAATAAAGTATAAAAAAAAAAGATTTGAGCGAAAACAAAAAGCTTTTGGTGGAAACAAATAAAGGGAGTAAACGAAAAACAGAATAAATAGACATTAAAAAAAGTGAAAAAGAAAAAAAAATTCACATAAAAAAAGAGGAACAACGAAATTAAAGATGTCGATAATACCACTTTTATCCGGTTTGGCACGCCATTTAGATGGCGGCGACCCCTACCATCACCACTACGATCATTTGCTGGACGATGATTTTGGTTTTGGTTTGCATCCCATGGAGCTTTTCCAGCGTCCACGTTCGATGATTCTACATCACCAACCAAAGCATCGCTTCTTGCCTTATGAGCTTGCTGTTGCACCACATCATAATTATCCTTTGTCGGCCAAGGGCGGTCGTCAGGGTGGACGCTTACGTGGCGATTCAACTGGCTCGTCGGCTTTGTTGCCAACTTTTACCAAAGATGGCTTCCAAGTCTGCATGGATGTCTCACAGTTCAAGCCAAACGAACTCACCGTTAAGGTGGTAGACAAGACTGTTACCGTTGAGGGCAAACATGAGGAACGTGAAGATGATCATGGCTTGATTCAGCGTCATTTCGTACGCAAATACACTTTGCCAAAGGATTATGATGCCAATGAAGTCGTTTCGACCATTTCATCAGATGGTGTTCTCACACTGAAGGCACCACCGCCAGCAAACAAAGCCTCGGCACATAAAGAACGCATTGTGCAGATTCAACAAACCGGTCCGGCACATTTGAGTGTTAAGGCGCCAGAGAGCAACGAGAAGCAGCAAGGCGGCACCGATGAAAATGGCTCCGCTGAGAAGATGGAAACCGGCAAGTAGTTTCCGAAGGGGGGTAAAGAGGAGGAGGGAAGACTTAGCGGCTGGTACAACAAAATTTGTTGCAGCGATTTTTGTGAGAGGCAAAACAAAGAAGTAGAGGAAGATGAAGAATATAAAGTAAAGCACACAAAAAAAAAGAAAAAAAAACACACACATACACAACACATACACATACACAACATAAACTCAAATTTGCATTTTTTCATTTTAAAAATTAATGTGAGAATTGAATTCTTTTGTAGTAATTTAAGTTTTAATGAATTTTATCAAATTTAAATAAAAAGTATTAATTTTAAATTTTGTGAGTTCCTTTATTTACCAGAAGAAAACGGAGTAATGAATACTGGGGGTTTTTTCTTTGTTCTAAAAGTAAAATTTTGGGAATTTTGTGTTTTAATTGAATATTTTGTGTGGAATTGTTGAAACTTGGCTCCTCTTGCTGCGCCTCTGAAGCAAATCCAACTAATGTACGCGCATGGATTGCATCGCTTTGACGTTTGTGTGGTGAAGTAGATACACTCTTCTTATTGTGATCTAGGAGAAAGTGGAATGGTATGGTAGACTTAGTTTTAAATGCACACGGCATACATCAATTATTTCAAAGGCAATATTTTCATCTTAATTGTATTAAAACTCTGGCAACTAACTGCATAAGTTTTATGGGTTGGTAATCTTCACGACAGTTTTTGTAAACTGATGTCATCGAACAGAATTTCAGATATTTGCAACAAGTGTTCATTTAGACGGTTATATCAATCGTCAGTTCAGTTTCAAATTGTCAGTTTTTCCAAGGGGCAAAAATTAAACACTGACACCAAGGCTGAGTACTGATATTTAGACACTATAAGGTTTTGATACAGGCGCTGTACAATCATTGGATTCAGCCAAATCAATCCGGTTGGGGGTTGGTACCACTCATAGGAATCTCCCGTTTTTTCTTTTTTGAAAACCTTACAAAAATGCACATAAGAAAATTGGCAGTCACAGCGACGATATGTATGTTGTATGGAGTCATCTTGCCATTCATCTCGTCCTTCTTCATTTACAAACTCACATTTTGAAGATCTTTCATTTCAACGAGATTTGAATTTAAATTGGGTGTGATTGTATGAATGTTGAGACAGGGGAAATTGTAAAAATAACAGCATGTCAAGTCGGGAATATTTAATTATTCTACATCTACATCTATTTCTTGTAGTCCACGATAAATTATATTAGTTGCAGACCATTCGGTCGAAACTCAACAGTTTCTTATCAGTTGGCAGACCAAACACAGAGACTCTTTTCGACCATCAATGGTTTGACAACTCTCTCTCTCATCATTACCTGATAATGTGAAATAAGATCGTCAAGTTTGAAAAATCTGTTTGTTTTGTATAGGCATAAGAAAATTATAAGAGATTATTGAAAACGAGAGCAACCTTTTGTTTAGCTTTTGGAATAAAAGTCTCGATTAATGAGAGCTGCAAGAGGCCGCTAGAGAGCGAAAATTAGCGAGAGAAGCATTTAGGCAATTCGGAGCAGCTGTTGAAAGGAATACGACTTGAAATGGAATTTTTTTTATTTTCTTCCACCGGAGAGAGTGCCGGGCAAAGTGCGAGCGCAAAGAACGTAATTATTTTTCTATTCTCATCTCTTTCAGGTTTTTTTGGTTTTTGAATTAAAAACAAACAACACCACTTTTAAGGGCCCTTTGAAAGTGGTGTGTACACTTGAAAAGTAACGAGTACCCTCGAAAAATTGTTTTAGCTGGTCACAATAGCTCGTAGGCCGATATGGCAATGTTGGTATTTATTCATTTTTTCTTGAATCGATATTGTCATTTATATGCGCAGTTGCGCCGCATAAAAATCTCATTCGTCGTTGATGTGTTTAGTTATTTTAACATATTGCTGTGCATGATGATCTGGTTTCTGATCGGTGGAATTTTCAAGTTTTGGTAAATGACCATTTTTTTTGACATACCACAGTACACCTTCACAACATTTTGTATTAGAACTTTTGAAGAATTATTAAGATTTAATTAAGCTGCAGTGCCACAAAGCTGTATTTAATGTAGATTCACCCCAGCGTAATTATGGGTTTATGCAGTAACAGCTTGTTATGTAGGTTCAGCTTTGATTCTATACTGAGGAGCAAACTCATTCATCGAAGGCACAGATGTAATTATGTACTATTTTTTGGTTTTGATCAGGGTCAGACCAAGGTATTTCCTTGGAATGAAGTACCCGTTTATGAGTACTTGAGGAAAATAAATGAATGGTTAATTTTATTTAAAAAATTCTTGCGGTTTTGATTTTCTATCGAGGAAAGAATAAAAGATGTGATCGTTGTATTTTAAAAGTCATGCTTACGTGGACTGTAGCGCCATCTAAGTAGCAACAAAAAGTATGCTATTAATTTTTGTAAAGCATGCAATTTGATGTGGCAACATTGATGAAATGAATTTTAAATTCGATAAATTGATATTCATTTTGTTTCGATGAAGAAATCGATTTCTGTAGTCAGTTAAACATAAAAAAAAAAAAAAAAAAAATTGGTATTTACATATTTTTGAAATAATTGAAATGGAAACAAAATGCATAAAACAAATTCATGTTCACACATCAAATTCAATCAAATTCATTTGATTTTATTAGTTTTTTAGGTGATATTTCATTGAAATTAGTAAATAAAATTTCTATTTTCTATAACACTTAAGCCACATATAAAACTTAAACTTCACCTTGACCTCTCCAAATAATCAACCATTCAAATTTTATTCATCGGCACTTAATTCAATGGGTATTGAACCCCGTCTGGACCGACCCAATTCAAAGACCCTTGAACAGATATGACTTCATGATCAGTGCCTGGATTCTTCAGAGTGGCGGATTCTGTACGTGAAATGTCATCGCTGGTGTCGAAAGTAATGATAAAAATTTTTGAGATATGACTTGTGATAGATGTGTTGATGTTGTTGTACTCACGAGAATTTATAACCATCTACACCGATATTATCGTTATCATATCTCAAGACATATGCCTCTGCATCATCGGATATGGGTAGAGTATTGGCAAGGTCTAACACAAGACCGAGCATCAAGAACGATAATAACAGAAAACACAAAAATTGCTTCATCTTTGTGTACTTGTATTTGGTTGATGATGATGATGTTGTGGCTTGACGATTTCTCGTATAGGTTTGTTATCCAACTTCCGAGTGAACGTCAGTCAGTCTGGTCAGAGTCTGCGCGCTTTCGTACATCGCACAAAACCTTTATACTCGTCACTGTTCCTCAACACAACCACATCTAATTAACTTTGAGTGCTTTGAATGCATTCATCCTCCGACTAAATCAAATGAAATCATGCTCGAGTTTTTAAATTATTTCATTAAAAATGTTTCAACAAAACGAAAATAAAACGACGAATCTGAGCAAATCAGAGCGGAATAACTGTGAACTGAAATTATGTGGGCAAAGGCAACAAATTCTGAAATAATTATTTGAGTTTAATTAAATTTGGAGTTTATTGCAAAACGAAACCAAAAAAGCAAACGAAACGTAAAATGTCAAGCTTACTTTTGCCATACACACACATACACACAGCAATATACATATATACTTACTACAATCGACAGTTTAAGGCATTTAACATCACACAAAATCATCTTCCATTATAACCAGAATAGGGTATATTTCAATTCGTTTAAAGCTGATTAGAATTTTATTTAATTTTAGCTTTCGAAATAGAATTTTCATATTCTTAATTGCATTCAAAATTTATAATCTTTGCTCTTCGAAATGACGGTTAAATATGAGTTGCGTTGTATTGTGAAGATCAAACAGAAACAGACAAAAAAAAAACAAAACGATTCGTTTTTAGTGGATCCATCCCGGTTAATCTTGATTTTGACACAATAAAATTAATGAAATGAAAATTATGAAAACGAGAATTTGATTTAAAAACAAAAATATGTACATATTATTAGTTTATTCTCTATAACATCGAGATACTGCATACATTTATGGTTTTGAAGGTGAAGATGAATATCATCAGCTGTCACGGGAAGAATTTGGTTGATATGGCAATGGCAATAAGGTTTTTAATGTTTAATATTTTATTGATCGTAAAGTTTATTTTTTGTTTTAGATGGAGATTCCATAAATTTTATGTAATCGTATAAATTCTTGATTATGATTGCATACTGATATTGTATACTGATATTGTAAAAAGAGCAGATTAATCCTCTTAAAATCATAAATAAAGGCGGGTTATTGTATAATGATGATTTCCAGTTTTGAAACAAGACAACAGATCTTTTGGTATTAAGTTTTATTAGAAATCTTCAAAACATACTAACAAACATTCTTCGGCGGCAGTTTAGATATTGTATAATGACCTCACTAACTTCTATGTAACTTGTACTAATTCACTTCCAACTATCAGATTTACTTCATAGCACTTTGGCCACCAACCAATCAACTTTTTGGTGTTCGAATTGGTAATACCTCGGGTACGAAGTCTAACCAGAGAGTTTTTTCTAGTACAACGGGTGGTCAGGAGCCCACGGAACTTGTTTCCGTCCTGTCCAGCGGTTACAGCCCCCTTGTGGGAGTATCGTGGTGGCTGTGGTTTAATACACAATTGCTGGTAGAGTATTTAATCGATGTGGAGTTGCGTTATACAACCCATAGAGCAGCTGAGCTTTAAAATAGACCTCAACTCCCGACCAAGGAGTGAGTCATATTTACCAAAATAGATATGACTCGAGTTTGGTACATGTGGATATATGTATATCTAAGGGGTCGTTGATTTACTTTTTCAATCCTTGTGCTTGGCACCGTGTTCTTAGTTCTTCCTTGACAGGTGAGCACGCTAAAGCAAATGACATTTCATCACTTTGCCTTAACATTACTTGGAAGAGATATTTAAGCGCTGGAAAAGTTTTTTAGGGGGAATCTAATATTCGGCAAGTCATAAAGAATTTCAATATTATTTGTAAACTTTCAAATTGATCAAAATATATTATACCGTCTCGCGGATTGTTTGTTATCTTGTAGTGATGAGAAGGCTCAGTAAGTGTAGGGATCCTGAGAGCGATGTAGGCGGTAGGGACTTCCAAGGCATGAAGTTGAAAAAAAACCATATATTTCTGCCTACGGCAGGCAGTAACACAACATCTGACCATATGCTAGTGCCGGTTATAGCGGGCGTCTGATTTGGGGTAAGCGGCTCGCGATATGAACGTGAAAACGAGGAAGGTCCAAATGACCAAAATTTGCACCGATCAATCACAAGCTACGTTGTGCCCTACCATCGGACTAGGGAACTGGGCTAATCCCCCATTTCCCTAAAGCAACCTGATTACTGAATCTAAAAAGAAAATAAAGACGAAAACTTTTATACTTTTCTTTTGACTTATCTATACTGCAACCGGAGTTGAAGAAATTGATATACGAGTCTAACTTATTGTATATTACGTTCTCTGCTTAACTGAGCTTATCTGAAACTGAAAGGCTACCTAAAACTTTCAACTCTAAGACTTTTTCATATTAATATTTTTTGAGTAGAATTCTAAATTGCATATAAACTTATTAGACGAGTGATTCATCAACCATTGAAATTTTGTATAAAATCTCCTGTTCAATAATGGCAATCAAATCTCGATGGAGGAACTTGTAGGCTTATGTTAGTTATGAACCCATCTACATACTCGTACTTATGCTTAAGTTTGTAGCATTGACTCAATGACACCTGTTTCCTTTCGCCCACAATGAATTAATTAAATTGTAAATTTCTGACATTTAGGTTTTACATTGCATTTGCCCTCAACTTCAATATGTTCCGCTTTCAATAAAATCACCTGCTCCAAATGACCTGACCTACTTTTTTAGATCATTTATTTGTCTATTATTGCTTGCTGTTTGTTTAAATCAAACAGTTTGGACACTATAATTTTTGTACTTTCATGCTGGGGCACATGCGTGCTTGGACCAACAAGAGTCAAATTTTGAATGTCAATGCCCCATTATTCATATTAAAATAAATATAAACATAATTTTATAATTGTTAGACAACTTTTTTTTTTAACTCGCTTTTTTGACTTGATGGTATTGTCTTTCTTTCTCTTTAGTGATTTTTAGTTTTTGGTAAATTTTGGTCGAATCATGAAATCGTGCTAAAGTCATAGTTTTTTTGTGAATACAATATTATCATTGTTTTTGTTGTTGTTGTTGTTGTGGTTTTTGTTAACAAACAAAAGTTTTTTTTTTTTATCTGTATATTTTTAGCAAACATTTTTATGGGGTGCGGAACACGACGCTTAATCAATCAATAATCATCAGAAAAATGGTTAAAAAAGTACTGGTAGACAGATAGACACACACAAACATGACCATGCAACCGGCACCCAGTAGTGTCACGCACTGTGTAGTGTTGTGAAATACAATGAAGAAAGATCATACTTACTTGTACATATTGCAGCGAATGAGCAAAGACAAAGGAAGATAAAATTGAATGCGAATTACTGGTAAAATATATGGAATTACTTACCTTCTTACCTTCTTATTATTGTAAAAAATATACAAGTTTGTACAAATGTACAATAGTATTGAAGTGTTGTAGTTATTTTACTGGATGCCAACCTAAATTTTTGTCTTTAGGGAAAACAAGTTTCATTTAGTATGTATGTGTGTGCATTAAGGAATCAGCACCATGGCCAACGTCAGTCAGACTATAAATGGCCTAAAATGAGTGTCTGGGTTAAGCATTAATTGTTCGTTACTACAGCAGGGAACATTGCAATCAGATTCAGACAACCAAATTCAATTTTAAAATTAACCAAAATGAAATACTCAATTGTTTTCTTGCTTGCCATCTTGGGTTGCGCTTTGGCTGCTCCACCATCATCATCATCACGGGATGCACAAATCCTTCGTTTTGATTCAGATGTTCAACCTTATGGATATAAATTTGAGTAAGTTGCCATATTATAATGTTACCTACTACCTTTTATGTATTTTCAAACTGTGTCAATGGTTCAAGGTCATTAAACCAGTTTTCTTCTCTTCATTAATCTTATATTTTTCATCTTTCTTTTCTCTCTTACTCGTACTCGTAGTGTTGAGACAAGCGACGGTAAAACTCATCAGGAGGAAGGGCAATTGAAAAATATTGGCACCGAAGATGAAGCAATGGTCGTACAAGGTGCCTACTCCTATATCGGTGATGATGGCCAAACATATTCCGTCAGTTATATTGCTGATGAAAACGGTTTTCAACCTGAGGGTGCCCATTTGCCACGCGCTTAATGGAAACCACTCTTCGTACTACATGTAAAACCGCAATTTGAAATAAGAATTGTTTGCCTTTGTTTTGTTTCATTTATCGATGCGATTGTGTGTTATCTAGGTTTAAGTTTCAAATTTAAATAAAATCTGTACAATAATTTGAAGAATTTCTTTATTTTCTTTTTTAGTTTTTTGTTTTTGTGTTCTATTATAGACTTATTAAACCTTAAATATGAGTATTGCCCCAATGATGCTTGTACAATACTTTAGTTGGGTTGGGTCAAGTGTCAGTATAACGACGCACCAAGCCTAGTATTGGTCCATTCTAATAACAAACTGAGCTTCCTAAATCCAATCGCTTCTTCTCTCAACCACACAGAGGTCTTTGTGAATGCAATCATTTCCATCAAGTATACCTATGTCTGCAGTTCTAGTAACAGTTTGGAGTCTTCCTTTAAGTACCAAGTTCTGGCACATGGTGTTTTTATCAATGAACTTTTTTAGCTTCTTTCGTTAGGTTTCTACTTTTGTTCAAGGACTTGTTCGATTTGTTTGTTGTTGATTGGCAGCTTACATCTTCTGATTTCCTTTGCTGTGACTAATGATTTCGTTTTTTTGATCGAGATCTCCACATTGAAAGGCATTGCGACTTTTTCAAATTTAAAAAGCAGTCGCTGTAAGGATCCACGCTTTCAGCGATAAGTACTGATCGTAGTATCGTCCGCCTAGCATATGATTTTGGATTCGCCTGTTGACATTTGATAATAAGTATTTTTATACTAATAATGACATTGAAATGGGTCGGACTCAATCTATCGCATTGAGGAATACCGGACGTTATTGGTATAATTTCTGCCAATGTTGTTCTTGCTCTGAATGTTGTTTTTTGTTTTTGTTGGGATTGAGCTCTTAAATTACAGATTGTATATTTATATGTAGAGATGTACATATGTATGTCTTTCTGCTTTAACAGCATTATAAGGTCTTTGCTGAGGGCCTTCTTTACTTCTATGCCTTATAATCACATTCAATGTCTTTATGTCCCGATACCCACCTAATACTTATATTGAAGTACTGTGATATCTTTCCCAATAGCATAATAGATAGATAGGCGATCCTTACCTGTACGATTAAATTATATGATGAAGTGATATGAGTACAAATCTATCAAAATGGATTTGTAATTATAATGATTTCTTATTGATATAGTTCTTTTAAATAATTATTGTTTTTAATTAATTAATCATTTAATAACAATTTGGGTATCACATGTATTGAATTTAAGCAACTAGCAACTAGCTACCTTGAGGTTGAAAATTGTTTTCATCAGCGATATGTTTGACGGCTTAGGTTTCATCATCAATGGCGACGAATTGATAGGAACCTTGCACCGAGATAGTTTTATGGTCGGTAACGGGGTTTTCGAGAATTTCGCTGAATGCGAAACTGAATCCATGTCATTCGAATCCTAATTCAGATGTCGAATGAAGGATCTTAGCTTTGGGGGGACTAGAAGCAACCAAAACAAAGGCGAAGAGACCAACGAAAACAATGAGGAGGTTAATCTTGAAGTTTAGTTGGTTGGTTGGTTTGTTTGATTTGTATTTGTCTTTTCACCGAATGATAATAATGTTGCCAGTGTTCGAGTCTTTTATAATTTAAATTTATTGCATATGAAGAAATAAAAATGGTTTTTTGCATAAAAAATGAACGTCTTAAACATATGCATAACATATACGAATGTAGACATATTCATTTGCATGCGAATAATGTTTAATATTTAAGAAAGAACACAAAAAAAAAAAAAAAAAGAAGAATAAGAAAAGGTAAAAATTGACGTCACAATACTAAATATACTAAATTGCAAAATTGAAAATATAGTCCAACATAGTGATTTCTGATTGCCATACAATTTAATTGACAGAAATCAATTTTCATTTTATCAAATAGATGAAAGACATTGTCTTTCGTGTTTAAGTTTTCAAAACATAGAGGAAAAAAAAAGAGAGAGAGAGAGAATTTATAACTCATGTTTTAATACCGGAAATCGATTCGATATATTTCATATAATTTTACTACTTACTTAATATTAATAATACTGATTTTCTTAAGCACATCTGATGTGTCCTTTACCCATTAGAAAAACATTCCTCATCTGAACAGAAAGGAAAATATTGAAAAATGGACTAAAATGACTATAGTAAAAGAATTTTTAATATTATAATACTGATTTTAAGGAAAGTCAAGGATAAAGAATGTCTATTCAAATTTTAATTTTAAAGTAGGATAATCAAAAGGAAAAAAATTTTTAACATAGTCCTATTAAATTTCTTGAACTTATTGCATTAAAGGAAGAATAAAAAAAGGGAATCTTAGTCAGACCAAAGTTTTTTATAAACACTTCATATAAGATTGCCTTAGAAGCACACAGAAGATTACAATTGAAAGCTCTACATCGTTTATGTGCGATTCCATATCCTGTGAGGGTCACATAAACAGTTCTCTTCTCTAGGTGAAACTTGATAATTAGATAGTATGGTGCTGGGGGGGAGTATCTTCATCTATATAGCAATAGCAATAGCAATAGCAATAAGTGGGCGCCGGTCTTTGTCAAACGCTTGTCGCACATCGAGGAAGGCAGCTAAGAACTTTCCACCACTTTGGACCACTCAGATAATTATGCAGTCTTATTTTAGTCGTTTTATTAGTGAAAGGAAGCTGAGCATTGTGATGATCTATAAGATTTTGGGATAAGTTATGGTTCAACACATTTAGTTCAACATTTGCATTTAGCTCAGACAAGGACATTGGGTATTGACGTGCAAGGCGTGTCGCGCATATGCATTGTCAAGTGTTCAGTAAAAAAAAAAAAAGAATAGAAAAATAAGTAATGAGGGTTACTAAATATATGATGGTTAAGTCGGAAAACCTTATTTTATTTCATATATGTATATTTATTATTCTACTAACTAAGTTTTAACAGTCAACATTATATCACTGGATATAAGTGTATTTTTACTTAAGCCTGTGGAATGTGAGCACCCACGGGTTGGAAACCGTTCTTATCGGCAATGTAGTTCACTTGGTAGGTAACACCATCTTCGCCAACATAAGAGTATGAGCCACGGACAACGATACCTTCATCATCGGTGCCAGCATTCTCAAGATGTCCTTGCTCTTCAGCAGTCTTGCCATCACTGGTTTGAACACTACAAATATTGTCAAGTCCAAATTAGATGGTTTCATTTATGCGATTCTACATATTCATATGATTAACTTACGCAAAGTTGTAGCTCTCTGGCTCTACATTGGCCTCATTAAGCAGAATTGCAGCATCGCGGTTTGGTGCAGCCAAAGCGACAGCAAATAGCGCAACAAGGACAATAACGAATTTCATTTTGAGAAAGAAGCTTCCTTTCAAGTTACTCCGAAGTTGTCACTTTGAATGCTTGTTAGCAAATGAATAAGTTTGCTGGCATTATTTGGCTATTTATTGGTAATAGGTGGTGTCAGAGACTGAGACCCCGACATTAAACGAAACTATTAGTTTATACTAACGTGTGTATTTGATTTGACTGCAATGTGCGGGTTTTGTTTTCATCATTCATTATGCTTTGATTTGAAACCTTTTTACAATTTACATTTTAGAGCAACTTCATCTGTACATATGTAAATACAATATTTATGCATTGTTTGGAAATGCGTCCCAAATCATTTGATATGCGACAACATTTTGAAAATATTATAGCGGTATAAATGGTTTATTAACTGATTGATATGCGAATATTAATTCATTTTTTTGTTTCTCATCACAAGATATCTAGACATGTGTATGTGATTGCAACAAAATAATAGAAATAAAAAAGAAAGAAATTAGTTTGTGGACTTTAATAAAGTTTTGTGCAAATAAACATGTCTTAGGAAACTTAACAAATTAGTTCCACTGAAAATGAAACAAAATTATGTCGTTTTAATAAATAAATGAAAATTATCATACACTTTGGTTTTTTTATTTTTTATTTTCGCTATCAATTAAAAAAAGGTGTAAAATTAACCATAAAATATTGCCAGCATATGAACAGAAGAAGTATGAAAAGATAAAGATACCAAAACCAAGAGCAAAATCAAAATTGAAATCCAAAAAAAAACCATGTTCGTTCGATGTTGTCGATGACATTGTGAATTGTGTTGCTAAAACCAGTTTCAGTTTCAGTTTCGATTTCAATTTCAGTTTCGATTTCAATTTCAGTTTAGTATTTTTTTTTTTTTTTTTTTTTGGAATATTGGTAAGTAACTTTTTAATGTATTGTATGAATTTTGGCAACGCCTAGGCTAGGTGAGTTTGTGGTTAAATCTCTATAAAAACTATACTCAAACTTCAAAAGCCAATCAAAAAGTATTCAGCACACTAAAGTTAAACAGCTCCAAGAAACCAAAAATCTCCTCAATATGAAATTCATCATTGTATTTGTTGCGCTTTTTGCCTTCGCAATTGCTGCTCCACCACGTGGTCTCACCTCGTCAAAGGATGCTCAAATCTTGCGTCTGGAATCAGATGTTCAACCTGATGGTTTCAAATATGGTCTGGAAACCAGTGATGGCACACAAATCGATGCTGCCGGTCAATTGAAGAAATTCGGTCCTGAGGAGGAAGCCGTCGTTGTCCAAGGCTCTTACAGATATACCGGTGATGATGGTGTCACCTACGAAGTAAAATATATTGCCGATGAGAACGGATACCAACCACAAGGCGCCCACTTGCCAGTTGCTCCACAAGCTTAATTTGTGATACGTAGATATGTGCAACTACAAATTAGTTTTGTTATTTAATATTAAAAATAAAATTAAAAAATATTTTTACAAAAATCTTATTATTTATTTATTTATTTTATGTTAGTCACTAATTACTATTTGAACTTCTTAGATGGAGTGTTAGAATATCCTGAAGAATGGAAATTGTTTATAATGAAATGTTGTCTAGAGAGGAATATAAAAGCAACACAAAGATTTTAAAATTATAGAGGAGAGATAAATGTAGACTTAAGCTTACTTGATTTATTAAGTTTTAAGTTTGTCTCTCTCTCTCTCTCTCTAGGAACAAAATTTGATACGCAAATGTTCTATCTTTTGTCCTATTGATGTAGCTTCAGCTTTTCAATTTATGTGCATGTCCTCCATGAGCGAACACAATTCTGATTCATATTCGTCCATATTTATTAAATTTTGCAAAACTTTGCTTTGTCCACTTTGTGTTATAACAAGGCAATGCATTGAACTTGCTTGAGTTGCCTTTAACTGTTTTGGTTTTTGTATGGCAACATTATTCGGTCGATGCAACATTCCTTTCGATTTCGTATTCCGTCTTTTATCCATTTCTATTTTTTTTAAATTGAATTTTAATCCAAAAAAAGAGTTTTTCTTCCAGAGTGATGATTTACACGTAGTGTGATAAATATGTCAAAGAAATTAAGTATAATAAATGAAGAGCCTACTTTCTTATATTAATTTTTCTGAAATGTTTTTTGTTGCGAAATGTAAAAAAATTGTTTTTCATACAATACTTTCTAACACTTTACATACTATTGCATGGAACCAGGTATCAAGTATTGTATACATATGTGTTGTACTTGTATATAGTTATGATCAGCTAGGAAAGTTAATTAATCGTGCGTTAGAGTTTATACATTCTGCTGTCTTAGATCGAGGTGATGTAATATGTCAATTAAAAAATTAAGCTACAGGCAGCCATTTTGAGTGATCATTGCATGCATACTCAGTTGCCATTTGAACCCACAGGTGGCTCTATATTGTCAAAAACTCTAGGAAAAGTGATGAAACCACTCTTAATTCAAATATTTTGGAAAATACTTTACAAGACTCTTCATCTGTACTCTTTTGTGTTCCCCCTCCGGGAAATTCTTCTGAGTTTTATAGTCTTGATGTATAGAACTCATATTCCTGGAGGGAACATTATTTTCATTTATAATTTGTTATCCAGGTTATCCTCTATAAATTGGATTTCTTGGCTACTGCATGAATGAAAACAACTTGGGCCACCAACCCATGGACTTTTTGGAGTTCGAATTGGTAGTATCTTGGGTACGAAGTCTGACCAGAGGCTAATTTCTGGTACCACGGGTGGTCAGGAGCCCACGGAACTTGTTTCCGTCTGTTTGTTTCCCCTTGTGGGAGTATCGTGGTGGCTGTGGTTTAATACCCAAATGCGGGTAGAGTAATAACTCGACGTGGAGTTGCGTTATACAACCGGGTGCTGTGACCTAGAGAGCAGCAGAGGTTTAAGATGGGCCTCGCTCCCCACCAAGGAGAGAGTCATATTTACCAAAATAAATATGACTTAAATTTGCGACCTGCGGATATATGTATATCCAAAGGGACGTTGATTGACGTTTATCAAAATCCATGTGCTTGGCACCGTGTTCTTAAGTCTTCACAGACAGGCGAGCACGTAAAACACTGGTACTTCATTGTACTCTTTTGTTTTATACAGCATCTTTATCTTATCCTTTATCTTAAGAACTAAACATCGGGGCATCGCAATAGAATTTTTAGATTTCGGTATCAGTTTCTTTTAAAATTCCAATAGTTGATACACTTGCCATATATGGTACAGTTGTACGTAGTTATAAGTTCCTACATGAAACACACTTTCATTTTTATTATTTATTATAAACTTACGTTTATGATTTCTTAAAATAATAAATACAAAAATGTACAATAATATAATATACATATGTAATGTATATGGTAACTAAAGGAAGAAATGAATGTTTTTGATTCGATGTTATTAAAAAATCGGGAAAAAACTGCATCAATTGTCGTGTGATATTTTGTTGTGGATTGTGAAGGACTATTGCTCATTGTAAGAAGAAACTTTTCGAAAAGAAAAGTTTTTAATGGTTCTATTTTTTCTTCAGCAAAATTTAAATTAAAATCACCAGCCAAAATAAATGGAAGATTGTGGTAATTTTGTCAGAGCAGAGGAGAACCCCCCCACACTGATGTATGGATGAATAACGTTATGTCTTGAACTGCCATTTTTATTTGAATACCATCCTGCATCTTGCGGAACAAATGTCGCCAATACTTTGTATCATTGATTCCGTAATAAAATGCATACTTGGTGTAACAATGCTGATTGTATCACTGTGATTTTTATAAATTGCTACTCCTCCTCCAGCACGAATATCTGGTCTTTTGTATTTTACAATGCAATCGAAATTCGGAATATGAAACTCTTGATCGTTACCCATCCACGTCTCATTGAGTAATAATGTTTTCGTTCATGACTTCATTAATGAAAGAATGACAGTTCTATTAAGACAGAATTAAGTAAAAAAAAAAAAAAAAAATTAAATTCCCAATGCAGGAAACGAACCTCATGCCCTCGGTTTGTCAGTCCTTCTCTCTACCCACTACACCACGCGGACACTTTAATTGCCTAAACAGCTCTAATATAATAATAAAAAAAAATCATTTTCAATATAAAAAAATAAATAAAAATATATTTCCAAAGCAGGATTTGAACCCTATGCCATCGGTTTGCCAGAACAACACTTTATTCCATAGAAAAAAATCTGACGATTCTATTTATAGAATCATTTTTTGAAACTTCACTCATGCCGTAACGCAAACTACGATCTAAAAATACAATATTCAAATGAAGAATAAAAAATCGGTTAGAACACTAAATGCAAAAATTGGGAAATGAAACATAGATACTTGTAAGTAAGTTTCGGATGTAACCGAATTGTTTGTCATTTCCACGTACTTAATTGTCTAATTGCTATTTTCTAAACATACCAGAATTAATAGTTTAATAGTTTTCAACAAATCTTTAGTTTATACTTGTATTATTAAAAACTAGTGTAGGTTTGCTTTTGGCAACATTAAGATGAATATTATTATTGGGTGTTCTGTCAATAAATCAGTTAATACTTAGGTTTTTATGTATAGTATTTCCAACGTAGTAGCAATTTGAAAACTTTATAATCATAACGAAAATTTAATAATAATTAGTGTTTCGGAAATTATTGATTGATAAATCACTAACTGATGATGACGTTTGAATGATGAAGTTCCTTTGCTTCAAGATGAGGCACAGATCTCAATTTCAACGGTAAGCAGCAATCATGTGTTTGAATCTTTGGCCAATGTTGTTCTGTAATGTATGTGCGTGTGTATGCTACTATATAGAGAAGTATTTCCTGACCTGCTGACACAAAGTTAATATGCCAGTCAAATGAAAGTGAAATCAATTTGATGCGGCATAACAAATTGTAAACAAGTTTATTAAAACAGTAAATTGTATCCGATCTTCACTGTTGTTTACTACTTGGCTAATTATATATTTAAAAAAACAAAATATATTTATTATATGTATATATTTCAATGATTGATGGTTTTTCTATTGTTTTTTTTCTATATACAAATAATTCCTTATTAAATTGACATAGTGTTTTATTTCATTGTAGTATTTTTTGGCTCGTTTTGATTGATTTGAGAAAAATGCAAATGCTATGAGACAAACAACAACAAAAGCAAAATAAAACAAAATCCATCCATCCACCGGACAAATGTGTGTTTCCGACATCACACACATACATTGTGATATATTACTAGTAGTATATATTGTACAATATATAGTAGATAGAATTCTACGGCGCATCTATTAATTTGTGTAAAAATATATAAAAATATACATAAATATATTTTGTATATATAAAAATTTGTCAGCTTTTAAGCACATGAGATTAAATACATACTAATTATTAATATTTTTAACAATGGACATTAGTTTTGGTTAGAGACTCACTAACTCACTTTACCTTTACGATGATCATTTCAATGACAAGTTGCACACTATATAATCGTTGGTTAGCAGTTGGTTAGAAACATAAGTCACAGACACTCGATCAAGTTCGGTACGGAACGGTTTATAATTTAAAATTCGATTCGAAGGATACTAAGTATTACGAAATTCGTCAAAATGAAATACGCTATTGTTTTCGCTATCGCATTTGTATTTGCTATCGCTACAGCAGCACCTGTGGATAACCATGCTGAAATCATTCATTTGGATTCCGATGTTCAACCTGAAGGATACAAATTCAGGTAAAAGTGTTTATTACATATGTATATAAGAAATTGACAAGGATTAATCAATGGATATTCACATACATATAACATAAATGTAGTTTGGAACAAACCGATGGCAAGAAACACGATGAGGAAGGTCAATTGAAGAATGTTGGCTCAGAAGATGAAGCTATTGTTGTCCGTGGCTCTTTCTCCTTCGTTGCTGATGATGGTCAAACTTACACCGTTAATTATATTGCCGATGAGAATGGATTCCAGCCTCAGGGTGCCCATCTCCCCAATGTTGGCATCTAAATTTTCTATTTATTTTTTTCCTTTCAAACCAAGAGCTGTTTCAATAATAAAAGTACCTTTTTTTGTTTAAATTTTTGTTTATTTTTATTTTTGTTACATTCGAAAATGTTGCAAAAAAATATTATCTACCGATTATAATGGGCTCTATACTAAACTTGTTTCGTATCATCTTTTGAAACTGCATGGGAAACTATAGTATACTCGTACTATATTTGTATAATTAATTTATGCTTCATTTGATTTCATTTCGTTTCGTTTTGTTTTAATTAGATTTTCGATACTACGAAATAAAATGTGATGCGCCAAAATTTGTAGTTTTCTTTTTATTGTTTTCTTTTTTCATTTTTATTGTTTTATTATTTTGTCGAAGGCATTTCATGCTTATCATCATGATCATGGTTACCAGTTTAATTCTTAGTTTAGAATAGAATCATCACACAAAAATATACAAATCACAAAAATATTTCCAGTTCATTCAAATGAGTTTATTATTAACCTCTGATATTTGCAATTTTTTCTAGTATTTAAAATATTGTAGAAAGCAAATCATCATTAAATATAATGATGAGGAGGAGGGTAATCAATTCCGAGTATGAGTAAAATCGATAACTACAATAATTCGGGTAGTTTTTCTTTAAAACATAATGATTTTAATGATTTAGTAAGGCTGCGTTTTAATAACCAATAATACAGGAAACAAATTAAAATAGGTAAATCTCGAAAAGTCGATGTATGGTAATATTGTATTTCAGCAGGTAGAGGACTTGAAGAACATCTTGTTCAAATAAAGATTTCAATCTTATCACCGCAATGTGGTTCCTCGTTAGCAGCTTGGTTACATGATCTAGACAAAAACATAATTTAACAAAAAAAAAAAAAAAAAAGAATAGAACCTTTAGGATCAGATATCTATCTAGCTATACAAACCAATGAAATTTTGAAGTTCTTAGCTAATAAATTTTTGAAATATTGTTAGTTTGATTGATATGTGTATTAGACCATTTTGCAGCATCTTCTTCAATTTCTTCAATCCAAACCTCCTTATTCTAATTTCCACGTCTGATTATAAAAGTTTTTTCGCGTGTTGTCAATAAATTTGGAGTTGCAATTTGATTCTGTTTCTGTTTGTCTTGTCTTACTGGAATCTTGGATGTAAACTTAGCCTTTTGCTCCGCCGTTGTCTTTTTTGGTTCAATCGAAAATGTTTTCTCACGAATAATTCGCTTATGTTTGTTTTTATCTCCTGATGACAGGATTTTACTTATGTCATCTGCATTATCCATTTCTTTTGAGTGTATAATATACAAATATAAAAGTGAATATTGTTTAACTACTTGTTTTTAAAATGTGTTAACAGATTTAGTTTGACTGAGATAAATGAAAAAGCAATGGGTTCTTTATAGAAATTAAAAAAAAAAAAAAAAAAAATTGTGTTTCTTCTTCTTCTTTATATTTTCAGTTTGTCAGTAGGTGAATTTGAATGAAATATCATTTGGTAACATATCAGTGGATCATTTGAGCGGGAAGCGGAACTGGTGAGCGAAAGGTTGTTGCCTTTTTTAGGCGACACGTGTCTATGCTGTTGTCCAGCATGTTGATTGCCAATTGAGTACCATGGATTAAATTTAGATGATTAAATTGATCTTTAATCAGGATTATCTTGCTTAGTTTAGTAGAGTGGAATAAAAGCTTAAGAGATGTTTGAATTAATATTTATTATGCTTCCACTTCATTGAAAAGAAAAGTAATTATAACAAAGAAAATTTGCTTGATTTTATGCTGCAAAATTTCGAAAGGGAATTTTCATATATTTTTGCATCCATTTCATGATTCGCAACGGGTGAATTTAACATGATTTGAATTAGAAAAACAGAAAATTTACTAGTCAGTCAATTTTGAATGTTATTGGAAAATATATGATTTCCATTCTCTGTTTGTATAATTTTATAAGAAACACACTACAATAAACATCGAACACATGAGGTAACAATAATTTTATATTAGTTTACAACTCACAGTGATTTAAGTGACTATATTGTATTTTGAAAAGAACTAGAAGTTAGATGAAACAACAAATATACCATTGATAGCAAAGAATTATCTTAATAGGTTGACTTTGTTTCTTTAGAAACTTTTTTCGAAACTTTATGTACATGGCGCAAGATTTGTTCAAACAAAAAAAACAAAAAAAAAAAAAAACAGCCATCGAATTTATGTTGATAGATGACATACAATTTTTGGTATCTACATACTTTGTTCCGGAACTTAATGAATGAAACAATGTGTTAAATATTAGCAATAATCCTGAGGCATAAATGTATCTCAATCAAGTTAGTATCACCACTTATTGGGCGTACAAATAGAAAATAGCCGTTTTCCCATAGATGGCGCCAGCGCCGCTAATCGGTCAATAAGTACGATCAGAAACATTACATAGCCAGCTGAGGTATCGGTCAACAACTCTACATAATATCGCTTGTGTATTTTGACTGTGCTTTGTCCTGTTCGTTAGCGAAAATGGCAAAATTCGAGCCTACAAAGGCCCATTTGCGGGAAGTGTTGCTTTTTGCATGTCATTCGAAAAAAATACTACTCAGGCGCATCGAATGATTGTAGAAACTTATGGTGAAAGCTATATTAGTGAAAGAACGTGTCGGGACTGTTTTCAAAAGTTTAAAAATGGCGAATATGGCGTGGAAGACAAGGAACGTCCCGGTCCCGTCAATGCGAAAAAATGATTAGATAGCTAAATAATATTTTTTTGGGTTGAGCTTATATATTCTTAATGTTTTTAACTGAAGGAAATAATATTTATATCATGGAATGAGATAATTGACGCTGTAGTATAATATATTGGATTGGATCATAGAAACATAATTATAATGTCTGGATAGGAATAGTGTGATAGTTGTATGTAGTATGAGTATTACAAAGTTTACATTTATGTGTGTTGATCAGTTCACCTTTAGAATTAACATAAAGACGAGTAAAAGCATCTTCTACTGAATCATCTAATTTATGTATTCTTATCACACCAAAAAATTATGTTTCTTTAACAAACTTTCTTCATGATTTTGAAATTCGAAATAAACATCAAGATCGTTTGAATTATATTGCTGATATGAATTTTAATTTAAAAAACAACAGTTGAACTCAGGATTCAGCAGCTGGTACTCGTATGTAATAGCAAGTAGTCTTCCTTTTGAATAATTTTTTGTGTAGTTTTACTGAATTTAAATCATCATCAATAAGTCGATGGTCCATAGTAAGAGATAAATTGTCAAATGTTTGCTTAACACTAAAAGATTAAAAGCCACTGTTTCAATATGCATAGATCCTAAACTGCAATGAAATAAATATTATGTGAATTCACCTCCCTAATTATAGTGTTAGGCATAAGTCGCAGTTGTAAAACAAATGCAATTCTCTCCTTAAACAAAATTTGTTCTTAATTAAGTGCAAGTAATATACGTGTGTTGTAACAACTAATTACCAGCTACTATCTGTACCCTCCTAAGTAGAGGAAGGTTGTTGTTGTAGTTGGACAGGTGCCATAGTTGGGCCAATGTGAAATCGAATTTGGAATTTTATTAAAGTGCGTTTGCCATTCAACTACTCTGTAACATAGTCAACTTTGACTGTCAATTGTTCCTATAAATACGAGTAGTTGTGCTACCACAGGTTGATACGTAGAATAGTATTTTGATGATGAAAAGTTATTTATCATGCGGTAAAGTGTAATTAGCCTGAAATTTCATTACCCGAAATACATAGATACATTACCTATGTTGATAAACAAGTTAGTGACTTAAGATGAACTATTGTATTCAAACGGATTATTAAGTGTTTTAATGTTGTTGTCCGTTCAAAAAAGATAGGTATTAGCCGTCATCGGACGACGAATAATAATATCCAATCTATTTCAATAATAACTTTAATTTGTATGCTAAAATCATTAAAAATAATTCAGTTAATTGCATTTAAATTTTGTTTAGTGGATAATTTTTTGTCATATGGCAACAATGACTCAACAATGCGAAATTTGTTTTTTTAATGCTCATTACTTTTTATTTTCTTAAAAACTGTTCTATATTTCAAGCTTCCAACGATATACAATAAAAATAATAACATTTCCGACTTAATGAAAGTTCTGAGCTAAAGACGAAGTTTTGTTCAATAATAACAACCTTCCTAAATAAATGAATAAACAAATAACTTATTGTAAATACAATAGTTGATGTAGTAAGGGCAAATATGTAATTCTATTGAAAAATATTAAATTACTTTAAGCTCAATCCCTTTAATTCTCCAATTTTTAAAAAACACTATGAAGAAGTTCAGATATATGTTATATATGTTGATTTCAAATCAAAAATGTCTGCAATTTTATTTCTGATTTATCTCAAAACTTTCTTTGTTTGTCCTTTAAAAACTTTCTTTTCAAGTTAAAAATTGCATAAATAAGATAAGAAAAATATTTTGTTTCATCACATTTTATTTTTAAGCAATTTTAATTGATCAATAATTTCTATTGTAGAACATTTTAAAGTCACTTAGTGACCTACTGGGCTAATTGGCAAATGAGCACCGGATGGTTGGTAACCATTCTCATCAGCAACATAGTTGACGGTGAAAATTTCTCCGGTCTTCTCGTCCTTCCAAGTGTATGAACCATGAACAACGATGGCTTCGTGTTCAGAGCCGACATCCTTCAATTTACCTTCGGCATCATGTTTGGTACCATCGCTGGTCTCAACGCCGAATTTGAAACTCTCAGGTTCGACATCAGAGTCCAAACGAACGATATGTTCTTCGTTGCTAGGACGAGCGTTGGCGGCGACAGCGAACAGTGCGACAATGAGAACGATGGCGAATTTCATATTGATTTTGGTGATAAGGTGGTTCGAACGCTTTAATTAGACGAATGAAACTGTGATGTTAGATGTTAGATGATGAAGTATTTATACGAATTTTTTTAAGAAATTGCATAACGCGTTGAACTCTTCACAAAATTTGACATTCAGTTAAACTAGTTTTAAACCTCAATCAAATAAATTGTTCTTAAAAACTCATCTAACTGGGTTGCTGATTACGCAAATTTGTATTTGTTATGCATTTTATCCAGTTTATGGATTGAGGCAGTACATACCCAGTAGTATGCTCGGTGGCAATAGTCCCTTTTTAGTAGTAGTAGTTATTCACCAGTCCCTTTTATTATCCAGTTGGGACTAGCCACTAGGAAGACAGAAGCGAACCAGTAACAGAGAGAACAATTGAGAGGCAACAATTAGTTTAATTTCTTTGAACTGTTGTCGAGAGCGAAAATTCTGAACAAAGGAATGTGAAAACGAAACGTAATGGAATTTTTGAAGTGCAGTGAACACACGTATTGTTGAACCAGTGCATTTGAGTGGTGTTTACTGTTGTTACAAAGTGAAAAAAATTTTTCATAATTTCTTGCGAAGACATGCTTCCCACTCAGGAAAAAACGACTGGACAAGAAGCAGGCTCTCAAAGGAAAACACGGGAAGCTGGACAAGGAAACAGGAAAAAAAGCTTTGGAAAAACATATTTTTTTGTTTATATAATATTTACACTTAAGTTGTAAAAAAATGAATAAAATGTAATATGAATTTGAAATATTTATAATTTCAATTTTAAAATGAGGAGTTTCAAATTTCAGAATTAGACCCAATGGGACTAGCATTTTTTAAAAGCAGGAGCGCTCCTCCACTAGTCCCCTATATTACTGGGTACGATATTATATTATATTTTTGGGATATTGAAATTTTAGTAAAAATATTAATAAAATATTTTATCATCTAACTAGCGTTAACCGGCGTGCGTTGCTACACCCTCTATGCGTTAATTGGGTGTTTCTTATAAAAAGCTTTGTTGTAAAATGTGTAATTAATAATTTACAATATATTTTAATATTCTAAGCAACTTTAAGAATCATTTGTTCTTTAAAAAAAAATAGGTTCAGTATATTTTGCACCAAATAAAAAAAAAACTTAAAAATGGCATAAAACTATCTATATTTGGACAACAGCGCTACCTACCGGATCCAAATGTAGCAAAGAACTTGACTGTAACTCCATGAGTACAACAAAAAAAAAAAAAAAAAATCATCAAAATTGGTCCAGCAGTTCTCGAATTTTGCGAGGTCATACCATTTTTTGAGTTCATATTATATATATATATATATATAGATGATCACCCGTAAGAAGAGAGTGAAGTGGTTTAGGTGGAGGGAGAATTTCTTCTAATTTGACTTTTCCTTGTAAGCAACACATGCCTTTCGATTCGTCCTTGAATTTCAATGCCAAGCAATGTTCACACACCACTGACATAGTACCTATTGATACTATACGATCGTCCTTGTAAGAAATCGAAGGATCGTAATTCATGGCAGAATTTTCTTTATTTGCCCATGAATTAGTAACTCGTGCTGATGATTCTCTCTCTCTCTCAGCTCTATATCTATCCCGAAGCTGACTGAGGCGAGCCTCACGTTCCGTTGACGATTCTTCATCTCTTGCTTAACGTACTCTTTTGCCATTCACTGTACTACGACCTATGTTCGAACGACGACGTCTTCCAGACATGACTTTATAATTTCTTGATAGTAATAATCAGACTTAAATAAAAAAAAATCTAAAATCACATTTGAAGAAACTTTGCTGTGTAAATAATGAGAAGCTGGAATATTGTAGTGACAGTAAATGCTTTTTCCATGAATTATAACACTATGCCAACTACATTAATTTTAAAGATAGGCATATGGGTATATGTATAGTGAAAATAACAGTATTTCTTCACTATTTAATGGATATTATTATAAATATTATAAATATAAACCTTCTTCTTCAATCACTCTATCTATTAAAAAAAACCGCATCAAAATAGGTTGCGTATTTTTAAAGATTGAAGCGGTTATAGGAAAAAATCGACTTTGTTTTATAATATGTATAGAATATAGATATAGATAGATAGATAGATAGATATAGATATAGAATAGATGAGACATTTAAAACAATAGGTGGCGCTTTGTAAATAAATTCTTTATTATTGTAATTACTCGCTTCATTTATAAATTGACATGCAATTTAAGTACACTATACGAGTATTCACAGTATATGTATAAAATGAATTTACATATATGATATCTATTACGATTTCAGTACTGATATTTTGGGATCTCTTTGCCTTCGGCAGTCAAAAGTAATATGACTATTGAAGACAACAAAATATATACATATATTGGTGGTTGTAAAGAAGCATCAATTGAGTTTTAAGATCAGAAACATATTTCTTACGTAAACAATATACGAGTTCCCTTTTCTTTTTTGAGAATATTCATTGGATTACTTATGTTTTGAAACTAATTAAAAGAGATAAGTTGAGATATCTCTAGATATTATTCTGCTTAGATTTAGTAAAAAATTGAATTTGCTTAAGACCTTTTCTGGCCTATTACTATAATCAATCTACTTAATATTAAAGACTTAAATATAAAATTGTAAAGAAAAACATGATGAACTATTTTATATAAATTTTTTTCTTTATTTATTTTGAATGTATTGTAAATTTGAGTTCTTGTCAATTTATAAATTAGTGACCGGCAGCTGGCAAATGGCCACCAGATGGTTGAAAACCATTCTCATCAGCAACATAGGTGACGGTGAAAACTAGGCCGGTCTTCTCGTCCTTCCAAGTGTATGAACCGTGAACAACGATGGCTTCGTGTTCAGTGCCGACATCCTTCAATTGACCATTTTCCTCGCGCTTAGTGCCATCGCTGGTCTCAAGATCGAATTTGTAACCCTCAGGTTGGACATCAGATTCCAAACGGACGATATGTGCATCGCTGTTAGGACGAGCGTTGGCGGCAACAGCGAAAAGAGCAACGATGAGCACAATAGCGATTTTCATTTTGAAATTTGAAGATTTGTTTGAAACGCTTTGATTAGGCAATGCGAACTGATGAGTTCTGTTGCAAATCAGACTATTTATAGGTACGAGATTAGTCCAACCGCAATAATAATACAATACAATAATAAATTTAAATCAATACATTATATTAAAGTAGAAATATTATAGATCGACTTTAAATTTGCAAGAATACTGCAAAACTTGTTTGACCAAAATATTAGTGAAAATAAACAAACAAAAAAAAAAATGCAAAGAAAGTTTTGACTGCATTGAAATATCGAACCAATATCAGAAACCACACTCATTTATGGCCGAGAAGAAGTTTTAAACACATTAAAAAGCTGAATTATAAAATATTTGATTTGAATAAACATGTTTCATTAGCACTTTCAGTTTGGTTGCTCAATTGTTGCGAATTTTATGCAAATTCATTCACATTTTATATAAATTTTTTTTTGTCATTCGTGGCTATGAAGGCAAACTTGACAATGACAAAGATTTGATTTTAAGAACATAACTTTGGTAATCGTCTATATGCTTATTACGAGGGTAGTTGGATAAGTCGGTGATATTGTGAACAAAAAAGTATTTATTTATTTCTTAACTTGCCTAGTCTTTTTTTTAGCTCGATAGATTTTTTCCAAATTTGGAGAATATGCTTGCTGGAAGGGGTAGCCCAACTTATGGATTTTAGGTATGCCGATTGTATTTGTGTGAACCCGTGTATTGTCAGGGTGGAAGAGCACTTTTTTCTTTGCAAAATGCGGTCGTTTTGATATAAAATAAATGCCGAATCTGTCCAACATCTCTGAATAATATTCATTTGTGACCGTTTTATCATTCCCAGGGTAATCAATATGAATGACACCGAACGTAGTCCAACCCAAAAAAAAAAAATCGCCATAAATTTGTTGGCCGACAGACCCTCATTGTCGTCCACACGGAGAAGTTTACTGGTTTGCCAAACTCTCCATTGATGTGGCTGGCCACTTTTGAACAATCGCAGTACCCGATAGATGTCCAAATGTTCATGTAAATTGTAATGTCGTTGCTCAATTGAGATGCCTACAGCCTCAGTTACCTCACGAACCTTCATTCTTCGATCATCCAATATCATTTCATGGATTTTATTGACGATTTATGGCGAGCTAACTTTTTTGGGCAACCTGAACGTTCTATTAACAGAAGCATATCGAGTTGCAAAGCGGGAAATTCATAAAGCCACAGACTTATCTAACTGCTCTCATATGGTATATCAATTAAAGAATGAAACAAGTTATGAGAATGTTTTTGTTGTTGTGGTTTTTTGAATTTTCAAATTTATTATAATATAAAATCTTCAATCTAGTTTTTAATTAATTGTGTTGTTTTTAAATTGCTTATAATTTTATTTATTTTAATTCAAGTCTGCAATGAGTTTAACAAAAACATTTATTGAATTCCATTGATAAAGTCAATTTCTGAATATAGAAGTCCTTTTAATGCAACACAATCTTGGGTTGTTGTGGCAAATGTTCACCAGATGGTTGATAGCCATTTTCATCAGCTACATAGGTTACAGTATAAATCTTGCCATCATGTTCATCTTTCCATGAGTAAGTGCCATGGACAACGATGCCTCCGTGCTCCTTGTCCTTGAGATCCTTTACGACACCATCCTCATGATGCAGTTTACCATCGCTGGTCTGAATTCTGTTGATTGTTAATGTTTCAAACAATACTGGAAAGTTATTTACAGACACAACTTACTCAAAACTATAGCCATCAGGACGCACATCCGATAAAGATTTCACAATCTCCGCATCGGGACGTGGAGCTGCCAAAGTGCAAGCCACAAACAAAGAAGCGAATACAATAACGAATTTCATTATGGTTAAAAAGTAATTTCACTTGGAGAGCTTAGAACTTTTTGAATATTTTACTTATTTGTTCAACTCTATTTATATATGAATTTCTAAGCCTGCAAATTATCTAAAATCATTCATTTCATTAATGGTTATTGATATTAACCATACACAACACAATAATTGTAGCCGGTTTTAGATATTTGTAATATATTGATTAATCAAACGAAAGCTTAATGATCCTAAAAAAACTGGAATAGAATTAAATCATTGCGATAAACAATAAAATGCTCCTAATTTAAATAAGTACATTGCTTTATCAATTTAGGTGGAATGCTTCTATAATTTATATGAAATCACAACAGGTTTCAATGGCATATGCATATGATATAGAGATTGTTAAGTTAGAGAAAGTCATGTTAAGTTAACATCGAAATCAAGATTATTATCTTTCATCAAGTTTATTGTAATCTTTACTAGTTCCATTATCTTTTTCTGTACATACCTCTGAGCTAGTAAATAGATCTTACAATACGCTTGACAACAATATAACATCAGTAGAGCTGCCTGTCACTGTTGCAAATAAAAAAGAAGTGGTTCGATTCCTTTAAAACTAACAAGTCTCCTGGTCCATTTAACATACCAAACATTTGTCTAAAGAATTTACCTAAACATGCACTTCAATTTTTGGCCCTTATTTTCAATAAATGCTTAACCATAGGACATTTTCCACTCAGATGGAAGGTAGCTAATATTGTATTGATCCCCAAGCCTGAAAAACCTGCTGACTGTCCAGAAAATTTAGACCAATCAGCCTCTTGTGCGGCTTCTCTAAAATCTTTGAGCGATTTTTAAAATCATGAATAAATTTGTACATCGATGAAAATAATGTTCTTCCATCAGTTCAATATGGCTTTCGAGCTAACTTTAGCTGTGTGCACTCTCTTAACAAGCTTAAACTATTCGTTAACAACAAACTTAACTTGAAAAACTCCGTCGGTGAGGTTACCTTAGATGTGCAAGCGGCCTTTGACACTGTGTGGCACGAAGGTCTCATTCATAAAGTCATTAGCATTGGTTTACCCATGTACCTTATCTACACCATAGGCAGCTTTTTATCTGACAGATATTTTTCTGTGATTTTGGATGGAGCCAAATCAAATAAAAAGATAATAAGCGCTGGTGTTCCTCAAGGTTCAGTTTTAGGTCCTATTCTCTATACATACGATGTCCCCGCCTTTGATCACTGCAACACTTTAATATTTGCTGATGATACGGCCCTTTATTGCAGGAAGTCATTTTCTTTCTATAAAAAATACACTCGTATTAGTAAAAATGATATTTACTCCAATTATGCTATATGGTTCGGAAGTTTGGGGCGATTGTGCATCTCTCACCGCCGGAAATTACAAAGAACCCAAAATAAATTGTTAAAACTGATTTTTAATTTACCTTTTTCTACCCTACCTATCTTCTTCATATTGATGTAAAAATCTCTCAATTTAAAAATAACTTTGATATAAGAAATCAAAGGATGCACCGTTCAAGTGTTGAGTCGTACTATTCGAGCTAATTCAAAATTAGCTTAGTCTTAATTATCGATCCTTAGTATTTAGTCTCAGTCGTTAAGTTATTTTTTTTAGAAATAATTATCAAATGTAAGGTTTTTCCCATTTTCCTTATAATCTTAAAATATATCTTTTTTTTTTTTGTAAAACCATTGTATATTATAATTTCTTTTTTTTCCTTAGTAGTAAAGTTATTATTATAAACTTAGCTAAAACTCTAAAAAACTTGTTACATGTATGCATACTTAAATATGGATTCATGGGTCAAATAAATAAATAAACTAGAAAGAAGGTTATCTTCGACTATGCCGAAGATGAAATACTCTTCACGGGACGCAGTGAATGTTTCATTGTAGTATTCAAATGGGTGGTTTGTATGGGAGGTACCCCTACTAGTGGTCCTATTCAGGTGGTTCCGACAAATGTATGCGTATGGTAAAAAGAGAGGTTCGTGTAAAATTTCAGATCTCTAGCCCAATAACTGAAGGACTAGTTTGCATACATACAGACGAACAGACGGACATGGCTTAATCAATTCGTCTAATCGAGCTGATCAAGAATATATATACTTTATGTGTTTTTTTTTTGGCTCCTTCTGCCTGTTACAAACTTCATGACAAACTTATAATACTATTCACTTCCGTGAAGAGTATAATAAATAAATAAAATTATCTTTTTCTATGTACAAATTTGTCATCTTCTCAAAACGAAGTCATCTTGTGCATAAGGTGTATCATACATATGAATGAATGTCTTACGATTCTTAAAACTTAAACTTTTATGAACTTAATCCGCTCTTTGTGGCGCCGGCTCTGACGTAGGCGCTTATGCTGAAAAGATAAATTGTAGACAAATTTATGACAGTTGTTTATATTTTTCATTTTTTCTATTTTTAACCGAAATCAAAGTATGCAAAATTTTTGAATAATAATATTGCATGGAACGTCAGCAGCCCAGTTGCTATGTATAAAATCGCAAAAATATTTGCGAAAATTTTATATCAAAAACTATCTGCGATCTCCAATCAGGGTCAAGTTGAATTTATGCAATATAATATAGATAATATATATGCTTCACATAATTAATATTCAAACTAACAATACTAAAGAATATTAGAGTAGATTTTAAAATTGATCTCTGACTATAAATACTGAAAGTTCCTTTGCTAAAGTTATCATTCAGTTTTTGTTTGTTTACTCAAGATAAACTAAGAAACCAGCAATCCCAAACTCAACATGAAATTCATTATTGTTTTCGTTGCTCTCTTCGCCTTTGCTTTGGCTGCTCCAGCATCGCAGGAGACTACCGTCCTCCGATCAGACTCTAAAGTCGATGTCGATAGTTATAGCTATGCCCTCGAGACCAGTGATGGTACATCAAAGAACGAAGAAGGTCAATTGAAAAACGTTGGCTCAGAAGATGAAGCCATCGTTGTTCACGGTTCATACACTTGGAAGGACGAGAAGACCGGAGAAGTTTTCACCGTCAACTACGTTGCCGATGAGAATGGTTACCAACCCCAGGGTGCTCATTTGCCTGTTGCCTAAAAAGGATTGTTGTTGTGTTGATATGTTGTATCGTTTTATAGAAATAAAATTTTAAACGAAACAAAAAGAACAAACAAATCTTTTATTTTATAATGAACTCAATCAAATCAAATTTACTTCCTTATTATAAACAGGTTAATACGCTATAATTGGATGGGCTCGACTATGGGATACTCTGTACTCCCGATGTCTGTACAATGTCGACAATTAAGGCAAATATGCTTTAAGGGAGTACAAAACTTTCTGCCTGGCAACTTTAATTTTACTGTTTTTAGCTTTGAATTTCTAATAGTCTTATAGAAAAAGGTACCCGAATGAATGATGCAATTCATACTATTATACTCAAAAGCTTTACATACTCTTTTCTTTTTTTTTTGTGTAGTGAACCTTCTTTAGCGAAGGGGAGTAAATCCAAAATAATGAAAATGAAATGTGATAAAAAATCAAAATTTGACGATGTTATTATTATATTGAAGCTATTTTGGCCAATACAATTGAAATGTTGCAAATCGAGGGCGTGGGGTTCGAGTCCTGCACTGGGAATATTTTTTATTATTTTAATTTTTTTGAAGTGAAACTTCTTTAAAGAAGGGGAGTAAATCCAAAAAATATGGAGCTTTTTAGGCAAATACAAAATGGAAGTGAAACTTCTAAAGTAGATGGTCAAGCAATAATACAGAATATTGTAGTGTAATATTGTTTCAATACAAAAGAGTTATTTTATTTTTCGGTCATTCATCACTTGTTCGTACGTTCTTTCGTAAAGTAAACACAAGCAGTAAAGCATTTTTTTATCTTTCTCTTACTCATGCATAAGCATTCATTCTCTACGCTGCAGACGAGCCCGTACAAGACAATGCGCATCTTGATTTTCGTCACATTTCATTTTCTAATTTTTGGATTTACCTTCCTTCGCTAAAGAAGTTTCACTTCCATATTGTGCTTATGAGGTTAAGGCACACTACTTAATTTTTTTTAAGTTACAAAATGCTAAATTCTTTTAATTGCAATTAACACTTAACATCTTGAAATAAAATGCTCGCTCATCTCAATTGTACTTATTCTTCACACCTACCGCTGCTGCCACTCGTACTGAAAGATTTACAATATACTTGTATTGCTAGTATAAATACTCCTATGGCATATAAAGATTTTACATTCTCATTAAACATTTAGGTGTATTTTTAAGTTCATTCATCTTATAAAATGAGAGTAATTTAAATTTTTGTTGGTTTTCTACTTAGTATTTCGGTAGTGGCTACAACAACTTCAGAGCAAACTGTAGAAATTCTTAATCAGGATGCTCTTCAGCATATCGCCAGATTGTTATAAATTTTCATATTAAATGAGTGAGAGTATGAAAGAGGCGCAACTACAGGCATTGGAATAAACGATGAAGCTATTTCTGTAATTGGTAGTACATTTACATGATTAGTTTTATATTTGTACTTTCAAATTTATTTCTGATTCAGTTTAAGGAAACATTGTTGATCAACTTAATGATGAATATAAAAATTGAAAAATGTTAAAATTGGATGAAACATTAAGAAATATGTATATACAATATGTACAAAATGGAATGCTTTTTTGTCTGGTCTCTAATAAAGTTCTTAAATATGTTAAAATATGCAATATCACATTTAATCTACATAAAACAAAAAAAAAAAAATACTCAATGAAACGATTCTTGTTTCTGTCATTGACTTGAAAATCGACCTTACGAAAATAATCTCTTATAAGTTCCAATACCATGAGATCAGTAACAACGGAAAACATTAAGAACTGATCTATTCAAGGTTGACAACAAAAAAAAAAAATAATGAAATGGCTCACAGAGTAGATCTAGGATGTGCGACGTTCCGAAAAATGAAAGATAACTTTCCGAAAATGAGAAATGTGAGACCAATGTGTGGTTGTGGTTGACCGAAAAAGTAATAGGATAGAGACCAAGAGGAGATCAAGTGACGACATGATGAAAATGACAAGCAACTGGACAACAACCGCACACAGAAAAGAAAGAGTTGGAAAAATCTAATGGAGGATTATGTTCATCGGTGGACACATAAGACTTGATAATGATGATGATGATTTAAATCCATTAATTGTTTAATAAGACATGCCAGCGTGTAGAAACCTGTAAACGTGTTTAAAATAGTAAAGGATTCTTTTTTAAGTTATAGTACATTAAAAAAAAAGAAGTGTTTGATTTTTTTAACTTTCTTTTTTATTCCTGAACTTAATAAAACTAATTGAACAACTCAAATCGCATGACCTAAACCTTTGGGACCTCGGGCAAATGAGCACCCTGGGGTTGGAAACCATTCTCATCAGCGATATAGTTGACGGTGTAAGTTTGACCATCATCAGCAACGAAGGTGAAAGATCCACGGACAACAATAGCTTCATCTTCTGAGCCAACGTTCTTCAATTGACCTTCTTCGTTCTTTGATGTACCATCACTGGTCTCGAGGGCATAGCTGTAGCTATCGACATCGACTTTAGAGTCTGAACGGAGGATAGTGGCTTCCTGCGATGCTGGAGCAGCCAAAGCGAACGCGAAGAGAGCAACGAAAACAATGATGAATTTCATTTTGGATTTTTGACGTTTGCTTTAGTTGTTAACTTGAACACTAATGACAAAAATTTGGCAATACGCGTAGCTTTTTATATGATTTTATCGCTCACATGCGAATCTCATTCTGAGAAAAACCACATCGAAATCGAATTCACAATCAAAAATGTTAATATTGCATAAATATGTACAAGACAATAAAATGAGAAGGAAGATCCATTAAAACTAGTAGGTTGACAATAGATTAAAATATTTTAGGTAGACTGTCTGTTAGTTTTAGTTTGTTGCTGCTCTGCTTCAGATAGTTAAAAAAAAAATCACTTTTTTCCATGTGTTGTAACGAGTTCTGAGCTTAAATATTTTGGTTAATATTTGGAAAACTAGATTGACTCGCATCGTTTGGGTATGTGCGATGAACTTGTGCGCATAATTTAATGATTTTGCCGGCTTAGACCAAATGAAGCGACGTTTCAAATTTGAATTTATTTGATTTTCTTGTTTAGGCTTGCAAACTTTAACATGATTTTGCATAAAATTATTCTATTGTAAAAACTCAACTTGATGCTTTTACACCGGCTATAAAAGCCTAAACCGGATTTTTGGTCCATGCTGGTTAATATTTTCATGTATTAACAATTGTTACATTTGTTTGAACTTAGGTCAAATTGTATATAAGAGGGCGATCAAACTTTAATTAAATACTCATAAGTTTCTTAAGCTACCTAAAGCAAAAATCAGCTGAATCAAAATAGCTTCAACATGAAATTCATTATTGTTTTCGTTGCTCTCTTCGCTTTCGCTTTGGCTGCTCCAGCATCCTAGGAAGCCACTATCCTCCGTTCAGACTCTAAAGTCGGTGGCAATAGTTACAGCTATGCCCTCAAGACCAGTGATGGTACATCAAAGAACGAAGAAGGTCAATTGAAAAACGTTGGCTCAGAAGATAAAGCTATTGTTGTCCGTGGCTCTTACCCTTCGTTGCTGATGATGGTCAAACCTATACCATCACCTATATCGCTGATGAGAATGGTTTCCAACCCCAGGGTGCTCATTTGCCTGTCGCTTAAGATAACTTTAAGTCAAAGGAACTCTTTATAAGAGTTTTGCTTATATTAATATTAAAAAGAAGGAGAAAAAGTATGGAAATGTTAAAAAATTGTATATAAAAAAGAAAATCAAATATTTTGCTTTCATTTCATTTAAAAGTAGAAAATTGTGCTTTGTGAACACTGACTGAAACCGAAAGCACTTCTTCACACATCATATCTTTATTACGTTCATATTATTGTATTATAACAATAGACAGAGAGAGAGAGAGAGAGAGAGAGAAAGAGAGAGGAGGAGATAACACATCTTATTGAGTATTTTTAATGTTGTACAAGACGTTCGATCATATTGTATGTATGTTTATGTACAAAGCTGAGAGATGCAGCAGTTTACTTGGGTATATGGTCTCCCACAGGCTGATAGCCATTCTCGTCTGCAACAAAATTAACCGTGTATGTTTGACCATCGGGCGCCACCCAGGAAACAGAACCACGTATTACAAGAGCTTCATTCTCGGTGCCAGCATTTTGGATGGTACCTTCCTCAGAACGTGTTGTGCCATCGCTTAATTTGTAACTAATTAACATGATTTAGATTTAAATATTAATGAAATTGATATATAACCGACTTGAATTTGTAACCATCTATGCCAATATTTTCCATATTATATTCCAGTACTTCAACATCTCCCTGTGGACGTGCATTGACCACAGCGGCAAAGCAAAGCAGCGACGCAATGAAGACTAGCATCTGAACAAGAAGATCATTGATTTAATATTGATATAACATGTCTTCTATTGTGCAATATAATCCTTTGCCTACCAATTTCATAGTGTTTTTTGTAAGGATTCTCTGTGCAATTGTTCTTTATGAATTACAAAGTTTTTAGTTCGTTAAATTATTACGATCCGATCCGATGCGTTGAAGTTAAGTATTTGGTTTGGTGCAAGTGCAGCGCGTTTGATGCATTTTTATATCAGCGACGATGCAGTTTGGATTTTAAAAAATGCATTTTGTTTTTTTTTTTCATCTTCTAAGCAGAATATGCAAACGTCATAAATTTGCTCAACTCATGATTAAATGAATAAGAAGAAGCAGCAGCTAACATCTAACAACCTAAGTCCAAGTACATTTTTAGAAGATGCAATGGACACAAATGAATATGAAACTGAAGTGTTGAAGCTAAACATGAAGACGAAGATGAACGTTGCGGTTGGCATCTAAAGTCTATAATTTAAAACTACATAACTGTAATGTTGTTTTTGTTCTTCACACTCACATATCTAGATACATATGTGTTAGTGAGTGTGTGTGTGTGTGTGTGTTTATCTGTGATGAATATTTTTGAGCATATACTTTTTATTATTGTAGTATTACACGAACTTGCCAAAGTCGTTTCGGAACAAGTAACATTTAACTAAGTAAGTAAGATTCTTTTGCTTGGCTTACAATTATTGTTAATTCTGTTTTTATGATCATGATCATAATGATCATCATGATGACAATGATGATGTTATTTTCCTTAATTGCATTTTAGCTGATTTTTCGGTGACAAAAAGTGACCAAAAGAATTGCGCATGTGTAAAGTTATTGGCTTTGAATTTATTAGACAATTTTTTTTTGGAAATTTTATTTTTATTCTATTACAATGTTTGTAAAGTTTTATTATTATTTAGAAGAATTAAGAAAAACAGTGTTAAAACTAAAGTTTATGGCTTAAATTTGATGACTGCTCAAATTTGTTTGACCTTTGTGTATTTCAAAAAATAAGTCTAATACAAAATGACAATCATGATTGCAAAGATATGTCAAATTTTATATTGAAATCAATCAAAACTACATAAAATTTGAACTTGACTCAGGATAAAGTTATATGATGATGATACAAGTATGTAAGTAAGGTAATGTTCCAAATGAAGTTTAGCTTGTAACAATTTTAAAGATGATATCCACTGGCTTAAGTCATAATGAGTTGTCATGTTGTGATGGTAATAACAATCACTGCAATCAAGAAACGGTGGGCAAGGCATCTGTGCTCTAGGGCTATTAAACTGCAGCAAACAAGGTCTTCAAAAATTGAACAGAAATGCAACATAAAGACAACTGAAACTGACAGCAGACCGAGAGACAAAAATTGATGCGCTTAACTTAGGATTAAAAGATACAAAAGCAAAACTTCGCTCTCCTCATCGTCTACTGACTTTTGGCATATTTGGCGACCTTTGTGCATGGCAACAATAATAACATAAGCAATCTTTATTTTTTTTTGGTTTCGTTTTTGGCAATAATAATACTCGTATTCCACCTTCATTGACTTGACCACAATGCACTAGCACAGAAGAATGAGATAAAGTTGTATCTCGTTGGGTGAGTTTTTTTTTCTTCCATTCAATGGTTTTTTCTTGCAGTTTTTATTATTATTAATATTTCATTTTTTTTTTTTGGGTTTTTCTTAAACGATGACAACTTGTACTGAGCATCATCATTTTGTTGGTAGTTTGTTTGTTTGATTTCCATTTAAAAGAAACACAAACAAATTCATATGCGTTTTGTTTGAGATACATGGTGCGATGTGCGTATGAACAACATAAACTGTGCCAACAACTTTATTTTTGAAAAAAAAAAAATAAAAAAAACTATTAAACATTAAGAGATAAAACGAAAATACAAATATACAATACTATATTGAACACAAAATATAGCTGAGTAATGCAGACATTTATGCCGACATTTTTCTGTTTCCCATTTGGATTTTGATGCCTACAAAATAAAGTGTTTTCTAGGTCGGCAATTCAACAAAGTTTTCCCTAGTAGTTTTAAGAATAATTAAATGAAGGGGTTTTTGTTTTTCCTTTTTGTTTTATGTTAAAACTTTATAAATTGGCAATTAGTCACTCGAATGTGACATGAACAACATTTTTCAGAGCGATGGAAGCATTAGTTATGGAGTTTATGGTATCTTTAAACATATCGAAATGTTGATGACGAAAAAATGTAAGTTTTTTAAGGAAAATACACTGGATGATCGCAAAGACTTCTTTATTACAATATTTAGTGTAAAGAAAGTGACATCCAGATGATTATTTAAGTTTATAAAGTCCATATGTATGACTTAATCAGATCGTTAGTCATTGATCAAAGTCATATTGTAAATCACAGCGGATTTACATCATAAGAAAGAGAACAATTTTCTCTGTGAGACTGGCATCATTTCTTATCTATTATTAGAAGATATTTTGTTCCGTTATCAAGTAGCGTTACTTATGTGCTCAGTTTATTTTTCATAGATTTTTACATTACAAGAATATCTTAAGAAGCGTATTTTCCATGCACTTAGGCATTGTAATTTTTATTCCAACTTATTCAAATATTTATTTCGACATAGTCGATCGATTTTTTAACAACAACAACAACCCCAATAAACACAGCTAAATAAACAAATCGCAACGCATCGTTTGACATTTCCTCATATGAGTTTCTTTTTCTTTTTTTTTTCATACATCTTTATATCTGTTTTCCCCCACATTTATTTCTTATTACTAAATACTATAAAAATGCTAATTACGCAAAGTTAATCCGTAGAGTCTTTGCATTTTTTTTTTTGTTTTTGTTTTTGTTTTGTTATGCATATATGAAATGTGGCTGATATGCTAATAAATACCACATAAGTAAACATTGTAACAAAAGCGAAATGATGAGGGTGTCTGCAAAACCATAATCAAAATCCATTAAAAGTTACTAACTATAAAACATGCTTCATTAGTTTTGCCATGGATACATATTTTTTTTATAGTTGAATATAAATTTTTGGGTGCAACACAAATCAATCAAAAATCATCATTATTACAACGTCAAACATTTAAAGATGTCGATGAAGGAGATGAAGAAAAGATTTTACCTTGACATTCACAGTGGAAAAAATAAAACCACAGATTTATTATTTTATACACAAAATGTATGTTGAACTAAACACGCGAACATAAAATAGTTTATAAATAAAAATTATGGAGAAAAACTTTTTGTTTAACTTAAAAAAGTTGTTGATAGACAAAAGTCATATTAACTTTTACATAATGTACATGTATGTACATATTTGTATTTATAATATTTTTATTCTTTAGTGTATACCCTACATAAGTGCCATAAAGTGATTAAGCAAAGATAAAATCAATAGAACATATTTCTTATTTCAAACACTTCACTTGACTTGAGGAACATCTAAATGATCTCGAACTAGGTCTGCTAGAATCTACTAAGTATACAAGGTAACTCATCATAATTGGTCACTCTTTGAAATGAAGGGCCGGACTTCCTGAATTTTAGATAGTCACCTGGATCTTAATCTATCTACTATATATAAAAAATTTGGATGTATGTTTGTATGTTGCCTATAAATTCCAAAACTATCAAATCGATTTTGATGAAATTTTTAGGGAAACTCTAGCATGGTCCGGAGAGGGTTTCTTTGAAGCTTGATGTGGGTCGGACCAGCGGAAAAGTTGTAATTAATGGATCAATAGCCGTAGCAAAGCGACTCGGCACAGCTAGTATAACATATTTATTGTAAAACTCATTGTAAACTTAATCAAAAGTGATTTTTATGAAGAGTATCTAAAGTTTGTTTAAATTGACATTATTTCATCATCAAAAAAAGGAAACAAAAAATAATTTGAAAGAGGCCCTTGACTTTTTCGTTGAATTTTTCTGAGTTATTTATCCTCTCTGTTTCTTATTTTTCTATCTTCTTCGTTTCGTATTTTTTATGATTGCTTGGTTAATATTAAATTTATTTAACAAAAAAATACCACAAAAAAAAAAAAATAAATAAACTAAAATTGGAGGGCGTTTGCATTGATTTCGGTTGAAACTCTTCTGATCATACTTCGCATAGTGAGTATTATAGTTTTTGTCATTCAAATATCGATTGGCATGACAATTTATCATCAAACATGGATTTGCATAATTATTTAATATTTGTTTATTGTTGTAGGTGGTTTGACTTTGTTTTTTGTGTGTTATGTTTGTCGTTTTACCTTTGATTTGCCAAATGCAGATACACAGATACATCATGTTTATCACAATGACAATGACGAAAGAAGTAGCAACAGAAGTAGCAGAAACTAAAAGAAAACTAGTTTCAGCAAAAAGCAGTTTAATATAACAAATTTTTATTTTAAATGGGGAAATAATTAATTTTTTTTTCATTTTATTTTATATACTAAATACTTAACACGTGCTGGCATAATGAAGATATGATCAAAGTCAAAACATTCAATCATTGTCAGCTAAGAACTCGTTGGTTTTTAGTTTATTTTTATTTTCTTGGAAGATGAAATTGTAATAAACGATGACCCATTTTATGTATGCAGTAGTATTATTCATTACATAATATTGAAGGTTCTTGTACTCTTAATGACAAGTACTTAATTAACTTATAAATGGCCCTTTAAAAGCAGCTGTTACCCAGAAAGCAGTTTAAAAATGTGGTTCCATTTCACTTTTTTTCATTTCGTCTTTTCGTTTTCTTTACGATGAGTGAGTGAGTGAAGATTTACATTCCAAAATGCTTGGGAACATCTTTACACATTAAAAGAGTTTACGAATTCAAGGTCAGCACAGATACACACAGACACACATTAAAATATAAACAAACAGCAACAAAGTGCGGTAGATTGAGAGCTTCAAACAAGAGTCAGACTCTAAGCGTCCAGCAGCTTTCGATTTATGTTCAGTTTTTTGTTGCCAATTTGACGCTATTTGTTTGTCAGTTTGCCTTTGTCTGTCCATCTCCCTGAGTGTCTGTCTTGCGTCTAAGACCGGCTTTAGATTTATTAAAATGAGCGAGCATCTCTTGCCTGCAACTTCTACTTGAAAATAGAAAAAAATAAAAATAAAATAATATCGTATTATTTTAATTTAATTCTGTTTTTCTTCAAAACACTTAACTGGTCAGCAAAATTATCACTTAAATGTTAATAGCAATTTATTTTTTATTATTATATTTACTAATTGTTAGCTTTGTATGTTTTTCTCAACTTTACTTATGACTATTTATTTCATTTCTTTTTTATCACTTCAAGTCTTAATTTATTGTTATCGGTTCTTTTTCTCGTATCTTCTGTTAAATTTTGAACAATGTTCATTTTTTATTGTTGCTGCTTTGAGTCGAGTTGTTTGTTGCCTTTAAAGTGACGCAACATGTTTGGCTGGCTTCGTGTAGTAATATCTGTTTTCCTCCTTGCAAATATGTTGACATTTAAATATTCATGAATATTTTTTGCTTTTAAGAATTGTGCGTGTAATTTAATTTTTAAGCTCCGATTTATTGTCTTTGGTGCTTATGCTAAGAAGTATAAAATATATAGGCAAATATAAGGAATTAATATTTATTGTAATTGCAATTTAACTAATTGTTTGATATATGTTTTTGCTGAAAACGTAATAAAAATATGAGTAATAAAATGTAATTGTTATTATATTGATAATAAATTCCTTGAATATAAAATAAAAATTAGATAGTAAAATTATATTTAGTTTTTAAAAGCAAATATTAAATTATTTATGAAATTAATTCAAAAACGGTGAGCAAGCAATGAACGAAAGACTTAAGCAACGAACTTCATGTAAATAACTTTGAACTTCGATTGACTCAATCAATAGCTTGGCATACTTCTAGGCTGCTCATTTAAAATTTCAAATTGGCAATTTGCTCTTAATTAATAATATAAGAGGTAGGCAAATGAATCTAATTTGATCGATACGTTTCTTTGTTTGCTGCATAAATTGTATTCGCTGGTTGATTGTGAGTAGGTAAGATGATTGCTTTTAAATTCCCATGTTCAATTGCAAAAACACAAAGAAACGACAGATATAACCATGATATAAAGTAAGGGCATATAGATAGATTATCTAATCTATTATGTTTGTTGTTTGGCGGATTTTTTGGAAAGGATATATATTCAGTTACAGAAACAAATCCAGAAACATAAACAAGAGTTGTTGCTCTATTTCTGTCTCTGGTCTTTTTTTAGGGTTCAAGAACCAAAGGGTACCAACGGGAACCCTATTGCAGAGACTTCGTTGTCCATCCGTCCGTCCATCCTCGAGACATATCTCATGAACCGTAATAGCTAAAGTATTGAAATTTTCACAGAATATTTAGTTCTATCCAGGCATCAGCTACTAAAACTTAAATATTTTCAAAAACTTAAAGGGGTCTCCATAACAGAAACATTTTGGTTTGTATGGTAGCTATACAATCCAGTAATTCCACGATCGTGAAATTTCGATGGTTGGTGGCTATACATTACAGACTTATATTGTCGAAATTTCAGTTTGATCGGACTACTAGGGAGGGTACTTTCCATACAAACCCCATTAAAATTCCGGTTTTTATTCGAAAAACTTCTTTGTTTATTGGACTATTGAACTAACATTTAGACACTATAAGTTTCTGATATAGGCGCGGTACATTTGTTGGAATCAGTCAAATCGGACCACTAGGGGGAGTACCATCCATGCAAACCCCAATCTGGTACGGAACCCTCCGTGTACGAATCTGACTCGCACTTGGCCTCTGTCGCTATTGCTCATATAAAATACTAGGTTATAATTTGTAATTATAATATTAGTTCTAGTAAATAAATGTATAAGAGTAACTTTATGATTTTAGCTTGGATCTGCTTTACTTAGGAATGGTTTTGTCCCTAATTCTCCACTTTTTTTATGTATTTTTTTGTTTTCCAAAACTATTCAATTATCTAGTATAAAATGATAATGAGTTGAATGTTATTTGGATCGCTTATTGATTCCAACCTCTGTCTACCTTGTTTTTAGGATTTGCATTATTAAAAATTCTTAAGTGGTAAACTATTTGGCACATTGTTCCATCAAGATTTTTTGATTTACTACAATTACTCCATCTCACCAAACAATGAACCACTTTATTAGACAAATATTGCTGAATACTATTTTACGTAGATGTGCCGCACAAATAGAAATATTGCGCAATAGTATTGTGCTTTATTTAACCTACACATTGAAGCGTATTCCATAACTAAGATTGAGTCCATAACATAATAAACAGTATTTTCGAATTTCAGGACAAAGAAATACTTTCTAAGACAATTATTTTCTTGATATGATATCTGAGAATACTGTGATCGGTGTGGTATTCTGGTGAGATCACCTGTATTATTTTGTCTACCTTTGGTCTTTGGTTTGCAAATTTAGTAGCCTACCTGACTCTGATTAACCCACAGAAGGACTCGAGTCATTGAAAATTAAGACCGCATCCAAAGATATTGATAGAATTAGTTTCTTTAGATATGAGTGTCTCAACATAAACTTTTGACTAATTTAAATGGAGAGTCTGATCAATAAAATACAATACAACGTTTATAACAAATTATTAGGCATGTTTATAATTTGAATAGACTATATAATGTAGCCACAAATCTTAAATAACAATAACATAAGATTTACTAAATAAAAATATTTGTATAAATAATAACACAATCCAAAATTCGCTATAAAATGATTCGCACTAAATAATGCGGCCAATGACATGACAAAAATCACAATGAAATTTAATGTATGCAAGAAATATGTTGATATGTTCAATGATGTGCTCGATTTTCTGTCTTTTAACCAGCCAAAGATTGCAATGACTTTGGTGATAATTTACGATTTTTAACTCCTGGACGACGTGAAGGACGATTATTTCGTGAATAATCACCGGCGGCAATCAAATCCTGTTGCGATGTGCCACCATTCAAAAGCAAGACCAACCTCATCACGTCGTGTACCATCAGGTAATTTATAACTAAGAATTAAAGATGACCATTTTATTAAAGATTTCGATCTCATCTAATATAAATCGACTTACCCATATCGATATCCTTCACGAGTTGGTTGATATATAAATTCCTCTATGATTACATTGGGATATTGTATTTCAAAAACTTCACCAGGCGCATAAGAGGCATTGGTTAGATGAAGCAGGTACAAAATGAAGAAAATTACTGAAAACTAATATAAAATAATCGATTATGAATAAAAATAATGAAATATTATGCAAGTAAGTAAGCAAACCTTAAAGAATTGCATTTTGTATTGTAATAAATCCAAGAAAAGTAAACAGAAAAAGAAGTTGACACTGCGAAGACTACATACAAAATGCAACTGTAACCCAACGTGGCTGGCGCCAAATTGATTCAATGGTAATTTTTCCAAAAAGACACGAACGAAGACATCAAAATGTCTATTGCCAAAGAAGTAGACACCAATAAAAACATATGTTAAACATAAACGAAATCACAAAGTAAAAAAAGTTATATTTAATTGGTCCATTATAGCAACAATAGACCAACGCAATAAGCTCGCATGCAAAGTTGCCGAATAAGGTTAATGCTGCTGCATTCATTATTGGTCATCATCATCAAAATCATCGCTATGATCATAATGTTTTTACAATAGATGAATCAATGAATTAAGTTGTGTGTGTGTGTTTTGAACTTTGCTTCAGTTATTTCGAAATAACGACTTTTTTTTGTATTTTATTGTAAGTTGATAGTTGATCAGGTGGATAACCTTCTTTTGTTTGTTTTTGTTTTGGGTATTTGTCAACATTTCTTTCATTTATTTTTAGGTATGTTTAACTTGCAAATCACGTGTTCGATTGAGGGAAATTGCTATGAATTTCTAATTTTGTTGAATTTATTTCAACAAAACAACTCGCTCTGGTTTTGTTTTTAGTTTCCATCACAAATCAATCACAGCTTACGAAATTGTTTAAAAGACAATTTCATTTCTTATAGTATCTACAAAAACCAATTATAATTAACATAAAGTTTTGTATCTAGATACAAAGCTTAGCTTATAAGCTTTAAATAAAAATCTTTAAATCAGATATACTAAATGAAGCTTTAAAGCTGAAGTTTTGGCCTCAAGTATCATCATAAGCAAATACTCAGGTCTTTCAGACACTGAGAATTGTAAATTCTGTAAACTGAAAAAGGTTTTCAGTTTTAAAGTTTACTCTAACCTCATTCAGGGAATGCTAAATTATTAAAGATTTATTAACCCTTAACATTTACCATATGCAATAAGGCAAAAAAAAAAAAAAATTATCTCTTTAAGTCACAAAGAAATTATAATCAAACTAATAATAATACAATAATAACAAATATCTGCATATAAATATTTCAATTGAAATGAAGTTTCCATTTTTAGAGCGTAGCTCTTTTATGTGTGATACGGCATGAGTTTAATTTGAAAAAATAAAGCTAAAAATAGAATCGTCAGATTTTTTTTCTGCTGGTTAGAGTGTTGGAATGGCAAACTGATGGCGTGGGGTTCGAATCCTGCACTGGGAATATTTCTTTTTTCATCTATTTATTTTTTTTTTATTTGCATATTGATAGCAAACTGACGTGGAAACATCATATCCAAAAAAAGAGATATCAACTCATATTAAAATTTAAGCAGCTATACCCGCTTCTGAACAGTAGATCTAAGTTAACAACCAATGGGAAATTGGTAATATATAATAGTGTAATTAAGCCTATATGGACGTTCGGCATGCAATTATGGGGTACAGCCAAGAAAACTAACATTAACATTATTCAGCGTCAACAATCGAAAATATTTCGATCAATAGTTAATGCAGACTGGTTTATATCTAACTATGAAATTCACAAAGACCTCGGCATAGCTATGATTCAGGAAGAAATCATTAATGCTAGCAGGAGGTACCACAAAACATTAGAGCGACATACCAATCTAGAAATAACAGACCTTCCATCTAACGAATTGTCTAGACGTAGACGCTTAAAACGAAGCAGACCAGTCGATCTGACCTAGCTTAGGTTACGGGTGGCTCTGAGAGGCAACTTGCGGTTGTTGGCCTGCCGCAAGTAGCTCTCAAAAATGAGGCCTAAGACACCCAGTAATCCAGACCATTATGCAAGAGACCATTCGAAAATGTTCGATATTGTTCACTGCCTTTTCCCTTCTTATTGTTAAAAATGTACTTAGTGTTTTCTTTTATATTTAAGATATAAGATGTAGGAAAACAATAGTACATATCCAATAGGGAACAAAAAAAAAAAAAAAAATATTGAAAATGATAGCTTTTAATTTGTTTTGTGTAAATATAAAATACTAGCTTTATGCAGCCTCGCTTTGGGTTCCGTATCAGATTGGGGTTTTTATGGAAAGTACTCCCCCTAGTGGTCCGATTTGACTGATTCCAACAAATGTACCGCGCCTATATCAGAAACTTATAGTGTCTAAATGTTAGTTCAATAGTCCAATAAACAAAAAAGTTTTTCGAATAAGAACCTGAATTTTAATGGTGGGTTTGAATGGAAGGTACCCTCCCTAGTAGTCCGATCAAACTGAAATTTCGACAATATAAGTTTGTGATGTATAACCATCAACCATCCAAATTTTAAGATCGTGGGATTACTGGATCGTATAGCTGGCATACAAACCAAAATGTTTCCAGTATGGAAACCCCTTTAAGTTTTTGAAAATATTTAAGTTTTAGTATTTATTGCTGATGACCGGATAGAACTACAAATTCTGTGAAAATTCAACTCTGTAGCTATTACGGTACATGAGATATGATCCGAGGACGGACGGGCGGACAACGAAGCCTCGCCCTTTGGTACCCTTTGGGTCCAGAACCGTGAAAATTAATCAAAAAAAGAAAATTAAAACATATATTTTTTAATAAATAAAAATAAAAATAATAATTATAAATTTTGTTCTAAATGGAGCTGCGCTCTACACGGATGTCACACGATACCTCTTTCCTTTTTTTTTTTTTTTTTAATAAATTTAATGTTTATTATCATTTATCAGTAAACCATTTGATCAAAGACCATAAGTGCTAAAATATTAATGATGAATATGAAATGTATTTAATTGTTTCTCATTATTTGTTATATCACATATTCCTAAATCTATTTCAAAACTTCCAAGATTATCCAAGTGGGAAATCTCATTCGGATTTCTTAACTTTGTGAGCTGTAACATAAGGCTGGAATCCATTTTTGTTAGCCTTATAGAGAACTTGATATTCATAGCCATCGGCCGAGATGAAACTATAACCCCCACGATATTCTACAGGCTTTTGTTCATTTGTATTTGAATCTTTTCCATCATCTGAAGGTGATTTCAAATTATATTTGATGTCTTCGGTACGATGTTGTCCATTTTCGGTATCAAAACTGAAATCATATAAAAATTATGTTCTTTGATAGGGATTTTAAGAATTAAGATCAATTTGTACCCAAAATGTAGTTCCGCTTGGGTATTTTCATTCTCCTTAGATGATTTTCTTTCATCTTCAAGTGGCGCACTCCAAACTCTCTGACTAATCATGCAGACAACCAGCAGAACCAGGAACTTTTGCAAAAATAAAAACATTTTGATTTAAATTTATTAATGTGATAAATATTTAAAACTCACAATTATGCATTTCATTGTTCTACTTTTTATTGTTAAATAAATTTTCACTTTGAAATATTATTTCTTTCTTCTATTTAGTATGAAGAATTTTTTGGGTTTTTTTTTTGGTTCAATTTTTTTTTTTTATATCTTACAAATAAAACGTTCTGCACTGCTTTGATTGCGAAATCAAACTAAAACTTGTCTACAACTGTTTGTCTCGAATAAAGCCACTTTAGATTGTATAAATATTTTGTTAGAATGGGCTGATGATCAAAGTCGCAAAAAATACAACTTAAAAGTAAATTATTACGTCATAATTTATGGGATAAAGGCTCGCGGACTCCAAAAATAAAAAAAATAAACACAATAGAATTCAAAAGAAAATATAATAAAAATAAATTTAAATAAATACCATTAAAAAATCATGTTTGCTTACTTACTTACTCGTATTCTGCTTACTAAGCAAGCATTAGAACAGAAGCTTAATGGAGTTTCATAACTGGGGGCTCCGTGGACAAGCATAGATAGACTCATCTCATAAACAACATAGACATCGTAATATTTACGAGTATTAGCGCAGTTTCGCTTGATTTATCATCACATTTTATGTTCATGTTTTCATCTAAAGGTGACTATTATTTGACCATGTGAATGGTTTGAATAAAAGTTTTATTTTTAATATTTTTGATGAGAACAAACACATACGAGTACAGTAATTTATTCAATCAAATCAAATTAATCAATCATTGTTACAACAATTTCATGTAATTGGAACATTAATTCTTATAAATGATAAAAGACTGATTAATTATGCATCTACATACAGACATAGTTTTACGTACACAAAATTCTAATTTCAGACAAAATAATACATAGAAAGAAATAGATTTAGTTTAATCAGAAAAACAAACAAAACACACAAAGTTTGAATTAAAAATCCATTTGATTTTGGTCTCTGAAAGGGCAAAATGAAAACAAATGAACATCAACAACAAACTATTTTCAATCTGCAATTACAAAATTGAAAAAAAAAAAATAATGGTAAAGAAAATATTCTTCCTGCCTTTAACAAACAACAAGAATTAATACATGGAGCGGCACAAATCTTCAGCACCTGCGAGGCTGAACCAGATGACGGCATACGTGAAGTAACACAAGCAACCACCATCCACCATTACCAAACAGCACCACCCAATAACAACAACTATAACAGCACCATATACAAATGTACTTGTACATAGACACGAGTACCAAGAACTAGAACATGAACCAACCAACAACAACAAGTACAGATAAAAGCACTTTGCCTGTTCAGGAACACACACGTTAAATGTACATCTACCGACTCAATGAAGCCAAACTAAGCCAGTTAGTCAGTTCAGATTCAGTCTACTCTACAGCTATGATGTCCTATGTCACTATTATCATCATCATCATCATCATCATCATCATCATCATCATCATCGTCATCTGCATTATCATTGTCTTGATGGTCGTAATGAAGTTGATGGTGAGTTAGCAATATGCTTATTTAACGCCGCAATAAACTTCTTACAAGGGTGCTAAACTAAGCTGCACTTGTGTCTTGTACAACCATAGCCACTTGCCACATCCCATTAAACCACATCACATCTCATCTCATCACACTGCACCACACCACACCACACCACACCACAGAAGGGATCGACATAGTTTGGCAATGGAATATACCACGCCTCCCAGTCATATTCAGTCAAACGAGTCTATTAACTTTTTGCCATTGCCAGTTGCTAGTTGTTGGTCCTTTATCTCATCTCTCATTTACTCTCATTCCTATTTGTCACTTCTCATTGAATGCTCCCTGCATAATCCTAAATGGGGTTGTTATTTTTTTTCTACACTCTATAGTCCTTTGAAATGGTCGAAATACTTTTCGAACTTGTTTCTTGCTTGTCGTGGAATTGTTTTTGTTTAGCATTAGAAAACAGGAAACCCTGCGTACGCAGCTGACGGATTCTCACACATCTCATAGCTAAGGAAAACGGGTTGTCAAAGGGATTTTGATTGAATTGTGTTTTGTTGTTGGTTATTATTCTATGTTCTAGTTCTTCGTGTCTATGACAGAGGTTCGCAAAGTTGTATTGACGAATTGAAACACGGACCCTAGTCATTGCAATCCCTTGATTTTTGACGATTTATTGGTATATTAATCTCCTAGGCCAGGGATGGCAGAGCTACTTTGATTGTTCTACGAGCCAATATTCCTAACAAAAGCTTTTTTTATGATTTGTATTGGATATTGAAACATCCGGCGGGTTGGCTCTTCCTGAATCCTTGAGAAGAATGACAATTTCTTTTTAAAATTCTTTATATGTAAATACAAATGTAGACAATTTGATGATAAAAAGTTAAAAGCAAAGTTGGTTGTTTGACTTCTGGCAACGGTAACTTCAGCCACAGTTTGAGAATCGCTGCTCTATGTTATTCATGTTGTTGTTGCTGTACTTGTTTCATGTATGTGATGCAGCTAATTTAATGTCTTTTATAATTTTCTTTGCATCTCATTTGTAGTGAATATTGTTATTTAGTAAGCATCTCCATCTCCGATTTGACCGTGAACTAAGTCAGCTGACGCCAACCATTTGCGCTCGCTCTATTAATGTAAGCCGCAAGCAGCATACCAGATAACAACAAATCAAACAACTTGCTTTTGCATCCCTCCCTCTCGTATATCTGCTCTACACATAATACGATAGATAGATAGTATGTACAACTTTTATCACCAAAAATATCATTCACCGGTCGAGAAACCAACAATTGTCGGTCTTTGGTTTGGTTGCTTTTTGGCTTTGCCTGTGTCTGTTGGGTGCGCGCGTCTCTTTGGATTTGCTACGCACACATTGCAAAATGTTTCACGGTCCAGGAATGTTTCGATTCTGCCCGCAGAAAGCACCCTTCGCCCGCATATACGCGTACATTGGAAAAAGAAATTTTACTATTGTATTGTATTTGGCAAAAATTCATAATTTTACTAAATGCATTTTTGAATGGCTTTTAATAAAGCAAATTTTGACAGAGCGTTGCAATTTGATTGCGATTTGTATCAATGGATGAATGGATGGATGAATGGATGGAAGGATATTGTAGATTAGGCAGCTGTGTCGGCAGGGACGTCTATGGTGGTAGTTTGTGGTGTCTAGTGGTGTTGGTATTGTTATGATATGAAGTGGATTAAGGTCCTTTCAACGCTCTAAAATAAACAAGCCACAGCAGAATCAAAAGCACTTGTCATTGATCGTTGTCGTGCTTACATGATAAATTAACATCATCATTTTTGCCCATTGACAAACACAATATGGTGGTCTGAGAATTATGGCAAGTGTGTTGGCATATCATGTTGCGAAAAGCGATTTACTTATGTATTTTGTGATTAAGATTTTTGTTTGATTAGTTTAGGCTTAATTAATGCTGGCGATCGAAGTGGGCGATAATAATTTTCAAATATGATAATGAGTTTCATGTGTGAATTTCTTGCAGTGTAACGTCTGCCATGACATGTTTACCGTTTGACTATAGTCATAGTATATCATCTTTCTTTGCAGTCACGTTTGGCCAATATTTGAACTTTCAACTGCATGTGTAGCAACATGTCTTGGCCATGCGTGCTCTGATCTTACCAACTTGCAACAATTCATCTGAGTCAAAGTGAGTATAAAAGAAAAACTCATCTAAGAAATCAAGTCAGTTTGCAATCGAAAGAAGTCTCGCTGTTTAGTACCAATGTATTGTATCCAGTTGCTGATCATATGCTTAGCTTTGAGCTTAAGCAATGCCAGACCAGATGGTTATGAAAGAGCAAAGCCACCGGCACCGCCAAAACCCAAGCCGCCAGCATCTAAGCCACCAAGCAGTTATGGAGCACCAGCAAAACCACCAGCAGCTAAACCATCGGCTACTTATGGAGCACCTCCGAAAAAACCAGCACCTAAACCACCAAGTACTTATGGGGCACCAGCACCGAAGCCTTCAAATGGCTATGGACCACCACCATCGAGTAATGGTGGTAATACATATTTGCCCCCAGGTAATGGAGGTGGAAATGGTGGTGGGGGTGGCGCTGGCGGCACTGGTGGTAGTGGTCCTGTAATACCCATTATTAAATATGAGTCCAAAGTTAATACAGATGGTTCTTATATGGTATGATAGATTTGTACTTAATTTTTTCCATCTATTTTTATTTATGTTCTCCATTCTTTAGTATGAATACGAAACTGGCAATGGTATAATGGTGGATGAGATGGGCTATCTAAAGAACGCCGGAGTTGAAGGTGCTGAGGCACAAACAGCAGAAGGTTCTTTTTCCTACACAAGCCCTGAAGGTGATCCAATAATGGTGACTTATGTAGCCGATGAGAATGGTTTCCAACCACAAGGCGATCATCTACCAACACCACCACCCATACCCATAGAGATACAAGAAGCTCTGGATAAGATTGCCGCTGGTGGAGGTTGTCAAGATTGCGATGACAATGGTGGAGGTGGTGGTAATGGGGGCAATGATGACAATGGCGGTTATGCCTATTAGCAAGTACTGGAAATTTCAAAAAAAAAAAAAAAAAACCTGCTGCAACCGGGTATTAATGATCTCTAAACTTTGTACAAACCTGAATTTCAATTTCAATGCATTAAAACAAGCAAACACCAAAAACATTCAAAATTCGAATTGGTTCTTTCTTTTGTAATGCGCACCTTGCGATTCTCATTTCGCATTAACTCAGAATACAAGTCGAGTGCCAGCGTGTGCCAGAGCCGCGTGCTATGTGACTGGAAACACATGTTTATCGAGATTTACACCCTATTCCCAAAATTATCCTGTTGATCGTTTTGCACGTGCTGTGGTTGCTTTTGTCTAGTTCTTTTCCACTTATGATTACGATTAAATGAAAACATTAGCGTTTATAACCTATCGGAAGTGTTATGGAAACGTGCCGTCACCGTCGTTTATAAAGTGCCGCCATATAAACAGTAAAACTCAGGAGCGGAGTTAGCTCATACAATAAATGAAGGCGGCAATTAGTTTCTTCACTTATGTATAAGATTCCTTCAGTGTATATGAATGTAAGAAAGCAATGGTGTGTGTGTGTGTACTTAACCCTCAATGCGTGTAACGCTCCTGTGTCCAAAAATCACGACCAACCCTAAACCACAAAAACAAATGCCAAAAATTAAGGCATTAGTGAAACTTTACAAAGGACATGACAAAGAGGGGTGGTGGAAAATGTGAATGAAACCAAATAAGCCAAAAGTAAAGGACGGTACTGGGAGGGAGGAAACAATAACGAATGCGATTTGAGTATGGTGGCATTACAACAACAATATGCGATCGTTTAATTTCAATTAGAGAAAACCTTACCAAATGCGAAAAGCCAAAAAGGCTCAACAACAACAACAACAATACAAAAACGAAAAGCACCAAAGGATGGAGAGATGAAGCAGCAATAAACGCCGGAAAGCAAACACTTGCTACATTAGCTCAGCTTAGTAGCAGGCGCTACATGATGTTGCACTTGCTACACCAATAACAACAGCAACCACCATCATTCAATAAAACTGGACCTGAATGTTGTGTGTTGTGTTGTGTAGTGAACGATGAGGAGGACATGAATTGCCTTGGCATAGAGTGTGCGTAAGCAAAGTGCGTAGCTATGCCATCATCAATATCATCATCATCAACATCAGCAGCATCAGCATCAGCCTCAGCGACGACGATATCAACATTAGAGACCCGGAACAAGCGATTGTTGATGCTGGGAATTTTTGCACTTGTCGCGCGATGCGAGCTTGTTTTGACATTGCAAGCCGTAACAAATCCAAACAAGCGTCAAGGAGTAGTAAGCAGAAGCAGCGACGTTGACGGTGGCAGCAAGGATATAGCCAATAAATGTGCCTTATGTAGGACAAGGGTTCTTTGCGAAATTCTAAGCTCAACCACGTGATGTACTGATGAATTGGGCTGCGTCGACACCGTAGCGTCGCATATAAAAGGCGTTTGTCCTTTCCAATTGGAACACATTTAAGGAAGAGATCGCAAACGTGCAACATCAAAATTAGTACGTAATTGTAAAGATGCTGCCAATGTTGCCAACAAGGAAATTAGATGACCATCACAATAACAACAACAAGAATAATAACCATAATCGAAGCCCACAACAAGAACGTACACCACAACAAGTGCCACAACAACATCATCATTACCAGCAGCAGCAGCAGCAGAGTCAAAAGCGCTCCTCCAGCATGATCTTTCGTATTGAACAATTGCTGCCTTCTACTACAACAACAACAATAACAGCTGCAACATCATCTGAAGCGATTTCGGTTGGTAGTGGGAAACGCCTTAAACTGGATACTCCAACGAGAGCCCGTGGTGGCGTCTATGTGTCACAATTCACGCCCAAGGATACTTACTCCATGAGTCTGCCAAGTGCCGCACTTATGAGTGTCGATTCCAGTGCAACTCAACAAACGCCTATCATGTGCAATTTGACACTTGATGGTTTGCTTAACATGTCACCCGTGACAATGCGCAGTATTAAACTCTCTGAGGATGTTTACAGCTACAACGCAATCTTTGAGCTACACAATCGTCATATACGCGTGCGCGTTGTTCGTGATATTGGACATGATGATGAGCTTGTTGCTTGGTATGGTGAAGAGCTAACACTCCTTATGGGTATACCCTTCCTGAAGCCAATGAATATACAAGGTTGGTACCCAGAGAACTCCGTTTACTTCTATCTTATCTAAATTTCTAATGTTCTTGTATTATGAAAATCCAGGAAACAATTGTTACACTTGCCATATGTGCCATTTAACATTCGAGACACCACATCCGCTTAAGATTCACCTTGCACTTGGTTGTGGAAGTAATATATTGGATATACTCTGGATAAGATTACATTACGCACTCAATGCAACACCGTCGCTGCTCGACTCATCTGCTACCACAACACTTTCACTTTTGCCAACATCATCATCTGCTCTGCCTCCTACGCATCATTCACCAATTCATGCCACCAACTCCTCATCGACGGCTTCATCAATATCACCAGCAAGTTCACCACCGCCACCACCACAGCCATTAGCAACCACAAGTAGAGCACAAGTGTCTTCACGATTGCAGCAACGTTTATCTGCCTTCAAACCGATCACCGCGCCTCAAACACAACAAATACTGCCACCAATGTCAATCATACCCATGACACTGCACACCTCGATGCCTCTAGCAACAGCACCACCAGCTACAACAACAACTGCAACTGCTGCCATGTCCTTCTCCTATATGCCCACGACACTTTCCTCATTGCCTCCCCATTTGAGTCTGCTGCCTCCAGTTGGCAGTAACTCCAACATGAATGCCGCTGCACAAATCGAGGCTATCGTAAGTAATATGGGTGCATCTAAGCAAGGTCATCTATGCATCTATTGTGGTAAAGTCTATTCCCGGAAATATGGCCTTAAAATACACATCCGCACTCACACCGGCTTCAAGCCCCTTAAGTGTAAATTCTGTCTACGTCCCTTTGGTGATCCCAGCAATCTCAATAAACATGTTCGCCTTCACTTGCAAACTAATCTGGGCTCGAACAGTACTGGCACTGGTCAGGCTGAGGGTCATCAATGTCATTTATGTCATAAAATACTTGTACGTCGACGTGATCTACAGCGTCACATTGAGACCCGTCATAGTCATAATCCAGACAATGACACCGAAGTAATTGTGGTAGAACCTGCTGAACAACCAAAGCGTAATTCATGATATGGAAAATATGAAGAAAAGTAAAAAATTAACTGTGATACTAAGTTTTAAATCGGACCAAATGCTTAAGATAAGAAAAATAAAGAAGAAAAAATAAAAATTAGTATGTCCTTTCACTTTGTAAATATTAGCTATCTCGGCGCATTTTGCTACGGCCCGACATAGGTTAGTGTTTCTGCAGTTCTTGGTGTTGGTGCTGTGTTTTGGTTTTGTTCAAGTCTATATTGTTGTAGTTCGGGTGATTCTGTAGTTCTATTTTCACTTGTTTGTGTTTGTTGCTTTTGATGTGTTTCTTCCAATTGATTAATAATAAATTTGTTTTGACTAAATTCTTTCTGCATCAATTATGACTTTTCCGATCCACACGAAACTTGACAGAAACACTCTCCGGACTATGCTAGAATGTTTCTGTAAATTTTGACAAAATCGGTTCAGAGGTTTCGGAGTCCATATGTCACATCCAAACATACATTCACTTTTATGTGTATAGAATCCAATCCAATCTCCATAAGAGGCAATTGATATAATTATGACAAACAAAATGTCTTCAGTGAAAAATTTCGTTGTTCCATTAACATAAAGACATACTTCGCATATCGGACATCCTCATTACAATAGTTTTGCCGCCCGAAATTCAAAATACTTTTTATTTTTTTAAATAATTTTTATTTGTAATTCAATAATATGCACGAATTTAAATTATTCCATTTAATGCACAATCTTATATATATATAATATTATTAACTATTAGAAGTTGATCTCAAGCTGTTTTCATTCGTCGTCATTGGATCTATTAATCTGAACTTGGATCACACAATTACCATACATGTAAATATGTATGAAAGTAGTACTAATGGTGTTTATGTTGGATGAATATGAGTGAGGATATTGTATTGTAGTATCTTGTATATATGTTGTATGTGTGTTGAAAGTATTGTATGTATGATGTGTGTTCATGTGTCCATGTTGGATGTGTTTACAATATAATGTACTATATAATATTATTACATAATATATTAAATATGTATAAATATTTCATATTGTATTGTATTTACTCGTATATAAAAAAGGAAATAGAAAAACAATCACAAATTGTACGATTTTGAAGTATTTTCTTTCTGTACTATTTCTTACACTCTCTTCTTATGATATACAATTATATTATATTACCATATATTGCATTCCATCTTGATCTCGATCACATATTGTTCCCCGCATATGATGGTGAAGCAATTTAAGTAAGCAGTTTCATTTTATTAGGATTACACATATTGTAAGTAGGTGTACATACATATATATATACTCGTATGTAAATGTAAGCAAGTATGTCTGTGTTTAGAAAGATATTGTTAGTATACGGTTAAGATCGATCGTTGAATAGGTTATATTTTTAAATAGATTGTTCAAAAGGCGGAATATGTATATCGTATTGTAGATAACAAATGTCATTTGTTGAGCAAAATATATTGACAAAAAGTACATATTTACAGTCTATTTAAATTACTGAAGAGTAACTATATGACATACACGTGTATATTTATAAAGCATCCTAGGAGATTCTTTAATCTTTAGCTGATAAGATGTTGAATTGATCTTTTGTACAGAATCTTCTGTTAATTACCTTTAAACAGGTGTCGGAAAAGTTAGCCCTCCATTTTGTTTTTTATCTGGACGGTGGAAAGAATCTTATAGAAATGTAAAAGACATTGGAAAGAGGAGTAAAATAAACCAAAAGATTAGAGGGTCAAATGCTTTGTCATCCAAATTTTTCGATCTTCCATTTCCCATGTACTTTATTAATGTATTTAATTACTAGATCCACCGATTTTTAACATATTACTTTCTAAAAATCGACCACCATGAAATGAATATTCTTTGCTATTGGCGTTCTAATCAAGACTTTGATAACACATTATGTGTTGAGAAAAGTCTCTAGGAATCAATCTTAGGGGTTTTCATTGATTTCTTTTTCTTATTTTAAAGTCGTGATTTCTTATATTATTGATAAGGGAACGTTCGATTGATTTAAGACTTTCTTTATTGCAGTGTGACTTATTCTGTGATTATAAGTAGTAAGTAATTAAGTAGTAACATATTTGATTTCATGATATTTGGATTTAAGTTATATCGGTTATAGTATATTGCATATACAGGGTTATAATTTCCTATGAAATCCTATTTTTTAATGCCAATAATTGTATTTTGATATATTTTTTCGTCGTCATCGTCGTCGTCGTCGTCGTTTAACAGAATAAGGCACTTTTTCATAGAGAAAAATATGTCCTATGTACTCGTAGTATGTAAGTAAGTCTATTGACTAAGTAATATAGTTAGAATAAGAGTGAGTATAGTATGTATGTATGTATGTTATGTACGTTGTTATCTGTTTTGTTGATTATGGAACTTATGTTCAGTGGGTTATTATTAGACTGATATCAAAGGCAGGATGGATTCAAAATGGTTCGGACAAAACCGTTGACTCTATTCAAAGTAATATCAATAATAAAATGTGCATAAACAATAAATAGAATGTAAACAAATATAAATAATCTCAAAGTTGTTTTGGAAGGTTTTTTTTTCTTTTTTAAATCTAAAGACTATATAGAACTACGTTTTTGTGAGAATCCAAGTTTATATTGTAGTATTTAAAAACTTGTAAAAAATAAATTATACACAAAATAAACTACCTCAATCGAGTATGAAGAAGAAATTCAAAAGAATATCGTTTGGATTTCAAATGTATAGATAGTAGATACATAATATTTGTATATATAAATTTAAAACCTGACTTAATCAAGCGGGGGGGTTTTTTTTTTTTGTTGCTTAAGGCTACTAATTTAACACCACAGGGAATTCTTCACATTTCATTTTTCTTTTATTTATTTATTTAACTAAATTGTTTTTCTTTTTGTTTTTGTATATTTTTCCTTATTTTTTTTTCTTTTCTTTTCATTTCTTCTTATTTTTTTTATTTTTTTTTTTGTTTTTGTTTTCTATTTATGACAATATGTCCATTGGATATTTTTCGTTTTCCTGTTTCAAAAGTCTTACGCTGTTTAATTATTTTTAGGTGTTTAATTTTTTTTTTTTTTTTTATTTTTGTTTTAATTTGTGGTTAGGTTAAGATTTCCTCAAGAGCATATCAAGTTAACTTGTTTTTAGTCTCTAGTGTTAGTTATTTGTTAATATATATTTTTTTTTAATATTATATATATATGTATATATACTTTGTTATATGTATTGTATTGTATTGTATATATATAGACACCAATAATAAATTGTTTTTGTTTTCTAAATCGTAATCAAGTTTTTGTAATACAGACACAGACATTTAATTTTTTAAGAGTAAATTCTTACATGAAGCACACTTGGGTTTGGTAACTACAGATTTTAAATTTTCTTAATTATTTCAAATTTAATTTTTATTTTTCATTTCATTTAACAAAATATTTTTAATGTTAACAATTCAAAGGTTTTTACTGTTGGTATTATTACTATTACAATATATTATTAATTTGATTTTTGTTTTTTATTATTAATTTTTTCTTTAATATTACAGATGCGGCTTAATCTCGTTGTTGTTCCCAATAAGTTTAGTATATATATTTTTTCTATTTTTTTTTTTTTGTTTTTGTTTGTTTTTATTAAATTTTTAAACATAGATTTTTTAGTTTTGAAGTTTTGAAACAAACAATTTGATTAATTTTTTTTTTTTAGGTGGAAACCTTTTGAAGCACAGTGAAAAAAAACTTAAACTGCGCTTAAATGATTTAATATTTTCTTATAAGTAAATTTCTATTTATTTTTTTGTATTCTATTCTTAGGGTTTTAATGTTTTTATAGTTTAGTTATGTATGGATTAATTGAAATACTGCGTTTGAACACGTTTAATTCAATTATTTTGACTCATTTTTAGAATGCAAGATTTTATTCACATTGTTCTCTCTTTTTTAATTAATTTATTAGAAATATATTTTATTTTATTTGAATTGCTAAACAAACAGGAAATAAAAATCATTTACAACCTTGAAATCGCAACAATAACTAAGCTTTTTTACACACATCAATATTTATTTTTTATTTATTATTTATGTGAAACACAGCTCAAAAACAAATTGAAGACTGTTTTGTTTTTATTACAATAGTAAACTTAGTATACCCTTCACTTAACATTGTTTGGGGCCGCAGTAACAAATGACTAACTCCTTCTCAGCCTTAATCTATTAATATTTGAGACATTTTTACATACATTTGACACAAACAACATTATTGACATGTTCTATAGAAATTTGTAATTTGTAACATCAATCAATTCAATTTAGTGCTATAATTAAAACTGTCAAGTAGCCAATGAAAACCTCTACTCGTATTTCTTCTATTGCATATCTATGGCAATAAGTCAAAGTAGCTTATGTCGATAATCAATGAACTATGTTCATTTAAGATGTTTGGGACTTAAGAGATAATATGATATATGTACGTGTAATTGTGTTTCTATGCCATATTTTTCGAAAATTCTTTAGTCGATATACCTGTTTTGGAGCGGTGAATAATAATAACGTTCAAACTCAATTTTCAACATAAGCTACTATGACTTGGTGCCATGGATACGTAACATATGGTAATATTGCAATGATGGGAACAAAGTCTTATACTGAATCATCATTTAAACTAAGTAAGTCAAAATTCATGTCCAAATTAAGTTTCTCTTTCCGAATTCAATATTGACAAAAATGATATCAGAACAGAATAGATTTCATTTAACTTGCCAAGGTCGATTGATTTACAATACTATATTAATTTATTTAATTCATGTCGTACCACAATTGTTTGTAATCACTGATATTTAAAGGAAGAAATACAAGTACATATATTGCAATATGACAATGTACTTCCTCCCTCTTCAATCTTAACAAAAGAAACAAAAATGAATTGATCGGACAAATTTAGAGTCTTCAATAAAGGAAGCAATAACACAAATTAGAATTTTGTAAATAATTTAGGTTTTGATTAACAGCTGAATTCCTCAATTATTTCGGAACAAAAAAAAAATCTAATTGTAATTAATATTTTGATTAATTTTTAAGCGATTGTCGTATAGTTTTGATATAGTTGCAACCATGCAGCCATGGACTATTCAACAAAAACTAACGATTTCTTTTTTTTATGCAAGAATAGGACTTTTTTTACGAAAGAGTGTATTGTGTTCTTTCATTTTGTGTCTTAATTTTAAACGACATGCGACATGTCGTATAATTTTGATAAATGGAAAGGAACATTTAAATAAATGTCACGTTCAATGAATCAAGTTTGTGAAGAGTATTTTACAATCGGTGGAACCGAATTTAATTTCTTTCTGTCTCCTAATATTTTTATATATATATATATTTTTTTTTTATAATTTTTGTTTACATATTTTTCTTTGTTTTTTTAATTTTTTCAATGTTCAATTAAATAATTTTATATATTTTCACAATTACAGACATTTAAATTGTAATAATTATTGTAATGCATGGCTATTGGACGTTTGTTACTTATATTATTTTTATTCTTTAATTATTTAATCTTATATAGTATAATATTTAATGATTTCTTTTTTACATAATCTGGTACATATACTTGTATATGTATGAAATAATCAAAATAGCTACCACACATAAAAATGCTTAAAGCCTTCGTTCAAAAATTGATTTTATTTTATTATAATTTTGTTAAGCTTAAAACTTACAAATTCAATAAACGCACTTAAGTTTAGGTTATTTTCAATTCGGGTGGACTTAACTGTTGTTTTAATGTATTTATTTTTTAATTTATTATTAATAATTTTGTGTTTATTTTGATATTATTACTTAAGATTTACAAGACACAAGATACAAGTGCATTAATATTTGCAAACTACATTTTGTTAAATACAATGAAACATCATCATCATCATTCTCATCATTTTTTAGATTCTTCAAAAACACCAATCATTTCAGATTCTCTTAACATGATAAATGGAGTAGTGGGAGTAGTACAATATAATTTAACTTCTTCTTAAAGAAAAAAAAAAAAAAACTTTGGTTTCATCACAAATCTGAATGAAGTGAAGTATATCACATACTAAGTTATGCGTTTATGTTTTGTGTTTTTTCTTTTTTTGGTTACCTATATATTGTAGATTACACATACGCATACATATTTTAATTTGAATTGCTTAGTTCATTTTCATGGCCACTTTTAACACATGTAAATATGTTTGCAATCAATAACTTTTTTTTGGGTAGGCAATACCATTTTTTGATGCCATAAACTTAGACTAGCAAAGACCAAGTACCCGCAGTGTTTTGAAACGGAATCGGATTAGTAACAACATACAAAAATATATGATGATATGATGTTTGTATTTATAAAATAAAAAGAAATGAGAAAGTCATGGGTTAAATTTGAACTAAATATAAGTATCAATAACCTGGAAGTGGCTTCTTTTAGAAATAAATGATAATACAAGCAACAGTACTGTGTGTTGCATAAAAATCAAATCAAATGTTACAAAAAACTCCTTACATATAAACGTACATATATACTATGTACAATACTACACTCGTGTATATTGAATGGGTAACTTTATTAATAAGAATTGATATGATTGAAGAATAAACAGATTTAAGCAAAATTTCTATTGAAAATGGTATAAAAACAAATTATGAAATTAAAAACTTGAACTTTACTTTAATATTCGGTGAAGATTGATTCATTTAAAAATAAACCTAAACCCATTGTCATCTTTTCTCTTTTGATTTCTTAAATTTAAATTTGAATATCTTTCGATATTTCATAATAAGCAATAATTCAAATTAAAAAAATATTGTGTTTGTGTATTTTCTTATTTCTTTGAAGTTTAAGAAATTTACTTGAAATGGGTCCATTTTAATTAATTTCTACAAATTTGACGTTGTCTTAAGTGGTAGTAAGTATTCGTATGTACTTAGTATAGAAAAATGAAAATAAATTTATTTATTGTATGCAAATATTAAAAACATTTTCCATATTTTTCTTTCTTTTATTTTGTTTTGTTATATAATTTAACTTTGTAATTAATTTTTCGTTTCTTTGCAGTTTTCTTTATTGCTTATGAAGTTTTCATCAATTGTTTTTGTTTTTTTGTAAGAGGTTTTTACGTATCTTTTTGGGTTTGTTTGTATTTAATTTTAATATATGTATTTATTGAATAATTTAATTTTGTTGTATTTAGTAACTGTTTAACTTTCAAATAGGATGTTGTTGTTTTGAAATTTCTTTATTATTATTATTTATTTATTTTTTATTTAATTGTTCATTTAATTATGTTTCCATTGTAGAACTTAATTTGTGTGTTATTTTTTATGCATTTTATGTGTTTCATTTATTCATTTTTTTTTTATCAAATACCCTGCAACTTCATTTAATTATTTATCACAGTTTTTCATCAAAGATAGTATTGTGTGTGTGTGTGTGGGTGTGTTGCATGTGTATGTGTGTGTGTGTGTGTGTGCTATAAAAGGATGTGTAAAAAACAAACAAAACCTGCCGAAAATAGAATAAAGCCAAAAATTAAATAAATAAATAAAATTTTATTATGAAACCATTTTCATTTTATTTTTTTCTAATTTATATTTTATTTAAACAGAGAAAAAATTTAATAAAATTATAAAGAGAAATTAGTTTAATACAATTTCTTTAAATATAAATAAATATTGAATATTTTTTTTTAATGGCATTTTTTCTATAATTTCCTGTTTTTTTTTTTTATAAGATTTTGAGTTTTTTTTGTACACAAAATAATAAAAATAAGAAGGTGGAGGAGGAGTAGCAGCACAAATTTTTTCAATTAATTTAAGAACAATAAATTAAGTGCTTAAAACAAAATACAATATAAATGGAGAACGAACGAACACTTGTCTTTTGAATAGCAGCAAGTCTTTGTTAAATTGTAGATCTTCTTTAAATCGTTTGTACTTTTTGAACAAAATTTGTTTATTTTTTCTTTTTACATATTACTTTCTTTCTTTTTTCTTTCTTTCATATACAAACAAACAACACATTTAAAATAAATATGTTTAAGTAAAAAAAAAAAATAAAAAAAAAACAAATGGCAAAATAATCATTCATTTAATTTAATATTTAATTACAATAATAGTAGCTTTTATTTTTTTTATATATATTTAGCAAAGTTCACACTTACACATTTTCATCCAGTCAATTGAAAAATAAAAATCCGTTTTCTAATTGAGTTTTAGCAGCAGTTAAAGTCTCTTTGTTATTAAAAAAAGCATGAACTTTGTTAATAATTTTTAATTAAAATTTGTGCTTAATTATATACAATATAAAAAACAAAAGATAAATAAGAAACAGACAACATTCACAAGTTGCCAAACTCATATTGTTTGTTCATCAAATCATGAACAATAAATCAAAATAAAAAAAATTATTTTTTTTACTTATTAATATAGTTTTGATCATGTTTGTTTATGTCAAATTGTGAATTTCTGTCTTCCTCTCTGTTTATGATTAAATAAAAAAAAAAAAATTTTTTTTTTTCAAAGACAAAAATACAATTAAGTCACAATTTAAAACCTTTGTAACTATACAAATTTATAAATTTCTTCTTTGTTTCATTTTTTGAGATTTTTTCTTTCTTTGATATCTCTTAGGCATTTTGTAATATTTTTTGTTTTTGTTTATTAAGGTGCACATAGTTTGTTTGATTAAGTTAATGGTTTATTTTGATACATTTGGTTCCTTTTGTTGAATGCATTTAGTTTAAAATGTGAAAAGCGTAAATAAATGAAATCAAATTAAGCAAATAGATAATAAATTGAAAGAAACTGAGTACAATAAAATAATTATTTATTTTTTTGGATTGTGTTTCCTTTTCTTTTATGTTTGTTTATAATAAAAAATTGGCAATAAGAGCGAGGAATTTTCACACTTTATATATTTCTTAACTAAGAGCTTTGATTTGTTTTGTTTAAATACATAATTGTTTAATAGTAATAAGTAGTAGTTGTAGTAATAATAATAATAATTCATAATTTCGCTACAAACATCCTTTGGGCGGGCATTAATACACAAATCGCTTGTTGTACCATTAGCCTAAGTGTGTGTATATATTGTATAATAATATATGTATGTAATATGTACTCGTATATAAGTTTAATATACAATATATCTATATATATGTGAACAAAGTAGTATGTAGTAGGTAATATAACATTTTCTTGTTCTGGTTGTTCTTTTTTAAATTTCTTGTTGTTGTTGTTGTTGTTTTGTTGTATAAATATGTATGCATGAATATGTGTATGTGTGTTTTTGTAAAAATTATATTAAAATCTCTTCTTTTACTTTAAATTTAATTCTACAAATTTTCACAGAATTAATTTTACAAATCTTAATATAAATAATAATAATATGTTTTGTAATTTCACAATTTTTAAACACCATAATTTTATTTATTTATTTATATTATATTTTTGTATATTTGATTTAGATTAGTGATTGAGTGGAGGAGTAGTGTGTGTGTGTGTGTGTGTGTGTGTGTGTGTGTTGAGGGTCTTTACGTTGTTGGTGATGCCGCTGAAACAGCAACTTGTAAACTGTTTGTAGCCAATTTTTGTTCTAAAGCAGCAGCAGCAGCAGCAGCAGCAGCTGAATTCTTTTCCTCATCTGTTGCATTATTTCTATGAAAATTTGATCAGTTAAAATGGTATGTGTATCACATTGAATGATATTCTTACAATATTTCCAATTGTTTGCTATTTGGACCGTTTGTCAGTTGAATGCTAGTATCCTGTTGATCTTCATTTTCGTGTTGCTCATGTGCAGTGCCAGCAGTACCGTCCCCAATACAACCGCCAAGTGGCTTTGTCCACATGCCTTCATCATCTTCATAATCATCCTCACCATCTAAGAGTACAGATTGCAATCGTGACACAAGCGATGTGGCTAGAATTGGTGTCGTCGTTGTCGTTGTTGTTGTGAGTGTAGGCGGCGGCGGCGGTGGTGGTGGCAGGATTTCATTAGCTTCAATAAATTTACTTTTTTCCACATTTGCATTATTATCATATTCCTCGGACATTGATGTCGTTTCTTTGGACAAATCATGGCTGAAAAATTGCTCCAGTGCCAACTTATCTTGCAGTTGTTGATGCTGGTATTGTAGTTGATTCTCATCATTGTGATGATGATTCATCACCTCATTATATGTGTCATCAGCAACAATTTCATTATCTTCACTACTGTTGTTGTGCTGTTCTTCACCACTTAAATTTGTCGGTGTCGGCCTTAAATCATCATCACCAGCATCGCGTGCATTATCATCAACACTGCCAAATTGTCCACCAAAATCATTAATAAATGTACTAAAATGCGAATCGAAATCAGCAAAATTATCATCCATATCAGTACTCCACCCACCAGGCTTATTCATAACACTTCCAGTTATATTAAGATCACTAAAGGGATCATCAGATTCCCACGGACTCCCGCCACCAACACTTGCAGCCAGATTCGATAATGTCATTGAGTTTCTGGTGTGAAGACCATAACCATCGCCGCCAGCAGCGGAATCATCATCATCTTCTTCAAATAAACTGTTGGTGTCTATATTCAACGAGTTAATAAAGTTTTCGACCTCAACATCCTTTAGCATAGACAGATTGTAATCGTTTTCCTCATGCGGATTACAATTGGCCAAAAGTTTGTTTTGTATTTTAAAGGCTTTTGTGTAATTTCCATTTTCTGGATCTACGATTGATTGCCATAATTTCATTTCAGCTTCATCACTTAGGTTATTCTTGACTAAGGCACCGATATGTTCAGATTCAGTTATGGAGTTTGTCACATGTCCTAATATTTTTATTAAATGACCCATGTAGCCAAGGCGTCGACCATTTTCAGCAGATCTACGAATGAATACCAAATTCAAATTAGATTCATCACAACACTATTAAATTGTTTACTTACTGTGTTTCGTTGTTGTGCTGCCAATATTCAATTAAGTGCGTTATCAGACCACATTTGACTATTAACTGAAAGAAAATAAATGGTTCCAATCGAATTGTTACGATTATTCGATTATAAAATTTCAAATAAACTCACATGTATTTGCATTTCGGACGGCGGTTCATCATTTGTTGTCTCTTTCGTCCTAACCTCATCTTGTATTGCCTCATCGACTGGTGATACTTGCGGTACAATCTTATCTTTGTTTTCATCACTCGCTTCTTCTACTTCTAATTCCACTTCTTCATCGGCTTCCATTGGCGTATCATTGTCATTACCATCCAATTGTTGCTTTTCGACATTTTCAGCTTCAGCTGCATCTGCAGCAACTTTACTTTCGCTACAATTTTGCTCATTAGCATTTGGTAGCCCCAAATCCATTTTCTTAATTTGTCTTTCATTCTCGCCCACATCCAGATTCTCTTTATTCTCTTCTTCGTCGTCAATCAACGCAGCTGTTGTTTGATTCAATTCATTCTTATCTGCTTCAGCATTCTTCGCATTCTCATCAGCTTCATTATCATAGGTTTTCATAAAACAATTGAAGACATAATCGAAGTTCGTCATATTCTTCTCGTAGGAATTACCATTGGCAGCAGTTGATTTATTACTGTTCGAGAGTTTTGTATAGAATATAATATGTAAAGCCTTTTCCAGTTCACTATGCAAAAAATTGTTCCAGCAATATTCTTTAAAATAGACGAGTAATAACACAAAATATTCTGTTTCACAAATTCTGAAAGAAAGATTAGGTACAGTGATATATAATTTCTTCTTTACACAATAAAAGTTTGACAAGATAATATAGTTTATGGAAACTTACGCCTTCGAGACCGTTTCATGCTTGGTTTCCAATAATGCGGTGAATATACGACAAATTTGCAGACGCATATTGCCAAAGGGCGGCGATAGCGTGCAAGCTGTCGTCTGAATAGTTGGTTTCTTTATTGGGTGAGACGAAATGATCAAATAAAATCAGAAATCAGTTTATATTCATTTCAACCATCAATATTTAAACTCACTGCGGGCGGGTTTTTGAGAAGTTCAACAAAATCCTTGAGACGTGGCGCTATAACATTGATCACAGTCTCTTGAACTTGCAAATGTATCTCACGTTCACGATTCTGCAAGTATTTTTGACGATCCGAATTGGGTTCATCGCTGCAATGGTCAGACAGGCAATAATTAGTAAGTAAATGATGATCTCATCACTGATGATGACTTACGTAAATGTTATGGGTTTGATAAGCATAAGTACAACCGATATTCCTGATAGAATAACGCTTTCTTGCGCATTTGGTTCCAAAATCACATTCAACAAGGCTTCGATGGTCTCTGCCGACTCAATGATCTTCAATATGGGATTAGAGCCATCAAAGGCTGGCTCAAAGGAATCATTCTCCTGTTCGGTTTGACGCATTTGACGTCCTTGCTGTATCAGATCACAGAAAAATTCTGCAACATTTGCATGTTTATCGGTCTCTTGAGGATTACGCAATATTGCAATCAGTCTCTCAACAAGTTTATCTTCAGTGAGCCACTACAAAACAATCAATTAAACCAATCAATTATAATAAAAGAAATCAATTTTAAAATTATGTATTATATTTGAGACGCACCTCATATAGATTTCGTTTGAGTTTGCCACCCTCAACATCTTTCATCATTTGCATGATTAAATCGGGTATGACTGGCGTGTCAAAATGTTTACAAATTAAATCCAAAAAATTCTTTTGCGTTTTCAAATACTCCAAGAGTTGTAGGCACATTTGTTGATACAAAAACCAATCTTGTTCAGCCTTTTTGGTGAAGAGCATGCTAAACGTTTTGCTGTAAAACGACGATAGCAGAGGATTCAACGGTGGTTTTTGTTCCAGATATGAAAATAGCAGTTGTAACGTTTCCGGATCGGACATAAGCTTTTCATCTAGGGACGGTAGACCGCTGTATATATACATACACACACATACAAATAGAACAAAAATCAACATGTTATCAATTATCAATTGATAATCAAATCAAATAAATTTTATACATACATCGACATTATCTCAGATGCCATATTTGCATAGCGGAAGCGTTGCGTCATTGGCACATCTGCCGGGGGCTCAGTTGTGACAAGTTGTACAAGGCGTTTTATAACTTCGGGACGTGTAAAACTATAATTAGAAACACACAAAACACATAATTTTCCCGTGAATACATACATAATATACAATTCATTAGCAAAACTTACTAGTTAACAATGTTTTTCTTTTGAGTTTTACATTCTTGCAATATATCATCCTCGTCGAGAAATTCTTCAACTGTAGCATTCTGAAGAAGAAAGTTTCAAAAATACAAATACAAATAAACCAAAAGTTATAAATAAATTGACAGAAAGATGGGCAGATAACGACTAATAGATAATAACATAAATCACTTATGTGGATCGGATCAGATTGCATTGCATAGTATTTGTTTGTTCACTCGCATGTGAAGAAATAAGAGGCGCCTCGGTATTGTTTTACACTTACTTACTTACTTACACACACACACACACATGCACACACAAAACAACTCCACCAAGCGTGGCAAAGTAAACGCAATAATTGTCTGCGCATCAAGTAATAAGACGTTCTCATGTGTTATGGATGCCTCCAGAAGGGCGATCGGTACGATGATGATGATGGCAAGCTAGATGGATGGATGGATATGTGGACTCACTCACCTCTTTCTCTAACAAAGCTTCAATATTTGCTGAAGGTGCGTAACCTTTGTCCCAAAACATATTGCGTTGCGTGGCGTTACGATTCTTTTGTTGTTGCTGTCACTCCTCGCTCTTCTTGCTTTATTGTAGTTGACGCAATTTTTTCCCAAAATAAAAATAATTAAAGTGCACTCTCAGGTCTTTCACTTGCTCTCACACTCTCTCCCTGCCGTTCTTCTCTTGGTCTAAGTTGACTTGAGATTGTTGCTTTTAGGTTGTATTCACTGTTGTTGTTGTTGTTGTTGCGTGTTGCACTCAAAGAAAACAGAAACAGTTTGTGATGTTGTTTGGTATTATTGTATATGTTGTTGTTGTTGTTGGGTTAAGTATGCAGCACAGCACTGTGAAATAGAAAGTTAGAAGGTAAAAAATTTATAATTAAAAAAATGGTGCCTCCCTCTCTAATACTAACACAAATGCGCACGCGACACGCACACAATCGTATAAAAATACGCGAAATAAAAACACACGCACGCAGAACTCTCAGGTTCTTCTTCTTATTGTGTTGCTCCTCTCCCTTTTCACATCACCTCTTCACTTCTTCTTTACACTTTACTACTTTCTTCTGATGGATGAACGAATGAAATTTTTCATTGTTTTTATTTTCGTATTTCTTTACTATTTTATTTATGTTTTTTAACTGTTATAATTACATTTCAATTAAATCGCCTGCATGCTGTTGCTTTTTTGTTGAATTACTTTTCGCTTATCTTTCTATTTATGAAAATTTGCGATTTTTCATAGCCACGCTGAAATGGTCTTGTGTGTTGCAGTGTCGTAAAGCACTAAAAACCGAAATAATTTTCCTGCACTCATTATGCCATTCACAAAGAAATTACTATAGATTCATACGCAGAGTTGCATTTTTAATATAAGAGGATGGAAATGAGACCGAATTGATCGAACCTTTTGTCTTTGAGTAGTTTTTTGGTCATTGAGTCTTTTGGTTTTTGAGCATTTTGGGCTTTTCACAATGTTTTTGTTTATATTGGTTTTGCGCTTTTAAAAATTGCAGCATTAATTGTCGAAAATTAATAATCATAATTAATGGAATTCATCAAAAAAACTACATAAATAAAGGGAAAAGAAGAATATTGTGTAACACAAACAGAGAGACATGAATTTTGGGTGAATTTCCATCGAATATTTTTGTGAGTTGTAGGGCATACAAAGTTCTATGTTGTTTTGATAACAAATTCACGACCGGAGCGTAAATTGTTGACGTTAATGGCTTTCGCTCGCCTGCCTGCCAACGGTGGACCCAACATGATATGCTCAATAGAATCTTAACAACAGCTGCCGTTTTGCCAAATTTCAAGTTCAAAACTATAAATAAAATGCAAGTTCTCATTAAATCATGTACATAACTCATTGCCCTGTCGAGTGTCATGCCGAATAATAATAACGAATGCGTAATTAAGCAACATTACGGATGATGTATACTGTTAGTTCCGAGATCTATAAGGAGACCAACTTTGATCCCATTAAAGGTGGCAATGGCAAAGTTGTGTCGAAATTTAAATTCCGATATCCCGAAGATGTTGACAATGGTCATCAGACTGAAGACGGCACAACAATCTGTGATAAGGACGGCGATTTGATTGTACGTCGAAAGCCACGTACCGATCTCATTGAACTTGAACATTCCGAGGCTACAGAATTGAAGCTCGTTGGTCTCCAAGTGTGGCGTGGCGCATTGTTATTAGCTGACTTCCTTTTCGAACGCCGGGATCAACTTAAAAATATGCAAATTATGGAGTTGGGAGCTGGTGTTGGGCTGACAAGCATCGCAGCGGCCATATATGCCAACAAAGTGATTACAACCGATGTGGATTTGGGTTGCATACTGCAACTCATTCGAGGAAACATTGCTCGCAATAAGCGACTACTAAGAAATCCCGTAGATGTCATAGAATTTGATTTTCTACAGAATCAAATGGATTACACCAAGGAACTGCTCAATGCCATCGATAGTAGTGACATTGTAGTAGCTGCCGATGTCATATACGATGATGATTTGACAAATGCCTTCATAGCGGTCATTGATGCTGTATTCAATCGTCAGATTGCCTCTGGTAGACGTAAGATCATTTATGTGGCCTTGGAGAAACGTTATGTGTTTACGTTGAGTGAATGTGATACCGTGGCACCCATGTTTGAGTACTTCGTCAAACAAACCATGAAGAAACCATGGATTTTTAACTATTTGCCATTAGATTTCCCACAGTATTTCGAGTATGAACGTTGCAAGGATCTGGTACTTCTCGAGCTGACCAGTAATGTAGTCTAAGTAAAAATATAAACAAAATGTAGACGCATTTAAAATTAGTTAACAAACTTTATTTCCATGTGGTGCGTCGTATAAAAAAACAAGAAATAAACTTTAGAAAAGTGGAATAAATAGAGAAATGAAAAATATGTTTAATTATTGCCTAAACCCAAATTTTTGAACTATCACTATAGTATTGTTTCCCCTACTACAAATCTTGCATTGCTAATATTATATTCTCTAGAGCAGTTCGGGCATCTGTCGGTGGAAAATGTTGCAATACATTGAGCGCAGCCATTGTGTGCTTTCGCTGCAAGTCCTTTGTCTTCTCCAGACCAGGACCGGAGAGTATTATTTGGTGGACTTTGTCGTAGTCGATGTTCTCGACAGACACTTCTCCCTTTTCGATTTCTGTATACAGATCGGGATCGTGTTCCAAGTGAAAAAGTACTGGTGCACTTACCAAACTGAAAGTGGTATCCAGTGGCAAAGTACTCAATTGGAATGGTTCAGCATCTAAGCATGCTTGCCATGCTAATGACAAATGTTTGCCAAAGAGAAATGCTTGACGTTGCAATTCCTCACTTTGTCCGGCGAGTTTAAGGGCACCCTGGCAGGATTTGCCCAAAAGACTGCCAGCATTGAGTATATTACGGCATTCCCATTCCTTTTCAGGATTCCCTATGACTTTTGAAATGGGCATGGGTGACATGACATCAAGTTCATCGAAGTCAACATTATCGGCAGAGGGTGTGTGCGTACCCGGTTTGTAAGGCAACGGGAAATTCTGTTCATCACGTTTGCCTATAAATTCAGACTCTGCAAAATCTCGTACAGCTGACGAAATAAGTTCAACGACTTCAGAATTACGCAAATTGGCCAATTCTGCGCTTGAGTGCCCAAGCAAATAATCACCGGTGAGTAAGCCAATCTTATTGCCAAAAGTCATGTCTTCATAGGAGGCGGTATCTTGACCAGCTTGCGAGCTGGGCTGGAGATTGACTAAACTCTGCAAAGGAAGGGTAAAAGAATTTGTTTTAATTAATGAGACTTGAAATGATGATAAGGAAATCCTTACATTATGCACCAAATGTGAGATGCGTATCATTTCAGTGACCTCAGCGAGAGCGCGTTGGGAGTGTAACACCCCGGCGCTCTTGTCTTGTTCCATATCCGGTATGGTAGGGGCATGACCAGCTGCCTTCGAGACAAGTAAGACAATAAGTCCCCAAGCCTGCATAGTGTTCTTGCCATTATAGAGCAAGTGTCTGTCAAGGGTCAGTAAATTTAATATATAAAATTAATTAGCCTCAATTTATTTTATAGACTCACTTGGCTGTCTTCAGCAGTGGATGCGTGCTTCCCACCAATTTCCTGAGGTGCAATGCCACATTAGCGATTTCATCGCTCAACAACCAACGTAGACTGAGGAAGGACGTTGGATAGCCAACAATACGTTCAGCCTCACTTACAGCACGATTCCAGTCATGTTTGGGTGGAGCTGGTTTGGTTTGCTGCTGTTGCTGCGATGTTGACAAACGCAATTGTTGTTGTTGTTGTAAAGTGAAAGTTTTCGTTGTTAAGGCCAAAAGGCCTCTTCTCTGTTGTTGCTGCTGCTGTTGTGCTATAATCATCCTTGTTGTGCACACCTGTTGCATAATAGTTTTGCCGCTTATTCGTAACATAATAGTCCAATTCTTCTTCTAACTTGATCTTTTGAAGTCTGTCTTAAAGTTTACTTTTATTGTAATTGCTTGTTCTTTGTACACTAAGATTTGATTAAAATATCATTCGTTCGCGTTCACTGTTCACTGAAAAGTGAAACTCAAGAGTCGTTTTTGTCTTATTCAAAGCTAACCGATCTCTACTCTTGTTGGCCTGCGCTCGCATTGAGCGGCTTGCTCTCTTGGCCCACTTTTTCACTTGCGCCCCTTCACACATTCCTCGCGCGTCTTATGATTGTTTGTTTTTATTGTCTCTACGTTTTGCGTTGAAATTCTTTATTTAAACAGTAAAGTGTAGGTAGTTGGTGTTAAATGCGATGCTGTTGATGACAGAGAAAAAACCGGTTTGGCTTAATTGTCAATAAATAAATCAATGCCACTATTTACATTCTATGTTAAATAGTTTATCTAATTAGCAAAATCAAAATCAAAAAGGAAATTAAAAATTTCTGCACGTTTTGTTAATTTTTTTTTTTTGTTTCTAGTTTTGTTTATCGTTTCAGGGTGTGCGAGCGAGATAAATATACTATTAGTATGCATGACTAAGCGTTGCCATTTGAGAAGTTGGCGAATAATGCCAGACTGTCTTAATCTTTCCGAGTGCTTTTAAAAGACGAGCAAGCACATAAATATGTATGTACTTTGAGTTATCTCATGACTTCGGCGTCCGTTGACGATAATTGAAGTCTTTTGCCATATCTCCTCAATAATACATACATAATTGATAAATCACTTATTGATTTATTTGATTGTTGTTAGTTCATTTTACGTTCAAATACGTAACACATCAAGAGCGGAGCTGTTTTTTTATTTAAGTTTATATGGTTAAGTGTTTCATGGACAATATGTAATAGGTTGGAAGAAAAATGAAAGTAATAATAAATTTAACTGTCATTTATTACACTCGATTCGTGTTTTTTTTTTTAAATTAAGTTAACAGCTTTAATCATATGACGTCCTCCTCGGCGATTGCTTTTATCAAACATTTCATTATCATATCTTAAACATTCTTAACATTGTTAAGACGTTAGACAAAATCACCTGTATATTATTTGTATGCCAACATTGAACAAAGGAGCTTAGCCACACTTTCTAATGTGTATGATATCGACTGACTGACTGACTGCTCAGCAGTTGAAAAACATTGTTAGTGCGCATGTTCTCTGTCTTTGCCTTCCTTCCAAATGTCAAAGCAAATGAATGAAATTTCCACATAAATTGCAATGCATAGAAACCAAATGAAAATCCCCACAATAACCCACACTTCCAGGTTGCTCTGTTAGCTCTCGTCTGGTCGTAAGATTCCAGTTAACAATACACAAACGACGTACAAAGCGACGCAGAGGATTTTTTTTTTTCAATGTGAAAAAGCGTCGTAATCGATAAGTAAGAAAATTTCATCTTGACTTTTACAATAAATTGCAATAATAGAAGAAAAGTGTTAAAAAACTAATAAATTTTTTAATGTGAACGTGATTAAAAGCAGCGGCATGTCAAAGAAAAGTGTTAGCTATGGAAAAGTCTAAGAAAAACTTATAAAAAAAGTAGTTTAAAAATTATTATTAGAGCTTGACAAAGTCAGTTGTGTTCCGTCGCCAGAAATCGATATGTTGTATATTTATAGCATTTTCATTTGTACAGAAGAAGGCGAAATGTATAAATATTTCATGGAAAACTAAATAATAATTTATGGATTTGATGATGATCTACGCTCGTATATGTTGTGCTTGAACTCTGAACTTTGGATATGTGTACATATACGTACAGAGACTACAATGCTAAACCAGCAGCTTAGCTTATCTATCTATATCTATATCTACCACTAAATTGTAACTTCTTCTCCTAGTGTTTGTCTCGATTTCTGAAAAATGTTAAAAACATATTTCGGAAGCTATTTTTTTTATATTGTACTGTTAATTTGTAGTTCGTTCGCTTAGCACTTTTACATGACGTCGTTGTCTTATGTTGTATCTGGTACCCCCTACCACCCTTCCTACATACTTATTACATAAGTTTTGTCGTTGTATTTGCTACAAATACCACACCATACACACACACTCTCATCACGTATAAGAATTTTTCATCTCATCACTTTCATCTTTTAAGGTCTCCTACTACTGCTACTACTATCACCACTACTACACCCTACTACACATGCTTGTTGTACATACCAGCAATGTACATGGAGAAGACTTTCGCCTGAGTTGTGCTTGAAATAAAATTTATATAAAAAAATTGTGCTTGAAAACTATTTCAGTCAGTCGAAAATATAATTGTTATATTGTCATTGTATATTTCGGAAATTTCGGTATAATCACAAAGCAATACGAAAATGCAACCCCCACCACGTAAGGTAAGCTTGAAATGAAAGTCCTTTGTCTCTATTCGCTACATGCATACTAAATACTCGTACTATGTGAGAACTCTTGCTAATTGCGACAAACAACAAATCATAATAATTTTCCAGGGTAATTATGTGAAATTCCTAAAGAATCTACACACCGAACAAGTTGCCAAGTTGCAATTGAAGAATCAACATGAGTGCGACTTGTTGGAGGATATACGACAATTCACCATCAAGAGATCGGCAATCGAGAAATCGTATAGTGAGGCTCTGCTGAAAATCTCATCACAATATTTAAATAAGAAGATACCAAATATTCCGGATATCAAAATGGAGGGCATGGAAGAGCGCTGGTGAGTCCTTATGTGTTAAATTTAATACAATTGTTGGGTGGGTGCTCAGATAGCATAAGTATGCATCTGTATTTTTAAATGCTGTTGGGTTGCAAGGTGAAGGACACAAACACAAAACAGTGGCACACAAATGGTCACTTAGCTGTGACAAGGCAAATGTGTACTTCAGAATTTGCAGCACGTTTATTTTTGGTTACTAATTTCTCCTCTCTCCTCTCTCTCTTTTCGCTTTTCTGTTTTGTTTAGGAACATGTGGAGTGTTTGGCGTACTGTTCTCGAAGAGAATGAGAAATTGGCACGAGCACGTCTTGCTGCCATCGAGGTATTCCAGCAGCAAATCGCTGACGAAGCCAAAGTTCTACGTGACTATAAACTTGCCATTGCAAAACGTTCCCTTTCTCAAATTGTTAACGTTCAGAAAGAACTTCATTTAAGTGTTGGCGATGTTGATAAAACTAAGAAATCATATTTCGATGAAGAGCATTGCGCTCACGATGTACGCGATAAGGCACGAGATATTGAGGAGAAACTGAAGAAGAAAAAAGGTTCATTCTTCCAGTCGATCACATCGTTGCAGAAGAATAGTGCACGTGTCACGTCACGTAAAGAGTTGCTCGAAGAGAAATCTACGGGAGCACGCAACGATTATATATTGAGTTTGGCTGCAGCGAACGCTCATCAGAATCACTATTTTACGGTCGATTTGCAAACCACCATGACCACAATGGAGAATTATGTATTTGAGCGAGTTGCTGAGTACCTGACCTTAATGGGTCGCACCGAATTGTTGACCTGTTCGGCAACACAGAATTCTTTTGGCAAAATCCGGGATCAGGCGACACAGTTGTCGCGGGAATATAATCTCCAGTGTTGCTACCTTTTCTATCCGGTGTTGAAGCAACATATTCAATACGATTTTGAGCCATGCGATAATGATCCAGTGCGTAAAGTGACTATAGAGCATGACTCGGCAGCGGAAACCTTGACCAAGGAGGCCAAGAATTTGGCTGGGCGAGTCGTGAAGGAGAATGCTTCCATACGCGAAAATGCTAAGAAGTTGGCAATTTGTGTATCATTACGTGATTCAGGGCAACGATCCGATCCAAATGATCCCAATGGTCCAGATTTGGATACTAAGATTGAGGAATATAGGGATTTGATAAGACGCTCCGAAACTGAAAAGGCTAAGGCAGAGGCTTGTTTGCAATGCTTACGCGATGGTGGCATTAATGTTGATGAATGGGTACAAGAGGCAGAGATTATGGGCGTGCAAGAGTTAACACGTTCGGCAAGCTCGATTTCTATGCGCACCGATGCCTCAGGACAAGGCGTAAGCATCCTCAAATTGAAATTTAAATGAAATATAAAGTTGTTTGTTTTAATTTGCAGGAGAATCCTAGTTCGGATTCCTTCTATGATAGCGATAAAGAAGAGGCTGCAGGTAGCACACAAGTAGCAGCAACTGTTAAGGCTAAGGAAGAGAAACAACTCTCACGCGATCGCACATTCAGTGACAGCGATGAAGGTGAGTTGCGTGCGACTTATATTTGATTCAATTGATTTTGATCTTTGACTTGTGTTTGCGTTGACAGAACCTGAGGAACAAGTACAACCACCAGCGACACAGGTTCCTATTATGGCTGCCTCTGGAGGTGTTGGTGGCTGGGATGATCCAACTGAAGTTAATTGGGGTGGCGAAGAAGAAGAAGAGGACAAAGAAGAACCTATTGTTCCTGAGCCCAAGGAGGCCATCTTTAAGTGTACTGCGATCTACAGTTACACTGTAAGCAGTGCTTTTGTTTCTCCTAATTATCTTTTATTAATCATGATGGCATCTTTTTCAGGCTCAAAATCCTGATGAGTTAACGATTGTCGAAAATGAACAGCTCGAGGTTATTGGCGAGGGCGACGGTGATGGTTGGCTGCGTGCGCGCAACTATCGCGGCGAAGAGGGCTATGTGCCGCATAACTACTTGGACATTGATCAGGATTCAGCGCTTAATGGTAGTTCTGGAAATCAATTGCGCTCACAAATCTCATTCTCATCTGTCGATTATACTGTTGACAATGAAGATCAAACCGTGGACTCGATGCAATCTCCCGATCAGGTCTCCGTCATAATGGCGCCACAGAAGAAGAAACAATCTGATGTTGAATATTGCATTGCCCTTTACGATTATGATGCGACTGCTGAGGATGAGCTCACCTTTGAAGAAGGTCAAATTATAAAGATCGTAACGAAAACCGCACATGGTGTCGATGATGGATGGTGGGAGGGAGAACTGGATGGCAAATTTGGTAATTTCCCGTCGCTCGTCGTTGAGGAATGCGATGAAAATGGTGAGACCTTATCCGAAGGCGGTGATGAGTCACCACCACCAATGGCAGCGCCCACATTCGCATTACCACCGGCACCACAATTGCCACCAGAATATGCCCACGAACTGAGTGAAGATATGTTTGGTTCACAGGACACAGCAGGTGAGCATAATACGCCATTTACTTTCACTTAGTGCGCCTTAAATTTCTAATAATTTCTTTAATTTCATGTGACTTGTCACGACAGATGAGGATAGTGGCTATATACCAAATGGGGCACCACCCAGTGCGCCTCCACCAGGTAATTGTCATGACCAACATGCGCATCCCGTGCGCGCCATCTTTTTTCTTTCTTTTTCTCTCTTTCTCTTTCTTTCTTTCTCACTTGAATCCTCTCTCTCAACAAAAACAAAAAACAAAAAACAAAAAAGCAAAATAACTTTGATTTTGATTTAATAACAACAAAACCAAAAGTACTTACTTACTATAAACCTGCTTCTATAACAATACTCTAGAGGTAAAAAGTATCTAAAGCAGCTAACGTCCGTAACTCCACAACCAATCCAAAACTAACATGATATGATCTAAATGTGCTCTCTAACCAAAACTAACTCCATTTTTTAAATATATTTATTATTATTATTATAATTGTAACATAACTGAGAAATCAACCAATCAACCAATCAACCAACCAAACAACCAATCAACATCAACAACTTAAGTGTATCTAAATGTGTACCATTTTTATAAGATCAAATTTATTTATTTCAGTGTCACATTTTGTAATTATATTATTTATTATTTATTAATTTACTTCTAATTCATGAGATGTGCATATCGATGTGATGTTCTTCTTAGTTTTCTAACAAAATACTTTAGTTTTTTTTGTTGTTTTTGATTGTATTTTTCTATATCATTTCTTGCTCTGCAACTATTTTGCGCTTCTTTTTGCAGAATTGAAAAAAAAAATGGATGAATTACATACCTACTTATCTCAGGCACTGCAAACTTTTGACATTATGTTGTTATCGGTTTTCTTTTTGCTTTTCTTTTTCAATATTTTATTTCTTTAACGAAAAATGCTGCTTCTTTTCTTTTTCTCTCAATGTAATGTCTCAGTTTTTTAAGTACTTTACATTATATCTTTCATTGAAGGCCAAAAAAAATCAGCTACCGCCAAGAAGGGTAATTCCAATACTACAACTTTCTTTCTCTCTAAAACTTCCTACCTAGTTGTTTAACAATTTTTGTGTTTTTTTATGTAAAAGAAAGTTGATATCGTAGATCCATTTATATACATCTATGGATATACTTACATATGTATAGCATAAGTTTATGATGTTTGAAAATTATAACTTCTTATATATGTAGTTTGTATTGTGACATGCTAAACATTTATTATTTGACTCATCTTTCTCATAATTAGGCCTAGTATGTGAGACTAAGCTGCATAAGACTTCCTTAGGCCTTGACCATCTGCTCATCATATCAATGTGAAATAAAATATTTCACAGGAACTTCTTAAACTTGAACGAGTATTGATAGTATATAGTTGACAGAATCTCTAATTCATTTAAGTTTTTGTGTCAGAAAGCTAGAAATATTTAATCAAAACATAGACAGAGATTTTACCATATAAAGCATCCACCAAACTAAATTATTTGTATGGACAACTTTTCCAATTCTTCAGTTGAATATTCATACTGAATTTGTGATAAAATCGAACGGGTGGTTAATTTAACATTTAATCAGGTTCTTCATATATCATTCAGTTTCTAGATGTCTGAATGTTTCTAATTCTAAGTGAAAGTTATCAATTTTACAAGTATACAAGGTCAAAAGCTCAATTAAGCGATGGTATAAACTAATAACTCGGCTCCTAATTGTCCGTTGGCCATGAAATTTTGACAGAACATCAGTGAAGGATATACCATACCTTTCCAACTCGTACTCCCGTCATAAGATAGCGTCACTATAAATAGAGATTTTGGAAAAGTCTCGTTTACTCTCTGATCGATCTAGTATTGTCATTTAGAATCAAAGTTAATATTATTTTGTATATATTTTCTTATTTAAACCTTGTTCTTTAATACATTCCAATCCATTGAACGTTTTACAATTTCTAATGTTTTATTCCTTAGTCTATATATTTTTATTTGATTTAAAAAGAATCAGTACTTATATAATATATTTTTGCTATTTTTATAAATTATTTAGTACCAAAACGTATGATAATCCCACGAAAATTGAAGGTTGAAAAATTGAATAATATTTTGCAAATTTTTTGGTATTAAAACTTCTTTGCATAAATGAAATATAATCAAGAATTAATTCCCGGGGATCTTTGCATAGTTTCAAGAAAAGAAAAATACTGAATCAAAAATCAAATACTCAAATTCTCATTGAATCATCTAAATTGTAATGTTAATGTGAAATTTTTTGTTATTTTTCTGCTATATACAAGTATAAATTTTGTACATATTTATATATATTTGAATCAAAAGAAATTAAAAAAAAAAAAAAAAAAAAGAAATATAAAAAACTTAATCGAACCTAAACTTAATCAAATATTTTCCTATTCCAGCATGTCAAATGTCCTCCAAATCAATAAAAACTTTTCAATTTTCCTTAAGTAGATGTTTCTTATGCTTAATTAGTTTTGTTACTTGGCTTTCCTTGCATTGCTAAAATTTTCCTTTAATTTTTCTTTTATTTTCAATTAAAATCACTGCTCTTCACATTCTTAATAAAAAGAAAAGAACGAACTTTTAATTTTCTTTTATTTAAAAGTGTCCTTCATATACTTATGTATAATCTTTGTGCCTTTACAATGAGTATAAAAAATCAAATTCTCTTTGTATTTTTTGTTTTAATGCAATCAGTACTCATACAAGAGCCTGGCATGGAGGTAAATATTATAAGAGTGACATTCATATTTCAATTATTGGCTCTTATTAAAATTAATTAATAATATTAATAATACAAATATTGAATGTATTCTAGGACGATATAAGCGACGATGGTAAGCCGCCTCCATCGCAGCCGCCGCCGTCTCAGCCGCAAGTGCAAAAGCCAAAGGCTGCGCCAACTGGGAATACACTAAATTTAGGTATGGCACAAATAATTGTTACCGCTGCAACCCCAATGGTTGAAGACGGAACAGATAAATCTTTCCCTCCGATAGGAGAGAACGACGAAGAGGAATCCGAAGAGGATGCAGCTGAGACAGTCGCACCAGCAGCACCAGCAGTAGCAGTAGCATCAGCAGCAGCACCAGGACCAGCACCAGCACCAGTTGAAACTGCCGATGTTAAGCCAAAAACTGCACCGAAACCAATTATTGTGGCTGGCAGTAAGCCAAAGCCGATTGCGGCAAAAGAAGGTAATAAAATGGTACCAAGTGTTGCAATAACGCTAACAGATACAACCGATAACATGCATTCAGAGGATCAACAATCATTCTCATCAGAGCTAGATCCCCTATCAGACAGTGGACCAAGTGATGCGGAGCCAATTCTACAAGAGGTCGAGGATCCATTTAATGAGAAATCAAGCGCAGCCAATGGAACTTCTTCTGCCAAAGGAGCATCTAGTGATGACGGTTTTGGTGGTGGTGGTGGCTTCGAAGCCAATTTTGAAGCGAACTTTGATGATGCCTTTACCGGAGGTGGTGGTGAAAAATCAAATGACTTGGATACCAATACGGAAGATATGATTGAGACCCCCAAACAAGTGGTAGGTGGACGTGCAAGCATACCAGAGGAATTGGATTCAAATCAATTGGCACGTTTACAGAATCTTAAAGAGTCGAATGCCTGAACAATGGACTTGGAGTTTTGTTTAAGCCAAGAAACAACCGAGCAACTGACAACAAATGAAATCGATTTACATCATTTTTGAATTAAACACTTGACCACTTAGAACACCCCATCTTAAGATCAAGATCAAGATCTGATCTAATCAATCTGACAGCAATAACAACTATAGACTATAGAGGGCAGATACAATAGAATCTTTATTTATATAGAGAAGAGAAAACAAAATGAAAATACAATACATAGAAGGTACACCGATGTCTAACAATATTATTAATACATAACACTACAATAATATAGAATAGCAGAATTTCATCATCAACGAGGCAATATTTACCAATTATATAAATTTCATACATACATACATACATAAATACTTGGTAATCAAAACAGATCAATCACTTATGTAATCTGTAATTCTATAAGTAGTAAATAATGCTCAAATACTCAATTGTTTTTTGAGAAAATTCTATCAACTATAAAGTCTGGTGGGATCACACGCAATGTGACTGACATGATGACACTACACTCTTTATCAAGTAATGAATGAATGAATGAATGGAGTTGTTTACTAAACCAAAATGTTTTTACCTAAAATAACATACCCGCACATTGTTCAGAACCACTCCCCCCTCAACAGCATTTCAACTATTTTAGGGAAATTCTAATTATTATATATAATATTAATACCAAATAAAATATAAACTAGTATAAATAAATTTGAACATTGGGAATAAGAAACCCACCCAAAATCAAAGCAATGAAAATAAGAGTAAAGAAAATTCTACTTATACTGTAATGAATGTATTGTAATAATAATGGTATAATATATTTATATATTGTTCATAATTGCTTTTGAATGTACTTCATCTGAATGTGCTTAAGTTATTGTACTTACTAAATAAATACATAATATACTTAGTAAATTGTTAAAGTTACAAGCCACACACACAAACAGAAAACAAAAAAAGTACGAGATAAGAGAGAATACAATGCTGCAACATTACCAAAGGGAAAATGAATTTGTTGACACATTGAATACACTGCAATAATCAGTCAATTCTTATGTTATTGTTCTCTATATGCATTTGTAAATCTAATTCTTTTCTATATAGTGAAGACAATTTCAACAAGGCAAAAAACAAAAGAAGACAAACCAAAAAAAATTCTATACAGTGCACTTAGTTTAATCATAAATGTTAATGTAATTAAGTCATATATTATATGTATGTATAAAATAAAGTATCAAAGCAATGATCATCAGTTTAAATAAAAAGCACCACACACATTTGAGTCTAAATGTCATCCATGTTTCAATTAAATTAACTCAACTCAAATAGTTGAAAAATAATATACTCGTATATACTCAAATCAAAGAAAAATGAGGACTCCACTCCAATCTAAATCTAATTTTTGATATTTGAAATTAAGTTTTGTGAATTATTGTATGTTTTGTTTAAATTAAATATTCCTTTGCACTTAAATAATAATATACCGACATATAAAAACAAAAATGAATGTGCTAAAAAATAATGATGATGTCTCTAGTTAAATTATATATTGTATTTATTTAGTCTATAAACAAAACAAAGAAAAACATAAGTAAATTTGTTGATTTCTATACAAAAACAAAAAGAAACTGAAGAATACTAGTCTAATTAACTAAAACAAAATTTCTAATGAATTATTTAAAAGTAGTTTATTTTTTAGTTTATATTATAATAAAGTAATATATTTTACAAAAGAAGGAATACTCAAACCGAAACATAGAAATCTAAAAATGAGCAAAGATGACTTACAAATAAAGCAATACATAATTGGCAATTTCAAATTAAAAATGAAAAATGTATAGCAAAATATTTAATATGATTTATGAATGAAAACACATAATATTGTACTTAGAAAGACAAAATCCCGGAAGAGGAGAGTTAATTCAATAAAACAATATATAAATACTATGTATGAATTTCTGTTCTCACTTAAAATAAAATTTGAAAAGAAACAAAGATTTATTTTATTTATGAATACAATTTTTAGTTTGTCAGTCTAAGGTCAATTATGTAGAAAATACGCTGTCAATTTGCATTTGTCTGTTTGATGTTGCATGAAAAAACATAAAACTTTACATTTTAACATTTTTCTTCAAAATTTTCTATAATGTTTGTGTTTGCCGCGTCGTGTTTCAGTTGCATGGAATGGAAAACAAGGAACTGCTGCACAAATGAAAGCGTCGACTGATGTTATTTCTGACTGAAGATGTAGGAATCATTGCGGTCGTTGTAAGTACAGTCGAATCGCGATAATTCGTAATTGCAAGGGAACAGCATTTTCTAGGAATTATTGAGGTTTTCGAATTATCGATATTTCGATTTATCGAGATTAAAAAGAGAAAAATACGAATTAACGGGGCTTTTACATTTCAGTTGATTTTCACCATTTATTAATCATCATTTTTTAACATTATTAGAACATAATAACTCCATTTACATGTGTATTTACATCTTACATACTAATAATTTAATAGAAAAATAAAAACAGAAACATAAAATAATTACAAAGAGAAAGACTAAGGTTTAAAAAAGTTTGTAATTTTTGATTGCTTGAGGTTCTTTTCACCTATCTCTTCAATTGAATTTTCCAAACTTATTAATCAATCAAAAACATTTTTTTGGACATCATGATTTGAAACATAATATCGAATTTGTTGAATGGCCGATTTAGCTTGTTTATTCGTTATAAGAATTTCTTCATCGGCGCTATTATCGTTATCACTTTCATTATTAATAACAGTAACTTCTTCCAAAATATCGTTGTCTGTCAACATACCGGATACAGCCACGTCATTATCAAC